>CAJQUN010000041.1:0-2400000 GCA_907163345.1 Haberlea rhodopensis
TTATTCTTAAAGATGTCCCTAGTCAAGTATTATCATGAATAGGGATAATGATAATACGTAGAGACTAGTATGTGTTGATTGATGAATGTTCATGATAAGAGATATCAAATCAACACATGGGTACATGTTAGAGAACGATGGTGACTGGACAGACCCACCATGAGAATGCTACATGGATAGTTATATGAGTGTCATAAAGCAATTCTCTAGTGATAATAATGTATGTAATCCTTACGACTTGTGATCATCAGAGATCCCAACATAAGGAGTTATGTATCTTGATATTGTCAAACGTTACCCGTAACAGGGTAAACTATAAAGGCGACTATTGGATACACTACGAATTATGTAGAGGGATGTTGACTGATCGAGATAGGATTTGTCCCTCCTATATAACAGGAGAAGTGTTTGGTCCTTGATCAAGTGAGAACTAAAATGCATGGCCATGCTCGAATGAGTCGATATGAGATATCGAGCTTATTCATTTATTTTAGTTCTCTATGGGGATCAAGAAATAAAGATTGAATATACGAGTATGACTATTCCATGACTCGTGTTCAATCTAAACACAAAGGACAAATGGATTAAGTTACATGGTTAATATTATCACAAGTTCTAAAGGTTATGTCGAGTCATTGACATTCTTGTAATTTGGGTAGCCTTGATGTGTTGCTAGACACCGCTCCTTGCTTGTGACGTAAAAGAGATTTTATGTCATAGCAACATTACAAGATCCTATGGGTCGCACAAAAGATTAAATAGAAAAAAGGGGGAAATTAAATTCATGGGATGAATTAAATAATTAAGATGAGTCTTAATTAATAATTATAAGGATTAAATTAAAATCATGGGATTGCCCATGAGGCTTTATGAAAGCTTTAATTAAATCATATAATTAGTTGGCAAGGTTAATGTTTAATTAAGACTTTGATATCAGTATCTAGCCTCCTCTCCAAATAGCTCCGGCCCTCCTCTCACTCGACCGAAGGCTCACGGCCGCCACCCTCCTCTCGGCCGCCGTTGATCCCCTTTGGTGTTTGATTGGTAGTCGTTGATCGGTTTAGAACTGGGAGGAGTTCTGTTTTGGGTTCAAGAATAAGTCTAGCAACTGTTCTTGAACGTCCCTTGTTCGATTAATCGTGTGGATACCGTGAGGCAAGACCTTGGAGGTGTTGCTCGTGACTCGGAATCGTTGGACATGGTGCTCCGTGGAATCTGCTCAAACGCGCTCTACAAGGGTGAGACCTTTATTCCTTTATCCGATTAGATAACCTATGTATTGATCCGGTGTCATGTAATCCATTTTTTTTATTCCGCTGCGTTGCTATGCATGATGGATTACTTACGATGGTATCAGAGCCAGTTTCGATCCTGGGACCTGTGGGTATGGGCCACCACGCTTCCTCTGCGCCACTCTGATGATCACAAGTCGTAAGGATTACATACATTATTATCACTATGAGAATTGCTTATGATACTCATATAACTATCCATGTAGCATTCCATGGGGGTCTATCCAGTACATCGTTCTATAACATGTACACATGTGTTGATTTGATATCTCTTATCAATGAACAATTCATCAATCAACACATACTAGTCTCTACGTATTATCATTATCCATATTCATGATAATACTTGACTAGGGACATCTTTAAGAATAATACAATATTATTCTAAGGACATTAACATATATATTAATTCACATTGCACAGTTAATCGAATAATATATAATAATGAATTGTCATTTCATAAAATCATAAACATTGTATGTCCAAACAATCATTCAATGATTTGTCTTAGGGCATATCCCAACAGTCCAGTACATCGTATCCTAAGAGTCAACCTAAGGTAACTTCACAAGCACCTTCCTTTGGCTCCAATTTGTGAATGACCTCCTCATCCCGGTACGATGCTCCATCTTCATTGATCACCATCAATAAATAAACTATACTATATAACATTTACAAATATAGAGAATTCCTCGATTCACATTCGAGGGGAACATAGGAGAGGGATAACATTTAGAATAAAATAGAGAAGGCACGACACGCAGGTCGTATTAAAATTACAAACATTCACAAATCCTATCCAATAGGTTAAAGGGCTATAACCATGCACCATGCTCAAACAACACATATAACATACAATAACAATTAATGAATTAAATTCTAACCATTTTTAAAATTTAATCCCAAAAAACTGTAAAATAAATTTTATGAAATTATCGTACGCTCGGGACATCACATGCCACGAACTTCTTGCTCAAAACCCCACGTCCAACCATGAAGGGTTCGAACCCTAATACCTTGGACGGCGGCCGTGAGCCATTAGGGTTTGAAACCCTAGCCGTCACAAGCCACTATGGTTCGAAATTATTGTTTTTATTTCTCGACCTTTCATTCACGATTCATGACGTTGGCGGCTTGACCATCTCGAGCCAATGAGTTCGAAAACCCTAGCCCTCATGTGGCCGTAGCCGTCACCCATCAATTATCGTGAGTTTGCGCCGATAATAATAATTTTTCGAGCCAAGAGGGGGTTTTAACCCTAGCCATGTTCAACACTTCCATGCACAATTATTAGCCACAACGACTAAACCATCTCGAGCCAAGGGTTCGAAAACCCTAAGCCTCATGTGGCAGCCGTGTGTCATTTGTGATGGTGGTGGCCGACCAACTCATGCTATGGGCTCGGTTTTGCGCCTTCATGTATCGTATACAAATGAACTTTAATTATATCAAACATAATAAAATGATAATTCACAAACACAATTTTAATCATATCATATATGATTATATACAGTTTTAAATAGCATGTATACAATTCTAATATGATTAAAACAATTTAACCACATAAATCCGATATGAGCCTTGTACACGGCTCTGATACCACTGTAAGTAATCCATCATGCATAGGCAACAACAGCGGAATAAAAAAATATGGATTACATGACACCGGATCTATACATAGGTTATCATATCGGATAAGGAATAAAGGTCTCACCCTGTAGCGCGTTTGAGCAGATTCCACGGAGCACCACGTCCAACGATTCCGAGTCACGAAGCAAAACCTCCAAGGTCTTTTATTGGGATTAAATTTTAAAAATGGTTAGAATTTAATTCATTAATTGTTATTGCATGTTATATGTGTTGTTTGAGCATGGTGCATGGTTATAGCCCTTTAACCTATTAGATAGGATTGTGAATGTTGTAATTTTAATACGACCTGCGTGTCGTGCCTTCTCTATTTTATTCTAAATGTTATCCCTCCCCTATGTTCCCTCGAATGTGAATCGAGGAATTCTCTATATTTGTAAATGTTATATAGTATTGTTTATTTATTGATGGTGATCAATGAAGAGGGAGCATCGTGCCGGGATGAGGAGGCCATTCACAAATTGGAGCCAAAGGAAGGTGCTTGTGAAGTTACCTTAGGTTGACTCTTAGGATTTTCTCATTGGCTTGAAAAATCGCTAGTAGGGGCTATAACCATGTCACGTTTAATTATGTATGTTGATGCATGATTTATCTTATGTTTTAGATTGATAATTGTATTACACATATATGTAGATATGTATACACCTATATGTAGTGGACATATTTTAAATTATCAAACTAATCATGAGATCAATAAATCCCTCTAAAATATTAAGTTTTAGATGCCTTCCAAAATTAAAAGTACTCGTCAAAACTTCGATTGTACATGTGTGGATTGCCAAAGCAAAGCACCGTGGCAATCTTAGTAAGGCGCGAAAGGATAAAAGTGATATCCATTATACTTTAAATTGGGTACGACTTAACTAGGTTATCTCATAGGATTGGGAACCTAGAGGCATGGGTTGGATAATAATTCATTTGATGAATTGAACAAAGCGTTGTTCGTCCAACTATCCAACAATTACATGTGATGAAATTGACAAAGTGTTGTCTACCTAAATAACCGAGTCTTGGGCGATTAGCCAAAGCTAACTCAAGATTAGGCGAAATATGGATCTTGGCCCACTAAAGGTTTCGAGGGTTGATATTTGTAAACAAAATAGTGGGAGCATCATTTAATATAAGACCATGTTAAATGATTTAAATCATAAACTTATTTGCATATTTATATTGTAGATATCCATGCAACTAACAATACAACAAGCACATTATCACTGCGATCGGTCCTTGAGAAGGACAAATTAAATGGGACAAACTTCCTAGACTGGTATCGGAATCTGAGGATAGTCCTCAAGCAAGAAAAGAAACAATATTTCCTAGAGGAACCCTTACCTGTTGAGGAACCTCCCCTGACGGCTACTAGAGCCGATAAAGATGCTTACAAGAAGCATCAGAATGACGCACTTGATGTTGACTGCCTTATGCTTGCCACCATGAACTCTGAGCTTCAGAAGCAACATGAGGAAATGGAGGCGTTCGATATGATCGAACACTTAAAGCAATTGTACCAACAACAAGCTAGACAGAGAGGTACGACGTCCTAAGCTAAAGCGTTGTTCCAGTGCAGGATGGTAGAGGGAAGCCTAGTTGGAACTCATGTGCTCAAGATGATTGGGTACATTGAGAATCTGGAGAAACTGGGTTTTCCATTGGACCAAGAGTTGGCCACCGATGTAATCTTTGCAATCGTTGCCTGAGAGCTTCAGTCAATTTGTAGTAAATTACAGTATGACTGACATGGAAAAGACTCTACCACAATTGCTTGGTATGTTGAGAACATATGAAGCAAATACAAAGAAGACTAAGGCCACAAATGTTCTTATTGTGAATAAGAGCAAAGGAAGGGCCAAAGTTAGGCAATAAGAAAGCAAAGAAGGTCTTTGTTAATCTAAGCCAAAGTCTTCTGCACTGAAGCCAAAGGGAGGGATAGCAAAGGAAGGGAACTGTTTCCATTGCGGTGAGACCGACCATTGGAAAAGAAACTGCAAAGTATATCTGGAGGATCTAAACAAAGGAAGTGTGACTTCCACTTCAGGTATTTTTGTTATAGAAGTCAATTTATCTACTTCTTCATCATGGGTATTAGATACTGGATGTGGATCTCACATTTGTGTAAATGTGCAGGACCTCAAAAAGAGTAGATTGTTGGCGAAAGGCGAAGTTTGATCTCCGAGTTGGAAATGGAGCAAGAGTTGATGCATTAGCTATAGGAGATTATTATTTATCTTTGCCTTCTGGTTTATCGTTGATTTTAAAAGACTGTTATTTTGTGCCATCCATTACCAAAAACATTATTTCTATTTCTTGTTTAGACAAGTGTGGATTTTTATTTATGATAAAGGACAAATGTTGTTCTATTTATTTAAATGATATGTTTTATGCTAGTGCACAAATGATGAATGGTCTTTATTTATTAAATCTTGATATGCCTATCTATAACATAAATACTAAAAGGATTAAAAATAATGATTGTAATCCGACTTATCTCTGGCATTGTCGCTTGGGCCACATAAACGAGAACCGCATATCTAAACTTCATAAGGATGGAGTATTAGATTCATTTGATTTTGAATCATATGAAACATGCGAATCTTGTTTAATGGGCAAGATGACTAAAGCCCCTTTTAAGGGACATGTTGAAAGGGCAAATGTTTTATTGGGACTAATACATAGTGATGTATGTGGACCAATAAGTACACAAGCTAGAGGTGGTTTTCAATACTTCGTTACATTTACTGATGACCTCAGTAGATATGGGTATGTGTACCTAAGGAAGCATAAGCATGAAACCTTTGAAAAGTTCAAAGATTTCAAGAATGAAGTACAAAACCAACTTGGCAAAAGTATCAAAATCCTTCGATCAGATCGAGGAGGTGAATACTTAAGCCAAGAGTTTCATGACTATCTAAATGAGTGTGGGATAGTCCCACAACTCACTCCTCTGTATACTCCACATGGAATGGTGTATCCGAGAGGAGAAATCGAACCTTGTTAGACATGGTTAGATCAATGATGAGTCATGCAGATCTTCCGATATCATTTTGGGGACATGCTCTAGAAAACAGTGATTTTTTTACTGAACCGTGTTCCATCTAAATCAGTGGAAAAGACACCATATGAGATATGGGCTGGGAAGCGTCCTAGTATGTCTTTTATGAAGATTTGGGGTTGTGAGGCTTACGTTAGACGTCATGCCACTAACAAACTTGGACCCAAATCTGATAAGTGTTTATTTGTGGGGTATCCTAAGGAAACGAAAGGATACTATTTCTATTATCCCACCGAGAACAAAGTAGTTGTTGCTCGGACTGGTGTATTTCTTGAAAGAGAATTTATTTCTAGAAAAACCAGTGGGAGAAAAATAGAACTTAGTGAAGTTCAACCACAAGTAAACACTGAACCTGAGATTGAGATGGAAACAGAACAGGCACCGCAAGCTGTTGTGGAAGAAGTACCTGCTCAAGAGACACAAGCCCAGCGTAGGTCTGTAAGAGAACACCGGGAGCCACAGAGATATGGATTTCTTGTGACTCAACAAGGTGACTTACTACTTATTGATGAGGATGAACCGTCATCTTATCAACAAGCTATAATGGGATAGCTGCATTTCATGACTATGAAATCTGGCAGATGGATGTCAAAACAGCTTTCCTTAATGGAAATCTGCTCGAGGATGTGTATATGACACAGCCCGAGGGTTTTGTCGATCCAAAGGATGCTGGAAAGGTATGCAAGCTACAACGATCCATTTATGGATTGAAGCAAGCTTCTCGGAGTTGGAATCTTCGTTTTGATGATGCAATCAAAGAGTTTGGTTTTATCAAAAACATAGATGAACCTTGTGTCTACAAGAAGGTCAGTGGGAGCATAATCATTTTCCTAGTGTTGTGTGTAGATGACATACTTCTCATTGGGAATGATATCCCTGCCTTACAATCTGTAAAGATTTGGCTAGGGAATTGCTTTTCGATGAAGGACTTGGGTGAAGCCACCTATGTATTAGGAATCAAGATCTATAGAGATAGATCGAGAAGGCTTCTTGGCCTAAGTCAAAGTACATACATAGACAAAGTGCTAAAACGGTTTAGCATGCAAGAATCAAAGAAAGGATTCGTGCATATGACACATGGAATTTATCTCTCGAAGGAACAGTGTCCTTCAACACCAGATGCGAGACAACGCATGAGTAAGATTCCATATGCGTCAGCTATTGGATCTATCATGTATGCCATGATATGTACTCGTCCCGATGTATCGTATGCTTTGAGCATGACGAGCAGATATCAAGTTGATCCAGGTGAAGGTCACTGGATTGCAGTCAAGAACATCCTGAAGTACTTGAGAAGGACCAAGGATACATTCTGATTTATGGAGGTGAGGAAGAGCTCAATGTAATGGGTTACACTGACGCAAGCTTCCAAACCGACAAAGATGATTATCGATCGCAAGAAACAGTAGCCGATTCTACAACGGAAGCTGAGTATATTGCTGCCTCGGATGCACCAAAGGAAGCTGTTTGGATCAAGAAGTTCATTTCTGAACTTGGAGTGGTGCCTAGCATTAAAGATCCGATAGAACTCTATTGTGACAACAATGGAGCGATCGCATTGGCTAAGGAACCTAGATCTCACCAAAGATCCAAGCACATACTTAGGCGTTTCCATTTCATTCGAGAAATCGTTGAAAGGGGAGATGTTAAAATATGCAAAGTACCAACAGATGATAACGTATCTGACCCATTGACGAAGCCACTGTCACAGCAGAAGCATGATCGTCATACTAGATCTCTAGGCATTAGGTTTATGTCTGAGTGGTCTTAGTGCAAGTGGGAGATTTGTTGGGATATGCCCTAAGACAAATCATTGAATGATTGTTTGGACATACAATGTTTATGATTTTATGAAATGTCAATTCATTATTATATATTATTCGATTAACTGTGCAATGTGAATTAATATATATGTTAATGTCCTTAGAATAATATTGTATTATTCTTAAAGATGTCCCTAGTCAAGTATTATCATGAATAGGGATAATGATAATACGTAGAGACTAGTATGTGTTGATTGATGAATTGTTCATTGATAAGAGATATCAAATCAACACATGGGTACATGTTAGAGAACGATGTACTGGACAGACCCACCATGAGAATGCTACATGGATAGTTATATGAGTGTCATAAGCAATTCTCATAGTGATAATAATGTATGTAATCCTTACGACTTGTGATCATCAGAGATCCCAACATAAGGAGTTATGTATCTTGATATTGTCAAACGTTACCCGTAACAGGGTAAACTATAAAGGCGACTATTGGATACACTACGAATTATGTAGAGGGATGTTGACTGATCGAGATAGGATTTGTCCCTCCTATATAACAAGAGAAGTGTTTGGCCCTTGATCAAGTGAGAACTAAAATGCATGGCCATGCTCGAATGAGTCGATATGAGATATCGAGCTTATTCGTTTATTCTAGTTCTACTTGGGGATCAAGAAATAAAGATTGAATATACGAGTATGACTATTCCATGACTCGTGTTCAATCTAAACAAAAAGGACAAATGGATTAAGTTACATGGATAATATTATCACAAGTTCTAAAGGTTATGTCGAGTCATTGACATTCTTGTAATTTGGGTAGCCTTGATGTGTTGCTAGACACCGCTCCTTGCATGTGACGAAAAATGAGATTTTATGTCACAGCCAACATTACAAGATCCTATCGAGTCGCACAAAAGATTAAATAAAAAAAAAGGGAAATTAAATTCATGGGATGAATTAAATAATTAAGAGGAGTCTTAATTAATAATTATAAGAATTAAATTAAAATCATGGGCTTGAGCCCATGAGGCTTTATGAAAGCTTTAATTAAATCATATATAATTAGTTGGCAAGGTTAATGTTTAATTAAGACTTTGATATCATTACCTAGCCTCCTCTCCACATAGCTCTCGGCCTCCTCTCACTCGACCGAAGGCTCACGGCCGCCACCCTCCTCTCGGCCGCCGTTGATCCCCTTTGGTGTTTGATTGGTAGTCGTTGATCGGTTTAGAACCGGGAGTTCTGTTTTGGTTCAAGAATAAGTCTAGCAACTTGTTCTTGAACGTCCCTTGTTCGATTAATCGTGTGGATACCGTTGAGGCAAGACCTTGGAGGTGTTGCTCGTGACTCGGAATCGTTGGACGTGGTGCTCCGTGGAATCTGCTCAAACGCGCTACAAGGGTGAGACCTTTATTCCTTTATCCGATATGATAACCTATGTATAGATCCGGTGTCATGTAATCCATATTTTTTTTATTCCGCTGCGTTGCTATGCATGATGGATTACTTACATTAACTACAGACTGTTAAGTACTGCAGTAGCTTCTCAATATAAAGCAAGTCAGCAGACACTGATTATAGTGCGGAAGACGTCTGCTGGACTTGTGAGGAATAAAACTGAGTAGTAAATAAGCAATAAGTAAATGACACGAATATTGTTTCTGGAAGTTCGAAGCACAACGCTTCTACGTCTCCCCTTCTTCCTTTGCAGGAAGGTTTCACTAGAAGACTTGGTTTACACTTTACAGTATACAACCTTCTTAGGCACTCACACAGCTTGGCCTAAACTCATAGCAATCACAACTTCTTAATTTGATTACAATAGATTCTATGAGACTCTCACAAAATAAACTTTTTAGCTTCGAGTGTTCTTGAGCAGCAGACTTCAGTTGAGGATAATCTGTCACAGATACAGTAGTACTGCTTGTCTGCTCTTGCTGAACCTTTAGAGAATATCAGTGAGATGATTATTCTTTTTGCGTTGAGGTGTTTCTCTTTGTTTGAATAGATCGTTCAGCTAACCTCTTCATTCTTCAATTTGACGTATTTATAGACTCCTTGATCTTTAACGGCAACTTGTCTATATTTGGAAGGGATTCACTTTCTGTTACCATTCCATATTCTGATTGTCTTCTTTCCTATTTTGTTTAGCAACGGCTCTTTTATTCTAACGCTAATGGTGGCGGAGATATAGCAGGGTTCGCCGCTCTGTTGTACCTTTGTCAGAATAGGTTGTACTTGTTTTGTCTTGTTGCTTTGAGCTCTTGCTGGATGGTTAGTCCTATGCTGGCTTTCTTCGTTTAACTGGTCAATCATTCTTCTGTAACTAGTAGATGGTTGTCCAGTTAGTGTCCATTCGGTAGGTGTCTATCTAATTGGTGTCCATCCGGTAGGTGTCTATACAGTCGGTGTTTGTCCGGTAGGTCTTTGATACCCGGTAGGTGTCTGTGTATCCAGTCGATGTCCATCACCCGGTAGGTCTTTGATACCCGGTAGGTGTCTGTGTATCCAGTTGATGTCCATCACCCGGTAGGTCTTTGATACCTGGTAGGTGTCTGTGTATCCAGTTGATGTCCATCACCCGGCAGGTCTTTGATACCCGGTTGATGTTTGTCACCCGGTAAGTCTTTGTCACCCAGTTGATGTTTGTCACCCGGTAAGTCTTTGTCACCCGGTTGATGTTTGTCACCACCAAAACTTAGAAATGTTTTCCCAACAAATGGGTAACTGACAGATTCGAGAGGATGGCTATGGATGAGATTGTTTCTCGTTTCCAGAACATGCGACCTCCAGAATTCTTTGGCATGGAGGATGCCGAAAAGTCTGAATCATGGCTTAAAGATATCCAATACCTCTTCAGTCTAATGGAATATTCTAATAACCAGAAATACAAACTTGCTCTATATCAATTGAAAGATCGGGCTAGGGATTGGTGGGAAGCAACAAAGATAGGACTTGATGAGCAAGGCATTGAAGTAAGCTGGAATGTGTTCAAGACTCAATTTATTGAACAGTATGCCCCGCCATCTTATTTCACTAAGAAAGAGAACGAGTTTAACAGACTGCAACAAGGAAACATGTCTGTTGCTGAATATGCCTCCATTTTCTCTACAATGCTGAAGTACGCGCCCCATGTAGCAGCGAACCCAAAAACCAAATATAATCATTTTGTGAATGGATTGAACAACAACATTTATACGTATGTGGTGTCTGGTTTACCTACTGGATATGCTGAAGCGGTTGAAAGAGCAAAAAATGCAGAAGCTGGACTAAAAGGGGCAGTGCACCATTTGTTCCTTCTAGCAGTAGGTCGTCCACCCATCAGTACCTGAGAGCCAAAGGAAAAAAATTTAAGAAATCTGGCCCATCTTCTTCAAGTTCTAGTAGTTATCGCCAGCAAGGTAGGTCCCAGGCTACTATTTATTCTGGTCCATATTGCAATCATTGTGGTGGCAATCACACCAGTGATCAATGCATTGGTGTTCATGGAACATGTCCTGAATGTGGAAAGGAAGGCCATTATGCTAGAGCTTGTCCATCCAGGAGGAACGGACCCAAGCCATCTCGAGGTGATAGAGGTGTTGCACCTGATAGGTTATACCAGCAGTCAAACGCGCCACAACAACAAGCCGCGGGGAGTCATACTTTTATTAACCATTCTGAAGCACATATTTTCGCTCTCACAGAAGAACAAGCTCAAGAAGCCCCCGGAGATATCATTACAGGTAACTGTTTTATTTACGGTTATCTGGCACGAGTATTATTTGATACTGGAGCATCTCATTCATTTTTTTCTGAATCATTCATTACATTGCATTCCATCACTCCTATCGTACTATCTACATCCATATCTGTTGCCACCCCGAGGGGAAAGATGATTATATCTACCCAAGTGATACCAAATTGTGAGTTGTATTATGAGAATAACAAATTGAGCTTGAAACTTATTGTCCTCCCCATGTATGATTTTGACTGCATCGTGGGAATGGATACACTAATGATGTATCGAGCCTGTTGGAACCGAAGAGATGAGGGGGTGAATGAGGTTCATTGGCTACTTTAGCGTTTTAAAATGAATTTGCAAATAGTCGAGTTTGCGCTGCGGAAGACTTCAAGTCAATCGAACAATAAATAATAAGAAGTAATAAATAAATGCGTAAAGTAAATAAAGCGATAAACGAACAAATATTTGTTATAGAAGTTCGGCGATGAATCGCCTACGTCTCCTCTTCCCGGCTAGAAAACGTCCAACTGAGGTTCCACTAGAACAACTTTTATCTTGGCCTTAAGGGCTCCAAGTTAGCCACAACACACTTTTCACGAGTCTTCTTGGCCTTAAAGGCTCCAAGGATAGCCACACCCTTGCACCAACTTCACTTGTTGATGTCTTATACAATTTCCAACTTCTGTCGGTGTTGGAGGACCTTACAGTAAATCAAATAACACATTCACGGTGTAACAACACGAAGAATCAAAAGCTCTCACACAAGAAATAAATTAGAAACTCCAATACAACACAAACGTATGAAGTTTGCAATGCTAGAATGATTTTGATTGAACACAACTTTCTTGTAGTTTATACTCTTGTTTCTTGTCTTCAAATTGATCCAAAACATCCATATGTATAGTGTAGAAGGCTCCCAAGGCTCCTACTAGCCGTTGCTACACATAAGTCTTGAATCACTCCAAGATCGCCTCGGACATCGCCTCGGGCGATCACCATCGCCACGTTCTAACGGTCAAATCTGGCCCAGATCACCTCAGGCGTTTCTTGCATCGCCTAGGGCGATCGTCCATTGAAAATTTGCCGTAGGTAAGCTTCTGGATCGCCTAGGGCGACTGTACCATTGCCTGGGGTGATCTGGATCGCCAGGCGTTCAGCGTGCCATCGCCTGGGTCGATGGTGCACGGCGTTGGAACACGTGGCTCGGATCGCCTGAGGTGATGGCCCGGATAGCCTGAAACTATCTGCCAGATTTCAACACTCTCAAACTTTGCACTTTTCGACCATCTTAAGCTCGTTTTTGGGAAACGTGGTAAACATGAAAGTTGTATCCCTTCCTCTTAGCTACGTGTGGACAAAAATTCATTGCATTTCATTAAGGTATGAAGACGTTATGCCCAAAATGCTACAGCCGCTCAAACCTTGCTACAATCTGCACTTGCTATGACTTCCATGCCATTTTGCTCCATGATGCAATCCGAATTGGACTGAGATGTTTGAATATGAAATCTAGAATATTGTGTTGGTTTTCCAACCTTTTTAGATTCACATTATTCTGAGCATTGAACCAAGGGATATAATCAAAACATTGCACTGCGCTCCAAGTGGCTTCTATATGAATTTGCCCACCAACGGACCATTGGTTTGTGGGTCGTCATATCATCATAAAATATTGTTTCAACATCATTCCACACATGTTGAACACTAATTCTCGTCGTTCATAGATGTCTTTCCTCTCGTTAGCTTCCTTGATAAAATCCACGGTGTCGTATGAACTCGCAAATGACATTGTGTAACTTGGGTCCTCTTCATTGGTCTTCCAACCAATTTATCAATATAACCCTGTACACTAAGTAGACATATTAGTACAACAAATACAAGTTTTGTTGATCATCAAAACTCATAAATAATTTGGAGATAAATTAAGCATTAAACTCAACAATGCGTTTAAGGCTCAACAATCTCCCCATTTTTGATGATCACGAAACTTGATAAACTTGTAGATGAAATATGCATGAAATTTGAGTAAACAAGACTCCCCCTTAACAAATGTATAGCACATACAAGATTTACCAAGTAGAGCATAATACAAAAAACTCTCCCCCTCAAACCATGCATGTATAATACAAAAAATTCTCCCCCTCAAACCATGCATGAATTAAGCTTCAAGTTTATCACAAAATTCTCCCCCTTTTTGTGATAATCAAAAAGCACAAAGTTCAAATAAGCATAGCACAAATATATGTTGACACATATCCATAGTCTAACAATTAGCACATATTCCTCATCAAGCATGTAATAGCCATAACAAGATAAGATTAAATCATTGAGAGGAAGACATGCATGCTTTTAAGGCAATTAACAACAATGAATTCTAAATGTGCAAAGTGTGCATATGTTCTACCAAGAGTTCATGCACTCATGCCCAATAGACATTAAATTTCTCAATGCGTCATTATAAACAATTGATAAGTTAATGAGAGTAAAATCATTGAGGCCATAGAAACAATAAAGTTATATGAAAATCTTAAGCCATATTTCTATGAACCAAGATTGATTATCTAAACAATTAAAACATGCTTAATCACATTTAGTTAATTTTTATATTGCATATTCAAATTTAACTCATGGAACGCAATAAGATTTTTACCATAATGAGTTAAGCATAAATCATGCATTTAAACAAATATGCAACAAAGTTCATTATCATAGTAAGATATCATTTAATTCAATCATATTGTGCAATAACCAAATATGAGCATTATACCAATTTTAACAATCCAATACTTAATTTGCAAAATTCAAGCATATAGGCATATAAGGATGATTAAACAAGAGTTCTAATACATGGAGAATATATGTCACATAATTATGCATATGCTAAGGGGAAATGCAATTTACTATCAATAAATATTGAGCTTCATTATTTATTGGTCACAATTAATTTGTGCCAATGAAATTTTTCATTGCTCTTTTAAATACACAAAGAAATATAATTAGCTCCCCTAAATATGATATTATAATAATGTACTTAAAATTCAATTTCCCAAAGGTCACCTTCAAAGTAATTGAATTTCACCACATAATTATAATATACAATTCAAGGAATATTAACCAAGCAAAAGAGCTAATTATGCTATTATGATACTCAAAATAAATTTACCTTGGATGATAAGAATGAGTTCACATCATCGGTCATTTACCTCGCGCTTCTTCTATTGTGGTGCATATGATGATTTCCTTCATTGAGGTGCTAGTGCCTTCATCCTCTATCCCTTTGTTGTTCCTACAAAATAAGTTTTTGATTGGAGGTTCTTTGGTACCCATTTTATTTTTGGGTCCTTGCGGGTTAGCTTTCATCGGTGCTTTGGGAATCCATTTCCACCTCTTGTTTGGTTGGTATTAATTTTTAACAAATCTGCATTTGTTTCTTATATGACCAACCTTACAACAATAAGTGCAAGTGTGGGAATTATGCTTAGCTTTAGCCAACAAGTTTGAAAAAGTTTTAGATTTGCTTGAAAAACCTAGCCCAGCTTTATCGACGCTATATCGTTGCAAGCCAAGCAATTCTTCCAAGTTTAAACTACTTTTACTAAACTTACAAAATGATTTCTGATCGCTATAATTTTAAACAATTATTTCTCAGTGTAGCGATTCTATACCGCAAGTGCACGGTGTCAAGTTTTAGTATAAGGGTTTAAAAGTAAGGAGTGTCGTACCCACAGGGACTAGTAGTAATTACCACGTTCGATTAGAATTACTATATTTAACCTACGATTATGGAATGATTATCAAAATAAATTGACTTAAGTACAAAAATTAACCTAAACAGCAGTGATGGATAATTGAAGAGAAATTATAAACGAATTATCAAGACGTCGGTTCACCCATGTAATCCCCCAAAAGTTGTCTATTAATTAAAATTCAAAATTCTATGTTCTAGGGTGACGAGTTTTCCTATTTCATTCGTTATACCTTGGTCCGGTTATAACAAGTCTAGCATTAATCTACAATAAACCACTCCGGTATCTTTATTGAATGATTAAGACCGAAAAATGCTTCGTGAAAACTACTAGCCTTCGATTTTGGTAAATCTATTGCTATCACACGTGTGCTAGATTTTACTTGGTCAGTCTCAACCTAAAACCCACGGCCTAATTTACTACGTCGTATCGTAATCTCCTATGGTCAATTCAATTACGATTACCAAAATCATGCAAAAGGTAGCTAATCTTTTACAAGCATTAAAAACATAAATTATGCTCAAAGATCATAGAAATCAAATCAAAACCATTAATTAACTCAAGGGTTCAAACATGGGATCCCCTATGTCATGGCAAATATCTTAGTCAACAACCATAATCAAATTATAATGCAAAAACATGTCTTTAAACAAATTTAACATCACAATCTGAAATAAAAATAATTAAGTTCAGAAATACTAAGATAACGAGGATGTTGCTCCGTGCGTCGCTCCGTTCTTTCGTTCCTTGCGTTGCTCTTGCTCTTCAATGATTTGTTGTATTTCTTTGGATGGAGGTGGGGCTGCTAGGTTTCAGAAAATGTGTGCAAAAGTCCCTTAAAATTCGTCCCTAGGTCTGATATATAGGGTAACAATAAGGGGGAAGGAGTCCACCTTGAACCAAACATGGAAAGTCTTTATTTTTCCAAAAACTCTTCGCGGCGATCGATCTTCAACCCACGCCAATCGATCTTCAATCTCTACTGGACGTGATAGCCAAATTCAACATTTCCGCCATCGATCTTCGTTCCCTGCCGATCGATCGCGAGTCTTCACTGTATATTGGCGATCGATCGCGAGTTCTTGCCGATCGATCGCCAATGTATTCTGTTCAGCATCCATTTTATAGCTCAGCGATCGATTGCGATGTTGTTGCCGATCGATCGCGAGCTGTATAAAATTTATAACTTCGAGAATTCACTCCATTTTCTCACGTCTTCACTCGGTTTGGTCCCTTTTCAACATTATTAGCTTATTTCCTCCACTTTTATCCCCTTGGACCTAGATTCCTGAAATACACAAAAATATACCAAATAGCGTAAAATCATCCAGGAATCAATACGAAAATCAATACAAAAACATAGCAAAATAAGTGTAAAATTCACACTTATCAACTCCCCCAAACTTAGACTTGATCGTCCTCGAGCAAGCAATGAAATCAAAATGTAGAGTTTATCATCAATACTTTAACAGAATTAACTTAACAACTCAAATGTAACAGCTCAAAAATCTCACTAACACTTCAACAAAAGTCAATCCAACAATCAACAAGAAGTGTTTTCTCCTATGCCAAGTAATACCTCGCAAAATTGGAACGTGTGTGTGTGCTATTGTCAATCTTGAGTTTCATATATATCTTTTTAAGATCAAATTATGCTAGTAAACTCAAAGTCAAGATTACTATCAAGCACTCCATAAGTCTACTTTTCAAACACTTCTCCACTAATGTAATTATTACCTAGACTTGGATCAGAAGGTCTTCTTAAGCTTATAATGTCAGGCCTATGGTGTTTGGCTTCAAAGAAAAGATAGGCTAGCGTAAAGAAGAGAGTATAAGCATTTACAGTTCACATTTGTAGCACAAAATTGAGCTTCTCTTCTTTTTCTTTTTAGCCTTGGACACTTTGGGTCTTATTTAGTCACTTTTTCTCAAGGCTTTTTATCTATCTTTTTCTTTTCTCATTCATCATTTTTTCAATAATAAGCTCATCTAAATGTAGCAATTAAAGTGCATCTAATGAGAATCATTATACTCCCTTTAGGTAAGGATAATTTTTTTCCATTTAGGCTCATAAAGGCGGGTATAATGAGTTTGCCAAAAAAAATGTTGAATGGGGGCTAATTTCCATTCTTATTCATTTAAGCTCAAAGAGGGACACTAGTGGTATATATAGACAAGGTATGCTCGAAAGACTCAAGCGTTCCAAGGATCGCCTAAATCATATCCAAGTCAAGTTCATAATTATAAAATTTCGCCTCAAAGTGCCCTCAAATAGATTCTAGAGTGCTCTAAGATGCTCAAGACAAATCATAGTTAACAGAATTTTTCACTTTCCTATATAAATTCCACTCAATCATGACTCAGACGTGCATCAAAATGTTCCTCAGTTTTACATATTAACTCAACCCAAGATATTCACCAACAAGTCAAAATTTTCAAAACTCTAATTGAGATGGATATTATTTTCATCATGTATTACAGTTGCAAGTTTCATTCATGTATTTCTTAATGAATAACTCAATTTTCACAAACAGTTAACTTTAATATGCTCAAGAACGACTTTGTACCACTCGCTAAAATATCATGCAATAAAAGTAGTAGCAAGAGAACAGCAGTACTCAGTAAAGACCCCCCCAAACTTAGTATGTGCATTGCCCTCAATGTACAGAAAACAATAAGTGTAGTAGCAAAACACATACCTCGATGACGATCGTCAGTGATCGTCGTCCTCATCGTCCCGCTCCGGTGGTGGGTCTGGGTAGTATGGTTCCTGTGGCTGGTATGGCTGGACTGTGGGTTGTGGGCTGTGGTGGGAATGGAATGTTAGGAAAACCCTGTGCCAAAGCAGAGTTCCATGCAGCTTGATACTGCAAGAACTCCATGTTTTGCTGATACAATTGCTGGTGGGCCCATCGGAGTTCCCTTTGTTCATGTCGTATCTCCTGTAATTCATGATGGAGGGATTTCATCGTAATTGAAGTAGGCACTGTAGCAGCAGATGATGATGGTCCAGAAAGGTGGCTGCTGCTAGGTCGTGGTTGTGCCATCCGTCTGACTGTGGCTGGTGCAGGATGATCGACCACGAGTGATGTCTTCGGTGGAATTGCCTCTTCTTCGGAGTCCCAGACAACTTCCGCATGCTTGCACAAAGAGGTGATAGTGGAGGGGCATGGCATACCAGAAGTGGGAGGGCCACGAGTGTAGTTCCGGATGGCTGTCTCGACAAGACGTCCGAGATCTATCGTGAGTCCGGTAACTATGGCATATACAAGCATAGCTCGGTCCTCTGTGACTTTCAATGTGTGAGTCGATGGCATGACCCGAGCTACTATAAATGAAAACCAAGTCTTGGGCTCCTCCTTCAGATCTGATATCAGTACCAGCTGTGGCTTTCCGTCGGCGTTCAGTCGCCACTGAGTTCCCTCTACACATATCGTGGATAAAATAGCATCCAAGTCAATGTGATTCCGGCAATATATGGCATAGTCATCCTCCGGAATGTTTGGCATGTTATATAGCGCATTGATAGCCTGTGAATCAAAAAGAATTGGTTGTTGCCGTATAGAGACAACATTGGCTTCAATATGGTTCTGTGCCCGGAGGTTGGAGTAAAACTCCCTGACTAAAGAAACCACCGCATCTCGTGGTTGGCTAACAAAAGTATACCACTCTCGCCGAAGTGCCTCTTGGATCACAGCACAGCCGAGCTTGCTCGTGTCCATTCCCCGTTCCCGTATCAGATTCTTCTTCCGGTATACCACATAAAATTTTACAGCTTCCTTATTTATGAACTTGTAGGAGTCAAACTCCTCAGGAGCGGGAACTGCCTGCTTTTGCTTGGGCTTCGGTGCCATCCCTAGAATCAAAGTTACCAATACCACTACCAACCAACAATCCAAGTTAAGCTACTAACCCAACCACACAATAATCAATAGGAAGCTCTTCAAATCTCCCCCAAACTTAACAATACCATATAAAATTCCAACTTCACCAATTCACAATTCAAAAACTTAATTTTTTTCACACCCCAACACTTAATTGACAATCAATTAATGGACCATGTATAGCAAAGCTAAAATACCTCAACAAATTTTGAAATTTTGTTACTTGATAGTCCTTAGCTTTCCATAGCTTCAAATTGGAGAGGAGGGTGCTCAAAACTCCTTTTCCCTTGCTAATTCCTGTGAAAGATTGAATCTTGATGTTAGAATTGATGATAGCTTTTGAAAATTGGAAGAAAAATTGAAGGAATTATGAGGAATTGGGAAAGAGTTGAGAAAAATTGGGGAATTTGGGGGAGGGTTTCGATTTTTAGTGTGTGGAATGTGTGTAAAATGTTGATTCTGATATTAAAAAAACAAAATTTTGGACCTCGCGATCGATCGCGGATGTTCGCCGATCGATCGCGAGAATTTTCTGGAATTGGGCGATCGATCGCATGTTCTTGCCGATAGATCGCCAATGTAAAATTTTTTTTTGTTTTTCTTCTCGGGACTTGGCGATCGATCGCGATGGTATGGCGATCGATTGCCAAAACACACTGCCCAAAAATCAACACTTTTTCTCTCGGGATTCGCTCTTCTCCACCCACTCTGCAAAATTGATACACGGAGTCAATCCTTGAAACAAAATTTCAAATAAAACAAATTCTAACTAAAAAAATTAAAATAAAGAAAAGGGATAAAAATGGTGTTCTTAATTTATAGTCCCAAGCTGGACTTATTACCAACATTGCTTTAATGATTCGGAGTATGTGGATTAGTGTCATCCACATTGCAGTGCCTTAACCGCTGATCATTTACCACGTAAGTACCTAGAATATGACCACTTACTTTAATTGCTCCATGAGCATAGACGGTAGTTACCATGAATGGTCCAACCCTTGACGCATTTCGCTTGCTTTGGAAAATGCGAGGTGGTGCCGCTTTATGCAATTGCACTGTCTCTCCCTTCATGAATGTCCTTTTCTCCTTGAGCTTCTTAGCCTTTTTTGACTTGACCATGTCATGGCTCTTGCCTTCCTTAGGCTCTAGCTCGGACTCCACTTCCACCTCATTAGTACCTTGCATCACATCAACAGGCAAAGTGTCAATCATGTTAACTTTTAGATAATCATGCTCGTTGTGTGCGTGTGTCGAAGATTTGAACATATTGAAAGTAACCCGATCCTCTCCTACACGGAGTATCAACTTCCCTTCTTCAACATCAATGATGGCTCTTCCAGTAGCCAAGAATGGGCGTCCCAGGATCAATGGCATTCTCACATCCTCCTCCATATCCAGCACTAGGAAATCCACCGGGAAGGTGAATTGATCTATCTTTACTGGTACATCTTCAATGATTCCTAGTGGGTAGGTGATAGACTTGTCTACCATTTGCAACACTACCCTCGTGGGCTTTGGTTCTCCTAATCCAAGTCTCTGAAAAACAGACAAAGGCATCAAGTTCACACTAGCACTCAAATCACATAATGATTTAATAGAAGAAATAGGCCCAACAGTGCAAGGAATAGAGAAACTCCCTGGATCTTTTAACTTCGTGGCCGATTTCTTTATGGATTTTCATTAACTTTAATAAAATTCATAGGGTACAAATTTTGAAACACTTGGTATAATTATAAAAAGTAAAAAGAGTCTTCCACTGCCTCTAAGGATTCTCAATGATTTCTATCATCAAGCCTTCCTCAACTTGCAAAGATCATTTTCAGTTACAATCCTCAGTTCTTTTTCAGTTCAGTTTCAAACACATTCCGTCAAGTTAGGGCTTTTGTTAAAAGTATTGGGGAAAGAATTGAATTCAAAGTGATAATTTGATTATTCATTACGGTTCACAAATCAACTGACTCATCTTTAAAATTATTTTACATTAATAGATAAAAAGAATTTATTTGAAATAGTTATGTATATTCAATTGTTAGTTCAAAAAAATCAATTATAAGTTACAAAAGCTACAAAGTTCAATGAAAGCTTAAAATCTTGTGATACAATTCTTTGAAAAGTCTATAAGAGTTTATGAAGAAAAAAAATTTAACTCCGTGAGATACTGTAAAAGTCAAAAATATATATCTCTACAAAAGTCTATCATTTTAAAAAAAAGTCATTAACAGTCAATAAAATCTAGAATGAAGTCTATGAAAAATTTTTGTTAACTCTTTGGAGTTCTATAAGGTTGTATTTGGATGGAAGGATTTGACTTAGAGAAAATGATTTGAAATCTAAACATTTGAAATGATATGTAGTTTGTTATTATTTCAAATCCATCCAAAATGTAAATGATATGTATTGAAAAAGGAAGGAGGGATTTGAAATATCTACATCAACTTTCTACCCAAACATAAAGATGATTTGAATGAGGAATTTGAAATGCAATCATTTCAAATCATTCAATCCAAACACAACCTAAAAGTCAATAAAAATGTATTCAACTCCATAAAAGTCTACCATTTAAAAAAATTCATTAAAATCCACCAAAAGTCGTCATTGAATACACGACCTTCGAATAAATGCAAAGAATTCGAAATAAGAGCAAAATATTATTATCAATTGCTGCCACTCAAATTTTTCCCCAGGATAATTTTAAAGACTATTTTGTCTTATTAAGCACCAAAAATAAACATTCTAAAAAGTCCCAAATTTGAGCCAAAACCCGTGCAAAGATCGATGACTTGGTTTATGTGCCCTTAAAAGTGCCAAGTGAAAGATAGTTCAAAGAACTACGAGTAAGTTTGGGAGCTTAATGATTGATATACAAGTAATTGGGAAGCTGAATTCTTTATAAATTGTTTATCAATGATTTGAGAAGTCGGGAGACGGGAGATGGGAGACGAGCAACTGAAGGCTCGGCATGACAAAGGTTACACATGAAGCAATTGAAAGTCGGTGATGGGAAAAGATAGTCTAGCAGTCTGAAGTCAAGAAGTTAATATGAGACCATCTTAGGATGAGTAGATAATCCGAGATAATTAGAAACTTGTAAAGATAATCGTCTAACATTCTGAAGTCAAGAAGTCATTATGAGGCCATCCGAGGACGAGTAGATAATCTGAGTTGTGAAGATAATTAAAAACTTGTATAGATAATCTAAATGGAGAAGATGTTTTGAAAATTGCTTAATGAAAACGAAAGGAAAAACATGGAAGCAACAATCGATCGCCACCGGGATCTGCATGCATGTAAAACGCTAGAGGCGACGATGATGACGATCAATCACTGATGATCGCCGCCTGTGCACGTTTTTCTGAGGGTTCGTCCCTTCGAATCCTGATGCATTTTTTCGTGAATGGTTGCTTCGAAATGATGTGTTTTGGTGATATATTTTGGTTTAGTATAAATAGAACAATCCCTTTTCGAATATACATCGATTTTTCAGACAATAATACAAGATTAAGAAGCAAAATCTGTGCATTCTTCATCCATTTTTTCTATTTCAAAGTTTGAGTGCATGTTAAGCCTTTGTGATTTAAGGATTCGTGATTTGAAATGCTTCTATCACGAGTAATAATCGTAAATTGTAAAATGATTGTCACTGAAATCGTGAGCACCGGTGCGGGGCAATATTATTTTAAGGACGGAGATTCCAAATCTCGTCTCGACAAATTTTCTTATGCCATCTCGTTACTTTGTCTTACCTAAAGATACACTTCCAGAAATATTATACCTACAATCTTAAAATGAATTTGTAACAAGTGGTCTCTACAAGTGCAACACGACATCCGTTCATCATGGAGAAAATGGAGAAGATAATCTGAGTTGTGTAGATAATTAAACACTTGTATAGATAATCTAAATGGAAGAGATGTTTTGAAAATTGCTTAATGAAAGGAAATTAAGCATTAAAAAATGAACGAAAGGAAAAAACACTAGAAGCAGCAATCGATCGCTACGGGATCCGCATGCATGTAAAACGCTACAGACGGCATGTGCACGTTTTTCTGGAGGGTGCGTCCCTTCGCATCCTGATGCATTTTTTCGTGAATGGTTAATTCCAAATAATGCCTTTTGGTGATATATTTTGGTTTAATATAAATAGAACAATCCCTTTTCGAATTATACATCATTTTTTCGGACAATAATACAAGATTAAGAAGCAAAATTCGTGCATTCTTCATCCATTTTTTCTATTTCAAAGTTTGAGTGCCTTTTAAGCCTTTGTGATTTAAGGATTCGTGATTTGAAATGCTTCTATCACGAGTCGTGGTTGTATATTGTGAAATGAATTATCATTGAAACCGTGAGCACCAGTGTGGGATCCGCATGCATGTAAAACGCTACATGCAACGATGATGGAGATCCATCGCTGATGGCAGGATCGCCGCCTGTGCACGTTTTTCTGGAGGGTGCGTCCCTTCGCATCCTGATGCATTTTTTCGTGAATGGTTGCTTCCAAATGATGCCTTTTGGTGATATATTTTGGTTTAATATAAATAGAATAACCTCTTTTCGAATTATACATCGATTTTCAGACAATAATACAAGATTAAGAAGCAAAATCCGTGCATTCTTCATCCAATTTTTTCTATTTCAAAGTTTGAGTGCCTTTTAAGCCTTTGTGATTTAAGGTTTCGTGATTTGAAATGCTTCTATCACGAGTCATTGTCATATATTGTGAAATGAATTGTCATTGAAACCGTGAGCACCGGTGCGGGGCAATATCATTTTAAGGACGGAAATTCCAAATCTCGCCTCGACGAACGTTCTTATGCCATCTCGTTACTTTGTCTTACCTAAAGATACACTTCTAGAAAGATTATACCTACAATCTTAAAATGATATTTGTAACAAGTGGTCTCTACAAGTGCAACACGACCTCCGTTCATCATGGAGAAAGGCCCGAGAATTCAACGGACGCAACTTCAAACATGGACAACAGAAAATACCCTTCTGCTTGACTACCTTAGGCTTGGCAAGGTTCCTATCTGAAGATGCTCCTGCCATTGAAAATGGTGAAACAGATACCCAAACGATGGATGCAGTTGATGCTTGGAATCAAAATGACTGCTTTTGTAAGAACTACGTTCTAAATGGTCTAGACAATACACTATACAACATTTATTTTCTAGTGAATCCGCCAAAAGAATTGTTGGAATCTTTAGAGAAAAAGTGTAGATCCGAGGATGCCGGTACGAAGAAATTCATTGTTGGTCGAATCCTGAAGAGTGGGTCCCTTCGCGTTCTATGTTTTTTCATTAATGGTTGCATCCAAATGATGTCTTTTTAATGTAAATAAAACAACCATTTTTCTAATTAAACATCAATTTTCGGACAATAACAAGATATTAAGAAGCAAAATATGTGCATTCTTCGTCCATTTTTTTCTGTTTCAAATTTTGAATACTTTTAAGACTTTGCGTTTTTTGAATTCATGATTTGAAGTGCTTCTATCACGAGACATAATCATTATATCTTAGGAAACGAATTGACATTGAAACCATAAACACTTGTGCTGGAAAATATTGTTTTAAGGACTGAGATTTCAAATCTCACATTGGCAAACGTTCTTGTGCCATCTTGTTTGCCTAAAATTATCCTAAGGTCAGAAAGATTATGCCTACATAAGAACCCGAATTGTAAAAAACAATAAATGATAGGGGAATGTTGTAAAAACCCGATTTCCTAACTAAGTCAACCTCTAAAGTTTTAGCCAACCAAACTACTTAAGGTTATTTACACAAAACAAAACTTAACAAGATAGATACTTAAGAATTGTAGTAGGATTAAAACTCTAAATATTTGATAGATAATGATGCACTTTACAAAATAATTAAGGGATAAGCTTTGGTTATCAAAATCATTAATAAATAATTAGAGTGCACTTCAAAAGCTCAACTAATCAGCTTGGATTTTTCGAAAAAAGGCTCCAGCCACCAAATCTGCACATCATCTTCTCAGCTTATTTAATTAAGAGATTTGAGCATTGACTTTATCAAAAACTCTAGCCTTTGTCCAGCAAATTCCAGTCTCCAAAACTTCGTCCAAGTGCTTCGCTTCCAGCATATAATATCTCTGAAAATTTCAGCATTAAACTTTCGAAAGTTTCACAAGTAAAACACACACAAACACACAGTAAAATTCAGCACTTTTTCGAAAGTTCCAGCACGGAGAAGGAAGGAAAGAATTTGTCATTTTTGCATTCAAACACATGTATAATCTTGGTAAGTGGGCTTTTGTTAAAATTATTCTTTCGTTTTTTTTAAATCATAAGTATGTGTTTTAAAATTCAATCATTATGTGAACTATTTTCAAATTATGAAATCTTTGAAATCTGAAGCACTTTAAATATCGAAATCTAATTGGTAAGGAATTCCGAATTCTGTTTCTGACCCTGATGCAGTGGGATTATAACCGTTTTTCTGGCCTGATACGGAGGTTAACCGATGTTCTGGGAAGTCCAGACCCTTTATTCGTGGGTGATCCGATGTTCTGACCTCATCTCTAGGAGGGTTATGTCTAGAGAACTGATATCAGTACCATGAGGAAACTAGATGATTTATTGTGCTTACTTTAGTATATGGTATGAGATTCTGATATGACGTTTATGTTCTGTTCTGGCTCTGAGGAGCAAATTCTGTTAAAGTTTTTGTTCTGTTCATATCGTTTTATGTTCTGATTTTTGAACATGTTTCTGAAAAATTATTATAATTATATGTTGTGTCACATACGATTGTCCCCCACTTGCTGAGTGTTTTCCAAAAGACTCACCCCTTAATCTAACTTCCCAGATAAAGACGAGGAAGAAATTGAAGCTGAAGAAGAACACCAATTTTGGGGTTGGTGATCCGCTATGAATTAAAGACAATAAATTTTGGTATATTTAGGATTTCATTAAGTTATTCCGTACTAAGACTTTTTAGAGTTTGATTATGCAATTTAATTCGATTGTAAAGACAATTATTTATTTTTATGGAATATAGACTGGTTTTTCGTTGAATACGATATTACGAGGCTTATTGATTTCAAGTTGTTATTGGGAATCAATGCCGGTGTTATTGACCCCGATCTGGGGGCGTGACATTTAAGTGATATCAGAGCGAACCAGGTTCCATAAACCCGCTGGGAAAAGATCGATTCACGATAATTACGATAATCAGAAGTTCAATATGATTGATCACGTGAATAACGATTATTCTGTTCCCAAAAATTTATTCAAAAAAAAAAATTAAGGAATTTTCGAAAAAAAAATAAAATTCGAGACCTAGTCTGCCCAATCGCGGCCGCCGCCTGCCGTCACCATAACCGTCGGCCAGTATACCATCGGAATCATCTCTCCAAGACGATGACACTGTAAAAATTTCAGGTCGATCGGACTACGTTTGCTCGATCAATTTCTTGTTCGAAAATTCTGAACCCTTCACTTCCTTATTCCCCTTCCGATCCGCCACCGCCGAACGCCGTTCGACCAATCCAATAGATAAATACGACAAGTACAACCTCTGCAGTAAAATCCCTCTATCCACCGCCGCTACCAATCACTGAACGACGAGTAATTTCAAATTGAACCAGTGCTACTCAAGAACCCTAATGTCGAAATCCAATGCTTCGATTTCCAGACCATCTCTTCATCGTTTTGAAATTAAATTTGACATATTGATGCTCTAAGAATTTCGAGCAAAAGCCCTTTACCAATTTCAAATTTCAACCACTGGAAGATCATCAGAATCCAGATCGAATTTGGGTCCAAGAACCATAGCAGCCATGAAATTTCCTTTCTCGATTTCTTAAATTTCGTAAATGTTTTGTTCAATTAAATTTGTAATTTCGATCCTTGTTCTATTACGATCGAAAGCCCTCTCGTAATTTCGAATTCTAGTCGACTATTAATGACTAATTTCGAAACCCTAATTCAGCCATATGAACCCTAGAATTTTATTTTTTTAAAAAAAAATCAGAATGCAAATTTCAAAGTTTTATGCCTCATGCTATTAATCACTATATTTTTTAAAAAATATAGAAATGATTTTGTTAAATATTTAATGGACTAAACAATTTCCCTAATTGGGTTTAGGTGATGTCGACCCGAGCCCAAGCCGTCAGGATCCGTCGTATGGAGCAGGAGATGGAACAACTTAAAGAGTCCATAGTAGAACTTCAGGAGATTAGGGACCACTTGCATGGAGATGTACAACGGTTTGCATATTATCACGGCCAAGCTGAAGAAGAGGCCAACAAAGCTAAAGAGGATATCACGAGGCTCATTGATCTCCGTAGAGCTGATGCTGATGGAATTCAAACCATGACAAACCAAAGTGAGCAACTCCAGCAAGAATACGAGATGGATCGAGTGCTAAGCGAGACTAGGATTATGGCCCTTGAGATGTGAATCGACGAGCTCTAAGAGAACCATGGGTTGTTGAATGATCTTAAAGAGTTGCATGGGGCCATCAACATACAAGAGGAAGACCGAGAAGAAGAGGATCATGAGGAAGAATTAGGATATGGGGAAATAATCGATTAGTTTAAAAGAATTACATTATTAAAATGTTATATTTTTCAATTTAGTAAGAATATTAAAGAATCTTTGGTATTTTATTAATTTTGTTTGATTTGATTATAAACCCTATTCGACAATCAATAAAATTATTTTATTTCATTCAATGTTGTCTCCATTATGTCTAATTCAATCATACTCCCGTTTATACTCTTGCGCAACAATATTAGATATATATGAATTTGTAGGAAATGACTGGTCGACCTATTCGTAGCAACCGAAACTCCAACTACGCAGTTCCTCCTAACACTAATGAGGAGAGAACGGATGGAAATCAGAATCCTCCACCTACACCGCCACAACCCCCGAGAGTGGGTCTGAGTCGCGAAGACTTGACGGTAATATCCACCATTGTGGCTACGACACACAAGCCCTGGCTAACCCTGCTATCAATCAGCCACATCCCCAGCCAGCGCCACCTCCACAAGGAGTCAAGTACCATTATGAGTCTCTTCGCAAGAACATGGTTCCAACATTTGATGGCAACTCAGACTGCTTGAAGTGCCTGAAAACATCAAAGTTGAAGTCACAACATCTTTTCTAATTGATCAGGCCGGTAAATGGTGGGAAAACGTGTCACAATTGATGATAGAAACGGGACCAATCACTTGGCAACGGTTCCGAAGCGCTTTCCTAAAACAATATTTTCCAACAGCAGTGCAAAATCATAAACTGAGGGAATTTGAGAACTTGATACAAATTCCCCTTCCGATCCGCCACCGCCGAACGCCGTTCGACCAATCCAATAGATAAATACGACAAGTACAACCTCTGCAGTAAAATCCCTCTATCCACCGCCGCTACCAATCACTGAACGACGAGTAATTTCAAATTGAACCAGTGCTACTCAAGAACCCTAATGTCGAAATCCAATGCTTCGATTTCCAGACCATCTCTTCATCGTTTTGAAATTAAATTTGACATATTGATGCTCTAAGAATTTCGAGCAAAAGCCCTTTACCAATTTCAAATTTCAACCACTGGAAGATCATCAGAATCCAGATCGAATTTGGGTCCAAGAACCATAGCAGCCATGAAATTTCCTTTCTCGATTTCTTAAATTTCGTAAATGTTTTGTTCAATTAAATTTGTAATTTCGATCCTTGTTCTATTACGATCGAAAGCCCTCTCGTAATTTCGAATTCTAGTCGACTATTAATGACTAATTTCGAAACCCTAATTCAGCCATATGAACCCTAGAATTTTATTTTTTTAAAAAAAAATCAGAATGCAAATTTCAAAGTTTTATGCCTCATGCTATTAATCACTATATTTTTTAAAAAATATAGAAATGATTTTGTTAAATATTTAATGGACTAAACAATTTCCCTAATTGGGTTTAGGTGATGTCGACCCGAGCCCAAGCCGTCAGGATCCGTCGTATGGAGCAGGAGATGGAACAACTTAAAGAGTCCATAGTAGAACTTCAGGAGATTAGGGACCACTTGCATGGAGATGTACAACGGTTTGAATATTATCACGGCCAAGCTGAAGAAGAGGCCAACAAAGCTAAAGAGGATATCACGAGGCTCATTGATCTCCGTAGAGCTGATGCTGATGGAATTCAAACCATGACAAACCAAAGTGAGCAACTCCAGCAAGAATACGAGATGGATCGAGTGCTAAGCGAGACTAGGATTATGGCCCTTGAGATGTGAATCGACGAGCTCTAAGAGAACCATGGGTTGTTGAATGATCTTAAAGAGTTGCATGGGGCCATCAACATACAAGAGGAAGACCGAGAAGAAGAGGATCATGAGGAAGAATTAGGATATGGGGAAATAATCGATTAGTTTAAAAGAATTACATTATTAAAATGTTATATTTTTCAATTTAGTAAGAATATTAAAGAATCTTTGGTATTTTATTAATTTTGTTTGATTTGATTATAAACCCTATTCGACAATCAATAAAATTATTTTATTTCATTCAATGTTGTCTCCATTATGTCTAATTCAATCATACTCCCGTTTATACTCTTGCGCAACAATATTAGATATATATGAATTTGTAGGAAATGACTGGTCGACCTATTCGTAGCAACCGAAACTCCAACTACGCAGTTCCTCCTAACACTAATGAGGAGAGAACGGATGGAAATCAGAATCCTCCACCTACACCGCCACAACCCCCGAGAGTGGGTCTGAGTCGCGAAGACTTGACGGTAATATCCACCATTGTGGCTACGACACACAAGCCCTGGCTAACCCTGCTATCAATCAGCCACATCCCCAGCCAGCGCCACCTCCACAAGGAGTCAAGTACCATTATGAGTCTCTTCGCAAGAACATGGTTCCAACATTTGATGGCAACTCAGACTGCTTGAAGTGCCTGAAAACATCAAAGTTGAAGTCACAACATCTTTTCTAATTGATCAGGCCGGTAAATGGTGGGAAAACGTGTCACAATTGATGATAGAAACGGGACCAATCACTTGGCAACGGTTCCGAAGCGCATTCCTAAAACAATATTTTCCAACAGCAGTGCAAAATCATAAACTGAGGGAATTTGAGAACTTGATACAAATTCCCCTTCCGATCCGCCACCGCCGAACGCCGTTCGACCAATCCAATAGATAAATACGACAAGTACAACCTCTGCAGTAAAATCCCTCTATCCACCGCTGCTACCAATCACTGAACGACGAGTAATTTCAAATTGAACCAGTGCTACTCAAGAACCCTAATGTCGAAATCCAATGCTTCGATTTCCAGACCATCTCTTCATCGTTTTGAAATTAAATTTGACATATTGATGCTCTAAGAATTTCGAGCAAAAGCCCTTTACCAATTTCAAATTTCAACCACTGGAAGATCATCAGAATCCAGATCGAATTTGGGTCCAAGAACCATAGCAGCCATGAAATTTCCTTTCTCGATTTCTTAAATTTCGTAAATGTTTTGTTCAATTAAATTTGTAATTTCGATCCTTGTTCTATTACGATCGAAAGCCCTCTCGTAATTTCGAATTCTAGTCGACTATTAATGACTAATTTCGAAACCCTAATTCAGCCATATGAACCCTAGAATTTTATTTTTTTAAAAAAAAATCAGAATGCAAATTTCAAAGTTTTATGCCTCATGCTATTAATCACTATATTTTTTAAAAAATATAGAAATGATTTTGTTAAATATTTAATGGACTAAACAATTTCCCTAATTGGGTTTAGGTGATGTCGACCCGAGCCCAAGCCGTCAGGATCCGTCGTATGGAGCAGGAGATGGAACAACTTAAAGAGTCCATAGTAGAACTTCAGGAGATTAGGGACCACTTGCATGGAGATGTACAACGGTTTGCATATTATCACGGCCAAGCTGAAGAAGAGGCCAACAAAGCTAAAGAGGATATCACGAGGCTCATTGATCTCCGTAGAGCTGATGCTGATGGAATTCAAACCATGACAAACCAAAGTGAGCAACTCCAGCAAGAATACGAGATGGATCGAGTGCTAAGCGAGACTAGGATTATGGCCCTTGAGATGTGAATCGACGAGCTCTAAGAGAACCATGGGTTGTTGAATGATCTTAAAGAGTTGCATGGGGCCATCAACATACAAGAGGAAGACCGAGAAGAAGAGGATCATGAGGAAGAATTAGGATATGGGGAAATAATCGATTAGTTTAAAAGAATTACATTATTAAAATGTTATATTTTTCAATTTAGTAAGAATATTAAAGAATCTTTGGTATTTTATTAATTTTGTTTGATTTGATTATAAACCCTATTCGACAATCAATAAAATTATTTTATTTCATTCAATGTTGTCTCCATTATGTCTAATTCAATCATACTCCCGTTTATACTCTTGCGCAACAATATTAGATATATATGAATTTGTAGGAAATGACTGGTCGACCTATTCGTAGCAACCGAAACTCCAACTACGCAGTTCCTCCTAACACTAATGAGGAGAGAACGGATGGAAATCAGAATCCTCCACCTACACCGCCACAACCCCCGAGAGTGGGTCTGAGTCGCGAAGACTTGACGGTAATATCCACCATTGTGGCTACGACACACAAGCCCTGGCTAACCCTGCTATCAATCAGCCACATCCCCAGCCAGCGCCACCTCCACAAGGAGTCAAGTACCATTATGAGTCTCTTCGCAAGAACATGGTTCCAACATTTGATGGCAACTCAGATCCAGAAATGGCACAGAATTGGCTTAAGCAAGTAGAAAATCACCACAGACTGCTTGAAGTGCCTGAAAACATCAAAGTTGAAGTCACAACATCTTTTCTAATTGATCAGGCCGGTAAATGGTGGGAAAACGTGTCACAATTGATGATAGAAACGGGACCAATCACTTGGCAACGGTTCCGAAGCGCTTTCCTAAAACAATATTTTCCAACAACAGTGCAAAATCATAAACTGAGGGAATTTGAGAACTTGATACAAACTCCTGATATGTCGGTGGTAGAATATACCTCAAAGTTCAACTCTCTGGGAACTTATGCACCAAGTATTATGGTAGATGAGACCCTGAAACTACATCGCTTTAGGATTGGGTTAAATAGTCGTATCCAATCGGCCATAGCAATATATGAAACCACAAACTTTGGAGACCTAATGGGAGCAGTCATCAGGGCTGAGCTGATATAAGACGTCGTGAAGAGGAATTTAAGGGCAAGCGACCTCCCCCTAACCAACACGCCGCCAATGGTCAGGATTTCAAACGACCAAACCAATCCAATAATCAACAAGAGTGGCCCATATCCACCCCATTCAATCATAGGGTTCCAAAATGTCCGACTTGTGACTTCGTACACACTGGTGAATGTCATAGAAAGACTGGAGCTTGCTTCCGATGTGGGAAGTTCGGACATAGAATTGCCGATTGTCCCAAAGCCGATAAAAGGGGGACAGGTTCAGGAAATAGTGCCCCTCCAAACAAGCCAAGGGAGAACAAACCAAATGCTCGGGTATATGCCATAACCCAAGAAAAAGCAGAAGACGTGAACGAAGCCGTGACAGGTATCATTTTATTAAACAAGTACACGCATATGTGTTGTTGATTATGGTGTCACGCATTCTTTATATCCAAGAGGTTGCTGAGGAACTATCACTTAAGCCAGAAATACCATTTCCAAGGTCAACATGACTCAAGTTTCGAGGACGAAACTTCCATTAAGGAGGGAGGAATGTAAAAACCCGATTTCCCAACTAAGTCAACAACTAAAGTTTTAGCCAACCAAACTACTTAAGGTTATTCACACAAAACAATAACTTAACAAGATAGATAATTAAGAATTGTAGTAGGATTAAAACTCTAAATATTTGATAGATAATGATGCACTTTACAAAATAATTAAGGGATAAGCTTTGGTTATCAAAATCATTAATAAATAATTAGAGTGCACTTCAAAAGCTCAACTAATCAGCTTGGATTTTTCGAAAAAAGGCTCCAGCCACCAAATCTGCACATCATCTTCTCAGCTTATTTAATTAAGAGATTTGATCATTGACTTTACCAAAAACTCTAGCCTTTGTCCAGCAAATTCCAGTCTCCAAAACTTCATCCAGGTGCTTCGCTTCCAGCATATTATATCTCCGAAAATTTCAGCATTAAACTTTCGAAAGTTTCACACAGTAAAACACATGCAAACACACAGTAAAATTTCAGCACTTTTTCGAAAGTTCCAGCACGGAGAAGGAAGGAAAGAATTTGTCGTTTTTGCACCCTGAATCGTTCAAACACGTGTATAATCTTGGTAAGTGGGCTTTTGTTAAAATTATTCTTTCGTTTTTTTTAAATCATAAGTATGTGTTCTAAAATCCAATCGTTATGTGAACTATTTTCAAATTTTGAAATCTTTGAAATCTGAAGCACTTTAAATATCGAAATTCAATTGGTAAGGAATTCCGAATTCTGTTTCAGACCCTGATGCGGTGGGATTATAACCGTTTTTCTGACCTGATACGGTTATTCGTGGGTGATCCGATGTTCTGACATCATCTCTAAGAGGGTTATGTCTAGAGAACTGATATCAGTACCATGAGGAAACTAGATGATTTATTGTGCTTACATTAGTATATGGTATGAGATTCTGATATGACGTTTATGTTCTGTTCTGTCTCTGAGGAGCAAATTCTGTTAAAGTTTCTGTTCTGTTCATATCGGTTTCTGTTCTGATTTTTGAACATGTTTCTGAAAATTTATTATAATTATATGTTGTGTCACATAAGATTGTCCCCCACTTGCTGAGTGTTTTCCAAAACACTCACCCCTTACTCTGCCTTCCCAGATAAAGACTGTAATGCCTCGATTTATGTTATATACGTGTGATATGATTATGGTGTAATTATATCACGTGGCGATATGATATGGGGGGTTCGGGTGGAACCAATAATGAAGAAATACATGTATAGTAGAATATAACATTTTTGTACATGTAGCATGCATTTGAAGGTGCATTAAAATGTACATGTGAGTTGCATTTGACATGAGTTTGAAGGGAATTACATGTGCATGTGAAGTTACTTGCACTTGGAATTGCAGTTGAATTTGGAGTTCATTTCATGTACATGTTACTTAACATGTAATTATCCCTAAATGGCATGATAGCAAGTGAATTAAGGAACTAAGGATCTATATCAATTGGATTAAGGGAGTGGAATCACATAATACACCAATTTACACCTACAAATCTCTACCAAGCTCATCTCCATCTCTTTCAACTTTCTTGTGGTTTAAGCTTGGGATTGACTTGTGACTTGAGTTAGGAAGGTGTGTGAAGTGAAAGTATACCATCTTGGTAAGGAATTCTTAACTTTACACTTGAATTATATCATTGTTGTTGCATATGTGAAGTTAATTATCAAGTGTTCATGTAAAGAATTATATCATGTTTCTATGCTTTGAATTAGAAGCTATGATGTTAGAATCATGTTCATATGTTCCTAGGGATTGTAAGAAACATGTTGAAATGGTTCAATATGAGGTATAGGAGAAGAAGCATGAGGATAAGCTTGAAAATCGCCAGAGTTCAAATCTTGAAAAATGTTATCTTTTTGTAGAATTTGATTTTAATGCCTATGATAACATGTTATATTGTTGGCATTGTTGTAGCATCATCTCAGGGGACAGGACAACGAGGCACTTAGCCAGTGACGCCTAATTTATCTCGTTTGTGTCGCAGTACAGGTACGTGTTGACGTACGGAGTATAGATATTATGTGATGATGCTATTATGGTTTTGATATCATATGATTTATGTTATCGTTGTGTCATATGATTGGTAGTATCATATGCATGTGCATACATGGATTTCATATGATTGGGTTGGATGCCTTGATAGATATGTGTTTATGCTTTGGTGAGATCATTGCCTTGATAGATATGCCTGGTGTGGTATATGCTTTGGTTGGGATTGTTACCACGATAGATATACTACATATGCTTTGGCTTGAGAGATATACGCCTGGTGTGGGTATATACTCTGGCTATTATCACCGATGAGCATGGTACTATGATATGTGCTGCTAATATGCAGATGTGATGTGGTTCCACTGACATATTGAGCTGATTAGGCATATCATATGGGGCTCATGATAATAGGGAAATTGTTGAGACATGTCATGACATAGTGCATTTGTGGATGCATGATACAGAACATTTACGTTATATGAGTTATTGTGCTTTATCATTGATATTGATATTGTGTTTTGATATTGCACTGAGATAATTGTTATCTATACTCACGTTGTGAATGTTTCTGTACGGACTCATAGACGTGGGGAGCGTGAGTCATGATTTCCGCTGCGAGGGGAACCACTGCCTAGGAGTTCTTTTGGATTAGGTTGTTTATGTACATGTTATGTATAGTTTAACTAGTATGAACTCTTAATCCGTGCATGGTACATTACTTAATTCAGACTCACATATGTATGTTTAATGGATACATAATGGATTAAGTAAAGAGGACCACACATTAGTGGTATCAGAGCAGTGGTTCGAGAATGGGGTGAACATGGGTAGAGGAAGTGTATTAGGGAGTTACCTAAACACTTTGAGAATGGTAATAGCATGTTAGATTTTAGAATATGATGTTATTCTAACATGTTATATACTTGTGAATGTTATTGTTAACCTTTGTTATACAGTTATGACAGACAGAGGGTATCATGAGGATGTTGGGGATGCCTTGAGTGGCAATGCTAGTGTGAGAATGGTGCATGTGCCACCACCACCGATTGAGCAAGGGCCAGTGGAACAGGTACTGTTGCCTGGAGAATTGACTTTGACGCGGTTTTTGAGTTATCAGCCACCCAGGTTTGAGAGGACTGAATCAGGGGAACTGGCAGAGGAGTGGCTGGAACGTGTGGAACAGATCTTTGTGTCAGCACCGTGTGCCAAGACTGCTTGGTTACGTTTAGCTGAATTCCAGTTAGCCAAGAAAGCTATGATGTGGTGGAAGTCCACAGTACTTGAGTTGAGGGCTCAAGGACATACAGTGAACTGGGATGTATCATAGCATGTTAGATTTTAGAATATGATGTTATTCTAACATGTTATATACTTGTGAATGTTATTGTTAACCCTTGTTATACAGTTATGACAGACAGAGGGTATCATGAGGATGTTGGGGATGCCTTGAGTGGCAATGCTAGTGTGAGAATGGTGCCTGTGCCACCACCACCGATTGAGCAAGGGCCAGTGGAACAGGTACTGTTGCCTGGAGAATTGACTTTGACGCAGTTTTTGAGTTATCAGCCACCCAGGTTTGAGGGGACTGAATCAGGGGAACTGGCAGAGGAGTGGCTGGAACGTGTGGAACAGATCTTTGTGTCAGCACCGTGTGCCAAGACTACTTGGTTACGTTTAGCTGAATTCCAGTTAGCCAAGAAAGCTATGATGTGGTGGAAGTCCACAGTACTTGAGTTGAGGGCTCAAGGACACACAGTGAACTGAGATGTATTTAGAACAAAGTTTCTGGAGCATTATTTCTCTGTTGCTGCAAGGCAGAGGAAAGAGGATGAATTTACGCATTTGAGACAGGGATCAATGACAGTATCTGATTATGCTGTGCATTATTCTTCTTTGCTCCGGTATGTGCCACATATTGCTGTTAACACCAAAGCTAAGATCAGACAATTTGTGAAAGGTTTGAGGCCTGAATTGTTTGATAGGGTCATGTCCAATAACCCTACATCATATGAAGAAGCGTTGACTAGAGCTGAGATGGCTGAGATTGCTGTAGGGGTATATACAGATGTTGGGCAAGCCCAACCACCTACATCTGACAGTATGAGACCTAGAAGGGAATCATTTAAATCACCACGAGGTGGTGCATCTTCATCTAGGTTTAGTGGAACACGTTTTGGATCAAGGAAAGGGGAGGATAGAAAATCGAAAGGACAGTCCCAAGGCAGTAGTAGTAGTAGTGGACGTGGATTACAATGTTTTAAATGTGGAGGGCCACATTATCAAAGAAATTGTCCACAGTTTGATACGGTGGTTTGTTTCCGTTGTGGGAAACCAGGACACGTGATCCGTGATTGTCCTCAAGTGGGTGGACAACAGAGGAGAGGACCAGTGTCAGAGAATACAGTGCAGCAGAGACCACAGGGTGTACCACAGTCTGGTGGAGGACAGAGGGCAGGAACACCTCAGGCTCAGGTGTATGCACTGAATAGGGAGGAAGCAGAGGCAGCTCCTGATACTGTGATAGCGGGTAAGTGTACTGTATTTACTTATCCTGCTTTTCTGTTGATTGATACTGGTGCATTACATTCTTTTATTGCACAAGCTTTTGTTGATCAGTATCATATATGCTCGTCTCCACTGTTGATGCCTCTTTATGTCTCGACACCCATGGGAACTGCTGTGATGACTTGTCAGAGTGTGTCTGATTGTGATATTCAGTTTGAGACTGAGTATGGATTACAGCTGATTTGATTGTGTTAGACATGTCAGATTTTGATTGCATCCTTGGAATTGATGTGTTGAGTAAATATCAATCTGTTGTGGATTGTAGTCAGAAGGTAGTGAGATTTCAGTCTGATACTGGAACTCAATGGTATTTTTATGGCCAAGGATCGAGGGCAAGGATTCCTTTGATATCAGCAATCCGAATGTCGCGTTTGTTAGAGCGTGGACATGCGGGTTATTTGATGTATGCCCTTGATATCACTGAACATAAACTAGAAAGGAAAGTGGAAGAGATACCAGTGGTTGCAGAATATACGGATGTGTTTCCAGATGAGATACCTGGATTCCCACCGAGTCGAGAAGTGGAATTTGGTATTGATTTAATACCGGGTACTTCTGCAATTTCACGGGCTCCTTATCGGATGGCACCAACTGAATTGAAAGAGTTGAAAACTCAATTGCAAGATTTATTGGACAAGGGGTACATACGTCCTAGTGTATCGCCTTGGGGTGCTCCGGTATTGTTTGTGAAGAAGAAGGATGGGACAATGAGATTGTGTATTGATTATAGACAGTTGAACAAGGTAACCATAAAGAATAAATATCCTCTTCCGCGTATTGATGATTTGTTTGATCAGTTGCAGGGATCAAGGATTTATTCGAAGATTGATTTGAGGTCAGGATATCATCAAATACGTGTGAGAGAGGGTGATGTACAGAAGACAGCATTCAGGACTCGTTATCGACATTATGAGTTTCTGGTAATGCCATTTGGAGTGACAAATGCTCCTGCTGTCTTTATGAGTTTAATGAACCGTGTGTTTCAGGAATACCTTGATCGATTTGTCATTGTCTTTATCGATGATATACTGATCTATTCACGGAGTGATGCAGAACATGTTCAACATTTGCATATGGTATTGCAATTGTTGAGGAAACATCAGTTGTATGCCAAACTCAGTAAGTGTGAGTTTTGGTTGACTAGTGTCGGCTTTTTAGGACATGTTATTTCAAGAGAAGGTATATCAGTCGATCCAAAGAAAGTGGAAGCAGTGTTGAATTGGTCAGCACCTATTTCTGTGCCAGAGATTCGTAGTTTCTTAGGTTTGGCTGGTTATTATAGACGGTTCGTTGAAGGATTTTCAGCGATCGCCAAACCATTGACACATTTGACACAGAAGGGAGTAGCATTTCAATGGTCAGAGGCTTGTGAACGTAGTTTTCAGGAATTAAAACATCGATTGACTACAGCTCCAGTCTTGATCATTCCATCTGAGCATGACAGGTTTGCAGTATATACTGATGCATCTGTACTTGGTTTGGGTTGTGTATTGATGCAGGACAAACATGTAGTGGCTTATGCATCACGACAGTTGAAGCCACATGAAATGAGATATCCAGTACATGATCTGGAATTGGCTGCCATTGTTTTTGCCTTGAAGATATGGCGACATTATTTATATGGTACGTCGTTTACCATATACACATATCATAAGAGTTTAAAATTTCTATTCACTCAAGCAGAGTTGAATATCAGACAAAGGAGATGGATGGATCTGTTGAAAGATTATGATTGTGAGATTGAATATCATCCAGGAAAAGCTAATCTTACAGCAGATGCCTTGAGTCGAAAAGTACATCATACGGCTGATGAGGTGATTCATTTATCCGCATTGATGACTTCTTGTTGTACTTTAGGTTATGATTTTGCTGTGGAAATAGAACCAGTACGGGTATCAACATTGTTGGTTGAACCCGACATTTTTGAGAAAATCAGAACAGCACAACTGACTGATGATGATGAAGTACAACAATGGAAGGAAATGATAAGTCAAGGACAAACATCTCAATTTGTACTTACCGATGATGGAATGTTGAAGTACAGAAACTGTTGGGTAGTACCTTCTTCATTAGGACTACGCCAAGAACTACTACAACGTGCTCATTGTAGTAGATACAGTATACATCCTGGAGGGAAGAAAATGTATCATGATCTACGTACACAATTTTGGTGGAAACGTATGAAACAGGATGTATTGAACTTTGTGAAACGGTGTTTGATCTGTCAACAAGTGAAAACGGAAAGACAGAGACCAGGAGGTGAATTACATAGTTTGGAAATTCCTCAGTGGAAATGGGAACATATCACGATGGACTTTGTGACTCATTTGCCACGGACGTCTTCTGGTTGCGATGCTATTTGGGTGATTGTTGACCGACTCACCAAAGTATCTCATTTTGTGCCATATTGTATGACGTTTACATATCTGAGAATGGCACAGTTGTACATTCAACATGTAGTGAGACTACATGGTATTCCAGTTTCCATTGTATCGGATAGGGATCCGAGATTTACTTCTCATTTCTGGGAAGGGTTACAGACAGCGTTGGGAACTGAAGTGCGGTTGAGTACAGCATATCATCCGCAGACAGATGGACAAACAGAGCGTACGATACAGACGCTTGAGGATATGTTGCGTGCCTGTGTATTAGAGTTTGATACTTCATGGCAAGAGCCGTTGCCATTAGTGGAATTTTCATATAACAATAGTTATCAGTCTAGTATACAGATGGCACCATTTGAGGCTTTGTATGGGCGACGATGTAGATCGCCATTGTATTGGGATGATGTGGATCAGTCTACTTTACATGGACCGGATATGATTCATGACATGGAAGAGAAAGTAAAGGTAATTCAATTGAAATTGAAAGCTGCTCAGGATAGACAGGCTGCTTATGCCAATAAGCGACGTAGACCACTTGAATTTCAAGTTGGTGACCGTGTGTTCTTGAAAATTTCACATTTTAAAGGTGTAGTACGATTTGGGAAGCGTGGAAAATTGTCTCCACGATATATTGGTCCGTATGAGGTATTGCAACGTATTGGTACGTTGGCATATCGATTGGCACTACCACCGGCATTGAGTAGTATTCATGATGTTTTTCATGTTTCACTGTTGAGGAAGTATGAACCAGATCCGAGTCATGTATTACAGTTACCTGATGTACAGTTGGATACAGATGTGTCGTATGAGGAACGACCGGTTATGATCTTGGATCGAGTTGAACGCAGGTTGCGTAATAAAGTGATTCCTATGGTTAAGGTACAGTGGGACAGACGGGGTGTCGAAGAGGCAACGTGGGAGACGGAGCAGCATATGATGCAACGGTATCCGGATTTGTTTTATGGTATGAGTTTACAGTTTTATGGTACTGTTGCATACATGATCATGTTTCCTATTTTCATATTGTAGGATTGTTGAGTTGTATATCTCATATGCATGTATTCTGTTTGTATATACAATTTCGAGGACGAAATTCAATGAGTGGGGGAGAATTGTAATGCCTCGATTTATGTTATATACGTGTGATATGATTATGGTGTAATTATATCACGTGGCGATATGATATGGGGGGTTCGGGTGGAACCAATAATGAAGAAATACATGTATAGTAGAATATAACATTTTTGTACATGTAGCATGCATTTGAAGGTGCATTAAAATGTACATGTGAGTTGCATTTGACATGAGTTTGAAGGGAATTACATGTGCATGTGAAGTTACTTGCACTTGGAATTGCAGTTGAATTTGGAATTCATTTCATGTACATGTTACTTAACATGTAATTATCCCTAAATGGCATGATAGCAAGTGAATTAAGGAACTAAGGATCTATATCAATTGGATTAAGGGAGTGGAATCACATAATACACCAATTTACACCTACAAATCTCTACCAAGCTTCTCTCTATCTCTTTCAACTTTCTTGTGGTTTAAGCTTGGGATTGACTTGTGACTTGAGTTAGGAAGGTGTGTGAAGTGAAAGTATACCATCTTGGTAAGGAATTCTTAACTTTACACTTGAATTATATCATTGTTGTTGCATATGTGAAGTTAATTATCAAGTGTTCATGTAAAGAATTATATCATGTTTCTATGCTTTGAATTAGAAGCTATGATGTTAGAATCATGTTCATATGTTCCTAGGGATTGTAAGAAACATGTTGAAATGGTTCAATATGAGGTATAGGAGAAGAAGCATGGAGATAAGCTTGAAAATCGCCAGAGTTCAAATCTTGAAAAATGTTATCTTTTTGTAGAATTTGATTTTAATGCCTATGATAACATGTTATATTGTTGGCATTGTTGTAGCATCATCTCAGGGGACAGGACAACGAGGCACTTAGCCAGTGACGCCTAATTTATCTCGTTTGTGTCGCAGTACATGTACGTGTTGACGTACGGAGTATAGATATTATGTGATGATGCTATTATGGTTTTGATATCATATGATTTATGTTATCGTTGTGTCATATGATTGGTAGTATCATATGCATGTGCATACATGGATTTCATATGATTGGGTTGGATGTCTTGATAGATATGTGTATATGCTTTGGTGAGATCATTGCCTTGATAGATATGCCTGGTGTGGTATATGCTTTGGCTGGGATCGTTATCACGATAGATATACTACATATGCTTTGGCTTGAGAGATATACGCCTGGTGTGGGTATATACTCTGGCTATTATCACCGATGAGCATAGTACTATGATATGTGCTGTTAATATGCAGATGTGATGTGGTTCCACTGACATATTGAGCTGATTAGGCATATCATATGGGGCTCGTGATAATAGGGAAATTGTTGAGACATGTCATGACATAGTGCATTTGTGGATGCATGATACAGAACATTTACGTTATATGAGTTATTGTGCTTTATCATTGATATTGATATTGTGTTTTGATATTCCACTGAGATAATTGTTATCTATACTCACGTTGTGAATGTTTCTGTAGGGACTCATAGACGTGGGGAGCGTGAGTCATGATTTCCGCTGCGAGGGGAACCACTGCCTAGGAGTTCTTTTGGATTAGGTTGTTTATGTACATGTTATGTATAGTTTGTTAGGTTTTTGATAACCTTGTAAACAACTTAACTAGTATGAACTCTAATCCGTGCATGGTACATTACTTAATTCAGACTCACATATGTATGTTTAATGGATACATAATGGATTAAGTAAAGAGGACCCCACAAAGACGAGGAAGAAATTGAAGCTGAAGAAGAACATCAATTTTGGGGTTGGTGATCCACTGCGTTTCTATGAATTAAGACAATAAATTTTGGTATATTTAGAATTTCATTAAGTTATTCCGTATTAAGACTTTTTAGAGTTTGATTATGCAATTTAATTCGATTGTAAAGATAATTATTTATTTTTATGAAATATAGACTGGTTTTTCGTTGAATACGATATTACGAGACTTATTGATTTCAAGTTGTTATTGAGAATCAACGTCGGTATTATTGATCCCGATCTCGAGGCGTGACGAATGCGGCCGGCATGCTTGGCAAAGAGAAGGAGGTTAATTGAGATGATGTCATCGATAAAGACATCGGAAGCAGTGGATGAGGCCATCTGGGAACAATGCAGCAATGACAGCCGGTAGAGGGAATGCCTAAGACTGAAGAAAGAACGATTGACTCTGACTCAGACATGCAATTATGCAACAAACATCGCCTCATGAAGTGGCCATTATGTTAGTTCAATAAAACTTTTGTGGTGGTATTATTTTGGTAAATTAGTATTTATTCATAATATATTTTTTTGCTACTAAAAGCCATCAGCCAAACCCTTATTTTTATATTTCACATTGCACTTGCATATCAAACATAAACTTAAATGAGTCAAATGTAAGGATATCAAGGGTCCTTTGGTTTACCTTTCTGGTTTGGCCATGCGTGGCACTTGTGATTCTAGTCTTGTTAATATTTGTTGCGGCTTTTATGCCGCTAGTCTGGTCTCATATTGTATCCGATGTTTTCTACTTATTATAATATATGATTTGCGTTAAAAAAAATGTAAAGACATCATAAATATTTCACTTCCAAAATCTGCATACTGTTTTTTCTCCATAGAAAGACAAAATCTAATTAGCCAATACAAAATCATCCATCCACATTCTATGATGCAATAACTTCCAAATATTAATCCATCGAGTATTGGACACATCATCTGGCATAACAAATTATAAAAGTAAAAAAGAAACTTGGACATGGCAAGGAACAAACTGGATATGCCTGTGTAGTTGTCCGATATGATATGAACTCGACAAGATATTTTTATATTTCTCACAATTTTTACAATAAGTTTTTTATAAAATGAGTGATACTAATTTTGTTTTTTAATCTACTATCTCTTACACCACATTTCCGATTCTATGATAACATTATTGACATAGGTTAAAACTATAATCCCAGTGTTTTAAAATGCGTCCTAAATGCTTTTTATTTTCAATTTCACTCCCCTAGGCATAATTATAGCTCTCTATTAGGGATGATAATTGAGCGAGTCTAGATATGGACCCGTATTGAACCCATCCCATCGGGGCGGGTCTGAACCCTTTTCAACCAGGTTTGGAAGCGTGGTGGGGCGGGTCCTGGGATTGGCCGAACCTAACACGGACCCGCCCCGCTATACATTTTTAATTTTTTAAAAAAAATTTAATATTAAATTACATCACTTATTTGAATAACAATAAAGTGTCATTATTTTATTTTATATCAAAACTCATGTATTCATGTTAAAGAAGTTGGATATTTTGAAGGGTATACTAGCAAATTAATAAATATTTGGTAGCGTAAAGATAGTTTTATAATGCTTATTATAAATATTTATAGGAAAACATGAAATTCAATCACAAAACTCCATTTTTTGTGTTTCAAAATTGATTTCTAGTTAGTTTTTTTAAAAAAAAATGGTCGAGGGCAGGGCGGGCAAACCCGCCGGGTTCACGGGGCGGCGAGTCCGAGTTTTATGTGTAGCGGGACGGATCCTAAGATTGGCCATCCCAAACCGGCCCCATTACCATCCCTACTCTCTAGTGGCATTTAGCCCATACCTTACTTATTATGAGATATGTAGCATCGGGCAAGTAAATAAACCATGGCTAACATCCGAGCTAGTGACAATTTATCATATATGATGTCGATAATACATACTTTACCTATCTCCCGTGGTTTTTAAATATGCATTTTACCCCATATCGTATCCTTGATAGACATTTTACCCTCTTGTGACCATGATGGTTTTCAAAATAGGCATTTTACTTCTCCTGTGGTTTGCAAAACATAGTATACACAGATGGATGTTTTGCACCTATTTACAAACTACAGGAGAATAAACTGCTTATTTTCAAATCACAGGGGTATAAACTGACTATTTTGAAAACCATAGAGGGGAATGGGTGGTCAACTGTCTATTTTCAAATACATGGGTCTGCATATTTGAAAAACCACACCCCATTCACTCAAAATTATTTTCAATCCGACAAGTGTTGTTGAAGAATCATCTAAAAAGGTACAAGTTTGCGTATCTGGAACATTCTTTAATTGGGTTAGTGAATCTAAGAAGCTCATGTATCTTCAAGAAAATCATCAGCACAATTCTGTGAACTAATGATCTAAATCTTTGGCCGAATAGATACAGTAAGTTCTTCACTTCCATCTTCGTCGACTAGATGATATCTGGTCGAAACCATCATACATGAATTATAAAACACAACTGCAGGTTGTCAATCTAATGCTGTCTGTGTTCGTATGCTATGTCATGTTTAATTTGTCCTGTCAAGTGCTCTAAATGGGCGCATTTCCCCTCGAGAAGGTGCAGAACCTGTAACAAAGGGAAATCTTTAAAATGCTGACAGATAAACCAGGCACTGATATCAATGAAAAAATCAAAGATTTTTAGCAAGTTGTAATGCAACAGTTTGTGAAGTTTAAGATTGTTCCAGATATAGACTAGACAAGACTATATATAAAGAAATGAAATCTAATATTGAGAAAGTTTAGGGAAGATAATATATTCAATGCATCATGTTTCACCTCTCCCATGGATGGGCGCATCTCCGGTTCGGTTTGAATGCATAAGCATGCAGCACTAGCCATGTTGTACAGTTCATAAATGCTATACGAGTCCCCAAGTCGAGAGTCAACAAGCTCGTCTACTGCAAGCATCTGGATTAATGGCAGTGCCTGAAACACCGACAAAAGCGAGCAGCAAAAATAGATAAATATGAACTCATAATTTTACCACATGAATTAAATTCGAGGAAAATTTTGTTTATTTGAGACTCATTTAGCAGAATGGGCAACATTCGTAAAAACAGCCTAACTTACCCACTGTAAGAGGTACTGATGATTGTTACTTCTTGATAATTCCGCTGTTTCACACCGTCGCCCTGACATTAATTGTATCAGAACAATGCCAAATGCATAAACATCAGTTTTAATGGAAAATGTCCCATTCTCTGCAAACTCCGGTGCATGATATCTGCAAAAGGGAAAAACACTAGAGATTAATTTACTGGATAACACTCAAGGGGCACTGATATCCATGGACATGCAGCTATATTTTCCGTTATGAGATAAGAACCAATACTCACGTAATAGTGGTGGCACGGGTTGTTGTCGATTTGTTATCCTTGCTAGTTTTCAAGTTTGCAAGGCCACAGTTTCCGAGCTGTACATAAATAGATTGAACTCTATAAAACTAAACATGAACAAACCTCCAAAAGATGTTCAAGCAATGAGATAATGTACTCTAGTTGCGCTTAATGTCACGAAACGAGATATCCTTTTAAACTCGTAATATCATACCAGCAGAGATCTTTAGTAACTGTGGAGATGACATTTAATAAAATCAGGGACAAAAAGAATAGGGAGAATTATATTATATAGAAGATTCAAATTATCTATGACTATGCTTGATCAAGTTGAGTATGTCTAATAACATAAAAAAATTCCAAATAAAAACATTTTTTTATCACAGGATAGAGGTAAAGAATGACTTACCAATGGATCAAAGTCATGTGTGAGCAATACATTGTGAGGACTCACGTAACCATGAATTATAGGACTTCCCCGACACTCTTCATGTAGATAACGCAGACCTTTAGCAATTCCAATGGAAATAGAATGCCTTTGGTGCCAGTCAAGAACACGCTCGGTATTACCTGCATTATAATACCACTGAATAATAAAGTGAGGAAGTGAAGATTGGTTCCCTTCTATTTTAGAAGGGAAGTGACTTCGTTCATTTCCACATACAGCAAATTTGCTTACCAAGTAAATGCCACTCAAGTGATTTGTTGCAGATAAATTCGTAGACCAAGATGTTCAATTCTTCATTGCAACTATAACCAAGAAACATCTCGATGTTTTTGTGGCATGCAAACCTCAGGAATTCTGGAATCCCTTGCGTACTAGGTTCCTTTTGCACCTTTGCACTAATAAGCTGGCCATTCTCAAGCTGACCCTTATATACAACTCCATACCCCACTTCGTCCAGTAGATTATCAGGTGAAAAATTATCTGTTGCTATATTTATCTCAGAATAGCTATATCTCATAGAACCCAGTCCCATTTCCAATCCACTAGATGCACCAAGAACAGGCGCAGAATCAGCACATTTACTTAGTACTTCAGCATCGCTACCTGTGGAAAGCATTCGTTACAGTCATAAAGCTGTATGGCACGTAGGACAGGACCTTTATTTGAATCCCATACCCACCTTTCATTGCTTTTTTAGATGAACTATCGACTGTTGCGATCTCTATCTCAGTATCTCCATAATCCATTGGATTTTGAAAGCTCTCCATCTTCTTATCATAACAAAGACAAGGAACGTCAGTATAGCTCGGCCGACTTGGCTGTTCTTGCATCATCATGGGAGAATCATAATATTCATTTTTCTTTTCAACGTGGAAATCTGTGGAATTCAGGACTGTGCTCCTAGTTAAGCTATTTTAGTCATAAAGGCATAAGCAAGTTATAAACTGAAGATAGAAAAAAATAGACACTCAAGCACCTCATTTTGTACTCGCAAGGTGTTTCACCAAGAAAGAATATGCACCCTAACACTAACCACCATATTTGACAAGAACTGGAACTAACAATTCTTTAGGCAAGGAGATATGACGTGACTAGGCCAAATTTCAATAGTATAGCTTAGAAAGTTAACTGATGGATTCCAGATTCCATATTCCGTATTATGATTAAGCTACGAGCAAAAATGAAACAAAAAGCTTGAATCAGACAAAATTGAAGCATGACACCAAGATTGTACACGTAAAATCCAAATTGTACAATGTATAGTAAACTTTCGAACCTGATTCTTCTTTCTGAGGATTTGAGCCAAATTTTTCTTGCATGAAAAAATCAGGTTCCTTGGAGTTACAAGATAGTGATGTCACCAAGATGCTCTTGTGAATGTCGGAACTTTCCACAGAATTCATACTTTCAGGGCCACCTGAAGAAAGGACCGAATGCTCATTGTTCTCAATATCTACAGTTGGCGACACCAATACAGGCCTGGATAGTGCGTAGAACAGTTTATGTTTGGTAACACCATTGGCACTGTCAGAATAATAGGGCCTCGAAACATCCAAGGACAAATTTTCAAGAATCAGTGCAACCTTGCAAGGCACGCGTTTAAGGTAATACCTCAGTTCCTTTCTTAGGTGCCTATCATAGCAAATTATCAGCTATCAATTGAAACAATTTCAGAGTACATGTTTCAGGGAATACCTGAAAACGTGCCAAACTAAATGTTTGGCATCGAATTAATTGGAAAATCCAGTATTGAATTCAAACAATCTCATGACCGAGTTAATATCTGAATCAAAATTTAGGAAAACGGATTGAGAGAAGAAAAATGTGAAGCTTGTTTTATTGCACAAAGTACAGGTAAAGGAACTCCCAATATCAATTCTTTTCTATAGCAGTTGAAACATAACGATGTGAAGGCAACGGGAATTCTAGTATTGTAGATTTTTTTTAAAAACAAATACAGACTAGATTCCCCAGGATATTCAAAGTCATTAGCATAATTTATAGAAATGCATCTGAATAAGAAAAACACAAAGTTAAAGAAGTGATTAATAGAAGGGGGATGTCTTTTTTCAAATGTTGTGGAGGTTAAAGATAGTACCTCTGCCATCAACGCAATTTTATTAAGGAAGTTAGCCTACGTTTTAAATCACTAATTATACTCGGGTAAAAAAGACAAATCAAGAATATGTGAGGGCGACGGCGAAAATGTCAATGAAAAAAGTGGCTCAACATATTCTGTTAGTCTCTCTGTTTTTCTCCTTTTGTCACTAAAGCAACAAAAAATCTGAGTAACTAAATTATTTATCAGACACTGCACCTCATCTTTAGTGAAAAGTAATTTTGTGTGAGATGCCATGAAATTGAAATAAAAAAGAAAATGTAATACAGCATTGAAGTTTAGAAACTGGGCTATGTAATAGTCAGTCTCTCATTAACTTTGCAGATATCATTGGCCCTTTTGGTTACTTGCATTAACAAATGAATTGTGATACCAACTCCACCATTCTGGAGGCACCCATATGAACACTTCAGGAATCATAGAATCAGAAGTGGTTAAAAATGTCGTATCTCAAATACAACCTAGTCGAGTTATAATTTGGTTATGCCACATGGGAAAGGAGAAATTTCCTCAAGAGAGACATCAAATTGCGATAAAGTTTCTATCACCTCAGTATCAAACTTCTAACTATTGGTTTGGAGCCAAACAGTTGTTATTGACCTGCATTGCTTATGTATAGTGAAATGAAATTGAAATTAGCATAAGAATTCATATATTAGAATTAAGGAGTTTGTGGTTAATCTTCAACAATCTAACGAGGATATATTTTCAATAAAATAAAAAAAAATTGTATGTTAGCAAGATAAAGCATTACTAATTCCAATAAACCATTTTGAATCTCATTTTCAGCCATTATATCCTCGATCAATCTTCGTTACAATTTTTTCAATGTTTGATGAAGTAAAATACCAAGGCTCCATTTGTATCTAGGAATCGGAGAGGAAAGTAAAACAGAAAATTTTTACATTCATTTATATTTTCCTTCTGGACGACAGAAGGAATTATACAAAGTAAATTGCTATAGTTGGGTATTATTAGAAACAAACAAAGCACCTGCATATATAAATATATGCTCATAGATATATCCACTCACTTCCATTGGTGTATCTAAAATACGAATAAATAATAAAGAAAGAAAGTTCAGGGAAATGAAAGAAAACATAAATTATAGCCACACCGAAGAAATAGCAGATACTTATAAAGTTAGACAAATGAGATGGAAAGAATTAAAATAAAATCTTACCAATCAAGTACAACCCAGGTTGCATTTGAAGCAGAGACTTCTTGTAAGACAACTTTCTCCACCGGAGCTCCAACAGCAATTTTGACTTCAATTTTTATCTACATAAGAAGTACATTTGTATTGATCAGATGTTGCCCTTTTGATTTCTGGCATGAAATCAAATTTAAAGTAATATGCATAAATTAGCTCAAATTGATTTGTTATTAGGTACCAATTGTCCAAATGGGAAATCAAACGCCTAAGCAACTAGAAAAACTGCTCGTTCCAACACAGGGAACTCAGTCTACACCACATTGTTCAGACTGAGTCCAGAAGTATGTTTTTAAATTCATTGAGTTCCCAAAACTCTCAAGTAATTTAACCCTACAGTGATCATATTTTCGTCAAAAGAATAATAACCTCGGAAAATTTCAAAGGCTGTTACAGCATTTTATTTTGGATTTGCCAAAAATTCACCACCTACACAAAGACATGGATAAATTCTGTCCAGCAGAGAGTCATTCAGTATCTCTATATCAATTAGCTGATATTATCACATTGAAATTAATAAACAGCAGTAGATCTATAAGAAATGAGTTTCGAAAACAAAAAAGCTACTAGTTGACTTCAACACAAAGTTGCATCGGAGGTTTCTTTACATGACAAAGTAGCAACATTCAGCATAACAAATTTAGGGGTTCCCTAATTTTGCAACAAAGATATATGTTGGTTTTTATTACCCCATTGCCATGGCATTCGTCAGCACTATGCTGGAGCATGCTTACATACGTGCCAAGCTTCCTTGAGGAATCTTCCTTGATTACACGTGCATGAGTTCCAAACAAAGAGTCGGTACCTATTTTCATATGGAAACCCACTGTGCAGATATAGTAGTTAATAATGAAGACTGGCAAATATATTTTAAGCATGAAAAAAGGTAGAAAGGTTAAAGTAAATGAAATTAATAATCCATTAAAAATCAGGTCTAATTTCCCTTAACCATATTGTTTAACATTTTTAAAATATTCATCTCAAGTAATGTATCGTTCTGTGACAGACTAACTAATAGATCAGTAAACGTAGCCTAATGTCCACTCCTTGCCAGATAATACAAATTTGGTTGATAGAAAAATGACCGACCAAAAGCAGCTCTGATTGGCAGTGGTACTACTGGAAGAAACAAGTGAAAGTAAGATAAGCAGCAGGCAGTTCAAGATTTTCAAACGCACCCATCACACATTTTGTCAAAAACATAACAAGATTATCACACTTTCCATATGCTAACTCTCAAATTAACTACAATCAAATGGTAATATTCATCAATCAATTTGCTGTTAGTTACCTACTTTTGTAAAGAATTAACAATCAATTCAATCCCCATCTTATAAGGCGGACATACTATTCATAATCCATGTTTAACACTATCAGTTACAGCATTTCATAATTACATGTACTTACTAGGGTGAAGTACTTTATGTAACACTCCAAGCACTGTAATTGTATCCCCTTCTTGGATCATGCCATCCTGCTTCCTTATATTGGTAATAGTGTCCCTAAACACCTGATCTGCGTGATTTTTCGTCGCGTCGTATGCAATCACAACTCGCCCTGGCATGAGAGGAGTGCTCGTATTACTGAAGCTGCTCCTACTACTGCTACTTCTTTCATTGGATGATGCCATCTAAATTCTAAACAAAGTCCCCAAAAACTTTACTGCTTTTCTTGAATTCAATGCACCACTTGATTGAATTCTTAAACGAACTTCAAACAACGTGAAAGATTGCAATGGCTCTGCTTCAATCTTTCGCTTCCATCTTTCTGACTACTATTTTTCTTGGATCAAAGTAAACCTCTGAAATAAACAAAACTCGGAATCGAGAAAAGGGCAAGATTGCAAACCCTGTTCCAATAATTCTAAAAATTGAATTTCTTTTCCCCCTTTACTGATCACTCATTTTGATTCTTTGTCAATCTTCCCGGCTCCTCCTGTGTGCTTCAGGGAGAAAAAAGAGGGTATGTTTGGGGCATTGAGTTGGGTGTTATAGGCCGAGATGAGATTGTATCGATAACAACAGAAAGCATCCATGCAAGAGGGACAATGTAGATTATTACAAAGCAGTTGAATATAAGTAGATAACATCAAAGTATCCATTTTTAGGCGGCGTTTCTAAAGCTTGTGCGAGGAACCAATTGCCTTGATTTCTCCAAAACAGAGGCGTGTCTTCTGGATGTCCGAAGAATCCAAGGATCCGATCATTGCTCAAAACTTGTTTTTTGAAATGATTCACTGGGAAGACCGTTACATACATGGCTACATTCAAGATGAACTTAGACATGTCTTCAAACCAGCAGCTAAAGTCAAATTCAGAATATTACCGGTTCCAACCCGGAATTGGTCAATCAAATTAAAAAAAAAAATTTAAAATTAAAATTTTGTGGACGTGAACGATCGCTTCTCACAGGAAATTTTACATTGCTACCCAAGCAGAAGAAAATGACAATAAAACTCATTTCAAACTTCAGCACCACCATACCAAGAATTGGGGATCCAAGAATTCCAAGCACAAGATTCGTCACAATAAAAATGTCATCTTCGACCACTTCCCCGCCATCAAATGCGGCCACGATCGAAGAAGAAAATGTTGGTTCTGTTTCTTAGAAAAACAAATAAACAAAGCATAAGAAGATCACAAATACTCTGTTATAATAAAATACTCGAAACAGTAAAGACTTACAACAAACAGTTTAAATAAACTGGGCAGAAACTTTGTTGTTGGACGAGGCCACAGTAAACCGGGTGCCCGTAAACTCTAAATTGCCCGCCTACAACTTCTGGCCTCCTGGACAAAAGAGTTCCAAGATACAACGTCCCAAACACCTCTGTATGGGTTGAAGCAGAAACCCAGACAGACTCACTCGAACACTAAGAAGTGTGTAGTACTCTCAAGAAGATGATATGATATGCAAATGCAAATTCGGGATGAGATAAAGAATGAGGCTGAAGCAGCTTATATAGCTGCAACAGCAGGCCTACCAAAGGCCACAGCTTAAATGACAATGCATAGTGGGTTAGATGAAAAGTCTCAACACTTAACATCATATTCATTTCGGATTTAAGTCTCACACTTAAATCTGACATCAATTCTGCAGGTAGGTAAAAAGTCTCAAACTTAATACTCAGCAGAATATGAAAAGTCAGGCATATGAAAAGTCATTTCAGAAATCCGTGTAGTAAAAAGATAGGACTGCCTTCGCGGCAGCGGCAATCCGTGTAGTAAAAAGATAGGACTGCCTTCGCGGCAGCGACACGCGCGACGCGACGCGACGAGGCGAGGCGAGTCGAGTCAAGTCGAGACGTGACGTGACGTGACGTGACGTGCCGAGCCGAGCGGAGCGGACGGACGGACGGCGCGCGAGGGGCACCCATCTTTACTACTTAACTACACTCTATTGATTTATATCTCATTATAAACAAACCATAAGTGTATCATAATCTCAATGTGGGAATTCTTTAGCCTAATTGCCTTTCATAATAACTTACCATAATTTTGTTCTCATTAACAAAATATAACATAATTATTGGGCTCTTATTATTAACCCAATAATCCAATTATTATTAATCCAACAATCCCCCACATGAATGCAATATGGCGAAAAAATTACACAATGCACCTAGATGAAGATTTGAGAGTACTTTGAGAATCCACTGCATCAGGATAGGTGGTGATTAACCTTGAACCTTCCTTAGTAAAATATCATCGGATATACTTGTCAACCAGTGGACGCGATGCATTGAACTGTTCGACGTTTTATGTATAACAAGACAACAATACTCACACAGCTTCATCTCCACACTATTATTGGTTCTTTCGTTGTTGTCCAGTTTGGCCTTGGACTGCCTTGGATGTTTCATCGAATGCTCTAGAGATTTAGCCCTCAGGTCATCTCATAGAAGCGGCCCCTTCACATTCGACATAGGTGATTTCTCCTAAAGAGTATCCTGTAATACCCCACTTTATCATCTCGAGATAGAAGAATCATTAAGAGTGTTAGGATCGGTCCGGAGTGTTTAGAGTGGGGGGTGAATGAACACTCCTTACAAAATTAATCCCTTGTGATTTCTTTCTGATTAGTGAAAGAAATCTGTTTCTTAATCAACTCTTTGAACAGAACAGACCACGAATAAGTAAGTGCGGAAACGGTCTGCTCTTGTATAAGTAAGAACAGCTCGATGGCTAAGTGCAGAATGATAAGACACAGGATATGTTTCTGGAAGTTCGAAGGTGGTGTAATCCTTCTACGTCTCCCCTTCTTCCAATTAAGGAAGGTTTATACTAGAAGACTTTGATTTATACAATCCTGTTGTACAAACCCGATTCAGGCTGGATTTACCTCACTACCAGTCTGAAACTCCTAGACACTCAACCTGCTCAGACACACTCTGTCTGACAGTTACAATATGTTGCTCACTTCTATTTTTCACTACACAATGCGCACAGTGATCCTACAATGATCAAATGTTACAAAGTAATTGCGCTTAAATGAATAACTTCAGCTCGAAAGCTTTTGTACTTTGTGAGCGTGTGCTGTTTAGCTTTCTCGTATATTTTTCAATTGATCAGCGTGAGTTGTAGAGTCCCGAGCCCTTTGCATCTGTTTGTTGCATCCTTTTATAGTTGAAGGTGGCAACGGCATTGTTTCCCTTAATGTGCAGCTATGACTCTTTTTAGACTCTGAGAAAGCTACAGTCTTCTTCTTCAGGATACTTGCCGTTCTGGTATATGCTTTCGGCGACTGTCAGGTAAGCTCTTCTTTGTCTTCTTACCTATTATGGCAATCTTCAGTCTTTGGTTCTTTGTAGCATTAATTGCAGCATTAAATGCTGCAATAAATATCCGTTGATGATTCGGACTGAGAAGCCATCCTTTATGTATCCTTGACTGCTCTGATCTGATAAAGGTTGAGATCGATCTGAAGCATCGATCTAGTCATTCTGGAATCCATCGATCCGGTCTGATATGTACTATTCTTTATCAGTTTGCTCTGATATGTCCGATCGATCTGGTATGCCTAGTTTCCATCGATCCGGTCTGAAATGCTTTGCCATCTTGCTCTGCTGAGACCGATTGATCTGGTCAATCTGATTTCTATCGATCCGGTCTGAACTGTTTTGTCATCTTTAAAATCTCATCGATAAGGTCCGGAACTAACAAATTCCCCCTTTTTGATGATGACAAAACCTAGCTTCTAAGTCTTTTTAACCAGTCTTGATAAGAGCTCTGAAGCGAATGCTTTTGGATCGATTACTTCTTTGTTCAAAATAAATGAACATCATTAAGTTTGATCGATTCAATCTTTTATTATTAAGCCTTTATTAAAGTTCAAAATAAATGAACAAGGACTTAATCAAAAGAAGGATTTTATTGATCATCAAGAAATCCTAAATACAGACAGTCTGACAAGTTAAATGACTAAGACTGCTATCTTCTTGAGCTTGGAGGCGGCTTGAAGTCTGTCTTCTTTTCCCCCTTTTTGTCAGCATCAAGCTCTTGAAGGAATTCAACAACTTGGGCTAGCTGCGCGCTGATAGCGTCAAGACGAACGTCTTGAGCACGGAGGGAGTTAGAAACAGATGCTCTGACTTCAGTGGCTAACTCGACCTGCTCTTTCCTCAGACTGTTCTTGTAGGAGGCTTGTTGAGAAAACAGATCGTTGATGCCGCGCTGGAGGCTTCCGATACTGGCAGTCATTTTCTCTTTGAAAGAGTTAAAGTCCAAAGTTGTGACTCTTTGACTTTGATGAACCTCGAGAATTCGTTGAGTTAATGACAGACAGTTATCAGAAAAGTGCTGGAGAGTCCGTGCCAGGGATGGAGGTGCATCAGATAGCTGGCTGGGAGAGTGATCTGATGATGACATAGCAGGAGCATCTGCTTCAGCAATCGGCACGATGGAAGAAATGGCAGCTTGATGAATTTCGGATCGGATCAGAGTGACCAGATCCGAGGAAAAACTATGAATGAATGCCAAATCTTCATCTGATGGTCCCGGAGGAGAGTGGGGACTGGAAGGTTCCTCATCTTGGAGAGCTGCAACCACTGTAGATACCACCAAATCCGGATCGAGAAGGTCTGGTACTTCAGTTGTTGCACATGCTTCAGCTGGACTGTTTTGAGCAAGGGAGGCTGATGACTTCAATGGAATAGATGTTGTCGGAGAATCCAACAGAACATTCATTGATTCATCATCTGTTGCAGACGGAGCATTAGGCAATGGCTGCTCCGCTGTCTGTTCTGGTAAGAGTTCTGCAGGCTGATCTTCTGTCTGTTTTGCTTCAGCAGAAGGGATAACCTTGATAAAAGGTTCTGCCAGAGTCTTGCTGACAGAAGGATGATCCGGGCTTGTGGCTGGAGTGGAGATACCTAGCTTCTGTCGTTGAAAGCGGACAGCTAGGGATAGAGCATGAATATCCATCTCAAGTTGAGCAATCACAGCCCCATCATCTCTGGCAGTAGGAGCAAGCGGATCGAAGTTCTTCTTTTTGGCAGTGAGAAGCAGATTGGCCAGTCTGAATCTGTGTTTTGCCGTGAATAACTCTCTGCGCTGCACCGCAAGTCGAACATCATCAGTTTCAGTGCCTCTCAGAACCTCGTCTTCCATCTTCTTCAGTCTGTGCAACTTTCCGTAGAACAGATCAATGTGGTTGACAGTCCGGTACTGGACATATTCATCAAAGACCACAAGGAGTTCAGCTAGCTTCTCATCAACATCCTCCATAGCGATGTCGATGGCAGTCTGTGCAGCAGATTTGGGTTTAGAAGAGATGGGTTCTGTGAGAATGGCTTTTCCCTTGCCGGTGGAGGAAGGGGACTTAATCCCTGATTGGGTATAGTCACCCAACTCAGTGATAACTATCCCTTTGACCACGGGATTGGCAGAGGGAATTCTAAGGGTGACTTTGGGTGCAGGGGTTGAGGCTTGTGAAGGCTGAGCGGGGGGTTGAGGTGCAGGGGTTGCTTTAGTGGGTGGCAGTATGGGTGAGGTAGATGTCTGGTTGGTTTGGTAATCTGGGTTCGGGGTTTTTTTGGAAAGTGGCTTGGTTGGGGATGAGTGAGCAGACTGAGTTTCTTCTGAGTCAGTCTGAATGGTCAGCTTCCGCTTGACCCGAGGTTTGCGCACATCAGCTTGTTCCTCGTCCTTCTCAATCTTGACTGAGACCAGAGTTGTAGGAGTAGGCGGAGCACTCTTGGACTTCAGCAGTGCAAGCCCTTTGGAGTTAAGGACCTTAAAAGGGCGGAGAGCAGACGGCTTGCTCAGCTCGAGGCCTAAGGACTCCAAGAGCTTGCTGAGAGGAACAGCAAAGCATACGGCGTGCTTGGATGCAATCACCGTTTCCAGCAGTACTCCAAACAGAATCATGGACCAGTTTATCTTCTGTCCAGATACAATAGCTGCCATAGCCCTGAACTTCTCGGCGGTTACAGCATCGAAGCTTCCTGCTTTACCCAAAAGTGGCTTGGCTACCACTTCGCACAGCACCTGGAAATGGAAGAGCATTTCCTTCTTCTTAAATGAGGGTTGCAATCGGTGGCCAGAAATAGAAATCTTCCCCTGAAGATCTAAGAGAGATGCTGGAGGAGTCTGTCCGAACTCTGTCAGGCCGGAACTGGGGAGGCCAAAGGTCTTGGCCATTGTTGTTGGCGAGATCTCGAAAGATTTGCCCTGGACAGTTGTAGAGATGGATGACTTCCGGGAGACGGCGTTGGCGAACAGCTCGCGGATTTCTGGTTCATAAACAACGGATCCACACTCCAAAAAATTTCGTAAACCAGATGATTCCAGGGCTCTAAAAATGGACACCATCGCAGCATCTTCTTCCCTGTAGATATCATCAAACTCAACGGAGAGTGAGTTATGAGTAATGGTAGCCATATGAAAGAAGTTTAAAGAAGGTGCGAAGAGTAAGAGAGTAGGAGAGTAAGAAGGTAGAAAGCGGTAAACTGTAAACACTGAAAAAGTATGAAATGTTCAGCCCGCTAAATAGGAGAGAGAAGACACGCGTCTTTATCTCCAAGACTGAGAAATAAATTATTCAAAATAAACGGTCAGGATGAAGAAAGATAAGGCGGTTAAAGTACAACTAGTTAAAAGGTTAATCAGTCCGGGCTGTTTTGTTTTTTAAAAACAAATAATTGTCCAAACAGATCATAGGATAAAATCAGACTGACAAGGATCGGTCTGAAAGTTCGGACCGGTCTGTGTCTTTCTGAACATTGTATTATCGATCTGTAGTGACAAAAATCTTTAAGAGCGAATAGAATAAAAACATCTAAACTAATTAAGATAAATCAATTAAACCAAGAATTTGACGGAAATAATTAAACTTAGCCTCAGGAAGTGGTTTGGTGAAGATGTCTGCTGCTTGCTGCTCTGTTGATATGTGTTCGATCCGAATTTCCTTTTTGCCAACATGATCTCGAATAAAATGATGTCGAATATCAATGTGCTTTGTTCGAGAGTGCAAAACTGGATTATACGTTATAGCGATTGCACTTGTGTTGTCGCAAAATATCGGAGAGTCAACAGCTTGAATGCCGTAGTCTTTGAGCTGGTGTTGAATCCAGAGCATTTGAGCGCAACAGCTTCCAGCGGCTAGGTATTCTGCCTCAGCTGTGGATGTGGCAATAGATGTCTGCTTCTTACTGAACCAAGAGATCAATCTTTCACCTAGAAATTGACATGTTCCACTGGTGCTTTTACGATCGATCTTACACCCAGCGTAGTCTGCGTCTGAATATCCGATTAAGCTGAAGTTTGAATCTTTGGAGTACCAAAGACCAACGTTCTGAGATCCTTTTAAGTATTTCAGAATACGCTTGGCAGCAATGAAATGAGATTGCTTTGGTTCTGTCTGAAATCTGGCGCACATACAGACTGAAAACATAATATCGGGCCGGCTCGCTGTAAGATACAATAGCGATCCGATGAGTCCTCTATACATGGTTACTTCAACTGCCGTTCCCCCTTCGTCCTTGTCTAACTTGATTGTTGGACTCATTGGAGTTGATGCAGTTGAGCATGTTTCCATTCCAAATCTCTTGAGGAGCTCTTTGGTATACTTGGTCTGATTGATGAAAATGCCATTGTTGAGCTGTTTTACTTGAAGACCCAGAAAGAATGACAATTCTCCCATCATGCTCATCTCGAACTGTCCCTGCATTAACTTAGAAAATTTCTCGCACAATTTGGGGTTAGTTGACCCAAAGATTATGTCATCAACATAAATCTGAACTAATAGGGTATGTTCCCCCTTAATGAATTTAAAGAGAGTTTTATCTACTGAACCGATCTGGAAATCATGGTTCAGCAGAAATTGAGATAAAGTGTCATACCAGGCTCTTGGAGCTTGTTTCAGACCATACACTGCTTTATTCAGTAGGTATACATGATTAGGATACGAATGGTTCTGAAATCCAGGTGGTTGCTCAATGTAGACTTCTTCCTGAAGCTTTCCATTAAGAAAGGCGCTCTTGACGTCCATCTGATATACTTTGAAGTCTTTAAAGGCAGCATATGCAAGAAAGATTCGGATTGCTTCAAGTCTGGCGACTGGTGCAAATGATTCATCGAAGTCGATTCCTTCTTCTTGTCTGAATCCCTGTGCCACCAGTCTGGCTTTGTTTCTAACCACAGTTCCATCGGCGTCTAGCTTATTTCTGAAAACCCATCTGGTTCCAATAACAGGCAGATCGCTTGGTCTGGGAGTTAGACTCCAAACTTGATTTTGTTCGAATTGATTAAGCTCTTCTTGCATTGCTTTAATCCAGTTGAAGTCAGTCAGAGCTTCATCGATCTTCTTGGGTTCCAGAGTTGAGATGAAAGCAGCATGAGTGAACTCATCCATCATCTGTCCTCTGGTTCTAATCGGTGCAGAAGGACGACCAATCACTAGATTAGGTGGATGCTTCTTAGTCCATCGATAGCTTGACTCTGGATTGTCTGGTTCGGTTGGAATAATAGCGGCATGATCTGCATCTACTTTAATATTTGAGTCAGGAGCATCTGGATCAGCTCGATCTGAAGAAGCTTCAATGGCCTGATCCGGTCTGTCTGGCACTTCTGGTTCTGGTGGATTGTCTCTTGACCTGTTAGCTACAATCTCATCATCACTGTTAGCTTCGAGATGGATATTTTCCATCTGATTTTGAATTGAATCTTTGTTGCCCTCAACACATGATGATTCATCAAAAACGATATGAACAGATTCTTCTACAGTTAAAGTTCGATTATTAAACACTCGATAAGCTTTGCTAATTGATGAATATCCTAAGAATATACCATTATCTGACTTAGCTTCAAATGCTGTAAGATGACTCTTACCATTGTTGTGAACGAAGCATTTACAGCCGAATACATGAAAGTGAGAAACAGATGGTCTGTTACCAGTCCATATTTCATATGGAGTGAGATTCAGCTTCTTGTTAATCATAGATCGGTTTTGAGTGTAGCAAGCAGTATTTACAGCTTCTGCCCAGAACTTTTGAGAGATTCCAGAATCAGCAAGCATTGTTCTTGCTGCTTCCTTGAGCGTTCTGTTTCTTCGTTCTGCAACTCCATTCTGTTGAGGAGTTCTGGCGGCTGAAAACTCATGCTTGATTCCATGATCTTCTAGAAAGGATTCAAGATTCTGATTTGAAAACTCAGTACCTTTGTCACTTCGAATCCTGTCTATGCTGGATGATTTCTCGTTCTGAGTGCGTTTCAGCAGCTTGATCAACTTCGGACCGGTCTGATCTTTACTGCTCAGAAATATAGTCCATGTAAAGCGTGAATAATCATCAATAACAACAAGAGTATACCGCATTCCCCCTAAACTTGTTATTGGTATAGGACCAAACAAGTCCATATGCAGTAATTCTAAACAGCGGGAGGAGGATTTGGCATTCTTGTTTTTGAAGGATGATCTGATCTGTTTGCCCATTTGGCAAGCTTCGCAGATCTTATCCTTAGCAAAGTCGATCTTGGGCAGACCGATAACTAAATCATGTTTACACAGGCTAGCAATGGTCTTAAAGTTGATATGATTCAAGCGCTTATGCCATAGCCAGTGTTTATTATCATTGTTAGCGATGAAGCAAGTAGGATTATCAGGTTGAGCATGATTCCAGTTAATCTTATATGTGTTTCCATTCCTGGTTCCTACGAGCATGGTTATACCGTCTGATGATTTAACAGTGCAAGTGTGTTTATGAAATTCTACAGCATAACCATTATCACAGAGTTGACTGATACTAATCAGATTATAGCACAGATTTTCAACTAACAGCACATCATTGATGATAATGTTACCATGAACAATCTTACCCTTGCCCACGGTCTTACCCTTTGAGTTATCTCCGAAGATGATTTTGGGTCCAGTGCATTCTGTGACTTCAGACAGCAGCTTGATGTTTCCAGTCATGTGACGAGAGCACCCGCTGTCCAAGTACCAATCTGATGCGAGATTTTTCTGTACCTGTCATCACACATATTTATTGTTGGTACCCAATCCTATTTGGGTCCAGAACGGATTAGCCCTTTGGGAACCCACACCTGTATCAGCTTTAGTGGCTTGTGTGTGTAGGGTGTGCTATGTGCTGGTCTGTTTCGATGTTGTGTGTGATAATGTGTGCGCTGTGAAGACCTTTGATTTTCATAAGGTAGTCTATATCTTCGTTGAATCGGTTTTGAGTTATAGTAATTGTATTGTCTTCCTTGCCTTCGATCTTGCATTTTTGAATTTGGTCTCACAGACACAAATCTTGCTGATGCCTTATCGTTGGCTTGGTTGACATAACCAATCCCTTTTCTCAAATTTTGATTTACGTAAGAGACTCCTGTTTGAATCTTAGGTGCTTCAGTTTCATATACTGTGCTGGATTTAACAAATGTCATTTGTTTGACTTGATTCTTTACCAGCAACAGCTCAGACTCATCTTTGGTGCATTCTTTGGTGTCAAAGCCTATGCCGGTGAAATCACCAACATTTCTTTGAGCTTCTTGTAATTCTTCCAATGATGTTCTGGATTTTGTCCATGTTTTGAATATATGTGAGAGCTTAGCATTTTGTGTGCTAATTCTCTTATTTTCTTCATGGAGCTGATCATAAGAGATTTTCAGCTTATTCAGCTCGATCTGGAGATTTTTGCACTCACCCTGCTCAGAGCAGCTTGGTTTGTTGTGCTCATCCATTTGAGTACTGATTTTGGCTTTATTCTTCTCAAATGATTCAGCTAAGATCCTATAATCATTTGCCATGTCTTGCAGTGCGGACATGAGCTCTTCTCGTGTAAAATCATTTGATTCAAATTCAAATACCTCATCTGTCTGACTCATTTCTTCATCTGCCATCAGACATTGAACCTCTTCTTCGCTTTCGCTGGAAGAATATTCAGAGCTGTCTGAATCGGAATCAGTCTGAGCCCATTTGCTGTTTCCTTCCTCAGCAACTAAGACTTTTTGGGATTTTCCATGATTCTTGCGGTCTTTGTGGTGCTTCTTCTTTCTATCATCACGATGCTTCTCTTTCCTTTCTTCTTTCTTCGGTCTGGTGCAATCTGCAATAAAGTGTCCGGTCTTACCACAATTGTAGCAAGCTTGATCGTTAACAGTATCATCTTTTCTTGATTTATAATGATGAGAGGGTTTGAAGTTCCCCTTATTTTTAGACATAAATTTACCGAATTTCTTTATAAATAATGACATAGCATCGTTACTCATCTGTTCAGCAGATCGGTCTGATGTTGAAGCGATCTGGTCTGGGATGGCTGCCAGGGCCTTGTTGGGTTGAGAGATGAATGGCTCTGCTTCACCTCTGCTTATTAGCTCAAACTCATAGGCCTTGAGGTCTGCAAACAGATCATGAAGTTCAACCTTGTTAAGGTTTTGATTCCCTCATGGCAATGGTCTTTACATCCCATTCCTTTGGCAGAGCTCTCATTACTTTCAGAGCGATCTCTCTGTTAGAATATTCCTTCCCCAGACCATTCAGTTCATTTATGATGCTGGTGACTCTTTCATCAAACTCATTTAGAGTTTCACCACTTTTCATCTTTATGCTCTCAAATCTTTGAAGAGCCACAGTTAACTTGTTTTCTTTGGTCTGGTCGTTGCCTTCACATAGCTGTGCTATCTTCTCCCAAATTTCTTTGGCAGTAGAGCACATTTTGATTTTGCTGAACATGTTCTTGTCCAAAGTTTTGAACAAGATGTCTTTGGCCACATTGTCGAGGTTTGCTTTCTTTCTATCCTCATTCGTCCAGAGGGATCTGTCTTTTTCTACCATTTGTGGTTCTCCACTGGTAGTGGCGACTGCTGTATTTATTTTTAGGATCTTCATTGGTCCATCGGTGATGACGAACCACATGTCGTCATCCTGAGCTGCCAGGTGAGCTTGCATTCTGATTCTCCAGTCATCATAATCTTCTTTTGAGAACATGGGGATTTTGTTGAATGATGCCATCAGCTTAATATTCTTTGTGCTGATTAAGATGACCTGCTCTGATACCACTTGTTAGGATCGGTCCGGAGTGTTTAGAGGGGGGGGGGGGTGGTGAATGAACACTCCTTACAAATTTTATCCCTTGTGATTTCTTTCTGATTAGTGAAAGAAATCTGTTACTTAATCAACTCTTTGAACAGAACAGACCACTAATAAGTAAGTGCGGAAACGGTCTGCTCTTGTATAAGTAAGAACAGCTCGATGGCTAAGTGCAGAATGATAAGACACAGGATATGTTTCTGGAAGTTCGAAGGTGGTGTAATCCTTCTACGTCTCCCCTTCTTCCAATTAAGGAAGGTTTATACTAGAAGACTTTGATTTATACAATCCTGTTGTACAAACCCGATTCAGGCTGGATTTACCTCACTACCAGTCTGAAACTCCTAGTCACTCAACCTGCTCAGACACACTCTGTCTGACAGTTACAAAATGTTGCTCACTTCTATTTTTCAATACACAATGCGCACAGTGATCCTACAATGATCAAATGTTACAAAGTAATTGCTCTTAAATGAATAACTTCAGCTCGAAAGCTTCTGTACTTTGTGAGCGTGTGCTGTTTAGCTTTCTCGTATATTTTTCAATTGATCAGCGTGAATTGTAGAGTCCCGAGCCCTTTGCATCTGTTTGTTGCATCCTTTTATAGTTGAAGGTGGCAACGGCATTGTTTCCCTTAATGTGCAGCTATGACTCTTTTTAGACTCTGAGAAAGCTACAGTCTTCTTCTTCAGGATACTTGCCGTTCTGGTATATGCTTTCGGCGACTGTCAGGTAAGCTCTTCTTTGTCTTCTTACCTATTATGGCAATCTTCAGTCTTTGGTTCTTTGTAGCATTAATTGCAGCATTAAATGCTGCAATAAATATCCGTTGATGATTCGGACTGAGAAGCCATCCTTTATGTATCCTTGACTGCTCTGATCTGATAAAGGTTGAGATCGATCTGAAGCATCGATCTAGTCATTCTGGAATCCATCGATCCGGTCTGATATGTACTATTCTTTATCAGTTTGCTCTGATATGTCCGATCGATCTGGTATGCCTAGTTTCCATCGATCCGGTCTGAAATGCTTTGCCATCTTGCTCTGCTGAGACCGATTGATCTGGTCAATCTGATTTCTATCGATCCGGTCTGAACTGTTTTGTCATCTTTAAAATCTCATCGATAAGGTCCGGAACTAACAAAGAGCATGAGCTCAGCCTTCCCAAAGTACAGGTCTATCACTCTTTCATCACAGGAATAGGTAAGGAACTCAATTTCCCGAGTGCTTTGTTCGATCCCCCCCACAATTCGGTTTTCCCATTGAACCTGCAAATTGGATTTTACAATTCAGGTTGGGTTGCCATCATGGTTGGAAATCAATTTCATGGGCTTCAACCCCATTCCCCTCGATGAAACCTCTACTCGGTCTCTTGTCAGACCTTTCGTAAATGGGTCAGCAATGTTTTCTTTAGACTTCACATAATCTAAAGAAATGACACCGGTTTTTAGTAAATTTCTCACGGATTTATGTCTCCGACGAATGTGTCGTGATTTCCCATTATACACATTGTTATGTGCTCTTCCCATAGCTGACTGACTATCACAGTGCAAACTAATGGGTGGCATTGGTTTTGACCACATTGGAATATCCTCCAAGAAACTCCGAAGCCAATCAGCTTCTTCTGCCGCAAGATCTAAAGCTATGAACTCAGATTCCATAGTTGATCTAGCAATGCATGTCTGTTTGCATGATTTCCATGAAATAACAGCACCGCCAATTATAAATATATATCCACTCGTAGATTTTATATTTTTGGAGTCCGATATCCAATTCGCATCTGAATACCCTTCAATTACTGCTGGGTATCTCGTATAATGTAGTCCGTAGTTAGAAGTATATCTTAGATATCTAAGAACTCGAACTACTGCCTTCCAGTGCTCATAACTGGGATTACTCGTATATCTGCTCAATGTATTGACAGAATTAGCTATATCAGATCTAGTGCAATCCATGAGGTACATTAGACTGCCTATGACTCTAGAGTACTCAAGTTGTTGCACACCTTCTCCGCGATTCTTGCAAAGATTTGACACCACTTCCATAGGTGTTCTAGCGATGGTATTATTTCCCTTGTCAAACTTGTCAAGTATCTTCTCGACATAATGACCCTGTGAGAGAAAATATATATCTGCATGTTTGGTGATCTTCATTCCAAGAATCACATCTGCAAGACCTAGGTCTTTCATCTCAAAATTTCGTGACAACATTTTCTTGGTAATTTTGATGTTATCGTTATTACCAACAATTATCATGTCATCCACGTATAGACATACTATTACATAGTTTGTATTGTCTCCTTTCACGTAGACACACTTATCGCATTGGTTTGTTTTAAACCCATTTGAAAGCATGACGCTATCAAATTTTTCGTGCCATTGTTTAGGTGCTTGTTTTAATCCATACAAGGATTTCACAAGTTTACACACCTTCGTTTCTTTACCTGGAACTACAAACCCTTCAGGTTGTTCCATGTAAACCTCCTCTTCTAACTCTCCATTTAGAAAAGCCGTTTTAACATCCATTTGATGGATCTCTAGGTTATATAATGCAGCAAATGCAATTATCAACCTTATAGATGTTTTCCTGGATACAGGAGCGTATGTGTCGAAATAATCAACACCTTCAGTTTGTTTGTAGCCTTTGACTACAAGTCTAGCCTTGTACTTATCTACAGTACCATCAGCTTTCATCTTCCTCTTGAAGATCCACTTGTGGCCTAGTGGTTTACAACCTGCAGGAAGATCCACTAGTTCCCAAGTATGATTATGTAAGATAGATTCTATCTCACTGTTCACCGCTTCTTTCCAAAGATCAGAGTCTTGTGAAGACATTGCTTCCTTGAAAGTAGTCGGATCTTTTTCCAACAGATATGTTAGAAAATCCGAGCCAAAAGATTTCTCTTTTCTCGTTCTTTTGCTTCGTCTAGGCGATTCTACATTCTCTTGAGATTCTCTATCCCCCACATTTCTCTCAACATTGGTTTCAGCCATTGTCGGAGTTTTGTGGGGAAAGATTTCCTCAAAGAACGAAGCATCCCTAGCCTCAATGATAGTATTTACATGCATTTCTGCATTATCTGATTTATGCACCAGAAAACGATAGGCACTACTATCTTGCGCATATCCGATAAATACACAATCTACTGTCTTAGGTCCTATCCTAGTCCGTTTAGGAGGAGGAATTGGTACCTTTGCTAGACAGCCCCAAACCCTTAAAAACCTGTAGGTAGGTGAGCGACCTTTCCACAATTCATAAGGCGTTTTATCCAACTTCTTATGTGGTACTCTGTTTAGCACATAGTTGGCAGAAAGCAGAGCTTCTCCCCACAAATTTCGAGGTAAGTCAGAACTTATAAGCATTGCATTCATCATTTCCTTAAGCGTTCTATTCTTCCTTTCAGCAATACCATTTTGCTCGGGAGAATAAGGCGCAGTTGTTTGATGAATAATGCCACTCTCAGCACATATTTGTGCAAATGGTGACTCATATTCACCGCCCCGGTCACTTCGAAGAATTTTAATCTTTTTATCAAGTTGATTCTCAACTTCATTCTTGTAGTGAATAAACATATCAATTGCTTCGTCTTTACTTCTCATTAAGTAGACATAACAATATCTTGTACAATCATTGATAAATGTTATGAAATAATTTTTACCGCCTCTAGATTGTACATACTTTAGATCGCATACATCCGTATGAATCAAGTTTAATGGTTCGGTGCTTCGCTCAATGGAGTGGAATGATGACTTGGTTAATTTGGCCTCTACACAAGTCTCACACTTGTGTTTATGATTGATGTTAAATTTAGGCAATAGATTAAGAGACATTAGCCTTTGTAAGGACTTATAATTCACATGTCCTAATCTACCATGCCACAAATGTAAAGACTCGCAAGAATAATCAAACTTTAAAGTTTTATTAGCCACATTGGCAACAGTCATTACATTATTTTTGCTTGTGCTAGCCTCATTTGCTGCATTAACATCAACCTCAACATCTACACTAGACTTAGCCTTAGGAGCTAAAGTCATTACACTCATCTTGAAGAGGTTATTGGCCAAGTAGCCTTTGCCCACAAACATACCACCCTTGGACAGAATGACTTTGTCGGACTCAAACACAAGCCGGAAGCCTTTCTTGTTTAGCACTGCTCCGGAGATGAGATTCTTTCGGATCTCTGGCACGTGGAGCACCTCGGTAAGAGTCAACTCTTTTCCGGAAGTCATTTTTAGCACAACCGTCCCTTTGCCTTCAACTTTTGAGACTGCTGAATTTCCCATGTAGCAGTGCTCATCATTCACCGGTTGATAGGTCTTAAACATCCATTTGTTGGCGCAAATGTGGCGAGTAGCCCCAGTGTCCACCCACCACTCCTTGGAGTTCCCTCCAACAAGATTCACCTCCGATACCACAGCACTCAGATGCATGTCATCCATGTCAGAGCTCAGATTGTCCTCAGCAATGTGGGCATGTGCAGGCCTCTTGCCTTTGCCTTTGTAAGGGACTATCTTCCTCTTACCGTCATTGTTTTGACGTTGAGTGCAGTTGTTTTGACGTTGAGTGCAGTCCTTGGCCTTATGGTTAGGCTTACCACACACATAACAGTCACCGGTGAACCTTCTTGTCTGAGTATCTCCCTTGGGTTCAAAAGTACGTTTGCACTTATTCCCATGGGAGTTGTCCACAACTTCAACCACGTTGGCCTTGGAAATCATTCCAAATGATTTCTTGTCAACTTTTCGGTTGTCTTGCTCGATGCGCAGCCTCCTGATAAGATCCTCTAGACTCATCATCTTTCGCTTGTGCTTTAGGTAGCTCTTGAAGTCCTTCCAAGATGGCGGTAATTTTTCAATCATCATTGCCACTTGGAGAGCATCATTTAGCCCCATACCTTCGGCAGCAAGTTCATGATATATCAGCTGCAGCTCTTCGCATTGCTCAACAACGCTCTTGCCATCTACCATTCGATAGTCATGGAATCGCCCGGCTACAAATTTCTTTGCGCCTGCGTCGTCAACTTTGTACTTTATCTCTAACGATTCCCAAAGATTCTTAGCAGTCTCCTTGGGGGAATACACATTAAAAAGTGCATCGTCAAGAGAATTCAGTATGTAGTTACGACAAGGTAGTCGGCACTCATCCAGGACTCAACTATCACAGCAGATTGAGGATCCTCTTTGTCCTCCACCGGTTTCTCCTCCTTCAGAAACCTGGTCAAGTTCAAGGTGGTAAGGAAGAACATCATCTTCTGTTGCCAACGTTTAAAGTTGGAACCCTTGAACTTTTCCGGTTTCTCAAATTGAGAAAACGGCATTGGACTTCTCAGAATTGGCATTGCGGCCTCAGTACCGCTAGCTTTGATCACCGGAATCTCATTATTCACAGCAGGTGGTTGGGTAAACTGGTCAGCCATTAGCTAAAACAGAACACAAATAGGAGAGCACAAATAATATCAAAGCAGTTTTTTTTAAACAGTAAGTTTAAACCTTTGAAAATTCATGAACAATATCTTAAGTAAATGTGAAAGCTGAGTTTTGATAAAACAGAACAAAACAAACAAAGAATTTAGAGTTTACGATTGTTGGTTCTGTTTCTTAGAAAAACAAATAGACAAAGCATAAGAAGATCGCAAATACTCTGTTATAATAAAATACTCGAAACAGTAAAGACTTACAACAAACAGTTTAAATAAACTGGGCAGAAACTTTGTTGTTGGACGAGGCCACAGTAAACCGTGTGCCCGTAAACTCTAAATTGCCCGCCTACAACTTCTGGCCTCCTGGACAAGAGAGTTCCAAGGTACAACGTCCCAAACACCTCTGTATGGGTTGAAGCAGAAACCCAGACAGACTCACTCGAACACTAAGAAGTGTGTAGTACTCTCAAGAAGATGATATGATATGCAAATGCAAATTCGGGATGAGATAAAGAATGAGGCTGGAGCAGTTTATATAGCTGCAACAGCAGGCCTACCAAAGGCCACAACTTAAATGACAATGCATAGTGGGTTAGATGAAAAGTCTCAACACTTAACATCATATTCATTTCGGATTTAAGTCTCACACTTAAATCTGACATCAATTCTGCAGGTAGGTAAAAAGTCTCAAACTTAATACTCAGCAGAATATGAAAAGTCATTTCAGAAATCCGTGTAGTAAAAAGATAGGACTGCCTTCGCGACAGCGACACGCGCGACGCGGCGCGGCGAGGCGTGACGTGCCGAGCGGAGCGGACGGACGGACGGCGCGCGAGGGGCACCCATCTTTACTACTTAACTACATTCTATTGATTTATATCTCATTATAAACAAACCATAAGTGTATCATAATCTCAATGTGGGATTTCTTTAGCCTAATTGCCTTTCATAATAACTTACCATAGTTTTGTTCTCATTAACAAAATATAACATAATTATTGGGCTCTTATTATTAACCCAATAATCCAATTATTATTAATCCAACAGAAAAGTGGGAAGCAACTGCGGTAATGGAGTCCCTTCTGACCCCAAGATTCTACACCACAGATGGAGCAGCTTTTCAACACTGAAATTAACAAAAAATTGAACATGGATGAGTTCGAGGCTGTACTGCAGGATTTCGAGACTAATTTTTAACTTTAAGCACTTTATTTATAAATGTAATTTCATTTACATGCATTTAAAGAAACATCTATGATAACGAACAGGGAGGTTAATTTTAGCAACAATACATACCATTCTAGTCACTAGCTCATTAAATTTTCATATGCTAATTTTACCTACAAATTGGGATTAAATTTTTTTTTTCACAGAGAATTGAGTTTTCTTCCTTCCATTTTGATTTGAAAAGCATCAAGAAGGTAGTTAGGTAACCAATTGGGATCAAATGTATCATAAGGGTGCGCTTGGTTCGAGGATATGATAAGTGATGGATATATTAGAAAGTGGATAATGAGTTGATACGTAAACTAATGGATAAGTTATATTGCGTTTGGCTCGTATGATTAATAAAGTATGATAAATAATATTTTGTTTGGTATACGTGATAATTAAGTGGTATAGATTAATTTTATTCATAAAATGACAAAAATACCCTCGAATATGTTTTGCACTTATTTCTATTATCTTATTTCACTTAAATATAAATTGATCAAAATATATTTATCTACGTAATTTAATTATTAATAAAATATTATAATTAATTATTATTAATCAAAATACCCTCGAATTATTTTTCACCAAACTTTTCACATATACAAAATAATCCAGTATTTTCCTAGGATGAATTTATTAATAAAAATTATTAATTTTTTTTAAAAATAATTAAATATTCATAAAAAGACTTATTAACAATAATTTGATTAAATCATATTAGTTCATATAAATTTATGACATATGTAAAACGAGGCACTTTATAATATACTATAATTTAGGTAAACGGATCCATCCTCATTGCAAATTATGATTTTGCTCTAGATAAACAGTTTCATGACATATATTAGAAATTCTTCAATTATTATGAATATGTAAAATAAAAATTAGTTACCGAAAACTTTTCTCTTTTTGAAAAATACACAAAAATAATATAATTTGAATATAAGTAAACTTATAATAACTAAGGCATTATAAAGATTAAATTAATAGCTTGTTTTAAATTAGTTAGATAAATAATAAAATATTTACAAATGTACTTTATAATGTAATATAATTTAGATAAATTAGAGTCATAAATTCAAAAATTTATTTAGTAATTAAATGAAATTAAAATAGAAATTATCAACTATTTATTACTAGAAATTATAAACCACTTATTTTAATAATAATAATAATAATTTATAAATATGAAATTATATTATTAGAAATAAGAATAATAATAATAATAGAAATAATAATGATAATAATAAGTTAATATGATTGAGGGATATAATGGTAAAAAATACAACCATCACTCCTCATCACACCAATTAAGAGGGACAAATTATCAATCAAATTATGTATAAGTAATATGTACAGTGCGGGTCTCAACCGGGCCCATCGGGCTTTGCCCAAAAGTTATCCTTGAGCAGAACATATGATGAAGAAGGTTGTATCATCAATCCGTCAGTTATCCTTGAGCAGACCTAACAGGCTACCTAGTCCATCTTCAACTCCTCCTAGAGTCATGAATTCTGTCAAAAAAATCTTCGAAATCGACCTGGGAAAGTTTCCAAATTGGCCAAAACTCTTACATTTGGGCTAGGAATCATATTTAGGGATGAAACAGAAACTTCGTAATACAAAGTATTTAAAAATTTAAAAATGTAATGATATATTAATTTTATATATGATCAAACTGAGTTGAAAATATTAAATAATTCTACGACAGACCGAATGAATACAAGGGGGGAAGTCTAAAATGAAGAAAATTCGTAAAATACACTTTAGTTTGATCAATAAGATCTCTCTGTACATATGATCATTTGATTTGATTTGGCTCTTATTGGGAACATGGACGAAACTATGAGTGGGCTAAATTGGGTCTAGCCCACTTATTTTTTTTTATTTTATCTTTGAGGATAAAATTAAAAAAAGATTTGGCCTACTTATTTTTTTCTTATTATTATGACAAAATTAAGTGACATATTTATCAATTTGACTTCAGTCTATTTCCTTCACTCAAAATAAGATAATTGAGGACGTACAATACACTTAATTCTAATAATTATAACTTATCATAAACTCAACTTAAAATAATGATAAGATAAATACAATATGGATATATATTAAAATAATGTATTTAACCTCTATTAATTAATAGATAGTAGATAAATATTTGAAGGCTTTCCAATTTGCAAATCACCCTTGTTTTTTTTTATATTTCCGGTTGATATTAAAGTTATGTTTTGTAATATGGATTTAAAATATGAATGAGGCGTTCGATCGTAATCTACATGGATTATTTTTCAAAATCTAAGTACTTTTTTCAAAAAAAATCTAACCCTCTAGTCCAAGGTCCAATTTTTTTATTTACCTGTTTACTTTCTTTCTTTTGAGAAAATAAATTTCGTTTTGATCATCTATCAAATAATCGGTAGACGAATATATGAAAATATAATTTATTGAAATCGGTGCTTAAAGATGATGAATCGTAATTTGTACATGATGGATTTTAGTCCACCCTACAACGAAATCCTAGTTTCGTCCCTTATTGGGAACACATCCGATGACCTTTTTAACAATCTTATTATATTTTCTATCATCATTGCAGAGACATGCTTCCTTGGTTTGGGAATCACACTTGCTCTCTTCGAGTTCATTTTCTCAATGAGTCTATATCAAGAACTGATCTCGCTAATATGCTCGAAAACGTAATAACGCTTGTCGATCTTTATGTTATAACTTATGTAATTCGAAGGATATATTTTTTAGTACAGTCTGAATAACGAGTTTTAATATGATCTCGTATACTGATGAGTTTTTTATCTGAACGTGTATGTATGTTTCTTGGGGTTTTTTAATTAAATAACCCAAAAAATAATATTATTTAACAAAATAATCGATTATGAAAAATGTCATTAAAGTAACCCAAGTCATCATTTTAGATAGCGTCTTCAAGTCTGAAAAAAAAATTATTGAAGTCGCCGTCTAAGATGGCACATTCAATAAAAAAATTTTTTGCTGAAGATGGCATCTTCATATCTGGAAAAAAAAAATGGAGGCGCCATCCAATAAAAAATTATTTTTTTGTTGAAGATGCCATCTCATATGGCATCTTCATGTCTGGAAAAAAATATTTGTGAGTAATGTTATATATCAAACTTGTATTATAAACGAACAATAAACGTACAATCATTGATATATAAACGTACAATTATTACACAATAAACGTACAATCATTTACACATAAATACAAATTTATTGATTTCGAGAAGTTGAAGCCATTTATCGTCTTACACGTGCTTCTGACCAGTCAATCTCATTCTGAATAGGCGTTTTTCGATCTCGACCTACTTTTCTGGTTCAAATCGTCCTTGATATGCGCTCCAATATTCATTCATATTGTAATATGGTTTGACAAATGCTTTTTTGCGTTTCAGTCATGTTTTCGACACACTTGGATCACATATGAGCAAGGTATTCCGAACTCTTTCTATTTTTTACAAGTGCAGTCCCCTGATTTTAATGCATGGCATGCGTGTTACCTCCACGTCCTGTTGTACTCTGGTGATAACAGAGGCCGTTAGTTGTCTACGATCGAACATCAGGAGATCATGATGGATAGAATGATAGTCAACACGAGCATATCTTTCTAAGACATAGTCTGGTCATTCTTGATTATTTTGAATCATTCGCTCAGTCTTCTTTAGCGGTCAAAAATATAGCAAACAACGATCAAAAGTTAACTGCACAATGACGGTGATTGGAAGTCGACGAGCACATTTCATAACTCTATTTATGAAGAGCATATCTAGATGTATATACCCAATGTTTTTTGTACTCTTGAAGATTATTATTTTGTTAAATAATATTATTTCTTTTGATTATTTAATTAAAAAAAACCCATGTTTCTTGGCTTGAATCAACTTAATATGGGTTGGAAAAGAAATATGTGATTGATTTTGGAATGAATATTGTTGGAAAACATTGTCGGGTATGTATATGCATTTGATCTGTATAAAGTCAACTAGCTAGGAATTCATCTAGCCTACCCAAGGCGGCGTATGTTTGCAAGATTCTTAATCATACATAGTTTACCAAGTCCTTAAACTATTAGAGTTTTGTTTATGTTGACTATAGTTTACATAATATAATAATAATAAAATAACAATAAAATAAATAATAATAATATAAATACCATATATATATTAAAAATTATAAAATAAAGCAAAATAATATCACTTTTCTATTAAAGTCGAAAAGTCCATAATTTATTAAGGATTTCTAAATTATTTTTTTGTCATTTTACACTAAATTTTTTGATGAACTCGATTTAATTTAAAACATATATAAATTTTTGTATGAATTGATATGACTTGATGCGGAGAAAATATGTGTGAAAAAAATACGTGATTTAAAATCTCATATATACTATGTATAGAATAGCCATAGATGAGATTCAAGGTGATATCAATTTCAACCGAAAATAACTTTTAATTAAGTGTTTTTTTTATAAATTAATCATAAATATACTGTATTAATGAATTATTAATTTATATATTGCAGGAGTTCTATATTATCTTATAAATTTGGTGAACTAAATATGTTGTTCCTGAGGTCAAAAATATTATTTAAATATAATTATTAATTAATCAAAGATTAAATTATCGAGTTTACGACATATTTACATTTTTATTACATATGGTTTATAAAAAAAGCTTAAATTTCAACATTCATTTTGATTAATTTATAGAATTAACATTTAAAGTTCCAATTTCGAAGAGTTTTTTTAAAAACCCTACGATGATTAGTTACCCTCTTACATACAATTATATCCAAATTAGTAACGATTAAAACTTCTAATTAATTCGGATTACTCGACATAAGAAAATAACAAATAAGGGTTTTCCCAAATCGAACCAGAACTCATATCAAGTGTGGATTACTTCATTATTATTATTATTTTTAAATTAATATCGTGCATGTTATAAAGTATGATTGAAAATGATAGATTACCGGTAATATTTATTTGATATATATTGATAATGAAGCAGGCTTTGAGTGATAATATGACTTAGCTTTCGAGAGTCTGAATCTCCAATTTTTTTGTTCTTTAATTTAGAAAATCTTCTATTACCAAGACAATTGATTTACATTCAAAAAGTTATATTATACTATTTCTCACTATTTTCTTCTTAATCTTTTTTCTCTTAATTATGTGTGTATGTAGTGGTGGACGCATAATTTTAAGGAAAGGGGGGCAAAAAAATTTTAAAATAAAAATTTTAGGCCAAAAAAAGTTTTAGGGGTCAAAATATAAGTAAATGGAGGCTAAATATAATTGTTAAGGGGCAAACTACAAATTTTTAAGGGTAAAATTGTATTTTTTTAAAAAAAAAATCATTTTTTTAAGGTAAAAAAGAAAGGTTTTTTTACTAAAAAAAAATTTCTTTTGGGGGAAGGAGGGGCACTTGCCTCCCTCCGCCTTTGCATGTATGAATGAGTAAAAGTTCTTTACCAATTTGGTTGAAGTTTTTATTAATTATTGGTAATATTAAAACAATGGAGTATTATATAATTAATTTTAATAAAAATAAACAGCTATTTTAGTTATGTGAGATGGTTAAAAACAATAAATAAATTAACTTAGCACAAAAAATTATTATGAAATTTATCTATCTTTTAAATTTGTTAAAATCACAAATTACAATGTTGAAAACTATTTTATTAATTATTAATTTCTTTTAGAAAAATATTTTATATAATATTTATTTTGAAATAGACGCATGTGTTATATATAAAAGTGTTGGATTCTGAGAACCTTACTAATTCGACTTTTAACGTTAACATAATTTGTTCGTGTTATTACTATTTAAATCTATCGAGGGTACAGTAAAGCATCGTCACTTGCAGAGCTTCAACAAAGTTGACAAAAGACCAACTTCAAGTATTTCAGGCCAGTTGATCTGAGTCCAGCGACAGAACCAGTCTCTGTATCCAGTTGAGGATTGATAGAACCAATATACATGAGGGCATCAAAGAGGCCATCATGGCTACAAAGAAAAAGCTAAAACTTACCAGTATAGTCGAAATCATACAACCTCGCTGAATGAAAGAAATTTGTTGAGTATTCAACTCAACGGTTACAGACAAAGACCAACTAAGTAAAATGTATTAAACATAGTAGACCATCCATCTTAGTGTTCAACTCAACTAAACAGATCAAACTAGTTGAGTGCTCAACTAAACAGATCAAACTAGTCGAGTGCTCAACTCAACTGAACAATAGCAAAGCAACGAAGTCATCAATAATGAAGCTGCAGATAACCAACTAGACAAACATGAACGTCAAAGAAATCGGAAGAAAGTACAGAAAATTCAGAATCGTGCAAGTGTTTCCAACATGTATATTTATGTTCCTAACGGATAAATCAAGTTGAAGGCTATAAATATACACTCGAAGATTCAAAAGAAGAAGAAGAGGAGGACGATCCAACTCACAACTCATCGTAAAGATATCTCAGAGTGATCGATCCAAAAAGGGGAGCTTAAGACATACATCAGCTTTGTAGATAGCCCACACACATGCACACCATCGTTGAATATAATATCTGATCATGTATAGGATCACGTGTGCGTCACAAACATGCTTTCTCTCTGATAGAAAATCCACCAAAGAGTTTCATTTTATCCCTGGAAAAGCAGGTCGTAATACTTAATAAGGTCTAGATCTAATGTTGAAGCCGAATTTCGAAGCTTTTCTACAACCATGAAAATGAGCTTTCTATATTTCACATCTAATTGAATTGTAGGAATATGATAATATCTTTCATGAATTATTATAACCCAACTTGTCGGACTCACACTTTACCAGATCTTCAGTTTCTAGTCTGAAGCCGGTAACGTAAAGAAAGCCTGTACTACAATAATTTTAGGAATTTTCTATTGAATGTCACATGGTTCTGCATTGACAAGCAAGAAGAAAGGAAGAAAGAAATGTTGTTGTCTCACTTCTATATTAATTGAAATTGCGTTGCTGCGTCAGAAGAAGGATAGTTATACTGATCTGGTATACTCTAAGGACACCCTCAGTACACTATTGAAGATCGCTCTCCTTATAGTGCGAGCTATCTTGTGCAAGAGTGATTTGAATAACTGTTCAGACTTGTGTCTTGTGCCTGAACAATATAAGAGAGATAAGATGAGTTAAACATTTGTTGAACAGTGAGGTTGACATTGAGTTTCAGCTAGGTGGGACTTAGCTAACGTGAGTTTGTACAAATGGATGTATTAATCAAAGTCTTTTAGTGTATCTTTACATTCTATGTAAGAATGGGAGACGTGGAAAGATTGAGCTTTCAAACATTCATAAACAAATACGTATGCTATTTATTTTTTTGTTTGTATTTAAATGTTTTAACAATGTTTGTATAAATAATTCATCAGTTTAGATCAGGTTAGTTTGAGTTACTTTCAGTTGGTTTATTAAACCAACATCAATCTATTCTCTCGGTGCAAACACTTTAAGGATACAAGCTACTGCAACTAAGTTTGATGGACTCAGCTGATATTGGCCATCCCCCAGAATCGATCCTAACAATTGGTATCAGAACGAGTTGGCCTTGATGATACTTAACTGATTCTTTTGCTTAAAAATATTTTAAATGTTCTCATTGCATACTTTTCAAAATAATAAAAAAATTAGTTTTCTTTATATTCTTTCGCTTGTTTGGTTTCAATGTGTTTTATATTCATTGAACTGATATCTCTAATGCAATTCTTTATAAGTAATCATTAATTCAGAAGAGCATGCTTAAAAGACATATAATGTCATTTCCTGTTGATCAGTTTAAATAGTCTTAAACTTATAACATATAAAAGATAGAAAGTTCAGAATAGTTTTGGTTTTTAAATCAATTTATGTTTACATCAAAAATATTGGGTTCTGAGAACCCTACTACTCCAAAATATAATTTTAACATAACTTGTACATGTTATTACTAAAAAATCTATCGAGTGTGCAGTAAAGTTATTATCGTTGACAGAGCTTCAACAAAAGTTGATAAAAGACTCATTCCTAAGAAGATAAGTTACAATAAAGCAGCATCATTGATCAAGTATTTTAGGCCAGCACACCCGAGTCCAGCTGAGGGCTGGCAAAACCAGTCTCTATATCCAGTTGAGGGTTGGTAGAACCAATCTACGTCAGGGCATCAAAAAGGTCAGCACAGCTACAAAAGAAAAATTAGTTAACTGACCAGTATAGTCGACATCAAACAACCTCATTGAATGATAGAAACTCAACTGATACAGACAAAGATCAGCTGAGTCAAACATACTCAACAGACTAGACCATCTGAGTGTTCAACTCAACTACACGGATCAGACCATTTGATTATGCTACCCAACTGAACAAAAGCAGACTAACGAAGTCATCCACAACGAAGCTGTAGATAGCCAACTACACAAATATGAACGTTGGAGAAGTCAGAAGGAAGTTCAGAAAAATCAGAATTGTACAAGTACTTCCAACTGATAATGATTTTACATAAAATTAATTATATCATACTCCCTTTCCATAGTATTCATAATTTATAAAAAAAAAAATTTAATATTATCTGATACATGTAATATTATTAACGATTAATTGAATTAAATATATTTTGGTAATAGAACTATTGATTTATTACAAATGGTTAAAAGACTTTTATTCATTTATATCAGACAAATATAACCAATAAGCTAATTTTCAACCAAATTTTGTACCGTTAATTGCCGAGAGTCCCGACACACTAACATGCACGACATTAATTTAGATCGATGGATGGACTGGCCACCCCCAAAATCGATCACAACAAAAAGAATTACGATATTATATAAAAGTAATTATATCATACTCTCTTGTTTTAATATTATTCATAATTTATATAAAAAATAATAATTTTAATATTATCTCATGAATGTATTCTCAGTTAATCATATTATTAATTAGTAATTGAATTAAATTTTATTTGGTAATAGAACTATTGATTTATTACAAATGGGTAAAGGACTTGTTCATTTATATATCAAACGAATATAATCAACAAGCCATAATTTTCAATCAACAAGCCATCATTTTCAACCAAACGTTGTTACAATAATTGCTGATAGTCTCGTATCATGCACGACATTAATTTTTGCATTTCTTTTTTTCCAAAAAAAATTAATGAAGAAACGCAGTCTTACTATCTATAATGGTTTCATTAGAGATTTCATCATCATCGTTCTTTTTTTTAATATAAAAACAAAGTGCACAATGAGTATGCGTTTCTTTGTTTGCCATGTTACTCGATATGCATTTATGGAAAATATTTATATGGACCAGGTGTTTGTAAAGATCAAGATACATAAATATGTATGTATGTATATGTATATATTTGTATGTGTGTTGGTGTTTATAAGACCACACATACATAAGTGTCATAGGTGTTTTACTATATTTATTTAAGCTTTTTAAATAATATTTTTGAATTTTTTTCTAGAAAGAGCCTATTTTGCTTATAGTTTTAATAATCTAATTAAGGAAAACTAAACCAAATTTTATCGTTTAAAGTTTTGAGAGATTATTTTTAGAGGAAATTACAAAAATAGTCACATAGAATATGAACATTTGTAAGAACAATCTCAAATTTTAGATATAAATAAATTTATTGTTTAAAAATTATTTTTAACAGTCTCACATATTTTTTTTTCACAAAAATGGTCCCAAAATAATAAAAATATAATACGGAGATATGCATGGCACATGTTCAATAAAGAACAAAGGTTATTATGCCGTAAGATATCTACATTGTTAGGATCGGAGTAGGTTTAGAAGGGGGTTGAATAAACTCTAGACTCAATTTATGGATTCTTCAATATACAGCATACTGTTAAGTACTGCAATAATATCTCAATTGCTGAACAAGTCAGCAGACACTAGAGTTAGTGTGGAAGATGTCTACTGGACTTGTGGGGTTAAAAAGCTAGATGGTTAATACAGAAAGTAAGTGACACAATATATGTTCTAGAAGTTCGAAGCACAACGCTTTTACGTCTCCCCTTCTCCCTTTGTATGAATGTTACACTAGAAGATTTTGGTTTACACTTTACATCATGCAACCTTCTTAGTCACCCATACATATTTGCCTAAACTCCTAGAAATATGATCGCTATTATTTTAAACAATTATTTCTCAGTGTAGCGATTCTATACCGCAAGTGCGCGGTGTCAAGTTTTAGTATAGTGATAATATAAGTAAGGATGTCGAACCCTCATGGACTAATGTATAAGTACCAAATAAAATTAGTGAAATTATATTTAGCCTACGAAAAAGGTGATTAAATAACTAATTAAGCTAAAGAACTAAAAACTCAAACTAACACAACTCCTTTGAAGATGCGAAGGAATTCTGCTCAAGAAATCTATCAAGGTGTTCGTTCAATTATGTATCATCAATGATTTGTTTGTTAAAACAATTTCTTATCAATCAATTCTTAAGGTGACGGATTTTCGAATATAATCAATACACTTTCTCGAGCTGTATTGAAACTAGTAATAAATTGACACAAGTAACTCTCGTTCACTTAAACCAATTTAATACCGAATAAATCTCTATGAAAACCGTTGATCTTTAAATCTTTCAATTTAAAGTGACAGCGTATGTGATTTAATCTCTCGATCTAAATCTTAAACATACAACATGAATTATTTTAGCGTATTATAATATCATCTATCGATCTCAATTATAATTCACAAATTTCAATCAACGGTAGCTAAGCTTTGATAGCATGAAGCATATAATTCATGAACAAAAGACATTGATTGACTCAAACACAACCAAATCAAAGATTCAAACACAAAATTCCTTAAACTTGATAAAATAAACCAGATTAAATTCAAATCAAATTTAAATAGATGTTTAATCGTCTCTCGACCTCAAAAACATCAAATAAAATATGAAAATCAAATTAATCTAAAGTTTAGAAATACGATAAACGTAGGAGCGACTCCGTGCGTTGAACGATCTTCCTTCTCTCGCTTCCTTCCTTGCACTTCAAAGGATTCTTCAACATTGTTCTTCCGGAGATGAAAGGCGGCTGGGAATTATGGAATTAGGTCTGATAATACTCTGAATAGTTGATGCATTTTTCGTGCCTTTTTTCCTTATTTATAGAGGAGGGGAGACATGGAAGTGTTTCCAAAAATCAGACCAAATCAAGACTTTTATTTTCAGAAAATTATGCGTCTCGATCGATCGAGCGCCTTCAGCTTCCGTGTCTGAGTTTCTCTGCCTTACTCGATCGATCGAGCTGGTGATTCCGATCGTTCGAGCTTTCTTCACCTTTTCTTGCCAATTCTCTGCCTCTCTCGATCGAGCTGGTGATTCCGATCGATCGAGCTCTGAAATAAAATGTTGGCCAAAACTTCTGCCTTCGTCGATCGATCGAGCTCCTGTTCCGATTGATCGAGAATGTCAGAACTCAAATTCGTCATTTATTGGCTTGATTTTATCCGTTTTCTTCCTTGTAGCTCAATTCTTCCACATTCTACCTAGATTCCTGAAACATTCAAATAAATACCAAAAAGCATAACATCTTCACGGAATCTACACAAAAATATATATAAATCAAAGCCCAAATACGCGTAATAATCAACCCTATCAACTCCCCCAAACTTAGATTTGATCGTCCTCGAGCAAACATTAAGATCAAAATGCAAAGTTCATCATCAATACTTTGAATGAATTAACTTAGAACTCAATTGTAAAATCTCAGAAATCCCACTAACACTTCAATAATAAGTCTATCCAAAAATTAACAAGAAGTGTTTTCTCCTAAGCCAAGCAATATATCGCAAAAACGGAACGTGCGTGTGTGTTCATGTCAATCATGAGTTTCATATATACTTTTAGGATCAAATAGTGCTATTAAACTCAAAATCAAGATTTACTTTTAAACACTTCATAAGCCTACTTTTCAAAAATACTTCTCCACTAATGTAGTTATTCCCTAGACTTGGATTAATAGGTCTTTTAAAGCTTGTAATGTTTGGCCTAGGTGTTTGGCTTCAAAGAAAAGATAGGGAAATACAAAGAAGATAGTATAATCATAGAAGATTCAAATTTTTTTAGCACACTTCGAGCTTCTCCTCTTTTTTCTAGCCTTGGCCACTTTGGGTCTTATTTATTCACTTTTTTTCTCAAGGCTTTTTCTATCTTTTTCTTTTCTCATTCATCAATTTTTACAATAAGCTCATCAAAGTTTAGCAATTCAAGTGCATCTAATGAGACTCATTATACTCCCTTAGGGTCAAGATAAAAAAAAAGCTTCAATTTAGACTCAAGTAGGTGGGTATAATGAGGTTGCCAAAAAAATGTTGAATGGGGGCTAATAGTATGTCAACATACTCCATTCTTTTATCATTAATGCTCAAATTTGGGAACTAGAGATTGATATAAACATGGTAAGCTTGAAAGGCTCAAACGGTCTAAAGATCGCCTAAATCATTTCCAAGTCTAGTTCCTAACTATAAAATTTCACCTCAAAGTGCTCTCAACTAGGTTCTAAAGTGTTTTAAGATCCTTAAGATAAATCATAGTTAACAAAATTGTTCCAATATACAATTCACTCAATCATGAGCCAAAAGTGCTCAAAATATTCCTCAATTTAACTTAACCTAAGATATTCACAAACAAGTCAAAATCTTCAAGACTTTAAGTTGAGATGGGGATTAATATCATCATGTAATACCATTGCAAGTCTAATTCATTATTTTTAAATGATGAACTCATTTTCAATAAAAAAAACTTTTTATATATATGCTCAAAAACGACCTAATCTCATGCTAGATTAGTCATGCAAGGAAGTAACACAAGGCAACAGCAGAAACCAGTAAACACCCCCCCCCCCCCCCCCAAACTTAGTACATGCATTGCCCTCAATGTATGGTAGACAATAAATGCAAAGGCAAAGCACATACCTCGACGACGATCGTCAGTAATCGTCGTCCTCATCATGCTCCGGAGGTGGTACTGGGTAAGATGGCTCCTCAGGTTGGTATGGTGGGTGTGGCGGATAATCTGGTGGTGGTTGATGGTATGGCGGGAATGGTCGAAGCGGCTCAGGCGGGAACTGAATATATGGGAAACCTTGGGCCAAGGCATTATTCCATGCACATTGGTATTGCAGGTGCTCACTTATCTGTGCTTGGCCCCACTGTAGTTCCCGTTGCAAGTTGTGGATGCCCTGCTGCTCCAGGCGGAGGTCTTGGAGATCCCTGTGAAGGGAGTCCAAGGTAATCGTTGTATGCTCTGCAGCGGAAGAGGAGGATGCCCCAGCATGTCTGCTGCTCGAGGGTCGTGGCTCGGCCCTTCGTCGGCCTGTAGGAGGTGGTGGCCCATCAACCACAATTGGTCCTTTAGGTGGTAGTAGCTCATCATCGGCGTCCCACTTCACTCCACCTCTCTTGCAAAGGGCTGTGATAGTCGATGGAAAAGGCAAAGCAGAGGTGGGTGGACTCCTACCGATGTCACAGATATGTTCATTGATAATATGCCCCAAATCCATCGTCTGCCCTATAAGAATGGCATATACCAGGGCAGCTCTCGCCTTAGTAACCTCCGAAGTGTGGGTCGATGGCATGACCCGGACGGCTATAAAAGAGAACCAAGCTTGTGCCTTTGGCTTAAGATGTTTCTTCAGGACCAATTGAGGCTCTCCATTGCTATTTCTTTGCCAATCAACTCCCTCGATACCGATTATAGAAATTACCTCGTCATAGTTGATGTGGCTTGTTTTGAATGCTTGGTAATCACTGTTCTTTATAGATGGCATCCTAAAAATTGCATTCAACTTGAATCGATATATTCAATATCCTGACCCCTGACAAATACAACCTCTCTTGAATTTGGGTGGACCGTCCTCAAATTAGCATAGAATTCCCTTACTACCGAGACCACCGCATCAATAGGGTGTTTTATGAATTCAAACCACCCCTGTCGCCTAGCTTCTTGAATGACCGGGCATTCAAGCTTATCCAAACTCATTCCCCTTTCGCGACTGAGGGGTTTGCGGTGATAGCTAGGGTACAATTCCGCCGCGACGGAATTCACAAAGCGCTTTTCATCATATTCGGCAGCCAAAGTAGTGGCTTCGACTTGCTTTTGCTTCCTCTTTGGCGCCATTTGTCAATTAACAATTCTTACTTTGTCATTCCCAACCACAACAAAAATCACCAATATCTCAAACCACAACCAGAATGTACAAATCTTACCAACCAACCTTTCACTTTCCCAAAATTCAACTACTTAATTTCCAAAATCACCATAAACGTCAACCTTATATATCCAAACAAAAATAATCAGTAAATCTTGGATATAGATAAGAGTTGAAATCATATACCAAGTAAATCTAGGTGATGGTTTGGAATGTGCTTGAATTCCTCCTTGTTGATGCAATCTCCCAATTTCAGATGTAAATCTTCAAATCTATAGCAAAAACTGTGATTAGATGAAACTTGGAAGCTTAAATTGCAAGATTTGTGAGTGTATGGGAAGATTAGAAGAAGAAATTTGGGAATTAGGTTAAAAACAGGCGATTTTCTGTGTAAAATTTGGAAAATTTGTGACCGTTTTTTATGGAATCGAGTTTAAGAACCAAATTATCTGTCGCTCAATCGATCGAGAGATGCTGCTCGATCGATCGAGCAAGACAGAACATTTTCTCCTCCTTTTAAAACTTTCCTCGATCGATCGAGACAGGTCACTCGATCGATCGGTGACTCCAGAAAAATTATTTATTTTTGCAACTCCTGGTCGATCGATCGAGATTATGTCTCCGATCGATCGACCCTTCTAGACCAATTTTTTTTTCAAAATCATTGATCGATTCGCCCCATCAGTTGGAATCATTTCATTTGTTCTGCATTTGAAAATTAACGCACGGAGTTAGGCTCTAAAAATAACCAAAATAAAAATAAAAAAAATAATTAAACTAAAAAAAATGAAAAACAAACAAGGGATAGAGGAAAGTTCTTAATTTATAATCCCAAGCTGGACTGTCACCACTGTCTCAGTGGTCCGTTTGCGCTTGCTCCTTCGGGTTCTTTACCGTATCAGTAGGTAGTGTCCCTTGAGCTCGTCCATGAATTATAGCTTCTAGTTGCCCCACTTGAACCTCTAAGTTTTTTTATAGATGCATCCTGATTTTGCATCCTTGTTTCAGTTGATGAAATTAACTTGGTCAAGAGCTCCTCCATACTCGGCTTAGGCACATTCCCCGGTGGTTGTTGTGGGTTCAACACATTATTTTGGTTGGACCACTGCAAATTCGGATGATTTCTCCACCCCGGGTTGTAAGTATTGGAGTAGGGTTGTTGGGCTGCCCGTTTCCTACATAATTCACGGACTCATTAGATTGGATGAATGGATTACCTGCCTGGCACTCAGTGCTTGGATGATTGCTTCCACACAATTCGCAAGTGATAACTTGAGCTTGCATTGCTGTCATGCTCATGCTATCTATCTTTTTGTTCAACGCGTCCAACTGTGCCGAAAGAGCAGTGATGTCATCAACTTGATGAACTCCAGCCGGTTTCTTTGGCACATTCCTCTCCGATTGCCATTGATAGCTGTTAGAAGCCATCTCTTCTAAGAGTTCATATGCTGCTTCCGGTGTTTTGCGCATTATGGAACCTCCTGAGGCTGCATCTATCATAGAACGGTTAGATGAAAATAAACCGTTATAAAAAGTATGTACCTTGAGCCAAATAGGAAGACCATGGTGTGGGCATCTCCTAAGCAAATCCTTGAAACGATCCCACGCCTCATATAGTGTTTCAGGATTGAATTGCCCGAACGTGGTGATATCGTTCCTCATCTTTGCCGTTTTGGAAGGAGGAAAGTATTTGGACAGAAACGCTTGCGTCATCCCCTCCCAAGTTGTTATCGATCCTGCAGGTAAAGAGTTCAACCAAGCTTTAGCTTTATCTTTTAATGAGAAAGGAAATAACCTTAACCTGATGGCGTCGTCAGAAACGCCATTATGTTTAAATGTGTCACAGATCTCCAAGAAGTTGGAGATGTGAGCGTTCGGGTCATCAGTGGCTACTCCACCAAACATCACGGAGTGTTGGATCATCTGTATGATAGCTGGCTTGATCTCAAAGTTGTTCGTTTGAATGGTTGGCCTTGTAATGCTGGACAATGATCCATGAAAAGCCGGTTGAGCATAATCCATCATCGATCTGGGATTCAGTGCTTCATTGTTAGCGCCCCTTTCTTGATTATGTTCAGCCATTGCTCGAGCTTCCCTAATTCTTCGTAGACACGTACGCTCGATTCTGGGTCAATTGGCTCGAGTGTTGGGTTGCTACTCCTTAGCATGCACCAAGACAATAACTACCTATAAAAATTAATCCAAAAGGAGAAAATGCGACTGTAGTAAATTTGACGGTCAAAAGTGACAAAACAAAACAAAAACAAAAATTAATGGCTAAATTACAATTAAATAATCTCGTATGATATTATACAGATTAGTCACCGGCAATGGTGCCAAAAACTTGATCGCTATTATTTTAAACAATTATTTCTCAGTGTAGCGATTCTATACCGCAAGTGCACGGTGTCAAGTTTTAGTATAGTGATAATAGAAGTAAGGATGTCGAACCCACATGGACTAATGTATAAGTACCAAATAAAATTAGTGAAATTATATTTAGCCTACGAAAAAAATGATTAAATAACTAATTAAGCTAAAGAATTAAAAACTCAAAACCAACACAACTCCTTTGAAGATGCGAAGGAATTCCGCTCAAGAAATCTATCAAGGTGTTCGTTCAATTATGTATCATCAATGATTTGTTTGTTAAAACAATTTCTTATCAATCAATTCTTAAGGTGACGGATTTCCGAATATAATCAATGCACTCTCTCGAGCTGTATTGAAACTAGTAATAAATTGACACAACTAACTCTCGTTCACTTAAACCAATTTAATACCGAATAAATCTCTATGAAAACCGTTGATCTTTAAATCTTTCAATTTAAAGTGACCACGTATGTGATTTAATCTCTCGATCTAAATCTTAAACATACAACATGAATTATTTTAGCGTATTATAATATCATCTATCGATCTCAATTATAATTCACAAATTTCAATCAAAGGTAGCTAAGCTTTGATAGCATAATGCATATAATTCATGAACAAAAGATATTGATTGACTCAAACACAACCAAATCAAAGATTCAAACACAAAATTCCTTAAACTTGATAAAATAAACCATATTAAATTCAAATCAAATTTAAATAGATGTTAATCGTCTCTCGACCTCAAAAACATCAAATAAAATATGAAAATCAAATTAATCTAAAGTTTAGAAATACGATAAACATAGGAGCGACTCCGTGCGTTGAACGATCTTCATTCTCTCGCTTCCTTCCTTGCACTTCAAAGGATTCTTCAACCTTGTTCTTCCGGAGATGAAAGGCGGCTGAGAATTATGAAATTAGGTCTGATAATACTCTGAATAGTGGATGCAATTTCGTGCCTTTTTTCCTTATTTATAGAGGATGGGAGATATGGAAGTGTTTTCAAAAATCAGACCAAATCAAAACTTTTATTTTCAGAAAATTCTGCGTCTCGATCGATCGAGCGCCTTCAGCTTCCGTGTCTGTGTTTCTCTGCCTTGCTCGATCGATCGAGCTGGTGATTCCGATCGTTCGAGCTTTCTTCACCTTTTCTTGCCAATTCTCTGCCTCTCTCTCTCTCTCGATCGAGCTGGTGATTCCGATCGATCGAGCTCTGAAATAAAATGTTGGCCAAAACTTCTGCCTTCGTCGATCGATCGAGCTCCTGTTCCGATTGATCGAGAATGTCAGAACTCAAATTCGTCATTTATTGGCTTGATTTGATCTGTTCTCTTCATTGAAGCTCAATTCTTCCACATTCCACCTAGATTCCTGAAACATTCAAATAAATACCAAAAAGCATAACATCTTCTACACGAAAATATATAAATCAAAGCCCAAATACGCGTAATAATCAACCCTATCAAAATACAACAATCACAGTTGTATACAATGTGTAAAAACGCTTATTGAGTCTAGTGTTTATTCAACCCCTTCTAAACACTACTCTGATCCTAGTGTTTTTTAATTCAATTAATTTGAGCACTAAATGTAAGTTGTAACCAAGACCAGGTCGAGACCATGAACTTGTGGAATGGTCCAACAACATAATCAAACACATAAACTAGTTCTACATATCGTACTAGTTACTACCAATCAAGTACAAGTCAGTACAGCCCAGGTTACATCTGAAGCAGAGAGCATGAAAAAAGAAAGAAAGGTTAAAGTAAATGAAAGTATAACAATCCATTGAAAATCTGGTCCCTTAACTAACAATATTGTTAACTTTTTTTAAAATATTCATATTAAGTAGTGTAATTATTACCTAATTCTTTCAATCATCTATGCCTTGATAATATTCGTGAATTACATTTAATATGTAATGATTTATACCCCACATCATTTGTTATATAATGGTTGATAATTAGAATTGCAAAATAGATCAGTGAATAATTCCCTAGACAAAATGAAGAATGCAATACGTAGCCTAATGTCCACTCCTGGCCAGATAATACAAAATTGGTTGATAGAAAAATGACAGACCAAAACCAGTTCTGATTCACTGTGGTACCATTGGAAGGAACTAGTGAAAGCAAGATAAGCAGAAGGCAGTTTCAAGATTTTCAAACGCACCCATTACACATTTTGTCAAACTAACCACAATCAAATGGTAATTTTCATCAATCAATTTGCTGTTAGTTACCTACTTTTGTAAAGAATTAACAATCAATTCAATCCCCATCTTATAAGGCGGACATACTATTCATAATCCATGTTTAACACTATCAGTTACAGCATTTCATAATTACATGTACTTACTAGGGTGAAGTACTTTATGTAACACTCCAAGCACTGTAATTGTATCCCCTTCTTGGATCATGCCATCCTGCTTCCTTATATTGGTAATAGTGTCCCTAAACACCTGATCTGCGTGATTTTTCGTCGCGTCGTATGCAATCACAACTCGCCCTGGCATGAGAGGAGTGCTCGTATTACTGAAGCTGCTCCTACTACTGCTACTTCTTTCATTGGATGATGCCATCTAAATTCTAAACAAAGTCCCCAAAAACTTTACTGCTTTTCTTTCATTGGATGACTCCGCTTCAGTCTTTCTGACCACTCTTCTTGGGTCAAAGTAAACATCTGAGATAAACAAAACTCGGAATCGAGAAAAAGGGAAAGATTGCAAACCCTCTTCCAATAATTCTAAAAAATGTATTTTCCCCATTTACTGATAACTCATTTTGATTCCTATTCAATCTTCCCGACTCCTCGTGTGTGCTTCAGGGAGAAAAAAGAAGGAATATTATTGGGGCATTGAATTTGGGTGTTATAGGCCGAGATGAGATTGTATCAAGAACAACAGAAAGCATCCATGGAAGAGCGACTACGTAGATTATTACAAAGCAGTTGAACATTAGTAGATAACATCGAAGTATTCATTTTTAGGTGGCGTTTCTAAAGCTTGTGCGAGGAACCAATTGCCTTGATTTCTCCAAAACAAAGGCGTGTCTTCTTGCAGGTTGCAGCCCACTTCTAAACTTAGCTTTTGCTTTACTATGATTGGTTCTGGATGTCCGAAGAATCCAAGATCTAAAATAACCATTAAATTTAACCAAACAATATATAGAACTTTTGGCTCGTTTATTCTTCACAGAGAATTGAGTTTTCTTCCTTCCATTTTGATCCGAAAAGCATCAAGAAGGTAACCAAGCATTAAACTTTATATATATGCTGGGACATGTTGGAAACTTTATTTAAGAGAATATGCTACCAATACCTAAAACATGCCACGTTTACAAAACTTGAATAATTTTCAAAATATATAAAACATAATTTGTAAAATACTACGACACTCCAGATTGAATACAAAGTGGGGGAGAAGACTAAAATCAAGAAAATTTGTAAAAATACACTTTAGTCTGATCAATAAGATCTCTCTCTACATATGATCATTTGGTTTGATTTGGCTCTTGTTGGGAACACATCCGAAGGCCTTTTTAACAATCTTCGTGATTTTTTCTATCATCATTGTAGAGACATGCTTCCTTGGTTTGGGAATCACACTTGCTCTTTTCGAGTACATTTTCTCAATGGCTCTATATCAAGAACTGCGTAATACCGCTTGTCGATCTTTATGTTGTAACTTATTATGGGATTCGAAGGATCTATATCTTCGACTATAACTTTTAGTACAGTGTAAGTAACAGGTTTTGATATGAGCTTGTACTGAGCTTGTAGGTGTGTTTCTTGTCTTGAATCGATTCAAAATTTGGGTTGGAAAAGAAACAAGAAACAAGAAATGAAGATTTGTGATTGATTTTGGAATGAATGTTAATGGAAACCATTGTCGGGTATTTATATGCATTTGAGTTGTGTAAAGTCAACTAGCTATGAGTCTCCAACGCGGCGTATGTTTGTGTATTTTGGAGCGAGATTATTAAATCACACAGTTTACCAAATCTTTGAAGTTTTAGAGATTCTTTATGTTGACTAATAGTTTACCCATTAATACCCAAAGTTAATGCTATTATATTAAGTTTTTTAGGGAAAAAATATCACTTTTCTATCAAAGTCGAAAAGTCCATCTAAAATTATTTTTTGCATAAATTTACACTGAAAATTTGATGAAATTGATTAAATTTTTAATATCTATATTAAATTTTTTCCTATGAATTGATAAGTAGGAACTATGTGTGTGAAAAAAATATATGTGATTTTCAATATTATTCCTCGTGCCATTTCTTTTATATTGACATTAAATGATTGATATTAGTTTTGGTATATACGTTTGAAAATTCAAATAAAATATTTTGGGATGATGCAAAATTACATTATATATATATTTTTTAATTGAAGTTGGTATTAGTTATGCTGAATAGGATAAACTAAATTGAAAATTTAATAAAATAAATATAATTGGTGCAACAGATGTCTTTACTAGGACTAGGAGGGCGATCGAAACGTGATGTTTAGACAGCTGTACGGTTTAAAAAATTTGAGTTTTTGATAAAATGATAGACGTTGATTCTACAATTGGTAATTAGAGTAACGTGTGTGACAATTAGATTGAATGTAATAAACATGTAAATGACTTTCTTTTCTTCGTTATTCTATAGCACCTCAAAATGTTTAAAGTTATTTTACACATCAATTGTGCAATAACAAGAAATAAATTAAATGTATTTACATTTTTATTACATATCAAAAGCAACAAGTAAATGAATAATTTTTTGTCGAGTTATGAAAATTATATAAGAAATCCTTACCCTGTTTAGAAAAGTTAGAGATGAGATATAATGTTGCATCAATTTCAAGAGAATAAAAATTGAAAATGGGTCGATTTTTATTAAGTTTTATAAATTAATTATAAATATACTATGTATAAATTTAAAGAATTATTAATTTAACATGGTGTCCACGAATCGGGATCGACCAAAATTATTAATTAAAATAGATTGTTAATTAATTGATTATTTTTTATTACATATCAAAATGAACGCAAGTCACCTAAAAAAATGAACGCTAGTAAATATCTTTGTTATACTATACGTAAAGGAAGGTCGTGTTTGAGATCTTTTTACGTATTAAATAATTCAAGAAAAATACCTTAAAAGGTTTTTAAATATTCTTACATGACGTAATACTTATATAGTAAAATAAATTTTTCCTTGTCATTTAAAAATATTATTCCATATTACTAATGTTCAGTTTTGTTAGATCAATTGCTTACTATTACACTGAAAAATATAATTGGTAGTAGAGGCGCAACTTTTATTTCTTACACTGACGGCGCAAAGTACCGTACTAAGCGACATGTGGACATAAGGGGTTGAGCCGTGTGGGGCCGATGAGTTAGGTTTGTTAGGCCATAAACGATGCACATCTCCGAGTCCACAGAAGAATTGTTGGGTACATCGCTTCTAACAATCCCCCAGAAATTGCTTCATGAGCGGCTCGATGAGTGACGTTTCATCTAGAAGTGCACAGAGGACATGTCGTAATGAAGCCCCAATATTCCCCCTCCAAGAATAATCCCCATAAATTGATTTGGGTAGGCTCGAATCCATGACATCACTCTGATACCAATTATTAGGATCAAACGCTTACATCAAATGATTTTTTTAGGTTTAATACAAAAGCTTAAATTCGACATTCATTTTGATTATTGTATAGAATTAACATTTAAAGTTTCTATTTCGAAGAGTTTTGAAAACGGTACAATGTTTTAATTACGCTCTTAAATACAATTATATCCAAATTAATAACGATTAGAAATCAAATTTAATTCGAAATTACTCGGCATGATTGAAATACCAATAAGGGTTTTCTCAAATAGAACCAGAAATCATATAGTTTATTATAATTTTAATCTAATTTAAAGCAACCTAAACCAAAATTCGTCGTTTAATGTTTTCTATAATTATTTTTAGAGAAAATTACAAAAATGGTCATACAAAATATTGACATTTGCAATAATAGTAGTAAATTTTTAGGACTAAATAAATATAATCTCAAAAAAATTATTTTTTTTAACAAAATCGATCCCACATAAATGTTTTTAACAAATATAATATCATAGAAATTAATTTTTCAACAAATGTGGTCCTAAAATCACGTTTTCGTTAAAAAAAATGGAACAGACATGTACACAACACATATCCATCAGTAGCGGAGCCAGAAAAAAATTCAAGGAGCGAATTGTTTTTGTTTTTAAATAAGGTTAAAAAAAATTTAATTTTTTTTAACATTAAACATTTTGTTTGGGGGTACGCGGGTAGGGTACACCCCACCCCCGGCTCCGCCTCCGGAACATATCTATATGTGCACGATACATGTTCGCTTCGTTTTTTAATGAAAAAAGGGTATCAATACCAGGGGCGGAGCCAGAATCTTAAATCATCGGGGGCTGATCTCATGAGCAATGGAGAATACAAATGCCTTAGCATCATTTAGGTAGGGCTAAAGCATTAAACTTGAAAATTTTAAAATACTATGTTTTGTTTTTGAAAAAATGCCTTGAACTGGAGCCCCATCCAGGGTGTGGGTGGCTCTACCCTTGATCAATTCTACTTTTGTTAAAACAATAATTTTTGGAGGATTATATTTATTTAATCCTAAAAAATTGATATTACCGTTGGAAAGATCTCTGTTCTGTAAGACTATTTTATAATTTAACCTTATTTTTAATACATTATTTATCAATTTTGTAAGAATTTGAAGACAACAAAAATAATGTATTGTGGTTTATAAGTTGACCCGTACGTTAAAAAATACAAATATAAAATTTATCGTATGGCGCGGGCTATGTACTTTCTGTGCGAGTAACGCGTAGTGTTTTAATTCAATTAATTGGAGCACTAAATGTAAGTTGTAACCAAGACCAGGTCGAGGCCATGAACTTGTGGAAATGGTCCAACTACAAAATCAAACATATAAAACTAGTTCTACGTACAGTACGCAAATAATTAATCCAATGACATTAATATATCCATTTGATTTGATTTTTTAATTTAATCCAATATACGGTTTTTTCGATTCTGTCGAATATTTTTTATTAGATAATTTTTTTTGGTATGAAAGTAGAGTGTTTTTTAAAAATCGAATCGGACAAGTGGTTGGATCGATAAACTCGTGAATTGGGATAAAAAACTATTCTAGACCCATAAAAACCCAAATAATGATGTTTTTTTTTTTTTTGAATGAAAACTCACAATGTTATTTTCTACTACAAAATTTGATGAAAAATGTGATATTAATAAATCATTATACATAATAATATCATTATTTTATTATAAATAAGGATATAACTATAAATATTTTAATTTGTAGATTCTACTATAATTTGTTATTCAAAATTTAAGTGTTCTGAATTAAAACTTCAAAATATTTCTTTTCGTATATTATATTATAAAAAAAATGGCATACTCTTGTATTGGAATTTGGACAGAATTTCAATAATTAAGAAATAATCACCATTATTTTTAATAATGATTTTTTGAATTAAGTTATTATTATTATTATCATTTCTTTTGCATTAAAGAATGTCAGTCGTCCAAAATTATCAAAATAGAAATTTTTTTTTTATTTTCTTTGTTGAATGCATGTTTTATTTATGAAAATTTACAATTGAGAATGCTCTAATAGTTTAATTTTTAGAGAACTAATTTTGACTTTCGTTGAATTTTTCATGACTATTTTCTTGTACACTAAAATATTTGTTTTCGTATTTGACAAGAATTGACCGTTGGTTCAACCATTGGTTAACCGATTGAACTATGACATGATGGTTCACTACTTTGACCAAGTCAATGTCTGTAATGAGTTTAAACATTAGGGAAAATTATGGGTCGGTACACTTTCATGAAACATAATCTATCCTAGTCCAGCGAAAAAACATTAGTTGATCTAAGTCCATTCTTGGTTGAAATGACAACAATAACCCCATGTGGTCCACGCGATCCAACCAATCTTTAATAAAATTGCATTCATAACCCCTAGAAAAAATGTTTAAAGAACAAAATATACTACAAGATACTATTTATCATCGTTTTCATCATAATATTTACCAAACAGTATCATCATATGAACATGAAATCCTCCAGTTTCTGTCATCTCGGGATGAATCTCAAGAGCATACTTTTGCAAAGGACTCACAGTTTATATAGCGTTCGTCTAATTATAATTCAAAACCCGATTTGAAGATCATGTTTTAAAATAAATAACAGGCCCAACATGCTTTCGTATTACAATAAAATTTTAACAAACTCAAAAATACCATTTTGACCATAACCCCACCGGTGAGGTGGGTCGCAACGCCACCAGTCGAAAACTTACTGCCTCCAGACTGTTTTACGAATGGCTCCTCACCATCCAACCTCAGCTCACGGGCGAGGTTAGTCTGCTAGTTATCCCACTCCTTCGCTAGTTATCTGACTCCTTCAGAAACCGCACATCACAGCCCTAATTCGTTTCCTACCTTAGGGCGTAAGGTATAATCAAGATATAAGAAAGATTTAAAGAAATCTGGGAGATAGAAGGGCAAAAAGCCTTATTTTTATTCTGGAATACTTATAACATCTCTTACATTAAAACGTCTCCTTTTGGGAGGAGACAGACTTGTTTAGCCTCTCATAAAGATGAGGCTTGACTCAAGAACACATAAACTTTAAACAGAACAATATTACAAATGATTACAAAAGAAAGAAAAGAAATATTACCAAGCTATGAAAGTTGAACAATTACAAAGCTTGGAGACTCTAAAATTTATTCTTAGAAACCTATGTAGAATTTTCGATGTCCTTAGCTTCCTGAATGAGTGCCCTTATATAGGCATGAATCCGGACTTCAAATGCGGATTTCAAATCTTGATAATTGTTGAGTGCGCCTGTGAGTGTGGCTTAACTTTCACGTGGTCTGGCATCTTTGTCTGAATTTGCCAACTTTTCTCGTGAGTGGTCCATTATTTTTTGTCTGAGTGTGTTGATCAGTATCCGCACTAACTTCTAATGGTCCACCTCTTTTCCTTTGTCGGGGAATCTTTACATTAGTGGTTTTTGTGATCCCCGAGCTTTAGGAAAATGGGCTCTATTATCAGCAGATCTTTTGTCTTTTCCTGCCTCTGATCTGTCGGGTTTGGAGCGGAATCCTTTCCCGTACTCTGGTTCTTTCTGCTCCAGAGGTGCTGGGTTGACTTGAAGGTTCAGATTGTGATGACACCTGACCCTCAACATTCGCTACAGCTTGTACATCCTCAAGGAATGCATCATATGCAGCACACGTAACAGGGGTACTTAAATCCCTTGCCTCCGGATTAGATGAGCCCCGTTCTCTAAACACTTCTTTTTGCACCGTTGAAGGTGCGGCCTGAAGGATAGGCCCTTTCAAGACTTCAAACAATCGTTCATGGTCCCCGAAAGCATGCTCGTATATGATCAGTAACAAGTTCCTGATCTACTCGTTGAAGTCGTCCCGCGACTTCTGCATTGAGACATAGAGTCCCAAAATCTCGTTCCAGGATCTACAGGTTTTCCCTGAGATTCCTAACTCGTTTGAGGGTATCACTAGCAATGTGTCCCTCCATCTCGTGTTAAGAAATCTGCAAAATTAACAACTAAAAAACTCTGAAGTTGTTTTAAATCCTTGAGGTCATCCGGATATCCTTGTACTTTTTCAACAATATGATTCTGTAGGATGATTCCAGATTCGCCGATCTCGATTCCAAGGAACTCGATCTGTCTTGTAGCAATCACTGCTTTCTTTTCAGAAAGCACTAATCCTTCCTTGTAACAAACGTCTGAAAAGATTTCCATATGTTTAAGATGTTCTTTCATGTTTCTTGACGCTATGAGGATGTCGTCAATATAAACGAACATGAAGCTGAAGTAATCCTTGAACATATTATCCATCTTTCTTTGATATATCTGGGGAGCATTTGCCAATCCCATTGGCGTAACATTCCAGATATAATGTCCTTGTGGTGTGGAGAATGTTGTAAACTTTCTGCTTGCTTCCTCCATTTTAATCTGGTAGAACCCAGACTTGCAATCGAACTTAGAAAACACTTTGACATTCTTGATGCTATTTACCAAATGTTCTCTGCTTGGGATAAAATATCCATCGAACTCCAAGATTTCTTTGATCCCTTTATAATTGATCACCAATCTCGACTTTTCTCGTTTAATTTCTCCATGATTCCGAACAAGAAATCATGGACTGCTGTATGGAGAAATTTCTACTGAGATTAACTTAAGGTCAAGATGTTCCTTAAGTATCATCTACATATCCATCTGATCTTCCATATTCATGGGGATTGGTCTGAATTTGACAAACTCATTTTCTCTTCCGGCTTTCACCTTCAAAGTAGCTTTGAGCTCATTCTTGTTCCACCATGCTAGTGGATCCTCGTTGTAGTTCCTCCGAATTTTCTTTTTTACATCCTCTAGAGTAATTCGCTCTTCAAGGGTAGTCTCAGGTTGTGGAACTTCTTCTTGTACTGCCTTTTTTAATAGCAACAGGGTTTCTAGAGTCACTTCTTCCTCATCATGTTCCCTAAAAGACATAATATTAACCCAGTCAAAAGTTTGAGAATACTTTTCACTAGGACCTAGTTGTCGAAACTGAAGAATTGCTTCTCCAAATTTCCGCTGATCCTTCATCTTTGGGTGTCGACATTTTCCTTCATCACCACGCTTGCTGCGAAAACTAATAGGGAATTTTCTGTGAAACGCCTCCCGTAGTCTCTGCACAATAATCTTATGATCACAAAGGGTTGTGAAAATAAGTCGCCTGGTCTCGTTCTCCTGTGTGAACCGCTTGAATGTCTGTAGGAAATTGTTTTCTAACAGCATATCTGCGCTTGTATCATGGAAATAAATAGGTGGAGTTTTGACTTTGTACCATGGGGTACCGTCTGCTCCGTCGATAATAATTTCCGCTCCTTGGATTCCTTCATTAAGAATAAGGATCCTCTTGGAGAAGTCTCTTCCGGCAATAGCTGGTAATTTCTCACCAACTTCTTTGGGGAAGATATCTAGGCTGGCAGTACATATCCCAGCTCCTGAATCTATGTAGGCTGCAAAATATTCTGCCCGGTACCTCTCATATAACATACCAACGGAGATGTATATTGAGAATGGACTGGTGGTCATCGAATATGGTATCTCTTTCCGTCGACCGTGAATTCCATTCCATCTTGCAATCTTTCCCAAGGTTTATGTTCCTCGAGAAATTCAATCCCTAAAATAAGCTGTTCTGGGATCCTTTCGGCAATTCCTTCAATTGTGAGATCAATTTCATCAATTTGAAGGTTTCCTTGAAATTTGCCAACTGTAGGTTGTAGCAAATAATATAGAACATCACAGGGGAAGATATTGTTATTCTCGGTGATGTCGAAAACTATATGCACTTCTCTCCAGCCTTCTGGGCAATTTAGTTTTCCTATTGTTTTGAATACATCAGGAATTTTCTGAATTATGCTTGAGGCTGCCTTCTGTTTTTCTCCAGATAGTTGCTGATTAACCTATCCTGTTGGAAAGACATCCGTCTTGGCTCTATCATAAGGCTCATGCTTCCGTTTAGAACAGGTCGATCCTGTATCCTCATGTCGATCTCTCCTATTGTCGGAGCATATGATGTCCGGCAATATTGCTTTAGCGCAATCGTCGAAGATTCTGGGGACTTTGATGAATTCCTTTCTCAAGAATACCTCGGAATGATGAGTATTCGAGAGTGCATATGACACCTTGTAGGTGATCGAGTAAGGCATGTTCCATTCTTTCATCAAATCTTCTCTTTCAAAATCTTGATGAAGAGTGAGAACTTTATTGAAGTCTCGATCTCCTAAATTGTATGCAATTCTCGGATAGATGTTGAATGCCATCTTTCCTGCATACAGATTTTTTGCCACTGCTCCCAAACATGATGATTTGAGGTTCGGGATTCTTTTGTCAAAGATCGCCAGGTTGAGGGGCGAGTCAATTCCTTCCTTGAATTTTGCTTTAATGATAACTTAATGGCTCTGATATGAATCCATGAGAGTATATTGGAAACTTCTCTTTTCACCTTGTTTTTAATCTAATACATTTCTTTGTAGGGGATTAATTGCATCTCGATTTGGTTTCCTGTGAATTTTATCGGGATAGCAAATTCACATGTTGTAACCCTATGGATAATCTGATGCTTCTTGCTCCGAAGACCAATCATATCCATGGCTTTCTCCATTGCTCCAATTGTAAATCCATCATACATTTGAAACTTTGGTTCTTCATTCATGATCCTCATAAGAGTTTTATGAGAAACCGTCGTATGAGAGAAGAATCCTAATGGCTCTTCTCTGATTACGTGTTGAAGGAACTCTCCTTCACTCTGATTCTGAGCTGGATTCACCTCCATCAGAATAGATCTCTTCTTCGTAGATGCTTTCATCTGAGGGAATATCCTCAAATTGATACACCTGTACCAAATCCTGAAAATAGACCGCATCCTCAAATTCTTTGGTATGCTCGAACTGTCTTACTCCTCGGCTTTGGTTTTCTGGATAATCTATAGAGATATCTCATTTTGCTCCACATGTCCAGCAGTTACAATCTCTTAAACTCTCATTTGCACGCGTGGGTGTGCGTCTGAAAGTCTTCTTTGTTGGTGTTCTGGTAGAACTAGCTTGATTAGAACCTGTCGATGAGATTCTACTCCTTGTTGGTCCTGATCTTTGCCCCGATATGTAGCTTCGGGCTTTCTGCTTTGACCAGAACTTTCTAGGTCTCCATGAAGACCTACTTCTTCTTGACTACTTCCTCGGGCATATGGATGACTTTTGTGCCTTTTCATCTTTCGTCGTTGGGGGTAGTTTACGATGATTGTATGGATATCATTCCCTGTACAACAAAGAGGAGCTATTTTGTTGATTCCTCTGAGCTTCTTGAAATTCTTTTGGAGCTTTGCTTGGTAGCACCACTCTGCAAGCTTAACTTTAAGAAATGACATTCTCCTGGACACCGTCTCGATTGCATGAGGTGTATATTCTTGGATAAGCATTTCTCTCCACGGGCTCGGGATTTTGGCAAAGAACAGTTCTGCTGCATCCTTTTTGTTCATCTTTGCCTTCCATCGATACTCTGTAAAGAGTTTGATGTACTCGTCTACATAACATATACCATGTAGTTCCAGGCTAATTAGAGCTTGTCTGTATTTTTTAGCCTTCTCTTCCTCCATTCCTTCGAAGTAACTTACTCCAATGAAACAGATTTTAAAGAATTTCGCCATCTTGTCCACGATCTCTTTTAGGACTCGCTGGCTAAAACTTCTTCCTTGGTACCTGGGTCTCCCATATCCCAGGCAATCTTGACTGATCCTTCCAGACTCATTTTAAGAAGTAAAATGAATCCTTCTTTGCTTAAGTCAAGGGTTCCTGCTGCTATTCTCATTGCTGAAGCCCATTCATCAATAAGAACTTCTCTGTTTTTGAAATCCAAAAATCCATGTTGAACATAAGTCCATACGGATGGATTTGATCTAGCTGCGATTTCTCGTAGGGTGTCTGATGAATATCTGGCCTTCGGGAACGATTCCTTGTTCCAACTGGGGGATCCAAAGTTGTTGAGGTAAAATCTCCCCTGTGAGGCATACTTTGATCACCTTCGGGTGGATTGTGTGACCCGAAACTCTCTTGTGGTGGAGGTCTTTGTACAAGCTCTCCTGTGTTGAATTCTATGAGATTTAATCCAGCAAATGAATCAGTAAGATCGCGTAGATCTTTCAGGTTGATTCTTTCCATTACTTTGTGGGATGTAATGGCTCTCCTCGTCTAAAAATTTCACCAATGAAAGGAGTTATTCGATTTGACAAAGGGGTTGAGTCCTAGATATGTGGGACCATTCGAAGTTCTAGAAAAGGTGGGAACGCTAGCCTATAAAATAGCACTACCACCAAGTCTGTCAAGAATTCACAACGTCTTCCACGTATCACAACTAAGGAAATACATTGCTGACCCAAATCACGTGCTTGAAGCAGAACCTCTAGTGGCTCAAGGGAGCTTGGACGAAACTTTGAAGTACGAACAAATCCCCATCCGTATTGTGGAATTCAAAAACCAAGTTCTGAGACGAAGGATCATTCCATACGTCAAAGTCCAATGGTCAAACCATACTGAAAGAGAAGCTACATGGGAAGTAGAAGAATTGATGGAGAGAAATATCCCTACCTTTTCCAAGACCAAGTTTACTCGAGTTTCGAGGACGAAACTTCCAATAAGGAGGGAGGGATGTAAAGACCCGAAAATTTGATGTCATCCAACAACTTAAGGTACTTTGTTCATATCAAACACCTCTTAGATAATTAAGTATTTTAGTATGATTAAAACTCTAAATAATAGATAGATAATAAAGTATTTTAGTGGGATTAAAACTCTAAATAATAGATAGATACTTAAGTATTTTATTAGGATTAAAACTCTAAAAGATGATTTAGAATTCTAGTAGGGATAGAAGTGTATCATGTCATCATTATCTTGACTAACCTACACTTATTAAATACCAATTCACTCACCTCCTTTCAGCACATTAGAGCCGAAACTCCAGCATCCAACCAGCATCAGATTTTTGAAATTTGACCTTGGAAATTGATGAGAATTCAAGCCACAAAAATTCCACAAAAGGCCAAAATATTCAGCACCAAACTTTCGAAAGCCAGTGCATAATTTTCAAATACTTTAATCATTGTCCACGCTTTGCCTTTTCTGAAAATTTCAGCCAAGATTTCCAGCAACCAGTTTTCGAAAATCAGTCCAATATTTTCGAAAACTTTCATAAACAAATGCTTGTTTATTTACTTTCTTGCATATCTTTAAAATGTCTTTCAAATGTTTAATCGGTTATAGAGCGGGTTATGTCGAGTGTCTTCCGCTCGATTTTGTAACCGAACTCGATATAATCTCTCGGTGCAATTATTTCAAGAACACGAGCTATTGAAGCTCAAATTGGTTGAACTCGGGTGTGGAATGGCAACCCACCCCGGAATCGATCCTCACATGATGGTTCAATTAAATTACAATTTGAACCAAATAATCACAATCTATACCTAGATCTTTAAAATCTAAATCATCTAGGTCCTATTAATCTCTCTCATATTTCTCCAATGGAGAAAAATAATTCTCCACATAGAGCTTCAACATCTACAGTATCGAATCTAACCGATAATTTACAACATAAAAGGATAAATAAATTATATATTAATCCAGACAATATAGTCAGGGGATTAAAAGAATCAGAAATAACTGAATCAGAAATGAATTTTTCTTTATGAATAATATACCCAAAATAGATTTTAGCCATGGATCTAGTGCCAGGCAGAAAATAAAAATGAATTCAATCAACCTAAATGTGAACAATTTAGAAAATGGTTTTTGACAATATCTCAAAAGATAATCAAACTCTGTTACATAATGAATTTTATAAATTTTGTTCTGATCAAAATTCTTATATACCATTTATACCTTGGTTTCTATCAACATATGTTGAACCTTATATCCAAGTTTTAGAAAGAACATATAAACTTTCTAATGGAAGTATTTTGAAAAATTTATATCCTCCTCAACAACCCTTTGAAATTGAAAAGGAATGAACAATTTTTAATTTTTCAGCATTTTCAAAATTATTGGAAAATGAAACCTTACAACTTACATGGCAACATATAAATAAACTATTAAAATAACAAAATTATACAAATCTTTTCCTTATTATACTAGGAGAACAAATTAATTTTTTACGCAATCGTATTGAAATTATTAATAAAAATATTACTCAAATACAACCATCAGTGTCTATGACACCACCATCAGAAATTATGATTGCAACCCCAGTATACAACCTCCTCCTGAAATCCAAAATTTAAATTAAAATCAATGATTGAATTAGAAACATTTTTAATAATAAATTTAAAGATTTAAATCTTTCAGTTTCAGTTCTTGACAATGATTTACAAGAACAAATAGATAATACTCAAGATTATAAACAAGTTTTTAATGATCAAATTAATAAATTAAAAAATAAATGGGCTGATAGACCCACACAAAGATTATTTTATTACAGAAGACCTTCTCCTATGAATACTCTGCATGAAGAAACAAAGTATATTGTTAATAACAGTTATAGTGGTAAAAATATTTATGAATGGAATCTTGATGGTTATCCTGATAAACAAATTTATAATTTGGCTCATAGAATGTTAATATATTCTACTATTTGTAAAAGCAATGGAAATAGTGATAAAACTATTGCTAATATGATCATTGCTGCTAATATGATCATTGCTGGATTTATTGGTCAATTAAAAGGCTGATGGGATCATTATTTAACCCTAACTAATAAAGAGGAAATTATAAATACAGTCAAACAAGAAAATAACAACATTGTAGAAAATGTTGTCTACACTTTAGTTGTAAATATTATTGATCATTTTACATATCGATATTCTGACCAAAATAAAAATATTCGAACTCTTTTACAGAATTTAAGATGTAAAACATTAACTGATTTTAAATGGTATAAAGATACTTTTCTCAATAGAGTTATGGAACTATAAGATTACAATAGTTCACATTGGAAATCCAAATTTATTGATGGATTACCTCACCTCTTTGCTAAAAGAGTTAGAAAGAATCTTAGAAAAGATGATATTAATATTCCTTATGATTCCTATACTTATGGAAAACTTATAGGGACATGTATCCAAGAAGAATTAGCCCTATGTAATGAAATTAAATTAAATTAAATCAACAAATTAAAAGAAAAAATTTGTCTGAACGAAAACAATTAGGACAGTTTTGTGAGCAATTTGGTATACCATCACAGAATAAGATTTATTCTAAAAATAAATTATTCAAAAATGATAAACATTTTCAAAAACCTTATTATAAGAAAATGAGAAAATATTCTCAAAAAAGAATAGATCAAAAAAGTGAAATGAAAAAATTAAGACAAGAAGTTAAAACATCTAAGAAACAAAATATAACTTGTTTTAGATGTGGTCACCAAGATCATTATGCTAATAGATGCAAAATAAAAGAAAAATTAATAATCTAGATATTCCTGATAATATTAAGGATGCCCTTAGTACAATATTAGTATACTTTTCTGATAGTTTTGATTATTCTTCATACTCATCTTATGATATGAATCATAACATCTTCAAGTTCTAGATAATGAATCTAGTAATTCTGATACAGATTGTTGTAAACCTTGTTATATTGGACAACCATGTATAGAAACTATTTATGATGAATCAAATGATCCATATTATAAAATATTATCACAATTCTAGAATTTAAATATAAATACTTTAATTAATACCAATATATTAGAATTTTTAAAATTAGTTAATGACCCCAATTTACGTTATAAATTAATTGATCAAATAGAAGATATTCCTTCCACTTAAGCCTCCGATAATATTCCTAAAACACCCACTTCCAATTTTAATCATCCATATTCAATGACAGAAGCTTATAAACTTTTAAGACAAAAACAATCCAATGATACTCCTACATCAACAAATGATTTGTTAATAGAGATTGATAATCTTAAACAAGAAATTAAATTTCTTCAACAAGAAAATAAATTATTTGATACTCCAATTTCTAAATTAGAAGATAATCAAATTTCTAATTCCCCACTTACATCTCCAAAATTTCCTGACAAAGATAATTTTCAGTTACCAACCGAACATGATTTTCTTTCAACACTAGAAATTCTAATTTCTCATGGTATACTCAGATTACTTTATTAATTGATAATCATTTTTCTAAAACATTTATAGCACTTATTGATAGTGGTGCAGATTTAAATGTTATTCAAGAAGGATTAATTCCTACTAGATATTATATCAAAACAACTCATAGTTTATCCCACGCTGTTAAATATCCAATATAAACTTCCTCAAGTTTCTATATGCATAAATCAAACATGCATAAAAACTAGTTTTTTATTAGCTAAAGTTATTACGAACCAAGTAATTCTTGGATCTCCTTTTATCACCCAATTATATCCCATTAAATATATTGATAATTTAGGTATTCGTGGTACATTTGAAGGCAAATCCATTTTTCTTAAATTTTTAGATGCTCATTCACCACGATACATTAATATTATTCATGATCATATAAAAAATAAAATTCATCAATTACAATTTTTAAAATTTGAAGTCAATTCAATCACAATAAGTGATCAATTACAAAATCCTAAATTACAGGAAAAAATTAAATTGATAACACAACAATTTTCTTTAGAAATTTGTAGTGATCACCCCAATGCTTTTTGGAATAGAAAAAAGCATATTGTCTCTCTTCCATATGAAGATGATTTTAATGAAAAATCAATCCCTACAAAAGCACGATCATGTCAAATGAGCTCTGAAAATTTAGAATTATGTGAAAATGAAATTGAATCCTTATTACAGAAAAAACTTAATTAAACATTCTCAATCTCCTTGGTCTTGTACTGCTTTCTATGTTAATAAAAAAAGTGAACAATAATGTGGAGTACCCAGATTGGTTATTAATTATAAACCATTAAATAAAGTCTTAAAATGGATAAGACATCCAATCCCTAATAATAAAGATTTATTAGATATATTATATGATTCTATCATATTTTCAAAATTTGATCTCAAATCAGGTTATTGGCAAATTTAAGTAAATCAAAGTGATACTTATAAAACTGCTTTTAATGTTCCAATAGGACATTATGAGTGGAATGTGATGCCTTTTGATTTGAAAAACGCACCCTCTGAATTTCAGCAAATTATGAATGATATTTTTACTCCTTATAGTGAGTTTATAATTGTGTATATAGATGATATTTTAGTATATTCTAAAACAATTGAGTTACATATTAAACATTTAGACATGTTTAAAAAAATTATCATTCAGAATGGCTTGGTTATATCCAAACATAAAATATCTTTATTTCAAACTGAAATAAGATTTTTAGGTCATAATATTAATAAAGGAAATATAATTCCTATTTCTCGTAGTATAGAATTTGCGTCTAAATTTTCAGATAAAATAATTGATAAAACTCAATTACAGAGATTTTTAGGAAGTCTGAATTACATTTCTGCTTATTATAAAAAATTAACTCAAGACTCAGCTATCTTATATGATAGACTAAAAAAGGTTCATAAACCTTGGACTGATCAGTATACCAAGGCAGTTCAAATAATTAAACAGAAGGTAAAATATTTACCATGTTTAATGATAGCCAATCCAAATTGGAATAAGATTATTGAAACAGATGCCTCTGATATTGGTTATGGAGGTATATTGAAACAGATAGATCATATCTCAAAAAATGAATTTTTAATTAGATTTTATTCTGGTAAATGGAATGACAGCCAGAAGAATTATGCAACCATAGCAAAAGAAATTCTTGCGATTGTTAAATGTATTTTGAAATTTCAAGATGATTTATATAATCAAAAATTTATAATTAAAACAGATTGTAAGTCAGCTAAATTTATGTTTATTAAAGACTTTAAGCATGATGTCTCCAAACAAATGTTTGCTCGTTGGCAAGCTCACTTAGCTCCTTTTGATTTTGATATAATATATAAAAAGGGTGAAGAAAATTCTCTTCCAGACTTTTTGACTCGTGAATATTTAAATTCTTGACATATTTTCAGGAATGAGTCAATCTTATAGAGGAAGTGGTGGCCGAGGAGGCCGATGACATATTCCAGAGCATAATTTTGCTCAACATGGACCACGTAAGCTTATAGGTAAGAATTTATCTCAAGAGCAAGATCCTTTATACAAGGAATTTCTTGCTTTTAAGCAACAGAAAGAGGGTCATATCCCCGAAACTGCATCATCATATGCAATTATCGTTAATAACGATGAAGAAGAATCACATAAATATATTATGAATGATTCTCAGGAAATAATATTTTTCCTTGAAGATATTGATCTAAAATGGGACAATGAACCCTGGAAAATTATGAGCAGATATATTGGCACTGCTTCATTTACTTATGGGACTTATAAGTCCAGACATTATTATGAGCAATTACTCATCAATAATTCATGCGATATTACGCGATATCCTTTAAATCAGAAGGATAATTTTACATTTAGTAAAATATTATTAAGCGAGTAATAACTCCGACTGAATGTGGAATATCACCTCTTAAGGAAAAAGAATTTGCTTTTCCTAATAATCAAATGATTTAATATAACTATTGAGACTATATTGATGCATTTCATAAAGTTTTCTTATATGAAAATAACAAGAAACGACATTCGTAGTTTATAAAAATATGTACTGAGGTATATAAACATGACATTCCAAATTGGTTTATAAATTGGTGGGGCAAATATGGCACTACTCATAAAATTTTTCCAGAAATTTATAAAACTTATTTTAATGAATGAATTGATTTATCCCCTAAATTAATTCAATTACAAATACAAAGTCCTGGTATAACGGGAATAACATCCTTTTATTTTTGTTGAATTTACTATTCCTTGGATTTGGAAATGGTCGTCAATAGTGTCTTATACTGACACTCATATCCCCTGCCTTAAAATAAATTTTTATTCAAAATTTTGGGACAAAATGTTAAAAGAAAACCCAGAAACCAAACATATGTTTGGAATGGAAACTTTGGAACTTATTGCTGATAACATTGTTACATATCAAACGAAAAATTGTTTAAAAAATTCGTTTGATCAACCTTCACCATTCGAACACATTGCTTGAAAATGCCGTATGAAATCCGAAGTTATGACCAAGGGAAAAATGATAGAAGAATATCTTGACGCAATGAAGAAAGATCTATTAACCAGATATGATGATGACAATATGTCTGGTAAATCAATTTTCGAAGATTTACAGGATGCACAAGATCCTAATATCCATTTGATGATATTTTTGCTATATTCAAAGCCACTATGATGGACACTGGTTCTCCGGGATCCACATAAAAAGATAAAGACAAAGCATTATGAAAAGAAGATGTTGATTCTCGCATTATTCGGACACATGGCCGACAAACTTTAGTAGATTTGACTAAAGGACATATTACTTTAATAAAGTTTTGTACGATGGAATATATTTCATCCACTACATCTATTTTATTTTAGTGTGTCTACTGTTGTATATTAGTGTGTTACTATTTGTACTTTTTAATTATTAGTTTGTACTATTTTTATTTTTATTTTTAAGTCCGAATTTGATGTCCAAAGCTCCACTCCTATATAAGGAAGTTTCATTTTCTTTGTTAGGCAGATGGAAAATCATTCACTCTTTGTAATATACTCATCCCCGTCAATAAACAGTTTGCATTTGGTTCCAACTATTATTCTGCTTTTCCTTTTTGTAAGTATTCTTTTATCTTTATTATTGTTTTTATCATAACAATATGATAGGCTGAATATTTACTTGTGTTAGCTTGAATCTCATCTACTTACTTATGTCTTAAATTGGTCATTGTGTATCTTATGAATAATTCATTCTAGGTTTGAATATTAAAATTGGCATTTGAGAACTATTGTACTATTGCCCACTTATGACGAGATGTGTCGATTATGGTGTTTTGTACTGTTATAGTTCAACGATAGACGGTTTTTATATTCTGTAGAAGTCCTAGGTTCATAAATATTTTTACCACTATAACTGTTATTAACAATATACTTTGTTTCTTCATGCAGAGTATCCATAGGAGAAGGTCTTCTGTAATAAAATAATATTTGTGTGGGTCTATCAGCCCATTTATGTTTTAATTTATGAATTTGATCATTAAAAACTTGTTTATAATCTTGAGTAGTATCTATTTGTTCTTGTAAATCTTTGTCAATAACTGAAACTAAAAGATTTAAATCTTTAAATTTATTATTTAAAAATGTTTCTAATTCAATCATTGATTTTAATTTAAAATCTTTGATTTCAATAGGAGATTGCATACTGGGGGTTGCAACAATAATTTCTGATGGTGGTGTCATAGACACTGATGGTTGTATTTGATTAATATTTTTGTTAATAATTCCAATACGATTGTGTAACAAATTTTTTTGTTCTCCTAATATAATAAGGAAAATATTTGTATAATTTTGTTGTTTTAATATTTTATTAATATGTTGACATGTAAGTTGTAAAGTTTCATTTTCTAATAATTTTGAAAATGCTGAAAAATTAAAAATTGTTCATTCCTTTTTCAATTTCAAAGGGTTGTTGAGGCGGATATAAATTTTTCAAAATGTTTCCATTAGAAAGTTTATATGTTCTTTCTAAGACTTGGATATACAGTTCAACATATGTTGATATAAACCAAGGTATAAATGGTATATAAGAATTTTGATCAGAACGAAATTATAAAATTCATTCTGTAACAGAGTTCGATTATCTTTTGAGATATTGTCAAAAAACCATTTTCTAAATTGTTCCCATTTAGGTTGATTAAATTCATTTTTTATTTTTTGTCTGGCACTAGTCCAGGGCTAAAATCTATTCTGGGTGTATTATTCATAAAGAAAAATTCATTTCTGATTCAGTTATTTCTGATTCTTTTAATCCTCTGACTATATTGTCTGGATTAATATATAATTTACTTATTCTGTCATGTTGTAAATTATCAATTGGATTCGACACAGTAGATGTGGAAGCTCTATGAGGAGAATTATTTCCTTCTATTGGAGAAATATGAGAAAAAGATGAATATGATCTAGATGATTTAGATCTCAAAGATCTATGTATAGATTGTAATAATTTTTGTTGATTATTTGGTTCAAATTGTAATTTAATTGAACCATAATTTGTTTGTATAACATCAACTAAATTGTTTTGAATTCTGGTCTGAACAGGAATTGCATGTTAAATTGTCCAGTTATCAGGGAAAACAATTTCATCCCATTTAATAGCTCTTCGCGTTGTAATATTTGATCGACTAAAATTAGTTTCAATTAATATTGTTTCATTAATTGGTTTGTCCATTCTCCTACATTGAGGATTTAATGTATGCAAATGTTTATAATAAATACGATAACAGATACAAATTATTTCTGTTCACGGAGCATAATTATAACCATGGATTTTAACATTTAATGTTAAAGCATCTAATATATTTATATCGGATAATTAATTGTAAATTTGGATAAACATCATAAACAGGGCCATGAGCCAAACTAGATTGAATAATTACAATCAAATATTGTTTCCAATTTAAATTTCTACCATCTCGTAAAGCTGCTAGAAAGCTTTCTGGTAATCCTTCTAAAGTTAAAGGTTTAAAAGCAATTTGCACTAAACCAATATGAAGACATTTATGAGTTTCAATATAAGGTAGATTATCATTTTCACTAAGTAATTTTAAAACCATTTCAACATTTTTTAATGACACTGCTTCTTCAGTAGTTTTAACAATTTGTTTGATTCCTAATCTTTCAAAAGCTCCTAACTTATATATAAGTTTAGGTTCAATTTTAGGAATTGTCCATCGATTTAATGATTCTAAATTCTGAGGTATATCATATGCTTGTACCATACTGTTCTTAACAGTATTCTGTTTCTTGATAAGATTTAAATTCATTTGAATAAGGCTACTTATGTTAACTCTCATCATCTTCTACTAAACTTATTACCTAACTGTCTGATACCATTCAAGACCTCCTATGAATTCATCATAAACATAGGACTTCTACAGAATATAAAAAAACCTTCTATCTTTGAACTATAACAGTACAAAACACCCTAACCGACACACCTCGTCATAAGTGGGCAATAGTACAATAGTTCTCAATGCCAGTTTTAATATTCAAACCTAGAATGATTTATTCATAAGATACACAATGACCAATTTAAGACAAAAGTAAGTAGATGAGATTCAAGCTAACACAAGTAAATTTTTAGCCTATCATATTGTTATGATAAAAACAATAATAAAGATAAAAGAATACTTACAAAAAGGAAAAGCAGAATAATAGTTGGAACCAAATGCAAACTGTTTATTGACGGGGAAGAGTATATTACAAAGAGTGAATGATTTTCCCAGTTTGCAATCTCTTTATATAGGAGTGGAGCTTCGGACATCAAATCTGGACTTAAAACGAAAAATAAAAATAGTACAAACTAATAATTAAAAGTACAAATAGTAACCACACTAATGTGCAACAGTAGACGCACTAAAATAAAATAGATGTAGTGGATGGAATATATTCCATCGTACCAAACTTTATTAAAGTAATATGTCATTTAGTCAAATCCACTACAGTTTGTCGGCCATGTCTCCGAATAATGCGAGAATCAGCCTCTTCTTTTCATAATGCTTTGTCTTTATCTTTTGGATCCCGTAGAACCAGTGGCCATAATAGTGGCTTTGAATGTAGCAAAAATATCATCAAATGGAATATTAGGATCTTGTGCATCCTGTAAATCTTCGAAAATTGATATACCAGACATATTGTCATCATCAAATCTGGTTAATAGATCTTTCTTCATTACGTCAAGATATTCTTCTATCATTTTTTCCTTAGGCAGAAATGGTATATATGTCATTTTGCTTGAAAGTGTGATTAAGTGAGATAAATATGATATGATAACTTTTGCTTACAATGAAAAAAAACATAGGATAAAAATTAACCTAAGGATATGATAAAAATTAAAAATGCTTCAAGACCTAAAAATTTGCCCATTAGTACTCAAAGTTAATGCTATTATATTAAGTTTGTGAGGGAAAAAATATCACTTTTCTATTAAAGTAAAAAAGTCCATAGTTTATTAAGGATTTCTAAATTATTTTTGTATCATTTAACACTAAAAAATTTTGATGAACTCGATTTAATTTAAAATATATATTAATTTTATGTGTGAATTGATATGACTTGATAAGTAGAAAATATGTGGGAAAAAAATACGTGATTTAAAATCTCATATATACTATGTATAGAATAGTCATAGATTAGATCCAAAGGTGATATCAATTTCAACCGAAAATAAATTTTAAGTAAGTGTTTTTTTATAAATTAATCATAAATATACTGTGTTAAGGAGTTATTAATTTATATATTGTAGGAGTTCTATATTATCTTATAAATTTAGTGAACTAAATATGTTGTTCCTGAGTTGACATCGGTCAAAAATATTATTTAAATATAATTACTAATTGATCTAAGATTAAATTATCGAGTTTACGACATATTTACATTTTTATTAAATATGGTTTATAAAAAAGTTTAAATTTCAATATTCATTTTGATTAATTTATAGAATTAACATTTAAAGTTCCAATTTAGAGTTACCCTCTTACATGCAATTATATCTGATACCCCTCGACGGGTGATCGACTTACCTAATGAGTTTTAATCGACCCAATCTGATTAAGCAAGCTATAGCCCAAATACCAAATGGGCCCATTTTAATAAACAAAAAGGAGTTGTAGGGTTTTGGAAGATATATCTCAATATTCTCGGGATAGACATGGATCAAGTTGTCATATACAATACAATTCATGTTGATTGAAACTCTTCTCCCAGATTGACTAGAACTCTACAATTATAGATTGACTAGAACTCTTATTCTATATTGATTGAGACTATATCTCTACAACTATAAATAGAGGGCACATAACCCTCATTCAGATACGTTCACTTACGCAATACTTACACGCTATTGATTATGTCTTTCATAATACGCCTTTCATATTATGCAAAGCCTACAATTTCAATACTTTTCATTGAAACCTATACTGATTTAAGCGTCGGAGTGGCTTCGCCTACGGACGGAGTCATCTTACCCTCTTTCTTTGATACACAGACATATTCTTAGAGCGGTTCAATTCGGTTTAATGGAGATAAACCGTTTGTTACATCATCGCTCGATATTTATTGAAGATCACACTTTTTGGTGATATCAATATCCAAATTAGTAACGATTAAAACTTCTAATTAATTCGGATTACTCGACATAAGAAAATAACAAATAAGGGTTTTTTCAAATCGAACCAGAACTCATATAATTTAGGCAAATTTAAAAAAATAACTGTAAATTTTTTTTAAAAAATTCAAAAATATTATTAAATGACAAAAAAACCTACAAAACTAGAGTTTGGGGCAGACAAAGAAATGCATACTAAAAAAATAATGAAGAAACGCATATCTTCATTTCATTATTGACCATGTGTTTCTTCATTAATGTTTCAAAAAAAAAAAATTAACAAATAAACGCATACCAAGTGTGGGTTACTTCAGTATTATTATTTTTAAATTAATATCGTGCATGTTATAAAGTATGATTGAAAATGATAGCTTACCGGTAATATTATTTAATATATCTATACTATATTATAATGTTTAAACCCCTTATAAAAACTAATTTGGTATGCCATTTTTACATTTCAAAATTACCCTCCTTTTTTTAAAAAAATTACCAATATCTAATTACACTCATGCCCTTACCAATCTAAAATATTACCATCACACTTGCTATCTATGTACCAATCAATTTACATTATAACTTTCACAATCATATAAATTAACATCATACCTATCATACAAATTATCATATTATCCTAAAAAACTTATTAAATTCCAAAAAAAAATTAAATATAAAAATACTGTATAATCATTTTATAATATAAATTAATAAAAGCTAAAACCAAAATAAAAAAACGACGTTACAAATCACAATAATTTACAAAAAAAAAATGTATATGCACGCAAGACGTGCAGAATGAGACTAGTATTGATAATGAAGCAGGCTTTGAGTGATAATATGACCTAGCTTTTTAATCTCCAATTTTTTTGTTCTTTAATTTAGAAGATCTTCTATTGCCAAAACAATTGATTTACATTCAAAAAAGTTATATTCTTCTATTTCTGACTATTTTCTTCTCATTCTATAATTACGTGTGCATGTAGTAGCGGGCGCATGATTTTAATTTCTTTTTTATGGTAAAAAAGAAAGGTTTTTTTATTTAAAAAAAAAATTGTTTTTGTGTGTGGGGTTGGGGGGAGGGGGGGGCGCACTTGCCTCCCTCCGCCTCTGTGTGTATGAATGAGTAACAGTTCTTTACCAATTTGGGTCAAAATATGTTTTTATTAATTATTGGTAATATTAAAACAAGGGAGTATTATATAATTAATTTAATAAAAATAAACAGCTATTTCAGTTATGTGAGATAGTTAAAAACAATAATTAAATTAACTTAGCACAAAAAGTTATTATGAAATTTATCTATCTTTTAAATTTGTTAAAATCACAAATTACAATGTTGAAAACTATTTTATTAATTATTAATTTCTTTTAGAAAATTATTTTTTATAATATTTATTTTGAAATAGACGCATGTGTTATATATCAATGTGTTGGATTCTGAGAACCTTACTAATTCAACTTTTAACGTTAACATAATTTGTTCGTGTTATTACTATTTAAATCTATCGAGTGTGCAGTAAAGCTATCGTCACTTGCAGAGCTTCAACAAAGTTGATGAAATATTCTTCTTGAGAGGACAAGCTAGCAAAAGACCAACTTCAAATATTTCAGGCCAGTTGATCTGAGTCCAGCGACAGAACCAGTCTCCGTATCCAGTTGAGGATTGGCAGAACCAATATACACAAGGTCATCAAAGAGGCCATCATGGCTACAAAGAAAAAGCTAAAACTGACCAGTATAATCGAAATCATACAACCTCGATGAATGAAAGAAATTTGTTGAGTATTCAACTCAACGGTTACAGACAAAGACCAGCTAATTAAAATGTATTAAACATAGTAGACCATCCATCTTAGTGTTCAACTCAACTAAACAGATCAAAATAGTTGAGTGCTCAACTCAACTGAACAATAGCAAAGCAACGAAGTCATCAATAATGAAGCCGCAGATAACCAACTAGACAAACATGAACGTTGGAGAAATCAGAAGAAACTACAGAAAATTCAGAATCGTATAAGTGTTTCCAACATGTACATTTATGTTCCTAACAGATAAATCAAGTTGAAGGCTATAAATATACATTCGAAGATTCGTAAAAAGAAGAAGAGGAGGACAATCCAACTCACAACTCATCGTAAAGATATCTGAGAGTGGTCGATCCAAAAAAGGGGAGCTTAAGACATACATCAGCTTTGTAGATAGCATATCCCACACACATACACATCATCGTTGAATATAATATCTGATCATGTATAGGATCACATGTGCGGCACAAAAAGACTTTCTCTCTGATAGAAAATCCATCAATCGAGGTTGTTTACAATGTGTTTTTAAAACGCTTATTGAGTCTAGTGTTTATTCAACCCCCTTCTAAACACTACTCCGATCCTAGCGTTTTTTTAATTCAACTAATTGGAGTACTAAATGTAAGTTGTAACCAAGACCAGGTTGAGACCATGAACTTGTGGAAATGGTCCAACAACATAATCAAACACATAAACTAGCTCTACATATCTTACTAGTTGCTAACCAATCAAGTACAAGTAAGTGCAGCCCAGGTTACGTCTGAAACAGAGAGCATGAAAAAAGAAAGAAAGGTTAAAGTAAATGAAAGTATAAGAATCCATTGAAAATCTGGTCAGATTTCCCTTAACTAACAATATTGTTAACTTTTTTTAAAATATTCATATTAAGTAGTGTAATTATTACCTAATTCTTTCAATCATCTATGCCTTGATAATTTCGTGAATTACATTTAATATGTAATGATTTCTACCCCACATCATTTGTTATATAATGGTTGATAATTAGTGTTGCAAAATAGATTAATGATTGATGTTGCGTCATTACCCTTAACTATAGTTATTGGTAAAGCGGTAAACGCTCGATCCTACAATTGGTATCAGAGCCAAGATCGCGTGTTCGATTCCCATGAGTTGCAGAGAGTGCAATTATTGGGGGAGGTATTGTTGGGGTTCAACAATTGCCTCTGCTTTGTGATTGGTCGAACACGTGGCGCTTGTGCTAGTATATGGTTGAAAAGATTGATGTTGCGCCATTACCCTTAACTATAGTTATTGGTAAAGCGGTAAGCGCTCGATCCTACAGACACCCTCAGTACATTATTGAAGATCGCTCTCCTTATAAAGTGAGCTATCTTGTGCAAGAGTGATTTGAATAACTGTTCAGACTTGTAACTTGTGTTTGAACAATATAAGAGAGATAGATGAGTTAAACATTTGTTGAACGGTGAGGTTGACATTGAGTTTCAGCTAAGTGGGACTTAGCTAAAGTGAGTTTGTACAAATGGATGTATTAATCAAAGTCTTTTAGTATATATTTCAATTCTATGGAAGAATGGGAGACGTGGAAAGATGAGCCTTCAAACATCCATAAACAAATATGTATGCTATTTATTTTTTGTTTTGATTTAAATGTTTTAACAATGTTTGTATAAATAATTCACCAGTTTAGATCAGGTTAGTTTGATTTACTTTCACTTGGTTTATTAAACCAACCTCAATCTATTCTCTCGGTGCAAACACTTTAAGGATACGAGCGATTGCAACTAAGTTTGATGGACTCAGCTGATTGATTGGCCATCCCCCAGAATCGATCCTAACAATTGTTCTTTTTTTAGAGATTTCATCATCATCGTTATTTTTTTTTTATGTTCTGAAAGTTCGAAGCACAACGCTTTTACGTCTCCCCTTCTCCCTTTGCAGGAATGTTACACTAGAAGATTTTGGTTTACACTTTACATCATACAACATTCTTAGGCACCCACACATATTTGCCTAAACTCCTAGCAATACAACAATCACGATTGTTTTATTGAGTCTAATGTTTTTTCAACCCCTTATAAACACTACTCCGATCCTAGTGTTTTTTTAATTCAATTAATTTGAGCACTAAATGTAAGTTGTAACCAAGACCAGGTCGAGACCATGAACTTGTGGAATGGTCCAACAACATAATCAAACACATAAACTAGTTCTACATATCGTACTAGTTACTACCAATCAAGTACAAGTCAGTACAGCCCAGGTTACATCTGAAGCAGAGAGCATGAAAAAAGAAAGAAAGGTTAAAGTAAATGAAAGTATAACAATCCATTGAAAATCTGGTCCCTTAACTAACAATATTGTTAACTTTTTTTAAAATATTCATATTAAGTAGTGTAATTATTACCTAATTCTTTCAATCATCTATGCCTTGATAATATTCGTGAATTACATTTAATATGTAATGATTTATACCCCACATCATTTGTTATATAATGGTTGATAATTAGAATTGCAAAATAGATCAGTGAATAATTCCCTAGACAAAATGAAGAATGCAATACGTAGCCTAATGTCCACTCCTGGCCAGATAATACAAAATTGGTTGATAGAAAAATGACAGACCAAAACCAGTTCTGATTCACTGTGGTACCATTGGAAGGAACTAGTGAAAGCAAGATAAGCAGAAGGCAGTTTCAAGATTTTCAAACGCACCCATTACACATTTTGTCAAACTAACCACAATCAAATGGTAATTTTCATCAATCAATTTGCTGTTAGTTACCTACTTTTGTAAAGAATTAACAATCAATTCAATCCCCATCTTATAAGGCGGACATACTATTCATAATCCATGTTTAACACTATCAGTTACAGCATTTCATAATTACATGTACTTACTAGGGTGAAGTACTTTATGTAACACTCCAAGCACTGTAATTGTATCCCCTTCTTGGATCATGCCATCCTGCTTCCTTATATTGGTAATAGTGTCCCTAAACACCTGATCTGCGTGATTTTTCGTCGCGTCGTATGCAATCACAACTCGCCCTGGCATGAGAGGAGTGCTCGTATTACTGAAGCTGCTCCTACTACTGCTACTTCTTTCATTGGATGATGCCATCTAAATTCTAAACAAAGTCCCCAAAAACTTTACTGCTTTTCTTTCATTGGATGACTCCGCTTCAGTCTTTCTGACCACTCTTCTTGGGTCAAAGTAAACATCTGAGATAAACAAAACTCGGAATCGAGAAAAAGGGAAAGATTGCAAACCCTCTTCCAATAATTCTAAAAAATGTATTTTCCCCATTTACTGATAACTCATTTTGATTCCTATTCAATCTTCCCGACTCCTCGTGTGTGCTTCAGGGAGAAAAAAGAAGGAATATTATTGGGGCATTGAATTTGGGTGTTATAGGCCGAGATGAGATTGTATCAAGAACAACAGAAAGCATCCATGGAAGAGCGACTACGTAGATTATTACAAAGCAGTTGAACATTAGTAGATAACATCGAAGTATTCATTTTTAGGTGGCGTTTCTAAAGCTTGTGCGAGGAACCAATTGCCTTGATTTCTCCAAAACAAAGGCGTGTCTTCTTGCAGGTTGCAGCCCACTTCTAAACTTAGCTTTTGCTTTACTATGATTGGTTCTGGATGTCCGAAGAATCCAAGATCTAAAATAACCATTAAATTTAACCAAACAATATATAGAACTTTTGGCTCGTTTATTCTTCACAGAGAATTGAGTTTTCTTCCTTCCATTTTGATCCGAAAAGCATCAAGAAGGTAACCAAGCATTAAACTTTATATATATGCTGGGACATGTTGGAAACTTTATTTAAGAGAATATGCTACCAATACCTAAAACATGCCACGTTTACAAAACTTGAATAATTTTCAAAATATATAAAACATAATTTGTAAAATACTACGACACTCCAGATTGAATACAAAGTGGGGGAGAAGACTAAAATCAAGAAAATTTGTAAAAATACACTTTAGTCTGATCAATAAGATCTCTCTCTACATATGATCATTTGGTTTGATTTGGCTCTTGTTGGGAACACATCCGAAGGCCTTTTTAACAATCTTCGTGATTTTTTCTATCATCATTGTAGAGACATGCTTCCTTGGTTTGGGAATCACACTTGCTCTTTTCGAGTACATTTTCTCAATGGCTCTATATCAAGAACTGCGTAATACCGCTTGTCGATCTTTATGTTGTAACTTATTATGGGATTCGAAGGATCTATATCTTCGACTATAACTTTTAGTACAGTGTAAGTAACAGGTTTTGATATGAGCTTGTACTGAGCTTGTAGGTGTGTTTCTTGTCTTGAATCGATTCAAAATTTGGGTTGGAAAAGAAACAAGAAACAAGAAATGAAGATTTGTGATTGATTTTGGAATGAATGTTAATGGAAACCATTGTCGGGTATTTATATGCATTTGAGTTGTGTAAAGTCAACTAGCTATGAGTCTCCAACGCGGCGTATGTTTGTGTATTTTGGAGCGAGATTATTAAATCACACAGTTTACCAAATCTTTGAAGTTTTAGAGATTCTTTATGTTGACTAATAGTTTACCCATTAATACCCAAAGTTAATGCTATTATATTAAGTTTTTTAGGGAAAAAATATCACTTTTCTATCAAAGTCGAAAAGTCCATCTAAAATTATTTTTTGCATAAATTTACACTGAAAATTTGATGAAATTGATTAAATTTTTAATATCTATATTAAATTTTTTCCTATGAATTGATAAGTAGGAACTATGTGTGTGAAAAAAATATATTGTGATTTTCAATATTATTCCTCGTGCCATTTCTTTTATATTGACATTAAATGAGATTGATATTAGTTTTGGTATATACGTTTGAAAATTCAAATAAAATATTTTGGGATTATGCAAAATTGCATTATATATATATTTTTTAATTAAAGTTGGTATTATTTAAGCTGAATAGGATAAATGCTAACTTGAAAATTTAATAAGATAAAACATGTTCGGGTGCAACAATTGCTCTTACTATGAGAACGATCAAAACATGATGCTTAGGCAACCGTTTGTTTAAAAAATTTGAGTTGCACAATTATCATCAGTTATACTTTTGATAAAGTGGCAGGTGTTGGTTCTACAATTGATAGCAAAGTCAATGCCACGTGTTTGATTCCCATAAGTTGCAAGAATTATAATTATTGGGAGGATTGTTTTTGGGTTGCAACAATTACCCTTGTTGGTAGAACGATCGAAACGTGGCGTTTGGGCAGTTCACGGTTTAAAATATTTGAGTTTCATCATTACCATCAGTTATAACTTTTAGCAAAGTATCAATAATGAATGTAATAAACATGTAAATGAATTTCTTTCCTTCGTTACTCTATAGCGCCTCAAAAGCTTAAAGTTATTTTACACATCAATTGTGCTAAAACAAGAAATAAATTAAATATATTTACAGTTTTATCACATATCAAAAGCAACTCAAGTAAATGAATAATTTTTTGTTGAGTTATGAAAATTATATAAGAATCTTATCCTGTTTAGAAAAATTAGAGATGAGATATAATGTTGCATCGATTTCAAGAAGAAAAAAAATGAAAATGGGTAGGCTCGAACCCATGACATTACTATGATACCAATTATTAAGATCAAACGCTTACATCAAATGATTTTTTTAGGTTTAATACAAAGGCTTAAATTCGACATTCATTTTGATTATTGTATAGAATTAACATTTAAAGTTTCTATTTCGAAGAGTTTTGAAAACGGTACAATGTTTTAATTACGCTCTTAAATACAATTATATCCAAATTAATAACGATTAAAAATCAAATTTAATTCAAAATAACTCGGCATGATTGAAATAACAATAAGGGTTTTCTCAAATCGAACCAGAACTAATATAGTTTATTATGATTTTAATCTAATTTAAAACAACCTAAACCAAAATTCATCGTTTAATGTTCCTATAATTATTTTTAGAGAAAATTACAAAAATATCATACCAAATATTGACATTTGCAATAGTAGTAGTAAATGACTAAACAAATATAATCTCAAAAAATTATTTTTTTTAACAAAATCAATCCCACATAAATGTTTTTAACAAATATAATATCAAGAAATTAATTTTTCAACAAATGTGGTCCCAGAATCACGTTTTAGGAAGGGCTAAAACCTTAGAATTTAAAATTTTCAACTACTAAATATTTTATTTTTTTGAAAAAATGCCTTGTGCTGGAGTCCATCCAGGGGTTGGGTGGCTCGCCCTGATCAATATTACTTTTGTTAAAACAATAATTTTTGTGAGATTATATTTATTTAATCTTAAAAGTTTGACACCATTATTGAAAAGATCTCTGTTCTATAAGATTATTTTTATAATTTATCCTTATTTTTGATACATTATTTATCAATTTTGTAAGAATTTGAAGACAACAAAAATAATGTATTGTGGTTTATAAGTTGACCCGTACGTTAAAAAAAACAAATATAAAATTGATCGTATGGCGCGGGCTATGTACGTTCTGTGCGAGTAACGCGTAGTGTTTTAATTCAATTAATTGGAGCACTAAATGTAAGTTGTAACCAAGACCAGGTCGAGGCCATGAACTTGTGGAAATGGTCCAACTACATAATCTGTTGGGTTTTGGAAACCCGAATAATCTTGGTTTTGATGTTAACAAAACTTGTTATTGTGTTGCTAACATATTTCATCAAGTGTGCAGTTCATAGATCATATTTAAGAGCTTGATGAATTACAAAGAAGTAGCTTGAAAATATCAAGCTGAACCAAGACTGGAATTCTGGCATAGCGGTTTGTTTCGATCATATCTAATAGCTCGGATATCGAAATGGCGTGCTTCCAAAGAGATTGAACAGCCAACATAAAATACTAAAAGTCATATTTCACAACAGATCGGCTAGTTCAAATGTTATCAAGGAGAAAAGACGCCTGCAAGTTCGAGCTGAACCACGAAGAACCAGCAAGCTGTTTCAGCAAGCAACTGTCAGTCTGGTGGGCATAACTCTTAGATCGCTTATCGGAACGGAACGATTCAGTATGGGTTGGAAAGCTAAGACAAAGATCTACAAGTCATCTTTGTAAGTGAAAGACTGAATCGGACGTTAAGATGGCCAAAAAGCTTCTGCAAGTCACGCCATGTGACGCCTGTAAGATCGAGCTGCTACAGCAAAGTTCCTATCAGTCTGGTGGGCATAACTCTTAGCTCGCTTATCGGAACGGAACGATTCAGTATGGGTTGGAAAGCTAAGACAAAGATCTACAAGTCATATTTGGAAGTGAAAGACTGAACCGGACGTTAAGATGACCAAAAAGCTTCTGCAAGTCATACCATGTGCTGCTGCATCCAGCAAACATACAGCAGGACCATCGCCTCGTATTTCGAGTATAACTCTCTCATACGAACTCGAAATCGAGCGATTCTTGATTCCGTGGAAAGCTAAGAGAAAGGGCTACAACTTTCATGAAGATCACTTTGCCCAGAAATCAAAGAATCAAGAGATATAACCAAGAGAACAGAACAGCAGATGTTGGGCAGCAGGGTACCAGCAGACCTCAGACCAACTGGTACCAGCAGACCTCATACCAGTTGGAGTACCAGCTGAAGGGACCAGCTGGAGTACCAGCTGAAGGACCAGTTGGAGTACCAGTTGGAGTACCAGTTGACCAGACCAGCTGGAGTACCAGCTGAAGGACCAGCTGGAGTACCAGTTGACCAGACCAGCTGGAGTACCAGCTGAAGGACCAGTTGGAGCTGGAGAGAACCAGCTGGAGTACCAGCTGGAGAGAACCAGCTGAAGGACCAACTGGAGGACCAGCTGGAGGGAACCAGCTGGAGGACCAGTTGACCAGACCAGCTAGAGGACCAGCGGGACTTCCATAAATAGCCTAGAAAGCAGAATATGACCGTTGCAATGTTTGAAAGCTTACCAAAATTGTCCCAACGGTTATATCTTGTATCTAACGTATATATCATTACTTGGGGCTATATATACATGATTTGGAAGCTCAATAACAGCTGATTGAAGATCAATCCAAGCCTTCCAAAGCAAACCCATTTGGGATTCAATTGAGGAACTTAAAAGACAAAAGATGCTAAATGAAGAGCACTTCTCAAACCTTTGGCACCTCTTACCTTGCTGTATCAGATTCATTATGGAATCATTTGTGCCTTTGTATTCACTCTATTCATTGTATTTGTGAGCTAAATAGAAGAGTGAATACCATTGTAACGGTTGATGATTTATCACAACCGATGAGAGGTCTTTGTATGTGAGACATTAAAGAACATACATAGTTGAGTTGCTAGGAGTTCTAGTTGGATGGGGCATTCCCAACTGGATCGGGTTTGTACAACGGGATTGTATAAATCAAAGTCTTCTAGTGGAATCCTTCCATGAGGTGGAAGAAGGGGAGACGTAGAAGGATTACACCACCTTCGAACTTCCATAAACAAATGCTTGTTTATTTACTTTACTTGCATATCTTTAAAATGCCTTTTAAATGTTTAATCGGTTATAGAGCGGGTTATTTCGAGTGTCTTCCGCTCGGTTTTGTAACCGAACTCGATATAATCTCTCGGTGCAATTAATTCAAGAACACGAGCTATTGAAGCTCAAGTTGGTTGAACTCGGGTGTGGAATGACAACCCACCCCCGGAATCGATCCTGACATAATCAAACATATAAAACTAGTTCTACGTACAGTACGCAAATAATTAATCCAATGACATTATCCATTTGATTTGATTTGATTTAATTTTTTAATTTAATCCAATATACGGTTTTTTCGATTCTGTCGAATATTTTTTATTAGATAATTTTTTTTGGTATGAAAGTAGAGAGTGTTTTAAAAATCGAACCGGACAAGTGGTTGGATCGATAAACTCGTGAATTGGGATAAAAAACTATTCTAGACCCATAAAAACCCAAATAATGGTGTTTTTTTTTTTTTTGAATGAAAACTCACAATGTTATTTTCTACTACAAAATTTGATGAAAATGTGATATTAATAAATCATTATACATAATAATATCATTATTTTATTATAAATAAGGACATAACTTTAAATATTTTAATTTTTAGATTCTACTATAATTTGTTATTCAAAATTTAAGTGTTCTTAATTAAAACTTCAAAATATTTCTTTTCTTATATTATATTATAAAAAAATGGCATACTCTTGTATTGGAATTTGGACAGATTTTCAATAATTAAGAAATAATCACCATTATTTTTAATAATGATTTTATTTTTTTGAATTAAGTTATTATTATTATTATCATTTCTTTTGCATTAAAGAATGTCAGTCGTTCAAAAGTATCAAAATAGAATTTTTTTTTTTATTTTCTTTGTTGAATGCATGTTTTATTTATGAAAATTTACAATTGAGAATGCTCTAATAGTTTAATTTTTAGAGAACTAATTTTGACTTTCGTTGAATTTTTCATGACTATTTTCTTGTACACTAAAATATTTGTTTTCGTATTTGACAAGAATTGACCGCTGGTGCAACCATTGGTTAACCGATTGAACTATGACATGATGGTTCACTACTTTGACCAAGTCAATGTCTGGAATGAGTTTAAACATTAGGGAAAATTATGGGTCGGTACACTTTTATGAAACATAATCTATCCTAGTCCAGCGAAAAAATATTAGTTGATCTAAGCCCATTCTTGGTTGAAATGACAACAATAACCCCATGTGGTCTTTAATAAAATTGCATTCATAACCCCTAGAAAAAATGTTTAAAGAACAAAATATACCACAAGATACTATTTATCATCGTTTTCATCATAATATTTACCAAACAGTATCATCATATGAACATGAAATCCTTCAGTTTCTGTCATCTCGGGATGAATCTCAAGAGCATACTTTTGCAAAGGACTCACAGTTTATATAGCGTTCGTCTAATTATAATTCAAAACCCGATTTGAAGATCATGTTTTAAAATAAATAACAGGCCCAACATGCTTCCGTATTACAATAAAATTTTAACAAACTGAAAAATACCATTTTGACCATAACCGCACCGGGTGAGGTGGGTCACAACGCCACCAGTCGAAAACTTACTGCCTCCAGAATGTTTTACGAATGGCTCCTCACCATCCAACCTCAGCTCACGGGCGAGGTTAGTCTGCTAGTTATCCGACTCCTTCGCTAGTTATCTGACTCCTTCAGAAACCGCACGGCACAGCCCTAATTCGTTTCCTACCTTAAGGCGTAAGGTATAATCAAGATATAAGAAAGATTTAAAGAAATCTGGGAGATAGACGGGCAAAAAGCCTTATTTTTATTCTGGAATACTTATAACATCTCTTACATTAAAACGTCTCATTTTGGGAGGAGACAGACTTGTTTAGCCTCTCATAAAGATGAGGCTTGACTCAAGAACACATAAACTTTAAACAGAACAATATTACAAATGATTACAAAAGAAAGAAAAGAAATATTACCAAGCTATGAAAGTTGAACAATTACAAAGCTTGGAGACCCTAAAATTTATTCTTAGAAAACTATGGAGAATTTTCGATGTCCTTAGCTTCCTGAATGAGTGCCCTTATATAGGCATGAATTCGGACTTCAAATGCGGATTTCAAATCTTGATAATTGTTGAGTGCGCCTGTGAGTGTGGCTTAACTTTCACGTGGTCTGGCATCTTTGTCTGAATTTGCCAACTTTTCTCGTGAGTGCTCCATTATTTTTTGTCTGAGTGCGTTGATCAGTATCCGCACTAACTTCTAATTGTCCACCTCTTTTCCTTTGCCGGGGAATCTTGACATTAGTGGTTTTTGTGGTCCCCGAGCTTTAGGAAAACGGGCTCTATTATCAGCAGATCTTTTGTCTTTTCCTGCCTCTGATCTGTCGGGTTTGGAGCGGAATCCTTTCCCAAACTCTGGTTCTTTCTGCTCCAGAGGTGCTGGGTTGACTTGAAGGTTCAGATTGTGATGACACCTGACCCTCAACATTCGCTACAACTTGTACATCCTCAAGGAATGCATCATATGCAGCACTCGTGACAGGGGTACTTGAATCCCTTGCCTCCAGATTAGATGAGCCCCGTTCTCTAAACACTTCTTTTTGCACGGTTGAAGGTGCGGCCTGAAGGATAGGCCCTTTCAAGACTTCAAACAATCGTTCATGGTCCCCGAAAGCATGCTCGTATATGATCAGAAACAAGTTCCTGATCTACTCGTTGAAGTCGTCCCGCGACCTCTGCATTGAGACATAGAGTCCCAAAATCTCGTTCCAGGATCTACAGGTTTTCCCTGAGATTCCTAACTCGTTTGAGGGTATCGCTAGCAATGTGTCCCTCCATCTCGTGTTAAGAAATCTGCAAAATTAACAACTCCTAAAAAACTCTGAAGTTGTTTTAAATCCTTGAGATCATCCGGATATCCTTGTACTTTTTCAACAATATGATTCTGTAGGATGATTCCAGATTCGTCGATCTCGATTCCAAGGAACTCGATATGTCTTGTAGCAATCACTGCTTTCTTTTTAGAAAGCACTAATCCTTCCTTGTAACAAACGTCTGAAAAGATTTCCAGATGTTTAAGATGTTCTTTCATGTTTCTTGACGCTATGAGGATGTCGTCAATATAAACGAACATGAAGCTGAAGTAATCCTTGAACATATTATCCATCTTTCTTTGATATATCTGGGGAGCATTTGTCAATCCCATTGGCGTAACATTCCAGATATAATGTCCTTGTGGTGTGGAGAATGTTGTAAACTTTCTGCTTGCTTCCTCCATTTTAATCTGGTAGAACCCAGACTTGCAATCGAACTTAGAAAACACTTTGGCATTCTTGATGCTATTTACCAAATGTTCTCTGCTTGGGATAAAATATCCATCGAACTCCAAGATTTCGTTGATCCCTTTATAGTTGATCACCAATCTCGACTTTCCTCATTTAATTTCTCCATGATTCCGAACAAGAAATCCTGGACTGCTGTATGGAGAAATTCCTACTGAGATTAACTTAAGGTCAAGATGTTCCTTAAGTATCATCTACATATCCATCCGATCTTCCATATTCATGGGGAATGGTCTGAATTTGACAAACTCATTTTCTCTTCCGGCTTTCACCTTCAAAGTAGCTTTGAGCTCATTCTTGTTCCACCATGCTAGTGGATCCTCGTTGTAGTTCCTCCGAATTTTCTTTTTTACATCCTCTAGAGTAATTCGCTCTTCAAGGGTAGTCTCAGGTTGTGGAACTTCTTCTTGTAATGCTTTTTTTAATAGCAACAGGGTTTCTAGAGTCACTTCTTCCTCATCCTGTTCCCTAAAAGACATAATGTTAACCAAGTCAAAAGTTTGAGAATCCTTTTCACTAGGACCTTGTTGTCGAAACTGAAGAATTGCTTCTCCAAATTTCCGCTGATCCTTCATCTTTGGGTGTCGACGTTTTCCTTCATCACCACGCTTGCTGCGAAAACTAATAGGGAATTTTCTGTGAAACGCCTCCCGTAGTCTCTGCACAATAATCTTATGATCACAAAGGGTTGTGAAAATAAGTCGCCTGGTCTTGTTCTCCTGTGTGAACCGCTTGAATGTCTGTAGGAAATTGTTTCCTAACAGCATATCTGCGCCTGTATCATGGAAATAAATAGGTGGAGTTTTGACTTTGTACCATGGGGTACCGTCTGCTCCGTCGATAATAATTTTCGCTTCTTGGATTCCTTCATTAAGAATAAGGATCCTCCTGGAAAAGTCTCTTCCGGCAATAGCTGGTAATTTCTCACCAACTTCTTTGGGGAAGATATCTAGCCTGGCAGTACATATCCCAGCTCCTGAATCTATGTAGGCTGCAAAATATTCTGCCCGGTACCTCTCCTATAACATACAAAGGGAGATGTATATTGAGAATGGACTGGTGGTCATCGAATACGGTATCTCTTTCCGTCGACCGTGAATTCCATTCCATCTTGCAATCTTTCCCAAGGTTTATGTTCCTCGAGAAATTCAATCCCTAAAATAAGCTGCTCGGGGATCCGTCCGCCAATTCCTTCAATTGTGAGATTAATGTCACCAATTTGAAGGTTTCCTTGAAATTTGCCAACTGTAGGTTGTTGCAAATAATATAGGACATCGCAGGGGAAGATATTGTTCTTCTCGGTGATGTCAAAAATTATCTGCACTTATCTCCAGCCTTCTGGGCATTTCAGTTTCCCTATTGTTTGGAATACATCAGGAACTTTCTGAATTCTGCTTGAGGCTCCCTTCTGTTTTTCCCCTGGATAGTTGCTGATTAACCTATCCTGTTGGAAAGACATCCTTCTTGACTCGATCATGAGGCTCCTGCTTCTGTTCAGAACAGGTTGATCTTGTATCCTCATGTCAATCTCTCCTATTGTCGGAGTATCAATGATGTCCGGCAATACTGCTTTGGCGAAGTCTTCGAAGATTCTGGGGACTTCGATAAATTCCTTTCTCAAGAATACTTCGGAATGATGAGTATTCGAGAGTGCGTATGACACCTTGTAGGTGATCGAGTAAGGCATGTTCCCTTCTTCCATCAAATCTTCTCTTTCAAAATCTTGATGAAGAGTGAGAACTTTATTGAAGTCTCGATCTCCTAAATTGTATGCAATTCTCGGATAGATGTTGAATGCCATCTTTCCTGCATACAGATTTTTTGCCACTGCTCCCAAACATGATGCTTTGAGGTTCGGGATTCTTTTGTCAAAGATCGCCAGGTTGAGGGGCGAGTCAATTCCTTCCTTGAATTTTGCTTTAATGATAACTCTAATGGCTCTGATATGAATCCATGAGAGTATATTGGCAACTTCTCTTTTCACCTTGTTTTTAATCTCCTAGATTTCTTTGTAGGGGATTAATTGCATATCGATTTGGTTTCCCGTGAATTCTATTTGGATAGCAAATTCACATGTTGTAACCCTATGGATAATCTGATGCTTCTTGCTCCGAAGACCAATCATATCCATGGCTTTCTCCATTGCTCCAATTGTAAATCCATCATACATTTGAAACTTTGGTTCTTCCTTCATGAACCTCATAAGAGTTTTATGAGAAACCGTCGTATGAGAGAAGAATCCTGATGGCTCTTCTCTGATTACGTGTTGAAGGAACTCTCCTTCACTCTGATTCTGAGCTGGATTCACCTCCATCAGAATATTTCTCTTCTTCGTAGATGCTTTCATCTGAGGGAATATCCTCAAATTGATACACCTGTACCAAATCCTGAAAATAGACAGCATCCTCAAATTCTTTGGTATGCTCGAACTGTCTTACTCATCGGCTTTGATTTTCTGGACAATCTGTAGAGACATCTCATTTTGCTCCACATGTCCAGTAGTTACAATCTCTTAAACTCTCATTTGCACGCGTGGGTGTGCGTCTGAAAGTCTTCTTTGTTGGTGTTCTGCTAGAACTAGCTTGATTAGAACATGTCGACGAGATTCTACTCCTTGTTGGTCCTGATCTTTGCACCGATATGTAGCTTCGGGCTTTCTGCTTTGACCAGAACTTTCTAGGTCTCTATGAAGACCTACTTCTTCTTGAATTACTTCCTCGGGCATATGGATGACTTTTGTGCCTTTTCATCTTTCGTCGTTGGGGGTAGTTTCCGATGATTGTATGGATATCATTCCATGTACAACAAAGAGGAGCTATTTTGTTGATTCCTCTGAGCTTCTTGAAATTCTTTTGGAGCTTTGCTTGGTAGCACCACTCTGCAAGCTTAACTTTAAGAAATGACATTCTCCTGGACACCGTCTCGATTGCATGAGGTGTATATTCTTGGATAAGCATTTCTCTCCACGGGCTCGGGATTTTGGCAAAGAACAGTTCTGCTGCATCCTTTTCGTTCATCTTTGCCTTCCATCGATACTCTGTAAAGAGTTTGATGTACTCGTCTACATAACATATACCATGTAGTTCCAGGCTAATTAGAGCTTGTCTGTATTTTTTAGCCTTACCTTCCTCCATTCCTTCGAAGTAACTTACTCCAATGAAACAGATTTTAAAGAATTTCGCCATCTTGTCCACGATCTCTTTTAGGACTCGCTGGCTAAAACTTCTTCCTTGGTACCTGGGTCTCCCATATCCCAGGCAATCTTGACTGATCCTTCCACACTCATTTTAAGAAGTAAAATGAATCCTTCTTTGCTTAAGTCAAGGGTTCCTGCTGCTATTCTCATTGCTGAAGCCCATTCATCAATAAGAACTTCTCTGTTTTGGAAATCCAAAAATCCATGTTGAGCATAAGTCCATATGGATGGATTTGATCTAGCTGCGATTTCTCGTAGGGGGTCTGATGAATATCTAGCCTTCGGGAACGATTCCTTGTTCCAACTGGGGGATCCAAAGTTGCTGAGGTAAAATCTCCTCTGTGAGGCATACTTTGATCACCTTCGGGTGGATTGTGTGACCCGAAACTCTCTTGTGGTGGAGGTCTTTGTACAAGCTCTCCTGTGTTGAATTCTACGAGATTTAATCCAGCAAATGAATCAGTAAGATCACGTAGATCTTCCAGGTTGATTCTTTCCATTACTTTGTGGGATGTAATGGCTCTCCTCGTATAAAAATTTCACCAATGAAAGGAGTTATTCGATTTGACAAAGGGGTTGAGTCCGAAATATGTGGGACCATTCGAAGTTCTAATAAAGGTGGGAACGCTAGCCTATAAAATAACACTACCACCAAGTCTATCAAGAATTCACAACGTCTTCCACGTATCACAACTAAGGAAATACATTGCTGACCCAAATCACGTGCTTGAAGCAGAACCTCTAGTGGCTCAAGGGAGCTTGGACGAAACTTTGAAGTACGAAGAAATCCTCATCCGTATTGTGGAATCCAAAAACCAAGTTCTGAGACGAAGGACCATTCCATACGTCAAAGTCCAATGGTCAAACCATACTAAAAAAGAAGCTACATGGGAAGTAGAAGAATTGATGGAGAGAAATCCCTACCTTTTCCAAGACCAAGTTTACTCGAGTTTCGAGGACGAAACTTCCAATAAGGAGGGAGGGATGTAAATACCCAAAAATTTGATGTCATCCAACAACTTAAGGTACTTTGTTCATATCAAACACCTCTTAGATAATTAAGTATTTTAGTATGATTAAAACTCTAAATAATAGATAGATAATAAAGTATTTTAGTGGGATTAAAACTCTAAATAATAGATAGATACTTAAGTATTTTATTAGGATTAAAACTCTAAAAGATGATTTAGAATTCTAGTAGGGATAGAAGTGTATCATGTCATCATTATCTTGACTAACCTACACTTATTAAATACCATTTCACTCACCTCCTTTCAGCACATTAGAGCCGAAACTCCAGCATCCAACCAGCATCAGATTTTTGAAATTTGACCTTGGAAATTGATGAGAATTCAAGCCACAAAAATTCCACAAAAGGCCAAAATATTCAGCACCAAACTTTCGAAAGCCAGTGCATAATTTTCAAATACTTTAATCATTGTCCACCCTTTGCCTTTTCTAAAAATTTCAGCCAAGATTTCCAGCAACCAGTTTTTTCGAAAATCAGTCCAATATTTTCGAAAACTTTCACACAGAAAACACACACAAACACACAGTAAAATTCAGCCCCTTTTGTATCGAAAATTCCAGCAAGCTAACCTTCAAAAAAATTCAGCCTAGGTGTTCGAACACTGTTCAAGTTTAGGAGGAGAATATCGTGTTTTCGTACCCTGAATCGTTCAAATACGTCTATAATTATTGTAAGTGGGTTTTTGTTAATTATTCATTTCGTTTTTGAAAAAAAATCATAGTATGTTTGAAACTTCAATCGATATGCAAATTATGTTGAAAACTATCATGTTTCGAAGAAAATTATTAATTTTTAAGCACTTAAGTTTCGAAATCTGATTGGGGAGAATTCCTTTATGGCCCTGATCCGGTGGGATTATAACCGTTTACACGACCTGATACGGTGGTTAACCGTTGTTTCTGGGATGTCCAGACCCTTTATTCGTGGGTGAGCCGATGTCATGACCTCATCTCTAGGAGGGTTAAGTCTAGAGACTGATATCATCACCAAGAGAAAATTAGAGGATTTATTGTACTTAATGTATATAAAAAAATTATTGATGATATGATATGTTCTATTTGTAAGTAATCCAACAAACATAGCAACGAAGCGGAATAAAAAATTTTTGGATTACTAATACACCTGATCTATACAAATGAGTTCATATCGGATAAATGATCAAAGTTCTCACCCTTGTGGCGTGTTTGAGCAGATTCCACGAAGCAGCACCACGTCCAACGCCTCCTTCGAGTCACTAGCAAAACTTATCAAGTTTTGCCTCAAGGGTATCCACACGATCAAATCGGGTGAATGGATAGTCTAAGAACAAGTTGCTAGACTCGTTCTTAAATCGGAACAAGAAGCACACTTGATTCACAATCGAATGAACTCCGGAATTCACCAAGAACCACACGGCAATGAAGAAGCCGAGAGCTCAAGTGGTGATAGCGGCTGTGAGCTTCAAGAATGTAGGTTAGAATGATTTCAAAATTGTCTAACAATTAATTATATCAAAGTTATTAAAAGGGTTTAATTAAGTTCAAGACTTTCTCAAAGTCTTATGGGCCCAAACCAATGATTTAATTAAGTTCTTTTAATCATTCAATTAAGACTCCTCTTAATTAATTAATTCATCCAATGAATATAATTTCCCTTCTCGATTTAATCTTTTGTGCGACCCGATAGGATCTTGTAATGTTGGCAGGGACATAAAATCTCATTTTATGTCGCAAGCAATGAGCGGTATCTAGCAACACATCAATGCTACCCAAATTACAAGAATGTCAATGACTCGACATAACCTAGGAACCGTGATAATATTAATCATGTAACTTAATCCCTTTGTCCTTTGTGTTTAGATTGAACACGAGTCATGGAATAGTCATACTCGTATATTCAATCTCTATTTCTTGATCCCCAAGTAGAACTAGAATAAACGAATAAGCTCGATATCTCATATCGACTCATTCGAGCATGTCCATGCATTTTAGTCTTACTTGATCAAGGGCCCAAACACTTCTCCTGTTATATAGGAGGGACAAATCCTATCTCGATCAATCAACATCCTTCTACATAGTTCGTAGTGTATCCAATAGTTGCCTTTATAGTATACCCTGTTACAGGTAACGTTTGACAATATCAAGATACATAACTCCCTGTGTTGGGATCTCTGATAATCACAAGTCGTAAGGATTACATACATTATTATCACTATGAGAATTGCTTATGACGCTCATATAACTATCCATGTAGCATTCTCATGGTGGGTCTGTCCAGTACATCGTTCTCTAACATGTACCCATGTGTTGATTTGATATCTCATATCAATGAACAATTCATCAATCAACACATACTAGTCTCTATGTATTATCATTATCCCGATTCATGATAATACTTGACTAGGGACAATGTTTAAGAATAATACAATATTATTCTAAGGACATTAACATATATATTAATTCACATTGCACAGTTAAACGAATAATATATAATAATGAATTGACATTCATAAAATCATAAACATTGTATGTCAAAACAATCATCCAATGACATGTCTTATGGCATATCCCAACAAATCTCCCACTTGCACTAAGACCACTCAGACATATACCTAATGCCTAGAGATCTAGTATGACGATCATGCTTCTGCTGTGACAGTGGCTTCGTCAATGGGTCAGATACGTTATCATCTGTTTGTACTTTGCATATTTTAACATCTCCCCTTTCAACGATTTCTCGAATGAAATGAAAGCGCCGAAGTATGTGCTTGGATCTTTGGTGAGATCAAGGTTCCTTAGCCAATGCGATCGCTCCATTGTTGTCACAATAGAGTTCTATCGGATCTTTAATGCTAGGCACCACTTCAAGTTCAGAAATGAACTTCCTAATCCAAACAGCTTCCTTTGCTGCATTCGAGGCAGCAATATACTCAGCTTCTGTTGTAGAATCGGCTACTGTCTCTTGCTTTGAACTCTTCCAGCTCACAGCACCTCCATTTAGGCAATACACATATCCAGATTGCGATCGATAATCATCTTTGTCGGTTTGGAAGCTTGCATCAGTGTAACCTATTACATTGAGCTCTTCCTCACCTCCATAAATCAAGAATGTACCCTTAGTCCTTCTCAAGTACTTCAGGATATTCTTGACTGCAATCCAGTGACTTTCACCTGGATCAACTTGATATCTGCTCGTCATGCTCAAAGCATACGAGACATTGGGACGAGTACATATCATGGCATACATGATAGATCCAATAGCTGACGCATATGGAATCTTACTCATGCGTTGTCTCTCATCTGGTGTTGAAGGACATTGTTCCTTTGAGAGATATACACCATGTGTCATAGGCACGAATCCTTTCTTTGATTATTGCATGCTAAACCTTTTAAGCACTTTGTCTATGTATGTACTTTGACTTAGGCCAAGAAGCCTTCTCGATCTATCTCTATAGATCTTGATTCCTAATACATAGGTGGCTTCTCCCAAGTCTTTCATCGAAAAGCAATACCCTAGCCAAATCTTTACAGATTGTAAGGCAGGGATATCATTCCCAATGAGAAGTATGTCATCTATATACAATATTAGGAAGATAATTATGCCCCCACTGACCTTCTTGTAGACACAAGGTTCATCTACGTTTTTGATGAAACCAAACTCTTTGACTGCATCATCAAAATGAAGATTCCAACTCCGAGAAGCTTACTTCAATCCATAAATGGATCGTTGTAGCTTGCATATCTTTCCAGCATCCTTTGGATCGACAAAACCCTCGGGCTGTGTCATGTACACATCCTCAAGCAGATTTCCATTAAGGAAAGCTGTTTTGACATCCATCTGCCAGATTTCATAATCATGAAATGCAGCTATTGCAAGTAAGATCCTAATGGATTTAACCATGGCAACTGGTGAAAAAGTTTCATCATAGTCAATACCATGAATTTGTTTGAAACCTTTTGCAACCAGTCGACCTTTATAGGTTTGTACATAACCATCCATGTCGGTCTTTTTCTTGAAAATCCATTTGCACCCTATGGGTCGTACCCCTTTAGGTGGGTCAACCAAAGTCTATACTTGGTTTGCATACATGGATTCCATCTCAGATTTCATGGCCTCTTGCCATTTCTCAGAATCAGTGCCCATTATAGTTTGTTGATAAGATGACGGCTCATCCTCATCAATAAGTAGTAAGTCACCTTGTTGAGTCACAAGAAATCCATATCTCTGTGGCTCCCGGCGTTCTCTTACAGACCTACGCTGGGCTTGTGTCTCTTGAGCAGGCATTTTATCCACAACATCTTGTGGTGTCTGCTCTGTTTCCATCTCAATATCATGTTCAATGTTTTCTTGTGGTTGAACTTCACTAAGTTCTATTTGTCTCCCACTGGTTTTTCTAGAAATAAATTCTCTTTCAAGAAAGACACCAGTCCGAGCAACAACTACTTTGTTCTCGGTGAGATAATAGAAATAGTATCCTTTCGTTTCCCTAGGATACCCCACAAATAAACATTTATCAGATTTGGGTCCAAGTTTGTTAGTGGCGTGACGTCTAACGAAAGCCTCACAACCCCAAATCTTCATAAAATACATACTAGGATGCTTCCCAATCCATATCTCATATGGTGTCTTTTCCACTGATTTAGATGGAACATGGTTCAGTATGAATATTGTTGTTTCCAAAGCATGTCCCCAAAAGGATATCGTAAGATCTGCATGACTCATCATTGATCTAACCATGTCCAACAAGGTTCGATTTCTCCTCTCGGATACACCATTCCATTGTGGAGTATACGGAGGAGTGAGTTGTGGGACTATCCCACACTCCTTTAGATAGTCATGAAACTCTTGGCTTAAGTATTCACCTCCTCGATCTGATCGAAGGATTTTGATACTTTTGCCAAGTTGGTTTTGTACTTCATTCTTGAAATCTCTGAACTTTTCAAAGGTTTCATGCTTATGCTTCATTAGGTACACATATTCATATCTACTGAGGTCATCAGTAAATGTAACGAAGTATTGAAAACCACCTCTAGCTTGTGTACTTATTGGCCCACATACATCACTATGTATTAGTCCCAATAAAACATTTGCCCTTTCAACATGTCCCTTGAAAGGGGCTTTAGTCATCTTGCCCATTAAACAAGATTCACATGTTTCATATGATTCAAAATCAAATGAATCCAAAACTCCATCCTTATGAAGTTTTGATATGCGTTTCTCGTTTATGTGGCCCAAGCGACAATGCCAGAGATAAGTTGGATTAGAATCATTATTTTTAATCCTTTTAGTATTTATGTTATAGACAGGCATATCAAGATTTAATACATAAAGACCATTAATCATTTGTGCACTAGCATAAAACATATCATTTAAATAAATGGAACAACAGTTGTCCTTTATCATAAATGAAAATCCACACTTGTCCAAACAAGAAATAGAAATAATGTTTTTAGTAATAGATGTCACAAATTAACAGTCTTTTAAAATCAACGATACACCAGAAGGTAAAGCTAAACAATAATCTCCTATAGCTAATGCAGCAACTCTTGCTCTATTTCCAACTCGGAGATCAACTTCACCTTTCGCCAACGTCCTACTCCTTTTTAGATCCTGCACATTTACACAAATGTGAGATCCACATCCAGTATCTAATACCCATGATGAAGAAGTAGATAAATTGACTTCTATAACAAAAATACCTGAAGTGGAAGTCACACTTCCTTTCTTGAGATCCTCCAGATAAACTTTGCAATTTCTTTTCCAATGACCGGTCTCACCGCAATGGAAACAGTTCCCTTCTTTTGCTACTCCTCCCTTTGGTTTTAGTGCAGAAGCATGTGGCTTAGACTTAACAAGAACCTTCTTGTTCTTCTTGAAGCTCTTGGCTTTAGTCTTTCCTTTGCTCTTATTCACAATAAGAACATTCGTAGGTTTAGACTTTTTGCTGTTTGCTTCAAAGGTTCTAAGCATGCCAAGTAATTGAGGTAGAGTCTTTTCAATTTCAATCATATTGTAATTTAAGACAAATTGACTGAAGCTTTCAGGCAACGATTGCAAGATCACGTCAGTGGCCAACTCTTGGTCCAAAGGAAAACCCAGCTTCTCCAGATTCTCAATGTACCCAATCATCTTGAGCACATGAGTTCCAACTATGCTTCCTTCTACCATTCTACACTGGAACAACGCTTTAGAGAAGTCATACCTCTCTTGTCTTGCTTGTTGTTGGTACAGTTGCTTTAGATGCTCGATCATATCAAACGCCTCCATTTCCTCATGTTGCTTCTGAAGCTCAGAATTCATGGTGGCAAGCATAAGGCACCCAACATCAAGTGCGTCATTTTGATGCTTCTTGTAAGCATCTTTATCGGCTTTAGCAGCCGTCAAGGGAGGTTCCTCAGCAGGTAAGGGTTCATCTAGAACATATTGATTCTTTTCTTGCTTGAGGACAATCCTCAAATTCCTATACCAGTCTAGGAAATTTGTCCCATTAAGTTTGTCCTTCTCAAGGACCGATCGCAATGATAATGTGCTAGTATTGTTGTTTGTTGCCATGGATATCTACAATATAAATATGCAAAATAAGTTTATGATTTTTATCATTTAATATGGTCTTATATTAAATGACACTCCCACTATTTTGTTTAAAATTATCAACCCTCGAAACCTTTAGTGGGCCAAGATCCATATTTCACCTAATCTTGAGTTAGCTTTGGCTAATTGCCCAAGACTCGGTTATTTAGGTAGACAACACTTTGTCAATTACATCACATGTAATTTTTGGATAGTTGGACGAACAACACTTTGTTCAAATTCATCAAATGAATTATTATCCAACCTATGCCTCTAGGTTCCCAATCCTATTGAGATAACCTAGTTAAGTCATACCCAATTTAAAGTAAAGCGGATATCACTATTACCCTTTCGCGCCTTACCAAGATTGCCACGGTGCTTTGCTTTGGCAAACCCACACATGTTCAATCGAAGTCTTGACGAGTACTTTTAATTTTGGAAGGCATCTAAAACTTAATATTTTAGAGGGATTTATTGATCTCATGATTTTATTATTGATAATTTAAAATATGTCCACTACATATAATCATATACATATCTACTTATATGTATAATAAAATTATCAATCTAAAACATAAGATAAATCATGCATCAACATACATAAATTAACGTGACATGGTTATAGCCCCTACTAGCGATTTTCTCAAGCCAATGAGAAAATCATAAGAGTCAACCTAAGGTAACTTCACAAGCACCTTCCTTTGGCTCCAAATTGTGAATGGCCTCCTCTCCCGGCACCAAGCTTCATCTTCATTGATCACCATCGATAAAATAAACTATACTATATAACAATTACAAGATATAGAGAATTCCTCGATTCACATTCGAGGGGAACGTAGGGGAGGGATAACAAATTGAGAAAAATAGAGAAGGCACGACATGTATGTCGTGTTATAAATTACAAACATTCACAAATCCTATCTAATAGGTTATAGGGCTATAACCATGCACCATGCTCAAACAACACATAAAACATGCTATATCATTTAATTAATTAAATTCTAAACATTTTAAAATTTAATTCTAATTAAAACTGTAAAATAAAATTTTGAAAAATTATCGTACGCTCGGGACATCACATGCCACGAACTAAAGCGACTAAACCATGAACAATAATGGTTCGAACCATCATGGACCACGGCTGGACCAATCATGGGCCTAGGGTTTGAAACCCTAGCCCACGACTTGGTCCGAGCCACTTGAGCGAGCGAGCGGCCGCTCAAGACCTAGCCCATGCGCCGTCTAGTGTTTCCATCGAGCCAATGCGTCCGAAACGTTGGAATTTGATTAGCCACGAGTCACGGTCAGGCCATGCACGGTGGTGGCTCAACCATCTCGAGCCAAGGGTTCGAAACACCCTAGCTCTCACGTGGTGAAGCCGTTATACCATGCATGCGTGAACCATTATCGAGCCATAGAGTTCAAAACTCTAGTCACGTCTCGACACATCCATGCACGAACATGAGCCACAACGACTAGATCATCTCGAGCCAAGGGTCCGAAGCACCCTAGCTCTCACGTGGTGTAGCCGTGGGTCAAGTGCATAAGTGGTGGTGGCCGAAAACAATTGAATGGATTCGATTATTTGCTTCGTGTATCGTATACATTAAACATCAATTATATCAAATATAATTTCATGATAATTTCATAAACTTAATTTAATCATATCATATATGATTATATACAGTTTTTATAGCATGCAATATAATCCTAATATGATTAAAATAATTTAACCACATAAATCCGATATGAGCCTTGTACACGGCTCTGATACCACTGTAAATAATCCAACAAGCATAGCAACACAGCGGAATAAAAAAAAATTGGATTACTAATACACCGGATCTATACAAATGAGTTCACATCGGATAAAGGATAAAAGTTCTCACCCTTGTAGTGTGTTTGAGCAGATTCCACGAAGCAGCACCACGTCCAACGCCTCCTTCGAGTCACTAGCAAAACTTATCAAGTTTTGCCTCAACGGTACCCACACGATCAAATCGGGTGAAGGGATAGTCTAAGAACAAGTTGCGAGACTCGTTCTTAAATCGGAACAAGAAGCACACTCGATTCACAATCGAATGAACTCCGGAATTCACCAAGAACCACACGGCTATGAAGAAGCCGAGAGCTCAAGTGGTGATAGCGGCCGTGAGCTTCAAGAATGTAGGTTAGAATGATTTCAAAATTGTCTAACAATTAATTATATCAAAGTTATTAAAAGGGTTTAATTAAGTTCAAGACTTTCTCAAAGTCTTATGGGCCCAAACCCATGATTTAATTAAGTTCTTTTAATCATTCAATTAAGACTCCTCTTAATTAATTAATTCATCCAATGAATTTAATTTCCCTTCTCGATTTAATCTTTTGTGCGACCCGATAGGATCTTGTAATGTTGGCAGGGACATAAAATCTCATTTTATGTCGCAAGCAATGAGCGGTATCTAGCAACACATCAATGCTACCCAAATTACAAGAATGTCAATGACTCGACATGACCTAGGAACCGTGATAATATTAATCATGTAACTTAATCCCTTTGTCCTTTGTGTTTAGATTGAACACGAGTCATGGAATAGTCATACTCGTATATTCAATCTCTATTTCTTGATCCCCAAGTAGAACTAGAATAAACGAATAAGCTCGATATCTCATATCGACTCATTCGAGCATGGCCATGCATTTTAGTCTTACTTGATCAAGGGCCCAAACACTTCTCCTGATATATAGGAGGGACAAATCCTATCTCGATCAATCATCATCCCTCTACATAGTTCGTAGTGTATCCAATAGTTGCTTTTATAGTATACCCTGTTACAGGTAACGTTTGACAATATCAAGATACATAACTCCTTGTGTTGGGATCTCTGATAATCGCAAGTCGTAAGGATTACATACATTATTATCACTATGAGAATTGCTTATGACGCTCATATAACTATCCATGTAGCATTCTCATGGTGGGTCTGTCAAGTACATCGTTCTCTAACATGTACCCATGTGTTGATTTGATATCTCATATAACTATCCATGTAGCATTCTCATGGTTAGTCTGTCAAGTACATCGTTCTCTAACATGTACCCATGTGTTGATTTGATATCTCATATCAATGAACAATTCATCAATCAACACATACTAGTCTCTATGTATTATCATTATCCCGATTCATGATAATACTTGACTAGGGACAATGTTTAAGAATAATACAATATTATTCTAAGGACATTAACATATATATTAATTCACATTGCACAGTTAAACGAATAATATATAATAATGAATTGTCATTCATAAAATCATAAACATTGTATGTCAAAACAATCATCCAATGACATGTCTTAGGGCATATCCCAACACTATTATGGCTCGATGGGAGCAATTATGATAATTCATGGCTCGATGGGAGCAATTATGTTAAGATGCATTCATATTAATATACGTTTGATTATGATATATGTTTTGGAGAATTATGAAAACTATTATATTGTCATATCGATTGGCCCCCGTTTGGTGAGTGTTTTCCCAAAACACTCACCCCTTACTCTACCTTCCAGATAAAGACGATGAAGAAATTGAAGTTGAAGAAGAACATTTTTGGGGTTGGTGATCCGCTGCGTTTCTATGAATTAAAGACATCATTTTTGGTTTATTTAGGATTTCATTAAGTTATTCCGTTTTAATACTTTTAGGGTTTGATTATGCAATTTAATTTCGATTGTAAAGATAATTATTTATTTTTATGGAATATATACTGGTTTTTCGTTGAATACGATATTACGAGGCTTATTGATTTCAAGTTGTTATTGTGAATCAATGCCGATGTTAGTGACCCCGGTCTCGGGGCGTGACAGTCCGCGTGGGAATCTTCCACGTTTGCCTGGTCCTGCTTTGTCGTCTTTTTTCTGGTCCCTCTTTACAGGGAATCCAGTGGTTCTTTCTCCTCTGGGTAGCTCGGGTAGATGTAGTCCTGCCATCATCCCACATGAGCCATGTTGTAGAACTTCCGGCAGGTTTCTTTGGTAGCCGAAATTTTGTTGCCCCACAATATTTGCCTCTTCTTTTCAAAGATCTCCTCGGCAAATTTCGCAGTATGGCTTGCTATAGTGTTAACCATGAGTGATCTGTTCGTTGTTTTTTGGAAATTTTGAACGGATACTTGACTTTGTCCATCTCGGTGAGACAGACCCATGAATTCTTTATTCTACTATAGACTTGGCCCTTAATTCTTCTTTGAAATGATGATTTTTTTAGTCTTTGTAGTTTTTTTTAGTCTTTGTAGTACATAGGATCATAATTAAGTAAGGTCCATTTGAATTGAGGGATTTGGAGTCATGGATTGTAAATCCATTTGCTTGTTTGGATAAATTTATGTTGGGTGGATTTCAAATCCATCACTTTCTTATTTTATGTAGATGTAATGATAGTTATGGTGGATATACAATTATACATACATGTATCATTTCAAACCCATTAATAAAATCATTTTCTTTAGATCAAATCTCTCGATCCAAACACAACCTAATAGACTCAGTGGTATTTAAATATAATTTTTGAAAGGGATTTTGAAAATGTTGGGAGAAAGTTTGTATGTAATTGTTTGTGGTTTGACTCATTTTATGTGTCGACAATGAATTTTTTTAAATTAGTGCCATGCAATAATATAATTATTTGTTGCTTCTGGCACTACCTAGTTTAAAAAATACTTATTTAATTTAAAATATTAATATAAAATTAAAAATATTTATATTAAAATATCTTACTATTAAGCAAGTATGAGTGGCTAGGTAATTATCATCGTCACCAAATAAAGTTTGACTAAAATAATTTGTTTTTTCTAATATTGAATTTTGTTATTTTCTTAGAGAAACTTTATTTTTCTTCCAAATATAATATTATATTATTTTTTTCTGAAATATACATAGAAACTATAAATTTCACGATAAGTAAAAATATATTTAAAGTTTAAATTTCAATTTCAATTACTAAAATTTTATTTTTTACAAAAATTTCCCTTGCCCATTTAGAAAGTTTAATATATCAGATTCTTACCAAAATAAAGTTATTAGATAAAGTATATTATGTGTTTATTTTTTAAGTTGTTGAAAAACTTTTGTCTGAAAATTATAATATTTAATGCATACGCACTATGTGCAGCGCTACTAGTAATACTAACAAAATTTTATTTTAAATAAACTGAAACACAAACAAAATATGTAAACAACATATTTTTTTTAAATTTCTTATTTTCCAAATTTATAAAGCTTAAAATTTAATGATGAAACGCTTAACACTGGGCTAAAGCTATAACAGGTAGTAGATATGCAATTTTATTTTCCTTATAGTAAGTGTAAAATATTGTATTAAGCGACATGTGGATATGAGAAGATGCTCCATATAGGTGTCAATGAGTCGGACTGTTAAGTCAATAAACGACAGATGGTCGCACATTCATCAATGAGTGCACAGAAGGATTATTGGGTAACCAGCCCCAACAATCCCCCTCTAGAAATTGCTTTCTGGGCGACTCGAACTCATGATCTTGCTCCGATAGAAATCGAAGGGTCAAACGCTTACCACTATGCTAAAAATTATAGCTGGTAGCAGAGACACGACTTTATTTTCATATAGTGGCAGCGCATAGCCTCGTACTAAGCGACATGTGGACATGATGGACTGCATTCTATAGGTGTCAATGAGCCAAACTGTTAAGTCAATAGACGACAAGAGACCACACTTTTATCTACGAGTGCACAGACTTACTGGACAAACACAACCCCGACAAAAATCCAACTAAATAAAAATGTAACCAACCAATTATAATTACTGAATATTTTTTTAAAATTTGAAATGAGAAAACTCTCTAAATTCCTGATTCACTTTAGACAAATGAAAAATCAACCTCACATTAAATCTTTAATTAATTTCCTCATGTGCCGATGCGATTTTGACTAATAAGCAACTCATTAACGACGATCTCAATGACAATTATTAGTATAACCAAACCGTACCGTATACGTTCCACTGTCTCCCTCCCTTCTTTGCTCCAATTTTGCTGTGGAAAAAAAGACACTAAAGTCGCGTATTACCACCTTCTCACCGACAATTTCGCAACATACTCACCATTTTTAGTTGAAAGTGGACATAATTTGAGGACAGTGTACTGTAGAGATCTACTACAAATCCTTTTCTTCTTTTGTCCTTCTCTTATTTGGAAGGCAACCTTCACAAAACATGTCATACACACTGTTTGTCGTACTGTTGTAGATTCACACAGTTCACACAGTATTCTGCAATTTCTTAAGTTTATAGCTCTGATTTTGGAACTGCATTGTGTAATTCATGCAAAGAATTAGAAGTCGGGGCTCGAATTTATCTTTTCCTTTTGTTTGAACCAAGAAAATTCACCCACATTGACATAGATAGATTATTAGACAGTTTCAGTTTGTTTTTTCCCCTTTCTTTTTGCTGGATTAATGGCGAATAGTTCGTGCAAAGAATGGGAGATTTGTACAACAATCCGATGTTACTTTCATCCTTCCCATTTGCTGACGAAGAAATTCACACAAAAGCCATGAAAGCTCTGTTATAGTTCAAAGTCAGTCACTCCCATGTCAAAACTCGCCAAGATAATACCTTTTTTCCTTCTCTCATTCCCCCTTTTCTTTTTCTTCAAACACTTACCTACCTACCCTTTAACCAACCCAAACGAAAAGGACCACCTTTCTTTCTTCAATTCTAATACCGCTGCCGCAAGCTTTTTTGCTCAGCCGCCTCCGCGGTGGCCGAAGGTGGTGGTGGAGAGAACAGGGATCATTGATGAAATGGGTTTTATGACTGACGACTTTATAGTGGGAGAATTCGATGAAGGGCTTATACAGAGTGTGGATGTTACAAATTTTAGTGCTGAGAATGATAAAAGGGAGAATGATGTGACAAAGATTGCGATAGAAATTTGGGCTTTGTGATGAGAGTATGAGTGATTACATTCCTTGTTTTGACAATGTGGAGGCTATTTCTAGGTTTACTTCACTGGAGAGACGTGACAAGAATGAGAGGCATTGCCCGGAGATTGGGAGAGGATTGGATTGTTTGGTGCCTAGGCCTAAACATTACAAGATTCGCATCCCATGGCCGGAAAGCCGGGATAAGGTACAATTTATTGATTTTTTTATGGTTGTTGTGGTCTTGATTGATTCTTGTGTGATTTTTTTGTTTTGGTTACATTCTTGAATTAGATATTGATTCTGTATGGATTGTTTCTGTTTCTATTCATCACCAATTAAATGATTTGTTCTTTATTTGATGTATACCTAATGTGATAGACCATCGAAGCTTCTTGTTACATATAGTAGAGAAATGTACTTGGCTTCTTTGATCATAAATGTAAGATGGAGGATTTGTCGTTTTAACAATAAGTATAACTAAAAATAATAGTGTAATTCGAATATTTTAAACCGCAAAGCAATTCAATGTTTTACACTCATATTTCAAAGGGTAAAGCAATTCAAGCACCACGATTTTATCTTTCAGCAAGCAGAAACAATAGTTGTTCCACTATAATTGTGCCAACTTGCAACACATGAAAATTTAAAAAAATGATTTTAACTCTGTTAATGCAAATTATAGAATTGAGTGATTGACACTTGAACAAATGCTATAACTAGTGATAATAGTGCAACTCATATATTTTGAACCATATTATGAGCCCAAGCACTAGATTTTTGTCCCAATAAGGTTAATTGTTGTCTCTGACAATAGGTATTTGAATGATTTGCGTAATACTTTGATGCAAATGTGTAGTTATTGGGGTGTACCAAATTCTGTACAAGTTAAAAAGATACCCTTGTGTCTGGAAGCATTCACTGTAACGTCTTCCCTGAACAAGATGGTACAGGATAAACTTTGAGATGCATTTTTTTTTTATAGGAAGTGGAGATAATACTTATTTGATTGTGTGATAATATGATGGAAATGTGTGGCTACTGGGTTATGGTAAATTCTGTGCAAGTTTAAGATACCCTTATGTGTAAATCTTCTGGAAGCATTAACTGTAGGGTCTTCACTGAACAAGGCGAGAATACAGCGAAATGGAACCGGTAGTTTCAATAGTGGGCACTTTGCAGGAGGAGATTTTGGATGCTCTGTTTTTGTGAACTCCTATGATATATGTGGACAATGACGAACTCTGCGCATAATCTGACATTCTTGGTGGATTGCAATGACAAACTGGAACATTAAGTCCTTGTATGCAAATTTGTTTATTTAGCTACAAACTTACCAATATCTATTTTCTTTTGAGCCATTCCATTCATTTTTTTGTTTGATTGAGCTGTGTGATCTTTATACTTACACCAAAAGACAGTCTCGGCCTAGGTGAAAAGTTCTACCTCCTTCCCTATTTACCACAGCATCTTTTTCCACCACCTAAACAAAATGAAAACAAGAAAAGACACGAAGTGAGTCCTCCAAGGAATCATGTTCTTGCATAAACCACCATCCGTGAGCACCCCGAATAGAATCTAGTTCCTTATGTTTTTAGGTGAATTTAGCTTCTGAATTGTGAATTAAAATTGATTCTTGTGATATTTAATATGTTATCACCTGAAAACTCATGAGCATTAGCGATTAGAATTGTTGTGATCTATTCTTCTGTCCAAATTTAGATAATCATAAATAGGTTCTGAAACGTTACAACAGGTGTGGTTTGATAATGTACCTCATACACACTTAGTTGAAGAGGAAGTAGGACAGAATCGGTTTTCAAGAAAAGACGGTAATCTTATATTTCCAGGGATTGGATATCAAGATCAGTACCTAAATCATATCTCTGAGGTTTGTTTCTTTCTAATTTCTCTTTGGATTTTATGCCTTACTTGCTTCTTTCTGATCTTCCTGGGTAAATGGATTTAGATGGTTCCTGAAATTCCATTTGGCCGACGTACTCGGGTTGTTTTAGATATCGGATGTGGGGTTGCGAGTTTTGGTGCATACTCGATGGAGCAGAACGTAACAACTCTGTCAATTGCTGCAAAAGATTTTTATGGGAACCAGATTCAAGTTGCACTGGAAAGAGGTGTTCCTGCTATGGTAGCAGCATTTGGAACCCAACGTTTGCCTTTTCCAAGCCAAGCATTCGAATTAATTCATTGTTCAGTGCAATATTAATTGGACCCGTGATGGTATGCCGTCATTCTGTTTGTATTCATTTGCTCTGAATTTTTTTGAGTTTGCAATTTGTTTTCTTTGTACTTCTTTCTGGAAACTAATGCAATGTTCTTTTATTTATTGTCAAAGAGGTAGAAGTATCAGGTGTAAGTATTTCTCGACACATTTTTCACCCCTTCTAAGTTATGGTTGAATTCTAAGTAATAATCGTTATCTTTATTCTTATCATGCTGCATTTGAAGATGGAATCTTACTTCTCGAGGCAAACAGGGTGCTTAGAGCTGGAGGATACTTTGTCGGGGCACCCTCTAACAAACATGAAGACAACCAAGTACAGCAGTGGAAAGGTAACCAGTCTTGGTATCACCAAACAGACTTTATTTGTGCAAGTATATATTGGGTGGGAGGAACTTTAAAATTTTCATGATTACTTTTCATTTCATTGTTTCGATTTTAAATTGTCATGCTCCTTCCAAAAATAAAGACAATACTATCATTAAAACCCTTCACTGGGACAAATGATAAACTATTTTTTTGCCTTTCTTTATCTTATCTTTCTAGGCATGGCGGACCTTACTAGTCACCTTTGTTGGGAATTGGTAAAGAAGGAACAACATGTTGCTATTTGGCTGAAGCCTCTGAACAACAGCTGCTATCTGAGCCGTGATCCCAAATTCAGCCTTCACTATGTGGGATTGATGACGATTCTGATGATATTTGGTATTTATTCTATTTTGTTTTTTTATCTCAGATAACTTATTTTTTCCTTGTGAAACAATGGATGAAACTGATGGATCAAATCTATAGCAAAATATTCAAACTTACTAGAGATACAAATGAATCAAGCTTGTTCACAAGTTCTATTCTAAATTATCGACTTGAATTGAGCTAGTTCAGATATATAATTTCAGCATATTTAAGACTTAATTCGAACTTAAAATCATTTTGTTCGATAGTGTGCACGAGCTTTAATATTTTTGCTTATATTTTACAATTATATTTAGAATTAAATGACCCTACGAGTTGGAGCCATAATGCAGGCTTTGCTTAATGGTACTTGATAGTTAAGTTCAAAGATATGAATCAATCTCAAATCCAACTTCTCAATCAAGCCAAACTTGAGCTCAACTTACTTGATGATTTGAACTTCTAGCTGGCTTAAATATCGAGAAGACTTGAATTTGAACCCTAAGTCATTGTATACTATTATATTTCTTTTTATTGGTTTCTTCTTCAGATAACAGAGAACTTTTTGTACTTTTGTTCCACCTTGCAGGTATGTTAAAACGAAGGCATGCATCACCCGTTTACCCGAAAATGGTTATGGAGCTAACATTACAAGCTGGCCTGCACGTCTGCACTATCCACAGGACAGGCTATATAGCATAAAATGGATGCCGATAAGTCCAGGAAAGAACTATACAAAGCAAATTCAAGATACTGGAATGAGATTGTGAGAGGCTATATTGTGGCGTTTCACATAGACAAAATGAACCTAAGAAATGTAATGGATATGAAAGCCGGATATGGAGGGTATGTAAAAGCAGTCGAGTCTTTGTTTCCTTAAAACAAACTTATTCAAACGGGATTGTTTTTCCATGCCAGGTTTGCAGCAGCTTTACTCGATTTCAACGTAGATAGTTGGGTTATGAATGTCGTTCCACTAACAGTGATGCACGATTGGTACGAGCATGAATGAACATCCACCCCACCCCTTTTTTGTGTCAGTTTTCTTATAAAAGTAACTCGGTTCAACGGATGTTGCAGGTGTGAGCCGTTTGACACTTATCCTAGAACTTATGATCTTATAAATGCAGCAGGCCTGTTCTCTGTTGAACAAAAAAGGTTTCACTTTCGGATTCAGACTCTTCTTCTCCCAAGTTCAACCTGTTATTATGAAATTTGAAAATAAATCGTTGTTTTTGCCATCCAGATGTAATATATCGAACATTATGTTGGAGACGTATACTAAGACCAGATGGGCGAGTTTACATACGTGACACGAGTGTCGTGATTGATGAGCTTAACATGTGAGAAGCGTTTGTAAAGTATTGTATGAACAAAATGAGAGAAATATAAGAATCATTCTAGGTTTATATGGTAGCATAAGAAACATATTGTTTTTATTCTAAAGAGTAAAACCAAAACTACAGTTTTTTTGGTTCATTATATTTTTTGAAGACAGTTGACAGAAACAATGTGGCCATGCCTTATTAATTGTATGAAGATTTGAAAATTTTAATTTTTCACATAGTTGCAAATCTTGAAATCTGAAAATTTTTGAACTAGTGAGAATAATTGTATCTGTTGGTAGAGCCCAGGTTTTCCCGGATGGTTTCTCACCACTTTCTCATTTGGAACGCCTCGGTTTCGAGGCTGGCTATGGCCATTTAAAATACTTTGAAAACCTCATCCCAATGTTTAAAAAAAAAAAGAAATTGTCTCTGTTAGAAATGCGAAAATTCTTCAGAAAAAAGCAACTCTATAATATTTTTCCTTAATTTTATGTAAAGAAGTGCACCAGTTCAGTTTTAAGTTGTTTTGTTCCGTAGGTGTTGAAAACCATCAGTTTTGGTTCATTCGTTTTTTCATATTGAAACCAAACCAGACACTTGGGTTCAATTTTTAGTTTAAACCTCAAAGTTTCCTTTCTTTGAGCTTTATTTTCTTGACATTTTTCCTTAATTTTAAGTAAAATTTTCAACCCATTAGAGGAATTTAACTAACTTTCTTTTATACTAAAACAATCAAGATACTGTACAAGGTCAAAAGTATCAGTTATAAAGTTCATTTTCTCCTTTAAATATATAAAATAGAAGTCCAACTAAATCTAAAATAACTAAATAAAGTCCATACATGCACATACAAGGAGGGTAAATAATAGTTTAATGGAAAAACTTGCGCTGCACAAACACCACATATTCTATTTTGGATTAAATCCATATATACATACAAGCAGAAAATACACAGGGTTCAATGAAAAACTTGCGAAATGGTTCGGCTTCAAGTTAGCCCACGCAAAAGCCATATGATTCTGTTTCGATTTAGCAAGCAAATATAAATTTTCAAGTTGCAAACCAAGCTGCGGTTTCGGCATGCTACCGATTTATAACAAAAAGTAGATATGAGACGATAGCAAAATAACACTTGGATCAGAACAATACCCCATAAGGAAAATGTGCAACAAAGCTTTGCTAATTTCTTTATTGCTTCTTTCAAGTACTTAGATCAGGAGGATTATTAAATGAGATTTTGCTGCAGATTTGTGTAACATTTACTGAAGATTTATGACAAGCAATCATTTTCATGTTTCTTTAGCCAGTTTGGTTTGGAAATTTCTCCATGCTTCATTAATGGTTGTCTTTTCATTTTCTTTTGTTTGCTTGAAATTTCTTGCTTGGTTAAGTTGCCATTATTACTTGTGTTATTACAAGGGAGAAGCCTTCTCGAACAATACCGTATCTTCCAGGTATTATTATGCGTACTGAAATGTCGTATAAGCTTGCGGTATTGAACATTTGAACTTTCCTCCTTTTGGTATAATTTCTTTATGACGACTCAAAAATATTGTAAATACCATTATTAATACATTAAAAAAAACAAATAAAGAAACAAGTTTTACGAAAATACTCTCCACATGTATTAAATAAAGTTTTAAATAAATGATTGTAGAAGCATTGTTTTGAAAACCGGATCGGACCGGCCGGTTTAACCGGTTCAACCGATGATCTGTGTTTTGTCCGATCCGGTTGACCCTACAAAACCATCTAGCTAAAAATCGGTGGGAACCAAATCTAACCAGCCCAATATTGCAACCGATGAACGGGTCGATAATTGAACAATCGGATTCCTTTATTTTTGCTTTCTTTTTTAAAAATTTAATTTTTTTTATTTTGATAAAATTATAAATTAATATTTTAAAACATATGTTATATATAATCTATTGTTATTGAAATAATTAAAAAATAATATTTTACGTCTTATCAAAAAATTCACATACTTCTATACATGTGTCATATATATTATATATAAATATGTTCAATTTCTCGTAAATTATAAAATATGAATTGTTTCATAATTTTTTAAATATTTTCGTATGATTTTTGGACATTATTCTTTTTTGGCATTGCTTGTAAATTTTTGAGATGTTTTATTATTATTTTTTTAGGTTGGTCATTTGGTTTGATCTGATTTAGGGCTAGTTATTGGACTGGGTTGATCCGGAACAGGTTCGGAATCGGACCGGTTCAACCCGGTTCGGAACCGGATCCGAACCAACCTGATTGGAACCGGATCCGATCCGGTAGTTACCGGATCGGATTGGTTCTAATGGATTGGAATCGGTGCTTACCTGTTCCGGTTTAAACGTTTTCGGTTCCGGATTGGAACCGAAATCGATAGAAATTTTTTAAAAAAATTGTAATTTCGATAGAAATTATGAAATTTTTAATTTTTATTAATAACCGGTTCCGGGTTGGAACCGGTCCAATCCGGAACCGTTAGAACCTGAACCAAATCCGATCCGGTTCCTTACCGGATCGGATCGGTTCCAGACCCGGTTCCGGTTCGGGTCGGACCGGATTGGGCCAATAAGCACCCCTAATCTGATTTTTAAGTTTGACATATTATGTTGGTGTAATGATATTTTATCATTGTGAACAACTTGAAACTATATATATATATATATATATATATATATATATATATATATATATATATATATATATATTGCATAATGCTGATATAATCACCGGTTGAACCAGTGGTTCAACCGCTTGAACCAATCGAACCTATGTTAGAATTAATAATTATAATTGTGTTTAATTGATAAAAAGCCCAATAATTTATTATTAATTTTGTTAATGAGAACAAAATTATAGTAAGTTATTTATGATAGTCAATTAGACTAAAGAAATTTCACATTGAAAAATTGAGACACTTATGCTTTGTTTATAATGAGATACAAATCAATAAAGTGTATTTAAGTAGAAAAGATGGGTGTCTCTCGCGCGCCGTCCGTCCGTCCGCTCGGCTCGGCCCCGCTCGCCACGCCGCTGCCGCGAAGGCAGCCCTATCTTTTTACTACTCGGATTTCTGAAATGACTTTTCATCTACCCGATTTTTCATATTTTGCTGAGTATTAAGTTTGAGACTTTTCACCTACCTATAGAATTGATGTCATGTTTAAGTGTAAGACTTAAATCCATATTAATCTGATGTTAAGTGTTGAGACTTTTCATCTACCCCAATAAACATTACACTTAATTTCTGAGACCTTTGAAAGGTCTGCTGCTCAGCTATATAAGCTGATCTAGCCCTTTGTTTTCATCAATCCGAAAATTGTTCACTCACTCATATATTCATGCATTTTGAGAGTACTACACACTACTGGTGTTACGTGAGTCTGCTCGGATTTCTGCTTTATTCCGAACAGAGGCGATTGGGTGTTGTACCTTGGAACTCTCTTGTCCAGGAGGCCATAAGCTTGTAGGCTGGCAAATTTGAGTTTACGGGCACACGGTTTGCTGTGGCCTCATCCTGTTACAGTTCCCAGTTGTGCAGTTTTCGAATAGTATTTACATACTACTGTTGTAAGTTTACAGTCTATTTTATTTTTCGATTATAATTGTAATATGATTAAAGTTCAGTTATCAGATAACTTGTGGGAACAACAATCGTAAACTCAAATTTGCTTCTGTTTTTTGTTTTGGAACATAATCGATTTTTCGAAAATAAAATTGTTGAACTTTCAAACAATCACTGTTTGTGCACTATCAAAATTTTATATTGTTCATTTAAAACTAGTTTGATATTATTTGTGTTGTATCGTGTTTATTCTTTTTTAGCTTATGGCTGACCAGATTCCAAACCAAGTTACTGAGAATACTGAGATCTCAGTGATGAAAGCTAGCGGCGCTGGGGTCGTTATGCCAGTTCTGAGAAACCCAATGCCGTTCTCTCAATTTGAGAAACCGAAAAAGTTCAAAGGTTCCAACTTTAAGCGTTGGCAACAGAAGATGATGTTCTTCTTTACCACTTTGAACTTGACCAAGTTTCTTAAAGATGAGAAACCAGTGGAGGATAAAGATGATCTTCAATCTGGTGTAATAGTTGAATCGTGGTTGAGTGCCGACTACATCTATCGTAACTACTGTACTGAATTCTCTTTACAATGCACTTTTAAATGTGTATTCCCCCAAAGAAACTGTGAATGATCTTTGGGGATCATTAGAAATGAAGTACATAGTTGACGATGCAGGCGCAAAGAAATTTGTAGCCGGTCGATTCCATGACTATCGAATGGTAGATGGCAAGAGCGTTGTTGAGCAATGCGAATAGTTGCATCTGATATATCATGAACTTGTTGCCGAAAGTATTGGGCTAAATGATGCCCTCCAAGTGGCGATGATGATTGACAAAGTACCGCCATCTTGGAAGGACTTCAAGAGCTTCCTGAAGTACAAGCAAAAGATAATGAGTCTTGAAGATCTTATCATGAGGCTGCGCATCGAGCAAGACAACCGAAAAATTGACAAGAAATCGATCGGTATGATTTCCAAGGCCAACGTGGTTGAAGTTGGGGGCAACTCCCGCAGGAATAAGCGCAAACGCACTTTTGATTCCAAGCGAGATACACATAACAGGAGATTCACCGGTGATTGTTATGTGTGCGGTAAAACTAACCATAAGGCCAAGGACTGCACACAACTCCAAATCAATGAGAGTAAAAGGAAGGCAGTCCCAACCAGAGGCAAAGGCAAGAGCCCTGCACATGCCCACATGCTGAGGACAATCTGAGCTCAGACATGAATGACATGCATCTGACTGCAGTGGTGTCGGAGGTGAACCTTGTTGGTGGGAACTCCAAGGAATGGTGGATGGACACTGGGGCTACTCGCCACATATGCGCCAACAAATGGATGTTTAAGACCTATCAACTAGTCAATGATGAGCACTTTTACATGGAAAATTCAGCAGTCTCAAGAGTTGAAGGCAAGGGGACGGTTCTGCTGAAGATGACTTTTGGTAAAGAGTTGACTCTTACCGAGGTGCTCCACGTGCCAGAGATACGAAAGAATCTCATCTTCGGAGCAGTGCTGAACAAGAAAGGCTTTTGGCTCGTGTTTGAATCCGACAAAGTCATTCTGTCCAAGGGTGATATGTTCGTGGGAAAAGGCTACTTGGCCAATAACCTCTTCAAGATTACTGTAATGACTCTAGCTCATAAGGCTAAGTCTAGTGTAGAGGTTGAGGTTGATGTTAATGCAGCAAATGAGGCTAGGACAAGCAAAAATAATGTAATGAATGTTGCCAATGTAGCTAATAAAACTTTAAAGTTTGATTATTCTCGTGAGTCTTTATATTTGTGGCATGGACATTAGGACATGTGAATTATAAGTCCTTACAACGGCTAATGTCTATTAATCTATTACCTAAATTTAACATCAATCATAAACACAAGTGTGAGACTTGTGTAGAGTCCAAATTAACAAAGTCTTCATTCCATTCAATTGAGCGAAGCACCGAACCGTTAAACTTGATCCATACGGATGTATGTGATCTAAAATATGTACAATCTAGAGGTGGTAAAAATTATTTCATAACATTTATCGATGATTGTACAAGATATTGCTATGTATACTTAATGAGAAGTAAAGACGGAGCAATTGCCATGTTCATTCACTACAAGAATAAAGTTGAGAATCAACTTGATAAAAAGATTAAAATTCTCGAAGTGATCGAGGCGGTGAATATGAGTCATCATTTGCTCAAATATGTGCTTAGAGTGTCATTATTCATCAAACCAATGCGTCTTATTCTCCCGAACAAAATGGTATTGCTGAAAGGAAGAATAGAACGCTTGAGGAAATGATGAATGCTTATAAGTTCTGACTTACCTCGGAACTTGTGGGGTGAAGCTCTGTTTTCCGCCAACTATGTGCTAAACAGAGTACCACATAAAAAGTTGGATAAAACGCCTTATGAATTGTTGAAAGATCGCACACCTAGCTACAAGTTTTTAAGAGTTTGGGGTTGTCTAGCAAATGTACCAATTTATCTTCCTAAACGTACTAGGATAGGACCTAAGACAGTGGTTTGTGTATTTATCGGATATGCGCAAGATAGTAGTGCCTATCGATTTCTAATACACAAATCAGATAATGTAGAAATGCATGTATATACTATCACTGAGGATGATGATGCTTCATTCTTTGAGGAAATCTTTCCACACAAAACTCAGACATTGACTGAAACCAATGTTGAGAGTTTTTTTGGGGATAGAGAATCTCAAGAGAATGTAGAATCGCCTAGACGAAGCAAAAGAGCGAGAAAAGAAAAGTTTTTTGGCTCTGATTTCCTAGCATATCTGTCGGAAAAGGATCCAGCTACTTTCAAGGAAGCAATGTCATCTCAAGACTCTGATCTTTGGAAAGAAGCGGTGAACAGTGAGATAGAATCTATCTTACATAATCATACTTGGGAACTAGTGGATCTTCCTGCAGGTTGTAAACCACTAGGCCACAAGGGGATCTTCAAGAGGAAGATGAAAGCTGATGGTACGCTAGATAAGTACAAGGCTAGAATTATAGTGAAAGGCTACAGACAAACTGAGGGTGTTGATTATTTCGACACATACGCTCCTGTATCCAGGAAAACGTCGATAATGTTAATAATTCATTTTGCTGCATTATATAACCTAGAGATCCATCAAATGGATAAAAACAACTTTTATAAATGGAGAGTTAGAAGTGGAGGTTTACATGGACCAATCTGAAGGGTTTGTAGTTCCAGGTAAAGAAACGAATGTGTGTAGACTTGTGAAATCATTGTATGGATTAAAACAAGCACCTAAACAATGGCACAAAATATTTGATAGCGCCATGCTTTTCAAATGAGTTTAAAACAAACCAATGCAATAAATGTGACGTGAAAGGAGACAACACAAATTATGTGATAGTATGTCTCTACGTAGATGACATGATAATTGTTGGTAATAACAATAACATCAAAATTACCAAGAAAATGTTGTCGCGAAACTTTGAGATGAAAGACTTAGGTCTTGCAGATGTGATTTTTGGGATTAAGATCACCAAACATGCAGATGGATATTCTTTCTTCCAGAGTCATTATGTTGAGAAGATACTTGACAAGTTTGACAAGGAAAATAATACCATCGCAATAATGATCGTATTATTTTAAACAAAAAATTCTAGTGTAGCGATTATTTACCGCCAGTGCACTGTGTCAGTAGTTAGTATAATGAAATTAGAAATACGAGTGTCGAACCCACGAGGACTAGTAGCAATTACAAGAGTTAATTAGCCTATCTATATTTAACCTATGAATATTGAAAGAAATCTAATTATTGCAAATCCAGAAATTTTGCCAATCCAAACAAACAAGCAATGAAAAGATACAGAAGTTAATATAGACGAATATCAAGACTTCAGTTCACCCATGTAATCCCCCACAATTCTCCTTTTAGTTACGACTTTAAATTCTACGTTCTAAGGTGACGAGTTTTCCGATTTTTATCCAATATACTATGGTCAAGTTATATTGAACCTAATATTGAAATGTAACAAGTCAATGGTCATGTACTCATTTAACATCCAACATTGCATACGCTCTATGAAAACTTCTAGCTTTCGATCTTGGTAGATCTATGGCTATCATAGTGTGCTAGATTTCACGCGATCAGTTTCAATCTAAAGCCCACGGTATGAATTATCGTGTCAAGTTATAATATTTATGGTCAAGTCAATTATAATTACTAACATCAATCCAAAGGTAGCTAATCCTTGAAAAGCATTAAAACATAATCATACTCAAAGAATTGTAGAAAAATCAATCAAAAACTCAAACTTAAATCATGGGTTCATACAAAGGATCCCCTAGTCTTGATAGAAAACTTAGACAACTATCATCATCAAATAATAATGCAAAAATATGTTTTTCAACAATATTAACATCAAAATATGAAATTCAAAATTAAATAAATTCAGAAATACTAATAAACGTGGGTGTCACTCCGTGCGTCGCTCCGTAATTCCGTCTCTTGTGTTGTTCTTGCTTCTTCAATGAATTGTGATATTTTTGGTGTGAATGGTAGATGAGGGAGCTTCTCTTAGGTCTGATAAAAGAGGTGCCAAGGTCCTCTTTTTCGTGCATTAAGTCTTCTATATATAAGGAAGGAGGTGCATGGAGGAGTCCATCTTAAACCAAACTCAAAAAGATTTTTTTTTATAAAACTCCTATCCGCGATCGATCTTCAGTAATTCCCGATTGATCGTTGAACCCTACTGGACGCTGGCCACCAAATAGCACATATCCGCGATCGATCTTCATTCCTTACCTATTGATCGTGAAATATTTCTGGACACTGGCGATCGATCGCGGCTGGTTACCGATCGATCGCCAATATAATATGTTTGGTTCCTCGATTTACAGCTCTGTGATTGATCGCTGTGATTATGCCGATCGATCGCCGAGCTATATAATTTCAATCTTTGAGATTCCGGTCCATCCTTCAATGTCTTCGCTCGGTTTGTTTTTTTTCAACATTTTTAACTCGTTTCCTCCACTTTTATCCCATTGGACCTAGATTCCTGAAATACACAAATATATACCAAAAAGCGTAAAATCGTCTAGGAATCAAAACGAAAATCCATATAAACTCATAGCAAAATAAGTGTAAAATTCACACTTATCAACTCCCCCAAACTTAGACTTGATCATCCTCGAGCAAGCAATAAGATCAAAAAGTAGAGTTCATCATCAATACTTTAAAAGAATTAACTTAGCAACTCAAATGTAAAAGCTCAGAAATCCCACTAACACATTAACAAGAGTCAATCCAAAAATCAACATGAAGTGTTTTCTCCTAAGACAAGCAATAGAACGTGTGTGTGTGCTATTGTCAATCTTGAGTTTCATACATATCTTCTAGATCAAATAATGCTAATAAACTCAAAGTCAAGATTGTCAAGCACTACATAAGCCTACTTTTCAAATAATACTAACTACGAATGAAATTGATATGAAACCTATATTACTGCAGTACTAATTACACATGAATTTGGTATGAAACTTTTACAATTTTGGTATTAAATACACATGAAATTGGTATGAATCTTTTACAATTTTGGTACTAATTATACGTGAAGTTTGTATGAAACTTTTACAGTTTGGTACTAAATAAATATGAAATTAGTATGAAACTTTTACAAATTTGATACATATTAAACGTGAACTAGGAAGGGTGGTATTAATTATAAATGAACTTGGTATGAAATCTATACAATTGTGGTACTAATTACAAAAGAACGTGGAATGAAACATTTACAATTTTGGTTTGGTACTAATTACAAAAGAACTTGGTATGAAACCTTTACAATTTTGGTGCAAATTACATATGAACTCGGTATAAAACTTTATAATGTTGGTATTAATTGCACATGAACTTGGTATGAAACCTTTACAATTTTGGTATTATTACACATATACTTGGTATGCAACATATACAATTTTGGTACTAATTACACATGTACTTGGTATGCAATCTATACAATTTTGGTACTAAATAAACATGAAATTGGTATAAAACGTTTACAAGTGTACATAAAATTGGTATGAAAACTATACAATTTTGATTTAAAACTTGTACAGTTTTGGTTCTAAATAAACATGAAATACTATACAATTTCAGTACTAAGTGTACATAAAATTGGCATGAAATATATACTATTTTCGGAACTTATTACACGTGAAATTGGTATGAAACCTACAATTTAGTACTAGTTACACGTAAAATTTGTATGAAACCTATACAGTTGTTAAGTGAAGTTGTTATTTAACATATACAATTCTGGTACTAGTTACACATGAAATTGGTATGGAACTTATACAATTTCACTATTAATATTGGTATGAAACCTATATTATTTCGATACTAATTACTCAAGAAAAAGTATGAAACATATACAAATTTAGTACTAATTAAACATGAGATTTGTATGAAACCATACTATTTCATTTCTAATTACATATGAAATTGGTATGAAATCTTTACAATTCTGGTACTAATTACACATGAAATTGGTATGAAACCTATACAATTTTGTACTAGTTACACGTAAAACTGGTAGGAAACATATACTATATTTGGCACTTATTACACGTGAAGTTAGTATGAAACCTATACAATTTCGGTACAAAGTATGCATAAAATTGGTATGAACTATGAAACCTATGAAATTTCTGTACTATTAAACCTATACAGTTTAGGTACTAGTTACACATGAAATTAGTATCAAACATATATAATTTAGGTACTAGTTACACAACATTGGTATTAAACCTATACAATTTGGGTATTAGTTACACATAAATTGGTATCAAACATATACAATTTTGGTACTAGTTACACTTGAAAATAATATTAATCATATACAATTTTTTGGTACTAGTTACACATTAAATTAATATCAAACCTATAAAATTTAGGTACTAGTACAACTGAAATTTGTACTAAACTTATATAATTTGGTTCTAGTTACACATGATATGAATTAATACAAATTAAATGCTCGCCTGTGAGAATAGAGATGTGTATATGAGTTGTATAAATGCCATTGGTGTTACTCTTTTCAAATTGATATTGCATGCAATGGGTTTAAGAGTAAACGTGCATGATGAATCGAAAATATAATTAATGCATTATAAAGGATTATGTCGAATCGTGCATTATTTGTGATTCCTGATTTGAATGTGTTTCAATTAACTGTATGATAGTTGAATCATCATACTTATTTAGAATATATCACTCGGTAGAGGGGGGTTTGAATATGACCATATGGTTTAGGTATAATAGTACGGAAATTTAATAGGTTTCATAATTCCTACCAATTTTATGTATACATAGTAGTAAAATTGTATAGGTTTCACACCAACTTCACGTGTACTAAGTAACGAATATAATATATATTTCATACAAACTTCATGCGTAATTAGTACCAAAATAATAGGTTTCATACCAACTTCACGTGTAACTAGTACCAAAATTGTATATGTTTAATACCAATTTCATGTGTAATAAGTACTGAAAGTGTATATGTTTTATACCAACTTCACGTGTAATAAGTACCGAACATAGAATATGTTTCATACCAATTTCATGTGTAACTAGTACCAGAATTGTAAAGATTTCATTCCAATTTCATATGTAATAAGTACCGAATATAGTATAGGTTTCGTACCAATTCATTCGTAATTAATACCAAAATTATATAGGTTTCAGACCAATGTTATGTATACTTAGTACCGAAATTGTATATGTTTCATACCAATTTCACGTGTAATAAGTACCGAATATAGTATATGTTTCATACCACTTTCATGTGTAACTAGTACCAAAATTGTATAGGTTTCATACCAACTTTATGTGTAACTAGTACCAAAATTATATATGTTTCATACCAACTTCACGTATAATAAGTACCAAAAATAGTATATGTTTCATATCAATTTCACGTGTAACCTGTACCAAAAAGCATATGTTTCATACCAATTTTACATGTAACTAGTACCAGAATTGCAAAGATTTCATACAAATTTCATATGTAATAAGTACCGAAAATAATATAGGTTTCGTACCAATTTCATTCATAATTTGTACCAAAATTATATAGGTTCATATCAATTTTATGTATACTTAGTATCGAAATTGTATATGTTTCATACTAACTTCACGTGTAATAAGTACCGAATATAGTATAAGTTTCATACAAATTTCATGTGTAACTAGTGCCAAAATTGTATAGGTCTCATACAAACTTCATGTGTAACTAGTACTAAAATTGTATATGTTTCACATCAACTATAAGTGTAATAAGTACCGAAAATAGTATAAGTTTCATACCAATTTCACGTGAAACTCGTACCAAAATTATATAGGTTTCGTTCCAATTTCATGTGTAAATAGTACCAGAATTGTAAAGATTTCATACCAATTTCATATGTAATAAGTATCGAAAATAATATAGGTTTCATACTAATTTCAAGTGTAACTTGTACCAAAATCGTATAGGTTTCATATCAATTTCATGTGTAACTAATACCAGAATTCTAAAGACTTCGTACAAATTTCATATGTAATAGGTACCGAAAATAGTATATGTTTCGTACAAATTTCGTTCGTAATTAGTACCAAAATTATATAGGCTTCATCAATTTTATGTATACTTTGTACCGAATTTATATATATTTAATATCAACTTCACGTGTAATAAGTACCGAATATAATATATGTTTCATATCAATTTAATGTGTAACTAGTACCAAAATTGTATAGGTTTCATACCAACTTAATGTGTAACTAGTACCAAAATTTTATGTGTTTCATACCAACTTCATGTGTAACTAGTACCAAAATTTTATGTGTTTCATACCAACTTCATGTGTAATAAGTATAGAAAATATTATAGGTTTCATACCAATTTCACATGTTTGTACCAAAATTGTATAGGTTTCATACCAATTTTATGTGTAACTAGTACCAGAATTGTAAAGGTTTCATACCAATTTCTTATGTAATAAGTACCAAAAATAGTATAAGTTTCGTACCAATTTCATTCATAATTAGCACCAAAATTATATAGGTTTCATACCAATTATATATATTCTTGGTACAGAAATTGACCTATGTTTCATGCAAACTTCATGTGTAATAAATACCGAATATATTATATGTTTCAAACCAATTTCATGTGTAACTAGTACCAAAATTGTATATGTTTCATACCAACTTCACGTGTAATAAGTACCGAAAATAGTATAGATTTCATACCAATTGCATGTGTAAGGTGTACCAAAATTGTATAGATTTCTTACCAATTTCATGTGTAACTTGTACCAAAATTGTATAGGTTTCATATATACTGTAATGATTTCTCGAAATTAAAAATTTAAATTTTAATAAAGATGTATCATAGTCATCTAACTAAAATAGAAAGTTAGAACAAAATTTGAGTTACAATAAAGAGTTGGAAGTATGTTTGTCTAACATAATGATTGATTACACAATTTTGTTTGACCGTAGAGATATTTTTTGAATTTTCACAATTTATATTATGATTATGATTATTTTATATTATATTAATATTATATTATATTAATTATATTATATATACTATTTTGATTATTATATATATTATATTATGATTCTTAGATATATATTATTATATTTATTATATTTGATTATTATAATACTAGAGATATTTTAATTATTATATAAAATAATAATCTTTATCAATCATTTTATCCTCTAATTAAACATAATATAATTTATCACCTACTATTTTATAATTATTTCATAATTTTTTAATCTTTATTACTTATCATATACATCACTTTAAAACGACACCTTAATACTTTATTTATATAATATTTTTATATATTAAATGTTATATATATTAATAATTAAATTCAATTTCTTCACCTCATTTGTAACTAGGCATGACAACGGTTTAATAAAAATCGTGGCCCGGCCCGGACTCGTAACCGGGTCAACGGGCCGGTTAACCGTTGACCCGGTTCACGGGCCCGAACTGTAACCGGCCCGTTACTGTATGGGCCGGTTACGGTTCACGGTTGTGGAAACCTTGGAACAGTCGGTGCGACCGGCGGTTTCACGGTTTTTTATTTTTTTTATTTTAATTTTAAAATTAATTTGTGTGTTGATGAAGATTCAAACTCTTGACCTCCAACATGTATAGATAGCTACTTACCACTAAGCTATTATCATGTTTGTTTTATTTTAGATAATATAATTATATATACCAACAGACAATATATATTATATATGTAATCTAATGATAAATATTTTATATTGACAAATATAAATAAAAATTATCTAAAAAAATATGTTATGCTCTTAAATAAATATCATAAAATAGAAATAAAATATAGCAAAGTAAATATAACAAACAATGTTTGATAAATTCAAAAAAACTAAAGAAATAGTTGTTGTAAAATAAAATATTATAATAATAAAGTAAATTATTATAAACAAATATAATATATACATTTTAATTATTCTACAAGCACTTTATTTGATTTACATTATATACAATAATCAAATAAGTATATCTTAATTTCTCACGATATGACTTACTATAGAAACTCGATAATGTAATATTTGATTAATTAATAAAATCTTTTACTAATTTGCTTATAATGATTTGGGAACAACAAATTGAATTGATAATTCACTAACTTTATATTATATAAATTATAACATCTAATTAATAATCAAAAATCTCATTACTGACTCTTTTTAACATAATAAGAACTTTTGTGTTGTTTTCTTATATATGAATAACAAATAATTCAATGTTATATTTGTCAATTCATTTTGTAATTAGTACCAAAGTTGTATGGGTTTCATACTAGTTTGATATTTGTGTGTTGTGTCAAAGTCATGTAAAAAATCCATTTTTATAGTAAAGAATTCATACTGGACAAGGTCTCGTGTTTCTCGTTCACTTTTTGAGGGTTTTCCACTTAAAAATTGTAGTGTTCTTTGTTTATTGTTCGCAGACACCAAGTTCTACCGAACGTGAAAAATAACGACTCACAACAAATACCAACTTTGTATAGATTTCATACCAATTTCATATGCAATTATTACCATAATTGTAAATTTTCATACCAATATAATGTGTAACTAGTACCAAAATTGTAAAGATTTCACATTAATTTCATATGTAATTAGTACCATAATTGTAAATGTTTCATACTAATATCATGTGTAATTGGTACCATAATTGTAAATGTTTCATACTAATATAATTTGTAATTAGTACCAAAGTTGTATAGGTTTCTTACCAATGTCATATGTAATTAGTACCATAATTGTAAATGTTTCATACTAATATCATGTGTAATTAGTACCAAATTGTAAAGGTTTCATACCAAGTTCATATGTAATAAGTACCAAAGTTGTATATGTTTCATACCAATTTCATATGTGATTATTACAATAATTGTAAATATTTCAATACCAATTTTATTTGTAATTAGACCAAAGTTGTATATGTTTCATATCAACTTCATATGTAATTAGTACCATAATTGTAAATGTTTCATATATACTAACTTTATATTATATAAATTAATAACTTCTAACTTAATATATTTATGATTAATCAATGAAATCATCATAAAAATAACTTTATTGACATTTGTTTTTTATGTAAATTGATAGTGACAAATCTCGTTACTCATTTTTTTTAACATAACAATAACTTTTGTGTTGTTTTTTATAGATAAATAACAAATAATTCAATGTTATATTTGTCAATTTCATATGTAATTAGTATCATAATTGTAAATGTTTCATGTCAATATCATTTGCAATTAGTACCAAAGTTGTATAAGTTTCATACCAATTTCATATGTAATTAGTACCAAAATTGTAAATATTTCATACCAATCTCTTTTGCAATTAGTATCAAAATTGTATAGGTTTCATACCAATTTCATATGTAATTAGTACCATAATTGTAAATATTTCATACCAATATCATTTGTAATTATACCAAAGTTGTATATTTTCATACCAATTTCATATGTAATTAGTATCATAATTGTAAATGTTTCATACCAAACTCTTTTATAATTAGTACCCAATTTGTATAGGTTTCATACAAATTTCAAATGTAATTAGTATCATAATTGTAAATGTTGCATATCAATATCATTTGTAATTAGTATCAAAATTATATATGTTTCACATCAATTTCATATGTAATTAGCATCGTTAGATACTCAGATTCAATCAATTAAAATGACGTTATCTTATTTGTGATCACATCGAGTTTGAGTTTGACGAAACAATGGGGTAAGTTTTGTAAGATTAATGACATGTGACTTATAAAATTTCCACTAGATATACCCACACGTTGGAACTCAACATATAAATTGATAAATGATTCATATGAATATAGAGAGTTAATGGCAACTTAAAAAGTTCAAACTCCCCCCCTTATATTTCCTTTGTTATTTTTTATGATTCTTTTAGAGTAATTTTTAAATTTTTTTAAATAAAATTTTTAATTTTAATTGTTTATATTTTAAAAATATAAGGGTCGAACCGTAACCGTAACCGATGGTTAACCGTAACAGTAACCGGCGGTTCACGAACCGTAACCGGAACCGTCTATGAAGGTTAAGGTTAAGGGTCGAGCTCTTTTGAACCGTCGAACCGGCGGTTCCGAACCGTCAACCGGCGGTTCCGAACCGTCAACCGGCGGTTCACGAACCGTGGTCATGCCGCTCACTTTTTAGAACCCATCTGCCGCTGCTCACTCGCCGTCAACCTTCACACCGCCGCCGCTCCCCTTCACGCCACCGCCGCTCTCCTTCACGGTAAAGGTTATTATCTATTGTGTTTTTTTGTTTTGTTTTGTTTTGTTTAAAGGCCTCTGATTCACGCCTCTGATCTTCATTTTTTCCTTCCTTCTCTTCGCGTATCTATATGTGTATGAAATTCAAAATCTTGAAGCTGAAGATAATAGCAGTGCCAAAGACCACATCTTTTTACAAAAAAAATTTAGAAAAAAAGTCAGAAAATTTTTATTGAAATAATTATTTCATTTTTGTATTTTTCTGAGTTACAATGTTACAGTCTATAGTTTTAAAAGATGAGCTGATCCTCAAACCTTTTTTTTCTCGGAGCTTTATTTTGATTGCTGGAGTTTGGTGCCGGAATTTACTTGGAAGAGTTAGTTATTTTGTTTGTGTTGTGAGATGAGAAATATTTAATGATGATGCTGAATTATTATATTTTGTTGTTTTGATTTAGAATTGAAATGTTGAATGATTTTGGTGAATTAGATTTAGAGAAAGTAATGGTTTTGTATTTTCGAGCCTGAGTCGAGCTTCGAATCGAGCTTTAATTTTCGAGCCATAAATTTAACAGTGGCTCAAAAAGCTCGAATTGAAGCTCGAAAATTTCAAGTCGAACTCGAATTCGAGTTAAGTTGTGAACCGAGTTCGAGCCGGAAATAATTAAAATTCGAGCTTCGAATATCTCTGTTCGAATTCGAACTCTAACTCGAATACTAAAATTTTATTAAAGTTTGGCTCGACTCAATTCGATTACACGTGAGCAATATCAACTATTCAGGATGTTATTGAACCCAAACTCTAAGGATGTTTATGAGATTTCTAAACTTTTAGGTTCATATTATACTTTACGCAAATGTGGGCTATATAACCAAAATAATTTCCTCAATTATTTCAGTTTTATCAAAGGAATTGAGAAAACCCTCTCACCCCCGCCGCCCTATCGCCGTCGCTCGATTACCGAAAGGAAGCTGCACAGGCACAGGTTCTTAATGTACACTATAATTACTATAAATCGAATTTTATTGTTTAGAACACGGTATTGATTGGCTAATGTTCAGAACTCGTAATTCAAGATCGAATTATCTGTAGTTGACGCCCTGTGATTATTTTCGTTCGGCTGAAGTACTTATTTTTTCAATGATTTTATTTCCTTTTTGCAATTGAGAAGCGTGTGTTTTGAAGTATTTGTTACTGCCAATTTTTGGGTATTAGTTGTTGGATGTTAATGATGGATTTTCTCTGAATTGTGGAAGAAAAGAGGAAAGAAATGGGTAAACATTACGGATTAAATGGATTGATGCTACAATGTGCTGTATTTAAACAAATTTTTTTTTTCAAAACCGAAGGGAGATTGAATTTCCATGAGTACTGAAAATGTGTTTTTTAATATATTTTATCATGTTTCAATTATTGTTTTTTACTTGGGGAAATTTGGCTTGTACGCAGTAAATTTGGCTGTAAGCAGTGCAAAGATGGTTATGTCTGAAGAGGAAATCACACGGCTTTGTAGAATCCGGAAGACTGTGATGCAAATGCTGAGAGACAGGGGTTATGTGGTGGGTGATTTTGAGATTGAAATGTCGAAGGCTCAGTTCATTCAGAAGTACGGGGAGAACATGAAGAGAGATGACCTCTTTATTGTTAAAGGCATGCGCAACAATAGCTCTGATCAGGTTCATGGTCTTATGGATTCCTTAAGTTTCAGTAATATGCATCTGGATCGTGTGATTATGTGAAAACACATGAAATTTTTATTTTTATTTTTTATGTTTTTTTTGTTTGGTGGAGAGAGGGTGTCTGGAATGAAAACAAAAATACACGAATTCTTCAGCATCTTGAGCTGCGTGGTTTTCTCATATTTCAACTTAGCTTGGAGAAAGTGACTCAAGTTTTCAGGCCTTGTATTTTTAATAGATAGTAGCCTTAGCAGCTTATGTAATCTGTTCAAATTGAGCATATCACCAAGATGAAAAAGATATGTATCATGGGTCAATTTCCCCATTCTTGTTCGTTAATAATGGTGTGTGTCCCGTCCATTATGGTGTGTGTCCCGTCCATCTCGTGCATTGTGTTTTTGTCTTAGTTCAATTTTGGCTGAAAGCCATAACTAAGTGATTGTGATTGCACAATTGCCGTGTTTGACACATCTTTGTTGAGTTCACATCATTCAGAATTTTTCTTTATGCAACCAATTCACAGTTTGCCTTCTCATTGCCAGATATATGTGTTCTTCCCTGAGGAACCAAAGGTTGGTGTAAAGACAATTAAGACTTATACCAATCGCATGAAAGAAGACGGTATTCATAGGTCAATCTTAGTAGTGCAGCACAATTTAACTCCGTTTGCTCGCACCTGTATTAGTGAAATATCTACGAAATTTCACCTAGAAGTTTTCCAGGTGATTATTGGCTTTCATTGTATATTTCATGATCCATAACATTTATTTGAATAGATGATCATTTTGTTCGATGGATATTGTTTCTGAATTTTTAGCTAATTTCTTGCGCATTTTCATGTAAATGGTTGACTAATAATTTTGCTAGAGATTAACTGTTTCTTCTACATTGGCATTTTTACCGCTTAGTTCTTCATTTTATATGACTGAAGTTCAATGCATGCAGTTATGTATGACTAATGTGGATTTCAGGATAGTAATGGCTAACGATTGTCATAGTACAGGAGGCAGAGTTGATGGTCAACATAAAAGACCATGTCCTTGTTCCTGAACATCAGCTTCTCACTCCTGAAGAAAAGAAGACTTTACTCGAAAGATACACCGTGAAAGAAACACAGGTTTGTTAATGATAACTGATGCAACTTCGCAGATGTATAACGTATCAGATTAAATTGTGTTTATGACAATAAATTGAACTCTAATGTCACCTTTTTCTGCCACTCCCACTTGCATAAGTTGACGATAAAGCAGCTTGGATGACTGTCTCTTGTTTCTTGAATTGTCAATCATATTTTACTCAACTGCAATTTTCGTTCTTTCATTAGACCTCTTAACCATGCAGCATAGATTTAATATCGAAGATTGTCGGCCCATTGTCATTACATACTTTATGTTCATCAGCTGTGATTATTATTATTACCAGTTCCAGTCCGTTTATTCATCTTCACTGACCAGCACCGTCTCTGGACCTTTTTCCTGTTTGTGACTTATCGAAATTTGTTGGTTCCAACAACTCTTGTACGAGAGTTATCCTAACTCGCAATATGCATTTGGTACTGAAATTTTTGAGCGAACTGAATTTTCTTTAGGAAAAGTGTAGAAATTGGTCGTCCGTACACTCCAATAAGCCACAGCCAGTGCATAAAATTTCTAAGAGAATGGATATGTAAAAAAGAAATGTTGAAAACTTCGATAATGAAGAATGGGCTAGTAAGGGGGTAGTGTCAAGTAACAATGAAGAGTTGCCTCACCGTGGAGTGCCCTGGCGGTTGGTGGCAGCCATAGCTGCATTGAATGAATGAATGAAAGAATATATTAGAATATTTTTACTAAATTTTTGGTTCAGTTACGGCATTGGTTCTACGAGTTAATTGAGTAACATCGCACCACCCATAATTTTAACTCTATCAAACAAACTTATTTTTTTTTTTTGATCGGAAAAAGCATATAATATAAAAGAGTACCAGAGGTACTACGGATTACAAAATTCTATCACGAGGACAACAATCTATCAAACAAACTTATGATTCTATTGCAGTAATTACATGATCCAAACTCTGATAAGTTGCCAACAGTTTGCTTTTTTATGCACGGTTGTTTCTTGCTATTATCATATTTATGGCCGTGCATGCTTACAACTTTGTAATTCTTGGCTTCTTGCTATTATCATCTACCTGACTTGTGTCTCTTATGCTTTCGTTGTATCAGCTACCTCGTATTCAAATAACCGACCCAATTTCCAGATATTACGGGCTGAAGCGTGGACAAGTAGTGAAAATTATCCGACCAAGTGAGACTGCTGGGCGCTATGTTACTTACCGTTATGTGGTTTGAACGTTTGCAGCCTTGGTTGTGAGAGAGGACATCGTGTCAAGAATGTTAAAACTTTTTAACTGATTTTGGACGAAATGTGTCCTTGTATTGATTTAAAGATTTCCGAATGTTTCTTTTATCATTTTCTTTTAATCAATTTGAACCTTTGAGATGATCAAATAGTTATGTTTTGTGTGTGTGCATATATATTAATGTCTCCACAATTGTGTAGTTCTTGTTCCAGGTAAATCATTTTCAAATGTGCCGCTTCTATATATTTTCGTAGTTTTGTATACCTAGTATGACCATGGTTCTGAACCTAGATTCCAGTTCCATTGTAAGATGAAATCGGAATCGAACCGTTTGCATAAGGTTTCTGTTCCCGTTTCACATGGTTTTATTTCCAGTTTCTCACGGTTTTGGTTGCGGTTTGTACCGATTTGAACTAAATTTTATTTTCTGTTAGTTTCTAAAAATTCCAACAGCGAAAAAAAAAATAACGATACATTAATTTTTTAACAATTGTTGAAATATCATTAATATTTAATTTCTATTAAAAAATAAAAAAGGATTAAATATAAATTAAGGAGTTTAACTATATAATTTAAGTTGTCTATGTTTAATATAATATCATAAGGTAAGTTTGAAGCATATTTTTAATTTTTATCATATCCTTAGGTTAATTTTTATCCAAATTTTTTTTTAACAAAAAGTTATCCCATCATATTTGTCTCTTTAATTATTCTTGTGGTACTCGACTCGGGACATGTTACTTTATCCCTTATCTGATACCGCACTCAATCATAAATACATGTACATATATACGGATACTTTCGAAAAGAACCATACATAATAATTAATTATATTACATTGGCGGAAGCATTCAAAAACCTAAATAGCAAGATGCAATTCAAGATAAACTAACTATTACAATCCAAGGTAAACTCCTTACGACGAATGATATTTAAATAAAGCGGGGATACTAAAACGGTCATGGTAAGTCTAATTTTCCTCCGGTTCTGACTCCGGCTCTCCCGTATCTGGAACTCAAAATAAATAACAAGGAAAACCGAGGTTAAATCTTTAAGGACTTAGATAGGGGATAACAATGGCTTATATTTGTACTTATCAAATGTTTCAATGTATCAATATGACATGGTATGTATTAGAGAGAGAGCACTACATTCAAGGGAATTATTAATGATCAATGACGATTTAGGACATTAGAGTGAATATTATGGGCTAAAGATGTAGCTCCCACCCGACAGTTAGTTTTAGCACTTTTCCCCACATATTCGAATATGATGTATACAAGCATTCATTTATGAGCCAAGGTGAACCATTTTTCGGACCGTGAAACGTTGCACGCTATTCAGATGAACCATATACCCGGACTGTCATCCATTGTTCATTGGACTCACTTTCCGGGCCGAAGCTACGTTGTCCAGTGGACTTTATGTCCTAAGCTCCGACCATTCATCCGGTCATCCAAAACGATTAGCAATAATCGATGTATCAAGGCATCTAGTCAATATGATCAATGAAATGATAAGGATGAACAATATGATAATATTGAGGAAAGGTACTAAAAACAATTAAATATTTACTGTGAATTCCAGGCCAAATGCCAATTGGGTGTATAACAAGAATCCGGTAATAAACCTCACCTTGATAACTTATGATATTTTCTTGGTTGCTAGGTCCAAGCCAATATTAATTCCTAAAATTACAATTCAAGCAATATTTCATGGGTTAGGGTTACTATTTGATATTTAAGTATTTAAAAATCATTTTGGCTCAAAATACATTAAATCTTATTTTGTTCAAAGCTTTAAAAATTCATGATAAATCAACATCGAAAAATCATGACACTTTCCAGAAACGCCTAAAATATGTGCAGAAAACTACGGCAACCAGAAAATTGGCAATCGGCACGGTGCATGAGTTTCACGGACCGCCATGTCGGCGCGTGGAGGTCCTCCGGATACCACGCGCGACCAAAATGTTTCCAGTGGGTTCGCCCTGATGAGTTCTAGAACTTTTGTTTCAAAAATATTTTGAAATTCACATACGATTCTGCCCAGAATTTGATTTTACTAAATGATTTGCATGTATGTTTGGTCGTCGGAAAATCGTAGGCCCGGCGACGTTTTGGGCAATCGGACGACATGCATGTAAACTAGAACACTTTTGGAATAGTTTTATTTTAAAACAGATCGAAAACAAAATGTAAAAGTAAAAAATAAGGGCTTGAACATACTACCTCAAAATGACTTTCTGGGCATATTTTCAGTAGTTATTCTTCACGATTTTGATTTTCTGGGAGAAATTGGTTGTGATTTTTTTCACACCGCCTTCACGAAATGTTTTCTGGGTGGAAGTAGTATATACTGAAATTTTCTTAGAATTTTTGGAAGAGGATTTGGGGTTATTCTGGATTTTTGGAGTTTTTGGCTTACTTTGCACTCATAATCTCACTATTCTCTAAGCATTTTAAGTAAGTTGGAGCATGAAAATTGTGCCTAGAACTGAGGATGAGGACTGCATTTATAGGAAAATTATGCATGGAGTGGTGTCTTTTGGTTTGCCAAGTGAGGTTAGTGTGTACAAGTAACCATGGTGAAAGTTATCATTATCATTATCATTATTATTATCTTTAAAGATTATTTTAAGATATATATATATATATATATATATATATATATATATATATATATATATGTATAAATAGGATGTAGCTTCTTCGACACCTTGGTTCTTCTAGAGCACTTTAACTAGTTGAATTGATCTGGTACGAAGTTCTTTGATTTTTTGATCAAGGATTTGAATCGGTTGCTCCTCATATGCCAAATCTGCTTCTAATGCTATCTGATTTGAGTCGACCTCTTGTTTCTCGTCCATGTGGCATTTTCGGAGTTGAGACACGTGAAAGACATCATGTATTCCGGTTACCGCCTCCAGTAGTAATAATTGGTAAGCTACATGACCTACTCGTGCCGTTATTTCAAAAGGTCGTAAGGATCGAGGTTGCAACTTTCCTTTCTTCCCTGCCCTCCTAATTCCCTTTCTTGGAGTCTCCTACTTCAAATTCCAAATCCTTTTGTCTGCATTATTTTTTTGTCGACTTTGTGCTGTTTGTATCCTTTGTTTGATGATTTGTAATTTATCAATAGCTTCTTGTATAATATCAGGTGGTATAGCTCGATTCTTTCCATCCTTGGTACTCCTGCATTCCTCCACATCCCATTTGAGAGGAGAGCGACATTTTCGTCCTATAATGCCTCGTATGGAGCCATTTGGATTGTAGCTTGATAACTATTGTTACAAGCAAATTCCACAAGTGGTAAATGTTCCTCCCAATTTGATCTAGAATCTAGCACGCATGCGCGAAGCATGTCTTCCAAAATTTGAATGGTACGTTCGGATTGACCATCAGTCTTGGGGTGTGCAGCGGTGCTGAAACTTAGCTTTGTTCCGAGACATTCCTGCAGCTTTTTCCACACCATACTTTTGACTGATAGGTATAAAATGTGCAGATTTGTGAAACGATCTACTATTACCCATATGTTGTCATGACCTGCTCTGAGTGTCGGAAGTCCAATTACAAAATCCATGGTGATATGATCCCATTTCCACTCTGGTATGGGTAATGGTTGTAACAGTCCAGACGGTCTTTGATGTTATGCTTTTATCATCTGGCATGAAAGGCATCGTTTTACAAAATCAGCGACATCTCGTTTCATTCCATTCCACCAGAAATATTCTTTCAAATCTTTATACATCTTGGACCCTCCTGGATGATTGGTGAATCGCGATTTGTGAGCTTTTTCCAAGATCTCTTTCTTCATGGAGTTAGGCACACAAACACGGTCCCGAAATAGCAGTATTTCTGCAGAGTTAGTAGTGAAATCGGCTTTGTGCTTTTCCGAAGCTCTTATCCTTATGATCTCAGGGTCTGAATCTTGATTTGACTTTATACGCGTATAAAATTCCGGTTCAATTTTTAATCCTGCTAAGCAACCATGAGATTGAATCTGTAACTGTTCCTTAGGTTCAGTGCTACTCTGTCTAACCTCCAAATGAGCAAGATCAGATTTTCGGCTTAATGCATCTACCACTACATTGGCCTTCCTTGGATGGTAAAGTATGGAACAATCATAATCTTCTAGAGATTCCATCCATCTACGCTGTCTCACATTGAGCTCTTTCTGAGTAAACAAATATTTCAAGCTCTTGTGGTCAGTAAAAATGTCGAAAGTTGCACCGTAGAGATAGTGTCCCCATTTGGTTAAGGCAAATACTATCGCGCCCAATTCTAGATCATGTGTGGGATAATTAAGCTCATGAGTCTTCAATTTCCGGGATGCATAAGCAATGACTTTGCCTTTCTGCATTAGTACACATCCAAGGCCTTCTTTGGATGCATCTGTATAGACTACACATCTGTCTATTCCATTGGGTAACGTAAGTATTGGGGCTTGCGTAAGTAATTCTTTCAATTTTTGTAAACTTCTCTCGCACTCTTCATTCCATAAGAATGGATGATCCTTACGGGTTAGTTGTGATAAAGGTGCAGCAATCTTTTCAAAACTTTTGATAAATCTTCGATAGTATCCTGCCAACCGGTTTGTTTGATGATGCCTTAAGGGTAGTGCCCTTAGGGGCATCATCACCATTCATTTGGAATCTTTTTTTTTTAAGAAAAAAAATGATTTCAAATGGATGATGGATATTGCTCCTGAGGGCAGTGCCCTTAAGGGCAGCAAAAATATTTTCCAGCCAACCCAAGAAAATTACGCACATCTGTGACGTTTTTCGGTTGTCCCCATTGAGTAATAGCTTCGATCTTAGTTGGATCCACTTTGAGTCCTCTTTCTGAGATGACGTGGCCAAGAAAAGTTACCTTATCTAGCCAAAAATTACACTTACTAAATTTTGCAAAAAGTTGGTGTTCCTTTAAGGTCTGAAGGACAAGTCGTAGGTGATGTTTGTGTTCCTCCTGACTTTTGGAGTAGACCAGAATATCGTCAATAAAGATTACAACAAATTATCAAGAAATGGTTGAAATATTCGATGTATCATGTCCATGAATGCTGCAGGGGCATTAGTCAGGTCAAACGACATTACTACAAACTCATAATGACCATATCGAGTGTTAAAAGCCGTCTTAGGGATGTCCTGATCCCTGATTCTTAATTGGTAGTACCCTTGACGGAGATCCATTTTGGAATACACTATAGATCCTTGCAATGCATCAAATAATTCATCAATACGAGGTAGTGGGTACTTGTTTTTTACGGTAAGGCTGTTAAGTTCATGGTAATCAATACACATTCTCAGTGTACCATCTTTCTTTTTGACAAATAGGAGCGGAGCTCCCCATGGTGATGTGCTAGGACGAATGTACCTTTTTTCAGTTAATTCTTGCAGTTGTGTCTTTAGTTCTTTTAGCTCAGCAGGTCCCATCCTGTAAGGAGTTTTTGATTTAGGTATGGCTCCAGGGGCAAGTTCAATGCAAAATTCGATTTCCCGGTGAGGGAGCAGTGAAATGATTTCTTTGGGAAAGTCTTCTGGGAATTTTTGGATAACAGGAATTTCCATGATCTTGACTTGATCATTGGGTCTGTTGATCAGATATGCCAAAGATCCTTGTTCTACATTTATGGTATTTGCCCTCATTGCAGATACTACCTCCATTGATCCTTTATGATTGTTGGCACCTTCGGTGGTTGGTGTCGTGATTTTTGGAAGAGTTAATTATTTTGTATATCAATTTACACGGGCTTGATGTTTGAAAAACCAGTTGTAAGGACCCTAGTTCCTTAAGTGCGGATGAAAGGCATAATTAGAGCTAACATAAATTATCAGAGTAAAATGATCGTGTTGAGACTATGAGCTTTAAGAATTACATGCCAAAAAAATTAAGGACTATCAATGGATTAGTTACATTCCCAATCAAATGAATGTATTTACTATAGCTTTACACTACTCCTAGAGTAGACACTATACAAAGTAATCCCGTCCTTCATTTACCAAAAGTGCTCTTCACAAGCTCACCGCCTCAACCCGCTTTAGCCCCTTTATATCATGCCAAAAGTACCTACAAGGACAACCCCCAAACATGAGCAATAATATCATTCATATTCAACACAATATGAATATAAGGCGTAAATGCATAAATCACAATAAAACACTTCCTGTTTTTCCCATGCATTTAAACGCTTCCAGTTTGGTTGTCCCTGTACCATAACTCATGAATATAATCAATAGATTATTTAATGGTCTACACATGTCATGATATAATACCATCTCATCAACACCAAATACCAATCCCTAGTCTGTCCATCACAATGTATTTTAATGCCCCTCGCTTATTTACATATAGGCGGCATAGAATAACCTCGCTTCAATGGACATGCGGCGCTCCCACATTGAGCGGCAAATATTCTTTCCTCGCCCTATATGATAACCACACTCAAATGTGACATGCGGCGCACCCTCGCTTTACATTTAGCGGCAACAAATCAAATAGCGGCAAGCATTAAATCATCAAGGGATGACCACGACTCATGGGATGTGCACCAATAACCATCATATGCATATACAATCATCATGCATAATTCAACATGTATTTGCATCCACAATGCATGATTCCACATATACTCGCATCCACAATGCACAAACAATGAGTATATTAGATACATGTACCGTTGGGTGCCCGTACGTCCTCTACGTACCTTTCCAAAAGTAGGATGTGGTAGGACTTCACTTCCTTGGCTGTGTTGCCACCTGGGATGGTTCTACATATTCACACAAATCAATATTAGAACCCAATAATAGTCCAATACCAAAAATCCTACAAAAATAATCAAAAACATCACATTTTGTGTCTCGCGATCGATCGCTGCGAAGGGCCGATCGATCGCGAGATCACTCTGCCCGAACATGAAATTTTGTTCTTTCGGCGATCGATCGCCACATTTGGCGCGATCGATTGCCACCCTCGCCGATCGATCGCCCAAATGTGGCGATCGATCGCCATAAGCTTCTGGAGCGTACTGCCTCCTCGCGATCGATCGCCAAAAACGGGCGATCGATCGCCGAGTCCTGTGTCGCGAAAAATCGCCATTAATGCTCCAAAACTCCATTCCAATCCATACCAACTCCCCTACCATCAAACCAATAACATTAAACACATAATAACCTTCCATATCTTTAAACATCCCAAAAACTCAACATTCAACCAAAATAATTCCAACCCAAAATAACCCATTTCCAAAACCCTTCAAAACCATTTCAAACTCAAATCAAACTCTACAAAAAACAACAAGGAGGTATCTATACCTCTTGGGGACTCCAAATCTCCCAACAAAATCTCAAGGTTTTTGGAAGGATTTCTCTCCACCTCTTTGGTCAAAAACGAAAATGAGAGGAGGAAGGGTTTGAGGAATGATTTTGGGGAATTTAGTAAAGTGATTTGGTAAAGGTGGGGGTAGAGGTTTTAAAGCAAGTCAAATTGACTCCCCACAACTAACATGATGTATTAAACATCCCAACATGATATTTAAAAGGCATTCCACCAAAATGCACCAAAATTATAATTAAACTCATGCTTTCCATTTAATTGATAATCATAACAAATAAATCATGCTAATATACAATTCTCCCAACATGCACAACATGTACCCTGAAATGCACTCCCGGGTCACTCTTTCCATGTGACCATGCATTTCCATATGATAATTAAATCCAGCACATATATATCAATTACCACCATAATTAATCATATTAAACACAATTAATGCCCAAATTGCAATTAATTATTTCGGGGATATCACACCAGTCCATGCCCAGCATAATATCGTATCCGTGTATATGTAGTTCGATCAAGTCTGCTAGATGTTATCGATTGTGGTACTTTAATGGGCAATTCTTATAGACGGTATCAGTGGTTACCTTAATCCCTATCGGCATACTTATCTCTAGATGATATGGTAAATGTTCTGAGGGCAGAGATAAATCACAGATAAAGGTAGGAGAAATAAAGCAATGCGTAGCTCCAGGGTCAAACAAAACTTTCCAACTTTTGAAAGTAAAGTAATGGTACCTTCAACCATTGTAGTGTGGTCAACTTCTTTATTTCCCATTAGGGCATAAGCCCTTGCTAGGATTTTTGGTTTTTGGGGCGGAGGTGTCTGGTGATTCTTTTTGGGCAATCCTGAATACGATATTGTTCGCTTCTACATATTAAGCATTTTCCATTCTTTCTCCAACAACTGGCTTCGTTGTGATTGAGAAGTTTGCAGTAACTACATTTTTGAGTGTAATTGTTTCCTGGACCTCCTCGCGGTTTGTTTCCTGGGTCTCCTTACTGTTTCTGTCCAACTGGTCCTCCAATCTTTTCTTTTCCAAAATTTCTCATCTTGTTGCTTATCTCAGCCAAATTTGGGTTATATGGCATCTCATTCCTCTGCTCTCTCTGGATTAATGATTTGATGTAGGATTCGACTCTTGGTGCTTGATTGACTGCAGAAACATAGTGGATTTAATGGATAGGGTGGCCCAACGGATGTCAAGATTTAATCCCTGGATGAACTTTTTAGTTTTTCTTGGTTCAGTATCCATATAATGGGGAGCATAGTGTGATTCCCGGGAATTATTGGTGTAAATCCCAGTGTGGTGTTGATCCTTAATGGATTTTAATTGTGACAATTATGAATTAATTGCGGTTTTGGGACTCCTGAGAATTTAAATACGGTAATTGGGGTTGTTGGATCCAAGGGTTGAGATTGTATTCTCATCGTGGTGAAAAACATTGGAATTTGTTTTCTGGTGGGATCTGGGGTCTAGGGTACTTTGAGTTGGGGCTGGTAATGGAATTTGAGATTGAGAGGTAATTATTGAACACATATGATTTTTATTGAGTCATGATGCATTTGTGGAGGACTCGGGATTTTGGAGTCTTGATACTATATATACCAGTTGGACTCGGTGTTCAATCATTTTTCCTTCTCCCTCTCTCTCTCTCTCTCTCTCACACACACGCATCCCTCTCTCCCCAAACCCTTCACCTTTTTCCCCTTTGATGCAAAATCGATGGAGGCTCGATTTTGGAGTGGGATTTCTTGAAGAAAAATTGGTAATCTCCTTCCCTCATCTTTATCTTCGTTTTGATTGTGGTATTGTTGTTTTTGGTTTTGTGATGGGTTTGGATTTGTGGATTTTTGGTAAAAATCTTAAGGTTTGTTATTGGAGTTTTTATTGAGTTTTATTGGTATATTTGAAGTTGTGGAGGTGTTGGGGGTGTTGGTTTTGAGTTAGGTGTGGAAAAACACCATTAAAGCTCGAGTTTTTTTGAAAAATCGCAGGTCGCGATCGATCGCGGCATGACGCCGATCAATCGCTACGAGAGTCTGAAAAATGGGTGACGATAAACAGTACTCCCGATCGATCGCGAGATGTTACCGATCGACCGCGAGGAATCAGAATTGTTGGTGATCGATCGGCATGTAAGACGATCGATCGCGACTATGCATTTTTTGGGCAGTAGGTTCTCGTGATCGATCGGGGGTTGTGGCGATCGATCGCGGCCCTGTTTCTTTGGTTTTTTGAAATTTTGGCAAAATATTGGGATTTTGGAATTGGGTTTAATTTGCCGATTTTTGGGACAATGTCTACATTCCAATTGGAATGCTATACTTTAAAAATGGAATGGTTGGAGTCGAACTTTAATAAGAATATGGACTATTCAATTGAATGATGGATTATTGTTGAACATATAAGATGGGATAGTTTGGGTAGTATGCATGCTCCACCACAGGACTTTTAAAATGGTTAATCGTCATGGATTGATGATATATTTGGGGATTGTGAACGTGCTTGGGGATGTGGTTGCATGCTCATAAATAATTGTGAATTATTTAATGTGTTTAGCACGTAATTCATCGGGTCGCGGGGCCAAGGCAAGTTTAATTCGGAGTATGGAATTCTAAGGTACGTGTAACTTACGAGCATAATCTTATATCTTATTGCAACTGTTGAATGCACGGTATATTGTAATTGCAAGAAATGGATATGTGTTGTGAACTATATGGTGACGCCATGGAGCGAGCAAACAGTTGAGATGTTGTCGCTATGGAGCGAACATCGATTATGAATGCCACTGCTATTGAGCAAGCGATGAAATGGGATTGATGAACCATTGTTTAGATACGCGTGATATCTATAAACATTATAAATGATTGGATTTCATTAATTATGGAAATTGGCAATTAGGGAACATATTTAGTTAATCAATGAAATGATTAACTAGCTTTTGGGAATTTGATGGTTTCAGTTATTTTGAGAACAGGAGCAGCACGGGGAATTCCATGTGGTAATGATACTATACAGGGAGTATCTTTTACATTACAGTTTTATATTCTGTAATTTATGTACTGTGATTATTAGAATGGTGGTATTGGTATGCTCATTCCATGTGGGGACTGTCTCTGTTGGGGCAGTTGGAACAGGTACATCGGTAGCTCCGGAGTTGAGATCGATCTATGGACCGGAGGTGCTTTTAGGACCGAAGTACCAGTACCAGTATAGTGTAGAGTACTTTATACATTAAATACACATTCTCTCATTTGATGCTCGCATGTGAGCACTGTTGAAAGTGTATATGGTTTGTATAAAAAGGTAAGGGCCTTTCTCTTTTCATTCATATGTTGCATTCAATTAATGTGAGGAATTGCTAAATGATTTGAAAACATGCTAGTGTATTATAAAGGTGCATGCTATGTAAGTGGACTTGATTGGAGGAATTGGACATTACATGGTTTAATGTAAGAAATTTTATTATGGGTATGTTATGCTATGGTAGCATGTGGTTCTCCCCCTGATTATACGATTGTATGCACTACATACATGGGTTAATACACTAATAGCGGGTTAAGGGCATGGGGGTCCTTACACTAGTGGTATCAGAACAGTGGTTTGCTATTTGGGGCTGTTGAGGGCCTAGGAACATGTTGATTGAATAATGTGATATCCCCAAAATAATTATGTGCATTTGGGCATTAATTATGTTTATGTGATAATTATGGTGCTAATTAATTTGGTGTTGAATTAATTATTATGATGAAATGCTTAGTCATGTGGTGGGAGTGACCTGGTAATGCATTTAAGGGTGCATGTGATGCATGTTGGGGAAATGGAGTAATGCCATGGTTTATTTGGGGTGAGTGTTAATTATTTTGGTAAAGCATGTTTAATTGAGATTTTAGTGCATCTTTGGAAAATGCTTTTAAAATATCATGTAGGGATATTTTATACATCATGCTAAACTCTCCCAACCCTACTCCCAAAACCTCAAAACCGATTCTTGCAAGGAGAAGAGGAGGAGAACTTTCAAAACTTGATTTCGCTAGCATTGGGAGCAAAGTGATAAGGGATTCTTCATTTTGAAGTTTGAATGTGTTTGTTAAAATGTGTTTGTTTGGGTATATGTTGTTTATGGTTGTGTTATGATTTTTGATGTGTTATATGTTGGTTTTGTGGGGTTATTATGGTATTGAGTTGTTGGAATGTTTTGGTTTGAGGTATATGTTGTAGAAGCCATGGATTTATGCTCAAAAATGGTGAAAATCGCATTTGCAGGTTCCGCGATCGATCGGTGTGTTTTACCGATCGATGGCGAAAATCAATGCGCGGGCAGAAGCTTTCAGCGATCGATCGCGAGTTTGGCGTGATCGATCGGCGAATCCACGATCGATCGGCACAAACTCAGTGATCGATCGCGAAATGGAAATTTTTGGGCGATGAGGCAGTAGCTTCTCGCGATCGATCGGGACATATTGACGATCAATTGCGAGACGCCATATATTGAGTTTTTGGTTATTTTTGTGGGATTTTTGGTATCGGACTATTATTTGACTTCTAATATTGAGTTGTGCACTTGTGTAGAGCCTTCCCAGGTGGCAACACAACTCAGGGGATAAAGTCCTGCAACATTCTATATTTTGGAAAGGTACGTAGAGAGACGTACGGGCACCCAAAGGTAACATGGATTTTATATACCTATTGGATTGTGCATTGTGGATGCAAGTATATATTGGACTGTGCATTGTGGATGCAAATACATGTTGGATTATGTATTGTGATTGCATATATGTATGTTGGATACTTAGTGCATATCCCATGAGTCGTTGTTATATACGAGTGATGATTTTAAATATTTTGCCGCTGTCATTTGAAGCGATGATAGATTACTTGCCGCTGTCATATCGTAGCAAGGAAAGAATATTTGCCGCTAAATGTTGAAGCGAGGATAGTTGCCGCATGTCACATTTGAGCGTGGTTATTCAATACCGCTGATATGTCGAAGCGAGGGGTATTAGTGTCGCGAGGTTATTCAATACCGCTGATATGTCGAAGCGAGGGGTATTAGTGTCGCGGTCATGACAAGCGAGGTGCATTAAAATACAATATTATAACAAGACTAGTGATTGGTTATTGATTTTATTGGAATGGTTATATGTCATGACATTTGTGGAACCGTAATATGATCCATTGATTATGATTATGAGTTATGGTACAGGGACAACAATAGTGCTTTGTATTTACGGTTTATGCGTTTATGCCTTATAATCATATTGTGTTGACTATGGATTATTATATGCTCATGATTTGGGGGTTGTCCTTGTAGGTGCATTTCGACATGGAGGGCTAAGGACCGAGTTGATGCAGTGAGCTTCGTGAGGAGTGCTATTGGTATAGCGGGACAGGATTATTTTGTATAGTCTCTAATCTAGGAGTAGTGTAAAGCTATTGTCTTAACATTCATTTTGTGATAATGTAATTAATATTGGCACTGTAATCCTTAAGCTCGAGGCAGACTAATCCCCTACCACCACCAGCTGTGGGTGTTGAACCTATTGCACAACCATTATTACCTGGAGAACTGAGTCTAACACAATTACTGACTTTCCATCCACCCCGCTTTGAGGGAACTGAGACAGGGGAGGAAGTAGAGGAATGACTGGAAAGGATTGAGCGATATTTGTGTCTGCACCCTGTGTTAGGACTGCCTGGTTGAGGCTAGCGGAGTTTCAGTTAGCAAAGAAGTCTTCCATGTGATGGAAGACGACAGTGATGGAATTAAGGGCTCAAGGTATGTTGGAGGACTGGACCTTGTTTAGAACCAGGTTTCTTAACCGGTACTTTTATGCGGCTGCCAGACAGATGAAGAAAGACGAGTTCACCAATTTGAAGCAGGGAAGCATTACTGTCTCGGACTATGCCATGCATTACTCATCACTGTTGAGGTATGTACCTCACATTGCTACCAATGGACATGCCAAGATGAGGCATTTTCTGAAAGGCTTGAGGCCGGAGCTATTTGATTGGGTTATCTCCAACAACCCCAATTCTTTTGATGATGCTCTTGCCAGAGCCGAACTAGCGAAGATTGGAGTCAGTGCTTACACAGATGTTGTGCCACCGCAAGTTCCATCACCGAGACCGGCATTTGATAGCTTGAGGCCACGAGGGGAGTCATCATTTAAACCTCATAGAGCTTCTTCTTCTTCTTCTCGGTTTACTGGGAAGCAGTTTAATAACCAAAAACAGGGGGATCAAAAGGGCCATGCACCTACCAACCGAGGGCCAACACAAGTGATTAGAACAGGAGAAACAAAATGCAAGAATTGTGGAGGACCGCACTTGTCACCCGACTGTCCGGCTTGTTATAGTTGTGGCAAGATGGGCCACATTGCTCGGTATTGCCCAACCAAGAAAGACAGTCAAACCTTGGGTCGAACATGCCGAGATTTGATGCTAGGACGGTGCCTCAAAGGCAACAACTTATGCCTCGACCATCGGGAGGTCAGACAGTGGGACCACTCAGGGACAGGTTTATGCACTGACTAGAGAGCAGGCCGAGGCAGCTCCAGAGGAGGTGATTGCTAGTACGTGTCTTTTATTTACGTACCCCGCTTTTATTTTGATAGACACAGGTGCCTCACATTCTTTTGTGTCTGTGAATTTTGTGGAGAGACGTCTTATGTGCACGTCTCTGTTACCCACGCCTCTTTTGGTCTCGACATCCACTGAGAAGAGTGTGATTGCTGACCGAATTCTTGCTGACCGCCTCATTTATTTTGAAGGCAATGAGTTAAAGACAGATTTGCTTGTTCTGGGTATGGCAGATTTCGATTGCATTGTGGGCATAGATATGCTGAACATATATCAGGCAATGGTTGATTGCCGGCAGAGAATGGTTTGGTTCCGATCTGATGTGGGGATTCAGTGGACTTTCTATGGGAACGGTTCTCGTCCAAAGATTCCGTTGATATCGGCTGTTAGAATGTCACAACTATTGGAACGTGGACATACGGGTTACCTTATTTATGCCGTGAACTTGGCTGAAAAGAATAAAGAGTTAAGGATTGAGAAGATACCCATGGTTGCGGAGTTTGGGACGTGTTTCCGGAGGAAATCTCAGGGTTTCCGCCGACTAGAGAGGTCGAGTTTGGAATTGAATTGTTACCGGGAACGTCTGCTATATCTCGCGCCCCTTGTAGGATGACACCGTCGGAGTTAAGTGAACTGAATGTTCAGTTACAGGAACTCCTTGACAAGGGATACATACATCCTAGTGTATCGCCTTGGGGTGCACCGGTCTTGCACAGTGTCAAGTTTTAGTATAATGATATGAAAAGTACGGATTGTCGAACCCACGAGGACTAGGAAATAAGTACCAAACTCCACTAGGTTAACTATATTTAGCCTACGATAAATGGTTGTGATTAATAAACTAAAGTGACTAATTAACTCAAAATCAACCTAAGCGAACAGTGATGAATGATAATATAATCAAAAGAAACAATTATCAAGACTTTCGGTTCACCTATGTAATCCCCCACAATTCGCCTATTAGTTAAGAATTAAATTCAAACAATCTAAGGTGACGAATTTTCCTAATTCACTTGTTATACATTGGTCCGGCTATAACAAATCTAATACTATCGTACCAATAAGTCACTCTCTTATCCTTATTGAACAATTAATATTGGAAATCGATCTATGAAAACTTCTAGCCTTCGATTTTGGTAAATCTATGGCTATCACACATGTATTTGACTTTATCTCTCGATATCAGTCTGAAATCCACGACATAAATCACTATATCGAATTCCAATTTTATCTCTCGATCTCAATTGTAATTATTATCATTCAAGGATGGCCAAACCCTTAAAAGCATGAAGAATAATGATCTATACACTTAGATAATAAGAATCAATCAAAACATTCAATTTAAATCATGGGTTCATACAAAGGATCCCCTAAGTCTTGACAACAAACTTAGCCAACTATTTCCATCAAACAACAATGCATAAAATTGTATTGAACAAAACTAAACATCAAAATCTGATAAAAATGTAGAACTAAAGTTAGAAATACGGAAATAAAGAGAGGCATTGACTCCTTGCGTTGCTCAGTCGTCCCGTCTCTTCCGATGCGTCTTCTCTTCAATGGTTTGGTGGTCTATGGATTGTTGGAGATGAATAATGGTGAAGGAGGCTGCTTGTGTAGGTCAAAAATGAGCCAAAGAGTCCACAAAAACGTCTGAAAAATCCCTTCAATAATGTTGGATGAGTCCCCACAAGTTTGGACACAAAATCACTTGATAAAGAAGGAAATCTCGAGTTTATCGGGTCTGGCGATCGATCGCGACAATGTGCCGATCGATCGCCAGACTATTCTGTTTTATTTTTCAAAATTTCCTATGCGGAGATCGATCGCGGATCCCTACCGATCGATCACGAATGTTCACTGATGTAAGGACCCCCGTGCCCTTAACCCGTTATTAGTGTATTAATCCTTGCCATTAGTGCATACAATCATATTATCATGGGAAGGAAACCACATGCAAGCATAGCATCATATACCATCTATAAAATTTCTTGTATTAGAACCCCATAATATTCAACTTCCCCAACCAAAACCACTTTCATAGTATGCACCCTAATAATACACTAACATACTTCTCAGTTCATTTAGCAATTCCGTATTTAATTGCATGCAGACAATAAATGAAGAGAGAAAAACCATGCCCATTTATACATTCCATATACACGTAAAAACGTGCTCACATAAGAGCACCCAATGAATGAACGTGTATCTAATGTATAAGATACTCTACCAAATACCGTTACTGGTACTTCAATCCTGGAAGCACCTCCCATGCACAGCTCGGTCTCAACTCTGGATCTACGTACTTATTCAACCAGCTCAGGTACTTCAATCCTGGAAGTACCTCAAATCAACAGCCCGAGCTCAACTCCAAAGCTACTGCTGCACCTGTATCACCTGTCCCAACAGAGACAGCCCCCACACGGGGAGAGCATACCAATACCACCAATCCAATAATCATAATATTACAGTTCATAATTTACAGAATGTAAATGCCATGAATTTAAATGATACTCCCTGGACGGTATCATCCTCATCTGGATCCCCTGTATTGTCCCTGTTCTCAAAATAACCAACCCATTAAATTTTCAAAAGCCAGTTGATCATCTCATTGATCAATTAAAATCATTCCTACTATACCAATTCCATAATCAAATATGATTAAATCATCAAATATAGTACCACAAATATCACATGTATCTAGCTAATGAGTCCATAGTTCTATTTCATAGCTCGCTCCACAATAGCGGCATTTTAACCCACACACGCTCAACAACAGCGGCGTCATAACCGATGGTCGCTCAACGGCGACAACATCCAATCATTGCTCGTTCAAAAGCGGCACCATATAATTCCCAATGTATGTCCATTTATCGCAATTACCATATACCATGCATTTCACTATCCATTTATTGCAAGTACCATATACCATGCATTTCAATATCCATTTATTGCAAATACCACATACCATTCATTTCACTATCCATTTATTGCAAGTACCATATACCATGCATTTCAATATCCATTTTTTGCAAATACCACTTACCATATATTCACAGTTGCAACATTATAACAGGCTATGCTCGTACGTTATACGTACCTTATAATTTTGTAGTTCGAGTCCGACCTCGCGTGAGTCCCACGACCCGATGAATTATGTGCTAACACATAAATAATTCACAATTAAACACAAGCATGCAACCACGTGCCCACACGTTCATAACCCCCAAACTTATCGTCAATCCATGACGATTTACCATTTTAAAATACCTCGGGTTAAGCATGCATAATACCCAAAATATTCCATTTTATAAGTTTACATGATAGCCAAAAACTCAACCGAGAATTTCGTTTTATTCAACTTGGGCTCCAACCAAATCATTTAAAAGTATAGCATTTCCATTGGAATGTAGACATTGTCCCGAAAATGGGCCACTTAAACCTCGATTCCAAAATCCCGACATTTTCTGAAATTTTCAAAAAAACATCAACCTTCGAGCGTCGATCGATCGCCACTAACCAGTGGCCAACCAGTGCCTCATCGGGATCGATCGCGAGTCTCCGCGATCGATCGCCAACCCACTCACGATCGATCGCCGAGACCTTGCGATCCATCGCAGTACTGTTTATCTTCACCAAAATCCAGCTGCTCGTCGCGATCGATCGGCACTCCTCGGCGATCGATCGCGACCTGCGATTTCCGAAAAACTCGAGCTTCCATGGTGTTTTTCACACCCAAACTCAAAACCAACAACCCATACACCAAATACACCATTTAAAACCAATAAAAACTATAAAAACTCAACTTTGAATTTTTAACCAAAAATCCCTAAATCCAAAACCTTAACCAAATTCTACAATACTACTACCAAATCGAAGACAAGGATGATGTGAAGATTAATACCTGATTATCTTCGAGAAATCCGGTTCCCGAGCCAAGCTACCAACGATTTCTCTTCCAAGGGAGAAAAGAGGGGAAATGGGGGAGGGTTAGGCGCGCAGAGAGAGAGGGGAGAGAGAGGGAATCTGTGCAATGACGGAATACCGAGTCTGCTTGGTATATATAGTACCAAAACTCCAAAATACCAATCCCTTCACAAATAGATCATGACTCATTCAAAATCATCTGTTTCAATAATTACCTCCCAATATCTATTTCCATTACCAGCCCCAGTACAAAGTACTCCGGACCCCAAATCCCACCCAAAAACTAAATTCCAAGGTTTTTCACCACAATGAGAATACAATCTCATCCCTTGGATCCAACGACTCCAAATACCGGATTAAAAATCATCGGTAGTCCAAATACCGCAATTAATTCATAATTGCCACAATTAAAACCCATTAAGGATCATTACCACTCCGGGATTAACACCATTAATTCCCGGGCATCACAATTATCCCCCACTAATAAAATTTCGTCCCCGAAATTTGCACAGGCGTACTCCACGTATCGCCGAGACCACGCAATCCAAACGGATCCACATTGTCGAATCATGAATATAACATGAACGACACACCAACCGCGAGGATACAGACCTTGCACTAGCACCTGGAATGGAGTAACCTCCCAAACCGACACAAATTCAGGAAGGACATCAGCATTCCCCGATGCTAACAATCTCAAAAGCAGTCAGCCAAACATAACTACAAATCAAACGAATCATTCGTGATTCCGAAATAGATATCGCCTCGATGATATCTCTACTATTTAGCCTACGATGTTAACCATACATCGTTACCAAGGAAACCACCAGTACACTACAGTGTACTTATACTAAATCCGGTTCCCGTTCTCCAATTCCACCTCCATCAAAGGAGCAGTTGCACCACTTTGCAACACGGATCGGGCAATTCACCGCTACCGATCAACACAAAACACATCTCTAAAGGTGTCTACATCCGTAAGTTCCAAGAAATCACATCTTGGTCCAACACGTCATCGAGACTCTACAATGTCTCAAATTCCCGAAAGGGTATGCAAGAACTATCAATTGCATTCCCGCCACACGTGTCAACCGCGACACCTAACAAATCCAAAACATGGCCATCCCTCGTTTACCCTAGGATTCAACCATCCTAACATAGGGATGTTATTAAATTACTCACCATGGATTAAAATACGACAATCCCTCCTCAGGGTAAATCAACTGGACCTCACGATCATTCCTCAGAATGCATCGTGCCATCGAGATTACCAATCTCAAGGTGCCACAATCTCTCACCGGAGATTCGCCAAACCAAGCATACTAATCCGATGCTCAACAAGGGACAATTAAATGCTGGCATTCGTATACACACACTGGTATACATGCCTAAGTACCAATACTACCTGCATACTCAAGGCAATCGACTCGGGTATCACCAATCATACCCCTAAAGTCACAACCTCAACTGTCAATCCTCAATCTTTCTCACTCAACGGAGAATGATGATTGACAGACCAAAATCAAAGGGTGTGATTCCAACATCAACACCACACAAACCAATTCAACGAATCTTCCAAGGATTCCCAATAGGTATATCAATACCGCCTTCCTCTCAAGGAAAATGTCATGTATCATGACCCTATAGCCTCAAACCACCGTTCGAAAAACTGGATGTATTTATACCAAAATATATCCCGGAACTGATAAATACACAACTGGTTCAGAACAGTGCATCAATGCCACTATTACCAAATCAAAACCGTATACGCAAAGTATACACATCTAATGATGTTCTGTACTGATACCATAGTACTCCACAAACCTTGAGCATCTCCCCAGAGACGCCTCCTTGTACGTCTCGCCGGAAATAAAAAGCCATTACTCAGTCCAACACCATTAATGCTTACCATGGCTGATTCACAATCAACCCACGACCGATACCAGCTGTCTTCATGATAGTACAATTCAAATCTCTCCAAGAGATAAAATTGATATAGTGTTACCCCACTAACTATATCCACCAATCAAATTGTGTTCCTCATTGCATGCCATATGCAAGATGCTCCACCAGAGACAAAAATGACTTGTCGACACTCACGTTGGTATTCCCAACAGAATTGAGCTGTGTGAGGACCTCCGTGCCCTTAACCCGTAATTAGTGCATTAATCACATAATCATGTACATATGACCATCTATGTTGAGAAATAACCATATGCTAACTTAGCATAATATACCAATAATAAAATTTCCTCGTTTATTTCATTTCATGTCATTTCCAGTTTCCCCAACTATAACCATTTAACATAACATGTACCCTTGTAATACACTAATTACAATCTCAATTCATCTAGCAATTCCCAATTAATTGCATACCACAAATAAATGAAAAGAGAAAGGCACTTGCCTTTTTATACAACCCATGTACACATATACTCTGCTCACATGCGAGCACCAAATAAACGTAAGTGTACGTAATGTATAAAATATCATACACCCAGCTCTGGTACCTCGATCCTGGAAGTACCTTCAATCCACAGCTCGAGTTCAACTCCAAAGCCAACCACGAACCTGTTCACCTGTCCCAACAGAGACAGCCCCACACGGGGTGAGCATACCAATACCACCAAACCAATAATCACAATAACATAATTCATAATTTACAAAAATGTAAATGCTATGAAATACAAAAGATACTCCCTGGATGGCATCATCCTCATCTGGGATCCCCAGTAATGTCCCTGTTCTCAAAATAACCAAAATCATCAAATCCCTAATAGCCAGTTAATCATTACATTGATTGACTAATCATTTCCAAGTTCCAATATCAATCACATTAGTTCATTATCCAGTAATCTTAGATATTCCAGATATCTAACCCATGATTCCAATTCCTCGCTCGCTCAATAGCAGCGGCATTCATACCTGATGTTCGCTCCATGGCGACAACATCCAAACTATCGCTCGCTCTAAAGCGGCACCATACAATTCATATTATCAACCCATTTATGTAACTGTATTCCATTTCCGTTATCCTTCCATTCAACACAATTATATCATATCATGCACCACAATTGCAATAATATATTAAAGATATGCTCGTACGTCATACGTACCTTATAATTCCGTAGCTCGTGTCCAACCTTGCCTGAGTCCCACGACCCGATGAGTTAAGTGCTAACATGCAAATAACTCCAAAGTAAACATAGGCATGCAATCACGCGCCTAAGCACGTTCACAACTTCCAAACCTATCGTCTATCCATGACGATTACCAAAATAAAGGCCCCCCGGCTAAGCATGCATAATACCCAAAATGTTCCATTTTATATGTTTAAAAGATAGCCAAAAACTCAACCGAGAATTCCGTTTTATTAACTTTGGCTCCAACCAATCCATTTTAAAAGTATAACATTCCCATTGGAATGTAGACATTGCCGCGGAAACGGGCCACTTAAACCTCGATTTCAAAATCCCGACATTTTTTCCAAAATTTTTTTTTTAAAAAAAACCTTACGGGCGGCGATCGATCGCCGCTTTTAGCGATCGATCGCCCCTGATCAGTGGGCAAAATCGCATACACGCGATCGATCGCCAACCTGCTCGCGATCGATCTCCTAGACCACGCGATCGATCGCCTGCACTGTTCATCGTCACCAATTTAACAGCTGCTCGTCGCGATCGATCGCCCCACCTCGGCGATCGATCGCCACCTGCGATTTTCCGAAAAATTCGAGCTTCCATGGTGTTTTTCACACCCAAACTCAAAACCAACACCCCATACACCTTCAACACCTCAAATACATCCTTAAAACTCAATAAAAACTCCAACAACAAACTTTAAGATTTTTACCCAAAATCCATAAATCCAAATCTAACATTAATACTCAACCAAAATCAACAATACTACTTCCAAATCGAAGACAATGACGAGGGGAAGATGAATACCTGATTATCTTCGAGAAATCCGGCTCCCGAGCCAAGCCACCAACGATTTCTCCTCCAAGGGAGAAAAGATGGAAATGGGGGAAGGGTTTGGGCGCATAGAGAGAGAGGGAGAGAGAGAGGGAATTCGTCCAAATGACGGAATACCGAGTCCACTTGGTATATATAGCTCTAAAGCTCCAAAATACCGACTCCTCCACAAATACATCATGATTCATTAATTATCATCTGTTATAATTACCTCCCAAACTCTATTTCCATTATCAGCCCCAATACAAAGTACTCCGGACCCCAAATCCCACCAAAGACTAAATTTCAAGGTTATCACCACGATGAGAATACAATCTCATCCCTTGGATCCAACGACTCCAAATATCGGATTTAAAATCCCCGAGAGTCTCGAAATCGAAATTAATTTATAATTGCCACAAATAAAATCCATTAAGGACTATTACCACACCGGGATTAACACCATTAATCCGCGGGCATCAAAATTATCCCCCACTAATAAAATTTTGTTCCCGAAATTTGCACGGCGTACTCTACGTATTGCCGAGATTACAAAATCCAAACGGATTCACATCGTCGAATCATGAACATGTCATGAATGACACACCAACCGCGAGGACACCGGCCTCGCACCAAAATCTGGAATGGAGTGAACCTCCCAAACCATCACAAACTCAAAGAAAGACGTCGGCATTTCCCGGTGCTAACCGTCTCAAAGCAGTCAGCCAACCATAACTGCGAACCAAACGAATCATTCGTGATTCCAAAATAGATATCGCCTCAATGATATCTCTACGATATAGCCTACGATGTTAAACATATATCGTTACCAAACTCCAATTATACCTCCATCAAAGGAGCAGTTGCACCATTTTGCAACACGGTTCGAGCAACTCACCGCTACCGATCAACACAAAGCACATCTCTAAAGATGTCCACATTCGTGTGTTCCAAGAAATCACATCTTGAACCAAACACACTATCGAGACTCCACAAGGTCTCAAGTTATGGAAAGGACATGCAAGAACAATCAATTGCATCCTCGCCACACGTGTCAACCACGACACTTAACCAATCCGAATTCTGGTCATCCCTCCCATACCCTAGGATTCAAATCCTAACACAGGGAGGCTATCGAATTAACCAGCAAGAATTACCATGGTCCCAAAACACAACAATCCCTCCTCAGGGGAAGTCCACCGGACCTCACGATTATTCCTCAGAAAACATCGTGCCATCGAGATTACCAATCTCAAGGTGCCACAATCTCTCACTGGAGGTTCATTCATCAAAGCGTATATCTGATGCTAGACGAGTATCAAGAAAATGCTGGCCTTTGTATACCCACACCGGCATACATACCCACGCACCAACACAACATACACACACAATGCAATAGACTCGGGTATCTCCAATCATACCCAAAATCCCAAAACCAACTGTCAACCCTAAATTATTCTCACTCCACTGAGACTGATGGTTGACAACCAAAAAGGGTGTGATTTCAACATCAACACCACACAAAACAAAACAACCAATCTCCCAAAAGATTCAACCGGTAGGTATATCAATACCGTCTTCCTCACAAGGAAAGTGTCATGAATCCATGACCCTCCAACCTCGAACCACTGTTCGGAAAACCTGGATATATTTATACAAAAAAATAATCCGGAACCCAGAAATACACAACTGGTTAGAATAGTGCATCAATGCCACTATTACCAAGTCAAAACCCGTATACACCACGTATACTCCTTCTAATGATGCTCTGTACTATTGCCATAGTACCCCATAAACCTCGAGCATCTCCCAGAGACGTCTCCTCGTACGTCTTACCGGAAATGTAAAGCCATTCTCAGTCCATCATCAGTAATGATTACCATGGCTGATTTACAATCAACCCACGATCGATACCAATTGTCTCCATGACAGTACAATCCAAATCCCTCCAAGAGATCAAATCAATATAGTAGTGTTACCCCACTAGCTATACCCCACAAATCCAATTGTGACCCCCGTTGCATTCCATATGCAAGGATGCTCAACTAAAGCTAACAACAACTTGTTGACACTCGTGTTGCTGCTACCAACAAAATTGAGCTGTCCCAGAACAAGTCCTTCAAAATAATAGACGCATAAACATTCCCGTGAGGTATTCCCTACCTCAATCATCATGCCACATAGAGACTACATGAGTCTACCATAAGTCCTCATCGTATCATCATACGATTCACCGAACTCGGTCCCAACGTACAGTATAATTGCCACAACAAGCACACTATAACACTGCTACAATACATGGCTAACAATTCGCTGCTCCCATAGGTTTGTACCAAACCTATCAACATGCCATACGTTCCATCCCGACATGCCATACCGTACAAACCATTAGAGTAGTGGACCATCGCCCAATATTTCCCTAAAACACCAAAGTATAATGGACATCCCGGTGCCCTCGCTCAACCACAATGCAATCCTAATCCATTAGGACTTATTCCACACCCTTAGGGTGGATGTGACCATGTCTACCACGCATCACAGCGACAAGCGAGTAGTTTCCTCAATGACTGCTCTTACCACCAATCACTTGGCCTTAGCCATTCCAGCGAGTATACCCAAAGGTATCACTACTCGAAAATATTTACCTCTTTTACATGATGCGGTACACTCACCGGTACAATGCATCCAATAATCCATCGAGCAATCCTACTCGGCGTAACAGTCTTGTCAACCAGTGACGGTACATGTCAAAACCTGACATTCACAATCTCACCGTCACCACGTGACGGTATATGTCGATACACGACACCCATAATCTCGTCATCGAATACATGATGGTATATTACAACGCATGGTATCCACAATAATGTTAATAAAACAATAATATACCATACCTCATCGCTAATAAAATAGAGTCATACCTGTCTCCGTCGTCCAATAGTGGTACATAATCAACACCCATAGCTCGTGGGCGGTACAATCCCGTGCTATGTAGATAGCGGTAGAACCCATCGCTATAAAATCAGCGGCATGATCCCTCGCCATAGAGTCAGCGGCATAAAACATCGCTATAGATATCCGGCGGTATGAACCATCGCCAATAGAGGTAGCGGAATGATCCATCGCTATATAATACCCGGCGGTATGAACCATCGCCAGTAGAATAACGGAATGTACCATCGCTATGAATATCCGGCGGCACGAACCATCGTCAATAGATGTAGCGGAATGAACCACTGCTATACAATCGGCGGCAAGAACCATCGCCATACAATCAGCGGCATAAACCATCGCTATACAATCGGCGGCAAGAACCATCGCCATACAATCAGCGGCATAAACCATCGCTATACAATCGGTGGCAAGAACCATCGCCATACAATCAGCGGCATAATCGTGGACTCAAGAGGTACTCACATCCATGTAGCACTTTGTTCCTTTTGGACCCAAGAGGTGGCTCATATTAAATGCAGCACTTTGTTCCCGATCTCATCACTACGTCATGACAGCGGCATCATCGCTTCGACGTGACAGTGGCATGTATCATCGCTTCGACATGACAGCGGCATCATCACTTTGACATGACGGTGGTATCATCGCTTCGACGTGACAGCGTCATGTATCATCGCTTCGACGCGACAGCGGCATAATCAGAAATGTATCGCCTTGTTCCGTAGGCCCAAGAGGCCCTCCCATGCACGTTTCACATGCCCTATAGACGCAAGAGGTGACCCCGTACAATGCACGTGCCACATGCCCCGTAGGCGCAAGAGGTGACCCCGTACAATGCACGTGCCACATGCTCATTAGGCGCAAGAGGTGACCCCGTACAATGCACATTGTCCCTTTGGACTCAAGAAGTGACGCCCATTCCGTATAATCTCACCGATATTTCCATACATCTGCAACAAGGTTAGCACAACAGTCCACAAATCCTACTACGTTATATTGGCGGCTCAATAATATCCCTCGCTATGATATGACAGCGGCATTAACCATCGCTTCGACATATGAGCGGCAAATATTATGATCCATCGCTGGTGATATACCCGTAGCAGAACTCTAATTGCAATATGTTTGCATGCTCAATATCAATTGAAATCTCATAATCATATGAAAATCATACCCGAATATTCCACCGTATGTTATACACCATTCCTGTCCTTAGACAGCGTATAATGTTCTCATTTCCTGATTTTTCCTACAACATCAAATTCTTAAAACACTTTCATATCAAGTACAATCCGTTCTCATCAATCTCATCTCATCGTATTCCATATGATCCTGCAACCACCATGGTTAGCAATACCACATTCCATATCATAAAAGCACATAAGCAAATAGTTGTGTCACACAACACTAACTATCATCATGCATAAATATGTGCTACTAATTCCCATCAGCATGTTCCAGGCCCTCAACAGCCCCAAAGAGCAAACCACTGCTCTGATACCACTAATGTAAGGACCCACGTGCCCTTAACCCGTAATTAGTGCATTAATCATATAATCATGTACATATGACCATCTATGTTGAGAAATAACCATATGCTAACTTAGCATAATATACCAATAATAAAATTTCCCCGTTTATTTCATTTCATGTCATTTCCAGTTTCCCCAACTATAACCATTTAACATAACATGTACCCTTGTAATACACTAATTACAATCTCAATTCATCTAGCAATTCCCAATTAATTGCATACCACAAATAAATGAAAAGAGAAAGGCACTTGCCTTTTTATACAACCCATGCACACATATACACTGCTCACATGCGAGCACCAAATAAACGTAAGTGTACGTAATGTATAAAATACCATACTCCCAGCTCTGGTACCTCGATCCTGGAAGTACCTTCAATCCACAGCTCGAGTTCAACTCCAAAGCCAACCACGAACCTGTTCACCTGTCCCAACAGAGACAACCCCCACATGGGGTGAGCATATCAATACCACCAAACCAATAATCACAATAACATAATTCAGAATTTACAAAAATGTAAATGCTATGAAATACAAAAGATACTCCCTGGATGGCATCATCCTCATCCGGGATCCCCAGTAATGTCCCTGTTCTCAAAATAACCAAAATCATCAAATCCCTAATAGCCAGTTAATCATTACATTGATTGACTAATCATTTCCAAGTTCCAATATCAATCACATTAGTTCATTATCCAGTAATCTTAGATATTCCAGATATCTAACCCATGATTCCAATTCCTCGCTCGCTCAATAGCAGCGGCATTCATACATGATGTTCGCTCCATGGCGACAACATCCAAACTATCGCTCGCTCTAAAGCGGCACCATACAATTCATATTATCAACCCATTTATGTAACTGTATTCCATTTCCGTTATCCTTCCATTCAACACAATTATATCATATCATGCACCACAATTGCAATAATATATTAAAGATATGCTCGTACGTCATACGTACCTTATAATTCCGTAGCTCGTGTCCGACCTTGCCTGAGTCCAACGACCCGATGAGTTAAGTGCTAACATGCAAATAACTCCCAATTAAACATAGGCATGCAATCACGCGCCCAAGCACGTTCACAACTTCCAAACCTATCGTCTATCCATGACGATTACCAAAATAAAGGCCCCCCGGCTAAGCATGCATAATACCCAAAATGTTCCATTTTATATGTTTAAAAGATAGCCAAAATCTCAAACGAGAATTCCGTTTAATTAACTTTGGCTCCAACCAATCCATTTTAAAAGTATAACATGTAGACATTGCCCCGGAAACGGGCCACTTAAACCTCGATTTCAAAATCCCGACATTTTTTCCAAAATTTCAAAAAAAAAAACAAAACCTTACGGGCGGCGATCGATCGCCCCTGACCTGTGGGCAAAATCACTTACACGCGATCGATTGCCAACCTGCTCGCGATCGATCGCATAGACCACGCGATCGATCGCCTGCACTGTTCATCGTCACCAATTTAACAGCTGCTCGTCACGATCGATCGCCCCACCTCGGCGATCGATCGCCACCTACGATTTTCCGAAAATTCGAGCTTCCATGGTGTTTTGCACACCCAAACTCAAAATCAACACCCCATACACCTTCAACACCTCAAAGACACCCTTAAAACTCAATAAAAACTCCAACCACAAACTTTAAGATTTTTACCCAAAATCCACAAATCCAAATCTAACATTAATACTCAACCAAAATCAACAATACTACTACCAAATCGAAGACAATGACGAGGGGAAGATGAATACCTGATTATCGTCGAGAAATCCGGCTCCCGAGCCAAACCACCAAAGATTTCTCCTCCAAGGGAGAAAAGAGGGAAATGAGGGAAGGGTTTGGGCGCATAGAGAGAGAGAGGGAGAGAGAGAGGGGGAATCCGTCCAAAAGACGGAATACCGAGTCCACTTGGTATATATAGCTTTAAAGCTCCAAAATACTGACTCCTCCACAAATACATCATGATTCATTAAATATCATCTGTTTTCAATAATTACCTCCCAAACTCTATTTCCATTATCAGCCCCAGTACAAAGTACCCCGGACCCCAAATCTCACCAAAGACCAAATTTCAAGGTTATCACCACGATGAGAATAAAATCTCATCCCTTGGATCCAACGACTCCAAATATCGGATTTAAAATCCCCGAGAGTTTCGAAACCGAAATTAATTCATAATTGCCACAAATAAAATCCATTAAGGACTATTACCACACCGGGATTAACACCATTAATCCCAGTACAAGTCCCTTAACATTTGACGTATAAACGTCTCCGTGAGGTATTCCCTGCCTCAAACCTCATGCGACATAGTGACTACTAGAGTCCACTATTACCCTCATCGTATCATCATACAATTCACCAAACTCGGTTCCAGCGAGCAGTATAATGGCTACAACAAGCACACTATATCACTGCAACAATACCTGGCTAGCAAATCGCTGCCTCCATAGGCTTATACCAAACCTACCAACATGCCATACGTTCCATCCCGATATGACATACCGTATAAACCATTATAGTAGTGGGTCTCACCCAATGTTTCTCTAAAACAACAAGGTATAATGGACATCCCGGTGTTCTTGCTCAACCACGATGCAATCCTAATCCATTAGGACTTATTCCACACCCTCAGGGTGGGTGTGACCATGTCTAGCCCACGTCACAACGACAAAAGCGAGTAGTTTACTCAACAACTACTCTCACCACCAATCACTTGGCCTTAGTCATCCCAACGAGTATACCCAAAGGTACCACTACTCATAAAAATATTTACTTCAAATACATGATGCGGTACCCTCACCGGTACAATGCATCCAATAATTCATCGAGCAAACATTCTCGGCGTAACGGTCTCGTCAACCGGTGACGTAGACACCACCTTGTGCTCACCATCGGCACTCAAACCATATGACTAAATACATACGCCCAGACGTATTATTCATCAACACGACGCTACACGTCTACATAGAACATATGTTATGTCATCGTCATCCTGTGACGGTATATGTCAACACCTGACATTCACAATCTCATCGTCAAACACGTGACGGTATACGTCGATACACAACATCCATACTTTCATCGTCAATCACGTGACGGTACATGTCAATACATGACGTCCATAATCTCATCGTCAAACACATGACGGTATACGACAACACATGGTATCCACAATAATGCTAACTAAACATAAATATATCATAACTCATCGCTAATAAAATAGTGGCATACATGTCTCCGTCGTCCAATAGTGGTACATAATCAACACCCATTGCTCGTGGGCGGTACAATCGGTGCTATGTAGATAGCGGCAGAACCCATCGCTATAAAATCAACGGTATAAAACATCGCAATAGAATCAGCGGCATAAAACATCGCTATGGAATCAGCGGCATAAAACATCGATATATATATCTGGCGGCATGAACCACGCCAATAGATGTAGCGGAATGAACCATCGCTATATAATACCCGGTGGCATGAACCCTCGTCAATAGAATAGCGGAATGAACCATCGCTATATATACCCGGCGGCATAAACCATCGCCAATAAACTAGCGGAATGAACCATTGCTATATGAATACCCGGCGACATAAACCATCGCCAATAGACTAGCGGAATGTACCATCGCTATATAGATACCCGACGGCATAAACCATCGCCAACAGACTAGCGGCATGATATCCCTCGCTATAATATGACAGCGGTCGTGTTCTTTGCTTCATATGAGCGGCAAATATCCTTCATCGCTACCTCGCTTCGACATACCAGCGGCAAATACTATCCCTCGCTATAATATGACAGCGGTTGTGTTCTTCGCTTCATATGAGTGGCAAATATTCTCTCATCGCTATGGTATGACAGCGGCACCATTACTCCTCGATTTAATCAAGACAGCAAAAATACCACTCGCGTTAACATGACAGCGGAAATACCCCTCGCTTAGACAATACCATTGGAAAACAATATCCCTCGCTATAATATGACAGCGGTCGTGTTCTTCGCTTCATATCAGCGGCAAATATTCTCTCTTCGCTACGGTATGACATCGGCAAGTATTCACATCGCTACGCCATGAAGGCGGCAAGTATTCACATCGCTACACCATCCATGCAACCACAATGCATAACCCATATACCGATATACATCGTTAAGAGTGTATTTTAATGCACCTCGCTTCAAATGTGACATGCGGAATTCGCCATCGCTTCAACATATAGCGGCAAAGCATAAAAATCATCACTCCAATATGCAACCGTAATGCATAATCCATGTCCCATATGACCCTGCAACCACCATGGTTAGCAACAACATATTCCCATTATGAACACATATCATAAACGCACATAAGTAATATAGTTGTGCCACACAACACTAACTACCATCATGCATAAGTATGTGCTTCCCATTCCATTAACGTGTTCCTAGGCCCTCAACAGCCCCAAAGAGCAAACCACTGATCTGATACCACTAATGTAAGGACCCCCGTGCCCTTAACCCGTTATTAGTGTATTAATCCTTGCCATTAGTGCATACAATCATATTATCATGGGAAGGAAACCACATGCAAGCATAGCATTATATACCATCTATAAAATTTCTTGCATTAGAACCCCATAATATTCAACTTTCCCAACCAAAACCACTTTCATAGTATGCACCCTAATAATACTAACATACTCTCAGCCATTTAGCAATTCTGTATTTAATTGCATGCAGACAATAAATGAAGAGAGAAAAACCATCCCATTTATACATTCCATATACACATAAAAACGTGCACACATGAGAGCACCCAATGAATGAATATGTCTCTATGTATAAGATACTCTACCAAAAAATGTAAAATAATCCAAGAATCGGCACAAAAACCATTAGAAAATCGCATCTAAATAAGTGTAAAAACTACAATTATCAACTCCCCCAAACTTATCACTTAATCATCCTTGATTAAGTATTAAAATCACAAGGTAGAGTTCATTCTTGATACTTGAAACAATTATTTCATGACTTGCATTATTCTCAGAAATCTCATACATATATACAATAGTTGAACAATACATGTTTTCTCCTAAGTCAAGCAACACATCCCAAAATTGGAACGTGAGTGTGTGCTATTGTCAATCTCAAGTTTCATTCACATATTCAAGATTAAATCATGTTAATCAACTCAAAGTCGAGATTATCATCAAGCATTCCATAGGCCTATTTTCAAACAACTTCTCCACTAATGATAGTTACTCCCTAGACTTGGATCAAAAGGACTTTTTAAGCTTGTAATGTAAGGCCTTTGGTGTCGATTTCAAAGAAAAGATAGGGTATGTGCAAAGAAGAGAGTATAATCATATAGAGTTTAAATTTCCTCACATTTCGAGCTCCTCTTCTTTTTTTCTTTTCTAGCCTTGGCCACTTTGGATCTTATTTAGTCACTTTTTTCACAAGGCTTTATCTATATTTTTCTTTCTCATTCATCAATTTTTTTTCAATAAGCTCTTCAAAATATAGCAATTCATGTACATCTAATGAGATTCATTATACTCCCTTTAGTAAGGATAATTGGTTTTCTTTTTAGGCTCATAAAGGTGGGTATAATGAGTTGCCAAAAAAATTATTGAATGGGGGCTAATAGTATGTTAAACATACACCATTCTTTTTCAATTAGGCTCAAATTGGGATAATAAAGATTGATATATACATGGTAAGCTTGAAAGGAAACGATCCAAAAATCGCCTAAATCATTTTCAAGTCAAGTTCATAACTATAGAATTTCTTCTCAAAGTGTCATCATCATATAGTTTCTAAGGTGCTCTAAGATGCTCAAGACAAATCATCAAGTTCACAACAATCATCACTATTCAACATACAATCCACAAGATCATGACTCAATGTGCTCAAAATATTCCTCATTCTTGACATGCTAACTCAAATTAGGATATTCATGTACAAGTCCAATAATCATCAAAATTCAAGTTCATATACATAGTGAGATCAAAATCCTCATTGAATAGTCACTACTATAATTCTTCTTTTCTCAAGTTTGAACTCGTAAAAAAAAAAATTAGCTCATAATAATAGGATGATTCAAGTGTCAATTAAGCACACAACATGTGTATAAAACAAGTAAAACATGCAAGCCACTCCCCCAAACTTAAATCAAGCATTGTCCTCAAGGTTTAAAAGAATCAAAAGGGAAAAAGTAAACTCCCCTGATCAAGACGCTTGCATGAGGGTTGAGGAAGATCAGCTTTTGAAAGCTCCACTGTTGTAGGGGTTCATCGCTCCAACAGAGTACCTAGCAAGAGAAGAATGCAAATGGTAAAATCGTCGACTCGAGAGATAAAAAAACTAACTGCAAAAATGGAAAATAAAATAAAAATAGATAGCAAAAGGATGCGCTTGGGTTGCCTCCCAAGAAGCGCTTATTTCTAGTCTTCGGCTTGACCATCACAAGCAACCATCAAAGAGTGGCTGCCTCCCATAGTAAGTATCGTATGATACCACGAATGGGTGTTCATTCAGTATGCCTTCAAGATTGGCATGAATATAACAGTGTAAGCTCGTCGCTCCAACAACATTCGTCTTAAAGTGGTAGGCATGAGAGAATGATTCTTGACTTGGCTTCTTATCTTGGAGGATATAGTGTGGTGAAGTTGGCATCGATGGAAAATAGAGATCCACATATGGCATAGAACATGTCTCCATCGATGGGCTCAAGTTAGAATCTTTGAAAGTTTCTTCCCTTTCCAACATCACTCTAGGCTCATCTTCATTTGGCAACTCTTCGGATAATGTCACTGAAGTAGACTCATTTTCTTGAAGAGGCTCAAGTTCCCTTGAATCTTCCATACCAGTAGGATCACTCCCCCAAACTTGGTTGTTTGAGTGATCATCGTCATTAAACCCAACTTGATTTGTCTCCTCTTCTATATTAGGTATCATCTCATCCTCTTGGCAGCTTCCTGATAATGTTTCCATGAGGCTCGCCATTTGCTGCTCCAGACAACGCATTGAGTTTGTCTGACTTTCAATCTTTGTCTCATATGATGCCATAAACCTGAGTAACGTATCCTCTAGATGAGTATTGAATTTTGCATAACAATCACTCGCCTCTCTGTGATGTAGAAGTGGTGGGTGTGTAAAATGAGGGTGGTGAGGCTTTGGTGGGTATTGGTGGCTCCAACCGTGCAGTGAAGGATTCCAATGCCACTGGTAGTCGAAGTTTGCCATATCATCAAACAAGTGCAATACACTGTCTTCATCTCTATCAACCAAAGGACTACCAGTTGCCAAAGCTCCGTTAAATATCCATCCTTGTGTGTCTGCATCCAAACCACTGAAGAAATATTGCAGAGAGTGTAGTTTGGAAAGTCATTATACCAGTACGTGCTTGCCAAATCGTTGAATCTCTCCCATGATGCGTAGAACGGCTCGGAAGGTTGTTGGGCAAATCTTGTGGATGCTTGTTGATGTAGCATCTCTAAGTACCTCACAAGACAAACAAAACAAAACCAAAATATAATTTATTTATTATTTTTTTTTCGAAAATTTAGAAAACAAAACAAAAACAATGATTAAATTACAGTCAAAGAATCTAGTATGATATTACTAAAGTTAATCCCCGGCAACGGCGCCAAAAACTTGATCGCTTTTATTTTAAACAATTATTTTTCCAGTGTAGCGATTATACCGCAAGTGCACGATGTCAAGTTTTAGTATAGATAGGAAGAATACGGATTGTCGAACCCATAGGTACTAACAAGCAAGTACCAAATAAGACGTTTTTGACTATATTTAACCTACGATAATTAATTAATAATTAAACTAATACTAAATTAAACTACTCTAATCCAACCAAAACAATCGACGATCACGAGAAAAGTCCACAAGAATGAATTATCAAGACAATGATTGACCTAACCCAACTCTTACAATTATCTTCTCCATACATCTCTAATAAAAGAATACGGAAGAGTTTGCTGAAAAAAAATTCCTTATAGAGTTTGTGTCCAACAAGAGAGTCCATAATTCTTATCCCTCTATATATTTACACGGAAATTACACCCAATATCAGACTTTTTAACCTAGGAATAGCCTCAAATCCTTCATACTCCATATCACCTTCATCCACCTTCACCTCTTCATCCTAGGAATTGGAACAAGCCAACAAGAGAATCGAGGAGCACGATCGAGAAAGAAGCGAGGAAGGATCAAGAATCAACGAAGAAGTCGACTTGGGAGTTTTCTTTTACTTTTCTATTATTGTTTTAAATGAATAATTGGATTTGTTGTGTTTTTTATGATTGAGAAATATCAATAACATAGTTTTTCCTATTGATTTTGAGGTTGAATTCATATATCTTCTATGTGCATGTTTTGTTGTTCTTCATGCTTTTGAAGGATTGATCCCCTTTGAATGATATTTTATTATAATTGAGATCGAGAGATAAAATTATAATACGACATAATAATTCATGCCGTGTGTTAAAGATTAGATCGAGAGATAAAATCACATGATAGCTTTGGGTTGTTTAATCTAAAGTTAGTGGTTTTCATAAACCGCATTCAATATTAAATTGTTAATTAAGTGAACGAGAGTTACTTGTTGCAATTTGATGTTAGATTTAATATAGCTCAAGAGTGTATATTGAATAAATTCGGAAAACCCGTCACCTTAGAGATGTATGGAGAAGAGAATTGTAAGAGTTGGGTTAGGTGAATCATTGTCTTGATAATTCATTCTTGTGGACTTTTCTCGTGATCGTCGATTGTTTTGGTAGGATGAGAGTAGTTTAATTTTGTTTATTTAGTTTATTAATTATTTATCGTAGGTTAAATATAGTTTAAAGAAGTCTTATTTGGTAATTGCTTGTTAGTCCCTGTGGGTTCGACAATCCGTATTCTTCTTATCTATACAAAAACTTGACACCGTGCACTTGTGGTTAAATTGCGCTATTTGATCGCGTTTTATCTAAACAATAAAATATCAAAGCAGCACGATTTAACCGCAAGTGCACGGTGTCAAAGTTATAGTATAGATAGGAAGAATACGGATTGTCGAACCCACAAAGACTAACAAGCAATTACCAAATAAGACTTCTTTAAACTATATTTAACCTACGATAAAAAATTAATAAACAAAATAAACAAAATTAAACTATTCCAATCCAACTAAAACAATCGACGATCACGAGAAAAGTCCACAAGAATGAATTATCAAGACAATGATTCACCTAACCCAACTCTTACAATTCTCTTCTCCATACATCTATAAGGTGACGGGTTTTCCGAATTTATTCAATATACTCTCTCGAGCTTTATTAAATCTAACATTAAATTGCAACAAGTAACTCTCGTTCACATAATTAACAATTTAATATTGAATGCGCTTTATGAAAACCACTACTTTATATTAAACAACCCAAAGCTATTACTCGTATGTGATTTTATCTCTCGATCTAATCTTTAACACACGGCATGAATTATTATATCGTATTATAATTTTATCTCTCGATCTCAATTATAATAAAATATCATTCAAAGGGGATCAATCCTTCAAAAGCATGAAGAGCAATAAAACATGCACATAGAAGATATATGAATTCAATCTCAAAATCAATAGGAAAAACTATGTTATTGATATTTCTCAATCATAAAAAACACCACAAATCCAATTATTCATTTAAAACTATAATAGAAAAGTAAAAGAAAACTCCCAAGTCGACTTCTTCTTTGATTCTCGAACCTTCCCTTGCTTCTTTATCGATCGTGCTCCTCGATTCTCTTGTTGGCTTGTTCCAATTCCTATGATGAAGAGGTGATGGTGGATGAAGTTGATATGATGTATGGAGGAGTGGAGGCTATTCCTAGGTAAAAAGTCTGATATTAGGTGTAATTTTCGTGTAAATATATAGAGGGATAGGAATTATGGACATTCTTATTGGACACAAACTCTATAAGGAATTTATTTTTCAGCAAACTCTTCCGGCCGATCGATCGAGCAGATTTCTCGATCGATCGCCAATTTTCTGCCCAAGCCGATCGATCGAGAATGAGTCTCGATCGATCGAGCTTGATTTTATTATTATTATTTTTTTTTATTTTTTTTTGGTCTTTTCTTCCTTTCCCGGCTTTGACGCTTTCATTTGGTTCGGTCCTTTTTCATCATTTTGGCTCATTTCCTCTACTTTTATGCATTTCAACATTGATTCCTGAAATATAGAAATATATACCAAAAAACGTAAAATAATCCAAGAATCAACACGAAAACCATTAGAAAATCGCATCTAAATAAGTGTAAAAAGGACACTTATCAACTCCCCCAAACTTATCACTTAATCATCCTCGATTAAGCATTAAAATCACAAGGTAGAGTTGAATTCTAAACACTTGAAATATATATTTCATTACTTGCATTATTCTCAGAAATCTCATGCACATATACAAAAGTTGACAATACATGTTTTCTCCTAAGTCAAGCAACACATCTCAAAATCGGAACGTGTGTGTGTGCTAATTTCAATCTCAAGTTTCATGCACATATTCAAAATCAAATCATGTTAATCGACTCAAAGTCAAGATTATCATCAAGCATCCCATAGGCCTATTTTCAAACAACTTCTCAACTAATGATAGTTACTGCCTAGACTTGGATCAAAAGGTCTTTATAAGCTTGTAATGTTTGGCCTTTGGTGTTGGTTACAAAGAAAAGATATGATAAGCGCAAAGAAGAGGGTATAATCATTTACAGTTCAAAATTTTCGCACACTTCGAGCTCCTCTTCTTTTTCTTGTCTTGCTTTGGCCACTTTGGTTCTTGTATACATGCTTCTTCTTTTTTTTTTTCAAGGCTTTTCCTTCACTTTTCTTATTGCTCTTTTTCTCATTCATCAATCTTTTTCAATAAGCTCATTGAGATATAGCAATTCACGTGTGTCGAACGAGATTCATTATACTCCCTTAGGGTAAGGATAATTTTTTTTTCATTTAGGCTCATATATAAGGGTAGGTATAATGAGTTTGCCAAAAATGTCGAATGGGGTCTTAGTTATATGCAATGCATAAACCATTCTTTTTCAATAAAGCTTAAATGGGACACTAGGGATTGATATAGACTAGGTAAGCTTCAAAGCTCAAACGTGTCAAAGATCGCCTAGATCATTTACAAGTCAAGTTTGTAACTATAAAATGTCGCCTCAAAGTATCATCATCAAATAGGTTCTAGGATAACTCTAAGATGCTCAAGACAAATCATCAAGTTCACAACAATTATCACTATTCCACATGCAATCCACAAGATCATGACTCAATGTGCTCAATATATTCCTCATTCTTGATATGCTAACTCAAAACAGGATATTCATGTACAAGTCTAACAATCATTAAAATTCAAGTTCATATGCATAGTGAGATCAAAATCCTCAATGAATAGTCACTACTGTAATTTATTTTTTTCTCAAGTTTGAACTCTTAAAAAAAATTAGCTCATAATAATCGGACGATTCAAGTGTCAATTAAGCACACAACATGTGGTTAAAATAAGTAAAACATTTAAGCCACTCCCCCAAACTTAAATCAAATATTGTCCTCAATGTTTAAAAGAATCAAAAGGGAAAAAGTAAACTCCCCTGATCAAGACGCTTGCATGAGGGTTGAGGAAAATTCGCTTTTGAAAGCTCCACTATTGTAGGGGTTCATCGCTCCAACTAAGTACCTTGCAAGAGAAGAATGCAAATGGTAAAATATTCGACTCGAGAGATAAATACACTAAATGCAAAAACTGAAAATAAAATAAAACTAGATAGCAAAAGGATGCGCTTGGTTTGCCTCCCAAGAATCAGTGATTTCTAGTCTTCGGCTTGACCATCAGAAGCAACCATCAAAGAGCGGCTGCCGCCCATAGTAAGTAACGTATGATACCAAGAATGGGTCTTCATTCAGTATGCCCTTAAGCTTGGCATTAATATAACAGTGTAAGCTCGTCGCTCCAACAACATTCGTCTTGAAGTGGTAAGCATGGGAGAGAGATTCTTGACTTGGCTTCATATCTTGGAGGATATAGTGTAGTGAAGTTGGCATCGATGGTAAATATGGATCCACATATGGCATATAACATGTCTCCATCGACGGGCTCAAGTTAGAATCTTCGAAAGTTTCATCCCTTTCCAACATCACACTAGGCTCATCTTCATTTGAGAACTCTTCGGATAATGTCTCTGAAGTATACTCACTTTCTTGAAGTGGCTCAAGTTCCCTTGAATCTTCCATACTAGTAGGATCACTCCCCCTAACTTGGTTGTTTGAGTGATCATCGTCATTAAACCCAACTTGATTTGTCTCTACTTCTATATTAGGTATCATCTCAGCCTCTTGGCAGCTTCCTGATAATGTTTCCATGAGGCTCGCCCTTTACTGCTCTAGACAACGCATTGAGTTGGTCTGACTTTCAATCTTTGTCTCACATGATGCCATAAACCTGAGTAACACATCCTCTTGATGAGTATTGACTTCTGCATAACAATCACTCGTCTCTCTGTGATGTTCAAGTGGTGGGTGTGTAAAATGAGGGTGGTGCGGCTTTGGTGGGTATTGGTGGCTCCAACCCTGCAGTGAAGGATTCCAATGCCACTGGTAGTCAAAGTTCGCCATCTCATTAAACAAGTGCAGTACACTGTCTTCATCTCTATCAACCAAAGGACTACCAGTTGACAAAGCTCCGTTGAATATCCATCCTCGTGTGTCCGCATGCAAACCACTGAAGAAATATTGCATACGAGAGTAGTTTGGAAAGTCATTATACCGGTACGTGCTTGCCAAATCGTTGAATCTCTCCCACGCTGCGTAGAACGGCTCGGAAGGTTGTTGGGCAAATCTTGTGGATGCTTGTTGATGTAGCATCTCCAAGTACCTCACAAGACAAACATAACAAAACCAAAAAATAATTTATTTTTTTTTTTTCGAAAATTTAGAAAACAAAACAAAAACAATGCTTAAATTACAGTCAAAGAACCTAGTATGATATTACTAAAGTTAATCCCCGGCAACGGCACCAAAAACTTGATCGCTTTTATTTTAAACAATTATTTTTCCATTGTAGCGATTATACCGCAAGTGCACGGTGTAAGGACCCTAGTTCCTTAAGTGCGGATTAAAGGCGTAAATAGAGCTAACATACTCTAACAAAGTATAAAGTTCGTGTTGATGCCTTGAGCTGTTAAGATTACAGTGCCAAAATAAAATTTCAAAAAGGATTAATTACATTCCCAACCAATTGAATGTTAATGCTATAGTTTTACACTACCCCTAGAGTAGAGACTATACAAAAGAATTATGCCTGCTATACCAAAAGCACTCCTCACAAGCTCACCGCATCAACCCGCCTTAGCCCTTCCGCCCAAAAGTACATACAGGAACAACCCAAAAACCATGAGCATGTAACAAACCATATTCACAATAATATGATTGTAATTTAGAAATGCATAAACCGTAAATACGAATCACTTCATGTATTTAATACATTTAAATGCTCCCTTTGGTTGTCCCTGTATCACAATCATAATCAATAGATTATAATATCAATAATGTATGTCATGACATGCATCCATTCCATGTATACCAGTGTCCATTTCCAGTCTTATTATATCAGTGGCATAATACCCATCGCGTTTACATGACAGCGACATTAATACCCCTCGCTTCGACATATTAGCGGCATAATATCCATCGCAATAGTAATATGACAGCGGAATTATCCTTCGCTTCGACATATTTGCGGCAAATATTCTTCATTCACTATAATATGACAGCGGCAAGTATTCTATCATCGCTTCGACATGAAGGCGGCAAGTATTCTTCATCACTGGAATATAACCTTGACTCACAATCGCATGCACCAATGCATCCAATATACACATGCAACCATAATGCATATCCAACCCACGTATGCAACCATGATGCATAACCAATACCATGTATGCAACCATAATGCATAATTAAATCCATGTGTTCAACCATAATGCATAACCAATTCAATGCGTAAAATACGTTTTACCGTCCGATGCCCGTATGTCTCACTATGAACCTTAGTTCCAAAATGGAGATGTCGAAGGACTTTATCTCCTTGGCTGTTCCAAAATGGAGATGTCGAAGGACTTTATCTCCTTGACTGTGTTGCCACCTGGGATGATTCTACACATTCACATAAACCAATATTAGGAGCAAATAATAGTCCAATAGCAAAAATCCCACAAAAATAACCAAAACATCACTTTTTGGTGACTCGCGATCAATCGCCACAAAGCCCCGATCGATCGCGAGATCATACTGCCCGAGCCAACAATTATGCCCTCGGCGATCGATCGCCACATTTGGCGCGATCGATCACGAGGCCCGCCGATCGATCACCCAAACATGGCGATCGATCGCCAAGTGCTCCTGCCGTTCACTGCCTGCGCGCGATCGATCGCCAAAAACGGTTGATCGATCACCGCTGCCTGTAACCCGAAACACCACCATTTTTTACACCATTTTTCTTTCCCAATCCACACCAACACAAATACCATTAAACCAACAACATAAAAACCCCATAAACCTTCAATATACACCTTAATATCACCAAAATCCAACACCCAGTAAAATACAACACAAACCCAAAACTCACATCCAAATATCACATTTGTTTCAAAACCAAACCATTTCCAAATCCCGAATACAAACCCGTTTCAAACCTAACACATACGAAACCAAACAAGAAGGAATTCATACCACTTCTAGGCTTCAAATCTCACCAAGAAATCAAGCAACCAAGATTTTTGCAAAGTTTCCTCCTCCTTCCCTTGTTTCAAACGTGAATGTGGGTTTTTGGGGATAGGGTTGGAAAAGTTTTATGAAAAGGAATGATGGGTGAGTGAAAAGAAGGGTAGTGGTTAAAAGGGGTTAATTAAACATGTCCATGTAGTTAGCATGATGTATAAAATATCCCAACACGATATTTTAAAAGCATTTTCCAGAAATGCACCAAAACCTCAATTAAATACATGATTTACCAAATAATCATTAATCATCACAATTAAACCATGTTAACACCCAATTTCCAAACATGCATAACAAGCACCCCGAAATGCATTGCTGGGTCACGTCTACATGTGACTAAGCATTTCCCTTATTAATTAATTCTCACATTAAATTAATTAACACCATAAATAATCACATGAAATAATTAATGCCCAAATGCATATAATTATTTCGGGGATATCACACACGGTGTCAAGTTTTAGTATAGATAGAAAGAATACGGATTGTCGAATGCACAGGGACTAACAAGCAAGTACCAAATAAGACGCTTTTGACTATATTTAACCTGCGATAATTAATTAATAATTAAACTAATAACTAAATTAAACTACTCTAATCCAACCAAAACAATCGACGATCACGAGAAAAGTCCACAAGAATGAATTATCAAGACAATGATTCACCTAACCCAACTCTTACAATTCTCTTCTCCATACATCTCTAAGGTGACGGGTTTTCCAAATTTATTCGATATACTCTCTCGAGCTATATTAAATCTAACATCAAATTGCAACAGGTAACTCTCGTTCACTTAATTAACAATTTGATATCGAATGCGCTTAATGAAAACAACTAACTTTAGATTAAACAACCCAAAGCTATCACTCGTATGTGATTTTATATCTCGATCCAATCTTTAACACACGGCATGAATTATTATATCGTATTATAATTTTATCACTCGATCTCTATTATAATAAAATATCATTCAAAGTGGATCAATCCTTCAAAAGCATGAAGAACAATAAAATATGCACATAGAAGATATATAAATTCAATCTCAAAATCAATAAGAAAAACTATGTTATTGATATTTCTCAATCATCATTAATGCAACAAATCCGATTATTCATTTTAAACAATAATAGAAAAGTAAAAGAAAACTCTCAAGTCGACTTCTTTGTTGATTCTCGATTCTTCCTCACTTCTGTCTCGATCGTGCTCCTCGATTCTCTTGTTGGCTTGTTCCAATTCCTAGGATGAAGAGGTGATGGTGGAAGAAGGTGATATGGAGTATGGAGGAATGGAGGCTATTCCTAGGTTAAAAAGTCTGATATTTGGTGTAATTTTCGTGTAAATATATAGAGGGATAGGAATTATGGACTCTCTTGTTGGACACAAACTCTATAAGGACTTTATTTTTCAGCAAACTCTTCCGGCCGATCGATCGAGCAGACTCGATCGCCAATTTTTTGTCCAAGCCGATCGATCGAGATTGAGTCTCGATCGATCGAGCTTGATTTTATTTTTTTATTTATTTTCTTTTGTTCTTTTCTTCCTTTTCCGGCTTTGACGCGTTCGCTAGGTTCGGTCCTTGTTCATCATTTTTGGCTCATTTCCTCTAGTTTTATGCATTTCAACATTGATTCCTGAAATATAGAAATATATACCAAAAAGCGTAAAATAATCCAAGAATCGGTACGAAAACCATTAGAAAATCGCATCTAAGTAAGTGTAAAAATGACACTTATCAACTCCCCCAAACTTATCACTTAATCGTCCTTGATTAAGCAGTAAAATCATAAGGTAGAGTTGAATTCTCGATACTTGAAACATATTATTTCATGACTTGCATTATTCTCAGAAATCTCATTCTCATATACAAAAGTTAACTAGACATGTTTTCTCCTAAGTCAAGCAACACATCTCAAAATCGGAACGTGTGTGTGTGCTAATTTCAATCTCAAGTTTCTTGCACATATTCAAGATCAAATCATGTTAACCAACTCAAAGTCAAGATTATCATCAAGCATCCCATAGGCCTATTTTCAAACAACTCTCCACTAATGATAGTTACTCCCTAGACTTGGATCAAAATGTCTTTATAAGCTTGTAATGTTTGGCATTTGGTGTCGCTACAAAGAAAAGATATGATAAGCGCAAAGAAGAGAGTATAATCATTTACAGTTCGAATTTTTCGCACACTTTGAGCTCCTCTTCTTTTTCTTGTCTAGCCTTGACCACTTTGGGTCTAATATACATGTTTTTTTTTCAAGGCTTTTTTTTCTCTTTTCTTTTTCTCATTCTTTTTCTCATCAATGTTTTTTTAATAAGCTCATTAAAATATAACATATCAGTGCATCGAATGATAATCATCATACTCCCTTGGGGTAAAGATAATTTTTTTTCATTTTAGGCTTTACAAGGTAGGTATAATGAGTTTGAACAATAACTGTTGAATTGGGGGTCTAATTATATGCAATGCATATACCATTCTTTTTTCAATAAATCTCAAAATTGGATACTAGGGATTTATATAGAGTAGGTAAACTTGAAAGGCTCAAACGTTCCAAAGATCGCCTAGATCATTTCCAGGTCAAGTTTGTAACTATAAAATTTCACCACAAAGTCTCATCATCAAATAGGTTCTAGGATAAGATGCTCAAGACAAATCATCAAGTTCACAACAATCATCAATATTCAACATACAATCCACAAGATCATGACTCAATGTGCTCAAAATGTTCCTCATTCTTGACATGCTAACTCAAAACAGGATATTCATGTACAAGTCTAACAATCATTAAAATTCAAGTTCATATGCATAGTGAGATCAAAATCCTCATTGAATAGTCACTACTTTCATTTATCAAGTTTGAACTCATAAAAAAAAAAAATTAGCTCATAATAATCGGATGATTCAAGTGTCAGTTAAATCAAATATTGTCAATGTTTAAAGAAATCAAAGGGCAAAAGTAAACTCCGCTGATCAAGGCGCTTGCATGAGGGTTGAGGAAGATTCTCTTTTGAAAGCTCCACTGTTGTAGGGGTTTATCGCACCAACTAAGTACCTAGCAAGAGAAGAATGCAAATGATAAAATATTCGACTGGATAGATAAACAAACTAAAATGCAAAAACTGAAAAATAAAACAAAACTAAATAAACCTAAATAACAAAAGATACGCTTGGGTTGCCTCCAAGAAGCGCTGATTTCTAGTCTTCGGCTTGACCATCAGAAGCAACCATCAAAGAGCGGTAGCCGCCCATAGTAAGTATAATTTGATACAACAAATGGGTCTTCATTCAGTATGCCCTCAAGATTGGCATGATTGTAACAGTGTAAGCTCGTCTCTCCAACAACTTTCTTGAATTGGCAGGCATGGGAGAACGATTCTTGACTTGGCTTCATATATTGGAGGATATAGTGTAGTGAAGTTGGCATCGATGGTAAATATGGATCCACATATGGCATATAGCATGTCTCCATCGACGGGCTCAAGTTAGAATCTTCGAAAGTTTCTTCCCTTTCCAACATCACACTAGGCTCATCTTCATTTGGGAACTCTTCGGATAATGTCTCTAAAGTATACTCATTTTCTTGAAGAGGCTCAAGTTCCCTTGAATCTTCCATACTAGTAGGATCACTCCCCCAAACTTGGTTGTTTGAGTGATCATCGTCATTAAACCCAACTTGATTTGTCTCCTCTTCTATATTAGGTATAATCTCATCCTCTTGGCATCTTCCTGATAATGTTTCCATGAGGCTCGCCATTTGCTGCTCCGGACAACGCATTGAGTTGGTCTGACTTTCAATCTTTGTCTCACATGATGCCATAAACCTGAGTAACGTATCCTCTAGATGAGTATTGACTTCTGCATAACAATCACTCGTCTCTTTGTGATGTTCAAGTGGTGGGTGTGTAAAATGAGGGTGGTGAGGCTTTGGTGGGTATTGGTGGCTCCAACCCTGCAGTGAAGGATTCCAATGCCACTGGTAGTCGAAGTTCGCCATATCATTATACAAGTGCAATACACTGTCTTCATCTCTATCAACCAAAGGACTACCTGCCAAAGCTCCGTTGAATATCCATCCTTGTGTGTCCGCATCCAAACCACTTAAGGAATATTGCAGACAAGTGTAGTTTGGAAAGTCATTATACCGGTACGTGCTTGCCAAATTGTTGAATCTCTCCCACGCTGCGTAGCACGGCTCGGAAGGTTGTTGGGCAAATCTTTTGGATGCTTGTTGATGTAGCATCTCCAAGTACCTCACAAGACAAATGAAACAAAACCAAATATAATTTATTTATTATTTTTTTTCAAAAATTTAGAAAACAAAACAAAAACAATGGTTTAATTATAGTCGAAGAACCTAGTATGATATTACTAAAGTTAATCCCCGGCAACGGTCCCAAAAACTTGATCGTGTTTTATTTAAACAATAAAATATCAAAGCAGCGCGATTTAACCGCAAGTCCACGGTGTCAAGTTTTAGTATAGATAGGAAGAATACGGATTGTCGAACCCACAGAGACTAACAAACAATTACCAAATAAGACTTCTTTAAAATATATTTTACCTATGATAAATAATTAATAAACTAAATAAGCAAAATTAAACTACTCTAATCCAATCAAAATAATCGACGATCATGAGTGTAGTTTGGAAAGTCATTATACCGGTACGTGCTTGCCAAATCGTTGAATCTCTCCCACGCTGCGTAGAACGGCTCGGAAGGTTGTTGGGCAAATCTTGTGGATGCTTGTTGATGTAGCATCTCCAAGTACCTCACAAGACAAACAAAACAAAACCAAAATATAATATATTTATTATTTTATTTTTTCAAAAATTTTAGAAAACAAAACAAAAACAATGGTTAAATTACAGTCCAAGAACCTAGTATGATATTACTAAAGTTATTTCCCGGCAATGGCGCCAAAAACTTGATCGCTTTTATTTTAAACAATTATTTTTCCAATGTAGCGATTATACCGCAAGTGCACGGTGTCAAGTTTTAGTATAGATAATGAAGAATACGGATTGTCGAACCCACATGGACTAACAAGCAAGTACCAAATAAGACGCTTTTGACTATATTTAACCTGCGATAATTAATTAATAATTAAACTAATAACTAAATTAAACTACTCTAATCCAACCAAAACAATTGACGATCACGAGAAAAGTCCACAAGAATGAATTATCAAGACAATGATTTACCTAACCCAACTCTTACAATTCTCTTCTCCATACATCTCTAAGGTGATGGGTTTTCCAAATTTATTCGATATACTCTCGAGAGCTATATTAAATCTAACATCAAATTGCAACAAGTAACTCTCGTTCACTTAATTAACAATTTGATATCGAATGCGCTTAATGAAAACCACTAACTTTAGATTAAACAACCCAAAGCTAGCACTCGTATGTGATTTTATCTCTCAATCTCAATTATAACAAAATATCATTCAAAGGGGATCAATCCTTCAAAAGCATGAAGAACAATAAAACATGCACATAGAAGATATATGAATTCAATCTCAAAATCAATAGGAAAAACTATGTTATTGATGTTTCTCAATCATCAAAAACACAATAAATCCAATTATTCATTTAAAACAATAATAGAAAAGTAAAAAACTCCCAAGTCGACTTCTTCGTTGATTCTCGATCCTTCCTCGCTTCTTTCTCGATCGTGCTCCTCGATTCTATTGTTGGCTTGTTCCAATTCCTAGGATGAAGAGGTGATGTATGGAGGAGTGGAGGCTATTCCTAGGTTAAAAAATCTAATTTGGTTGTGATTTTCGTGTTAATATATAGAGGGATAGGAATTATGGACTCTGTTGTTGGACACAAACTCTATAAAGACTTTATTTTTCAGCAAACTCTTCCGGCAGATCGATCGAGCAGACTGCTCGATCGATCGTCAATTTTCTGCCCAAGCCGATCGATCGAGATTGAGTCTCGATCGATCGAGCTTGATTTTATTTATTTTTTATTTTCTTTTGTTCTTTTCTTCCTTTCCGGCTTTGACGGTTCGCTCGATTCGGTCCTTTTTTCATTACTTTTGGCTCATTTCCTCTACTTTTATGCATTTCAATATTGATTCCAAGAATCGACATGAAAACCATTAGAAAATCGCATATAAATAAGTGTAAAAACGACACTTATCAGCGACCGGAAAATCGGCAATCGGCACGGCGGGTGAGTTTCATGCGCTGCCGTGTCGGCGCGTGGAGGTTCTCCAGACACCACGCACGGCCAGAAGTTTTCCAATGGGTTCTCCCTGATGAGTTCTAAAATTTTTGTTCCAAAAATAGTTTGAAATTCACATCCGATTCTGCCCAGAATTTGATTTTACTAAATGATCTGCATGTATCGTACATCCGGTGACTTTTTGGGCAAACGGATGACATGCATGTAAACTACAACACTTTTTGAACAATTTTATTTTAAAACTAAGACCGAAAACAAAATGTAAACGGAAGAACTAAGGGCTTGAACATACTATCTCAAAATGACTTTTTGGACAGATTTTCTGTAGTTGTTCTTCATGATTTTGATTTCTGGGCGAAAGTGGTTGTGATTTTTTCCACACCTCCTTCACGAAATGTTTTCTGGGTGGAAGTAGTATCTACTGAAATTTTCTTAGAATTTTTGGAAGAGGATTTGGGGTTATTTTGGTTTTTTGGAGTTTTTGGCTTTCTTTGCACTCATAATCTCACTATTCTATAAGCATTTTCAGTAAGTTGGAGCATGAAAATTGTGCCTAGAACTAGGGGTGAGCAAAAGTTCGGTTAAACCGAACAAACCGAAAAAACCGAAATATTTTGGAAAATCGGTTCGGTTATTTCGAAAATTCGGTTTTGATTTTTTAAAAAATCGGTTAATTCGGTTCGGTTTCGGTTTTCATTTTTAAAATATCGGTTAACCGAATAAACCGAAATTTTTAATTTTTTTAATATTTTTTAAAAAATAAATTGTTTTTTATTTTTTAAAAAATCAATTAATATCATTCTTTATTTAAATTTTACTTTTTTTAATTTTTAAAATCAAATAATCTAATTATTTTAATTTTTAAAATCACAGTATCTAATTTTTAAAATTTATTTTATTTTTTTTAAAAAAATATCGGTTAATTCGGTTACCGGTCGAAATAACCGATTTTTTATCGGTTCGATCGGTTCGGTTTTCAAAAAAAATCGGTCGGTTCAGTTACAGTTTTAAAAATCGGTTCGGTTTTCAGAAATTCGTTTCGGTCGGTAACCGAACCGACCGAACTCACCCCTACCTAGAACTGAGGCTGATGACTGTATTTAGGAAAATTATGCATGGAGTGGTGTCTTTCTGTTTGCCAAGTGAAGTTAGTGTGTACAGATAACCATGATGAAAGTTATCATCATTATTATTATTACTTACCTTATTTTTATTATTATTATTATTATTATTATTATTATCTTTAAAGATTATTTTAAGATATATAAATAGATATATATAGGATGTTACAATACTTCCAAGCAAAATGACATATATAACATTTTCTTCCAAAAAATTGAACTTACTTCATATACCTTAATTCCAATTATTATTATTATTATATTTAGTAAATTGTTTTATTATTATTAGTATTATATATATATAATATATTATTATTTATTTATTTATAATATTGTTATTTTATTATTATTTTATATATATATAATTTTGTTATTATTTTGTTATTATTATTTTTATTTTCTTATTATTATTTAACAAAAATAGTAATAATTATTATATATATTATTTTTTTATTGTTATCAATATATTATTATAATATTATTATTAACCAATAATAATTATATGATTATATAATGTTTAATATTATTATATTATATATAATAATAATTTTTATATTTATTATTCTATATATTAGTTTAACTATTATTATTATATATATTATTATTTTTTATTATTAACATATAAATATTTATTAATATTATATTTTTTTATTAGTATATTTATTTAAAAAGTTTTAGATTATTATATTATATATCTACTTTTATTATTATATATTCTAACTACATATAATAATAAAAATAATATAATAATAGTAGGATATTTAGTAAATATACCAACTATAAAATTAGTTCACAATCTTATGCTCCAACCAAACACCTATATCTTACAACACTATCTTATTTTAAATCTTCTCATTATTTAATCTTTATCCTTATCTTTTCCTTATACTATCACTCGCTCCAAACGGTACCTAATTTATATTTAATTTACTATTCCAACTAGGATTAGGGTTTGATTATGGTTTCAGCTCCTTACATTTAGGAATCAGAACCGAGCAGGAAGTTCATGTTTTAAATTTTGTTTTTGAAACCAAAACCATATTTAGATATAGTTCTTGTTTCGGTTTATGGTTCCTAGGAAACCGTTTTGGGGCCTGGTTATACATGTTTGGTGTAAATCCCGGTGTGGTGATGATCTTTAATGGATTTTAATTGTGGAAATTTTGAATTAATTACGGTATTGAGACTCCCGAGGATTTTAAATCCGGTATTTGGGGTCGTTGGATCTAAGGGTTGAGATTGTCTTCTCATCTTGGTGTTAAACCTTGAAATTGGGTTTTGGTGGGATCTGGGTTCTGGGGTGTTGGTAATGGATATTGAATTGTGAGGTAATTATTGAACACAGATGATTTTTAATGAGTCATGATGTGTAAGGCCTCGCTACCTTAAATGCGTAATTAAGGTATAAGAAGAACTAAACATGCATAGATCAGAGTATAAGGTTCATGTTGATGCCTCGAGCTTAAGGATTACAGTGCCAAAATAAAATTTCCAAGGATTAATTACATTCCCAGCAAATGAATGTTAATACTATAGCTTTACACTACTCTTAGAGTAAAAAGAATCATGTCCTCCTATACCAAAAGCACTCCTCACGAGCTCACTGCATCAACCCGTTCCTTATCCCTTTATGCCAAAATGTACCTACAGGAACAACCCCAACCCATGAGCATATAATAATCCATGTACATCACCTATAATGAGTAAATGCATAAACCATAAATACAAAACACTTCCTGTATTCCAATGCATTTAAAACTCTCCCTTTGGTTGTCCCTATACCATTACTCATAATTAATGGATTATATTACGGTTTCACAAATGTCATGACATATAACCATTTCATAACACTAATAACCAATCCCTAGTCTGTTATAACAGTGTATTTTAATGCATCTCGCTTGTCATGACCGCGGCACTAATACCTCTCGCTTCGACATATCGGCGGCATCGAATAACCTCGCCTTAAATGTGACATGCGGCATTTACCCTCGCTTCAACATTTTAGCGACAAATATTATTTCCTCGCTACGATATGACAGCGGCAAGTATTCTGTCATCGCTTCAAATGACAGCGGCAAAGCATTTAAAATCATCACTTGAATATAACCATGACTCATGGGATATGCACCAAGTATCCAACATACATATATGCAATCACAATGCATAATTCAACATGTATTTGCATCCACAATGCACAATCCAATATATACTTGCATCCACAATTGTGATATCCCCAAAATAATTATGTGCATTTGGGCATTAATTATGTTATGTGGTAACTATGGTGTTAATTAATTTAGTGTTGAAATTAATTATTATGGTGAAATGATTAGTCATGCGGCAGGCGTGACCTGATAATGCATTTCAGGGTGCATGAGATGCATGTTGGGAAATTGAGTTAGACATGGTTTATTTGGGGTGGGTGTTAATTATGTTGGTAAAGCATGTTTAATTGAGTTTTATTGCATTTTTGGAGAATGCTTTTAAAATATCATGTTGGGATATTTTATACATCATGATAGATATCGGGACATGTTTAATTAACCCCTATACCCACTACCCCTTCATTTCACTCTCCCATCACTCTCTATCAAACATCACTCCCAAACCCTTCCCCCAAAACCCACCATTCACGTTTTTAACAAGGAGAAAGAGGAGAAGATTTCAAAAAAAATCTTGGTTGCTTGATTTCTTGGTGAAATTTGAAGCCAAAAGTGGTATGAACCTCCCCTTGTGTTATTACTTTGATTTGTGTTGAAATGAGTTAGTATTTGGGGATTTTTAAAAGGGTGTGTTTTGAAAATGTGATATTTTTGGTTGAGTTTTGGATTTGTTGTTGTAATGGTTGGAAGATGGTTTTTGATGTGGTTTATGTTGGTTTTATAGGGATTTTATTGTATATGGGTAGTTTTGTATTGTTGGTGTTTATTTTGGTGGTTTTTTTGAAGTTTTGATGTTAATGGTGGGGATGGATTTGAAGGAAAATGGATTGGATAAGATGAAATGTGGAAAATGGCAAAAAATCGCGTGTACAGGCTTCCGCTATCGATCGGTGCATTTTCCCTATCGATCGCGAGCACCAGGGAGACTCCAGAATGCTTGCGCAATCGATCGCGAGTTTGGCGCGATCGATCGGCGAAGCCGCGATCGATCGGCGCAAACTCGGCGATCAATCGCGGAATGGAAATTTTTGGACGATGAGGCGGTGGCTTCTCGCGATCGATCGGGACATATTGGCAATCGATTGTGAGACGCCAAATATGAATATTTTGGTTATTTTTGTAGGATGTTTGGTATCGGACTATTTATCGGGTTCTAATATTGGTTTGTGTGAATGTGTAGAACCATCCCAGGTGGCAACACAACAAAGGAAGTAAAGTCCTACCAAATTCTACATTTTTGGAAAGGTACGTAGAGAGACGTACGGGCACCCAACAGTAACATGTATTTTATATACTCATTGGAATATGCGTTGTGGATGCAAGTATATATTGAATTTTGCATTGTGGATGCAAATACATGTTGAATTATGCATTATGATTGCATATGTGTATGTTGAATAAGTGGTGCACATCCCATGAGTCATGGTTATATTAGAGGGATGATTTTAATGCTTCGTCACTGTCACTTGAAGCGATGATAGAATACTTGCCGCTGTCATATCGTAGAGAGGAAAGAATATTTGCCGCCAAATGTTGAAGCGAGGGTATTGTCACATGTCGCATTTGAGCGAGGTTATTCAATGCCTCTAATATGTCGAAGCGAGGGGTATTAGTGCCGCTGTCATGACAAGCAAGGTGCATTAAAATACACTGTTATAACAGACTAGGGATTGCTGATTGGGGATAATGAAATGGTTATATGTCATGACATTTGTGGACCCATAATACAATCCATTGATTATACTCATGAGTTATGGTACAGGGACAACCAAAAAGGAGCGTTTAAAATGCATTGGAATACATGAAGTGTTTTGTAATTATGGTTTATGCATTTACGCCTTAAAATCATATTATGTTGAATACGGATTATTATATGCTCATGATTTAGGGGTTGTCCTTATAGGTACATTTTGGCAGAAGGGACTAAGGACGGGTTGATGCGGTGAGCTTGTGAGGAGTGCTTTTGGTATAGAAGCCGGGATTCTTTTGTATAGTTTCTACTCTAGGACTAGTGTAAATATATAGGATTATCATTCATTTTGTTGGGAATGTAACTAATCCATTTTGGAAACAATTATTTTGGCATGTTATCCTTAAAGCTCAAGGCCTCAACATGAATTTTATACTCTGATTATTCATGTTAGCTCTACTTATGCTTTTAATCCGCACATAAGGAACTAGGGTCCTTACAACAATACACAATCAAATAGGTATATAAAATACATGTTACCATTGGGTGCCCGTACGTCTTCTACGTACCTTTCCAAAATGTAGAATTTGGTAGGACTTTATCTTCTTTGTTGTGGTGCCACCTGGGATGGTTCTACACAATCACGTATTAGAAGCCAATTATAGTTCGATACCGAAAATCCCACAAAATAACCAAAATCTCAATATTTGGCGTCTCGCGATCGATCGCCTATATGTCCCGATCGATCGCGAGAATCTACTGCGTCATCGCCCAAAAATATCTATTCCGCTATCGATGGCTTAGATTGTGCCGATCGATCGCGGCTTCGCCGATCGATCGCGCCAAACTCACGATTGATCGCGGAAAGCTGCTGCCCACACCTCGATACTCGCGATCGATCGGGAAAACTCGTCGATCGATCGCGGATGTCTGTAATCGCGAAAACCACCATTTTTGTGCATATCATTCATGCTAACTCAACATCTACTACAAATCATTAAACTTCATCAACTCAATACATAACAACCTCCATAAAACTACCATAGAGCAACACAAAACATCAACTTCAACAAGACACATCAAAACATGCCATTTCCACTCAAGAGAATAATCTACTCAACCAAAAATGTGCAACAATCAACACTACTAGTTTCCTTACCACTTTGGCTCCAAAAGCAACTAAATTGCAAGTCTCTTTCTCCTTCTTCTTGCTAGGTGATGGGCGATTTTCTGGGGATAAGTGGGGGAAAGATTTGTGTGATGATAAAGTGAAGTGAGTTGAGTGGTGGGAAAGCAATGTGAGGTATGGGCAAGGCATGGCGGTGTTGTGTGGTGGTAGCATGATAAGTGTTTATCTGGGTCCCGATATTTAGTATGATGTATTAAAATATCCCTACTTGATATTTTATAGCATTTACCCAATTAAAATGCATCATAGCAACAAATAACATGCTTTCCAAATTAATGGGAACCACCTCAATTAAACCATACCATGTCATAAATCTCCCAACATGCATCACATGCTCTCTAAAATGTATTACTAGTTGATGTCCACCGCATAACGATACATTTTCCAAACCATAATAATAATTAATAACTCCATAATTATTACTAGAAGCCATAAAACACATGTCTAAATTCCAGGGATATCACAATACTCTCATACTTATAAGATTTCGTCCTCGAAATCCGTATGTACTTACCAAACCGAAATAAAACATAAATTTCATACCAGAAAATAGTTTTGGGTAGTGCTGCACCATATGTCGCTCCGTCTCCCACGTGTCCTCCTCGACACCCCTGCGATTCCACTGAACTTTGATCATCGGAATCACTTTGTTCCGAAGTCTGCGATCTGCCCGATCCGGAATTCTAACCGGATGTTCCTCGTAGGACACATCAGAATCTAACCGAACCTCTGAAGGCTGCAACACATGTGACGGATCCTGTTCATACTTCCGCAACATAGACACATGAAAAACATCATGTATACCAGACAAAGACGGTGGCAAGGCCAATCGGTAAACTAAGGTGCCAATGCGCTGTAAGATCTCGTATGGTCCAACATACCTCGGAGATAATTTCCCGCGCATTCCAAACCGCACAACACCTCTGAAAGGTGAGATCTCCAAAAAGACTTTATCTCCCAACTGAAATTCTAACGGTCGTCATCGTTTATTAGCATAAGCTGCCTGTCTGTCCTGGGCTGCTTTCATTTTCTATCTGATCACTTTCCTTCTCTTCCATTTTTTGAATCAACTCCAGTCCTCTGACCGATTTACGGTTCAAATCGTCCCAGCACAGCGGTGACCTACAACGTCTACTATAAAGGGCCTCAAAAGGAGCCATTTGAATGCTTGCCTGGTAGCTATTGTTATACGAGAACTATACCAAGGCCACTGAATCCTGCCATGAAGTATCAAACTCCAATACACAAGCCCGTAACATGTCTTCGAGCGTCTGTATAGTACGCTCGGTCTGGCCATCCGTTTGGGGATGATATGTTGTGCTCAATCTCACCTCACTGCCCAAGGCTGACTGAAGACCTCCCCAAAAGTGAGATGTAAACTGTTGATCTCGATCAGACACAATAGACACCGGGATCGTGTAATCTTACCACATCTTGAACGTATAACTGATCCATCCTCAAATACGTCAAGGTCATGTTATATGGAATAAAGTGAGCCACTTTGGTCAGCCTATCCACAATCACCCAAATAGCATCAAAACCCGAAGTAGTCCTCGGCAAGTGGGTCACAAAGTCCATGGATATGTGTTCACACTTCCATTTTGGTATCTCTAAGCTCTTCAGCTCACCACCAGGCCTCTGCCTCTCTGCCTGCACCTGTTGACAGATCAAGCATCTCTTAACGAATGATATCACATCTCGTTTCATCCGTTTTCACCAAAATTGGTCACATAAATCCGTGTACATCTTCCTCCCGCCTGGGTGGATACTAAGCCTGCTGCTATGAGCTCGCTGTAAGATCGTTCGATGCAACTCCGGCGTACTCGGAACTACCCAACTGTTACCAAGCCTCAAAGAACCATCTTCAGCCACTCTGAACCTCGATGGCTGTCCAATTAGTACCAATGCTAACCACCTCTGTATCTCATCATCTGACTTTTGAGCTCTCCTGATATTCTCAAAAATATCTGGCTCTGCTAATAAGGTCGATACACGTACCGGTGATGTATCCGCATCAAAGTCATAGCCCAGATGACAGTAGGAAGTCATCATGGCTGATAATTGCATGGCAACCTCAACAGTACACCTCACTTTCCGGCTCAAGGCGTCTGCTGTCAAGTTCGCCTTTCCAGGATGGTACTCAATCTTGCAATCATAGTCTTTGAGCAAGTCCATCCATCTCCTCTGCCTCATGTTCAGCTCCGCCTGAGTAAATAAGAACTTCAGGCTCTTGTGGTCCGTATAGATGGTAAACGGCGTACCATACAAGTAGTGCCGCCAAATCTTCAAGGCAAGTGCAATAGCCGTCAGTTCCAAATCATGAACAGGTATCTAATCTCATGCGGCTACAACTATCTCAAGGCATAAGCTACCACATGCTTATCTTGCATCGGCACGCAAACCAATCCCTGAAGCGATGCATCAGTATATAGAACAAACCTATTATTCTCCGTAGGAATCACCAATACAGGCGCTGATGTCAATCGATGCTTCAACTCCTGGAAGCTCTGCTCACAAGCCTCAGACCAATATAATGGTACTCCCTTCTGAGTCAATTGAGTCAACGGCTTAGCAATCTTCGAGAATCCCTCGACAAAACGTCGGTAATATCCGACTAAACCAAGAAAGCTCTATATCTCGGGCACAGAAGTAGGCACGGACCATTCTGTCACTGCCTCTACTTTCCTGGGATCCACTGATATCCCATTGCTAGAAACGACATGCCCCAGAAACACCACACTGCTCAACCAGAATTCACATTTGTTGAGCTTGGCAAACAGCTGATTATCTCTGAGGATCTGGAGCACCGTCCGCAAATGTTTCACGTGCTCCTCCTCACTCCGAGAATAAATAAGTATGTCGTCAATGAACACAATGACGAACTGATCAAGATAATGTTAGAACACCCGATTCATCAAACCCATGAAGATAGCCGGGGCGCCGAACGGCATAACCAAGAACTCGTAATGCCCATACCGAATCCGAAATGTCGTCTTCTGGACATCCTCCTCTCTAACCCGAATATGATGGTAACCAGACCTCAAATCAATCTTGCTATAAAGCTTCGTACCCTGCAACTGATCAAACAAGTCGTCAATCCGTGGAAGAGATACTTATTCTTCACCGATGCCTTATTCAGTTGCCGGTAATCGATGCACAACCGCATCAAACCATCTTTCTTTTAACAAACAAGATCGGTGCACCCCAAGGCGATACACTAGGAAGTATGTATCCCTTGTCAAGGAGTTCTTGTAATTGCACCTTCAGTTCCCTTAACTCCGCCGGTGCCATCCTATAAGGGGCACGAGAAATAGCAGACGTCCCTGGTAACAACTCAATCCCAAACTTGACATCTCTACTAGGTGGAAACCTTGGAATTTCCTCCGAAAACACATCGGCAACTACATGTATCTCCTCAATCCTCACTTCTTTCCTCCTTTCCGTCAAATCAACGGCATAAATAAGATAGCCCGTATGTCCACGTTCCAATAACCGTGACATTTTAACAGCCGAAATCAACGGAATCTTTGATCGAGAACCGTTCCCATAGAATGTCCACTGAATCCCCTGATCAGATCGGAAACGAACAGTTCTTTGCCGGCAATCAACCACTACTTGATATATGTTCAGTACATCAATGCCCACAATGCAATCGAAGTCTGACATTCCCAAAATAATCAAATCCTTCTTCAACTCATTGCCCTCAAAATAAATGAGGCAGTCAGATAGAAACCGGTCAGCTATAACATTCTTTCCAGTGGGTGTCGAGACCATAAGAGGCGTGGGTAACGGAGACGGGCACATATGATGTCTCTCCACAAAATCAGCAGATATAAAAGAGTGGGAGGCACCTGTATCTATCAAAATAAAAGAAGGGTACATAAATAAATGACACGTACAAGCAATCACCTCCTCTGGGACTGCTTCGACCTGCTCTCTAGTCAGTGTATACACTTGCCCCTGTGGCGGTCCCACAATCTGACCTCCCGATGGTCGAGGCATAATCTGCTGCCTCTGATGCACTGTCCTATCCTCAAATCTCAGCCTATTCATCCTGAAATATGACTGTCCTCCTAGGTTGGGGCAATACCGAGCAATATGGCCCATCTTGCCACAACTGTAACAAGCCGGGCAGTCACGTGATAAGTGCGGTCCTCCACAATTTTTGCATTTTGTTTCTCCTGCTCTATTCACTTGTGTCGGCCCCCGGTTGGTAGGTGCATGGCCCTTTCGATCCCCCTGTTTCCAGTTATTAAACCGCTTCCCTGTAAACCGAGAAGAAGAAGAAGAAGAAGAAGAAGAAGAAGAAGAAGAAGCTCCACGGGGTTTAAATGATTCCCCTCGTGACCTCAAGCCATCCAATGTCAGTCTTTGTGATGGAACTTGTGGGGGTACAGTATCAGTGTGATGTCCTGGGATTATTGGTGTTAATCCCGGAGTATTAATAACCCTCAATGGATTATCATCGTAGCAATTATGAGTTAATTGCGGTGCTGGGTCACCAATTTGATTTTAATTCCGATATTTGGGATCGTTGGATCCAAAGGTTGAGATTGTATTATCATTTCAATGAAAAACCTATGAGTTGGGTTTTTGGTGGCACTCGGGGCCCGGGTGCCTTATGCCGGGGCTAGTATGGGGGTTTGATGTTAGAGAGAGTTTTTGAAAACAGATGATTTTTAATGAATCATGATGTATTGGTGGGAGTATTAGTATTTCGGAGCATTTTTGCTATATATACTAGATGGACTCGAGATTCCGTCATTATGTCCGGAATCATCTCTCATCGCATTCTCTCCCCTTTCTCTCTCCCCGATTAACCCCAAACCCTTCCCCTCTTTTCCCCTTCAACCAAAGTGGCCGGAAGCTCGTGTTAGGAGCCCGTTTTCTCGAAGATGATCAGGTATTCATCTTCCCCTCGCCTTTGTCTTTGATTTGGTAGTTGTATCGTTAAGTTTGGTTGGATTTTATATCGGTTATGAAGTTTGGGGATTTTTGGTTAAAAGTCAAATGTTGAGTTTTTGGGACTTTTATTGGTTTTAAATGGTGTATTTGAGTTGTGGAGGATGTATGGGTGTTGGATTTGAGTTTGGGTGTCAAAAACACCATGGAAACTCGAGTTTTCTGGAAAATTGCAGGTGGCGATCGATCTCCTCAAATCTTCGAAGATGATGAACAGTGCAGGCGATCGATCGCATGGCTTAGGCGATCGATCGCGAGCTGGTTAGCGATCGATCGCGTTGATGGGCGATCGATCGCCTCGAGGCGCTGGTTGCCTACTGGAGGTGGGCGATCGATCGCTATGAAATAGGCGATCGATCGCCGACTCATGTTGTGGTTTTTTTTCTAAATGTTGGAAAGTGTCGGGATTTTGGAATCGAGGTTTAAGTGGGCCATTTCCGGGGCAATGTGTACATTCCAATAGGAATGCGAGGCTTTTAAAAGTGAATGGTTGGAGCCAAATTTGAATAAAATGGTAATCCTCGATTGATTTCGACTATTATCCAAACTTCTTAAATGAAATATTTTTGGGTATTATGCATGCTTAGCCGAAGGGGCTTTTATTTTAAGTAATCGTCAAGGATTGACGATATGGTTGTATGTTGTGAACGTGCTTGGGCACGTAAATGCATGTGTTAATTATGAGTCCTTTATGTGTTTTAGCACATGTTTCTCGAGGCATGGAACTCAAGCAAGGTTTGGCTTGGACTACGAAGATTTAAGGTACGTTTAGCATACGAGCATAGCTTAAATGATGTTTTACAAGTATGATGCATGATTTAATATACATGAAATGTTTTACTATGATGGCACCGGGACTTGGTCACGTTATTTTGATTCACATGGTGAAATGCATGGTGCCGCTATGAAGCGAGCAAATGATGGGGTGTGGTCGCTACGGAGCGAACACCGTTAGTATGACGCTACCTTGAAGTAAGAAAGGAAAATGTGGCATTTGATTAGATATCTAGGATATCTGTATTTTATTCCCTATTAGTAATGAATAGGAACAGAGACGTAGTTAATCAGAGAAGTGATTAACAGGTATCGGAAGTTAAGGAAATCTCAATATGATATCTAGAATTTGATAATTACTAGATAAAGAAAGATGTTATGAAATGTTGTTAATTTGAAATTGGCAATGGTTAATCAATGTAATGATTAACTGGATATTTGAGATTTGATGAGTTTGTCTGTTTTGAGAACAGGGATATTACAGGGTAAGCCGGATGAGGATGATGTCATCCAGGAAGTGTCACATATATTCCACAAAATTTACATTTTTGTAAACCATGTACTATGTTATTATGATTATGGATGGTGGAATTGGTATGCTCACCCCGTGTGGGGGCTGTCTATGTTGGGACAGGTGGAACAGGTACATCGATGGCTTGGAGATGAGCTCGAGCTGTTGATATGTGGGGTCCTCGTTACTTAATTCATTATGTATCATGTTAACATACATATGTGAGTCTGAATTAAGTAATAACATGCACTGATTAAGAGTATCTTACTAGTTAAGTTGTTACAGATGTACCAAACCACTAGTACAAAAACCAACTAACTTTTTCTCCATATACATTACATGTAAAATTAACAACCTAAGCCAGTACAACTCCTATGCAGCGGTTCACCTCGCAGCGGAATAAGACTCACGATTCCCACGTCTATGAAATCCTACAGAAACATTCACAAAACGTGAGTATAGATAAACAACTATCTCAGTGCGATATCAAAACACAATATCAATGATAAAGCACAATAAAATCATCAATAATGAATGCTCTGTATCATGCATCAACAAATGCACTATGTCATGACATGTCTCAACAATCACCCTATTATCACGAGCCCCATATGATATGCCTATTCAGCTCAATATGTCAGTGGAACCACATCACATCTTCATATTAGCAGCACATATCATAGTACCGTACTCATCTGTGATAATAGCCAGAGCATATACCCAAACCAGGCGTATATCTCTCAAGCCAAAGCATATGTAGTATATCTATCGTGGCAACGATCCCAGCCAAAGCATATACCAACCCGGGCATATCTATCAAGGCAATGATCTCACCAAAGCATATACACATATCTATCAAGGCATCCAACTCAATCATATGAAATCCATGTATGCACATGCATATGATACTACCAATCATATGACACAAAGATAACATAAATCATATGATATCAAAACCATAACATCATCATCACATCATATCTATACTCCGTACGTCAACACGTACATGTACTGCGACACAAACGAGTTAAATTAGGCGTCACTGGCTAAGTGCCTCGTTGTCCCGTCCCCTGAGATGATGCTACAACAATGCCAACAATATATCATGTTATCATAGGCATTAAAATCAAATTCTACAAAAATATAACATTTTTCAACATTCTGCCATCACCGATCGATCGCCCCGGATTCTCGATCGATCGCCAAACTGTTCACTCTTCACCGATCGATCGAACAAAATCACCGATCGATCGCCACATGTACCGATCGATCACCTCAAAATCACCGATCGATCGCCTCATGCTCAAACCGCCTTAAAACTTTACTGTTCGCGGCGATCGATCGAGACCACATTGCCGATCGATCGGCACGATCAGAAAAATCGAGACAATGGCGATTTTGAGCTTATCTTCATGGTACTTCTTCTCCTACCCAGAATTTCACATGTAACCATGATTCATGCACTCCCTAGTATCATATAAACATGTTCCTAACATCCTAGAATCCAATTCTTGGGAAAGAAACAAGTTATGATTCTAAGCATAATTAATTGATATTCCCCTTCACATAAATCAACACCAAGTACATAATTCAAGTGTAAAACCATGAAATCCTTACCAAGATATTAAGAAATCACTTCACACAACTTCCTAGCTCAATTCACAAATGAATTCCAAGCTCAAACTATCAAGAACTTGAAAGAGATGGAGAGGAGCTTGTGTAGGATTTTAGTAGGTGTGTTTAGGTGAAGTATGTGATTTCACTTGGTATCCCTTAATAAAAAGCACTTCACTTAATCATCATGTTAAGTCACTTTGATACATGATCATTAGCTCCCTAAATCACTTGAAGTTAATGACATGTGAATTAACATGTACATGAAATGAAATTCAAATTCAAATGCAACTCCAATTCAAATTCCATTCACATGCATATTCAAATGCCTACTAATCCATGTTACTTGATATGTTATTAAATCATTGTACACCATATTTCATTCCCTGCCCTTGCCATATATCATTTCATACATGTATTAATTCATTCTTGGTTCCACCCGAACCCCCAATATCATACCGCCAATTGATATAATTACACCATAATCATATCACACGTGTATACAACAAATCGAGGCATTACATGATAGGAGACACTTCTAGGATTGAGGTACCAGGGCTTGATGGAGCACGGTATCGTATAGGGTACTTTATATACACCTGAAGGATATATACGTTCATGATGCTCGCATGTGAGCATGATTATACATGTATATGGTTTGTATATAAAGGCATGAGCCTTTCTCTCTTTCATTTTATGTTGCATGCAATTGGTATTAGAATTGTTAAATGATATGAGAGCACTTGGGTGTATTATAAGGATGCATGCTTTATAAATGGTTAAGATTGGAGAAAACTAGACAATATGAAAAGAAATGTCTAAAGGAATTTTCTTATTGCTATGCTAGGCAAGGTTATATGTGTTTTCCCCTTATATACAATGAAAGCATGCAACACTTATGTGATGATTAATACACTAAGCAAGTAATAAGGGTATGGGGTCCTTACATTAGTGGTATCAGAGCAGTGGTTGCTCTTTGGGGCTGTTAAGGGCCTAGGAAGTTATTGATAGCACATATTTATGCATGATGTCATTAATGTTGTATGACACAACTAGTTGTTTATGTGCTTTTATGATATGAAAAGTGGTGTTGCTAACCGTTGTGGTTGCAGGAATCGTGTGAAACGCGATAGGATGGCATTAACAGTAATGTCTGGCACTCCGTATGTTATGTTCCAAGGAATCTGATTTTGTAAGAAAGTCAGGTAAAGGGATATTTCCGAGGTAACATGTATTTGATATACGTATTGACTTGCAAGTGGTTGCATATATGTATTGAATGTTTGATGCATAGCATATATGGCTATTGATGCTAACCATGATGGTTGCAGGTCACAGGAAATGTGGTAAGATGCCACGGGGTAAGATGCCCATATGGTAAGATGCCATACGATGTTTATGATATGGTAAGATGCCACAGGGTAAGATGCCCATATGGTAAGATGACATACAATGTTTATGATGTGGTAAGATGCCACATGGTAAGATGCCCATATGGTAAGAGGCCATAAGATGTTTATGATGTGGTAAGATGCCACAGGGTAAGATGCCCATATGGTAAGATGCCATACGATGTTTATGATGTGGTAAGATGCCACAGGGTAAGATGCCCATATGGTAAGATGACATACGATGTTTATGATGTGGTAAGATGCCACAGGGTAAGATGCCCATATGGTAAGAGGCCATACGATGTTTATGATGTAGTAAGATGCCATATAATGTTATGATGTTTATAATATGGTAAGATGCCATAAGATGTTATGATGTTACGATATGGAAAGATGCCATATGACGTTATGATGTTTACGATGTGGTAAGATACCATATGATGCTATGATGTTAATCAATTACGTTAAGATCTAATGATTACGTGCATGAATATTTGAAACAGGGACAACAAAAGTGGGTTAATGTGTTTAACCAGGAAGTATACTTAACTAAGATTCATGCATTTATTTATTTATGTACCTTTTCTATGATGATGGGCGATGATTCATGCCGCCAGACACATCTATAGCGATGAGGCATTCCGCTGTGTCGATTGGCGATGATTCATGCCGTTGGGCATATGTATATGATGATACACTCTTCTATGATGATTGGCGACGGTTCATGTCGCCGGATATGTTGATAGCGATGCCTCTTTCCGCTACTTTGTTGATGATGATTCATGCTCAGATGTATAGCGAGGTTCATGCCGCTGACTATATGACGAGGTATCATGCCGTCGATTTTATAGCGATGGATTATGCCGCAGTCGAGCGACAGGTACGGATTACGTATTGCTATCGGACGACGGAGACAAGTATGTCGTCATTTTATTTAGCAATGAGTTATGATATCTTATTATCTAGTTGGTATTATTTTAGATATCATGTATCTTGATATGTATCGTCATGAGTTGACAATGTTGTATGGATGTCATGTGTTGACTTGTACTGTCGAAGGATGACAGTAATTTGGTGAAAGTTATTATGTAGACTTGTAAATATTGTTTAGATAAATAATACGTTTGTGTGAACGTTTTTGATTGTTTGTTGGGGTACCAACAAGAGAGTCATCAGGATATCGTTGACTCGATTTGGGAATCCATGCATTGGGATGCATGGGGAGACGTGATCGAATTGAGGTATATAGTAAGTAATGTGGTACCACTTCATTGCTTGAATCTCGTAATGAGATGTGATATTTACTGTTTTGGGGACAGTTGATGATGATTGAGGGTTGATTGTGGATCAGCCGTAATGAGCATTACTAATGTTGAACTAAGTAATCGCTTCATGTTCCAGTGAGACGCATGAGGAGACGTCTCTAGGTGGATGCTCAGGTTTGTGGAGTGCTATGGTATTAGTACAGAGCATCCTTGGAATGAGTATACGTGGCGTATACGAGTTCTTGTTTTCATAATAGTGGCAAGGTTGCACTATTCTGAACCGGTTATGTGTCTATCGGTTCCGGGATACATTCGGGTATAGATGTATTCATGTTTCTGAAAGGTGATTCGAGGTTGGTGAGTCATGAGTACATGACATGTTCCTTGTGGGGACGAAGGTATTGGTATACCTACTACGAAGCTTTGGGAGATTTGATGGGATGGTCCACGTGGTGTTGATTTTGGAATCACACTGCGAGTTGTTGATCGTCGATCACCATTCTCCACTGGGTGGGAATGACTCGGAATTGACGGTTGTGTTTTGAGGCTTAAGGGTATGATGTAGATACCCGAGCAAGGTGCACTGAGTATGTATGTAATATTAGTGCTTAGGCAAGTATACAAGTGAGTCTACGGACGCTGGCATTTGATTTTGTCGAGCAACGGGTCAGTATGCTCGAATGATTAAATCTCTATTGAGAGTTTGTGGTATTTTGAGTCTGGTACTCTCAAGGGCATGATGCATTCCGAGGAATGATCGTGAAGTTTGGTTAACTCCCTTTGAGGAGGAAGTGTTTAGTGGGGGTTAAGGTATCTCCTCGTTGGTATCTTTTCCTTCGAGTTATTCAATAGCCGCCCCAGTGTGGGATTGTTAAATCCTAGGGTAAACAAGGGATGGCCGGAATTCGGATTTGTAGGGTGCCACTGTCGACACAAGTGTTGAGAATGCAATTGGTGCATTGCATGCCCTTACGGAATTTGAGACTCTGTGGAGTCTCGATTGTTTATTTTGATCAGGATGTGATTTTTGGGACATCCGGATGTGGACATCTTGTGAGATGTGTTTTTTTTTTTTTGTGGATCGGTGGCCGTGAGTTGCCCGATTCGAGTTGCAAATGATGCAACTGCCCCTTTACTGGAGACGGTTTTGGAAAGCGGGAACCATATTTAGTATGTGTATACTGTGGTATACTAAGGGTTTCCCTTGTAACGATGTATGTTAGACACCGTAAGTCAAATGTTGAAGATGTCATTGAATGATGTCTATGTTAGAATCAGGGATGATTCAACCCTAGCAGTTACAGTTGACTGGCTGCTTCTAGATGGTTAGCGTTGAGTTGTGCTGACGCTCTTTGAAGTTATGATGGATTTGGAAGTTTATTCCACTCCAGAGTTTGACACGAGGTCAACGTTCTCACGGTTGAGGTGTCATTCATGATGCGTTCATGATAGCTATGTCAGAGCTAAGGTAACTGTTCGATTCACAGTCGTACGTTTGGGTTGATTTGCAGTCATAGTAGACTGACTGTTGGGATGACCCATATCGAGGTATGTTGTTGCCTCTTGGGTGATATGTTGATTTTGAAGGGTTGCTCTGTTTCAGAGCTTGGGACGAGGTTTAGTATACTCGCGTTTGATAATGCGATTCTGATATGGTCAAGAATCGATATTGCGGCTTCATGTTGTTTATGTAGCCTTGGTGTTACGAGAGTACACAGGTGCAAATTTCGAGGACAAAATTTTATTAGTGGGGAATAATTGTGATGTCCTGGGATTATTGGTGTTAATCCCGGAGTATTAATAACCCTCAATGGATTATCATCGTAGCAATTATGAGTTAATTGCGGTGCTGGGTCACCAATTTGATTTTAATTCCGATATTTGGGATCGTTGGATCCAAAGGTTGAGATTGTATTCTCATTTCAATGAAAAACCTATGAGTTGGGTTTTTGGTGGCACTCGGGGCCCGGGTGCCTTATGCCGGGGCTAGTATGGGGGTTTGATGTTAGAGAGAGTTTTTTGAAAACAGATGATTTTTAATGAATCATGATGTATTGGTGGGAGTATTAGTATTTCGGAGCATTTTTGCTATATATACTAGATGGACTCGAGATTCCGTCATTATGTCCGGAATCATCTCTCATCGCCTTCTCTCCCCTTTCTCTCTCCCCGATTAACCCCAAACCCTTCCCCTCTTTTCCCCTTCAACCAAAGTGGCCGGAAGCTCGTGTTAGGAGCCCATTTTCTCGAAGATGATCAGGTATTCATCTTTCCCTCGCCTTTGTCTTCGATTTGGTAGTTGTATCGTTGAGTTTGGTTGGATTTTATATCGGTTATGAAGTTTGGGGATTTTTGTTAAAAGTCAAATGTTGAGTTTTTGGGACTTTTATTGGTTTTAAATGGTGTATTTGAGTTGTGGAGGATGTATGGGTGTTGGATTTGAGTTTGGGTGTCAAAAACACCATGGAAACTCGAGTTTTCCGGAAAATTGCAGGTGGCGATCGATCTCCTCAAATCTTCGAAGATGATGAACAGTGCAGGCGATCGATCGCATGGCTTAGGCGATCGATCGCGAGCTGGTTAGCGATCGATCGCGTTGATGGGCGATCGATCGCCTCGAGGCGCTGGTTGCCTACTGGAGGTGGGCGATTGATCGCTATGAAATAGGCGATCGATCGCCGACTCATGTTGTGGTTTTTTTTCTAAATGTTGGAAAATTTCGGGATTTTGGAATCGAGGTTTAAGTGGGCCGTTTCCGGGGCAATGTGTACATTCCAATAGGAATGCTAGGCTTTTAAAAGTGAATGGTTGGAGCCAAATTTGAATAAAATGGTAATCCTCGATTGATTTCGACTATTATCCAAACTTCTTAAATAAAATATTTTTGGGTATTATGCATGCTTAGCCGAGGGGCTTTTATTTTAAGTAATCGTCAAGGATTGACGATATGGTTGTATGTTGTGAACATTCTTGGGCACGTAAATGCATGCATTTGTTAATTATGAGTCCTTTATGTGTTTTAGCACATGTTTCTCGAGGCATGGAACTCAAGCAAGGTTTGGCTTGGACTACGAAGATTTAAGGTACGTTTAGCGTACGAGCATAGCTTAAATGATGTTTTACAAGGATGATGCATGATTTAATATACATGAAATGTTTTACTATGATGGCACCGGGACTTGGTCACGTTATTTTGATTCACATGGTGAAATGCATGGTGCCGCTATGAAGCGAGCAAATGATGGGGTGTGGTCGCTACGGAGCGAACACCGTTAGTATGACGCTACCTTGAAGTAAGAAAGGAAAATGTGGCATTTGATTAGATATCTAGGATATCTGTATTTTATTCCCTATTAGTAATGAATAGGAACAGAGACGTAGTTAATCAGAGAAGTGATTAACTGGTATCGGAAGTTAAGGAAATCTCAATATGATATCTAGAATTTGATAATTACTAGATAAAGAAAGATGTTATGAAATGTTGTTAATTTGAAATTGGCAATGGTTAATCAATGTAATGATTAACTGGATATTTTAGATTTGATGAGTTTGTCTGTTTTGAGAACAGGGATATTACAGGGTAAGCCAGGATGAGGATGATGCCATCCAGGAAGTGTCACATATATTCCACAAAATTTACATTTTTGTAAACCATGTATTATGTTATTATGATTATGGATGGTGGAATTGGTATGCTCACCCCGTGTGGGGGCTATCTCTGTTGGGACAGGTGGAACAGGTACATCGATGGCTTGGAGATGAGCTCGAGCTGTTGATAGGAGACACTTCTAGGATTGAGGTACCAGGGCTTGATGGAGCACGGTATCGTATATGGTACTTTATATACACCTGAAGGATATATACGTTCATGATGCTCGCATGTGAGCACGATTATACATGTATATTGTTTGTATATAAAGGCATGAGCCTTTCTCTCTTTCATTTTATGTTGCATGCAATTGGTATTAGAATTGCTAAATGATATGAGAGCACTTGGGTGTATTATAAGGATGCATGCTTTATAAATGGTTAAGATTGGAGAAAACTAGACAATATGAAAAAAAATGTCTAAAGGAATTTTCTTATTGCTATGCTAGGCAAGGTTATATGTGTTTTCCCCTTATATACAATGAAAGCATACAACACTTATGTGATGATTAATACACTAAGCAAGTAATAAGGGCACGGGGTCCTTACAATCAGTATAAGCACCAACTCCAATTTCTGTTAATTCTGCTCTTGTGAGAGCATCATCAAAGGAACTGGGGTTGTTGGAGATGCCCCGATCAAACAACTCCGGCCTCAAACCCTTTAGAAAATGTCTCATCTTGGCATGTCCATTGGTAGCAACGTGAGGGACATACCTTAACAGTGATGAATAATGCATAGCATAGTCTGAGACAGTCATGCTTCCCTGCTTCAAATTGGCGAACTCGTCTTCATTCATCTGTCTGGCAGCCGCAGAAAAGTACCGGTTAATAAACCGGGTTCTAAACAAAGTCCAGTCCACCAACATACCTTGAGCCCTTAATTCCATCACTGTTGTCTTCCACCACATGGAAGACTTCTTTGCCAACTGAAAACTACGCTAGCCTCAACAAGACATTCCTAGCACAGGGTGCAGACACAAAGATCTGCTCAATTCTTTCTAGCCATTCCTCTACTTCCTCTCCTGTCTCAGTTCCCTCAAAGCGGGGAGGATGGAAAGTCAGGAACTGCGTCAGACTCAATTCACCAGGCAATAAAGGTTGAGTAATTGGTTCTATGCCCACAGCCGGTGGTGGTAGGGGACTAGTCTGTGTAATGCTAGCGTTTACACTCCCCACATCACCCACCTCCTCATTGAGGGGCTCAAGGTTTCTGGCTACCATGCTGTAATACAATGGTTAACAACAATATCAGAAACAGTTCATATATTACACCATTAGGTAATATGAGCAACAATATTCAAAGCATGTTAGTATAACAAATATACAAATATGCAGCACATGCATAAACATGCTCACAAGTGAATACCTAGCCAACTTATTGCTAAGGCTACCCTTCACTCATTCCCGGGTTCTCTAACCTGGCTCTGATACCACTGATGTAAGGCCTCGCTACCTTGAATGCGTAATTAAGGCATAAGAAGAACTAAACATGCATAGATCAGAGTATAAGGTTCTTGTTGATGCCTCGAGCTTAAGGATTACAGTGCCAACATAAAATTTCCAAGGATTAATTACATTCCCATCAAATGAATGTTAATACTATAGCTTTACACTACTCCTAGAGTAGAGACTATACAAAAGAATCCCGTCATCCTATACCAAAAGCACTCCTCACGAGCTCACTGCATCAACCCGTTCCTTAGCCCTTTATGCCAAAATGTACCTACAGGAACAACCCCAACCCATGAGCATATAATAATCCATGTACATCACAATAATATTATAATAAGTAAATGCATAAACCATAAATACAAAACACTTCATGTATTCCAATGCATTTAAAACGCTTCATTTGGTTGTCCTTGTGCCATAACTCATAACTATAATCAATGGATTATATTACGGTTTCACAAATGTCATGACATATAACCATTTCATTAACACTAATAACCAATCCCTAGTCTGTTATAACAGTATATTTTAATGCACCTCGCTTGTCATGACCGCGGCACTAATACCCCTCGCTTCGACATATCGACGATATCGAATAACCTCTCTTTAAATGTGACATGCTGCATTCACCCTCGCTTCAACATTTTAGCGGCAAATATTCTTTCCTCGCTACAATATGACAGCGGCAAGTATTCTATCATCGTTTCAAATGACAGTGGCAAAGCATTTACATTAATCACTCGAATGTAACCATGACTCATGGGATATGCACTAAGTATCCAACATACATATATGCAATCACAATGCATAATTCAACATGTATTTGCATCCACAATGCACAATCCAATATATACTTGCATCCACAATGCACAATCCAATAGGTATATAAAATACATGTTACCGTTTGGTGCCCGTACGTCTTCTACGTACCTTTCCAAAATGTAGAATTCGGTAGGACTTTATCTTCTTTGTTGTGGTGCCACCTGGGATGGTTCTACACAATCACACAATCCATATTAGAATCCAATTATAGTTCAATACCAAAAATCCCACAAAATAACCAAAATCTCAATATTTGGCGTCTCGCGATCAATCGCCTATATGTCCCGATCGATTGCGAGAAGCTACTGCGTCATCGCCCAAAAATATCTATTCCGTGATCGATCGCTGAGATTGTGCCGATCAATCGCGCCAAACTTCCGATCGATCGCGGATAGCTGCTGCCCGCACCTCGGGTACTCGCGATCGATCGGGAAAACGCGCCGATCTATCGCTGATGTCAGTAATCGCGAAAACCACCATTTTTGTGCATATCATTCATGCTAACTCCACGTCTACTACAAATCATTAAACTTCATCAACTCAATACATAAAAACCTCCATAAAACTACCATAAAGCAACACAAAACATCAACTTCAACAAGACACATCAAAACATGCCATTTCCACTCAAGAGAATAACTCTACTCAACCAAAAATGTGCAACAATCAACACTACTAGTTTCCTTACCACTTTGGCTCCAACCTTTAGCAAGGTTAAGCAACTAAATTGTAAGTCTCCTTCTCCTTCTTCTTTCTAGGTGATGGGCAATTTTGAGGGGAGAAGTGGGGGAAAGATTTGTGTGATGATAGAGTGAAGTGAGTTGAGTGGTGGGAAAGCAATGTGAGGTATGGGCAAGGCATGGTGGTGTTGTGTGGTGGTAGCATGATAAGTGTTTGTTTGAGTCCCGGTATTTAGTATGATGTATTAAAATATCCCTACTTGATATTATATAGCATTTACCCAATTAAAATGCATCATAGCAACACATAACATGCTTTCCAAATTAATGGGAACCACCTCAATTACCAAGTCATAAATCTCCCAACATGCATCACATGCTCTCTAAAATGTATTACTAGTTGATGCCCACCGCATAACGATACATTTTCCAAACCATAATAATAATAATTAATAACACCATAATTATTATTAGAAGTCATAAAACACATGTCTAAATTTCAGGGATATCACATGATGTATTTGTGGGGGATTCGGGATTTGGCCTCTCTCTCTCTCTCTCTCTCTCTCTCTCTCTCTCTCTCTCTCTCTCTCTCTCCCCCCCCCCCCCCCCCCCCCCCAACCCCTCCCCTTTTCTTCTTGATGCAAATCATTGGGGGCTTGATTTCGAAGCGGGATTTCTCGAAGAAAAGTTGGTAATCTTCTTTCACTCATCTTTATCTTCGTATTGATTATGGTTTTGTGGCATTTGGTTAACTATGGGGTTGCATTTGGTATTTCAAAATTTTTGGTTAGATTTCAAATTGGTGTTTTTGGTGTTTTTATTGGTTTTAAATGGAGTATTGGAGGTGTTGAAGGTGTTAAGGATGTTGGTTTTGAGTTGGGTGTGGAAAAACACCATTAAAGCTCGAGTTTTTCGGAAAATCGCAGGTTGTGATCGATCACGGCATGTCGCCGATCGATCACGACGAGAATCTGGAAAATGGGTGATGATGAACAGTACTCACGATCGATCGCGAGATGTTACCGATCGATACGAGGAATCAGAAACTGTTGGCGATCGATCGGCATGTGTGGCGATCGATCGCGGCTATGCTTTTTTTCCGGCAATGGGTTCTCGCGATCGATCGCGGGAAGTGTCGATCGATCGCGGCCCTGTTTCTTTGGTCTTTTTCGAATTTTGGCAAAATATTGGGATTTTAGAATCGGGGTTTAATTTGCTGACTTTCGGTGCAATGATTACATTCCAATGGGAATGCTATACTTTAAAATGGAATGGTTGGAGTCGAACTTTAATAAGAAAATGGACTACTCAATTGAATGATGGATTAGCGTTGAACATATTAAATGGAATATTTTGAGTAGTATGCATGCTTCGCCCGAGGTCTTTTAAAATGGTTAATCGTCATGGGTTGACGATATAATTGGAGATTGTGAACGTGGTTGTGCACGTGGTTGCATGCTTGTAATTAATTGTGAATTGTTAATTATGTTAGCACATAATTCATCGGGTCACGAGACTAAGGCCAGGTTGGATTTGGACTATGAAATTATAAGGTACGTATAACGTACGAGCATAGCCTTTTATATTATTGCAACTATGAAATGCATGATGTACTGTTAATGCAATAAATTGGTAAGTATTACAATTTAAATGATGCCGCTATGGAGCAAGCAACAGTTGAGATGTTGTTGCTATGGAGCGAACATCTGTTATGATGCTGCCACTATTGGGCGTGCGAGGTAACAAAAATGTGGAATTAGAGGTTAGATATATGGAATATCTGTAATCATTGTTTAATGATTGGATTTTATTAATTATGGAATTTATAATTAGTGAACGGATTTAGTTAATCAATGAAATGATTAATTGGCTTTTGGGAATTTGATGATTTCGTTTATTTTGAGAACAAGAACAGCACAGGGGATCCCATATGAGGATGACACTATTCAGGGAGTGTCTTTTAAATTCACCGCTTTACATTCTGTAAATTATGTAATGTGATCTTATGATTATTGGATCGGTGGTATTGGTATACTCACCTCGTGTGGGGGATGTCTCTGTTGGGGCAGGTGGTACAGGTACATCGGTAGCTCCGTAGTTGAGATCGAGCTATGGATTGGAGGTGCTTCCAAAATCGAAGTACCAGTGCCGGTATTGAGTAGGGTATTTTATACATTTGATACACATACATTCATTTGATGCTCGCGTGTGAGCAATTCTATATGTGTATATGAGTTGTATAAAAAGGCAAGGGCATTTCTCTTTTCATTCATGTGTGGCATGCAATTAATTAAGGAATTGCAAAATGAATTGAGAGCATGTTAATGTATGACAAGATGCATACTTTGAGGTTGAATGGTATGGGGGATTTGGGCATTAAGTGGTTAATGCAAGACATTTTATTGCTGGTATATTATGTTGTGTTAGCATGTGGTTGTTTCCCCCTGAATATATGATTGTATGCACTAAATGCATGTGTTAATACACTAATAGTGGGTTAAGGGCACAGTGGTCTTTACAATACATAACTTTTATCAATCTTTTGACATATATTCTATTACTTTGTTATGATTTTTTAAAAATTTAAAGGATTAAAAAAAAGGGAAAATTTCGGGCCGGTACCATTTGGTAAAAGATTTTTCGGCCCAGTCACCCCAAAAAAAATTCTTTCAACTAGGTCCACTTTTGGTCAAAATGACCAAAATAGTCTTATGTCTTCCTTGAATCACATCATTCAACCTCAAAACCCTAGTCTCCAACCCTCACACCAGCCACATGTCCCAACCATCAACGCTAGTCGTCGGAAGTTGTCGCTCCTCCCATGGCGTGGGAGCTGCGTGCACTGGTCGCGAAGAAAAGAAAACAAAGGGTTGTGCAAGAAGACAAAATCATCTCATTCTTCTGTTTATCATCTATTTAACGATTGATTTTGTTTTATATTTCAATTTTTTTGTAATGACTATTTTTAGATTTTTAATGTGAAACGTAAAAGTATAATGTATTTGAGATTCGATCAATTGTTTGAATGAAAATTTTATATTCATTATGAATTTCAATTTTATTGTAATGATTGTTTGTAGAATTTTAATGTAAAACTCAAAACTATAATGTATTTGAGATGTTCGATCAATTGTTTGAATGAAAATTTGAGAATGTAATGATATTGAAACCATTGGTGCATGTAATTTACATGCACCGACAACTCATGAGTCTATCGATGCATGTAAGTTACATGCACCAATAGGTCTAAAGGTGCATGTAAGTTACATGCACCACTAAGTCTATCGTTGCATGTAATTTACATGCACCGATCGACTCGGTGGTCATGTAATTTTTACATGCACCAACAGCTCATGAGTCTATCGGTGCATGTAATTTACATACACAGATAAACTCAGTGTGCATGTAATGAACCTTTAAATTTAGGTGTTGCTTTCGTATTCAGTTTGCTATTTCACATCACGAGCCTTCTATTTCAGTTTGCTATTAGTTTAAAAAAAAATTAATGAGGAAAAAATGTTTCATATTCAAAATTATACATAAAAAGACTATGTTTTTGCTTAAATATAATATAAGTCTATCGGTGCATATAATTTTCATGCACCAATAGACTAAGTGGTGCATGTAATTCACATGCACCGACTTGCTAAAATCTATCGATGCATGTAATTTACATGCATCGATAGGCGGTGATGCACTTACTAATTAACAATGATCAAATCAAAAATGTGAATTACTTTTTCATTCTATAATTTTTGCAATTGATCTTATAACAAATTAAATATACAACATATTATTTTAGAAATTAAATCATATTTAAATGAAGGATATGCTTAACGTTTTTCTTTATTGTTCCTACGCATTGCTTTTATCTGTGTGGGGAGTATAAGCTGTGTGGTATAGGGTTTGGGTGGTTTCTCAAGGAAAAAGAAGCCTCTTTTGTTTGCAGATCAATATTATCATCGAGTCAATCCTCATTTTTGCAGATATTTCTATATCAAATACTTTGTGGCATTGCCTACAGTCATTCTCATCGTGTCCTTCACCGAGACTTGAAGCCTCAAAACTTGCCAACGCAAATGTTGAGTCTACCGGTGCATGTAATTTACATGCACCGATAGACTAACGGTGCATGTAAATTACATGCACCGCTATGTGTTACTTGATTGTTGATCTTATAACAAATTAAAGATACAATATATTATTTTAGAAATTAAATTTTTATTATGGATGAATATATAATATATGATAAATTATTGAATAATTTCATAACAAAAATATATTATTTTTCAAATGATAATATATTACACATGTGTGACTTAACTTTGAAGTGTTATTTGTGATCGTCTTTAACACTTGTTGTATGATACTGGTTTATTATGTAATTTGAGAAGCAATGCAGATGTTGAGTCTATCGGTGCATGTAATTTACATGCATCGATAGACTATCGATGCATGTAAATTATATGCACCGGTAGACTAGCGATGCATGTAATTTACATGCACTGCTATGTGTTGCTTGCATGTTTAAGCTTGTTAGTTCTTCAACTTTGATTTGGGAAGCTAAGATAGTGCTACCTCAGTGATATATTGTCAGGAATTTGATATACGCATCATTTATGTTATTATAGATCATTCCACTAATGTAGTTACATGATGTCTGAAAGTTTAGAAATGAAAATAGTATGTAAACAAATGAAAATGGAATTTTAGAGTCTATCTTTTACTTAGTATGTTGTACATAAACAAATGAAAATGGAAAAAAAATAAAGCAAAACCTTTGGAATGAGATGAGATGTTGTTTATCTTTTCCAAATATGCTAAAAAAAAATTTATTTACATAAACAGACATTTCAACAAACACATAATGCGTACCAAAATTGAAATAAAAGTTCAATGTTAATTAAATCCAAAAGTACCATAAAAACAGCAAATAAAATTGAAACAATATGTCGGTTTTCTGTGGTTGGAGAATAATGACATTTGGCAAAACGAAAAGGAGTCGTCGTCGCCTCCACCGCAACACCGCCACTGCTCCATACTCATCGCCTAACCACCATTACCGATTTCCCAGAACACGCGACCATCACCAACTCTCACGACGATGAAGAGATAATTCAACTGTGGGTATTTTAGGAATCTTAAATGACTAATTAGATTAGAGTTTCATAAAAATTGACTTAGTTGAAAGAAGATTCTCACAAGATGTATTTAGTTGAAAATAAAATATTTTGCTAGATTTAGTTGAAAAATGTTTTGAAAAATGGTACCTATATGTAATTTCCTCTAAAAAAATTAAATATCGGGATAGCATGTTGTGCAAGACTTTTTTAGGATCCTAATCGAGCTAGGCTAGAACCATGTGTGCGTGCGTGATTTTTTCGTTTATGGGTTTTCTTATTTAAAGATTGCTTCAACCATATGGGTTTCTGCTCCTGGTTTTAGCATTGATTGTAATTGGTTGACATTTGAGTTTATGGTTGATTCTTGTGCCGATTGCTCATTTTTTAGGATGGATGATGCTGATTTTTCTTGTTTATTAATGTTAATTTGGCAATTGATAAGAATCTCTATCAAAGATTTGTATGTTGAATATTGAATAGTTGGATTATCACGTGTTTAGTATGCTCTTTCAGCTTTTGTTAATCGTTTCAAGGCTTTTTTTCACTTATTAAAAATAGCTAAATTGCTCTTAGGTGCCTGGATGTGATGTAGGCATGAAAATCCTTGAAAAATGATGTTTTCCTTCGAGTGTGTTACTTAGTCAAATATGCAATAAAACATGTGATGACACAAGAATAATCTCTTGTAATGGTTGGAAATTTATGTCCTAAACCAGATAATAATTTGTTAAAGAACTACACGAAATCTTAGAATTGAAGGTCAATAGGTCTAGTTCATGGATGTTTGAAGTTGTTGATGGTGATAAAAGATGTACATTAGATTTGGAAAAATGGAGTTGTTCTTGTAGAATGTGGCAAATCAATAGGATCTCTTGCTAACATGCTTGTGATGCCACTGAATGGAAGGGGCTGTCAAAATATGACTTTGTGACTCTTGCTACAAAGTTGAAAATTTTTGCCAAGCTTATGTTGTAATGATAAATCCAATTCCTACGTTTGACATGGAAACAAATTTACCACGCTCTTATTGCAATACGTATGTCCTATCACATGCAGATCGTAGAAGGACACAAAGATTCCATTCGCAACAAAAAAATCGTGTTACAAAGCACAAGCCGGGGCATAATCACAGGACTTGCAAGGAAGCAATACAATAACTAGATGGGACAATTCTTTGATAAATATGATATATGATCCATATTTGTAATGCCTCAAGTATGGGCAATTCTTTTGATATGGATGGTATGTGCAATTTTTTGGTACAACTATTTTGTAATGCGTGGTGTATATGACATTATTTTGGCTATTTTGATATTAGTTTGGCTACACAAGATTTGAATATATGGTCAGAATGTTTGGTACTACACATATGTTATATACAAATAGTTCTGATATTTGGTACTACCATATGTTATATACAAATAGTTCTGATATTTTATTCTGTTCATTCCACTTGGAAAGATGCGGATAAATAGTATATGCATGTTAAAACAAATTATATTTTTTAGTACCACAAACTAGCTTATTTAGTACCACGAATTTTTTTTAGTACCACAAATTATGTTTTTTAGTACCACAAACTACCTTATTTAGCACCACAAAGTTTCATTGTGCAGCTCAAAAATATGTTTAGTACCACAAATCATTATATTTGGTACCACAAATCAGTATATTTAGTACAACAGTATAGCTATAGTACTACGAAATTTGTTATTTAGTACTAAAATATGTTATTTAGTACCATATATCCATTTATATAGTACTAGGGGTGTTCATCGGTTCGGTTTCTAAACGAACCGAACCGAAATTTCTGTTAACCGAACCAAATTTTTGGAAATTCTGAAAATCGAAAACCGAACCGAAATTGTCCGATTCGGTTTCGTTGTTAACCGAAATTTTTGGTTTGGTTCGGTTCGGTTTCGGTTAAGAACGTAGTTTTTTTTTTTTTTTGAAAACAAATTTGAACTTTTTTTTTTAAAATTTTGGAATTTGATGGTTAGTCGAAAGGAAATCCAACATAAATAAAAATACTAATACATCATACATTGGACTCAAAATGATTTTTAACATTTTAATTCAAAAGTTTTAATATTATTTTGAAGTTATTTATACCAAAAAGTCGAGTTTAAAAGAGATAACAAAATAAATTATATTATACATGAAAACAATAGTTAAATTACGAGTTTTTATTCATGCAATCACGAAAGAAACCATTAAAAAATATTTATTAACCATTTAATGTTTAAAAAAAAATTTTAAAAAAATTAATTTTTTTTAAAAGTTCAGCCTGTACCGAAAACCGGATCGAAAAATTTCGATTCGATTCGGTTCGGTTTGAACCGAATTTTTTTGGTTCGGTCCGGTTCGGCCGGTTAACCGAACTGATACACACCCTATATAGTACCACAAATCAGTATATTTGGTATCATAAATCATTATATTTAGTACCACAGAGTAACTTATATAATACCACAAATTATATTATTTAGTACCAAAAATATGTTATTTAGTACTAAAAATATGTTATTCAATACCACATATTAGCTTATATAGTACCACATTTCAGTATATTTGGTACCACAAATCCGTATATTTAGTATCACAAAGTAGCTTATATAATACCACAAATTTTGTTATTTAGTACCAAAACTATGTTATTTAGTACCACAAATCGGTATATTTTGTACCACATATTAGCTTATATAGTACCACAAATCAGTATATTTGGTATCACATAGTATATAACATAAAATGACATGTTATATATAAATCCATTTGCAAAATACCAAGTTGTATATATCATTACCATATATTAAATGTATGATAATGTGGTACTAAGTAAGCTCATAAGTGAAATATCTATTTCGCATGGTATTTAACATAAATGACATGTTATATATAAATCTATTTGCAATATACAAATTTATATATATCATTACCATATATTAAATGTATGATAAATAGTACTAAGTAAGCTTATATGTGAACTATCTATTTCGCATGTTATATATATATTGTTTAGTGCTTAGTTTAGCAGTACCACAAATCAATATCATTACTATATATTAAATGTATGATAAAGTTGTACTAAATAAACTAATATGTGTACTACCCGTTTCACATGTTATTTACAAATCTATGACATGTTATATACAAATATCTGATTTGTACTAATATATATAAATCTATGGCATATTATATATATTTGTATATAACATGTCACAAAGTTGTATATAATTTGTATATAACACAAATTAGCTTATATAGTAGCAAAACTTATGTTATATAGTACCACAATTTAGGTTATATAGTACAACAAATTACCTTATATAGTACCACAATTCAACTTATGGTATTATAAATTGATTAATAAAAAAAGAACATGTAGATTTGTATTGGACTTGAAATACAATATATAACTTGATATGGTTAGAAATAGATTTGTATATAACATGTGGATTTAGTACCAGAAATCAGTATATTTAGTACCACATATTAGTTTATATAGTACCACAAATCAGTATATTTAGTACCACATAGTAGCTTATATACCACAAATTATGTTATTTAGTACCAAACATATGTTATTTAGTACCACAAATCAACATATTTAATACCACATATTTGCTTATGTAGTACCACATATCAGTATATTTGGTACCACAAATCGGTATGTTTAGTACTAGCGCCCAAAAGAGGAAAAATATGCATCGCATAGTAGAATGTGCAGTGCTAGGGCGCTGCTGGTGGCGCTGCAGCGCTGCTAACTCTGAAATGTTGGTTATAAATCGGTTTTTAGTACCACAAATCAGTATATTTAATACAACATATTAGCTTATATAGTACCACAAATCACTATATTTAGTACTACATAGTAGCTTATATAGTAGCACAAATTATATTATTTCATATAAAAAATGTTATTTAGTACCACAAATCATTATATTTAGTAACACATATTAGCTTATATAATAACACAAATCAGCATATTTGGTACCACAAATTAGTATATTTGGTACCAAAGATTAGTTTGGATATGAAATATCTATTGTGCATGTTATATACAAATCTACTATGTGGTACGAAATATACTGATTATATATAAGTTAATATGTGGTACTAAATATACTGATTTGTGGTACTATATAAGCTACTATGTGATACTAAATATACTGATTTGTGCTACCAAATTATATAATATGTGGTACTATATAACCTAATACGTGGTATTAGATATACTGATATATGGTACTAAAATTATATAATTTGTGGATCTATATAAGCTACTCTGTGGTACTAAATATACTAATTTATGGTACCAAATTATATAATTTTTGGTACTTTATAAGCTAATTTGTGGTACTATTTATATATATTGATTTATGGTACTAAGTAACATATTTATTGCATTGGGTAATTTGCTAGTTTTGTTTCTTCCTGGAGTTGGATGCATATTTTCGGGATTGCTTTAGACTTGCTGTGGATTATCGGTAATGAAAGAAAGAAAAAGGGACGTAGAAAATTTCTCTACCACACGACAATAGCTCTCCAGAAAATTAAAGAAAAAGGATTGTGAATTTGGTTCGGATTTGTTGGTGGAAAAGGTACATAAAAATTCAGAGGTGCAGTCATTTTTATACACGTTCATGGAGGTTAATGGAAAAGTTACAGATGATAAATAGAGAGAAGAAGAAGAAGAAGGCTTGACTTGAAGTAAGTGTATAATGGACAATTTATGTAATTAGGGAATTCAAAATAAAAAATTGTTAAGAAGATAGTGCAAATTGAAAAATTAATAGTGATTAAGTTGATAAAGGCTTTGAAGATTTTTTATCAAGCCTCCCATATAATTATTTGTTATATATATCAAGTTCTTCTCTGTAATTAGAGAATTTATATTAATTATGACCTCAAGATGTTTCTAATAAATAACGCACAATCTATATATTTGCATAAGATTTTACAAAAAAAATTAATTTGTCAAATTTAGCTCATTCACGTTTCAAATATAATATTATATTAATACAAATTGACAATAATTAAAGTTTAGATTTCGTTCTTATCTTTAAGTTTTCACAAATCAATCTTCACTGTATATTGTTTGACCAGAAATTGGGAATAGAATGAACACTTGGAATTTGATGAGACGACTTGCACAAAATTCAACGAAACCATGGAAATGCATTGGGGATCGATCTTAATGAAATACGACATCCGTATGAGAAAGAAGGAGGCTGTCGCCCACACAATTGGCGAATGGAGAATTTCAATAACAGACTCCAATCTTCATGAACTCGATTACATCGGCCCTTTCTAAAACTTTTAATTTTTTTATTTCTAAAAGTATTTTTTTAGTTTTTTATTTAAAAAAATAAAGTTAATTCGGTTATCAGAATTAAGCTGTATTTTATTAGTTCATTTAAATAAATTTTTTTTGGTTTTTTTCGATTTCGCTTAATTCTGTTCGGTCGGTAAACGATTTGCTCAACCGTGGATAGATTTTTTATAACATTCTTGATAATCATGAAATAAAATATTTCCTGGGTTTTATAAAACAAAATAGCAAAAAAAATCATTCTAATTTAACTATTTTAGTTGCTCAATCCAAACAATACTTCATTATAATGATGTAAGCTGACCTCATAATTCGTATATATATTACGTCAGAATTTCCGTTCTAGTTTAAAAGTAATCGGAAGTCAAAATCTAGATATAATTCGAAGTCCCACCAGTTTTATTACCGCGTTTTCTCCAAAATTCTATCGTCGGTCTTCATCCGACAACCTTTTACTAGTCTCCCCCTTTCAAAATCGATGCGATTTCTAAACAAACCCTAGCTAAATCCCACGTTTCAAGTTCCTAAATCAAGTGGAAAGCCGAAATTTTCACTGAAAATGTCGCTTCATGTTTCGTACTGAATGGGAAGCTCAAAAATTATTCTCCCCATTCATGGATTTTGCTCTGCACGGTAACCACGATGCATTTTGTACCGAAAATCTTCTCGCGCAGTTCTGAAAAAAGCAGGAGCGGAATGGATTCCAGCACCGGCCGGAGCCGCCGAGTTCCCAAGCCGAGGCCTAAACTTGACCGCCGCAACGCGGCGAAGTACATTAACTACGATTTCTCGCATTCTAGCTCCTCCGCATCTTCATCGTACTCGTCGGAAGAGTCTCTGCGGGCGCGTTCACTTGATTTTCACGGCGGCCAGACGAGCTTTCGTATGGAAGGTAATGATGGGGAGATTGAAATTATGTGCCAGACGCTGGGGTTTTCTGGCATAGATGATTTCACGATACCGGCTAAGGAGTATGAGGCTATGAAGATTCGATCGTCGTCCGGTCCTCCTGTCTTTAGCATGATGAAGGAGCCTATGTCCGGTCAGAAATTTAAAGCTAATCGTGATAATATTGCTGAATTTCCTGGCGATGGTATTTTTGATGTAACTGGTCGAAAAGTCACGGGTACCAATGTCTATGTTGGATGTTCTGGTGATATTGTAGGTGAACCGAGTGATTTTAGCTATATGAAATGTGAGGAACGTCCTGATTTCACGTTTTCTTGTTGCAATGTAGATAGAAGTAGACCTGGTAATTTGAGTAGCAGCCTTTGTAAGTTAGGTAATAGATTAGAGGATAGCGAAAGGTTAGGCAATGTACATTTGAATAATGAAAATGGAGGATCAAATGATTTCCGTGGAACTGGTATTAGGGGTTTGCGACCACCGATTTTGACACCGCCACCTTTTATGTCATTACCCTTGGTTGATAAAGAGTGCTCCACTTGGGATATTTTGAATGCATTTGCTTCGGATACTGGAATGAGCATTCCGAGGTATGGTGGTGGATCTTTCTCAGATGAGGATGAGACAAAAGTAGATGGGAAGGTGAGACATGACATGGAGGATGATAGGAGGAAAAGGATGATGTTGAGAAAAGAGAATCGTGTTCTGCTGGAATCATGTTCTTTTACTACAACTTCAAATGATGATGATTCTTGGTGCAGCATGACAGAGCCATCACCAATTATTTCTCCTATTGTGAAATTGAAACGAAATATTGTAGATTGGCAGAAGGGTGAACTCTTGGGCCGCGGATCATTCGGCTCTGTGTATGAAGCTATAGATAAGTAAGTGTTTTTCATTTAATATTTCATGGGTTTTTGGTGCTAGCGTTGTGATATGATTTTGTTCGTTAGGCCACTTGTAGCTTTTATCCGTACCACCTGTAAACTTAGTTGGATGCTTTATTTGTTTGTAAGTTGGAAAGCACACACAATCATTTATTGGATAGTAAACTTTACATAACCCGTTGATTATGGAAGCAGTTGATTAGCATTTCTTTTAGGAGAGCTTTAATCAAATTTATAACGACAATATTGTGGCAACACATATTTATCTGTTGAAGGTTTTCAGCTAACAAACATAACAGGTCCACCTTGCTAGTTCAGTAGAGGTTGGTTGTTGCCAGTTACGTGGTGATTTGAGAATTTTGTGCAGATTGAACTCCTTTTATTTGGTTTTTGCCCTTGAAACTTTTTTTAATGATCCTGATCATTCATAAAGCACATTCTGAAAGGTTCCAAACTTGGTGGAAAAAATGACCTGAAGCTTATCAATGTCGATCTTCATATGATAACTTTTTGGGGAAACATATTGGAAATAAAAGGACGAGATAAGTGGTATGAGAAGGGTGTAATACTTTTGTATCTGTACAGAGCTGGAAAATCAGAGAGAGTGGAAGAGGTGACTGCTCCATTGTTCAATACTGGAGCTTTTACTGTAGCGAAGAGCTTCATCTGGATTATTTCCTCATTTGTTTCTGAGTTTTTGTTGAATGATAGAGTTTTATTTATCAAGAACTCTAGATAAATATTTTTATTTTAATATTCATAGGAATGTTGATAAGTTTGCTAGGAGTTTTAGTTTATCTAAAATAGTATATTAGTTTATCTTTTTATTTAATTAGATTTATCTTCCTAGATTTTAGGATTATGAGTCTTCTATAAATAGAAGACATATGTTTGTATTTATTTTAAGATTGAAACATCAATAAAGAGAAGACTAGATTAAGTCTCTCAAATAATTCATTTCTTCAAACTTACATGGTATCAGAGCTTTAGGTTTGAAAAAAACTAAGGTTAAAAGTTTATCAAACCCTAGCCGTCGGCGAGTTGTTGCTATCTCAACTCAACCGCTGGCGGCTAGGCCTTCAAATAGTAGCCGTAAGCAAATCTAGCAGCAGCCAATCGCATATACTGTTAACTTCACGACTTTCGCTATAGTAACTTCCGCTACAGTAACTTCGCGACTTTGCTACGCGACTTTGCTTTAGTAACTTCGCGATTTTTTTCCCTTGTTTTCGCGGCATCGTCGGGTGTTTTTTCATCATCTGTTTTAGGGCAGTTGTGAGGATTCTCATGTGCCTACATCTCATCAGCAAGCTTGGTCTCATAAACACTTATAGCCAAGCTTGATGGGATCTGGGGAGTAGATAATATAAATCGATTGTTGAAGACTCAGTCTCTCTCAAAAGAGGAACAAAGGCATACTCCCAAAATAATGGAGGAGACGTAGACTAGCAGATGCAGGCTCCCAAAATAGAGGAGGAGACGTAGACTAGCAGACACAGACTCACAAAAGAGGAGCAGACGTAGACTCCAAGAAAAGGAGCAGACACAGACTCACAAAAGAGGAGCAGACGCAGACTTCAAGAAAAGTACGCAGACTCACAAAAGAGGAGCAGATGCAGACTCCAAGAAAAGTAGCATGACTCTGAGAAAGAGGAGGAAGTCTCAAACTAAATTTGATAACATCTTGACAAAGGCTCTTCACTATCCTAAATTTGAAGATCCGAGTTTCAAGCTGAGCATGATAAACATATATGACTCAGCTTGAGGGGGAATGTTGAATGATAAAGTTTTATTTATCAAGAACTCTAGATAAATATTTTTATTTTAATATTCATAGGAATGTTGATAAGTTTGCTAGGAGTTTTAGTTTATCTAAAATAGTATATTAGTTTATCTTTTTATTTAATTAGATTTATCTTCCTAGATTTTATGATTATGAGTCTTCTATAAATAGAAGACATATGGTTGTATTTATTTTAAGATTGGAACAATCAATAAAGAGAAGAGTAGATTGAGTCTCTCAAATAATTTCTTTCTTCAAACTTACAGTTTTCCTGTAATATTTTGCTTCCCATCCGACTTTACATTTTTTGTGTTCATTGTGTAGTATACTGATTAGCCTTATGATGGAAAAAATATATAAATGTTAAAAAAATATCTTATACTGCTATCGAGTTGGAAAAGGTTTACTTATTTGGCATATCATGGAACTAAGTACCGATACTCTGGGTCTCTTTTAATGAAAAAGATTTGTGGCTTATTTTGATCAGCACTCTCATCTTATTGGTATTTTTTTTACTCTGCTGCAGTGATGATGGGTTCTTTTTTGCTGTAAAAGAAGTATCTCTGCTTGACCAAGACGATGAGGGAAGGCAATGTATAATCCAACTTGAGCAGGTCTAGAAGTCCCAGTCATACTCGCTTACCATTTAGCATACATTTCCATCTTGCTGGTTATGATTATTGTATTACGTGAATTTTCTTTTCTTTTTCTTTCGTATTTTGGAAAACTCCTTAGTTCTTTGATCTTAGTTTTTTTCTTTCGGTCTTATCAGGAAATTGCACTTCTTAGTCAGTTTGAGCATGAGAATATTGTCCAGTATTATGGAGCAAAGAAGGTAACAGACTCTTGTGTTCTGGTCTTTTTTATTATCGTTTTCATCTATTATATTGTGAGGCAAAGTTCCTGCTCTAGTTTAGCACTGGATGGATAATGTTCTGATAGAAAATAAACTCTACAAGATTTCATTTCTTTGACATTGATGTCTCTACTGTAACATCATTCTCTTCTTCTGTTTGATTGGTGCGTTAATCAGTAATTTTAGCAATCTAGAACCTTATTTACATGGATTGGTAATTTTCTAAAGTAGTGTGGTTGCACCTAATCGTTTTACTAGGAAAACTTGTTCCACTTTTATACAAAGAGGTTTTCAGACAAAGTGAACACTGTTCATTGAATTGAATTTATATCTTTTTCCTTCGTTCTGTTTCTCCTTCCACATTTAAACTATCTTTGTCATTTTCCTGTGCGAATTCTTAAAAGAGTTATCCTCTTCTGCAGACTCTTAAAGTTTTACTGACGACTGGTTGTATTTTGATATATATGTAGGATGAAACACATCTCTATATTTTTCTTCAGCTTGTTACAAAAGGCTCCCTCTTGAGCCTTTACCAAAAATATAACCTCCGAGATTCACAGGTCTCTGTTTATACGAGGCAGATCTTACATGGTTTGAAGTATCTGCATGACAGGAATGTGGTCCACAGGTGAATGTGACCCGACGCTTTTATATCTTTTTATTGGGGAAATATATGAATTTGAATTTTACTAACTAATTCTTGATAAATAAATTGGGTCAAAGTGTTGTTCGTTATTCACGTGTTGTCTAATCGATCTGATATGTGCTTTTCCGATGGTTTTGACTGGTTGTAAATTTTTCATTTTAGCCGGTCATACTTTTTTTTTATCACTATTTATGTGTTTCTTTCTCATCATTAAGCTTTTTTCTCCAGAAATTCGTGATTTTACTGAAGTTTTAGAAAACATAATTTTGTTATTTTTACTATGATCACAGATGGAATTGATATGTCTCATTCTTTACCTGCTCATTAGCGCTTAAGTTTCTTACCATTCTTTCTCGTTTTTTCCTTTACAGAGATATTAAATGTGCAAATATATTGGTGGACTCATTGGGTTCGGTGAAACTTGCAGATTTTGGACTTGCAAAGGTTATTATCCTATTCACCCTTCTCTTTTCTGAGCAGTTTGTGTAGCTTTTCATAAATTTTGAAACAGTGTGTTATATTTCTTATTGCCATTATATCTAACATCTCGTGATTAATAATTTTGCAGGCCACCAAGTTGAACGACGTGAAATCCTGTAAGGGGACTGCTTTCTGGATGGCTCCCGAGGTTTGTCTCTAGCCCTCTTTCAGCCAATAGTATAAATAGCACTTGTTAAATTTATGGTCGAAATCATTGAGATTCTAAAGATTTTGCTCGTAAACTTGCTATGAGATAGATTTCAGTATAGTGCTCGACAGAATGATTCAAGAATTTTAAAAAAGAGACATTATTGTTATGGGAGGTCGATGTAAGCTTTTTCATTGAGTATGAGTCAAGATGTTGGGTAGCATCTGGCATTTTTAAAATCTAACTTAAATGCGATCAGATTTACTTTTACGTTTTCAACTTATTTCCAATTTACTGCCTTGTTTCTACTTCTTTGTCTATTCCATCTTTTTTTTTGTTAAGATATATTAATAGGAGCACTAGGGTACTCCAACCCGAAGATATACAAATACAAAAAAAGCAAACTAACTCTAATCAAAAGTCATCTAAAACTAATACAAAGAAAATAAAAAATCTAATGAACCTCAGCAACTACAATGAAAGTAAAGTAACAAAACGCAAACCATTCCATGAAATCTAGTAAATAACGACATACTGAAACCTCCTTCCAGGCTACATCCCAAATACTTGTCAATCCAATCCATTCTCACGATTTCCATCAGAGATACACTTGAAGACAAAATCTGTGTTGACGAATCAATCCCCCAAAGTATAATTACGCACCGAAACAAAAGTTGACAACCATGACCAAAATCGAACTTTGATTTCCTCGATCACCTTATCAGTTGATTGAACCAGTCCCTTAAATACAGCTTCATTCCTTGCTTTTCATAGACTCCACACAATCCAATGCCATAACCCCCTCCACAATTTACAACCCCAACCGAAAAGGATACAACTCTTGATGTTGTATCAAGTGCTTCTCCAAACTATTATGCCCTACCGTTGAAATTCCAAACCACTCATAACAACTCTTCCAAACCCCATTAGCAAAAGAACAAATCAGAAACAAATGACTCGCATCCTCATCCTCATCCTCCTTGTGACATAAAACACACTCAACACCATTCACAACATCCACAATCTTCCTTCTGAGTAGGTTTAATTTAGTAGGGACTCTATTAAGAACTAATTTCCACACAAAACAATTAACCTTACTTGGTACTCCATGAATCCATATGAATTTACTCACTGAATTCGGCTCAGTCACCACCATCTGTTGCTTTCTCACCACGTTGTAGGCTGAACTTGTAGAGAAAGCTCCATCAAGTTCGTCCTTCCACTTCCAAGCATCTGAGTGTACCTGTTCAACAAAGAGGTTAAAATCATAAAATAAAGAAGCCTCCCACTCGAAAAGTGGCCTTCTCCAACTCCAATGCCACAACCACACACCTCATCGCCACAACTCCTTCCCTTTAATTGTTATATTCTTGTCATTAGCTATATTATAAAGTCTTGGATATTTAGTCGCTAAAGGTTCGTTCCCCACCCACACATCGTGCAAAAAATAAGTCATTTCTCCATCTCCCCACCTCCCTCACCAGGCCTCCCTCGAACCAATTATCCCCTTCCAACACACAAGCCTTCAAAACGTTACTCCCCCAACCCGAAACTCTACTCCTCCCCCCCAACCCACTGCTCCCTCTCCCAGAAACCCACTCCGCCCCATATTTGGACTCCAGAACCTCAACCCACAACGAGTTCTTCTCCACTAACATTCTCCACTTCCACTTACTCAATAAAGCAATATTGAATGACACCAACTCTCTAACTCCCAGCCCCCCATCCTCTTTACTCTTATAGACCACGCTCCATTTAGCCCAAGCCACCTTCCTACCATCAACCCCCCCACCCCACAGAAAAATTTTCTGAAGTTTAGTAATAGAATTAATAACACTCAAAGGCAATTGAAGAATGAAATGCAGTATATAGGGAGGGAGCTGAGAAGACTTTGATAAGAACAACACGGCCGCCAAGGGACAAATGTTTGCTTTCCCACCTGTTCAATATTCTAGGAGGGAGCTGAGAACGGCTTTGTCTATTCTATCTAACTCATCATCTTGATCAGCACGTAATCAAAATTGGTGACCATCCGATAGACTGATGTCCAAAGTGGTTAATCAACACCTAATGCGTAGTAACTGACGTTCAAAGTGGTTGATCGAGATAAAAAAGAGCTCAAGTTCTTTTGACTAACCTAAATTTTTTTCGCACACATAACATTTTTATGGTGTGGTCCCACATCCATATTATGGAAAGAACTCTGGAGTTTCTCAAATTTAATCACAAAAACTTCAGTGTATTTTTGTTCTTTCGGACAGTTAAAATCCCAAACTTTCTTTTTTTCTTACATTAATTGTAATCACTGATGGTACTTGAATCAGATCCATGCAAGAATCCCCTTTTCATTTTATTAGCATTTTAAATGTTGAGATCAGAGTTAGCCGAAGGTGGCACACCTCTTTGCTTATCAACTTACTTATAAAACATTAATTTGTCTCTGAAGAAGTGTCATGCCATAAATTTTGAAGTTTGAACATCATTGTGGTGTGAGTGAGCATGTGTGTCCCCTGCTGCCACATTCTACTGATTATCAATTGCCTTCAGGTTGTCAGGAGCCGGGGTTATGGCCTTGCTGCAGATATATGGAGTCTTGGATGCACTGTTTTGGAGATGCTGACTAGACGTTTTCCATATGCCAATTTGGAATGTGTAAGTAAAAGAAACTCAGTTTCTAGGACTCATCGAGGAACTAGAAAGATAATTCGTTTTTTGTACTGTTTTATCATGTTTTGATTCTTTTCCCAAGCACATGCTCGTTCTTTTTTTACCATTGCCATGTGAATATGGAAAACAAAAGCACCTTCGAATAGTCTTATACAGTACTATAATGAAAATGTATGCTTCTTCGATGAGAAAAAATTCTTCTTTCTTATCAAGTTGTATCATATCATCAAAATATTAAGTTGGATCATAGTGCAACTAATGAGCATAGAATACGGTTCAGTATCAACTATAAATACAGTAAAAGTACTCTCAGAATTGGGCCAAATGACCATAATTGATAAGAGAGTTTCCAGAAAAGAGAGATTGTTTCTCTGAACATATATTTCTTTTTCTAACAGACGGCATGACAACTAGTTTTCAGGACTTCTCATTTAGGTCATTCCCTTTATTTTACTTCCAGTTGGTGAGTGTTAGCTTCGAGTATATTAATTATGGGATTTTATGTGTCGAACTTTAATGTTAAACTGACAGCAATGGATGATTACCTTGTTATTGTCTTATAAATGCGTGGCATCAAGATGATGGAGCAGACTCAAAAATTCTGTTAAGGAGAAGATTAAATGTATTTGAATGGCAAAACTTTTTTAAAAAATGTTAGGATTATTGGGTTTTAATCATTAAAAGCCCAATATTATTATTAATTTTGTTAATGAGAACAAAATTATGGTAAGTTAATTATGAAAGGCAATTAGGCTAAAGAAATCCCACACTGAGTAATTGAGGCACTTATGGTTTGTTTATATTGAGATACAAATCATTAGAGTGTAGTTAAGTAGAAAAGATGGGTGCCCCTCGCGCGCCGTCCGTCCGCTCGGCTCGTCTCGACTCGACTCGCCCCGCCACGCCACGCCTCGTCTCGCCTCGTCGCGTCGCGTTCGCGCGTGTCGCTGCCGCGAAGGCAGTCCTATCTTTTTACTACTCGGATTTCTGAAATGACTTTTCATATGCCTGACTTTTCATATTCTGCTGAGTATTAAGTTTGAGACTTTTTACCTACCTGCAGAATTGATGTCAGATTTAAGTGTGACTTAAATCCGAAATGAATATGATGTTAAGTGTTGAGACTTTTCATCTAACCCACTATGCATTGTCATTTAAGTTGTGGCCTTTGGTAGGCTTGCTGTTGCAGCTATATAAGCTGCTCCAGCCTCATTCTTTATCTCATCCCGAATTTGCATTTGCATATCATATCATCTTCTTGAGAGTACTACACACTTCTTAGTATTCGAGTGAGTCTGTCTGGGTTTCTGCTTCAACCCATACAGAGGTGTTTGGGACGTTGTACCTTGGAACTCTCTTGTCCAGGAGGCCAGAAGTTGTAGGCGGGCAATTTAGAGTTTACGGGCACACGGTTTACTGTGGCCTCGTCCAACAACAAAGTTTCTGCCCAGTTTATTTAAACTGTTTGTTGTAAATTTTTACTGTTTCGAGCATTTTATTATAACAGAGTATTTGTGATCTTCTTATGCTTTGTCTATTTGTTTTGAGAAAACAGGACCAACAATCGTAAACTCTAAATTTTTTGTTTTCTTCTGTTTTATCAAAACTCAGCTTTCATATTTACTTAAGATATTATTCATGAATTTTTCAAAGGTTTAAACCTACTGTTTAAAAACTGCTTTGATATTATTTGTGCTCTCCTATTTGTGTTATGTTTTAGCTAATGGCTGACCAGTTTACCCAACCACCTGCTGTGAATAATGAGATTCCGGTGATCAAAGCTAGCGGTACTGAGGCCGCAATGCCAATTCTGAGAAGTCCAATGCCGTTTTCTCAATTTGAGAAACCGGAAAAGTTCAAGGGTTCCAACTTTAAACGTTGGCAACAGAAGATGATGTTCTTCCTTACCACCTTGAACTTGACCAGGTTTCTGAAGGAGGAGAAACCGGTGGAGGACAAAGAGGATCCTCAATCTGCTGTGATAGTTGAGTCCTGCATGAGTGCCGACTACCTTTGTCGTAACTACATACTGAATTCTCTTGACGATGTACTTTTTAATGTGTATTCCCCCAAGGAGACTGCTAAGAATCTTTGGGAATCGTTAGAGATAAAGTACAAAGTTGACGACGCAGGCGCAAAGAAATTTGTAGCCGGACGATTCCATGACTATCGAATGGTAGATGGCAAGAGCGTTGTTGAGCAATGCGAAGAGCTGCAGCTGATATATCATGAACTTGCTGCCGAATGTATGGGGCTAAATGATGCTCTTCAAGTGGCGATGATGATTGAAAAATTACCGCCATCTTGGAAGGACTTCAAGAGCTACCTAAAGCACAAGCGAAAGATGATGAGTCTAGAGGATCTTATCAGGAGGCTGCGCATCGAGCAAGACAACCGAAAAGTTGACAAGAAATCATTTGGAATGATTTCCAAGGCCAACGTGGTTGAAGTTGGGGACAACTCCAATGGGAATAAGCGCAAACGTACTTTTGAACCCAAGGGAGATACTCAGACAATGAGGTTCACCGGTGACTGTTATGTGTGTGGTAAGCCTAACCATAAGGCCAAGGACTGCACTCAACGTCAAAACAACTGCACTCAACGTCAAAACAATGACGGTAAGAGGAAGATAGTCCCTTACAAAGGCAAAGGCAAGAGGCCTGCACATGCCCACATTGCTGAGGACAATCTGAGCTCTGACATGGATGACATGCATCTGAGTGCTGTGGTATCGGAGGTGAATCTTGTTGGAGGGAACTCCAAGGAATGGTGGGTGGACACTGGGGCTACTCGCCACATTTGCGCCAACAAATGGATGTTTAAGACCTATCAACCGGTGAATGATGAGCACTGCTACATGGGAAATTCAGCAGTCTCAAAAGTTGAAGGCAAAGGGACGGTTGTGCTAAAAATGACTTCCGGAAAAGAGTCGACTCTTACCGAGGTGCTCCACGTGCCAGAGATCCGAAAGAATCTCATCTCCGGAGCAGTGCTGAACAAGAAAGGCTTCCGGCTTGTGTTTGAGTCCGACAAAGTCATTCTGTCCAAGGATGGTATGTTTGTGGGCAAAGGCTACTTGGCCAATAACCTCTTCAAGATGAGTGTAATGACTTTAGCTCCTAAGGCTAAGTCTAGTGTAGATGTTGAGGTTGATGTTAATGCAGCAAATGAGGCTAGCACAAACAAAAATAATGTAATGACTGTTGCCAATGTGGCTAATAAAACTTTAAAGTTTGATTATTCTTGCGAGTCTTTACATTTGTGGCATGGTAGATTAGGACATGTGAATTATAAGTCCTTACAAAGGCTAATGTCTCTTAACCTATTGCCTAAATTTAACATCAATCATAAACACAAGTGTGAGACTTGTGTAGAGGCCAAATTAACCAAGTCATCATTCCACTCAATTGAGCGAAGCACCGAACCGTTAAACTTGATTCATACGAATGTATGCGATCTAAAGTATGTACAATCTAGAGGCGGTAAAAATTATTTCATAACATTTATCGATGATTGTACAAGATATTGTTATGTCTACTTAATGAGAAGTAAAGACGAAGCAATTGATATGTTCATTCACTATAATAATGAAGTTGAGAATCAACTTGATAAAAAGATTAAAATTCTTCGAAGTGATTGAGGCGGTGAATATGAGTCACCATTTGCACAAATATGTGCTGAGAGTGGTATTATTCATCAAACCACTGCGCCTTATTCTCCCGAGCAAAATGGTATTGCTGAAAGGAAGAATAGAACGCTTAAGGAAATGATGAATGCAATGCTTATAAGTTCCGACTTACCTAGGAATTTGTGGGGAGAAGCTCTGCTTTCCGCCAACTATGTGCTAAACAGAGTACCACATAAAAAGTTGGATAAAACGCCTTATGAATTGTGGAAAGGTCGTGCACCTAGTTACAAGTTTTTAAGGGTTTGGGGCTGTCTAGCAAAGATACCAATTCCTCCTCCTAAACGGACTAGGATAGGACCTAAGATAGTAGATTTTGTATTTATCGGATATGCGCAAGATAGTAGTGCATATCGTTTTCTAGTGCATAAATCAGATAATGCAGAAATGCATGTAAATACTATCATTGAGGCTAGGGATGCTTCGTTCTTTGAGGAAATCTTTCCCCACAAAACTCCGACAATGCCTGAAACCAATGTTGAGAGAAATGTGGGGGATAGAGAATCTCAAGAGAATGTAGAATCGCCTAGACGAAGCAAAAGAGCGAGAAAAGAGAAATCTTTTGGCTCGGATTTTCTAACATATCTGTTGGAAAAAGATCCGACTACTTTCAAAGAAGCAATGTCTTCACAAGACTCTGATCTCTGGAAAGAAGCGGTGAACAGTGAGATAGAATCTATCTTACATAATCATACTTGGGAACTAGTGGATCTTCCTGCAGGTTGTAAACCACTAGGCCACAAGTGGATCTTCAAGAGGAAGATGAAAGCTGATGGTACTGTAGATAAGTACAAGGCTAGACTTGTAGTAAAAGGCTACAGACAAACTGAAGATGTTGATTATTTCGACACATACGCTCCTGTATCCCGGAAAACGTCTATAAGGTTAATAATTGCATTTGCTGCATTATATAACTTAGAGATCCATCAAATGGATGTTAAAACGGCTTTTCTAAATGGAGAGTTAGAAGAGGAGGTTTACATGGAACAACCTGAAGGGTTTGTAGTTCCAGGTAAAGAAACGAAGGTGTGTAAACTTGTGAAATCTTTGTATGGATTAAAACAAGCACCTAAACAATGGCACGAAAAATTTGATAGCGTTATGCTTTCAAATGGGTTTAAAACAAACCAATGCGATAAGTGTGTTTACGTGAAAGGAGACAATACAAACTATGTAATAGTATGTCTATACGTAGATGACATGATAATTGTTGGTAATAACGATAACATCAAAATTACCAAGAAAATGTTGTCACGAAATTTTGAGATGAAAGACCTAGGTCTTGCAGATGTGATTCTTGGAATGAAGATCACCAAACATGCAGATGGATATTTTCTCTCCCAGGGTCATTATGTCGAGAAGATACTTGACAAGTTTGACAAGGGAAATAATACCATCGCTAGAACACCTATGGAAGTGGTGTCAAATCTTTGCAAGAATCGCGGAGAAGGTGTGCAACAACTTGAGTACTCTAGAGTCATAGGCAGTCTAATGTACCTCATGCATTGCACTAGACCTGATATAGCTAATTCTGTCAATACGTTGAGCAGATATACGAGTAATCCCAGTTATGAGCACTGTAAGGCAGTAGTTCGAGTTCTTAGATATCTAAGATATACTTCTAACTACGGACTACATTATACGAGATACCCAGCAGTAATTGAAGGGTATTCAGATGCGAATTGGATATCGGACTCCAAAAATATAAAATCTACGAGTGGATATATATTTATAATTGGCGGTGCTGCTATTTCATGGAAATCATGCAAACAGACATGCATTGCTAGATCAACTATGGAATCTGAGTTCATAGCTTTAGATCTTGCGGCAGAAGAAGCTGATTGGCTTCGGAGTTTCTTGGAGGATATTCCAATGTGGTCAAAACCAATGCCACCCATTAGTTTGCACTGTGATAGTCAGTCAGCTATGGGAAGAACACATAACAATGTGTATAATGGGAAATCACGACACATTCGTCGGAGACATAAATCCGTGAGAAATTTACTAAAAACCGGTGTCGTTTCTTTAGATTATGTGAAGTCTAAAGAAAACATTGCTGACCCATTTACGAAAGGTCTGACAAGAGACCGAGTAGAGGTTTCATCGAGGGGAATGGGGTTGAAGCCCATGAAATTGATTTCCAACCATGATGGCAACCCAACCTGAATTGTAAAATCCAATTTGCAGGTTCAATGGGAAAACCGAATTGTGGGGGGATCGAACAAAGCACTCGGGAAATTGAGTTTCTTACCTATTCCTGTGATGAAAGAGTGATAGACCTGTACTTTGGGAAGGCTGAGCTCATGCTCTTAATGATTCTTCTATCTCGAGATGATAAAGTGGGGTATTACAGGATACTCTTTAGGAGAAATCACCTATGTCGAATGTGAAGGGGCCGCTTCTATGAGATGATCTGAGGGCTAAATCTTTAGAGCATTCGATGAAACATCCAAGGCTGTCCAGGGCCAAAATGGACAACAACGAAAGAACCAATAATAGTGTGGAGATGAAGCTGTGTGAGTATTGTTGTCTTGTTATACATAAAACGTCGAACAGTTCAAGGCATCGCGTCCACTGGTTGACAAGTATATCCGATGATACTTTACTAAAGAAGGTTCAAGGTTAATCACCACCTATCCTGATGCAGTGGATTCTCAAAGTACTCTCAAATCTTCATCTAGGTGTATTGTGTAATTTTTTCGCCATATTGCATTCATGTGAGGGATTGTTAGGATTATTGATTATTGGGTTTTAATCATTAAAAGCCCAATATTATTATTAATTTTGTTAATGAGAACAAAATTATGGTAAGTTAATTATGAAAGGCAATTAGGCTAAAGAAATCCCACATTGAGTAATTGAGGCACTTATGGTTTGTTTATATTGAGATACAAATCATTAGAGTGTAGTTAAGTAGAAAAGATGGGTGCCCCTCGCGCGCCGTCTGTCCGTCCGCTCGGCTCGGCTCGTCTCGACTCGACTCGACTCGCCACGCCTCGCCACGCCACGCCTCGCCTCGTCTCGCCTCGTCGCGTCGCGTCGCGCGTGTCGCTGCCGCGATGGCAGTCCTATCTTTTTACTACTCGGATTTCTGAAATGACTTTTCATATGCCTGACTTTTCATATTCTGCTGAGTATTAAGTTTGAGACTTTTTACCTACCTGCAGAATTGATGTCAGATTTAAGTGTGAGACTTAAATCCGAAATGAATATGATGTTAAGTGTTGAGACTTTTCATCTAACCCACTATGCATTGTCATTTAAGTTGTGGCCTTTGGTAGGCCTGCTGTTGCAGCTATATAAGCTGCTCCAGCCTCATTCTTTATCTCATCCCGAATTTGCATTTGCATATCATATCATCTTCTTGAGAGTACTACACACTTCTTAGTGTTCGAGTGAGTCTGTCTGGGTTTCTGCTTCAACCCATACAGAGGTGTTTGGGACGTTGTACCTTGGAACTCTCTTGTCCAGGAGGCCAGAAGTTGTAGGCGGGCAATTTAGAGTTTACGGGCACACGGTTTACTGTGGCCTCGTCCAACAACAAAGTTTCTGCCCAGTTTATTTAAACTGTTTGTTGTAAGTTTTTACTGTTTCGAGCATTTTATTATAACAGAGTATTTGTGATCTTCTTATGCTTTGTCTATTTGTTTTGAGAAAACAGGACCAACAAAAAATTAGTCACATTTGAAGTTTATTTTATCTGAGAGTTCAGAGTCCACACCCTAGTTGATTCACTCTTCCCAAATGATCAATTAACAGCGTGTTGGTGCTGGAATAGCTGTCATGAAACTTTTAATTTGTTTTTTTTCTTTCCTCCAATCTGACAATGCTTTCTGTGTGATGCAACAGATGCCAGCTTTGTTCAGAATAGGAAGGGGCGAAAGACCGCCTATTCATGATTCTCTTTCTAGCGATTCACGTGATTTTATACTTCAATGTCTACAAGTTGACCCAAGCTTGCGGCCAACAGCTGCTCAGCTCTTAGATCATCCTTTCCTGAAGCGACCCCTCCAATCAGGTTCAGGGTCTCCTCTTCATTTTGGACGACAGATGTGAGCCAGTGTTCAAGGTAATTAAAAGAACCATTCCTTGAGGTCCAATTCACGGCATAGCTTGTGCTTCGGTGGACTCCAGAATTTCATCGGTATAGCGCCTTATATTGTTGTGTAAAAGATATGCACGTAATCTGCCAATATTTTAAAATTTGTAGGATAGACATTGGAAGCGTTTCTTATTTGAGTGGTTGCATCTCAATGGTTAGCCCTGTCTGTATTCTTCCTTTATTTTATGTTTGATGGTTATTTTCGGAAATTCGGAGATGGCCTTAGGGCAAACAGATCCAGTGTTGGAGTCGGGGAGCATCGAATTTCCCGTTATTTTCATAGGGTTCGGTAACGACACGATAGTTGTAGAAATATTTAGCTTGTGGTTTGTAATTTATGGTGGTGATTACGAATTCTTCTTCTGTTGCATTGTGTTGTGATCTAAAGTCTATAGCTTTGACAAATATATATTTATCGTGTAAAACTAGTTATTCTCAATTTAATATGGATGTATAGGTTGGCAATTTTGTCAACGGTTTTATAATTTGTCATAATACCTTAAGGCTCTGCTTAAGGCACCGCTTGATGTAAGTGATAGGATAACAAATGGATAAAGTATGTTGAGATTATTTAAGTGATTAAATATGCTAAGGATTAGTGACCGATAAATAATGATATGTTTGATTTGGAACGATTAATATTATGTTGATATGGTAAATTACGTTTTTACCCCTGATTATTACAAACAAATAATAGTTTGTTTGGCTTCGAAGAAAATTTTGAGATTTAATTCATTTCCGAACATATTTTTAATTAAAAAGTAAAATCAATAATAATCTATATTTACGTCTCTTTCTTGATTCATGTGCAGATCTTCACGACTTCACCTTTCTTCACTCTTCCCACCTCCACTACATCTAGGGGTGGGAATCGGGTAATCGGGTATTCGGGTTTTGGGTATTCAGACATGCTACCCGACCCCGAACCCGAAAAGATCGGGTACCCGAACCCTGCCTCGTTGTTCCTTAAGAAACTTGCCACCTCCAATGGTGATGCTGTGGATTCTACAGTTGAGGAGAGTGCTCCTGTAGAGATATCTCAAGAAAAAGCTGAACATGACACTCCTGAGAAAGAATGAAAGGTGCAAGCTGAATTTGCTAACAGAGTGAATGAAAAGTTGAGCGTGGACATTCCAAAATCCAAAGGGCCCTGAAGCAGATCTAGAGAAGTTGAAAACAATTCAAAGTAAGATACATGAGATGCAGAAAGAAGCAATCAGAGGGGGTTCACCTTTGACCTCTCCAAAAGCATTAATAAAAAAATCCTCTGGACTGAGAAGCGAGAGCCTTTGAAGTTTGAAGGCGTAAGAATGAAGGTGTACGGGCGGCGTTGAGCAGACGTGCGGCGTTGAGGAGAGGATAGTGGCTGACGGGCTGAGTCTGTGGACTGAGAAGCGAGGAATGAGAATGAACTGAGAAGCGAGAAATGGCAGTAACATTACAAATGAAACTCAAATCAGATTCGGATTCGGGTTATTGGGTACCCGACCCGAACAAAAAATCCAAAAAAATAGTCCCGATCCCGAACCCGAAAAACGAAAACCCGATCGGGGAATACCCGAAAGTCCTGATAAACCCGAAAGTCCCGATAAACTCGGGATAACCCGATCTGGTCGGGTCGGGTAGGGTACCCGATAACCCGAACCCGACTCCCACTCCTAACTACATCAATCTCTCTTCTTCATCCTCTCCGATGCTTTCATAATCTCTTCCATTGTAATTTTCACTTTTCTCTCTATCTTGATCAGAAAGTAACATAAATCTCTCAACATTATAATATTATTTTCCAAATTAAAAATAGATCTGCATATTATTTTACTTAAATATTTACCATTGAAAACCCAAAATATTTCCACTGCTTATAACTACTATCCCCTTTTGCTTCTGCCTTTTTTTTAATAATTTTTAGATCCATTTGTTATGAACCATCTGCACTTAGACAAAAGTTTTTATTAACAGATGCAACTTTTCATGTAAATTGATTGACTATGTGGAGCATTTTAATTCTGTTTGGTTAACTCGGAATTTAGTATTAACTTCTTGCTCGGATGTCCAAATGACGAACCGTTTTTTGCGTTGCAAACTAGACTCATAGAGGATCGCAACGGTATAGATCTTGCAGCCTAACTCTTCATGAGGAGATACAGTTTATTCTACAAAGTTGGACTAAGTGTGCTGCCATCGCAGAAAGGTGAAATGAACATTGTTGAGTTTTGTCAAGAAATTCAAATTTGTTGTCAAGTATGCTTCATCCATCATCAAAAGAGGTTATTTTTGTTCAAAAATTAATGTGCATTGCATTTTTTTTAATTTGTTTTAGCCTACCCCATTTGCCCCTCACTTGCTCAAATTTTCAAACATTTTAAAATTAAGGGGGAGAGTTTAATCTCAATCATTGAGGGGGAGTAAATTTTATCTGTCTTCCTTTTTTATTCACACAAAAAGGGGGAGAAATATGTTGTTTAAAAAATATGATTTTTCTTATTATGCAACATTGTGCTTTAATGATCATATTTTTATTTAAGTTTACTGATCATCAAAAAGGGGGAGATTGTTGGGTTTTAGAAACTCGAATAATCTTGGTTTTGATGTTAACAAAACTTGTTATTGTGTTGCTAACATATTTCATCAAGTATGCAGTTCATAGATCATAATTAAGAGCTCGATGAATTACAAAGAAGTAGCTTGAAAATATCAAGCTGGACCAAGATTGAAATCCTGGCAGAGCGAATTGTTTCGATCATATCTCATAACTCGGATATCGTGTGTCATTTTATGTAAATCTATGCATTTTTCTTCGTACAATAAACAATGGTCCATCCATTTTTTTGTTATATATAATAATAAAATATAAATATGTTACAGCAACACTGAATCCATGTTGAGTTTTGCCAATTGTTTTCAGTAAAAAAAATAATAATAAAAAGGAACCAATAAAATTCCAAATTTTCTTTTTTATTCAATAGATATACAATATTTAAACATTACATTATCAATATCTAATATCTACAATTCATTATTATCTAGTGCATTATATTATGCATATTATTCTATATTTTATTATTAAGCAAGAAATTCACATAATAAATAAACTCGATGTTGGGTTTTGGAAACCCGAATAATCTTAGTTTTGATGTTAACAAAACTTGTTATTGTGTTGCTAACATATTTCATCAAGTGTGCAGTTCATAGATCATAATTAAGAGCTTGATGAATTACAAAGAAGTAGCTTGAAAATATCAAGCTGGACCAAGACTGAAATCCTTGCAGAGCGGATTGTTTCGATCATATATTATAGCTCGGTTATCGAAATGGCGTGCTTCCAAAGAGGTTGAACAGCCAACTCAAAATACTAAAAGTCATATTTCACAATAGATCGGCTAGTTCGAATGTTATCAAGGAGAAAAGACGCCTGCAAGATCGAGCTGTACCGCGAAGAAACAGTAAGCTATTTCAGCATGCAACTGTCAGTCTGTTGGGCATAACTCTTAGCTCGCTTATCGGAACGGGACGATTCAGTATGGATTGGAAAGCTAAGACAAAGCTCTACAAGTCATCTTTGGAAGTCAAAGACTGAATCGGACGTTAAGATGTCCAAAAGGCTTTTGCAAGTAACGCCATGTGACGCCTGTAACATTGAGCTATTACAGCAAGCGACTGTCAGTCTGTTGGCCATAACTCTAAGCTCGCTTATCGAAACGAGATGATTCAGTATGGGTTGGAAAGCTAAGACAAATATATACAAGTCATATTTGGAAGTCAAAGACTGAATCGGACGTTAAGATGGCCAAAAAGCATCTGCAAGTCACGTCATGTGCTGCTGCATCTAGCAAACAGGCAGCAGGAGCATCGCCTCGTATTTCCAGCATAACTCTCTCATACGAACTCGAAATTGAGCGATTATTGATTCCGTGGAAAGCTAAGAGAAAGGGCTACAACTTTCATGTAGATCACTTTGCCCAGAAATCAAAGAATCAAGAGCTACAAGCAACAGATCAGAAGAGCAAGTTTATCAAGCTGTTTTTGTATCAAGCTTGTCTTGCATCAGACTGATCTGTCCAGACCAGACTGACCTGTCCAGACCAGCTGACCAGACCAACAGACCAGACCAGCTGACCAGACCAGCTGACCAGACCAGCAGACCAGACCAGTCCGGTCGGAACTACAAAGAGCCCAGAAACCAGAATATGACCGTTGCAAGCTCGGGAATGATGCATAACCTTTTCCAACGGACATATTCTTGTGTCTAACGTATATATCATTACTTGAGGCTATATATACATGATTTGGAAGCTCAATAACAGCTGATTGAAGATCAATCCAAGCCTTCCAAAGCAAACCCACTTGAGATTAATTGAGGAACTTAAAAGACAAAAGCTGTTAAATAAAGAGCACTCCCCAAACCTTTGGCACCTCTTACCTTGATGTATCAGATTCATTATGGAATCATTTGTGCCTTTGTATTCACTCTATTCATTGTATTTGTGAGCTAAAATAGAAGAGTGAATACCATTGTAATGGTTGATGATTTATCACAACCGACGAGAGGTCTTTGTATGTGAGACATTAAAGAACATACATAGTTGAGTTGCTAGGAGTTCTAGTTGGATGGGGAATTCCCGACTGGATCGGTTTGTACAACGAGATTGTATAAATCAAAGTCTTCTAAGTGGAAACCTTCCATGAGGTGGAAGAAGGGGAGACGTAGAAGGAGTACACCACCTTCGAACTTTTATAAACAAATGCTTGTTTATTTACTTTAATTGCATATCTTTAAAATGTCTTTCAAATGTTTAATCGGTTATAGAGCGGGTTATGTCGAGTGTCTTCCGCTCGGTTTTGTAACCGAACTCGATATAATCTCTCAGTGCAATTATTTCAAGAACACGAGCTATTGAAGCTCAAGTTGGTTGAACTCGGGTGTGGAATGACAACCCACCCCCGGAATCGATCCTGACACTCGATATCCAAAATTTATAAGTATAAATGTATTTTATTTAAAAACTATTATATATAAAATTATATTTTGAATGTTGCTAAAAAAATCATATTATATTGAATATTGAATAAAAAATGTTATTCTCACAATAATTATTATTGATATGAATTATTTTCAATGTTAAATTAATAAAAATTATTTCGATTATAATAATAATTGCTCCTATTATAATAATAACTGCTCTACGAATATAATGTAACACGTATTGAATACCCTGCCGACCGACCAATAGTAGTGGGAGATTGAAAAAGCCGACACATAATAAATGGCAGAGTGAGCTCTTTTTCATTTGTAACTGACAAAACAAGAGCGAACAAAATGGAGGACAGGGCTCAACCGGGGGACGCCGTGATGTCGGAGGCGGAGCCATTGCCTCCGCCGCCGAACGATAATATTCCGGCGACTCTTAGCCATGGCGGACGATTTATCCAATATAACATATTCGGCAACATCTTCGAAGTCACATCTAAGTATAAACCCCCGATCATGCCCATCGGTAAAGGCGCATACGGCATCGTTTGGTATCGAAAGTTCTACTTTTTTGCCATTGCTGTGTTTTTAGTGCATTTAATTACTGATTGTTGTTGTAAATATGCATTTATTGATTTGATTTTGTTGAAAAGCTCGGCATTGAATTCGGAGACAAATGAGCATGTGGCGATAAAGAAGATTGCTAATGCATTCGACAATAAAATTGATGCGAAGAGGACTCTGCGTGAGATAAAGCTGCTTCGCCATATGGATCATGAAAATGTCAGTAATTGATAGTTGTGCTAATTGTATATGTATTTTGGTTGGCATGATAGAGGCAGCTTGGTTCTAACTTTATTTTTTATAATGATGGGATAGATGTTGATATATTAATGGGACGTTCAATTTTATGTTTCGCGGGGTAATAAGTTTTGATATCAATTAGAAGAAACTATTATGACAAAGAAACTGCATTTTGATTTTTTAAGGCATACCAGACTTGTGTCTACCATGGTATGATGGTTTTTTTATATGTTTGTGTTATGATGGTCGAGTATTACTATGTGTTTATTATATTGATTAAACTATGCTTTATTTTCACTCATGTTATGTTTATGAGGACTTGGCCAAATCGGTGCTTGTTTTTAGTTGTTTTTTCAGATTTGAAATTCTAAAGAATGTAATAGATGCATTGAGTCAATGAATCCATAGACAAAGAATCCTGTCAGAAATCATGAATGTTTCTCATGTTGGATGATTAATAAATGCGATTTGGTAAAGCATATAAGTTGAAGTTCAAATAGATTAGTTTGTTGGAGAAAATTCTTGCCGATTTGCATTGTCAGCGGAAAGTTAATTTTGAGGGGAAAGGTTCAATTTTTAGCTTCGTAAAGGAAAAGATTCTATTTTGTTTACTCTCCTCAAGTTAATTCTAGCACATTAAAATTTGATGGTCAAGCATTCAAGAATTACAGATTAAGAATAAACTACCTATTTTTGATAAATTGGTATGTGAATCTTGGTCTTAATGTTTATGTGTATATATGAAGCTCGGTGTGAACAGCCTTGGCCGAACCTAAGCATAGTAGACCCCTATCGATATTTTGAGGAAATGAGATCGAATGATATCAAAGTGCAGAAACGACAGGGTCGGGATATGTTGGAATTATCTTAAAAAGGAATATCTTTTAACTTTTTTTTTTTCAATGTTGGAAGTGTAATCTTGGCACTTTAACTTTGTACCCAATTTGAAATAAGTGTGCTTTCTCGCGCTCTGCTGCTGCATGTCAGTTTGACCCTGGAAGCTCTAGTCATCAAGGAACATGTATGCATTAGAAAGTGGCTTTGAGGTGGAGAATGACATTTCCTGCTCCAGAACAGCCTATTAAAATCTCACGTACTGGTCCTTTTGCTGCTTGCTTAAGCTGTACTGCAATTTTTTCGCTTCTCTATTGTTTGACGCACGTCGCATGTGTTTGGCACAAAGGATTTTACTCTCGTATAGTATTATATCCAACATCAAGTGTGTTTAGTTACTAAATTCAGATCTCCCCGCTACTTTATTAACTAACCAGAATTAAGTGACTTTACAGTAAAAAAGGAAACACTTTGGCCTTCTTTTCGGTAGTTATTTAGTACGTTTATTCTCCCTCAACACATTCTATTTTTGCAGGTCGTTGCAATCAGAGATATAATTCCACCCCCTCAGAGACAATCATTTAATGATGTGTACATCGCGTATGAACTTATGGACACTGATCTCCATCAAATTATCCGTTCTAATCAAGGGTTATCGGAGGAGCATTGCCAGGTTCTTATTTTTTATTTTTAAAATGTACATAAAATTAAGGCTTTTCATCTTTACTCTATGGCTTTCACCCCCATGATTCCTGGAAAAACCATGAGCTATATCCTTTTGGTGAGAAAGAAATGGCAAGGGTAGTATGAGGAGGAGAAAGTTTGGAATTTGGCTGATATTTTAACAATTAAATCCATATTTTTCTTCTTGGCAGCTATCACCACAGGAAAGGAAACGCTGTAAAATTGAAAGTTTAATGTGTTGATCAAGTATTGAACAAGTTGAGCTAGTTCCTTTCATGTATTTTCTACCATTAATTCCACAAAAAACTACAGCAACAACTAAACATTTAATCCCAATGAATTGTGATAGACTACAATGACTAAGGAAGAATCAAGTCGGGCCGCGCACATGCAGTCTTCTCCAAAAGCTTCTTTTGGTCAGAATATCTTCATTAATCCATCTGAACTCCATATCTTTGTTTATAACTTCGACCATGCCTTCTCCGGTCATCTCTATGAATTTCACTCGACGCACGGAATGCATCGCTGCAATCACGTCATACATAACCAAATCAGCGTAAGCGACTTTCTTGCATTTGTTCTTCTATACTAGTCACACCTACTTCAGCTTGAATGTCTTTGTTCCTTATTTTATCTTTTCTGGTCTTATCACACATCTAATGGAGTATACACATTTCTGCAACAATCATATTTTGAATGTGATTCCTCTTGGGTGCCAGCATTCCGTCTCATGCAAGCATTCCGTCTCACACAACATTGCAGGCCTGATGACAGTTCAATAAAACTTTCCCATCAATTTCAGCGGGATATTACGTTCGCATAAAACTCCAGTATCGTTTTTCGATTTCTGCCAAACCTTATCAATCTCTCCATCAATTTGGAAAATAGAACCTAGATATCTAAACTCGTTACTCATCGATGTCTCTTGGTCATCGAGTGACAACACCGGGGTTCCGAGATGTACGACCACTAAATTTGCACTCCATATTTCTATTTTAGATCTACTTAATCTAAAACCCTTTGATGCCAAGGTCACTCTCCATAAATCCAATTTAGCATTTACTCCTGCCCTAGTCTCGTCGATTGTCTCGTCGATTAACAATATCGTCAGCGAAAAGTATGATCAAGGTATTTCAGGATGTATTTCTTTTGTTATCTCATCAATCACTATGTCGAACAAGAAAGGACTCAACGCAGATCCTTGGTGCAACCCAATAGTGATCGAGAACTCATTCGTCACAGCACTGCACGTTCTAACGTTTGATGATATTTCGTTGTACATATCTTTGAGTATATTGACATACTTGATGTGAACTCTTTTCTTCATCAAAGTACACCATAATACTTCATTTGACACTTTATTATATTCGTTTTCCATGTTGATAAAAACTAGATGCAAATCTTTACTTTTCTCGCGATAACGGTCTATAAGTTGGCGAAGCAAGTGGGTAGCTTCTGTTGTTGACCATCCTAGCATGAACCCTAATTGGTTCTCCGAGATCTTAATCTCCATCCTTATCCGACCTTCAATTACCCTCTCTCAGAGCTTCGTTATGTGACATATGTAATAGTCCAATTTTAATGAAAATTATTGGTCCAAATTTTTAATTTAAATAATAACAATAATAATAATAATAATAATATTATTAACATTTAAATTAAAAAAAAAAATGAGAAATCCTAAGAAGCCACACACGTTTTCAACTACAGTTTCCATTAATTCATTTCACGTCATCTTCGTTCGTCAGTTTCAACTTTCGCTTGCTTCGCCTTCTTCTTCAACATCAGTTTCACTCTTTCAAATCTCTTCGCCTCACTCGCCTTTTCCTTCTCCCAAACGCCGACGCCTCTCACCCCTTCACCTACTCATAGATTAGCTATTTAGTAGCTTATCAACAGAGAACAAAACCATTTCCGTATGTTTATTCCCAACTCAGAAAAATTTCCAGATTTCGTTGGTTTTGATTTTTGACTTCGGAAATCACTTCCAAATCCAAGTAGTAGCAAGCAATCAAGAGGAATTCGGATTTGGACAACAATTGGTATGAAATTCGATTTTATTTTAAGTTTCGAAATTATTTTATGTTTTCAATTTTATTTGCTGTTTTGGTTTTCATAATGGTAAGGTTAGGGAAGTTGGATTATTTGGACCTAGAACACCATTTTTGTGAGATTTGAGTTCGAAAATAGTACTGTTTTTTTTTTTTTAAGATGATACTGGAATTTTAATTCGAAAGTTTTGATGCTATTTTGTTTGAAGATTAATTCAAAAATTTCTGGAATTAGGGTCGAAAATGTTTTGGAATTTAGTTTGAATATTTACTGAAATTTGTCTGGAAATGGAATTCTGGTTCGAAAAATATTCTGGAATTTTGTATGATAGTTGAAAATGGTGTTGAATAATATAAGAGTTAGGATTTGGTTAGATTGTGTTAGAACTAAGTTAATTGAATATGATTTTAATATTGTTGAAATGGATAATAGGAAATCTTTGATTATCTTGGAGATTTTGGAGGTTTGTAGATTTATCGTTGATAGGAAGCTTTGAGGTACGTAAAGGAAGTTGCAATTTTCCGCAAATTATTTTAAGTATTTCGTATTGTTTATTTTTGAAATGATTTTTGGATAGTAAGCATGCAAGATTTATTTTGAAATATGATTTTTGATAAGAAATGTATTTTGTTGAAAAATAGAATTTTGAATAACATTTTATTGTGTGTGAAAAACTATTTTGAAAGGCCATGTTTGTCTTGATTCGGTGAATACGATTTGAAGTTTGTGAACTGTGGATATTTTTGTTTCGTTGTGGCTCGCATTGCGACGAGGATAAAAACGCGCATACTTTCGGCTCGTTAGCGACGAGAATAAAGAAACGCATTTCGTTTTGCCCGAAGACAGAGGGGGTATAATATCTGTCGATACCCTTCCAGCGGGTATAGTCTGGAATGATATCATTGTGTCACATCCGTAATTGAGTATGCATTTGTTTCATTACAGCATGGCTATGTTTAATGATTAATTCTATAATTTTAAGACATTATATGATATTGTTATTCGTTTCCGTTACGTTTCGTTGGTTATCTGTGCAGTTATTTCCGTTATGATTCCGTTTTGTGAAATTTAGTTCCGTTAACTGCTCGGATTAAACCATATATGTGTGAAAGTTATTTTGGATATGAAAGTATATTATTTTTCGTCACATTATGAAAAATGATGTTTTTGACCTTTTATCAAATGTTTATTATGCTTACTATAAAATGCTGCAACTTACCTTTACCTGTAATGTGACATATTACAGATGGAGTTGAAGACTTAGACGATGCGGAGGATATTTAGATTTATTATGAAGTTTTGAGTATGTTGGCATGTTTAAGTTTTATTTTGAGGATATGAAACATTTATTTATGTTTTAGTTGGATTTTGATATTTGAAGTTTATTTTGGTTTAGTTTTTGTTTTTATGGTTTTGATGTTGTGGTGGTAGTGATCTGGTAGATCACAGGGCACAATTTTTTAAGAGGAGACTCTGCCCAAAATTTTCTAAGATAAAAGTCACGGATAAAAATTATTAAGTTAAACATCCGATAAGAATTAATATGTTTCCGCTAAACATAAAGTTCAAAGTAATATTAAGTTTTGAATTGAGTGTAGCCTTGTATTCAAGCAATTGAATACGGCGGGCGACCCGTCAGGGCGGGCCGTCACAGTTGGTATCAGAGCCTTAGTTTATAAGTTTGGATTAGACCTTTGTTATTTGTTTGGATTAGATCTTTGTTATATGTTTGGGATTAGACTTTTGAACTTAAGAAATGAAGTTATTTAGGTTTGACTATCTATCTTCTTTGTTTACGAATCTTACGATAAATTTCACTTTCATTTTAAGATTTCAAATGGCTAGAGGAAGAACCAGTAGCAATCAGAGTGGTAGCCAAGAGCAGGACTCGAATCACGACTCAGGAGATGGTCAAGATAGGAATGTGAATCAAGGTCAAGATGGAGTCCCAAATATAAACGTGGGATCAATGAATGAGGTGGACATCACGAACATATGTCGCATCATAGCTGGAGTGTTACAACAAAATGTTGTTTCGGCACCACTACAGCCGGAAACGCAGAGAAGGACTGAATTTGAGAGATTTCGGGCACTCCGACCACCGTACTTTGGAAACGAGACTGATCCAATGAAAGCTGAGGAATGGCTGACCAAGATTGAAGAATTACTGAAAGCCATAAACATTGCCGATGGAGAAAAAGTTACAGTCGTGACTCCATTTCTGGAAGGAAATGCAAAGCATTGGTGGACCTCAGTGGAAGTAAGTATGGAACGAAACTCCATCACCTGGACGATTTTTAGAGAGAAATTTCTGCAACAATATTTTCCTGACGTGGTCCGAATGGCTAAAGAAGATGAATTTTTGAGGCTGAGGCAAACTGAGAATATGACTGTGCTGGAATATTTGAGGAAGTTCCAAGAGCTGGGCAGATTCTGTCCTTTGTATTTGCAGTCTGAGAACAGCAAGATTACAAGGTTCAGACAAGGTCTTCGCACTGGCATCAGGCTCAAAGTAGCACCTCTCATGGATACCAAATTTGATATACTCATGGAGAGGGCATTGTTCGTGGAATCTGAACTGAGGAATCTTGAGACTCCTCAAATCGAAAGAGAAAGCCTGAATTCAGAAACAGAGATCAGAGACCGCTAGCTCGTAGACAGATGATCGTTGAAACTAAGAAGAATGAAGTTTGTCCCAAGTGTAATCGGAGTCATACTGGGGAATGTTACTGGAACTCTGGAGGTTGCTTTAAATGTGGATCTAAAGATCATCGGATTAGAGATTGTCCCAGTTTGAAACAAACCTCAGGAACAAATCAACCACGTGGACAACAACAGCGCAATCCAACTAGATTGTATGCTGTCCGTGCTGAAGAGGATCATGAGTTGATCGGAGGTAAATTTAAATTCTTGAATCAAGATGTTTATGTGTTATTTGATTCTGGCGCCTCAAGTTCTTTTATCTCTGAGTCTTGTGTGGAGAAACTTGATTTGCACTTCAGTCCACTGTTATACTTAATGCAAGTATTGAGTCCATTAGGAAAAACAGTCACAATTAAATATGTATGCAATGATGTAACACTGATTGTGGAAAGCGAAGAATTCAAAGCCAACCTGCTCATCATCAACATGGAAGAATTTGACATAATTCTTGGAATGGATTGGTTGAGTAGTGCAAAGGCTCACATTGACTGTTACCGAAGGATCATAACTCTACAAACGAGTTCAGGTAAAGAGATCTGTTATGAAGGCGTAAGCTTGCATGAACGATTTTGTGGCAATGTCTCTGAAGTGGAAGCAAAAATAAATAAGATTTGCACGGTGAAAGATTTCTCAGATGTTTTCCCAGAGGATTTGCCAGGACTGCCACCAATTCGAAGCACGGAATTTTCTATTGATATTATTCTGGGATCAGAACCGATATCCAAAGCACCTTACAGGATGGCACCAGCAGAGCTAAAAGAATTGAAAGGACAATTGAAGGAACTACAAGATAAAGGTTTCATAAGGCCTAGTGTGTCACCTTGGGGAGCACCGGTACTGTTTGTAAAGAAAAAGGACGGCAGCATGAGAATGTGCATTGACTACAGGGAGTTGAATCGAATCACTGTGAAGAATAAATATCCGCTACCAAGGATTGACGATTTATTCGATCAATTACAAGGTGCACAAATATTCTCGAAGATTGACTTGAGATCTGGGTATCATCAACTCAGAATTAAAGAGCAAGATATTCATAAAACTGCATTTCGAACCAGATACGGACATTATGAATTTCTGGTGATGCCTTTCGGACTTACGAATGCACCTGCAGCATTTATGGCATTAATGAATCACGTGTTCCGAGAATGGCTCGACAAGTTCATCATAGTATTCATTGATGATATATTGATTTATTCCAAATCAAAGGAAGAACATGAAGAACATTTGAAGATGACATTGGAGAGACTACGACAACATCAATTATTTGCAAAGTTCGAGAAATGTGACTTCTGGTTGGATTCTGTATCATTTCTTGGACACATCATTGATACTCAAGGAATCCGAGTAGACTCAGCAAAGATCCAAGCCATTACCAATTGGAAAGTTCCGACATCAGTAACAGAAATTCGAAGTTTTCTGGGATTGGCTGGATATTACCGAAAATTTGTGGAAGGATTTTCTCGAGTTGCATTACCCCTTACAAAGTTAACAAGAAAGGGAGTAAAGTTTGAATGGGATTCTAAGTGTCAGGCAAGTTTTGAGAAGTTGAAAGATCTACTTGTGACTGCACCTATTCTTACATTGCCAGATGGACATGAAGGATTTTGTATCTACAGTGATGCATCAAAGGAGGGGTTAGGCTGTGTACTTATGCAAAATGGAAAGGTGATTGCATATGCTTCACGACAGTTGAAAGAACACGAAATAAGGTACCCCACTCATGATCTGGAACTGGCAGCAGTGGTTTTTGCACTGAAATTATGGCGTCACTACTTGTACGGAACCACATGTGATATCTACACTGATCACAAGAGCTTAAAGTATATTTTTACTCAAAAGGAGTTGAATATGAGACAGAGAAGATGGTTAGAACTGATCAAGGACTATGATGTGAAATTGCACTATCATCCTGGAAAGAGTAATGCGGTAGCAGATGCATTAAGCAGGAAGAGTTATGGATCAATGCTATTGACTACGCAACAGAAACTCATTGACGAGATGTCAAAGTTAAATCTGAATGTTGAATCAAGAGACGACCAAAACGGGGCAACGATATTGTGTAATCTCATGGTGCAACCTGATCTTATTCTCAGGATTAAGGAAGCACAATCAAAGGATCCTATGTGGCAGACTTTCTTACAAAGAGCTCAATCAAACCAAGAAAGTTTTAGAATGCATGAAGATGGGACTTTGAGATTCAATGATAGACTATTCGTTCCAGCTGTATCAACACTCAGGGGCGAAGTCTTACAAGATCACATCAGACAATTTTGGCCATGCATCCAGGACAGAATAAAATGTATCAAGATATGAAGCAATTATTTTGGTGGCCAGGGATGAAGCAAGATGTCGTAAAGTTTGTGTCCAAGTGTTTAGTGTGTCAACAAGTGAAAGTTGGAAGACAAAAGCCAGCAGGAACACTGAGAAACTTGGACATACCAAACTGGAAATGGGAACATATTACTATGGACTTTGTGACCGGATTACCCAAGACTACAACACAAAAAGATTCAGTTTGGGTTATTGTTGATCGACTTACTAAGTGTGCTCACTTTATACCGATGAAGAAGACCACATCAATGAATAATTTAGCAAGGCTTTACATTGATCAAGTGGTGTGTTTGCATGGGATACCAGTCAGTATCATATCGGATCGAGATGCTCGATTCACATCACAATTCTGGAAGAGTTTACAATCTGTGTTGGGAACAAATTTAAAATACAGTACAGCTTTCCATCCACAGACGGACGGACAGTCTGAGAGAACGATTCAGATTCTCGAGGATTTACTTAGAACATGTATTTTGGATTTTCAAGGACAGTGGGATCGTCATCTGAAACTGGCAGAGTTTGTGTACAATAACAGTTATCAATCCAGTATTCAAATGGCACCATTTGAAGCTTTGTATGGGAAGAAATGTCGAACACCTCAGTGTTGGTTTGATGTTGGAGAGAAGGTACTGGAAGGACCAGAGTTGATCAAACTCACGAATGAAAATGTTTCCATCATCAAACAGGGATTATTTACAGCTCAGAGGCGACAGAAAAGTTGGGCTGATGTTCGCAGACGAGATTTAGAATTTCAGCAAGGAGATAAAGTATACTTGAAAGTCTCACCATTCAGAGGAGTAATGAGGTTTGGCAAGCATGGGAAGTTAAGTCCGAGATTCATTGGACCATATGAAATTCTGGAAAGAATAGGAACGTTGGCATATCGACTTGCTCTACCTCCGGAACTAGATCGAGTACATAATGTATTTCACGTTTCGATGCTCAGGAAGTATGTTCCAGATGAAAGTCATGTGCTTAAAGCAACAGAGATTGAGATATCCAAGGAATGCACATATTCAGAATATCCTATCAAGATACTCGACCGTCAAGAGAGAATTCTACGAACTAAGACAATTCCTTTTGTTAAGGTTCAGTGGAGTAATAATTCACCTGATGAAGCAACATGGGAAAAAGAAGAAGAATTATATGCTAAGTATCCAGATATAAAATGCGATGCAAGTTTCGAGGACGAAACTTTTTAGAATGTATGGAGATTGTAATAGTCCAATTTTAATGAAAATTATTGGTCCAAATTTTTAATTTAAATAATAACAATAATAATAATAATAATAATATTATTAACATTTAAATTAAAAAAAAAAAATGAGAAATCATAAAGAAGCCACACACGTTTTCAACTACAGTTTCCATTAATTCATTTCACGTCATCTTCGTTCGTCAGTTTCAACTTTCGCTTGCTTCGCCTTCTTCTTCAACATCAGTTTCACTCTTTCAAATCTCTTCGCCTCACTCGCCTTTTCCTTCTCCCAAACGCCGACGCCTCTCACCCCTTCACCTACTCATAGATTAGCTATTTAGTAGCTTATCAACAGAGAACAAAACCATTTCCGTATGTTTTATTCCCAACTCAGAAAAATTTCCAGATTTCGTTGGTTTTGATTTTTGACTTCGGAAATCACTTCCAAATCCAAGTAGTAGCAAGCAATCAAGAGGAATTCGGATTTGGACAACAATTGGTATGAAATTCGATTTTATTTTAAGTTTCGAAATTATTTTCTGTTTTCAATTTTATTTGCTGTTTTGATTTTCATAATGGTAAGGTTAGGGAAGTTGGATTAATTGGACCTAGAACACCATTTTTGTGAGATTTGAGTTCGAAAATAGTACTGTTTTTTTTTTTTAAGATGATACTGGAATTTTAATTCGAAAGTTTTGATGCTATTTTGTTTGAAAATTAATTCAAAAATTTCTGGAATTAGGGTCGAAAATGTTTTGGAATTTAGTTTGAATATTTACTGAAATTTGTCTGGAAATGGAATTCTGGTTCGAAAAATATTCTGGAATTTTGTATGATAGTTGAAAATGGTGTTGAATAATATAAGAGTTAGGATTTGGTTAGATTGTGTTAGAACTAAGTTAATTGAATATGATTTTAATATTGTTGAAATGGATAATAGGAAATCTTTGATTATCTTGGAGATTTTGGAGGTTTGTAGATTTATCGTTGATAGGAAGCTTTGAGGTACGTAAAGGAAGTTGCAATTTTCCGCAAATTATTTTAAGTATTTCGTATTGTTTATTTTTGAAATGATTTTTGGATAGTAAGCATGCAAGATTTATTTTGAAATATGATTTTTGATAAGAAATGTATTTTGTTGAAAAATAAAATTTTGAATAACATTTTATTGTGTGTGAAAAACTATTTTGAAAGGCCATGTTTGTCTTGATTCGGTGAATACGATTTGAAGTTTGTGAACTGTGGATATTTTTGTTTCGTTGTGGCTCGCATTGCGACGAGGATAAAAACGCGCATACTTTCGGCTCGTTAGCGACGAGAATAAAGAAACGCATTTCGTTTTGCCCGAAGACAGAAGGGGTATAATATCTGTCGATACCCTTCCAGCGGGTATAGTCTGGAATGATATCATTGTGTCACATCCGTAATTGAGTATGCATTTGTTTCATTACAACATGGCTATGTTTAATGATTAATTCTATAATGTTAAGACATTATATGATATTGTTATTCGTTTCCGTTACGTTTCGTTGGTTATCTGTGCAGTTATTTCCGTTATGATTCCGTTTTGTGAAATTTAGTTCCGTTAACTGCTCGGATTAAACCATATATGTGTGAAAGTTATTTTGGATATGAAAGTATATTATTTTTCGTCACATTATGAAAAATGATGTTTTTGACCTTTTATCAAATGTTTATTATGCTTACTATAAAATGCTGCAACTTACCTTTACCTGTAATGTGACATATTACAGATGGAGTTGAAGACTTAGACGATGCGGAGGATATTTAGATTTATTATGAAGTTTTGAGTATGTTGGCATGTTTAAGTTTTATTTTGAGGATATGAAACATTTATTTATGTTTTAGTTGGATTTTGATATTTGAAGTTTATTTTGGTTTAGTTTTTGTTTTTATGGTTTTGATGTTGTGGTGGTAGTGATCTGGTAGATCACAGGGCACAATTTTTTAAGAGGAGACTCTGCCCAAAATTTTCTAAGATAAAAGTCACGGATAAAAATTATTAAGTTAAACATCCGATAAGAATTAATATGTTTCCGCTAAACATAAAGTTCAAAGTAATATTAAGTTTTGAATTGAGTGTAGCCTTGTATTCAAGCAATTGAATACGGCGGGCGACCCGTCTGGGCGGGCCGTCACAACATATGAGTTTTATACCACGATAGTTGGAGTAACTCTGAATACTTTATAACCCCTAATGTTCACGAGGATTTTTAAACACTCCGTCTCGGTTGATGTATACTACATTTTTTGTAAATTTAGTTGTTGAGTTCAAATTGTTAAGTTTCATAGAACTGTCTCAGACCTGCAATGTTGTATGAGACAGAATGCTGGGCACCCAAGAGAAATCACTTCTAAAATTGAATGTGACAGAAATGCGTATGCTTCGTTGGATATGTTGTAAGACCAGAAGAGATAATAAGGAACAAAGACATTCGTGTTGAAATGGATGTGACTTGTATAGGAGAGATGATGCATGAAAGTCGCTTACATTGGATTGGTCACGTACAACGTAGGCACATCAATGCACCTATGCGTTGAGTAGAGTCCATGGATTTCAGTCTTTTCACCAAAGTAAGAGGTCGACCGAAGAAGACATTAGTTAAGTTATATACAAAGATTTTGAGTCCAAAGAGATCAACAAGGATATTGTGACCGAAAGAAGTTCTTGGAGAAGATTGACGCATGTGCGACCCGATTTCCAATCCATTGGAACTAAAGGCGTAATAGTTGTTGTTGTGAGTTCAAATTGTTTAGTATTTCACTTGATAGATTTAAAGTGTTCTTGAAGTTGATTTTATTCCATCTTTCGCCTTGTTTTTAACATTAATAATGACGAGATACCTCAATTTAAGTATTAGAAATGTTATTTGCTTTTTGTGGAATCATGTATTCTTTGTTATTAATATTTTGATGTAAAATAGTTATCTCCGTGTTTTGGTGCAGTATTTCTTGTATCAAATCCTCCGTGGGTTAAAATACATTCATTCAGCGAATGTTCTGCACAGGGATTTGAAGCCTAGCAATCTTCTCCTGAATGCAAATTGTGACCTCAAGATATGTGATTTTGGACTGGCACGTGTCACATCTGAAACAGATTTTATGACTGAATATGTAGTGACAAGGTGGTATCGGCCTCCTGAACTTTTGCTAAATTCATCTGATTATACTGCAGCTATTGATGTATGGTCGGTGGGCTGCATTTTCATGGAATTAATGGATCGTAAGCCCTTGTTTCCAGGTAGAGATCACGTGCATCAGTTACGACTACTTTTGGAGGTATCTATTATTTTGGAAATTCCATTTGAATATCAAAGTTTATATGAGATTCTCAGAATTTTTTATTGCTATAAACACTTGTTAGACTATGTTGATTCAGCTTTACCCTTAGCATGCATTGTTTATTTTTGCTATTAAATACATAATAACAAATCTCACGGAGTTGTGTTCCGTCCTGGTACTTGTGAATGTAGACCTTATTTGAGCCAGAAATCTCTCATTCATCTGATTCAAGAATCTCTAATATAAGAGATAATCACATGATATTTTCATTTAAGTTAATACAAGTAGCGTAATGTTTGGTACTCAATGCATTATCCGGCTTCCTAAAACCCACTTGAATTGGGAAAATTCCTTTGTGCACTCGGTGCACCAAAGACCAATACACATACACATCTATACATACGATGTGTATGTGTGTTGGTCTTTGGGTGCACCCAAGAATTTTCGTTGAATTCCAGGTTTTGACTAATAAAGAATTTCGTGTAAGCTGAATACTTGGTCATCATCGGGAATAGGTTGTGATGTCATATGAAATATTGACCTCCTCGGGTAAAATCCCCGCAAGCGCCGAACAAGTCATATACCGAACAGAGTGCACCGAACAGATAGCACCGAGCAGGGTTTTACCGAACATCTGCTAACCCTCCTCGGTTTTCTGGTCAAAGATTAGCGGAAAACTCGGGAGTAACTAACAAATTAACCGGCGTGAATGAACGTGTAGTAATGGGGCGCGGATATCTCGGACGCGTGAGGCTCCAGTTAAGCCACGATCATGTGACATCGTGTTCCGGATCTCCCGCGAGTCAATCACTAGGAACAGTCCTATAAATACCCACGGATGTCATCACAGAGAGGGTTGGATTTTTCTGGGCAAAAAGACTCCGAAGAGAGCAAACTTGAGTCTGTTCGGTCTTTTTTATAATTTCTCTAACAGTAGTCGTGTAAGTCATTGAGTGATTATTTTTGTGTCCAGATCATCTTGTAAATCATCAATATTTATAGTGAAGCTTTATACTGGACTAGATCCCGTGGTTTTTCTCTCAATTTGAGGGTTTTCCACGTAAAAATCTTGGTGTATTCCTTTTATTTTTCGTAAACATTTAATTCTACCAAACACGTAAAATAACGGATCACATCATTGGCGCCGTCTGTGGGAACAAAAAGAGTAAAGACGTTGAAGCAGAGATTTTTTCATCAAGAGTCCAAGGCGAAATGGTTAGAAGCAAAGGGCGAGGGCCAATGTCGGGGAGGGATAAACCAATGACTCCCCCACGTTCATGCCCAGAACCAGAAGGGGCTGGGGAGGCTGGATCATCGCAGAATGTTTCACGAGTATTACCTACCCAAGGAATACCCATGGAACATTTAACTGAGGTGATTGCCAAAACTGTTGGAGAAGTTATGAAGCAATTCATGATCCCCCCCCCTGTCAGGAAGAAAGTAAAGAAGAGGAAGAAGATTCGACTTCTATAAAGAAGTCGGAGGAGGAGGCGGAAGAATCGAAAGATTTTCTTAATCGTTCAAATGATGAAATAGATAGGGCTTTGCACCATCAAATGGAGGATCTAAAGGAGGAGCTACAAAGAATGCGCAATAAAATGGAAGGCCGTATTAACTCGGCAAGAAGAAGCACTCCATTCACTCCTCAGGTCATTGATGATCCTCTGCCTATTAATTTCAGAACTTTGAGTGTGGGGAATTATGATGGTAGCACAGATCCAGAAGAATATTTATCTCGATTTGAGAATGCCTCACTCCTTCATCAGCTGTCAGATGGGGTGAAATGTAGAGTGTTCTTGACTACTCTAGCCGGCGCTGCTCAGTCATGGTTCAATCAGTTACCATCAGGAATAGTGGATTCCTTTCCCAAATTCAGCTCGTTGTTCCTTCATCAATTCGCGAGCAGTAGAAGTTGCAAGAGAACAGCCTTGAGCTTGTTCGGTCTCAGGCAGATGGATAAGGAGTCCCTGCGGGATTTTCTGAAAAGATTCAATCAAGCATGCCTTGATATTCCGCATGTGACATCTGAAATACTAGCCAGCGCTTTCACCCAAGGGTTGAGAGAGGGGGATCTGTTCAGATCGTTGGCCAAGAAGCCACCGTCAGACTATGATGAATTACTGGGGCGTGCCTCTAAATATATTAATTTGGAGGAAGCGCAGAGGATGAAGCAGAAGAAGGAAATAAAAAATGGTGGTGAAGTCAATAGGAAGGAGAGGCCATTGGAACAGCCCAAGAGGAACTTTGATCAGTACCTACCAATGAGACCTTATCGGGAGGTAGCCATGAATCAAATTATGCCGAAGAGGGGTCGGGGGGGACCTTATGGAAGAGGAGTATTCCGAGGAGGAAGTGCCCGAGGAGGGAGTTTTCATGAAGGAAGAATGGATGTAAGGCGAGGAGCTGACGATGACTTGAGAAACAGTGCTCCTTTCCCCCGGAATAATGTTAATCCCGGGAGAGGAGTACTTCAGCCAGTTCCTTGGGCAGTACGGGGGGAAAGAGTGGAGGCAAGAAATCAAGTTACCAGGGAAAGAACCATGAGCAATGTTCCTAACCGAGGGACTATACATATAATTTCGGGAGGAACATCATGTGGAGATTCTAACCGAGCAAGAAAAAGTTATGCTCGAAAACTCGAAGTGTTATCCATTAATCCAAGTCATACTCAGGAGAGTCCTTCTATAGCTTTCGGACCTGCTGATTTACAAGGGATTTATTTTCCCCACGAGGATGCACTGGTAATTTCAGCCACAGTAGCCAACTATAATGTGCAAAGAATCTTCGTCGATACAGGCAGCTCGGCAGATGTGCTCTTCCTTAGTACGTTGAAGCAGATGGAATTAGGAAGTATAGCTGTGCAAAAAGTAAATACTTCTTTGCATGAGTTTACTGGAGAAGCCATAAGTCCTATAGGACAAGTGTCTTTACCCGTCACATTAGGAGAGGAGTCCAAGACAAAGACGAAGATGATCACCTTCCTCATAGTGGATGCATCCTCCTCCTATAATATAATATTGGGTCGGCCGGCGTTAACGGCCTTCGAAGCAGTTGCTTCTACTTACCACCTGAAGATAAAATTCCCGGTAGGAGAGGAAATGGGACAAGTAAGGGGAAGTCAAAGTTCATCAAAAAAATGCTATGTGCAAGAGTTGAAGCAAGACAAAGGAAAAAATGGAGAAGATGGGGAGCGAGGAAGTAATAAGAGGAAACATGGACAGCCCGAGGAGGAGGAGCGGATAATCCCCGAGGAGGAATTCATGAGTATCGAGTTAGGTCACCCGGCGAAAACTACTCGCATTGGATCTAAGTTGGATCCCGAATTGAGGAAAAGGGTGATTGAATGCTTAATAGCTAACGTGTATGTGTTCGCTTGGAATTCCTCTGAGTTAATTGGGGTAAAACCAGAGATTGCTGAGCATCATCTAAATGTTGATCCGGGTGCTCGGGCAATTAAACAGAAGAGAAGGCATTTCGGACCCGAGAAGGATGCCGTTATAGCTAAACAAGTAGAGGAGTTGTTGAAAGCAGGTCATATACGGGAGATTAGTTTCCCTACATGGCTCTCAAATGTGGTTCTAGTACCTAAAACGGGAGACAAGTGGAGGATGTGTGTAGATTTTCGGGACGTGAACAAAGCGTGTCCCAAAGATTGTTACCCATTACCGAGGATTGATCAATTAGTGGATTCTACTGCGGGACATGAGCTGTTATGTCTTATGGATGCTTATCAGGGATATCATCAAATCCCCTTAGCCCGCGAGGATCAGACCAAGGTTAGCTTTGTCACAGCGGGAGGAACTTTTTGTTATGTCGTTATGCCCTTCGGATTAAAAAATGCTGGGGCTACTTATCAGAGACTGATGGATAAGATGTTCAAAGATCAAATAGGACGGAACGTGGAGGTTTATGTTGATGACGTCCTGATCAAAAGCAAGAAGGCCCAAAATCTGATAGAGGATATGGAGGAAGTCTTTGCCACTTTAAGAAGATTTGGCATGAAGTTAAATCCAGCCAAATGTACCTTCGGAATTCATAGTGGAAAATTCTTGGGGTACATGGTTACAGAGAGAGGTGTGGAAGCTAACCCTGAAAAAATACGAGCAATCCAAGAAATGAACCCTCCTCGGACCTTGAACGAAGTACAAAGGTTAGCAGGAAGAATAGCAGCACTTAGTCGATTCATATCTAGATCGGCTGATAGGAGTTTGCCTTTCTTTAAAGCACTAAGGCGAGGAATGCAGTTCGAGTGGGATGATCAGTGTCAGAAGGCTTTCGAAGACTTGAAAGAATATTTAGCTCAGTTACCCTTAATGAATAAACCCGAGCATAATGAGACCCTCCTCGTCTACTTGTCGGTAACCGAGGAAGTTGTCAGCTCGGTGTTAATCCAAGAGAAATTGGGACGGCAGCAACCGGTATATTATGTCAGCCGAGCCTTGCAAGGAGCTGAACAAAGATATCCTGAGATTGAAAAGTTAGCTTTGGCTCTGGTAATTACTGCAAGAAGGCTTCGGCCGTATTTTTTATCTCACCCTATCATGGTGGTAACGAGCACTCCTTTAGGAAGGCTTTTGTCAAAAGCTGAAATTTCAGGAAGGATGGTGAAATGGGCCACAGAATTGAGCGAGTTCGATATTTCTTATCAGCCTCGGAATACCATTAAGGCTCAGGCCTTATCTGATTTTTTGGTGGAAGTAACTCATACTCGCGAAGAAAAATATTGGAGCCTCTTCGTAGATGGGTCATCTACTCAGAAGGGAAGCGGGGCAGGAATTATACTGATCAGTCCAGAAGGAGAGGAAGTTTCCATAGCTATTCAATTCGGTTTTCATTCCTCAAACAATGAAGCCGAATTCGAAGCTCTCCTCTCTGGTTTACAAGTGGCATTAGATGCCGGAGCTCGGAAAGTAAAAGTGTTCATGGATTCAATGCTGGTTGTACAACAGGTAAATGGGGTGTACAAGGTGAAAGAAGAAAAGCTGAAAAAATATGTGGAGAAGGCTCAACTATTAACGACTCAGTTCCAGGAAGTAGAGTTAAAGCAAATACCACGAGAGGATAATGACTGAGCAGATTCACTTGCAAAGTTGGCCAGCTCCATCCATGAGTGGAAGAACAGGAAAGTGCTGGTACAAGATCTTTTGGTCTCACACATAGCAATCAACAGTATAATGAATTTGGAGCCTTGTATCATATCTGATTGGCGGGAGCATATCATTAAATTCTTGAAAAATAGGGTGTTGCCGTTAGATCCAAAGGAAGCTGCTCGGGTGAAGAGAATGGAGAGGCGTTTTGTGTTAGCAGAAGGTAAATTGTTCAAAAGGGGATTTCCAGTTTCCTTCTTGCAATGCACATCAACACAAGAAGGAGAACATTTACTAAAGGAGATTCACGAAGGCTGTTGTGGGAATCATTCGGGAAGTAATATGTTATATCAGAAAGCCCTTCGGGCAGGATATTATTGGCCCAGTATGAGAGAAAATGCCGAAGAAATTGTTAAAAAATGTAACAATTGCCAGAAACATGCAAATTTATCTCACATACCCTCAGAGGTCTTAAATAGCAGTATCACTTCCTGTCCCTTTGATCAATGGGGGATGGACATCGTCGGACCTTTTCCCCTTGCCACGGGGCAAAGAAAATTCCTCCTAGTAGCAGTTGAGTACTTTACGAAATGGGTGGAAGCCGAGCCTTTAGCAAAAATAACTGAGGAGGAAATCATCAAATTCTTATGGAGAAGCATAGTATGTCGGTTCGGAATACCGAGGAGAATTATTTCGGATAATGGAAGGCAATTTCAGGGAAAGAAAATACAGGAGTGGTGCGAGGAGATGAAAATCAAGCAAATATTCACGTCAGTAGCCTATCCACAATCAAATGGGCAAGTCGAAGTTATTAACCGTATTCTATTACATGGGATTAAGACGAAGCTGGAAGGGGCCCGAGGGGAATGGGTAAATGAACTACCTGGAGTCTTGTGGGCTTATCGAACAACTCCTCGGGTATCTACAGGGGAAACTCCATATAGTCTAGTATACGGTTCGGAGGCTCTCATTCCAGCAGAAATTGGGATTGAGTCTCTCCGCGTACAATGTTATGATCCAGAGCAGAACGAGGTTAAGAGAATGCAAGAGTTAGATGAGATTGATCAGCTAAGAGAACAAGCTGTAGCAAGAACAGAGCTATATAAAGTAAGGATTACCAACGCCTATAATCGAAGGGTTCGATCAAGAACATTTCAAGTTGGTGATTTAGTGTTACGAAGAACAAATCCTGCTGGTGAGGTGAAAAAGTTGGCACCCAAATGGGAAGGTCCTTACAAAATTAAGGAAGTAATCGGAAGAGGAGCATACAGGCTGGAAGATCATGAAGGTCGGAAATTGGTAAGATCTTGGAACATTCATAACTTGAAGAAATATTTTGTGTAATCTTTCTTTTTTTTTATTGTTTTATGAATTCAGCAGTAATAAAATGAAAGTATTTGATTCATCGAGTTTGTTCGAAATTCTAATGGTTTACTCGTGGGATCGGGATGTTTGGTCCACGTTTAAACATTACATCATCATCGGTTTACTCGTGGGATCGGGATGTTTGGTCCACGTTTAAATGTTAAATTATCATCGGTTTACTCGTGGGATCGGGATGTTTGGTCCATGTTTAAACGTTAAAGTATCATCGGTTTACTCGTGGGATCGGGATGTTTGGTCCACGTTTTAAACCTAAAATTGCCTAAGTGTTTGTGCTCGGGGTAGCGAGCTGTTCGGAATTTTAGTTGTTTACTCGTGGGATCGGGATGTTTGGTCCACGTTTTAAACCTAAAATTGCCTATGTGTTTGTGCTCGGGGTAGCGAGCTGTTCGGAATTTTAGTTGTTTACTCGTGGGATCGGGATGTTTGGTCCACGTTTTAAACCTAAAATTGCCTAAGTGTTTGTGCTCGGGGTAGCGAGCTGTTCGGAATTTTAGTTGTTTACAAGTGGGATCGGGATGTTTGGTCCACGTTTTAAACCTAAAATTGCCTAAGTGTTTGTGCTCGGGGTTGCGAGCTGTTCGGAATTTTAGTTGTTTACTCGTGGGATCGGGATGTTTGGTCCACGTTTTAAACCTAAAATTGCCTATGTGTTTGTGCTCGGGGTAGCGAGCTGTTCGGAATTTTAGTTGTTTACAAGTGGGATCGGGATGTTTGGTCCACGTTTTAAACCTAAAATTGCCTAAGTGTTTGTGCTCGGGGTAGCGAGCTGTTCGGAATTTTAGTTGTTTACTCGTGGGATCGGGATGTTTGGTCCACGTTTTAAACCTAAAATTGCCTATGTGTTTGTGCTCGGGGTAGCGAGCTGTTCGGAATTTTAGTTGTTTACTCGTGGGATCGGGATGTTTGGTCCACGTTTTAAACCTAAAATTGCCTATGTGTTTGTGCTCGGGGTTGCGAGCTTGTTCGGAATTTTAGTTGTTTACTCGTGGGATCGGGATGTTTGGTCCACGTTTTAAACCTAAAATTGCCTAAGTGTTTGCGCTCGGGGTAGCGAGTTTGTTCCAAGATACAAGCAAATGATTTCATTAATAAAAAAGAAAGAAATACAATAAAAGGTAAAAGCTCTACCCTACGGCTGAAATAGCTCCTCAGGGAGGCTCTCCAGAGCAGCATTGACGTCAAGGAAGTCCTTTGAAGCCTCTTCGGGAGGGTAGCCTTGAGATCTAAATTGGCCGACGCATGCTTCAAAACCATGATCAAAGAACTTGTAAGCACGGTCAGCCACCATGCTGCTATACTCTGGAGACTTCAAAAACTCAGCTTTCTTCGAGAGCCATAGTTCTTCCGCACGAGCAGCTGTGGAAGATTTCTCTTGAGCCAGCTGCTCGGAGACAGCTTGATGTTGCTCAGCCAGGGCTTTATACTGCTCTGACAAAGTAGAGTTAGCATCTTCCAGAGCAGAAACTTTGTCCGCTCCTCTGCCAGGACCTGCTCCGCCTTGTCCCGAGCTGATACCAGGGCCGAGTGCCGCTCCTCCAAAAGGCTCACTGTTTTCTTCAACTCCTCACCCATACCCTCTAACTGCCGGATGCGCTTCTGATTTTGCCCATCAGCCAATCGAACTGAATGAAAGCGAGTGAGAAGTTCACCCGCCATCATGTGGGCCTGCATCAGATCATATATAAAGTTAAAATAACGAATGAAGGTATTGAAAAAAGACAAACGGAGCAAATTAATGGGTATAAACATTTACCTGAGTAAAGGAGGATGAGAAATCATTCACCAAGTTGCTGAAAAGCCAGCTCCCCGAGGTATTTTCGATCAGCAGGGTTGGGGGTATAGCACAACATGGAATGGGAGGCTTTGGGATCGGGTTTTTTCAGTAGTGGAACAGTGGGGGAGTAAGTCCACGAGGGGATATGGTATCTCGAGGAAGGCCGGGAGACACCGAGAGCGGGTTGAGAGGAGGCTCGAGGTTCGGAAGGGATGAGGGAAGAAGAAGTTTTCTTAGTAGGAGGTGCTTGGGGCGAAGAACTTGGACCTTCGGGAGTAGTCTTTCTCTTGCGATGAAGAGCATGAGTCTTCTCAGGTGAAGCCTTCTCCTCAGAAGGAGTCAAAATCTCAATAGAAGGGGGAGGTGCAGGAGTAGCAGCAGCCTTAGAAGTTTGGCCTTTTTGGCTCTTCTCCCTTAGCTTCTCGGCTATCATTGCCTTCATCATTTTTGTTTCTGAAAAGAGCAGAGAAATATTAGTCCGAACATGATAAGTTAAAGGTAAAACGAAGAAGATTACTTGGAAAACACTCACCGAGGGGCATGTTCAAGGATACACCCTTGGGGCTCAATTGGAACAAGTATAGCAGTCCGTCGTCAATCAGCTCCATCAAATTAAAACACTGATCGCCAAGTGCACGACGAACCGACAAATACGGTTCCTCCTCAAGGTGACCCTTGATCGATTTCCCCCTCGGGAGATTTTCCCTCCACTCCATAGGGCAATCCCAAGGCTGGAGGGGACGAGCAAAGAAGTAAGAGTTTTTCCAATTTTTTATAGACGAGGGGTATTTTTTGAGGAAGCCAACCCCTGTCCTTGAGGAAAAGTAAAAAAGCCCGATCTCTTTCTTGTTCAGTTGGAAGAAACAATGAAAAAGCTCGGGAGTAGGGGTAAAACCCAGATAAGAAAGAATTATGAAGAAGCCTGCTAATAACCTATAGCTATTGGGAAATAATTGACTAAGGGAAACGCAGAAGTAGGAGGCCACTTCAATAAAGAAAGAAGGGACGGGAAAACGGAGCCCTCCTCGGAGTTGGTCTATATAGAAAGGAAAATACCCCTTAGGGGGTAAGTGGGGACGAGATCCAGAAGGGGGAGCAATAATAGAAGTCCCCTCAGAAATCCCCAATTTAGTTTGGATATTGATGAGTTGCTGAGGCAATTTAACCTCAGACTCGAAGATCTCGAACCAAGGAACCTTGGCTTTAACTAAATCTCGCTCCGTAGCACGTTTCTGCTCTTGTTTATGAGCAGCCGACGTAGCAGAAGAGCTTAGGGTTTTGTCACTATCAAAAGAGGAAGAGGCTTGAGGAGAGGGGCTAAGAGCATCTCCTTCGGTAAACCTATCTATAGCTTGCAATGAAGAATCGGCTGAGGAAGAAACCATACTTAGGTGATTAAAAAGAAGGGAACTGGTGAGACAAGTTGTTCGACCGTCTGGTGCTAGCTCGGAAGCAAAATGCAGTAAAGTAAAAACAAATGAAGAAAAAGGAGGGGTATTTATAGCGGGGACCATGTGAACAGTCATTTAATCCTTACCGTCCAAAAATAAGGGAATGGACGGTTATAAAGGAGCCTCGGGAAACGAAACGTCGCGCGGCATTTGAAATATTTGGGCGGGAAAAAAGGGCGGCAAAATATCCCGAGCAGGTTAAGTTTGGATTTTACCCGAAAGCAATAAAACAAGACTTCAAAAGTCTCGTCTTGCTTTACTTTAGGGGGGTGAGGTGATGTCATATGAAATATTGACCTCCTCGGGTAAAATCCCCGCAAGCGCCGAACAAGTCATATACCGAACAGAGTGCACCGAACAGATAGCACCGAGCAGGGTTTTACCGAACATCTGCTAACCCTCCTCGGTTTTCTGGTCAAAGATTAGCGGAAAACTCGGGAGTAACTAACAAATTAACCGGCGTGAATGAACGTGTAGTAATGGGGCGCGGATATCTCGGACGCGTGAGGCTCCAGTTAAGCCACGATCATGTGACATCGTGTTCCGGATCTCCCGCGAGTCAATCACTAGGAACAGTCCTATAAATATCCACGGATGTCATCACAGAGAGGGTTGGATTTTTCTGGGCAAAAAGACTCCGAAGAGAGCAAACTTGAGTCTGTTCGGTCTTTTTTATAATTTCTCTAACAGTAGTCGTGTAAGTCATTGAGTGATTATTTTTGTGTCCAGATCATCTTGTAAATCATCAATATTTATAGTGAAGCTTTATACTGGACTAGGTCCCGTGGTTTTTCTCTCAATTCGAGGGTTTTCCACGTAAAAATCTTGGTGTATTCCGTTTATTTTTCGTAAACATTTAATTCTACCAAACACGTAAAATAACGGATCACATCAGGTTGTTTGCAATGTCATATACATTAAACAGTATTAGTTTTGGAAATTATATTGTTCCTTTATGAACGGAATATTATTTGTATATATATCTTACCCATTACATAAGGAGCATGCATGAAAGCATTTTGCCGTCCACACTGTCTCGACTAAGGCAATGCTTATGCAATTGATTGATTCTCTTAAAACTTTAACCGATATGTAATTGATACCAACTCATAGAACCATACTCAATTGTAAATAACATTCTTCCTCGCTTTGCAGTTGATTGGTACCCCATCAGAATCTGAAATGGGGTGTCTGAATGAAAATGCTAGAAGATACATCCAGCAACTCCCTCCTTATCTTCGTCAATCATTTACCGAAAAGTTTACTCGCGTCCAACCTCTGGCTATTGATCTTGTTGAGAAGATGCTGACATTCGATCCTAGACAAAGGATTACAGGTAACGAACTTTGTCCTACCTTGTTTGATTTATTGAATTAAATCTGTGCTTATCATCTTAGAAACTGTGTGCTTGTAACATATTCATATCAGTTGAAGATGCTTTGGCACATCCATATCTGAACTCACTACATGATATAAGTGATGAGCCTATTTGCACGACACCTTTTAGCTTCGACTTTGAGCAGCACGCTCTGACCGAAGAACAGATGAAGGAGCTGATTTACATGGAGGCTCTTGCATTCAATCCCGATTATCAGCATGTGTGAATAGTTGCCATTTTGTGCTAATTGCTGTATTTTTGTCAAGTTTCAATGTTTTATTTGATCTTTGATTGATATATGTACATTTCCATTGAACTAAAACTTGGATGGATTCGATTTTAGATTACCTTTGGCGGAATTGTGAATTGGTTGTTACTGGAAATACTTCTTTTGTTTTTAATTGTGTGTAAGCTTTCTACGCTCAAAGGTTCAGGTTGATGGATTTTATGGAAGTGGTATGTAATATCTATTTAAATATATGAAATATCTGATCATATATGTGATACCCCGGAATTTGATTAACGTTAATTAAGTATAATTTATTAATTAACTAATCATTAATGAGAAGTTAATTACTTCGAAGTGAAATTGACAGTCGGAATAGAACATGGTGAATATAAAAATATATTTTGGATATATTCGAATTAACTTTGAAATTATTTTAAAATAAATTATGAAATATAAAACTAGTATTAAAATAATAGATTCAATTTTAGTAATTGAAATATGAATACAACGCCATGTGTAAACTGTACATGTAATGTATCTGTGTTCGTTCATAATTGGTCGGGAATTAATATACATCGGTGTATGATGTAAAATACACAGTAAAACATGTAAAATACATAGAGATTGCGGACACGCACTACAAGGTGCGAAAACATGCACACCTTCGCGACCACCGACCACTGTGTACATATCCATTCCTTTCGCCGCCGTCCGACCATATCTCGTCGAGACCGACCTACCACCGTGTTCCTTACTCAGAGGCGCATCTTTCCATGCCAAGGAACCAAGATTTGAGTTTCGAAAAGTGGTTCAATGTTACCCTGGAACGATGAAAATCGCTCAGACTAGGGTTCTTCGGGTTTTGGTTCGATTTCTTCGATTAAATCACGAATTGGATGAAGCCCAAGCATCGATTCTCTTCTCCTCACCTGGACGAAACTTTCTACACCGGCCACCGCCACTACCGCCGTCGAAACTCACCAGAATCGGACGAAATGCGTGCGTGACACTGTGCGAAAATTGGGTAAACCTCGATGCTCGATTTTTTTGACTTTGCTTCGATAACTACTAGTTAATTTGGACTATAATTGGTGAAAAATATGTTAATTGGTGAAAAATTATTTAACACATATTGGTTAAGCTGTGACAAAATGGATAACCAATTTTTGGTTATATCAACCTTACAAGCTCAGGTCGACCCTAGTATATCGAGAAGTAAATGTATGTTGCGATCGGGTAACATATGACAGGTATCTGTATAATTTGATATATGATTTGGTGAATTATGTGACTTTTGTGAAATTCTATGGCTACGTGATTTTGTTTAAATTATGTGGCATTTATTGCATTCATGATTGGCATATCGGTGGATGAAATTAAATATTTTGTTAACACACAACATTGTTTTATACATACATCGATGCATGTCATACATGTTGAGCTATGATCCTTGGCTACCCCGATATTGTTGATTATGAGATTGATTCAGGAGTTAGAACACGATACTTGAAAAGACAGCCATTCACGGCTCCTATGTTGATTCAGGGGTTAGAACACGATACTATGTCTGGCTTACATAGCCATTCGCGGCCCCTATTATATGTCAAGACAGGAGACTGTTAGTGATCTGAGGACTTATCTGAGTAGTCACTGTTCTTGTCTGGTGAGATGCTAGAGCTATGATTTGATATCGATTCGATTGGTTCTGATATATTTGGGCATTCTTTTATTGGCTCAGATATACCGAGTGGATGTGTGCGATATAATACCGACATGACATGCATTGCATTACATCATATATCACATTTTATAGATACATGTTGTATATTCTATGATCGTTCTATATTGGGCTTTGGCTCACTCCCAATGGGGGCTGTTGTTATCTTTGTATGTGGACAATGACAAGTAGTATAGGTGGCCAGGATCCCAAACTGGGTACATCCGGTGGGAGCCACACTTGAGAGGTTTATTTTTCTACTTATCCCAGTTGTATATGTACCAGGGGTGTGTCCTTGGAGTGTAAGCAGTTTATATATTATTTTAGCCATTATGAGTATGTGTTTACTAGTTGGATTTGTGTATGCTGGTTTATGTTGATATATATGAACTGATGGTATATATCTATATATTTTTAGTATATATCTATTGATATTGGTGGTATGTTCCTCGTGTGATGCGGTCATGCAAAAATTTTTAGGGCCACATGTTAATAAATGTTAAATAAATATTCCACTGTTTAAGCTATAATTATCATTGTGTGATCATTAATTACATATTTAGGATTAGACCTTCAGACTATAATTATTTGAACGATGATTTAGTTGCCTTTCAACGCAATGGTGACAAGTACATAAGCCTCAGTTGATGCATGAATGATTAGAACATTATTAATTTAGAATTGTAAGCCCAATGGTTATATAAATACAGTAAAATAGAAATTTTATTAATTTAGTGATCTTATTAATTTATCGAGTATTAAATTAATAATGTTGAGACCAAGATGTGATCGAAAAAATATTATTTAGAGAGATTATTAATTTATCAAGTATTAATTTATGAAGGTTTTATTGTAACATAGTTGATAGTAACAATATAGTTCATCTTAAAATATAAAATGTAAGCGTTCAAATATCATTTATAGAATACTGAAGAATATCTAGGTGGATTGATCGAGGATCATAGAATTTAGGAAATAATCTTGATTTGTGTTGGTTTGTTTAAGAGATAATAGATTGTTCTTTCCATAGTTACATTGTAGTAGGCATTCATATGTTATCTTTGTGGAGAAAACTTTCTCTTGTAAGAACAACCAGTGAAACCAAATATCGACAAATTGTTGAAAAGAAGAGTCTACAAAACAAATAACTCTGCGAGAAGCTTTTTCAGAGGTCCAAAGAGAAGAAAATAAGAAGATAATGATGCCGGGACCTCAGTTATTCCACCACAGACTGAAAATTCTGCTATGGCATTATACGTTATGACATCCCAATTTCGTGTATATTGAGAAACTTTTTCCATCTCTTTTCAATAGTAAGAATCCAAATGAGTTTCATCTGAAATCTACCAGTATGCTAAACATGTTCGAAGTCCTTATCCTATTATGCATTAAAAGAATCACAACATTTTTCCTTGATTCATAGTGATGTGTGGGACCATCCCCAATAAAAAAATATTACTGGATCTCGATTATTTGTAACATTCATAGATTATTACACTAGGCTCACATAAGTGTTCTTGATGAAAAAAAATCAGAAACATGTCCAATATTTCAAAAGTTCAACACCATGAGTCAAATTCAATTCAATACAAAAATGCGAACCTTGAAAACGGACAATGCCAAAGAATATTTTACATCCATTCTCACTGATTACCTGACAAAACCAATGGATTATTCATTAAGGCGCATGTGTCGATACACCCCAACAAAATGGTGTGGCCGAACAAAAAAACATATGTTAGGATCGGTCCGGAGTGTTTAGAGGGGGGTAAAATTTAATCCATTGTGATTTCTTTCGGATTAGTGAAAGAAATCTGTTTCTTAATCAACTCTTGTACAGAACAGACCACTGAAAATATAAGTGCGGAACGGTCTGTTCTTGTATATGTAAGAACGGCTCGATGGCTAGTATGAAAGAACAAGTGCAGAAAGATAATACGCAGGATATGTTTCTGGAAGTTCGAAGGTGGTGTAATCCGTCTACGTCTCCCCTTCTTCCAATTAAGGAAGGTTTATACTAAAAGACTTTGATTTATACAATCCTGTTGTACAAACCCGATTCAGCTGGATTTACCTCACTACCAGACTGAAACTCCTAGTCACTCGATCTGCTCAGACACTCTCTGTCTGACAGTTACAATTTGATTCTCACTTCTATTTTTCAATACAAAATATAAGATACACACAGTGATCCTAAAATGATCAGATATTACAAAGTAATCGTGCTTAAGTATATTTTCAGCTCGAGAGATTCTGAGCTTGAAAGCTTGTGCTGTTTTGCTTTCTTGTGCGTTTTTCAATTGATCAGCGAGAGTCATGTATATTCCTTTTGTTGCATCCTTTTATAGTTGTAAGTACCAACGACATTATTTCCCTTAATGTGCAACTTTGACTCTGCTTAAACTCTGAGTAAGCTACAGTCTTCTTCTTCAGGATACTTGCCGTTCTGGTTCATACTTTCGGCGACTGTCAGGTAGGCTCTTCTTTGTCTTCTTACCTTTTATGGCAATCTTCAGTCTTTGGTCCTTTGTAGCATTAATTACGACATTAAATGCTACAATAAATAGCCGTTAATGATTCGGACTGAGGAGCCATTCTTTATGTATCCTTGACTGCTCTGATCTGATAAAGATTGAGATCGATCTGAAGCATCGATTTAGTCAGTCTGAAATCCATCGATCCGGTCTGATATACTTTGTCATCTTATCAGCTTGATCTGTTTTGGGCGATCGATCTGGTCAGTCTGATTTCACTCGATCCGGTCTGATATGTTTTGTCATCTTTAAAATCCCATCGATAAGGTCCGGAACTAACAAATTCCCCCTTTTTGATGATGACAAAACCTAGCTTCTAAGTCTTTTTAACCAGTCTGATAGGAACACTGAAGCGTATACTTTCGGATCGATTACTTCTTCTTGTTCAAAATAAATGAACATTATTAAGTTGGATCGATTAAGCCTTTTATTATTAAGCCTTTTATTATAGTTCAAAATAAATGAACAAGGACTTAATTGAAAGGGGATTTTTATTGATCACCAAAAATCCTAAATACAGACAGTCTGATAATTCTATTTTCTAGAAGACTGAGACTGATGCGGCCTGAAGTCTTTTTTCTTTTCCCCCTTTTTGTCAGCAGCAATCTCTTGGAGAAAGTCTACAACTTGTGCTAGCTGAGCGCTGTTAGCGGCAAGACGAACGTCTTGAGCGCGGAGGGATTTGTTGACGGATGCTCTGACTTCAGTGGCCAGCTCGATCTGCTCTTTTCTCAGGCTGTTCTTATAAGTGGCTTGCTGAGAAAACAGATCATTTATGCCTCGCTGAAGGCTGCCGATACTGGCTGTCATCTTCTCTTTGAATGAATCAAAGTCCAAAGCTGTAAGCCTCTGACCTTGATGAACTTCTAGAACACGTTGAGAGAGTGACATGCAGTTGTCAGAGAGGTGCTGAAGAGTCCTTGCCAGAAATGGAGGTGCATCAGATTGTCGGCTTGGAGAGTGATCTGATGACGACAAGGCATGATCATCTTCTTCAGCAATCGGCACAAGTGAAGATACAGCAGCTTGGTGACTTTCGGACCGGATCAAGGTGACCAGATCCGAAGAAAATGCTTGTAAGAAAGCCATATCTTCATCTGATTGGACTGGAGGAGTGCTGGGTCTGGAAGGCTCCTCAAGTTGTAGAGCTGCAAAAACAGTGGATACCACCAGATCCGGATCGACGAACTCTGGTGCGCAAACTGTTGCAAGTTCTGCGGTTGGACTGATTTGAACGTGGGAGTCTGACGATCCCAAATGAATAGATGTTGTTGGAGAGTCCAACAACACGTTCAATGGTTCATCATCTGTAGCAGACGGAGCATTAGGCAATGGCTGCTCCGCTGTCTGATCTGCTACTGGTTCTGCAGTCTGCGCTGCTGGCTGATCTTCAGTCTGGTCTGCTGCCCCAGAGGGAATAACCTCAACGAAAGGTTCTGCCAGAGTCTTGCTTGCAGAGGGATGATCCGGGCTGGTTACTGGAGTGGATATGCTGATTTTCTGTCGTTGAAATCGGACAGCTAAGTGGAGAGCATGAATATCCATCTCTAATTGAGCAATAACAGCCCCATCATCTCTGGCAGTTGGAGCATTCGGATCGAAGTTCTCTTTCTTAGCAGCTAGGAGCAGAGTGGCCAGTCTGAATCTTTGATTTGCCATAAATAGCTCTTTGCGCTGCACGGCAAGCCGAACATCATCGGTCTCTGTCCCCTTCAGAACTTCATCTTCCATCTTCTTCAGTCTGCTCAACTTTTCGAAGAACATCTCAATGTGGTTGATAGTCTGGTACTCGACGTATTCATCAAAGACCACAATGAGTGCCTTCACCTTCTCATCAACATCCTCCATAGCAATGTCGATGGCTGTCTGCGCGGCAGATTTGGGTTTAGAGGAGATTGGTTCGAAGAGAATGGCTTTGCCCTTGCCTGTGGAAGATGGAGATTTAATCCCTGATTGGGTATAGTCTCCCAACTCAGTGATAACAATCCCTTTGACCACGGGGATGGCAGAAGGGACTCGGATGGTTACTTTGGGTGCAGTGGTTGAAGTGGTTGAAATTTGGGTTGTAGGTTGGGGTGCAGGGGTGACTTTTGTTGGTGGCAATATGGGTAGGGGTAGAGTTTTGATTGGTTTGGTAATCTGGGTTCGTGGCTTTTTGGGAAGTGTCTTGGTTGGTGGCGAGGGAGCAGACTGAGTTTCTTCAGAATCAGTCTGGATGGTTAGCTTTCGCTTGACCCGAGGTTTGCGCGCAACAGCTTGTTCTTCACCCTTCTCAATCTTGACTGCAGCCAGAGTAGTAGGAGTAGGCGGAGCACTCTTGGACTTCAGCAGTGCGAGCCCTTTGGAGTTTAGAATCTTGAAGGGACTGAGAGCGGACTGCTTTCCCAGCTCGATGTCTAAGGACTCCAGTGGCTTGCTGAGAGGAACAGCAAAGCATACGGCCTGTTTTGATGCAATCACTGTTTCCATCAGAACTCCAAAAAGAATCACGGACCAGTTCATCTTCTGTCCGGATACAATAGCTGCCATAGCCCTGAACTTCTCTGCGGTTACATCGTCAAAACTTCCTGCTTTGCCCAAAAGAGGCTTGCCAACGATTTCGCACAGCACCTGGAAATGAAAAAGCATTTCCTTCTTCTTAAACGAGGGTTGCGGGCGGTGTCCAAAAATAGAAATCTTCCCTTGAAGAGCTGAGAGTGACGCTTGAGGAATCTGTCCAAACTCTGTCAGCCCGGAATTGGGGAGGCCAAAGGTCTTGGCCAGCGTCATCGGCGAGATCTCAAATGATTTGCCCTTGACAGAGGTGGATATTGATGTCTTCTGGGAGACGGCATTGGCGAATAGTTCGCGGATTTCAGATTCATAAACAACTGTGCCGCACTCCAGAAAGTTCCTCAAGCCAGATGATTCCAAAGCTCGGAAGATGGACACCATCTCTGTATCTTATGCCCTGTAAATGTCATTAAAATCAACGTAGAGAGAGTTGTGAGTAATGGTAGCCATTGGAATGAAGGTAAAAGAGTGCGAAGATTTAGGAGAGTGAGAGAATAAGAAAGCAGATAGCGGTAAATTGTAAAAAATGAAAGAAGATGAAATGTTCAGCCTGCTAAATAGGAGAGAGAAGACACGTGTCTTTATCTCGATGACTGATAAATAGAAATTCAAAATAAACAGTCAAGATAACAGATAGATAAGGCGGTTAAAATGCGATCAGTCCGGGCTGTTTTTGTTATAAAAAATTTATTGACCAGACAGATCATAGGATAACATTAGATTGACATGGATCGGTCTGAAAGTTCGGACCGGTCTGTGTCTTTCTGAACATTGTATTATCGATCTGTGGCAACAAAAATCTTTAAGAGCGAAAGTAAGAAAACATCTAAACTATTAAGATAAGTCAATTAAACCAAGAATTTGATGGAAATAATTAAACTTAGCCTCTGGGAGCGGTTTGGTGAAGATGTCTGCTGCTTGCTGCTCTGTTGAGATGTGCTCGATCCGAATTTCCTTTTTGCCAACATGATCTCGAATAAAATGATGTCGTATATCAATATGCTTTGTTCGAGAGTGCAGAACTGGAGTATACGTTATAGCGATTGCACTTGTGTTGTCGCAAAATATCGGAGGGTCAACAGCTTGGATGCCATAGTCTTTGAGCTGGTGTTGAATCCAGAGCATTTGAGCGCAACAGCTTCCAGTGGCTAGATACTCTGCTTCAGCTGTAGATGTGGCAATCGATGTCTGCTTTTTACTGAACCAAGAGATCAATCTTTCACATAGAAATTGACATGTTCCACTGGTGCTTTTACGATCAATCTTACACCCAGCGTAGTCTGCGTCTGAATATCCGATCAAGCTGAAGTTTGAATCTTTGGAGTACCAAAGACCAACGTTCTGAGATCCTTTTAAGTATTTCAGAATACGCTTGGCAGCAATAAAATGTGATTGCTTTGGTTCTGACTGAAATCTGGCGCACATACAGACTGAGAACATAATATCAGGCCGGCTCGCTGTAAGATACAATAGCGATCCGATTAGTCCTCTATACATGGTTACTTCAACTGCCGTTCCCCCTTCGTCTTTGTCTAACTTGATTGTTGGACTCATTGGAGTTGATGCAGTTGAGCATGTTTCCATTCCAAATCTCTTGAGGAGCTCTTTGGTATACTTGGTCTGGTTGATGAAAATACCATTGTTGAGCTGTTTTACTTGGAGACCCAAAAAGAATGAAAGTTCTCCCATCATGCTCATCTCAAACTGTCCATGCATTAACTTAGAAAATTTCTTGCACAATTTGGGGTTAGTTGACCCAAAGATTATGTCATCAACATAAATCTGAACTAATAGGGTATGTTCCCCCTTAATAAATTTAAAGAGAGTTTTATCTACTGAGCCGATCTGAAAATCATGGTTCAGCAGAAATTGAGATAGAGTGTCATACCAGGCTCTTGGAGCTTGTTTCAGACCATACACTGCTTTATTCAGTAGATACACATGATTGGGATACAAATGGTTCTGAAATCCAGGTGGTTGCTCAATGTAGACTTCTTCCTGAAGCTTTCCATTAAGAAAGGCGCTCTTGACGTCCATCTGATATACTTTGAAGTCTTTAAATGCAGCATATGCAAGAAAGATTCGGATAGCTTCAAGTCTGGCGACTGGTGCAAATGATTCATCGAAGTCGATTCCTTCTTCTTGTCTGAATCCTTGTGCCACCAGCCTGGCTTTGTTTCTAACCACAGTTCCATCTGCGTCCAGCTTATTTCTGAAGACCCATCTGGTTCCAATAACAGGCAGATCGCTTGGTCTGGGGGTTAGACTCCAAACTTGATTTTGTTCGAATTGATTTAGCTCTTCTTGCATGGCCTTAATCCAGTTGAAATCAGTCAACGCTTCATCGATCTTCTTAGGTTCCAGAGTTGAGATGTAAGCAGCATGTGTGAATTCATCCATCATCTGTCCTCTGGTTCTGATCGGTGCAGAGGGACTACCAATCACTAGATTAGGTGGATGCTTCTTAGTCCATCGATAGCTTGACTCTGGATTGTCTGGTCCGGTCGGATGAGTAGTAGCAGCATGATCAGCATCTGCTTTAACATTTGAGTGAAGAACATCCGGATCAGCTCGATCTGAAGAAGCTTCAATGCCTTGATCCGGTCTGTCTGGTACTTCTGGTTCTGGTGGATTGTCTCTTGACCTGTTAGCTACAATCTCATCATCACTGTTAGCTTCGAGATGGATATTTTCCATCTGATTTTGAATTGATTCTTTGTTGCCCTCAACACATAAAGATTCATCAAAAACTACATGAACAGATTCTTCTACAGTTAAGGTACGATTATTGAAAATTCTATAAGCTTTACTAGTTGATGAATATCCCAAGAATATTCCATTATCTGACTTAGCTTCAAATGCTGTAAGATGATTCTTACCATTGTTATGAACGAAGCATTTGCAGCCAAAAACATGAAAGTGAGAAATAGATGGTCTGTTACCAGTCCATATTTCATATGGAGTAAGGTTCAGCTTCTTGTTGATCATAGACCGATTTTGAGTGTAGCAAGCAGTGTTTACAGCTTCTGCCCAGAACTTTTGCGAAATACCAGAATCAGCAAGCATTGTTCTTGCTGCTTCCTTGAGCGTTCTGTTTCTTCGTTCTGCAACTCCATTCTGTTGAGGAGTTCGAGCGGCTGAAAACTCATGCTTGATTCCATGATCTTCTAGAAAGGATTCAATATTCTGATTTGAAAATTCAGTGCCTTTGTCACTGCGAATCCTGTCTATGCTGGATGATTTCTCATTCTGAGTGCGTTTCAGCAGCTTGATCAACTTCGGACCTGTCTGATCTTTACTGCTAAAAAATATAGTCCATGTAAAGCGTGAGTAATCATTAATAACAACAAGAGTATACCGCATTCCCCCTAAACTTGTTTTTGGTATAGGACCAAACAAGTCCATATGCAGTAGTTCTAAACAACGGGAGGAGGATTTGGCATTCTTGTTTTTGAAGGATGATCTGATCTGTTTGCCCATTTGGCAAGCTTCGCAGATCTTATCCTTAGCAAAATCGATCTTGGGCAGACCGATAACTAAATCATGTTTACACAGGCTAGAGATAGTCTTAAAATTGATATGATTCAAGCGTTTATGCCATAGCCAGTGTTTATTATCATTGTTAGCGATGAAGCAAGTAGGATTATCAGGTTGAACATGATTCCAATTAATCTTATACGTATTTCCATTCCTGATTCCTACAAGCATGGTCATACCATCTGAAGATTTAACAGTGCAAGTGTGTTTGTGAAATTCTACAGCATAACCATTATCACAGAGTTGACTTATACTAATCAGATTATAGCACAGATTTTCAACTAACAGCACATCATTGATAATAATGTTACCATGGACAATCTTACCCTTGCCCAAGGTCTTACCCTTTGAGTTATCTCCGAAGATGATCTTGGGTCCAGTACATTCTGTGACTTCAGACATCAGCTCGATGTTTCCAGTCATGTGACGAGAACACCCACTGTCCAAATACCAGTCTGATGCGAGTTTCTTCGGTACCTGTCATCAAATATAATTATTGTTGGTACCCAATCCTATTTGGGTCCAGAACGGATTAGCCCTTTGGGAACCCACACCTGTATCAGCTTCAATGGCTTGTGTGTGTAAGGTGTGCTGTGTGCTGGTCTGTTTCGATGTTGTGTGTGATAATGTGTGCGCTGTGGAATCCTTTGATTCTCATAAGGTAGTCTATATCTTCGTTGAATCGGTTTCGAATTGTAGTAATTGTATTGTCTTCCTTGCCTCAGATCTTGCACCTTTGGATTTGGTCTGATAGACGCAAATCTTGCTGGTGCCTTTTCTTTGGCTTGGTCAACATAACCAATCCCTTTTCTCAGATTTTGATTCACGTAAGAGACTCCCGTTTGAATTTTAGGTGCTTCAGTCTCATATACTGTGCTGGATTTAACAAATGTCATTTGTTTGATTTTGTTCTTTACCGGCAACAGTTCAGATTCATCTTTGGTGGATTCTTTGGTGTCAAAGCCTATGCCGGTGAAATCACCAACGTTTCTTTGTACCTCTTGTAATTCTTCCAAAGATGTTCTGGATTTTGTCCATGTCTTGAATATATGAGAAAGCTTAGCATTTTGTGTGATAATTCTCTTATTTCTTCATGGAGCTGATCGTAGGAGATTTTCAGCTTATTCAGCTCGATCTGGAGATTGTTGCACTCACCCTGCTCAGAGCAGCTTGGTTTGTTGTGCTCATCCATTTGATCACTGATTTTAGCTTTATTCTTCTCAAATGATTCAGCTAAGATCCTATAATCATTAGCCATGTCTTGCAGTGCGGACATGAGCTCTTCACGTGTAAATTCATTTGAGTCAAAGTCAAATACCTCGTCTGTCTGACTCATCTCTTCATCTGCCATTAGACATTGAATATCTTCTTCGCTTTCGCTGGAAGAATATTCGGAGCTGTCTGAATCGGAGTCAGTCTGAGCCCATTTGCTGTTTCCTTCTTCAGCTACTAGGACCTTTTGGGACTTTCCATGATTTTTGCGGTCTTTGTAGTGCTTCTTTTTCCTGTGATCGCGATGCTTCTCCTTCCGTTCTTCTTTCTTCGGTCTGGTGCAATCTGCAATGAAATGTCCGGTCTTACCACAATTGTAGCAAGCCTGATCATTAACAGCATCGTCCTTTCTTGGCTTATAATGATGAGAGGGTTTAAAGTTCCTCTTATTTTTAGACATGAATTTACCGAATTTCTTGATAAATAATGACATAGCATCATTACTTATATGTTCAACGGATCGGTCTGATGTTGAGGCGGTCTGGTATGGAATGGCTGCCAGGGCCTTGTTTGGTTGAGAGATGAATGGCTCTGCTTCACCTCTGCTTATCAGTTCAAACTCATAGGCCTTAAGATCTGCAAACAGATCATGAAGTTCAACCTTGTTAAGATCTTTTGATTTCCTCATGGCAATGGTCTTAACATCCCATTCTTTTGGCAGAGCTCTCATAACTTTCAGAGCGATCTCTCTGTTAGAATATTCCTTCCCCAGACCATTCAGTTCATTTATGATGCCAGTGACTCTTTCATCAAACTCATTTAGAGTTTCTCAACTCTTCATCTTTATGCTCTCAAATCTTTGAAGAACAACAGTTAACTTGTTTTCTTTGGTCTGGTCGTTGCCCTCACATAGCTGTGCTATCTTTTCCCAAATTTCTTTGGCAGTAGAGCACATTTTGATTTTGCTGAACATGTTCTTGTCTAATGTCTTGAACAAGATGTCTTTGGCAACATTATCGAGATTTGGTTTCTTTCTTTCCTCATTCGTCCAGAGGGATCTGTCCTTTTCTACCATTTGTGGTTCTTCACCAGTAATGGCGACTGCTGTATTTATTTTTAGAATCTTCATTGGTCCATCAGTGATGACGAACCACATATCGTCATCCTGAGCTGCCAGATGAGCTTGCATTCTGATTCTCCAGTCATCATAGTCTTCTTTTGAGAACATAGGGATTTTGTTGAATGATGCCATCAGCTAAAGTGATTTTGTGCTGATTAAGATGACCTGCTCTGATACCACTTGTTAGGATCGGTCCGGAGTGTTTAGAGGGGTGGTGAATGAACACTCCTTGTAAAATTTAATCCCTTGTGATTTCTTTCGGATTAGTGAAAGAAATCTCTTTCTTAATCAACTCTTGTACAGAACAGACCACTGAAAGTATAAGTGCGGAACGGTCTGTTCTTGTATATGTAAGAACGGCTCGATGGCTAGTATGAAAGAACAAGTGCAGAAAGATAATACGCAGGATATGTTTCTGGAAGTTCGAAGGTGGTGTAATCCTTCTACGTCTCCCATTCTTCCAATTAAGGAAGGTTTATACTAGAAGACTTTGATTTATACAATCCTGTTGTACAAACCCGATTCAGCTGGATTTACCTCACTACCAGACTGAAACTCCTAGTCACTCGATCTGCTCAGACACTCTCTGTCTGACAGTTACAATTTGATTCTCACTTCTATTTTTCAATACAAAATATAAGATACACACAGTGATCCTAAAATGATCAGATATTACAAAGTAATCGTGCTTAAGTATATTTTCAGCTCGAGAGATTCTGAGCTTGAAAGCTTGTGCTGTTTTGCTTTCTTGTGAGTTTTTCAATTGATCAGCGAGAGTCATGTATATTCCTTTTGTTGCATCCTTTTATAGTTGTAAGTACCAACGACATTATTTCCCTTAATGTGCAACTTTGACTCTGCTTAAACTCTGAGTAAGCTACAGTCTTCTTCTTCAGGATACTTGCCGTTCTGGTTCATACTTTCGGCGACTGTCAGGTAGGCTCTTCTTTGTCTTCTTACCTTTTATGGCAATCTTCTGTCTTTGGTCCTTTGTAGCATTAATTACGACATTAAATGCTACAATAAATAGCCATTAATGATTCGGACTGAGGAGCCATTCTTTATGTATCCTTGACTGCTCTGATCTGATAAAGATTGAGATCGATCTGAAGCATCGATTTAGTCAGTCTGAAATCCATCGATCCGGTCTGATATGCTTTGTCATCTTATCAGCTTGATCTGTTTTGGGCGATCGATCTGGTCAGTCTGATTTCACTCGATCCGGTCTGATATGTTTTGTCATCTTTAAAATCTCATCGATAAGGTCCGGAACTAACAACATACACCTTCTTGAAGTTGCTCGCTCCCTCATGTTCTCTACACATGTACCAAAACAATATTGGGGGGAAGCAATACTCATTGCAACATACCTCGTAAATCGAATGCCCTCTCGAGTCTTAAAATTCCAGACTCCATGCCGGTCCTTACTCAAATCTTACTCAGCTACACATATCATATCTTCCATTCCCTTTAAAATCCTTGGTTCCTCCGCTTTTGTCCATATTCATAAAGAACTTCGAGGTAAACTTGATCCTAGAGCCATTAAGTGCATTTTCTTGAGGTATTCTTCACATCAAAGAGGGTACAATGTTATTCTCCTAACATAAGGAAATTATTTATCTCTATGGATGATTTTTCCAATATCAATCATTTTACCCCAAATCTGACATTCAGGGGGAGAACTTCATACAAGAATATCAGCTTTGGGACATTCATAGGGAAACCAGTGATCTTTGTACCCCAAATGTTGGCAATACCACACCAATGGATTTTATCCTTGTTCACCAACATGAACCTATGATTCGACACATTAAACTCACCACCCAAATAGCTGAACCACAGAATACTCCAGTATCTCCAAAAGCTATGGAACCAACTGACAACTCAACCTCCCTTGACCTTCGTACCCCATAGACATGCCAACCACAAGATAATCTCATCACGTACTCTAGAAGAAAAATAAGCCAAAGGGAAATAGAGCACCAAGTACCACCTGAGTAGAACCAAGCATTGGAACTGGACTCAAGATTTACAAGTTGATTTTGATTCTGAATTGGATATTAACTTGTCTATTGCAAAAAAGGAACGGAGTTATAGAATGCACTAAACATTCAATCTGTAATTTTGTGACGTGCCATGCATAATCTAACAAATACAGGACTTTTGTTACAAGCTTGGATCAAAATACAGGTTCCTAAATCCATACAAGAAGCACTCACAAGACCAGAATGAAAGGCTACCGTTATGGAAGAAATATGTGCTCTAGAAAATAATGGAACATGGAAAATCACTGAATTACCTCCCGGAAAGCATGATGTAGGTTGCAAATGGGCCTTCACAACCCAGTTCAAAGAAGATGGAGGCGTTGATCGATACAACGCTCTACTTGTGGCAAATGGTTTCATACAGCCTACGGCGTTGACTACGAAGAAGCATTTGCAATTGTGGCCAAGTTAAATAATGTGCATTTGCAATTGTGGCCAAGTTAAATAATGTTCGAGTACTTTATCCCTAGCCTTTAACTGAGTCTGGTCCTTACACCAATTAGATGTGAAAGATATTTTCCTCAACGGAGACCTAGCATAAGAAGTCTACATGAGCATTCCTCCTAGATTTGATCCACGAGCAACAACAAATAAACTTTGCAAGTTTAGGAGATCTTTATACATACTTAAGCAGTTACCGAGAACATGGTTTGATAGGTTCACTAGAGTAATTAAGCAACACGGTTATCAGCAATGCCAGACAGATCATACACTATTCGTGAAGCATTCAACTCTCGGGATAATTGTTGTTCTCATTGTTTACGTCGATGAGATTATCATAACATAAAACCACGTACAAGAGATATCTACACTCAACAGTCTATTAGCAAAAGAATTCGAGATTAAGGACTTGGGAAGCTCAAGATACCATCTAGGAATGGAGATAGCTCGATCAAGAGCTGGAATGTCAGTCTCCCAATGAAAATATGTACTCGACCTCCTAAAGGAAAATGGATGCTTTGCAAGCCAGCAGAAACTCCTCCCATGGACTCAACATTCAAACTCCGGATCAAGGAAGGAGGTACACCTGTTGACGAAGGAATGTATCAAGCTTATATATTTATCACACAGAAGACCTGCCATCAGTTATTCTGTAAGTGTAGTTAGTCAATTCCTGAACAACCCAAATGAAGAGCACATGGAAGCAGTCTACAGATTCCTAAGATACTTAAAGTTGACACCAGGAAAGGGCTTGTTTTTCGGGAAAACAACAGATAAAGACATTAAAATATATAGTGATGCAGATTGGGCATGTTCTGTGGTTAGATCGGAGATCAATATATGGCTTTTTCATGTATGTTTGGGGAAACTTAGTCACGTTGCGAAGCAAGAAACAATCAGTTGTGTCAACAAACAGTGCAGAGGACGAGGACGAATTTAGAGCAATTGCACATGGTATATGCGAAGGGATATGGCTACAAAGACTTCTGAAAGAACTAAAGATTGACATTGAAGAACCTATGAGTATGTCTTGTGACAATCAGTCAGCTATCAGTATTGCGAAGTGTCTAGTCCATCATGATAGAACGAAATATGTGGAAATTGATCACCACTTCATAAATAAAAGATATAGGACGGAATAATCAAGTTGTTACATGTATCAACTGTCCTTCAAACTCTTCACGAAAGCTCTACCAAGGAAGAATTACGAAGACTTAAGTTGCAAGTTTGGGTTAATCAAAATCTACAACCAAGCTTGAGGGAGAGTATAAAATATTGAAGACTATCTCAGTGGATTGGCCGAGATTCAAAGAAATTAGGAATAATCTTCTTGATTTATGTTGCTATGTTTTAAGAGATTTTATAAGATGTTCTTTCCATAGTTAGCATTGTAATAGCATCTATTTATTATCTTTGTACAGAACACTTTCTGTAAGAGAAATAAACTATTTTACCTCACTATTCTTCATATTTTGTTTTCAACTTATATGTCTAAATGTTTTAAATTCTGAAAAGCCCTAGCGCATACAAAAATAAATATTGCTCATACAAACCAAGGAATAATAAATCTTTGGAAAAGATTATGAATAATCAAAATTCTATTCCATATCACTAAAATGAGAATAGAACATCCGAAGCATAAGAATCAGTGCTCTACCATTATTGAAGCACACAAGACAAACTTGACAATGACCACCACCATGCCACATATTCCCTACTATAAAATGATGAAAACTCTTCAATACAACAACTCACCTCAAACCCAACCTCATTTCTCCATGGCTCACTCCATCCTCACTGAAATCGAGCCACTTACACACGCCTTAAGGCTAGTAGAAGCCTTCCATGCCTTCGACTCAGACAACGATGATTCGATCGACGTTCAAGAACTAAATGGAATAATGGGATCACTTGGGTACAACCTAAGTGAACAAGATATCAGTGACATGATGCAAAAGGGAGACACTAACAAAGATGGGCTACTGAGTATTTCGGAGTTTCTTGATTTGAACGTACAAAACTTGGGATTTGGGGACTTTGCAAGTACACTCAAAGGTGGTTTACAAGAACTGAATTTGAAAGGGGATGATTTGGTATCAGGGGAAGAGCTGTGTGAAGTTATAGAGAATGTGGGGATTGAATTGTCTTTGGATGATTGTGATGATATTGTGGCATCAATAGGTGGAGATGGAAATGGAACCATAAGTTTTCAAGATCTGGAATTGATTGTGAATGCACTTGTTTGAAACTTACTAGTGTTTTTTTATCTATATATAATGTAAAACAAGTATAAATAATCCAGAGTTTGTGGCTGGTGTTTGTTACCCACTTTTTAATATGTGATGAAAAACAGCATTCGATTAACTTGGAAGTATCCCAAATTTCATATGTTTTTTTTTTCTGTGATCGTTCAATCTAAAACATAAAAAAAAAAATGAGCATAGTTACGTATGAGATTATATGGGAGCCTAGCAAAATTTTTTTTTTTAAAAAAATCAAAACAACTAAGGGTGTGTTTTGATCAGTTGGTATGTGTATATTTCATTTCAAATTCTATGCCCAAATCCACCTCTGAGCTCTAATTTCCCATTTCTTACTTCACCACATAATTTGGATTTGATAGTATTTTCATATCATCTACCAAATGATGAGTGTTATAATCTGTAGAAAAAATTTTGCTTTTTGAAAATATGTTTAATATATATAGAATATGGTATACAATTTGTAATCTTTAATTACCATGTGTTGTGTTTGTTGGCTACATGTGGTGAAATAAAAATGAAAACTGCAATTATCATTAATAAATTATACATGTTTCGACTTATTTAAATATTTTTGTGTATTTTCTATCAAAATAATATATTTATATCTTTAGTTTTAATAATTTAAAAATGGTTTTTGTCCAATTAAATAAATTAAGCGTAAATTCTTTATTATCTCAAATCGAGCATGTTTTATAAATTACTTTACTATTTATTTTATTATATGTATATGTATATCAATAGTGAATTCTTTTCGAATTTTCAAAATTTTAGCCAAATAATGTATTCCAAATTAATGGATTTTTTTAAATATATGTATGGATCATATAAATATAAATGTTGCATTTTCTTAGTGATATTCATTACCACCTTCTTTATTTTGTTTATTATTTGAATCTCTCTCAAATTAGAAGCATAGAAATAATCAAATATGCAATATCTTTCAACGGTATCTTGAAATAATAAATATATAATTCCAAGAGTTAGAGAGTTAATGAAGGGCTTGAATGTTGGCTCTCTCTATCAAGCATTTGTTTTGCTAAATTAAGAGCCCTTCAAAGCATCTATTAATTGATCATTTATGTCATAACTGATTGAGAATCTTTATCTCCTAGAATAGATAATCAAATCATATCATATCTTCTTATTTTTGTAAATAAGATTTTATATTTTGTTTAGTCGATATTCTTCTCTATCTCTATCGTCATCATAACATGTATATATTCATAACTGAGCCAAAATATTTTATTTCTATCTCAAGACTGAGATTAGTGGACTCCAATACCTCTCTATCACCAGACCTGACTTCTCTTTTACTGTTAATCGTTTGGCCCAATCCATGGCTCATCCAATGACCGAACAATGTGTAGCTATCAAGCGCCTCTTCCGTTATCTTAAGGGTACATTATCCCATGGTCTTCTTTTAAACCGCTCTACTGAGTTTACTCTTACTGCATACTCCAATGCTGATGGGCTAGTGATTACCAAACTAGAAAATCCACATCCGCTTACATTATGTTTCTCGGTCCCAATCCTATCTCCTGGCGTTCTAGAAAGCAAAATGCAGTATCACGCTCTTCTACCAAGTCTGAGTATCGGTCTCTTGCTTCAGCAGCTGCGGAATTTTGCTGGATTCGACACTTATTCAGTGATCTGGGCATTCTAGACGTTTTACACAATATTCAAACTCTATAAATATCATGTCCTTATTTATCCTACTGATGATGCTCAAGCTGATCCAGAAGACTATCAACCTTCCCCCACAGAGCTAATCCAGAGAGTTATTTTGAGGATATGACAAATGCCTGGATCGACAAGTTATTCGTTCCATGACCATTCTATCTCTCAAACCTCGTCGAGATTGTTCGAACAGGACAACGTCTGATTCAAAACTCTAATGCGAATCTGGTGCAGCGCTTAAACATTAGGATTGACGATGTGGTTCGTCGAGTCCAACGGCTCTTTTGTAAGCTGGAGGAGAAAATGGATTCAAAATTTGAGTTAGTGTCTGCCCAGCTCAGTGACGACCACCCCGGTGCTGACATAAAGGTGGAATACGATCTCGGCCGGCATTATCCAAACTGGCCCACCATCAATCAAAGCAGCGGTAGCTACTCACCAAAAGATAGCAGCAGTAACCAAATTTCACATTTTTTAAAAAAAATTTCTATTAAAATTTATTATGTCATCTCTTATTTAATATTTTTTTAATATTATTTTTCAAATAAAGTATGATGCCCATTATTGAATATAATGTTTCTCTCTATTATTTTTTCTGTTTTCTGACTTAGGAAAAAAGATGGCAAGTAGTGGAGGAAAATATAGATAAAGCAGCTGTAAAACTGGTTGGTGAAATTAGAAAATGAGATTAATGTTCATTCTCATCCTCAGTTTTACCTATGTATTGTCTTATTTACTTCATTAATCTGTGATAGCTTTCTTTTTTTCTTTTTTATTGTAATCTTTGATAGCTTTCTGGAGATGTTCTTCTTGGTATTTTTTTTAGTTAGACTCTGATTAGAAAAAATGTTTATTTCAGAAGAGAAAAAATGGCATCCGTCACGACATTGGTGTTGTTAAAAATATACAGATAGATCACTAGTAATATAGTCTATCAAGTCATGTGGCGATTGACATTAGATTGTGTTGGAATTTGAAGTAAATTAAAAGAAGAAAAAAAAACGCGATCAGTCGTGGCTTAGGCCACGATCGATCGCGTGTTGCAGAAAATTTCAATTTGTTGGAAATAAGAGCGCGATCGATTGCGCTCTGTGTCTTTTGACAGAATGGTGTGTCCATTCATGTTGGGGTACAATTTTTCTCTATATGATGCATCTAAATGGTAATCTTTGGTTTACTATAAATAAGACATCGCACACTTGGATTAAAAACCAATTTCGAAATTAACATCAGATTTGAAGACCAATTTTAAGCATTTTGTTTCTTCATCAACTTTCTTCATATTGAGTTTTGTGGTTTGAGAGTTTATGATTTGAAGTGCTTTATCACAAATTATAGTCGTTGTAGGTTTGGAGACAAATTGCCAAAGCAAACCGTTACAACCAAGGCGGGGCAATATTGTCTTAAGGACGGATATTACAAATCTTGCATCGACATAAAATTTTGATGCATTCATAAGATACTCATTTCTAGAAATTTTATACAATGATCTTAAGACAATATTAGGATCAAATGGCTTATTCGAGTGCACCAACGACTCCAGTTCATCATGGTAAAAGGCCTGAAAAGTTCAATGGTAACAACTTCAAGCGGTGGCAACGAAAACTGCTCTTTTACCTGACCACACTGAGTTTGGCAAGGCTCTTAACCGATGAGGTTCTTATGGTAGAAGAATGAGAGACTGACACCCAAAAGAGGGCGGCATTTGATGCATGGAATCAAAGTGACTTCCTCTGCAAGAACTATATCCTAAATGGATTAGACAATAAATTATATAACGTTATTTTCTTGTGAAAACAACGAAGGAACATTGGGCATCGCTGGAAAAGAAGTACAAATCCGAGGATGCCGACATGAAGAAATTCATAGTTGGACAATTCATGGATTTTAAGATGATTGACACCAAGCCTGTTATGACACAAGTGCAAGATCTACAAGTGATTTTTCATGACATTCAAGCAGAGGGAATGAGTCTATGTGATTCATTCCAAGTCGCCGCAATGATTGAAAACTTGCATCATATGTGGAAGGACTTCAAGCTATCTCAAGCACAAACGAAAAGAGATGAGTCTTGAAGATTTTGTGGTTTGACTATGAATCGAGAAGAACAACAAGGTTTCCGAGAGAAATGCGCGTAGGTTTCAAATGGAACCACATGCTAACCTAGTTGAACAAACAATCGGATCAAAGCAAAAGTTTGATGGTATGGCCACCAAAAATGGCAAGGTGAAGAAGTTCAAAGGTAAATGTTACATGTGTGGAAACCCAATCGCATGGCAAATGATTGTCATAATAAATACATTCGTGGGAAAGCAAAAGAGCAACTCAATGTGACCGCACATGATCGGATCTCGGATGATTTGAATGATCAAATGCTGACCGCGGTAATCTTTGAAGCGAACTTGGTGGACAATCCTATGGAGAAGCAAAGACGAAGAAGTAAAAACGAGACATTGGAAGTGTTTAAACACTACATAATGAAGTTGAAAATCAACTTAGCAAAAAGATAAAGAATGTTCGAAGCGATAGAGGTGGAGAATATGCAGCATCGTTTGAAGAAGTTTGCACTGAGTATGTCATTATTCACCAAACCACTGCCATTTATTCACCACAATCAAATGGTATTGCCGAAAGTAAGAATCGTCCTCTAAAAGAGATGATGAATGATATGTTGTAAGTTCTGGATTACCCCAAAACTTGTGGGGGGAGCAATCCTATCGGCCAACTTCATTTTGAACAAAATACCACACAAAAATAAGGATGAAACTCTTTATGATTTATGAAAATGTCACAAGCCTTCCTACAAGTACTTGAAAGTGTAGGGGTGCTTGGCTTAGGTAGAAATACCAAAGCCAAAGCAAGTCAAAATAAGGATGAAAACAGTAGGTTGCATCTTCATTGGATATGCACATAATAGTCGTGCATATCGATTTCTGGTTCAAAAATCAGAATTAGATGATGTGCACAAGGGTACAATCATTGAGTCAAGGAATGTGGTATTCTTTGAAGATAGGTTTCTTTGTGAAGAAAACAAGGAAACAAGCCATAAGAAAAGGGTGTAGAAGACGTTAACCGTGACACTATAGAGGAAATAGAGCCACAACGTAGCAAGAGAACCAAAGTGGCTAAGACTTATGGTCCTGACTTCATAACATATGTGTTGGAAAAAAAACCAAGATCGCTTAGCGATGCCTTGTCTGGCCCTGAGGCTCCTATATGGAAAGAGGCTATCAATGGCGATATAGAATCCATAATGCAAAACCACACGTGGGAATTGGTAGACCTTCCAACTGTAAGAAATTCATTGGAATGCAAATGGATTCTTAAAAAAGGAAATATAAGTCCGATCAATTGATAAGCACAAGGCGAGAGGCGAAAGGATATAGACAGAAGGAAAGCATTGATTACTTTGACACATATTCGTCAGTCACGAGAATTACATTCATTAGAGTGATCATCGTTATCGCTGCTCTTAACAATTTAAAGATTCATCAAATTGATGTGAACGACATTCCTCAATGGGGAACTTGAGGAAGAAATTTATATGAAACAACCCGAAGAGTTTGTGGTACCCCGGACAAGAGAAAAGGTGTGTAGACTCGTTAAGTCATTGTATGGGCTTAAGCAATCACGGAAACAAAGGCATGAAAAGTTTGACCAAACAATGTTGTCAAATGGTTTCAAATTAACGAGTGTGACAAATGTGTATATATGAAAGACACGCCTAGAGCATATGTGATAATATGCTTGTACGTTGATGATATGCTCATAGTGGGAAGCAATTTAGAAATCATCAACTGTGACGAAGAAAATGTTAATAAAACATTTTGAAATGAAAGATATGGATGAAGCTGATGTGATACTTGTAATTAAGATTTCCAAGATATCCGAAGGACGGGTGTTGTCTACTCATTATGTTGAGAAAATATTCGAGAAATTTCTCGCAAATGACTCGTCGTCTGTGAAGACACCCTAACTCCCGAATCTACGCTTGGTTAAAAATGAAGGAGACCCTCTCATGAAATTAGAATACTCAAGGATAATTGGCAATCTTATGTATCTCATGAACTGTACACGTCCTGATATTTCATATGCGGTTGGCAAACTAAGTAGATTCACAAACAATCTAAACAATGACAATTGGAAGGCATTGACGATGATACTTAAATATTTAAGATACACCATGCATTATGGATTGCTTTATACAAGATATCATGTTGTATTGGAAGGATACAGTGATGCAAATTGGATATCGGACACTCAAGACTCCAAGTCGACAAGTTGTTATGTGTTTACCATTGGAGGGGTTGCAGTGTCGTGAAAATCTACCAAGCAAACTTGTATTGTTAGATCCACTATGAAATCTGAATTCATAGCTTTGGATAAAGCAGGAGAAGAAGGCGAATGTCTTAGAAGTTTCTTGGAAGAAATTCCTTGTTGGGAAAAACATGTGCATGCAATTAAAATACATTCTGATAGCCAATCGGCTATAGGATTGGCACAAAGCAACATGTATATGGTGAGTCTAGACATATACTTCGTACACATAATACTATTAAACAATTGATCTCTAATGACGTTATATCCATTGATTACGTGAAGTCAAATGAGAATATTACGGCTCCGCTTACGAAAGGTTTGCCTAAAGATCAAATATATAGTTTATCGAGAGAAATGGGGCTAAAACCTATAATCAAAATCTTGTAGTGGATACCCAACATATGTGACTGGAGATCCGAAGATCTAGGTTCAAAATGGACAATCAAACTACGAGATTGTATAAACACCTTGGAGAATTAATCCCTGACCATTCCTATGATAAATGGTGTAGCCTGCAAAAGGGCACGAGGATAGGCAAAAGTCTTTAATGATTCCTAAGACATATAAGAATATGTTGGAGTATAGCGGGAAACGTTTTTAGGAGATCACCTACGTAAGTGCGAAGTCTGGCCTCCTCAAAGATGTAAAGCACTTACCAAGCATGGTCCAAGGCCGAAATTGACACAACCATAAGAAACCAATACGAACGGTAGAATTGTTATGGTGTGGGTTCAATTGTCTATGTTTACACAACCGACTAAATAGTTCAAGACTATAAGTTCACTATTAAGTCAAGTAAATCCGAGTGAATACAACTATGGAAGATTCAAAGTCGCAAGCTATCTCTCCAGATGTCATAATAGTTCGTCAAAAGCACTCAATTGCATACATGCATTAATTTAATTCATGTGGGGATTGTTTAATTTAATTCATATTGGGATTGTTGGAATTTGAAGTAAATTAAAAGGGGGGAAAAAGACGCGCAATCGATCGCAGCTCAGGCCACGATAGATCGCGCGTTGCAGAAAGTTTCCGTTTGTTGGAAACAGGGGCGCGATCAATCGCACCCTGTGTCTGTTGACAGAATGGTGTGTCCATTCATGTTGGGGTGTGGTTTTTTGCGATATGGTGCATCCAAATGGTGTCCTTTGGACAAAAAACCTTTGTTTACTATAAATAAGACATCTCACACTTGGATTAAAAACCAATTTCGAAATTAACATCAGATTTGAAGATCAATTTTTGAGCATTTTGTTTGTTCATCAACTTTCTTCATATTGAGTACTTTGAATCTTTGTGATTTGAAGTGCTTCTATCACAAACTATAGTCGTTGTATCTTGGGAGACAAATTACCAAAGGAAACCGTTAGCACCAAGGCGGGGCAATATTGTCTTAATGACGAAGATTACAAATCTCGCATCGACATAAACTTTAAAGCTATTGTCATTCTTGTTGCTACTTGACACATTCCTAAGACCGAAATTGAAACACACATATATGGTTCCAATCATGGACAACTTTCACCATAAATGTGTATTTTGTACAATTTCCATAAATTTTATACAACAAATTGTAAAGTTCCATGGAATGACTTAAAAAATTCTTGCAATTTGGAGAATCAAAATTTAGGAATCTTTGTGTCATAAAAGTTTTGCTCAAAGAACCGGTGATCAAGTACTAAGATCCACAAAACAATGGAAAAAAGATTATTGATGTACAAAAAGTATTTTGAACCACTCCTAACTTTATAAGCTATGAGAAGCATAAACAATTAATCTTAGTAAAGTAAAATCTCGTAAAAAGTTTAAGCTTTAAATACATGGACCATCCGCTAAAACAGATAGCCAGTCCTTTGGGAACGGACAGGATGAACTGACTGTGCTGAAGATGGCTCAACCCTCGGGTTGACGGCCCATCCGTTGATTTGCCTCGCCGTTGCTTGATTTTCATACCATGGACATTGTAATACGGAAGACAAATTTTCTTTATTAGCAAAATGTAATATAAAATATGTTTAAATGCATTAATTTTCATTATAATATAAGTACTAAATTTATGTATTAAGAACTTTGGAAAAAATATGTTCAAGCAAGATTCTATTCCCATTCATTAAGGATGAGAATAGATCACAATCAACCTATGAAAAAAGGAAAATTTTGATGATATCCGTTTGCATTTATATATCAATCATTGATGTTGAATATTTTACATCAATGGCGATGATGCTCCGACGTAAAAAGAGAGTCAAGAGCAAGATTATATTCCCAGTAATTAAAGATGAGAGTACATGACAAACAAACTACAAACACACATTCGCACTCAAGATTCTATTCTCACTTATTAAAGATGAATATAACATCCATGGGAATCAATGCCCTATTTCTCAATAATAATATAAAAGGAATCAAAATAATTGAATCGATTCTCTATTTTCAATCAATAAAGGAGGACAAGAAGTAGACCTGACCATGGTTTAGAACTGCCGGTTTGAGGGTTCAAAACACCTCGACTCTTAGCATTAACTTTCCTTGACCGTTCCGATTCATGATTTGTTATGGTTACGGTTTGACCCTTATTTTTTAAATAAATTTAAAATATTATTAAAATTTGAAAAAACAGTGTACAAAGTATTTAAATGTGTTTTCCTCCATAGATTAATCATAAAATAACGTGAAATAAATTCAAGCTCAAATAATCAAAATGTGTAAGCTATTTGTTTGATTAATATATATATATATATATATATATATATATATATATATATATATATATATATATATATATATAAATAAAGTATAACATTCTATTTAGATTAAAAATGTTCAAAAGCTTAGTGGTTGAAGAAAATTATTCAAGTTTGAGGTCATGAATTCAAATCTACACCATAACATATGGTTTAAATTTAAAAATGTAAAACAATTAAAATAAACCCTTAGCCGGCGGTTCACGTGTTAGAAAATTATGACCCTTAATCTGTCCGCCTATAGACGGGCCGTTTACGGGTCCGACCAGTCAAACTTTAACTTGGTTAACCGGCTCGTTGACCACAGACTGATTTCGGTTCGGTTCAGGATCATATATGACCATTGGTCGGGTCTAACAAGAAGTAAGCATCAATGCTCTACCATTAATATCGTAACACACAAGACAAAATTGAAAAATCCCACAACCATGCAAATATGTTTCCCACGAGAGTAGCTACACGATCACACCTCAAACAAAAATATATAAATATAATTTAATTATAATATTTTTAAAAATTTAGATTTGAACCAAATTCATGAATTCTTCCCTATCACGTAATTTTCTAGACGGAGAAAATAATCAATTTAGTCATATTAGTTGCCCTATTTTCGGTTTGATACTCTAAATAATCGAAGTTGAATCCTAGTATATTAATTTTGTTTTTTTTTCTTCGTCATATTTCGCCAGAATATTGATATAGTGTCGAACATAACGTCAAATTCTAGCCCCCATTAGCATTGGTGAAATAAGAATAAAAAACAAAAAAAGAACAAACTTACTATATTAAGAAGCAACTTTAATTACTCAAATAGGACTAAAGGTCAAAATATCCAAACTTGCGTGATGAATTTGATTATCATCCTGTCGATAGGAGCTCTTAATTCAGATATAACTGCATGAAAGCTCTTAATTCTGTACAATGACCAATCTCAAGCCTAACCACGTTTCCCTATGGCTATCGACATCAAGCCATTGGAGCACGCCTTAAGCTCGTAGGAGCCTTCCGTCTCGCTAATCGAACATGATGGAGCTGACAGTGTCTCTGATACATACAAGGTTGGATCGCTCACTGTCCGACAGCCCAAGTTCAAATCTCATGTCTGGTATGAGCAAAACAGAAACCAAACATGTCAGAATTTCTTGCTTCCAACGTTGAGAAATTGGGAGCTGATGATGAACTTGGAGAAGCTCTTAAAGGTTGTTTGAAGCATCTAAATTCGCAAAGTGGTGCTTTCTTGACAGGGGATTAGGTGTGTGAAGCTATAGAGAGAGAAGGATTGTATTGCCTATAGATGATTGGGATCATGGTTCGTCGTCACCGTCGTGGTGCCCGGAACGGAGGTCTTCGTCCCAGTTCCAATGATATTTCACAAAACGGTAACATAATGGATTTTTTAAAAAAGAATATTAACAAAATTCAAAACAATTGAATATTTTAGGAAAAATATTTAAAAATATTTACTGGATGCACCCCAAAATGGCGGTTTGTCGTTCCAGAGCAATAAAAACTGTGTTCCGTCTTTCCAGAGCAAAAAATCGTTATTTAGGCGATTTTAGAGTGCATAATGTAATGATTCGATGCTTTACATGAGCATGCATACGCATCATGACATATATTTTGACATTTCATATGTGCATTGGAAAGCATAGAGCTTGGGAATAGAATAAAGTTGAAAATAATAAGAAGAATATATTTATTAATAATAATATATATATATATATATATATATATAAATAATGAATAAATATAAGAAAAAAAATGAATAGATTTGTATATTGAATAAAGTTAGAGAATAGATTGTAACATATTTATTAAATTTAGAATAATACTATATATATTGAATAGATGTTTAATATATTGTTGAGTAGATTTGAAAATAGTAGAATATATTGAATAAAAGTTGAATATATGAAAATATATTAAATAAAAGTGAAAATATGATTAAATTTAAGAAATATGTTGAAGGGTAATTTGGTAATTTTCAACTTTGAAAAAAATAATAATAAATAAAAGATAAAATCGGGAACCGACGTCAATATTGTAGATTTGCACACATTCAGATGTTTTAGTAGATGTAAATGTCGTGAATGAGGAGAGAGAAGAGAGAAAGGAGAGTGTTCCGGCTTCGTTGATTTTCGGACTTCGAAACGACTTCAAAATGAGAAAATAAGTACATATCTGGAATCATCGCTTCGCTACCTTCCTTTTAAGGTAGTTTTTCTTTACGTTTTCTTATGTTTATTTTATGGCATAATCTGAAATAATGCCCAAAGAGTATGAAATAATATATGTGATAGAGTAAACAATGATAAACAATCTTTAACAAGCAAATTGAGATTATGTTGTAGTTTCGAATTTATACAAATTTATGGCATAACTCTAATTAATTCATAGTGAACATATGATATTAAGTTTGGTTGTGCATTTGAAATGCACTTATATGTTATACTTTCGATGCCGGTATCAGTAAGGCGAATTAAGCAATTACTATGAGATAGGAGTATCGATTGTGAGTATATCCTTATAACTTGGCATTTAATGTATATGAGTATGTGATTTGTGTTCTATGAGTACCGTGAATTGGTGAATGGATTGTAATAAATGCAATATGACGTGCAAGAACTAAATTGAGTTCTGAAATGTACATGTTGAGACGTGATGTTATACGATCTATATGATGTTATTTGCCTTATTATTTCGATGTTATGCATATGATTATGACATGTGCATTCATAAGAGATTAAAGAACTATGTTATGGCCACTAATGACCTTGAACCATGTGTTATTACATTCTGAGTACGGTCAGAATTACAGAACCAAAGAATATCGATCCCGAGTTAATTGAGAACTCAAAAGGGGATCTACAGAGTGCCATGGTCATATCTGATCACAGATTGTTCTTGGTATTAGTTGGTGCATAACAGAATAACAATATGGGCATACATATGCATCATTTTGTTTTATACGAATCATGTGAATTGATGTAAAGATTATGATGAATCGTGTGAGTTTATTCATGTGATTATGTGGATATAAATTATATGCTTATGTGATTTTAAATACTACGTTATTTGAATATGCTCATTGAGAATGCAACTCACCAAATGCAAATGTTGATTTTCAGTTGATGTAGATAAAGTTTGAACATACAAGGTGTTTCTGCATATTTTGAAAGTATGGATCCAAGGTCGGCTGGCTGACTCTAGTCTTTCTCCCATGCTCATCATTTGCATATACTGTATAGGTTTTTGGTTGGTTGTGAGGGGTACAACCTTGGTTATTTTTGTGGCACATATATCTCTCTATGCATTGTAAATTATAATATGCTAAAAGTCTTGATTGTATGATATGAAATTGCAAGTTCCGCTGCCATTAAAAATTTGTTATATGCCTCATGTGTATGTGTTTTGTGTAAGAGTGTCACAATTGATTTGGTATCAGAGCAAGGTTAGAGGTTCTGTAAACTGTCACATGTACATTGTCATTATCTGGCAAATGGTTGCATAAGTCATCATTTACGTCATATAGGTTTAATGATGAGCAAAGTATTCATGGAGGGGAAGGATCAGCCGAGGCCTAAGTCACATTCATCATTTTCATTTCCACCTCATGCACAAAGAATACCTGTTGAGGCCTATCGACAATTTCCACCTGTTTATCCTTCGGAAACACGTGAAATGAGGTATGATAAATTAAGAAAAATGGGAGCTATTGACTTTATGGGTACTACTGATCCATCTGAGGCAGAGACTTGGTTGAAGAGAACAGAAAGGATTCTGAATTTGATGAAATGTACACCCGAGGAGAAATTTGATTACACAGTGTCGCTTCTTCGGGGTAATGCTTATGATTGGTGGGAGACTATTTCACATAGTACTGCTCAGCCATCTGTTTTGACATGGGATGAATTTCTGTTGAACTTTAATGATGCCTACCTACCTGAACTTTATAAGGATCAGAAAGAGAGAATTTCTTGATCTGAAACAGTGGAATTGATCAGTGGTTGAATATGCGGTACTCTTTAATCAGTTATCTCATTATGCTCCTCACTTGGTAGACAGAAAAGAAGAAGTGTAGGAGATTTGAAATAGGACTTCGATTTACTATTCATGATCGCCTCACACCTACAGACTTGGAATCTTTAGCAAGCTGAAAGCTGCAGTGGTACGTGCTGAAAAGTTAGAAGCTGAATCCAAAGCCTTCCAATTAACAAAAAAGACAAAGTGACGAAGTTGGTGGATTTGGACAGAAGAATGGATTCAATGCACCTACATAGAAAAGTTTCCCCAGTGGTTCTAAAGGTGTCAGTTCCAGTGGTGCAACATCTACTAGTAAATTTTTGGTTCTATACCATCAGTTATGACTTGTGTGCATTGTGGTAGAAATCATTATGGAGAGTGTACAATGTTTACAGGAAAATGTTTCGATGTGGAGAACCTGGACATATAGCAAGGAATTGTTCAAAGTCACGTGAAGAACCTACAGTTGAGCAAAAGGTCAAGTGGTTTTACTCCTAACAAAGGAAGAGATCGAGGACGATTTGGTATGGGCAGAGGAATCAGTACAGAGGAAAGTAAAGCCAATAATCAGGCCAGAGTTTTTGCTATGACACAGGAAGAAGCAAATGTAGCACCATCTGTGATTACCGGTAATTTATCAATTTCTGGTTTAACAGCTTATGTTTTATTTGATCCTGGTGCAACACATTCAGTCATATCACAAAACATTCATGATGCATTTGCATGAAACACCAGTATCATTGGGTTATGATTTATTTGTTCAAACCCCAGTAGGGAGCATGATTGTGATAACTACTGTGTATCAGAATTGTAAAATTTTTATCGGGGATACTGAAATGCTTGCTACTTTACTGATTATGCCGTTAAAGGATTTTGATGTGATTCTGGGTATGTATTGGTTAACTGAATATCATGCTAAGTTGGATTGTTTTACCAAAGAAATAATACTACAACTTCCTGATCAGTCCCAGACAGTAGTTCATGGTAAAAGAAAAATCTTACCTACATGTGTAATATCTGCATCTATGGCATTCAAATTGGTTAAGGGTGGTTGTGAAGCATATTTAAATCATATTATAGGTAGCAGATTATGTGGTTTGAAACTTGAAGATATTTCAGTGGTTAGAGAATATCCAGATATATTTCCAGATGATTTACTAGTATTAACACCAGATATAGATACTGAGTTTACCATCGAAATACCGGTGGGTACAGCGCCAATTTCTATTTCTCCTTATAGAATGTCACCTATTGAATTAAAAGAATTGAAAACTCAGTTACAAGAACTAATGGATAAAGGATTCATTAGACCGAGTGTTTCACATTGGGGAGCACCGGTATTGTTTGTTAACAAGAAGGATAGTACTTTAAGGCTATGCATAGATTATCGACAGTTGAATCGAGTAACTATAAAGAATAAATATCCATTGCCAAGTATTGATGATTTATTTGATCAGTTGCAAGATGCTACAGTCTTTTCAAAGATTGATCTGAGATCAGGGTATCATCAGTTGAAAATTTCTGAGTCTGATGTGTCAGAAACAGTTTTTAGAACCAGGTATGGCCACTATGAATTTTTAGTAATGCCTTTTGGTTTGACTAATGAACCTGCTGCATTTATGGCATTGATGGATGATGTGTTTAGACCGTATCTGGATAGATTTGTGATTATATTTATTGATGACATTTTGATATATTCTAAATCTGCTGAAGAACATGAACAACAATTGAGAATTGTGCTACAAACCTTAGGTGAGAAACAGTTGTATGCAAAACTCAGCAAATGTAAATTTTGGTTAGATCAGGTTGTCTTTTTGGAACATATAAAGTTGATCCAGTGAAAATTGAAGCAGTAACTAAAAGGGGGTGCCCGAAAAATGTTGCAGGAGTTCGTAGTTTTCTTGGTTTAGCTGGATACTATAGGAGCTTTGTTGAAAACTTCTCTCTTATAGCAACTCCATTGACAAAATTATTGCGCAAGGGTATTATTTTTTAGTGGACAGATGAATGTCAAAAGAGCTGTGATATCCCCGAAATAATTGATTGCAATTTGAGCATTAATTGTGTTTGTATGATTAATTATGGGCTGGAATTAATTATCATATTGAAATGCTTAGTCACATGATAGAGTGACCCGGGAGAGCATTTCAGGGTGCATGTTGTGCATGTTGGGAAAATTGCTATTAGCATGATTTATTTGCCATGGTTATCAATTAATTGGAAATCATGAGTTTAATTGGTATTTGGTGCAATTTGGATTAATGCTTTTAAAAATATCATGTTGGGGTGTTTTATACACCATGTGATTGTGGAATGCATTTCATTTTAAACACCCCACTTTATCACCCACTTTACCATTTTACTCTTTAATTCCCCAACATTCCCCCAACCCTAACCTCTTCCCTTATTTTCGTTTTTGACCCCAAGGAGGAAGAGAAATCTTTGCTCAAACTTTTGTGGAGTGATTCTTGGTAAGATTTAAGGTCTAGGAAGGGTATATGTCCCTCCTTGTTGTTTTTGCAAAGATTTGTTTTGATTTGAGTTTTTGAAATGGGTTTGTTGTGGGTTGGTGTTGTTTTGGTTGAGGGTTGGATTTATGTTTGTTTTGAGGTGTATTTTGGAGGATTATGATGTTATTTTGTTGTGGGTTTGATGGTTTAAGTTTTAGTATGGTTTGGGATGGTTTTGGGTGCATTAATGGTGGAAAAATCGCGAGTCTGTGCGAGGCGATCGACCGCCTGAAAAGAGGCGACCGATCGCCGATGGGCAGTAGCAAAATCGCAGGGCAGGCGATCGATCGCCTGACATGGGGCAACCGATCGCCGAGAGGCAGTGTCCAATTCATGGGGTAGGCGATCGATCGCCATGTTTGGCGCGATCGATCGCCGCGAAGTAAAAATTGAGGCGATCGATCGCCTCAGCGAAGCGATCGATCGCCAGCTGTGGAATTTTGAAAAATGAATTCTTTTGACGAATTTTTGGTATTCGACTATTATTTGGCTTCTAATATGGGGTTGTGTGATTGTGTAGAACCATCCCAGGTAGCAACGCAACCAAGGAAGTGAAGCCATATCAATTCCACTTTTGGAAAGGTACATAGAGGACGTACGGGCACCCAACGGTACATGTATCTAATATACTCGTTGTTTATGCATTGTGGATGCGAGTATATGTGGAATTATGCATTGTGGATGCAAATACATGTTGAATTATGCATGATGATTGTATATGCATATGATGGTTATTGGTGCACATCCCATGAGTCGTGGTCATCCCTTGATGATTTTAATGCTTGCCGCTATTTGGTTTGTTGCCGCTAAATGTGAAGCGAGCGGTGGGAGCGCCGCATGTCACATTTGAGCGTGGTTATCATATAGGGCGAGGAAAGAATATTTGCCGCTCAATGTGAAGCGAGGGGTGGGAGCGCCGCATGTCCATTGAAGCGAGGTTATTCTATGCCGCCTATATGTAAATAAGCGAGGGGCATTAAAATACATTGTGATGGACAGACTAGGGATTGGTGATTGGTATTTGGTGTTGATGAAATGGTATTATGTCATGACATGTGTAGACCATTAAATAGTCTATTGATTATACTCATGAGTTATGGTACAGGGACAACCAAACTGGAAGCGTTTAAAATGCATGGGAAAAACAGGAAGTGTTTTATTGTGATTTATGCATTTACGCCTTATATTCATATTGTGTTGAATATGAATGATATTATTGCTCATGTTTGGGGGTTGTCCTTGTAGGTACACTTTTGGCATGATAAGAAGGGCTAAGCGGGTTGAGGTGGTGAGCTTGTGAAGAACACTCTTGGTAGATGAAGGACAGGATTACTTTTGTATAGTGTCTACTCTAGGAGTAGTGTAAAGCTATAGTTAATACATTCATTTGATTGGGAATGTAACTAATCCATTTGACAGTCCTCATTTTGGCATGTAACTCTTAAGGCTCATAGTCTCAACATGATTATTTTACTCTGATCATTTATATTAGCTCTAATTATGCCTATAATCCGCACTTAAGGAACTAGGGTCCTTACATTAGTGGTATCAGAGCAGTGGTTAGAGAACCCGGGAACGAGTGAAGGGTAGCCTTAGCATGATTGGCTAGGTGCTTACATTTGAAGCATGTTTATGCATGTGGTGCATATTGATGTATATCCTGTTATACTAAATGCTTATTATCATTCCTGTTATCTAACGGCATAACATATATATTTGTTTTGGAATTGTTGTTAACCTTTGTGTTACAGCATGGCTGCTATGAATGCGGGGAACCTTAATGAAGAGGTTGGCGATGTTGGGAGCGTGAACGCTAGTATTGGTCAGGCAAACCCTCTGCCTCCACCAGCTGTAGGCATGGAACCAGTGGCTCAGTTATTACTGCTTGGTGAGATTAGCTTGACTCAGTTTCTATCTTACCACCCGCCCCGGTTTGAGGGAACAGAATCAGGAGAGGAGGCTGAGGAGTGGTTAGAAAGGCTTGAACAGATATTTGTATCGGCTCCTTGTGCTGTAACAGCATGGCTGAGGATGGCGGAGTTCCAGTTGGCAAAGAAACCTTTAATATGGTGGAGGAGCACGGTAATGGAACTGAGAGCACAGGGTGCTGTGATTGATTGGACACTCTTCAGAACCCGGTTTCTAAACCGGTACTTCTCTGCGGCGGCGAGGCAGACGAAGGAAGATGAGTTTGCAAGCTTGAAATAAGGGAGCATGTCGGTGTCAGATTATGCCATGCATTATTCCTCGTTGCTGAGGTATGTTCCACACATTGCCACCAATGGGCATGCGAAGATGAGAAACTTCATGAAGGGGTTGCGACCGGAGCTTTTTAACCGGGTTATCACCAATAACCCCACTTCTTTTGATGATGCTCTCACAAGAGCAGAGCTTGCGGAGATTGGAGTTGGAGCCTATCCTAGTGTCGTACCCCCACAAGTGCCACAACAGCGGCAAGCTACTGATAGCTTGAGGCCCCGAGGAGAGCCATTTAAACCTCGTGGTGCCTCTTCATCCTCACGGTTCAGTGGGAAGAAATTCTTTGGGCAGAAGCAAGAGGGCAAGAAGAACAATTGGTCAGCCAACCGAGGGCCTACGCAAGGAAATAGGCCGGGAGAGCCAAGGTGCGACAATTGTGGAGGGCCACATTCTTCGAGTAAGTGCCCTGCCTGTTATAGCTGTGGCAAGATGGGCCACATCTCTCGTACTGCCCCACCCGGGGAGGACAGTCAGAGTTTCAGGGCAACAGGCCAAGATTTGATGACAGGACAGTACACCAGAGGCAGCAGTTCGTGCCTCGACCATCGGGAGGTCAGACAGTGGGACCGTCCCAGGGACAGGTGTATGCACTGACCAGAGAGCAGGCCCAGGCAGCCCAGAGGAGGTGATCGTCGGTACGTGTCATTTATTTACGTACCCTGCTTTTATTTTGATAGATACAGGTGCCTCCCACTCTTTTGTATCTGTGGGCTTTGTGGAAAGACACCATATGCGCACGTCTTCTTTACCCACGCCTCTCATGGTCTCGACACCCACTGGAAGAAATGTCGTTGCCGATCAATTTATGGCAGATTGCCTCATTTATTTTGAGGGCAACGAGTTGAAGGCAGACTTGATTGTGTTGGGCATGTCAGACTTCGACTGCATCATGGGTATTGACATTCTGAACAGATATCAGGCAGTGGTAGATTGCCGGCAGAGAACAGTGAGGTTCAGATCTGATTTGGGAATTCAGTGGACTTTTTATGGCAACGGTTCTCGTGCGAAGATCCCGTTGATTTCGGCAATCAAGATGTCTCAGTTGTTGGAACGTGGCCACACGGGCTATCTCATCTATGCCGTGGACACGTCTGGGAAGAATAAAGAATTAAGAGTTGAGGATGTACCAGTGGTAGCAGAGTTTGCTGATATATTCCCAGAAGAGATCCCAGGTTTTCCACCGGCTAGAGAAGTTGAGTTTGGGATCGAGTTGTTACCAGGGACATCCGCTATCTCTCGTGCACCTTACAGGATGGCACCGGCAGAGTTGAGAGAGTTGAAGGAGCAATTGCAGGAGCTCCTAGATAAAGGATATATACGCCCGAGCGTATCGCCATGGGGCGCACCGGTTCTCTTTGTGAAGAAGAAGGACGGTTCGATGCGGTTGTGCATCGATTACCGGCAACTGAATAAGGCCACAGTGAAGAACAAGTATCATCTCCCAAGGAATGATGGTCTGTTTGATCAGCTGCAAGGTACCAGACTTTATAGCAAGATTGATTTGAGATCCGGGTACCATCAGATCTGAGTCAGAGAGGAGGATGTGCAGAAGACAGCATTTCGGACTCGATATGGACATTATGAGTTCCTAGTGATGCCGTTCGGTGTGACGAATGCCCCGGCTGTCTTTATGAGCTTGATGAATCGGCTATTCCAACCCTATCTTGATCAGTTCGTCATTGTATTCATCGACGACATTCTCATCTACTCCCGGAGCGAGGAAGAGCACGTGAAACACTTGAGGACAGTGCTCCAGATTCTCAGAGACCACCAGTTGTATGCCAAGCTCAGCAAGTGTGAGTTTTGGTTGAGCAGTGTAGTGTTTCTGGGGCATGTCATATCTAGCAGCGGGATATCAATGGATCCCAGGAAGATTGAGGCTGTGATGGAGTGGGCTGCACCCACTTCTGTACCTGAAATACGGAGCTTCCTTGGTTTGGCCGGTTATTATCGACGCTTTGTCGAGGGATTTTCGAAGATCGCCAAGCCATTGACACAGTTGACCCAGAAGGGAGTACCATTCTTTTGGTCAGAAGCTTGTGAGGAGAGTTTCCAGGAATTGAAGCACCGCTTGACGACGGCGCCAGTATTGGTGATTCCTACGGAAAACTCCAGATTTGTTTTGTATACCGATGCATCACTTCAGGGCCTTGGGTGTGTACTGATGCAAGATAAGCATGTGGTAGCTTATGCATCGAGGCAGTTGAAGCCGCATGAGACTAGATACCCAGTCCATGACTTGGAATTGGCGGCTACCATCTTCGCCCTAAAGATGTGGAGGCATTATTTGTATGGTACGTCGTTTACCATTTACACGGATCACAAGAGCCTCAAGTTTTTATTCACTCAGGCGGAGCTGAACATGAGGCAGAGAAGGTGGATGGACTTACTCAAGGACTACGATTGTGAGATTGAGTACCATCCCGGAAAAGCTAATTTGACAGCAGACGCTTTGAGCCGGAAAGTGAGGAGTACTGCTGAGGACGTCATCCAATTGTCGGCTATGATGACCTCCTATTGCCATCTAGGCTATGATTTTGACATAGATGCATCACCTGTATATGTATCGACCTTGTTAGCTGAGCCGGATATCTATGAGAACATCAGGAGAGCTCAGAGGTCAGATGATGAGGTTCAGAGATGGTTATCTTTAGTACATCTTGGTCAGCCAACGAAATTCAGAGTGGCCGATGACTGATCCTTGAGATTGGGTAACCGTTGGGTGGTTCCGAGTACGCTGGAGTTGCGTAGAGGGATCTTGGAGCGAGCTCATAGTAGCAGACTTAGTATCCACCCAGGCGGGAAGAAGATGTATAAAGATCTGCGTGGTCAGTTTTGGTGGAAAAGAATGAAGCTTGATGTCGTCGCTTTTGTTAAGAGGTGCTTGATCTGCCAGCAGGTTAAGGCAGAGAGGCAGAGACGTGGCGGCGAGTTGAGAAGCTTGGAGATACCGAAGTGGAAGTGGGAACATATTTCCATGGACTTCGTGACTCACCTGCCAAGGAGTACTTCAGGTTTTGATGCTATTTGGGTGATTGTGGATCGATTGACTAAGGTAGCTCATTTCATTCCCCATAGCATGACTTTCACCTTTTTGAGGATGGCGCAGTTGTATATTCGAGATGTGGTGAGATTGCATGGGATCCCCATTTCCATAGTGTCGGATCGAGATCCCCGATTTACATCTCATTTTTGGGAAGGTCTTCAATCAGCCTTGGGAACTGAAGTTAGATTGAGCACTGCTTATCATCCTCAGACGGATGGCCAGAGCGTACTATCCAAACGCTCGAGGACATGTTGAGGTCTTGTGTATTGGAGTTTGATGTTTCTTGGCAAGATTCAGTGGCCTTGGTAGAATTCTCCTATAATAATAGCTACCAGGCAAGCATATAGATGGCTCCTTTTGAGGCCCTTTATGGCAGACGGTGTAGATCACCCTTGTGTTGGGATGATTTGGACCGCAAATCGATCTGAGGACCGGAGTTGATTCGGGAAATGGAAGAGAAGATAAAGATGATAAGGCAGAAAATGAAAGCAGCCCAGGACAGACAGGCAGCTTATGCGAATAAACGGCGGAGACCGTTGGAATTTCAGTTGGGAGATAAGGTCTTTTTGAAGATCTCGCCTTTCAGAGGCGTTGTGCGATTTGGGATGCGCGGAAAATTGTCTCCGAGGTATGTTGGACCGTACGAGATTTTGCAGCGCATTGGCACCTTAGCTTACCGACTGGCTTTGCCGCCTTCTTTATCTGGTATACATGATGTGTTTCATGTATCGATGCTGCGGAAGTATGAGCCGGATCCATCTCATGTGTTACAGCCTTCCGAGGTCCAGTTGGAATCCGATGTGTCTTATGTGGAACGGCCTGTTAGAATTCTGGATCGAGCAGACCGTAGACTTTGGAACAAAGTGATACCTATGATCAAGGTTCAGTGGGATCGCAGGGGTGTCGAGGAGGCTACGTGGGAGACGGAGCGGCATATGGTGCAGCACTACCCGGAACTATTCTCTGGTATGTGATTATGTTTAGTTTCTTTTGGGGTAAGTGCATGTGATTTCGAGGACGAAATCTTATAAGTAGGGGAGTATTGTGATATCCCCGAAATAATTGATTGCAATTTGAGCATTAATTGTGTTTGTATGCTTAATTATGGGCTGGAATTAATTATCATATTGAAATGCTTAGTCACATGATAGAGTGACCCGGGAGAGCATTTCAGGGTGCATGTTGTGCATGTTGTGCATGTTGGGAAAATTGCTATTAGCATGATTTATTTGCCATGGTTATCAATTAATTGGAAATCATGAGTTTAATTGGTATTTTGGTGCATTTTGGATTAATGCTTTTAAAAATATCATGTTGGGGTGTTTTATACACCCTGGGATTGTGGAATGCATTTCATTTTAAACACCCCACTTTATCACCCACTTTACCATTTTACTCTTTAATTCCCCAACATTCCCCCAACCCTAACCTCTTCCCTTATTTTCGTTTTTGACCCCAAGGAGGAAGAGAAATCTTTGCTCAAACTTTTGTGGAGTGATTCTTGGTAAGATTTAAGGTCTAGGAAGGGTATATGTCCCTCCTTGTTGTTTTTGCAAAGATTTGTTTTGATTTGAGTTTGTTATTTGAGTTTTTGAAATGGGTTTGTTGTGGGTTGGTGTTGTTTTGGTTGATGGTTGGATTTATGTTTGTTTTGAGGTGTATTTTGGAGGATTATGATGTTATTTTGTTGATGGGTTTGATGGTTTAAGTTTTAGTATGGTTTGGGATGGTTTTGGGTGCATTAATGGTGGAAAAATCGCGAGCCTGTGCGAGGCGATCGACCGCCTGAAAAGAGGTGACCGATCGCCGATGGGCAGTAGCAAAATCGCAGGGCAGGCGATCGATTGCCTGAAATGGGGCGACCGATCGCCGAGAGGCAGTGTCCAATTCATGGGGTAGGCGATCGATCGCCATGTTTGGCGCGATCGATCGCCGCGAAGTAAAAATTGAGGCGATCGATCGCCTCAGCGAAGCGATCGGTCGCCAGCTATGGAATTTTGAAAAATGAATTCTTTTGACGAATTTTTGGTATTCGACTATTATTTGGCTTCTAATATGGGGTTGTGTGATTGAGTAGAACCATCCCAGGTAGCAACGCAACCAAGGAAGTGAAGCCATATCAATTCCACTTTTGGAAAGGTACGTAGAGGACGTACGAGCACCCAACGGTACATGTATCTAATATACTCATTGTTTATGCATTGTGGATGCGAGTATATGTGGATTTATGCATTGTGGATGCAAATACATGTTGAATTATGCATGATGATTGTATATGCATATGATGGTTATTGGTGCACATCCCATGAGTCGTGGTCATCCCTTGATGATTTTAATGCTTGCCGATATTTGGTTTGTTGCCGCTAAATGTGAAGCGAGGGGTGGGAGCGCCGCATGTCACATTTGAGCGTGGTTATCATATAGGGCGAGGAAAGAATATTTGCCGCTCAATGTGAAGCGAGGGGTGGGAGCGCCGCATGTCCATTGAAGCGAGGTTATTCTATGCCGCCTATATGTAAATAAGCGAGGGGCATTAAAATACATTGTGATGGACAGACTAGGGATTGGTGATTGGTATTTGGTGTTGATGAAATGGTATTATGTCATGACATGTGTAGACCATTAAATAATCTATTGATTATACTCATGAGTTATGGTACAGGGACAACCAAACTGGAAGCGTTTAAAATGCATGGGAAAAACAGGAAGTGTTTTATTGTGATTTATGCATTTACGCCTTATATTCATATTGTGTTGAATATGAATGATATTATTGCTCATGTTTGGGGGTTGTCCTTATAGGTACACTTTTGGCATGATAAGAAGGGCTAAGCGGGTTGAGGTGGTGAGCTTGTGAAGAACACTCTTGGTAGATGAAGGACAGGATTACTTTTGTATAGTGTCTACTCTAGGAGTAGTGTAAAGCTATAGTTAATACATTCATTTGATTGGGAATGTAACTAATCCATTTGATAGTACTCATTTTGGCATGTAACTCTTAAGGCTCATAGTCTCAACAAGATTATTTTACTCTGATCATTTATATTAGCTCTAATTATGCCTTTAATCTGCACTTAAGGAACTAGGGTCCTTACAAGAGCTTTGAAGAATTGAAAGAACGACTCACAACTGCTCTAGTTTTGACAATTCCTTCAGGTACTGATGATTTTGTTATTTATAGTGATGCTTCATTCCAGGGTTTGGGATGTGTTTTGATACAACTTGGTAACGTTATAGCTTATGCTTCTCGGCAACTTAAACCATATTAGATGTCTTATCCTACTCATGATCTTGAACTTGTCGCAGCTGTTTTTGCATTAAAGATGTGGAGACATTATTTGTATGGTACTACATTTCAAATCATTACTGATCATAAAAGTCTGAAATATCTATTGAGTCAGAAGGAATTGAACATGCATCAAAGAAGATGGCTTGAATTATTGAAAGATTATGAATGCACTATTGAATATCATCCTGGAAAGGCTAATGTTGTTGTTGATGCTTTGAGCAGAAAATCATATGGTATTGTTTCATATCTTTCAGTGCATTCTTTACCATATTTGTTAGACTTGAGAAAGATGAATGTTGCATTGAATGTTGATGAGACTTGTATTATTTGTGCTTCGCTTTGTATCCGTCCAGTAATAACTGAAAGGATTAAAAATGCTCAATTTTGTGATGATAAACTAATCAGTATTACAGAACATGTGAAACAAGGAAATAGTACAACATTTGTTATCAATGATGATGGTAGTTTATCAATCAATAATCGACTATGTGTTCATAATGTGAATGGCATAAGGCATGAAATAATAGAGGAAGCGCATATTGCACCTTATGCTATGCACCCTGGTAGCATAAAGATGTATCAAACATTGAAAACCCATTATTGGTGGTCTAGAATGAAGAAGGATGTGGCCGAGTATGTATCAAAATGTTTGACTTGCCAACAGGTTAAAGCCGAACATCAAGCACCGGTGGATAAATTACATCCATTACCTATTCCAGTTTGGAAATGGGAACGTATAACAATGAATTTTGTTTATGGTTTACCTGTAACACCGAGGAAGAATGATGCAATTTGGGTGATTATTGATCGATTGACAAAGTCAGCTCACTTCTTACCATTTAGATGGGGATCTACACTTGAAAGTTTAGCAAAAATGTATGTGAATGAAATTGTTAGATTACATGGTGTGCCTTTATCTATTGTATCAGATCGAGATCCTCGTTTTAAATCATGATTTTTGGGAAGTTTACAAGAAGCTTTGGGTACTAAATTACATTTTAGTACAACATTTCATCCACAAACAGATGGACATTCAGAAAGAACGATCCAGACTTTAGAAGATATGCTTCGATCACGTGTTCTTGATTTTAGAGGTTCATGGGATGATTATATTGCTTTGATGGAATTTACATACAATAATCAATATCATTGCAGTTTGGTATGTCACCATATGAAGCCTTATATGATAGAAAGTGAAGAAGTCCAGTATGCTGGGATGAAGAAGGAATGCGAATATTAAAAGGTCCAGATCTCATTCAAGAGACAGTTGAAAAGATAAAAATTGTGAAAGGTCGATTGAAAGCAGCGCAAGATAGACAAAAGAGTTATGTTGATCAGTAGGTGAGAAAGTATTCCTTCGTGTCTCTCCTTGGAGAGGTGTTCTTAGTTTTGGAAAGAAAGGCAAATTGAGTCCGCGATACATTGGTCTCTATGAGATACTTGATAAAGAAAGTTGGACCATTAGCTTATCGTCTTGCATTACCTCCTGAATTGTCTCAGATTCATAATGTATCCATGTTAGTATGCTTCGAGATACAGATCAGATCCATCTCATATCCTTCAAAAATGAACCGATTGAAATTTTTGAAAATTTAAGTTATGTTGAAGAACTGGTTGAGATATTAGAAGACAAGGATAAACAGTTAAGAAGTCGAGAAATTTCTATGGTAACGATTCTATGGAAGAATCATTCTGAACGTGAAGCTACGTGGGAAACATAGGAACACGTGACAACACAATATCCGTGGTTATTTCCTGATACATGTATAAATTTTGAGGCCGAAATTTTCTAAAGGGGGGGGGAGGAATTGTAATGACCCGACACTTTACATGATCATGCATACGCATCATGACATATATTTTGACATTTTATATGTGCATTGGAAATCATAGAGCTTGTGAATAGAATAAAGTTGAAAAGAATAAGAAGACTATATATATTAATAATAATAATAATATATAATGAATAAATATAAGAAATAAAATGAATAGATTTGTATATTTAATAAAGTTAGAGAATAGATTGTAACATATTGATTAAATTTAGAAAAATACTATATATATTGAATAGATGTTTAATATATTGTTGAGTAGAGTTGAAAATAGTGAATATATTAGAATATATTGAATAAAAGGAATATATGAAAAGATATTGAATAAAAGTTAAAATATTGTTTAAATTTAAGAAATATATGTTGAAGGGTATTTTGGTAATTTTTAAATTTGGAAAAATATAAAATAATAAAAGATAAAATCCGGAACCGACTTCAATATTGTAGATTTGCACACATTCACATGTTTTAGTAGGTGTAAATGCCGTGAGTGAGAAGAGAGAAAGGAAAGTGTTCCGGCTTCGTTGATTTCGGACTTCGAAACGACTTCAAAACGAGAAAATAAGTACATATCTAGAATCCTCGCTTTGCTACCTTCCTTTTTAGTTTTTCTTTACTTTTTCTTATGTTATTTTATGGCTTAATTTGAAATAATGCCCAAAGAGTATGAAATTAGTATATGTGATAGAGTAAACAATGGTAAACAATCTTTAACAAGCAAATTGAGATTATGTTGAGTTTCAAATTTATATGAATTTATGGCATAACTATAATTAATTCATAGTAAACATATGATATTAAGTTTGGTTGTGCATTTTGAAATGCACTTATAGGTTCTACTTTCGATATCGGGACAATAAGACGAATAAAGCAATTCCTACGAGATAAGAGTTTCGATTGTGAGTATATCTTATAGCTTGGCATTTAATTTATATGAGTATGTGATTTGTGTTCTATGAGTACCGTGAATTGGTGAATGGATTTGAATAAATGCAACATGACGTGCAAGAACTAAATTGAGTTCTGAAATGTACATGTTGAGACGTGATGTTATACGATCAATATGATGTTATTTACCTTATTATTTCGACGTTTTACATATGATTATGGCATGTGCATTCATAAGAGATTAAAGAACTATGTTATGACCACTAATGACCTTGAACCATGTGTTATTGCATTCTGAGTACGATCGGAATTACAGAATCAAAGAATATCGATCCCTAGTTAATTGAGAACTCAAAAGGGGATCTACGGAGTGTCATGGTCATATCGTGATCACTAATTGTTCATGGTATTAGTTGGTGCATAACAGAATAACAATACAGACATATATGTGCATCATTTCGTTTTATACGAATCATGTGAATTGATGTAAAGATTATGATGAATCGTGTGAGTTTATTCATGTGCTTATGTGTATATAAATTATATGCTTATGTGATGTTAAATACTACGTTATTTGAATATGCTCATTGAGAATGCAACTCACCAAATGCAAATGTTGAAATATGCTCATTGAGAATACAACTCACCAAATGCAAATGTTGATTTTCAGTTGATGTAGATAAAGTTTGAACATACAAGGTGTTTCTACATATTTTGGAAGTATGGATCCAAGGTCGGCTGTCCGACTCTAGTCTTTCTCCCTCAGCTCATCATTTGCATATACTGTATATGTTTTTGGTTGGGTTTTGAGGGTACAACCTTGGTTATTTTTGTGGCACACATATCTCTCTATACCTTGTAAATTATAATATGCTAAAAGTCTTGATTGTATGATATGAAATTGTAAGTTCTGCTGCCATTAATTTTTGCTATATGTCTCATGTGTACGTGTTATGTGTAAGGGGTGTCATAGAGAACACCTTTCCATGACATCCACCTTACATGCTGGAACTCTGGACAGGTAGCAGTCGTTCCGATATCAATTCTACAAACCATGATTAGAATGATATTATGGCAGCCATTTCTGGTTCTGGGTATGGAGTCAAAAGTTTTCAAGATCTCCAAAAGATTGTGAACGCCCTGTAATATAAATTTATTTATAATGTGTTTATCATGTAATATGAATAAATGATGATGAAAAACGATATTTTATTTTTGTAAATGTACTTTGTGTTAAGGATGCTTAATGGTTTCATTGAACCGGAGTGGCGGTTTTACCAACAGCAAAATAAGTCAGATTGAACCCGAGGTTTGATTGAACCCGGGGCTAAATACATGGAACAAGAAATATCATGTTCCTATGTTGTGGTTTGTTTGATACCGCTTTCAAGGACGGGGTCTTGGACGGCATCAAGCGACATGTGTCCTTTACGGCAAGCTGGAAATGATAATAACTGATCTTAGCTTAGATGTGGTGGTTGTAAAATAGTAATAATTTATTTGTATATTTCAGTTTTGTCATTTTGTATTAGAGTTTGGTTGTATATTCAAATTTGTAGGCTGATGTCCAGGGGCATATCCCAAACTTTTTTTTAGTTTTATGCAACTCATAAATTGAGGTTAAATATGCCGTCCAGCCAAAATATTTTTCTTTAGTGTCTTTCAAAACCCTACAAGGATAGACTCAAAAAATTCATCCATCATCCTTCATGGCTTCACTATCGGTCCTTCACTCATCTTCATCGGCTCGCCATCTTCCATCCAATAATCAGCCAATCAAGTAAGTTTTCTTCAACGTCAAGGTAAGATTGCCCAAAAAATATTTGATTTTAAAAATTATAAAATTATTTGCCAGATAACTCAACGGAAGATTGAAATATTTCTATTTTAACCCGTCGATTCTTATCAACGATTTTTTTAGGTCAATTAATAAGAAGTTTGGTGAATCCATTTTTGATTTTCCCTAGTATGAAATGAATGGACCGAATGGACCATGGTCAATGCATCACCAAAAAAAAATGGTGGCTTTGCCCCCAAACCCCACAGCGCATTTGCCTCCAGCCCTCTATGCAAAATTACTGGCTCCGTCCCTGCAGATGTCTCCAAAATTCTGAAGGCATTCAATGCCAACATGCGTGAATTGGTCTAAGTTTGTATACTTGATTAGTCTATAAAATTCAATAATAAAGGTGAAGAAAAGAAGAATCAGAACAATTCACTTCTCCATTTGCTTTCTATTTATCCATCTATTATTTTCCTTCTCTGCCACACCCTTGTTCTTCTGCAGAAAGTTTTGTTTCTTGCTTAATGTTCCAATTTAATTCCAGTTCAAATCTTTGAATCATTAATTGATAATTGGTACCCAACAAAATTATGGTATCAGAGCCATGGTCAATACATATTAAAAAGCTCATTTGATACATCATTCCATTAAAAATGTCTAAACGCCCATTCATATATCTGATGGGGAAAGTTATGAATTTTGGAGAGTCCAAATGTAAACACTATTTATTTGTCAAAATCTTTGGGAAATAGTAGATAATGGTATACTAGAACCGGAAGATACTGAAACTTTGGCAACATGGACTGAAGCAAAGCAATAGAAGTACCGGGAAAATATAAGAAAAGATGTCAAAGCCTTATTGTTTATCCAGCAAGGCGTACATCGATCCATATTTCACAAAATTATGGGTGACAAAAATCGCAAAGATGCCTGTGATATTCTAAAATTGGAGATTCAAGGGTCTGATAAAGTAATCTACATTAAGATTCAATCTTTATGACGAGATTTTGATAATTTAGCCATGAAAGATAAAGAAAGTGTATGAACCTTTATTTCACGTGTTGTTGAAATAATCAATCAAATAAAGAATTATAGATATACCATTCAAGAAATAAAGATCGTTGAAAAATCTTGCGCAGCTTGCCACAAAAAATTGAACATTTTGTGGCATCCGGACCCATCCAGTGAGTCCTCGTGGAGCGATCGAATAATAAAAAGATTTGTCAAAACCTACGATGGTGGAGCTTATGAGATCTTTAGAAGCCTATAAATAAAGAACGAGTAAATTTGTTGGCACTTCTATTGAGCAAGTCTTCGAGTCCAAACTCAATATGGCGGAGAAGAAAAATGTAGAAGGTAGTGAAACAAGCACATCCCAACAATTTCAACAAAAAGGTGGAACAATTTCAGATATCGTGGACGAGGACGAGGAAAACCACGATTTAACAACACTCAAAGAGGTGGTGGTAATATCAATTCTAACCCTTAATGCTTTGCAAAAATCCGGGTCATGAAACAAAAATTTGTTGGGATAGATACAAAACTTACTCATACAAAGATTGCTAGCAAGACAAGAAAAATGAATGAAACAATGCCAACTTCACAGGGGAAATGATCAAAAAATCATGTTCTATTCCTGTATGAACATGATCGATAATTCCTTAAATATGTGGTATTTGGATAGTGATTGCAGTAATCACATGGCAGGACACAAGGATTATTTCATCAAATTTGATGAAAATCTTTCATCGGAAGCCGATATGGGAAAATCAAAATATGTCCAAAACAAATGAATAATAGCTGTGAGAACAAAGGAGGTACCACAAAATTTATTGAAAATGCCATATATGTCTCTGATCTTACTTCAAATTTACTAAGTGTTGGTCAATTAATTCAAAATGAATACTCAGTTAATTTTTGTTTTAAAAAAAGATAAATGCAAAAATAAGGGACAAAGATAAGAAGATGATCGCGACAATTAAAATGGCAAAAAATAAAGTATTTCCGTTGACAATGCCACTAGACAATAATATATCGTTAAAAGTTGAAAAATCTGAAGAATCCATTTTGTGACATTTAACATTTGGACATTTGAACCATGGATTGAAACTGTTGAAAAATAAATAACAAGTGGGCTCTTTCTTTGCAAAATTGTGCTCAATTTCATATTTGGACTCCCAGACATCGAACTATTGGACCAAACACGTGAAGGATGTATGTATGGCAAAATGCACAGATTACATTTTCCTAAGACTGCTTGGAGAGCAACATTGGCCTCTTGAACTGATACATTCAGACATTTGTGAACCAACAAGAACATCATAATTTCAAAACAAAAAATATTTTCTTTTTGTTGTTGATGATTTTAACAGGATGATGTAGGTATACTTTCTGTATGAAAAATCAGAAGCTTTTGGAGTATTCGTCTGTTTCAAGAAGATAGTTGAAAGGCAGATCAATTTCCAACTCAAAACTGATGGTGGTGGGAATTATTGTCTAAAGATTTCTTAAATTATTGCAGTCAAGAAGGAATCCGGATGCAGTTGACATCACGCTATACACCTCAACAAAATGGTGTAACTGAAAGAAAATTAGAACAATTGTTGAAATGGCCGGAAGAATGTTGAAAGCAAAAGTTCTTCCCAACACCTTTGGGCTGAAGCTGATAATACTGCAGTATACATCCTCAACAAATCACCAATGAAAGTCAATCCAAATACAACTTCATACGAAGCATGGCACAAACAAAAACCATATATCAAACATCTTTTAGTTTTTGGATGTTTGGCTTATTCTCGCATTCCTTCACAACAACGAGAGAAATTCGATGAAAAAAATGAAAAAAATATTTTTATTTGTTACAATGATGAATCAAAGGCATGTCATTTGTTTAATCCAAAAAACAAATTAACTAATAATCTCAAGAGATGTGCATTTTGACGAAATGAAAGCCTGGGACTGGGAAAACAAAAATCCAGTCTAATTAAATCGAACAGAAGTTCCGCTGCTAATTCTTCAATAGATACATCACACAACCAAAAGTCATGGATGATGAGATGGCCACTATTCTAAAACTTGGAACCTGTTTGATCCTCCTAAAAGTAAAGATGTGGTTGGATTGAAGTGGATCTACCAAACCAAATTCAATGAAGATGGATCTGTTCAAAAGTACAAAGCTCGACTTGTAGCAAAAGGAAATTCACAACAACCTGGTATATTTTAATGAAACATTTGCACCTGTTGCAAGAATGGATACTATACTTGTTGTTGCTGCAGAAAATGAACTACCAATCTACCAACTTGATGTCAAATCAGCTTTTCTAAATGGAGAGTTGCGGGAAGAAGTCTACGTAGAATAACCACAAGGCTATGTAGTAAAAGAGAAAGAAAATATGGTGTACCGCATCCACAAAGCTCTTTATGGCCTGAAACAAGCACCTCGTGCTTGGAACAATAAAATTGACAATTATTTTACCAACAATGGATTTCATCAAAGCCCAAGTGAGCCATCATTTTATGTCAAAAAGGGAGGTACAAACTATTTTTTGATAGTGTGATTTTATGTTGCTGATTTGATGGATTAGCACTAACTCTGTGATGCTAGAGGAATTCAAAAAGGCCACGATGAAAGAATATGAAATGGCAGATTTGGGCCTTATGAAATATTCTGGGCCTTATGAAATATTCTCTTGGAATTCAAGTGCAACAGAAAAAAAGAGAAATTTTTATTTCTCAAGAAAAATATACAAAAGATGTGCTGAAAAAAATTAATATGTCAATGTATAATCTCTTCACAACTCTAATGGCCTTAAATGAAAAATTAAGCAGAATGATGCAGCAAAAAAGGCCAACGCAACAATTTATCAAAGTCTAGTGGGTTCATTAATGTACATCACTAACACCAGACCAGATATTGTTCATTCAGTGAACATGATATCTGGATTTATGAACGACACAAGCCAAAATCATTTTTCCGCTGCCAAAAGAATATTACGGTATTTACATGGAACAAAAAATAGCAGTATCAAATATGTTAATGAAATTGAAAATAGCCTAATTGGCTACGCTAACTGTGACTGGGCTGGATCAATTGATGACAGGAAAAGCACGTCTCGATATATATTTTGTATTGGTTCAAAACCAACTTCTTGGTCTTCTGAAAAACAGAAGACAGTTGCACTTTCATCTGCAGAAGCTGGATATATTGTTGTCGCTGATGCTGCTTGTGAAGCAATTTGGCTGTAAGGAGTTCTCAAAAATTTACAACAAGAACCAGAAAGTCCTATAAAAATTTCCTGTGACAGCATGTCTGCTATTGCTATGACAAAGAATCTTGTTTTTCATGCAAGATCAAAACACATAGAACTTCATCACCATTTCATCAGAAATCTCGTCAATGATTGTGAAATTCAGTTAACTTTTGTTAACACTGAAAAGCATCAGATCCATTTACAAAACCAATATCTTCAGCGAAATTGGAGCACTTCAAAAATCACATATGCATTACAAATTAAGGAAGGATGTAAAATATTAATAATTTGTATGCATTTTTTAGTTTTATCATTTGTATTAAAGTTTTGGTTGTACATTCAAATTTGTAGGCTGATATCTCTAAAACTCTGAAGGCATTTTTGTGTACTTGTTAGTCTATAAAATTCAATAATGAAGGTGAAGAAAAATGGTTTGATTTCAAATTTCCAACTATTAAGAGAAATCTGATTTTGGTTCACTGTTCAAACCCTACCATTGTTGGATCAATATGAATCATGTATTAAAATCATAACCGCCTTACTCATTCTATGCCGACATCCCAAAAATTCATGATTTGGTCGATCTCAATATTGTCAACTAATAATGATAATATGTGAGGATCATGACATTTTAATCAACTTCCACCAACCTTCCCCCCGACGACCACAACTAAAAAAAACGTGTGGAAGACGAAGAGGAAGACTTGTGCGAAGACGGAGACTTTGTCAAACTGAAGAGATCGAAATCCTTTATATATACAAACGATATTGATATATTTAAAACAAATACAAAGAAATACTGTTGGTTCAGAAAATTTAGCAAATGGAGGATCTCTACTCAATACATTTAATAAAGCCTCTATATACTCTGTAAGTAAGATTTTGTTATTTATTCATTAAGTCGAATATATGAATTATTTTAAAAATCATGATGTCATAAAAAATGAAAAATATCGGAGATAAGTGCTATGCTGAACAACGTACTACGTATGTGTGAGCCACCTCTTGAACCGACGGGGCAACGTGCTATATGTACGGGATCCACCTCTTGAGTCCGTAGGAACCACCTCTATAATCTTTGTATTTTGTGGATCGATTCAATCGGATTAGTATATGATATGTGGTCTGAGATGATGTATGTTGTTGGACTCTGAAGAGTGAAATTATGTTAAGTTAAATGTATTTGTTCATATCAGTTTATATTTTGATATCTGTTCCGAAATTTGCATATATAAGTATGGGTTTTGGCATATTCGAATGGTCACCGCTTGCTGAATGTTTAACAAAACATTCACCATTTACATCCCCTTCCCAGATAAAAGTGAGACAGATACCAAAGAAGAACAACACCACTTTTGAGGTTGGTGATATACTGCAAATGTTTCAAGATATTACATAATTAAGTTTCCGCTAAACTCTGTTAAGATATATGTTATTTGAATCTCGGCTGTAAGATATTATTATTGTATGGAATAAATAGACTGATTTTACTTCAAGATCTGTACTGCGAGGCTTTTTGTTTTCGAATTTTATATTTGGATTCAAGCCGGTGTTATCGATCCCGGTCTCGGGACTTGACATTTAAGTGGTACCAGAGTAAAACCAGGTTCCATAATCCCGATCAGAAAATATTTCTGATTGACAAAATTAACAGGAATATAAATCCTGATCTAGCAGACCAACTGATTAAAAATCGGAAAAAAAAAAAAGTCGTGATCGAAATAACCATTTGAAATTATTAACAAACAAACAAACTTGGGTTGATCATAGGTTCTAACCAGTGATATTAATTATTGGGACAAACATAGATCTACAAATAATACTAGTATGTAACAAATAAAATCTACAGGACCACAATCTGTCAATAATCTGAAACATATATCACCAACCAAGATCTGCTTACCACAATCATTAAACAACACAAGAGTTAAGAATAAAAAATCAAGACTGATAATGAACCTTCCCTGTTTTCTCGCGCTTCCTGAAGAAATTTTCGGAGACTCCGGCAGCGGTAAGTGCGGTGACCGGAGCAACAGCCAAGATAGTTCAGGCCGAAGCTTTTTGGTTCGTTAATTCTGGTATAGAACAACAAAATCGAAAGAAATCGAACGAAGAACATCCCAAACCCTAGCGTGCCAACCGTGCCTTTTCAGGGTGAAATTCCGGCGATAGGTGCGGCGATTGGTGGGCCTTTTTGTACTAGAAGGTGCGCCGGTGAGTGGGGAGTCCGGTGGTGGGTTGGGTGGACCAAGACACGACGGAAACAGAGCTGTACGGTGCGATTTTTGGGATGTGGTGCAGGTTCGCGGGATTTGAGTTTAGGGTTCGTCCCCTTCATAAATTTGTCACTTCTTCCTTTGTTTTTAGTTTAACAAGATAATTTAGTCTTGCGATTAATCCTTGAATGACGACTCTGGTCTCTCAGGATCGCCACCAGGTAAATCGAGGGATGTGTAAGGATGTCAGGTTTCTGAATGAACGGACTAACAATACCCGAATCCATGACAAACCCTCACAATATTTAAGTGGAGAATTTGTCCCAACGCGAGATTTAAATCTGCGACGTCGGAGGAATCTCACTACATCATCTCAACCCTTACCAATCTGTCTATGCTCCTATGACACGATGGCTTCTTCCTTGTTTACTATTGGTAAGGGCAGGTTCACCTTCCACACTGATTTGTGCGAGAAATTAGTGATGGCAACAAGTATGAGTGCTTCAAAGGAGGAATAGTTGTCATGAGAGACGAATTGGAAACGGATGGAGATGGTGAATAATTCAATCTCTAACCTCTGTTGAATTTTTATTTTTATTTTTTTTATCGTGTTAGTACGATAGTTAGAAAATTTTGGTGGGACAGTATTTAATAATATAACATATGGAATAGCTTTTAAAGAATAATTAAAAAAATAATAAATAAATAAGGTGACTCAACAATAATGTGGTGAGATTAGATGGTGCTATGAACTTGGACAGAGTTGATTTAAATTATATTGTTGGATTATTATATTATGATATGATAAACTTAAAATTTTAGGATAACTTACATTATTATTATTTTAGTAAGTACTGAATTGTAAAATATAAAAATAATAATAAATTTTAGTTAGAATGGTAATATTTATTGGATTGGAATTAAATATTTGCCAAATTTAAAAAAGGAAATAAATTGGGAGTTATTAATTATTACTTTTGCATATGAGTATTGTAATGTTGTTATATATATAACAAGAACCCAAAAAAAATTATTATTTTATTCAAATTAAAATATTACAGGTCCACATTATAAAAAGAAATCAACTCATAATAAATAAAATTGTATGTCCAAACGGCATTATCAACATACATAAAAGTAATAAACTGCAAAATAAAATATAGTATTAAAAATGTTGGGACTTCTTCAGACATATCCCAAAGCAAGCCCATGTTCAGAGGAACCACCCCTCATTCTAGCCAAATTTTAGACTAAATGTCAACTCATAATAGTAACCACTGGAACCAAAAACCAAAGGATTTTTTTCACTTGCCAAATATGCTTAAAAAATACCCAAATGAATGATTTGAGGGGTGAATTACAATTCGAAATCAAACATTTATTTATAGGAAAACTTGAGGCTTGGAATGATGAATGTCTTGATGTGGGAGAGTTTATACAAATTACTTTTAGACCAAAATTACTTATGTTCTCAATCCCCGCGTCTAAAGAATATCTCCGGATCAAGAAGAAATCATATATGTGTCAGGTACCGTTTTAATCAACAAATTACATGCTTATGTGTTGTTTGATTGTGGTTTCACGCACTCGTTTATGTCTAAGAGGTTCGCTAAGAAGTTAAAACTTATTTCTGACATACTTAGTGAACCATATAGAGTAGCAACTCCTGCCAAATATTAAGAAAAGTCAAGGAATGAGCTTAATTCAGATTAGAAGATATTTCGGTAGCATAAGAATTTCCGAATGTTTTTCCTGATGATCTGCCAGGATCAGTCCCAGATCGTGAAATAGAGTTTGAGATTAACTTGGTGACAGGCGCTGCATCAATTTCAAAGGCACCATACCGAATGGCTCCAGCTGAATTGAAAGAGCTAAAAGAACAACTTTAACATCTCTTGGATAAGAAGCACGTCATCTCCATGGGGAGCTCTGATACTATTTGTAAAGAAGAAAGAAGGGAGTATGAGATTATCTATCGATTACAAAGAACTGAATAAGATCACAATCAAGAACAAATATCACCTCCCAATGATAGATGACCTGTTCGATCAACTCAAGGGATCCAATGTCTTTTTCTAAGCTCGATCTGTGGTCAGGCTATCATGAGTTCAAAATTAAGGCAGAGAACATTCCAAAAACTGCTTTCCAAACCAGATACGGACATTATGAGTTCATCATGATGCCGGTTGGGTTGACGAATGCTCCAGCAGCATTCATTGATTTAATGAACCGAGTATTCGAACCATCCTTGGATAAGTTTGTTGTAGTGTTCACTGATGACATTCTAGTCTATTCGTCGAGTAAAGAAGAACAAAGAACATCTTCGTCTTACTCTTCAGACCTTAAGGGAGAAGAACTCTTTGCCAAATTCAAGAAATGCGAATTTTGGCTAGACAACGTTGCATTATTAGGACATATTATATCTGAAACGGGCGTATCCATGGATACTAAGAAGTAGAAGTGATTATGGACTGGCCAAGACCAAAGATTGTTACGGAGATTCGAAGTTTCTTAGGCTAGCTGGCTATAATCGAAAATTTGTCGAAGCATTTTCATCAATAGTTGTACCCCTTACAAAGCTTACACAAAAGACTTCTACATTCCTATGGAGTGAGGAGTGTGAGAAGAGCTTCGAGACTTTGAACAAGAAGCTTGCTTCTACACCTGTGTTGATATTACTTACTGAGAATATGGGTTTTACAATATACAACGATGCATCAAAAGAAGGTCTAAGATATGTACTAATGCAAGAAGGAAGAGTGATTGCTCATGCATCAAGGCAACCCTACACATGATCTTGAGTTAGCCGTTGTGGTTTTTGCTTTGAAAATATGGAGGCATTATCTATATGGCGCAAAGTGCAAGGTTTTCACCAATCATCAAAGCCACTCAAATAGTTGTTCACTCAAAAAGTTTTGAATATGAGGCAATGACGATGGATCAAACTCCTAATATATTATGACCTCACAATCAACTATCATCCCGGGAAGGCAAACAAAGTAGCAGACGAGTTGAGCAGAAAGGGTAAAGAAAAGTTGATATTGGCTTCACTCTCGGCTCAACCGTGTTTACGAGAAACAATCAAGTTAAATCAGGATTGAGACTATGGCCTGACGAAATTAAAAGAGCAAGTTAAAGAAGGGAAGATATCTGTTTTTCAGTCAAACAAAGATGGAGTATTATGGACGAAAGGACGAGTTTGTGTGCCAGATATCGACAACCTTAGACACGAAGTGATGTCTGAAGCACATATGCGGTGGTAAGAGCTCAACTCCACTTTGGAGAGGCTCGAGTTCGAGTCCCTCAATGTACGGAAAAATATTTAGCCCGTCCACCTCTTAAAAAAACAATAATAATAATATATCTCCATAAATTGGATTTGATCTCACATTCTTCATTTGATACCCAAAATTGATTTAACTTCGACTCAACCATTTCATTTCTCCTTACTGCAAAAAAGGTTGTCCCAGACCATCACCTCCCCACCCCACGAACCCGGCAGGTTAAAGTCGCCCAACCCGTTTGATTTTTTTTATTTTTTTAAAAAAAGATTGTTTATTAGCTAAAAATCAATTTTTGAAACACAAAATTGAATTTTGTGATTGAATTTCATGTTTGTCTCTAGTAAATATTTATGGTAAGCCTTGTAAATTATTTTTAAGCTACCAAATTTGCTCTCATTCTCTTTAAAATGTCCAACTTATTTAATATGAACACATATGTTTTGATATAAATTAAATAATAACACTTTATTATTTAACCAAAGAAGTGTATATTCAATATTAAATTTTTGAAAAAAAAATTATATATGTGTATATTGGAGCGAGTTTGGGCGGATTTGGCCTAACCCGGGACACACCCCACCTCGCTTCAAAACCCAGTTAAAGCAGGTCCAGACCCACTCCGACGGCTTGGATTCAATACGGGTCCGGATTTAGACACGCCCAATTACCATCCCTACTCAACATCTTAATCTTACTTGAGAGAAAACGATAATATTTATCAACGAATATTTTTTAACACACATAATTTCCATTAAAAAAAAGGAAAAAAATCAACGTGTTACGTACATATATCGGGTGCAACTCTACCACTCACACCAACACCTAGCAGACCAGAAAACGTAGACTAAAAAAGCATCCCAAGTCATCACCAAATAAATTGTAAATTCATTATAACATTAGTTGTGCAATCATTACATCTGCTATGCTGTAAGGCATCAGTTATCTCACCCTTGGAACAAAAAAATCTTCTTGATCGTTTTCTGTTTTTTTTGTCGTCGATCCTCTCTTCCATAAGAGAAAGATATCTCTTCCCTAAGAGAAAGATATCTTAATGGAAGAAGGGGGAGACAGCTAAGTACAAGATCAAACCATTATTCTATTTTCTTAATTATGTCTAAAAAATAAAGATAAAGACGAGATTATGGATAAGGTCTGAATACATTAAATCGATGGTTAGGATGTGATGTAAAAAAAGCTCTCACCAAAAGACAGCATCTTCAGGCCAGTTTTCTTCTGACCAGTCCTTTAAAGAAATCAAAACTGTAGCCACATGGAGTATATAAAGTCAGTCAAACTGAACATAAACAAACATTGAATGAAAAAACCACATGGGACATAAATGTCATGTACTATATGTAACAGTTTAAAGATTATGCTGCTTGAGATATATCATATGAGAAGATGATGATTGGATACTTGATCTACAACATAAAAGCGTTCAAGAAAACATGATTAAGTGTCGCAACTTTGAAGAGCTTCAAATAATATAGCAATCTAACAAAAAATGGAGTGTCAAGTTTTGTGGACAGAGCTTTATTATGATATTGTAGAAACATGTTATAATGTGGATAGCAACACGAGAATTGGAATGGATCAGAACAATTCACATTCTATAAATTTGCATTTTTTAAGTTGAATTTAGTTATGAGGACATATGTTTAATAAAATTAGTGTAATATTCCAGGGATATAAGTTAGTTCGATCATAGTTTTATTGGATGAGAAATATAGTGACAGTTGTGCATCCAGTTAAGGCACAATAATCCATGTCAAAACATAGAATATCATGGGGGCAAACTAATCGATATGAGACCTTCGATTAACCACATCATAAAAAACTAGAGGCAACTCTGTATTCTACTGAATGGGACAATCAAATTATTAAAAACTCATGAGATTGTGTATACAGGCTCAGTGAGACACGATCTTGTGCCAAGAGGCAGCATCCGAAGGCACAATACTTTAGCGGAACACGTGTCTTGACCGTGATCGTGATGCAAGATCCTCGTTCTTTAAAGGCTAGAGGGATGATATATATATTTTATTATATTATATACGAACATGTTTGATACCCTACAGGAGAAAGATATTACTTCATCTTATTATACTTGATCGATCTCCTGACTTAAAAGGGTCAAAGTAATCACCTTATCGCTAGTTATGTGCCCGATCTCCCGCCCTAAGATGGTCAAAGTGATCACCTCATCACTAGTTATGTGCCCGATCTCCCGACCTAGTCAGGTCACATTACAGCTCATTCAACATTGATTCAGAAACACCAAAGTACCGACCTCCCGACCTGATCACCATGTTGTCTTCGGGATGGTCATATCTTCAAGGGCAGAAGTCCCAATGTTCCAAGTTCCCGTATGACTAACCAGGGATGGTGCTCATCAACCTGGAGAGTTTCAGACATCCTACCTCTAAGAATATGTTGACCAAGTCCACGTTGATCGGGCACGTCCCGAGATTTCAGGTAGTGGGAATGAGTAATGGCTTTATCAGGCGTGTTCCGAAATCCCAGGAATCGTGTGAATCGTGGCCTTACTGCTCCAAGATGCAGATCCATGAGGTAAACCCTATAAATAGTAAACCAATACAAGATTTCAGATATGCATTTTTCCTATACGCACCTATATACATCAGCTATTCCCTGATAGATTTTCTCCACATCTCCCACCACCTGACTTGAGCGTCGGAGGGGACCCGCCGGAAAAATCTTCGGGCACCCTTCACTATTCTCTGATAGATTTTCTCCACATCTCCCACCACCTGACTTGAGCGTCGGAGGGGACCCGCCGAAAAAATCTTCGGGCACCCTTCTAACATTTATTTCTGAGTCTAGCAGGTCATCACGGGATTTAACTTTTCCGTCTGGTTTGTTGAAGAAGATATAAAGAGAGGTGTGTTGACCTCTTATTGATACTAATGATTCATCACTCTTTTTGGGAGTATCAATTGGCACAGTCGGTGGGAAACGTTTGAGCTAAGGAATTGATATGGCAGCAGGAACAAGAGGACGTGGAAGAAGGAGAGCATCCCATGGGAGAAACCCTCTTGAACCATCGGAAAACCATGAAGATATTCCACCAGTACAAGGAGATCAAGTGCCTCCTGCAAGCAGAAGTGTAGGAGATCTCACTTTGGAGCAATTGGCCCAGTACATTGCTCAGATCGTGGATATGGCAGTAAGGGGTAACCAAGTACCACTTCGTCAGAACAATCCACCTCACCATCCTCCTCCCGCAGATTTAAGACCACAAGAGGTTGAGCCAGAACATTTAATTGCTGATCAACCGATAGCCGAGCCTACGGTACCAAATCAAATGGAGATGGTGTAGGAGGAGATATGGAGGTTGGGCCAACAAAGGGGAGATAGAATCTCGAGATGAGCTTAGAGAGAGCCATGGAGCCTTGCGATGAGAAGAGGAGACTAGAGAGGCCGAAGAAGGCCGAGAAAGGACCTCGCTTACCTCCCTCTGAAAAATATTGTAGGTTTCGCAGGGAATACAGACATTTCACCAATGAATGTCAAAGGTTGGAAGAGGAGGTCGGAGGATCATTCAGTGGGATCCTCAAATTAAAGCAGTGCTAACCACAAAGCCAGAACCTTACATTCCAAACAGAAGAGAAAGAGATCGACGTTGGCAAAATAATAGAGGAGAGGTGCGGCGAGATAACCAACCTCATCATCGAGGTCGGGGAAATTTCACTGAAAAGAAATGATAGAAGGAGAAGAGAACATGAGGACAATAATCCAACCCGAGGAATTATACATATGATTTCAGGGGGAGCTACTGATGGAGATTCTGGACGAGCCCATAAATTGCACGGACGAAGGTTAAGAGTGTTCAGAAATTGTAGCGGAGGTCAGACTTAAATCTGACCTCGTGATATGTTTTGGACCCAGTGATCTAAGAGGAGTTGTCGCACCTCACACTGATGCCTTGGTGGTCACCGTCACCATTGCAAATTATGATATAGCTCGGATATTTGTTGACGCTGGGAGTTCAGTCAATGTATTGTTCAAAGAAACTCTGGACCAAATGCAGATAGAGGGTTTCCGTTTCGAACCTATCATGCCACCACTCTATGGTTTCACAGGACATGCTTTTAAACCTATGGGCCAAATCACCCTCCCATTGTCAATGGGAAATGGTTCCAGACGAGTTACTAAAATGATTGACTTCACAGTGGTAGATGCCCCCTCTTCATACAATGGTATAATTGACCGACCTGATATGAAGGATTTTCGAGCTATTTCATCTACATATCACCAGAAATTGAAATTCCCATCTGGTACGGAGGTAGGTGTACTGCATGGAGATCAAAAGGCTGCTCGCAATTGCTATATGAGTGAAATGAAAGAGGAGAGCAAGAGATCAAAGCTTCAGGTTAGTGCAATTGCGGGAGGCAAACCCCCAGAGCAAAATTTGAAAATGTCATCTTTAGACTGCACAGATGAAGAGCTCGGTCTAGTGGAGCTCAGTTCTCCCCAGAAAATGGTTAAAGTAGCCAAAGACTTAAGCCAGGAGGTCCGCGCTAAGTTGATTGCTTTTGTAAAGTATCATGAGGACGTATTCGCATGGTCAGCTCGGGAGATAGGAGGTATTAATCCCACTATTATGCAGCATCGACTTAATATTCTCACAGGTGCAAAACCTGTAAAACAGAAGAATAGACACTTCGGCAAAGAGAAGGATAAGTTAATCAGAAAAGAGGTGGAGGAACTACTCCGAGCTGGTCATATCCGTGAGGTACAATTCACAACTTAGTTATCAAATGTGGTCCTGGTACCCAAGAATTCAGGAAAGTGGAGATTGTGTGTTGATTTTAGGAATCTTAATAAGGCCTGCCCTAAAGATTGTTACCCTCTACCATGGATTGATCAATTGGTGGACTCCACAGCTGGACATCAATATTTGTGTTTTATGGATGCCTACCAGAGATATCATCAGATCCCATTGGCTCAAGAGGATCAAGATAAAGTGAGTTTCATCACCTCGGACGGTACATTTTGCTACATAATGATGCCCTTTGGATAAAAAAATGCAGGAGCTACATATCAAAGGCTCATGGATAAAGTGTTTACAGCAAAAATTGGAAGAAACATAGAGATTTATGTGGATGACATTTTGGTAAAATCAAGGTCGGGAGATGACCTCATTCCTGACCTCACAGAAACACTCTTGGCCTACGATCATATAATTTGAAGTCGAACCCTCAGAAATTTCTTTTCGGTGTTAAGAGCGGAAAATTCCTGGGTTACATTGTGACAAAGTGGGGGATTGAGGCTAATCCGGAAAAGGTCCAAGCTGTGCAGTCTATGCCACCCCCTAAAAATTTACAGGAAGTACAAAGATTAACATGTCGGATTGTGGCCCTTTTCATATCGAGATCAGCCCATCGGAGTTTGCCATTTTTCAGGTCCTTCGAAGAGCCAAAAAGTTTGAGTGGGATGAAAAATGCGGAACTGCATTCGAGGACCTCAAGAAATATCCGGCTGAGCTCCCGATCTTATCTAAGCCAAAGACAGGAAACGACTGTATGTTTATCTATCAGCAACAGAGGAGGCCGTGAGCTCGGTGTTCATCAGACAAGAAGGTTCCATTCAACAACTCATGTATTACACATCTCATGCACTGTAGGGGCCTGAGTTGCGATATGTGGAGATTGAGAAGCTAGCTCTAATATTGGTAATGATAGCCCGACGTTTAAGACCGTATTTTCTCTCGCATCCGATATCAGCACTCACCAACAGCCCACTGGGAAGAATATTGAATCGAGCTGAGGTCTCAGGACGACTTGTGAAATGAACAACCGAGCTAGGAGAATACGATATCAATTATGAGCCTCGGATAGCTATCAAAGCTCAGGCCTTGGCGATTTTATTGTTGAGACCATAAGGCCTGAACAAGGAGAGATTTAGAAAATCTACGTGGACGGGTCATCCTCCAAGGAAGGCAGTGGGGTGAGGGTAATCTTACTGTCACCCCGAGGAGACGAAATCAAGATAGCAGTCACCTTTGAAATTCCGAGCATCTAGTAATGAAGCAGAATATGAAGCTGTTTTTAGCAGGTTTGCGAGCAGTTCGGAATGTTGGAGCTACTAGACTCCATATCTTTTCTGATTCTCAGCTGGTGTCCCAACATATAAATGGTGTTTACGATATAAAAAAATGAAAAGCTCGTCGAGTATGCTCGGGCAATTGAGAAGGCTAAAGATTTTTTTGTGGAAATAGTATTTGAGCATATACCTAGAGCAGAGAATGATAAAGCTGATAGCTTGGCTAAAATGGCAAGTTCATTATACAGATGGAAAGATCGGGAGATCATATCACAGGTTGAGCTGAGTCCTTTCTCCATCCCCCAACCTCCCGACCTGGAGGAAAATAATTGGAGGGCTGATATTTTTGATTTCTTTAAGGTACTACGCCAAGTGATCCTAAGAAAGCGTACAGATTGAAACAGCGATGCCTTCGTTTCTTACTTTTGGAGAGAATGTTATATAAGAGGTCTTTTTCCCGACCTCTTCTCAGATGCTTGGGTCCTAAGGATTCGGATTACGTTCTCAAAGTGATTCATGAGGGATGTTGCGGTAACCACCTTGGATCCTTGTCACTAGCTAGGAAGGTTGTCCTAGCTGGTTACTTTTTGCCTACTATTCAGAAAGATGCCGCAACTCTTGTCAAAACATGTGATAGTTGCCAGCGGCATGCCAGACTTCAGCTCCAATCTGCTGCCATGATGAAAGCAATTGTAGATGCATGTCCCTTTGATCAGTGGGGAATCGACATTGTTGGTCATTTTCCAGTAGCACCAGCCCAAAAGAAATTTCTAATTGTGGCTATCGACTAATTCTCCAAGTGGGTGGAAGCTGAAGCTGTAGCTAAGATTACAGAGCAGAAAGTATTGAATTTTCGATGGCAGAATATTGTTTGCAGGTTTGAGGTTCCAAGAAAGTTAGTTTCCGACAATGGAAGGCAATTTCAAGGTGTCTTGATGAAAGCATGGTGCGAGGAGATGAAAATACAACAGGCTTTCACCTCAGTAGCATATCCTCAAAGTAATGGTCAGGTAGAGGTTACCAACAGGTCTTTGGTGCAAAGTCTCAAAGCCAGACTAGGAAGAGCTAAGGGTAATTGGGTGGAGGAGCTCCCCAGTGTTTTATGGACTTACAGAACCACTCCGAGGACAGTAACCGGGAAAACTCCTTTCAGCCTAGTATATGGAAATGAAGTTGTCCTTCCAGCAGAGATCGGAGCTCAGTCATGTAGAATAATTCATTATGATGATTCAAATGAGGAAAGAAGAGCTATTGACCTTGACATTATAGAGGAAGCAAGGGAAACAGCTGCTCTTCGAATGGAAGCTTATCGGGGCCGAGTAGCACGAGCTTATAATCGACGGGTCATTCAACGGAGCTTTCAAGTGGGCGACTTGGTTTTGAAGAAAGTACAAGAAATGGAGATCAGGAAATTAGATCCAAAATGGGAGGGTCCTTACAAGGTAATCGAGAAGCTGAGTTCAAGTGCTTACTACTTAGAAGACATGGAAGGAATAGTATTGAAGAGGCCGTGGAATGCTTATCACCTTCACAAATATTATGCTTGATTTTAATTTTCCTTTATGATGTAATGAATTCCTACTCTTTCTTTGGTCTTCAATGAAAATTACTAAAACAATAATGAAGAGGAATTATGTCCAAGGTCCGAGATCACGAGCTCATCCGACCTCCGTAGACAAAAAGACTTTACGAGTCTCAACATAGCTCCACGAGCTATGTCCAAGGTCCGAGCTTCACGAGCTCATCCGACCTCCATAGACAAAAAGACTTTACGAGTTTCAGCATAGCTCCACGAGTTATGTCCAAGGTCCGAGCTTCACGAGCTCATCCGACCTCCATAGACAAAAAGACTTTACGAGTCTCAGCATAGCTCCACGAGCTATGTCCAAGGTCCGAGATTCACGAGCTCATCCGACCTCCATAGACAAAAAGACTTTACGGGTCTCAGCATAGCTCCACGAGTTATGTCCAAGGTCCGAGCTTCACGAGCTCGTCCGACCTCCATAGACAAAAAGACTTTACGAGTCTCGACCAAGGTCCGAGCTTCACGAACTCGTCCGACCTCCATAGCTAAAAAGACTTTACGAGTCTCAGCATAGCTCCACGAGCTATGTCCAAGGTCCGAGCTTCACGAGCTCGTTCGACCTCCATAGACAAAAAGATTTTACAACTCTAAGCAAAGTTTCACGAGCTATGTCCGAGGTCCGAGCTTCACGAGCTTAATAAGCTCTATCTCGCTTATATTAATTAACATACATAAACAGTTTCTAAGCTTCCAAGCTCTAGAAATAATATACTGTTAGAAATTTATACAAAATAGAAGCGATGTTAACGACCATACAACTTATCTAAAAAGTTTATGTCAGCGCAAAAGATTAAAAGTACAAAAATGTTCTCCCAATGGAGTAGTACATCAGACATAGGAGGGAAGATTATGAATAACGCGGTCAACATCAAGGAAGACAGAAGATGAGCCTTCTGGAGGATAGCCTGCTTCTTTGGACTGAGCTATGCAACCATTGAATCCTACCTCCAGATAACCAAAGGCCTTTTCACCAGTTACTCTGATGATTTCAGGAACTTATCCTTGAATATTGTCTCAGATTGTGAAGCTTTGGCCTTCGTGTCCTCTAAAGCTTTTTGGTTAACCTCCAGCTCTTGGGTAGTGACCTCAGCTGCCTCTCTGGATGCCTCTAAGGCCCGACGAACTCCTTCCAGCTCCTTGTGGTAAATGTCAGCAGTCCTTTGAGATTCATCAAGCTTGACTTTAAAGGTCTCTAACTGTTCCTTGAGCTCGAACACCCCATTCTCATGAAAAACCTTCAGATCGTCTAAAGAGCGTCGGAGGTCGGTATTATTGCCCTCAAAGGCCTTGGAATCTTTTAGAGATTATCGGCGGAAATTGTTAGCTCGGGAAGAGAATTCACATAATAAAAGCATTGACTAAAAAAAATGAAATGAACGATAATGAAAGGTTTGCACCGGTTATTCGAAACAAGGGAGAGTACAATGTACAAAGCAAACCTCTGTAAAGCTACTACAAGTCCTTTTGACAAGCTCGGACCAAGATAGGTCGGTCATAAAAGCAGTATCATGTTTGGCAGCCAAGTCTCGTAGCAGAGATACAGACACAATACTCGGACCTTCACCTACCAGACGCACTCCATCATGATAAGATTCAAAAGCTCTGTCTCTCGAACTCTCCATTGGCGTACTCAGAGCCTCAATACGTGGTTTGACTTGCCTCAAGGGTTCCACCTCGGGAACTGAATCTTCATCCCTGGCTGTTAAGTCAGTAATTACTTCGTTGGTAGGAGGGGCAGACCTCTTCTTACGCCTCAAGGGAGTCTCAATAGCTTCAGTTTCTCCTCGCACAGCTATGGTGACAGCAGGGGTAATCGGCTCAGGTATAGTAGCTGAACTCGCTTTACCATTTCTCTTGGCAGCCGCTTTCAAAATATATGCATTCATGACTCTACCAACTGAAGAAGTACATGCACCTGATTCAGGCTTAATAGTAATAATGAAGATAATAATGAAAGAAGAGAAAATAAGTTTTATTTTAACTACCAAAGTTTCCCTTCAAGGGTACGCCCGCCGAGCTTAGATCACAATGACACAAAAGATCTTCAGATAAGAGATGAGAAATATTGAAACACCTCGACCCGATCACCGACCTCACCTCAGTAAATAAAGGGCTACTACGAAACCCATCAGGTGGAGATGGTAAAGTGGGGAGATGATCGCGCCAACGGGAGAACATTGCTCATGGCCGAGGAGGTTTGATGAAAGTATTTGTTACTTGAAGGATATCCGTCCAAGAATTTACATCAAGGACGAGCTGAGAAATAAGTAGGTCATTCTTTAGACCTCTTAGGAAGCATGAAGTGACTAAGAGAGAAACAGTATAGCCTTAATTCTAAAGCCCGAAACAAGATTACAAATGTACAAAGAAGGCGGAAGGCATTTGGGGCAAATTGACTAAGATTTAAATGATAATACCTACTAAGTTGTAAAAGGAAGTCAGGTATAGGAAATCGCAGCCCCCTTCGATCTGATAAAGATAAAAAGTATAATAACCAGAGGGGGACTCGTGAGGTCGGTCCTTAGGAGAAGGTATGATGATATCATAATCATCATAAGCATGGCTCAAGGTTCAGATTGTAGCCTCAGCCGAATCCTTGAGACCTGAGCGGTAAAGGACATATCAGGGAGAGTCCTCTACCCTAAGATCTTCAGGTTCCGCGACCTGTTGATAAAGTCGGATCCTTAGTCAGAGGAGAAGTTCCAACCTCATCACGGGAGGAAGCACCTGAGAGCGAAGGTGAGCCTTCAGAAGATTCATAACGATCAATCTCCCGAAACACAGCACCCGAAGTGGAGGAGGTGGAATCACTATTAGATGACATGGTGGCCAAGAGAAGTTTTTTTCTCAAAATAAGAGAAGAAAAGGAAAAGAAATGCAAATATCGTATCTTACCTAGCAAACGAAACGAGGAATGAGGTCGGGTCCGAGCTATCTGCAAGTAAGAAAAAAGTATGAAATGAATGAAAGAGACGCGATATTTATAATAAAAGTGTGCTCAAAGGAGACCGTAGGATGAAGATGGTATGAAGGGTCACGATTAACCTCGGGAAATGAAATGGCACTATTTACAATTTGAATTTCAAATTCTTTGATTTCCCGCCTTAAAGTTTTTTCTACTCGGCCAAATATACGAGCTTCTGACCATTAGTGTCAACTCGACTTGTAAGGGGGGATTGTGATACCCTGCAGAAGAAAGATATTACTTCATCTTATTATACTTGACCGATCTCCCGACCTAAAAGGGTCAAAGTATTCACCTCATCGCTAGTTATGTGCCCGATCTCCCGACCTAAGATGGTCAAAGTGATCACCTCATCACTAGTTACGTGCCCGATCTCCCGACCTAGTCGGGTCACAGTACAGCTCACTCATCATTGATTCAGAAACACCAAAGTACTGACCTCCCGACCTGATCACCATGTTGTCTTCGGGATGGTCATATCTTCAAGGCCAGAAGACTCAATGCTCCAAGCTCCCGTCTGACTAACCGGCGATGGTGCTCATCAACCTGGAGAGTTTCAGACATCCTACCTCTAAGAATATGTTGACCAAGTCCACGTTGAACGGGCACGTCCCGAGATGTCAGGGAGTGGGAATGAGTAATGGATTTATCAGTTGGCAGGCGTGTTCCAAAATCCCAGGAATCGTGTGAATCGTGGCCTTACTGCTCCAAGATGCAGACCCGTGAGGTAAACCCTATAAATAGTAAACCAATACAAGATTTCAGATATGCATTTTTCATATACGCACCTATATACATCAGCTATTCCCTGATAGATTTTCTCCACATCTCCCATCACCTGACTTGAGCGTCGGCGGGGACCCGCCGGAAAAATCTTCCGGCACCCTTCTAACATTTATTTCTGATCCTAGCAGGTCATCACAGGATTTAACTGTTCCGTCTGGTTTGTTGAAGAAGATATAAAGAGAGACGTGTTGACCTCTTATTGATACTAAGGATTCATCACTCTTTTTGGGAGTATCAATGTTGTATATATTTCTTTAAAGGCTAGAGGGAGGCTGCTTTACGCTTTCCTTGAATGAAAGAATTGTGAATCATAGATGAAAGATGATTTGACATAATTTTCTTCGTTTAGATTCTAGAATTTTATACTTTACGGCACCTCTGCTTGGGAAGGTGCATGCCGCACCTTGAGCATTACAACTAGGTTATCGAATACGTGTGCCACAGTGCATCTCAAGCTTTTGCAGCTATAGGAAGAACCACAAATTAATTAACTAAACCAAAGCTCTCCAGTTCTGACTAGAATCATTTTTCTTCAATCCGAGAAATAATTTTATAACTTTCACATACTATTCATGAAGTTACTTGGCTTTGCACTTCTGTTAGTCATAAAAAAATTCGTTTTTTTTTATCAGACATGGGAAGGTATGATACCTGTTTCCATCTGGATGAAGCTCGAATGTTTGACCATCTTCACTGACAGCTAATAGGTAACCGGAAGTTGTTAGGCCCTGTATACAGAAAGTAAGCCGGTTTCATTGCCGATAGATTCTAATGTGCATTGTGACAAAAATAATTATGCAACTGTCACAATTGAATAAATAATTTTTAATTGTAATAGCTTTATTTATCGGAATTATGAAAAGAACATGTGAAACTTCAAAAGCAGAAAAAAGAATAATTTGTATGCAAGCATAAAAATATAGATAATGGATTGATTCCTACGCTTTCGCAGTCATTCATCTGCTTCAAATACATATAGTGACTGCAGAAGCATCGAGCCATATGGATACAATTAGAAGTAGACAAAAAGTATAGATTGGGTGTTAACACATTTGCATTTTATGTGGCAAAAATTCAACCAAAAGTTTACTTTTGCCTTAATATTTTACAATTCAGAACAGAATACTTGCATGATATTGCAACGAAATCATATTTGCTTGAAGCATCGATTTGATAGCTTATTATAAAGCAGTTATTTGTGCTAAATATCTCACTGGAATGGCTCGATTGATCAGAGTTCTTCTTAAGCGAACATTGGAAATTTTTCACAGTACTTTGCGCACCTCCCACAAATACTTCATCTTCTGAGATAGGCGGTTTCTTTCTGATTATTCCCAAAATATAGTTTCTTTAGAGAATTAATTTGCGTTAGAACTGGAGATTATAACTGAATTAAATAGAATAACTTACTAAGACCCCATGCTTAATTCAATTAATAATAAATCTGTTTAAATCAAAATCCAAGAAGCCTTGACCAGAGCTTTTCAAAACGATAGCATTTAGCATGACTGATACAACACGGAGTGGATCATTTGCTGAACAATCTTATCTGACAGTGCTTCCCTATGCAAAATTATCTTTATTCTTTTGCCCCAGAAATGCAGAAGACTAATTAATATTGTGTGAGAGATTGAAATTTCAATAGAAAACCGCTGGGAGAAAAGAAATGCCAAGGAAATTTTATATAGGATAAAAAAGAAAAGGAGAAAGGATAAAACAGGTCTCAAGAAACTATATTTTCATGATTATATCACCCATTCACCTGGATTGTGACCACATCTTCAGATACTGGATTCTGATTCTCGTTCTTTTCCTGAACTATGACTCGTTGTCCACTGTATGGAAATGACCAATTAGAAATAAGATTTGAATACTGCTACGGCTGCTAGTTCCATTTCTTATTTAAGTATATGCATCTCGGAATCAACTAGTCAAAAATGTCTATACAGCCAAAAAATAAAAATTGTCAAAATGACCATACGAGTGTGCATGTTGTGCCAGCGCTTTCACATTTGTGTCAAACGCGAGTACATTTCGCGTGCACTATGAGATAAACCTAGGATGCACTTCTCCTTCATGCCCATAATAATCATGCAATGGTAAGAATCAAGATATGTATGTTTTCACCTGTGCAGCCAAGTCTTGTAGTACAATTCTTCAAGAGTTTGGAAACCTGCATGATAGCCAAAAAAAGAAAATTATATATTTTCAGGACAAGGAATCATAGACTTAGGGTAAAGTTTGGTACCTGTTCATAACTACTGAGAGCATGGGAGTCTAAAATAGTCACAAATTCAAAGATGGTCGATCCAAATTAAAAATCAAACTGGTCAATTTTGAAGTCATCAAATTCAAAATCATACTTTTAATCACAGTCATTATAGTTAATCACCTTGGAAGACCAGCTTTGCAGTTATAAAAAAATTAAAGTTCTTATAAACGTTTGTTAAGGCAACATGGAGATCTATTTCATTATTAAAATTTTCAAATATAATACAATCGAAACCCTTCAGAGAAATATAAACTTGCCTAATAAATTTATGAATACCTGAAATCTCAGTTTATAGAATGTTAAAAAACATATGCCGCTATAAATTGGTGAAGCAAGCAAAAGCATCATTTTAGTATAACATACCAAGTGTAAAGATAATAAAATAAAACAAGCAAAGAAGTAACAGAAACAGGAAGACAACCACCTTGATTTATGAAACTATCATAAAAGCTCTCAAATTTATTGAAGAAAGCTGCAGTGATATCTTCAAGTTGCAATTGGTGAGAAAATGGTGTCAATCTTTGTAGAACAGCATTCAAGCATGTTGTCGGTTTTTGATTACCAACATTCAAACCAATTCCTACAAAATAGATTAAAAAAATCATAATGAAATATTTTTTTCAATAACGGTGAAGCAACTCCAGAGATTGAGGTGCATAATCAATCACAACTTGTCTCCAAAGTGAAAGGGACGTGACTGAGTAAAAGGGGGAAACTTTACACAATATTTTGATATACGTGGAGGAAACTAAATGGTTACCGTTGTGCAATATCAAAGAATGAAACTGCTTACCAGCACTAACATTAAACTTCTTTGACTTATATACTGATGTGCACAAAATCCCCCCCACCTTAATGCCATCCAAATACAAATCATTTGGCCATTTGATTCTAACATTAAGAAGTGGCATGCCCTGAAAATTATAATATCCAAGCACAAATGTTAAAATGGATGTTTGAAATGCCATTAACAACAAAAGAACAAGCACTGCATGAATTCTGATTTCATAATTTAAAGAAAACCAAATAATCTTTAAGAAAAGAAAAAGAAAACCATTTGCACACCAAAGCTTGGTAATCATTTTTTCAAAAGAAAAAAAAGGTAACAGATAACCCACTGGTAACCCCAAACAAGCCCTCTTCTTCTGGAATACGATGCAACTTCCTTAGGACTCTCCAGTCCTCCAGCTAAATGTTGTAAACCCATTAATGATGTTTGCCTCATGATGACATATTCATAGATATGAGGTAATCGAGATATGAACCACGAGAATCACGATGGTCAACACGGGTTTTATGACAAAAGAAAATTTGGAACAGTGTTTAAAAGAAAGACATATTTGCCATCGCCTATTGAAAGGGCAAGAGCCAAAAGACATCCGAGTTCGAAAGCCACAAGGATTTTCACCTTGATAAGTTCGCATTTAATCCAAAAGAATCAAAAAGAAGAAACTTTTTCTCAATGGTGGCTTAAAGCTCTGAATAAAATCTTGTGAAAAATGTCCAAGTAGAAGTATTTATATAACTCCTTTTTGCCTTGACCTAATAGGTTCAAAACAGCTCCACCTGGCAATAATCCAAAAATAACAAAAATAAATTATGTGCAAAACCTACTAATATTATTGAGAGATTACAATTAGCACAAGATAAACGAAAGTCTTGATATTCAAAATATATTTAAAAAACTCGAAAGGTCTCGGCAAGTTTGATCTCAGGCTGAAGCTTGTAAATATTCAATCGACTTAAACCAATTGAGCTATCATTCCCTTTCTTTGAAAAGAATTAACCTCAAATCTTGAATATATTTGTCTTTCCCAAACCCAGCACCACCAAGAGGCTACTTCCTTCTCGAAGTCTTTCATCTTTTGACATCAAATCCACTGTAAACATTTGGGACATATAAAATTATCCATGCATGAGAGTATTATGTTCCTGCACAGCTTTGCTTTAACATGACATCTGAAGGGAAACAGGTCGTCTTTATTACAAGACATGATTGAGGCCACATTACTTCCTCTCATGTATCACTTGCATTACTCACGAAATCATATTCCACTCATAATTACGATCTTTCCCATTATATTACGCTCTCTATTTCAAAAGGAATCTTAATTGCTCTTTTAATAGAACTTGTCATTGTTCTAGTAATGAACTTGAACCTTGAACTTGGAATAGGCTATGGAACATCCCAAGGCTATCCTAAAAAGCAAGGCTATCCTAAAACAAAAATCATACAAAAAAAGTACAGAACACAACAATATTACCTTGATCCATTTGTATATTATCTTGACCCATGGTCTACAGATAAGATAAGAACCTTAGTGACCAATTTTATACCCAACATATTGCCTATAAAGAAGCAAGATACGAAGGTATCTATTAGCATACCTTGTCCCATTTCTTATAAAACAGGCAAGAACCGAACATATCTGAATTAAAATATCATAAAGATTTTCACCTAAATAAGTTCATTTTTCATCTAAAAGGATCATAGAGAAGAAACTTTCTCTCAATGTTGGCTTAAAGCTCACGTTTTTGGGGATGAACTATTTGTTCCTGTAAAAATATCTAAGTACATGTGTTTATATGACTCCTTAGCTTACCTTGACTTAATGGGCTCAAAACACCTATTTACTAGGTCCACCTAGCAATAATCCAAAATAATGACATATAAATTGAGTATAAAGCACACTCCTATCACTAAAAGATTACAATTAGCCCAAAATAATAAAAGAAAGTCTAGATAGCTCAATCACATTTAAAAGACTTAGCATGACTGAATTGGTTTGATCTCGGGCTGAAGGTTGTAAACACTGAATCAGCTGAAAGCTCACATCAATTATAGCTTTTCACATGAAATACTTAATCACATGATTGGTCAGCAGAATATCTCACTAATCACCTCAAGAAATTGCCCTTAATTTTCTTATGTAGAACAGGAAACAAGCAAAGCTCTGCTACAAGCTCTTACATTTTTCCGACAAGCATCATTAATTGCCTCAGTCATTGCCAGACAAACCACATACTGCACCAATGGGACAACTCGGCCATTCTCCATCTGTATTGTGAATGAAAACATAAGGCATCCCTTTGGTGATTCCCAAACATTTTTTGACCGTCCTATGCACACCAAAACAAAGACAAGAGTTATGAAAATATAGAACAAAATTCCAATGCATATCGTATAAACAATTTTAATACCTCTGCCTTTGAACTGTACATCAGCAACACATACTCCACCAATAGGCAACTCCTCAAAATTACTGCCAAAAATGTTGACAAAATATTCCACTGATCAAAGGAACAATTTTTAGACGACACAATATACTCTCTGTACAACATTCACGGAACAAAGAATGGATTTGAAACTTCTCAAATTAACTCGTGTCTATGTCCAACACACGGATACAAAGCTACATTGGCAGACACTCTTCACTACGAGTCCAAAAATAAAAAAACATGTCCAAAGTATTAACATTGATAAAAAGTTAAGGACAGAAATACCTAATGCTCGTAGAACGTGTTATTGGCTCGATTTAGCCCTGGATATTTCTAATTTACTTACTAGATACATAAATTCATTTGAAACTTATGATATGCTGAAACTTTCAAAAATTCCTTGCGTCTGTGCTTCATGTTTTAAAATTTGAAGTTTGTTTGGATTAGTAAACTAATACACAAATACGGACATCCGACAGCCAGAAATTTAATTTTGATGCATCGCAGTTAATGTGACCGCCGTAAACTTGATCAAAGAAACCTGTTGGTCCGCTCCCAAACCTGCCTTGTGGCGGACCGGCTCGTAACCAAGGATTAGTCAAAAGAAGAAAAAAAATCTGACTAGCGAAGGAAGAAACGTAATTCTCACTGAGAGACAACATCATGCGTGGAAGCCAATTTTGGAGAGTAAACAAGCAGCCTTCCAAGACGAGAAGTTGAGAGAGAACTCATATACGACTTTACGCAAAAATTTCCGTCGTTTTCAATCCGATCTTTACATTCAATCTCCGAATTCAAAACGACGTTTAAAGGAGAACCATCCGGGAGTTTCAATATGTTGTTACTTTTCAAGCTCCTAGCTATTTCATTTTCCGCAGTCGATTTCCCGCACAGAACCAGCGTTGTAGGTGACTGCAGCTCCATGTCTACGAAAAATCAAGAAAAAAACATCGATCAAATCACTAATTCGCACACATAAAGTACTTCATGCCGGCACATAAGAAAATTTGTAGAAATGCGGAAAAAAGAGAATTCTAGAGCTTACTTCCTGGACAGATTGATGCGCAGGGAATATTTGGTAGGGATGTGAGATTTTGAAGAGATGGAATTGGGAGGGAAGATTTTAACGAGAGAGAGCGCCTGCGAGCTGTGAGTATTCGCATGGGAGACGACGGAGAAAACAGAGCGCAACATATTTTTGGAAAATTACGAAACAAGCCCAAACGTTAGCCCATACAAGATGCCCAAGTTCTGGCCCATATAAAAAGCCCAAATGTTTGAATTATGTAATGCCAAAGAAGCTATGTTGTACGAAAACGGATACGAGAATACAGGTAGTACATGATAATGATACGGGGATACGTATTTTCTAAAATTATAAGATACGATACTTCTAGTACACAATAATTTTTTTTATTTTTAAATATATGTTTGCATGTATTAGTACTATGTTATAATATATTGAAATTTAAGAAAAAAGTTTTATTATCAAAAATTTGAATGAGAAAAGTGAAGATGATGTAAAGTTGTAGATCATTAATTAATTAAAGCATACATTAAATATCACTCAAACTACATAAACATTAAAAATATATAAATTTTTTAACATTTTTTCCTTTTTTATACTACACCAAATACCACTCAATTTTAACATTTTTCTATAACCAAAGTCGTAATTTTTTAAAAATCTTGCTTTTTAAGAAATACTTTTTTAAAAAGATTACTTTCCCATGTCTGTGTCTCTGATACTATATGAGGTGATTTTTTGAATATCGGTGCAACATAGCAGAAAAACAATTTTTAATTCGTAAAAGATTAGGATGTTGAGAAGTAATTGTCATTGTGTTGAGAAATTAGATGTGAGAGTTTTATGATTAATATGTTATACAAGATAAAATCCAATGGATTATAATATTAGTCGCATAGAGGTCTAGCTTGACTAAACGAACGAGTTGAAGCTCGAGTTCAAGCTAGTCTCATCAACTTGGTTTCACAAGTTTTGTTTCTTTAATATTTGCGGGCTCACATCAGGAATATGGTTTGGGAACTCAAATTCTTTTGTTGAAAAACAATAATTATCATATTTCGAATGAGCCATGGTAGTATGATGTTTGGCTACTATACAATTTATGTGATTCCTTTTATTGTTGTTCATGCATCAACAAAGTGAAACTCAATTGAGTAAATACTTATCACATGAAAATATATGAATTTTTGTTCAAAAATTTTCTCAAATCACTAGCTTTACTCCTCTACAATAAGCCACTGCACCTTTTTTACATGTATTTCATTGCACGAGTTACTTTTTTAAAGTGTCATTTCATCATAGGTAATGTCTAATCAATATATCAAACTTTTTGCATGTTTTAAAATCAATATGGTATCAATGGTAATTATATTCTCTCTCCAGAAATTTTTATGGGGGCCCATGTGTGATGCCTATAAATTAATTACTTCAATTAAATAGATTTTAATGCGATAATGAAATGATAATTATGATTATTAGCGTTTTACAGTTTGAACTCGGCTTTAAGATAAATCGACTATAATGGAATTTTACAATTGATGTAGAATTGTTGAATTCTAAATGGTTGAGATACATCTTATAAATTAGGAATATAATTATGAGTTTGAATTTGAAGTGGTAATTATGGTGTAATTACCGACTTGAGTTTTTAGGGATTATTATCCGGTGTTGGAATTATTGGATTCAAGGTTCGAGATTTATTCTCAACGACATGTTGAACCTTGGGATTGTGTTAGTAGTGGAATTTGGAGTCTGGTGATAAGTGCCATTTTTGCCCTTATATTTCTATGTTTTCTCGTATTATTTTACTGTGATTCTTGGTGACTTTACGCTTTTTGGTATAAATTTGTATGTTTCAGAAATTTAGTTGAAAGTAAGAGGAAATAAAGGATTTGAGCTAACTAACGATAAAAAATACCAAACCAAACGAACATGTCGAATAATGACAAGAATTTGAGTTTTGCAAACAAAACAAAAAAATACTATTCACGCTATTGATCGCCATGGGATGGAGATCGATCGTCGTCGGGTAGAAAAAATTTGCGATCGATTGCTGAGAAACGGAGATCGATATCCAGATGCTGAAATTTCAAGATTTTGTTTCCTATTTGAAGATTTTGTCAAAAAACACAAAAACTATTCCTCCACTATTTAAAGGACCATGTTGGAAGAAATTTAGGGACTTTTACACCATATTTCACCCTAGTTTATAATAGCGATTAAATTTTTGGCGCCGTTGCCGGGGACTAATTTTAGGAATATCATACGATATTCTTTGACTGTAATTTAACCATTGTTTTTGTTTATTTATTTATTTATTTCGAGAAAAAAATTATTTTATTTTATTTTGTTTTTGTTTTGTTTTCTTGTGAGGTACTTGTGATGTCCTATCAACAAGTATTCACAAGCTTTGCTCAACAACCTTTAGATCCATTCTACGCAGCATGCGAGAAATTCAACAATTTGGCAACCACTTTCCAGTATCATACTTTTCGAACTATACTCTTCTGCAATTTTCTACAATGGATTGGATGCAGAGACACAAGAATGGTATTCAGTGGAGCTTTGGCGAATGGGAGTCCCATGTTTGATAGAAATGAAGACGGTGTGCTGCACCTATTCAATGATATATCGGACTTCGACCACCATTGGCATTGGGATCCTTCACTGCACGGTTGGAGCCACCAATACCCGGCAGCGCCTCACTACACTTATGATACACCCTAATCATTTGAACATCATGAAGAGAGAAGAGATAGTTCTGCAGACGTCACGACTCAGTTAGAGGATACTTTAATAAGATTCATGGCATCAACTGAGAACAGTTTGGAGAGCCAAACCAACTCTATGCGTAACCTGGAGCAGCAAATAGCGGTCCTTATGGAAACAATTTCAACGACATGCCAAGGAGAAGAGACGAGAGTTAGGCGACAAATCAAGTTGGATTACATGATGATGATCACTCAAACAACCAAGTTTGGGGGAGTGATCCAAATAATGTGGAAGAATTAAGGGAATGCGAGCCTCCTACAGTAATTGAGCCTACAATGACGGAATTATCCGAGGAATTCCCATGTGAAGATGAGCCAAGTATGAAGTTTGAGGATGAGCTGATTTTGCAGAATGTTTGTAGGATCGAGCGCTTACCGCTTTACCAATAACTATAGTTAAGGGTAATGGCGCAACATCAATATTTTCAACCATACACTGACGCAAGCGCCACGTGTTCGACCGATCACAAAGCAGAGGCAATTGTTGAACCCCAACAATCCCTCCCCCAATAATTGCACTCTCTGCAACTCGTGGGAATCGAACATGCGACCTTGGCTCTGATACCAATTGTAGGATCGAGCGCTTACCGCTTTACCAATAACTATAGTTAAGGGTAATGGCGCAACATCAATCTTTTCAACCATACACTAACGCAAGCGCCACGTATTCGACCGATCACAAAGCAGAGGCAATTGTTGAACCCCAACAATGTTGATATGAGCCCATCGAGGGCAACGTGTTCTATGATGTATGTTGATCCATTCTTGCCATCGATGCCAACTTCACCATACTACGCCCTCCACGAGATGAAGCCAAGCCAAGAATCCTTCTCTCATGCCTACCATTTCAAGACAAATGTTGTTGGAGCGACGAGCTTACACTGTTCATATCTTGCCAAACTTAAGGACATACTGAAACCCATTTGTGGTATCATTCAATACTTACCATGGGCGGCAGCGGCTCTTTGATGGTTGCTTCTGATGGTCAAGCCGAAGACAAGAAATCAGCGCTTCTTGAGAGGCAACCCAATCATATCCTTTTGCTATTTAGTTTTGTTTTATTTTCAGTTTTTGTTTCTCTCTCGAGTCGTCTATTTTATTTGCACTCTTCTCTTTCTAGGTACTCGGTTGGAGCGATGAACCCCTACAGCAGTGGAGCTTTCAAAAGCCGGTCTTCCCTAATGCAAGCGTCTTGACCAGGGGAGTTTACTTTTTCCCTTTTGATTCTTTTAAACATTGAGGACAATGTTTGATTTAAGTTTGGGGGAGTTGCTTGCATGTTTTACTTGTTTAATCTACATGCTGTGTACTTAATTGACACTTGAATCGTCCGATTATTATGAGCTAAAAATATTTTTTTATGAGTTCAAATTTGAGAAAAGAATGAGTTATAATAGTGCCTATTCAATGAGGATTTTGATCTCACTATGCATATGAACTTGAATTTTGATGATAGTTGGTCTTGTACATGAATATCATGTTTTGAGTTAGCATGTCAAGAATGAGGAATATATTGAGCACATTGACTCATGATCTAGTGGATTGCATATTGAATAGTGATAATTGTTGTGAACTTGATGATTTGTCTTGAATATCCTAGAACCTGTTTGATGATGACATTTTGAGGCGAAATTTTATAGTTACAAACTTGACTTGGAAATGATCTAGACGATCTTTGACACGTTTGAGTCTTTCAAGCTTATCATGATTTATATTAATCCATAGTGTCCCGTTTTGAGCTTTATTGGAAAAAGAATGGCTTATGCATTGCATATAATTAGACCACATTCGACATTCTTATTTAACTCGTTATACCTACTTACGAGCCTAAATGAAAATTTTATTCTTACCCTAAGCGATTATAAGGAATCATTGGATGCACTTATACTGTTATATCTTGATGAGCTTATTAGTGAAAAATGTTGATGGATAAGCAAAAGAAAAGAAAAAATAGCCTTGAAAAAAATATATATAAATAAGACCCAAAGTGGCCAAGGCTAGAAAAAAAGGAGAGAATCTCAATATGTGCTACAAAAAGCGAATTTTACATTATATACTATATTCTTTGTGATATCCTATCTTTTCTTTGTAACCGACCACAAAGGCCTAACATTACAATCTTAAAAGACATTTTGATCCAAGTCTATGGAGTAACTATCATTAGTGGAGAAGTTGTTTGAAAATAGGCCTATGAGATGCTCGACAATAATCTTGACTTTGATTTTATTAGCATAATTTGATCTTGAATATGTGCATAAAACTTGAGATTGACAATAGTACCCATGCATGTTCCGATTTTGAGATACGTTGCTTGAATTAGGAGAAATAATGTCTTGTTCAACTTTTGTATGTGTGTAAGTGAGATTTCAGATAATAATGCAAGTCAGGAAATAATTTGTTTCAAGTATTGAGAATGAACTCTACCTTGTGATTTTAATGTTTAATCGAGGAAGATCAAGTGATAAGTTTGAGGGAGTTGATAAGTGCCATTTTTGCGCTTATAATTCTATGTTTTTCGTATTATTTTACTGTAATCTTGATGATTTTACGCTTTTTGGTATAAATTTGTATGTTTCAGGAATTTAGTTGAAAGTATGAGGAAATAAATGATTTGAGCTAATTAACAATGAAAAAGACCAAACCAAGCGAACATGTCGAAGAAGGACAAGAATTTGAGTTTTGCAAAAAAAAAAAAAAACTATTCATGTGATCGATCGCCATGGGACGGAGATCGATCGCCGTTGGGGAGAAAAAAATTGGTGATAGATCGTCAAGAAACGAAGATCGATCGCCAGATGCTGAAATTTCGAGATTTTGTTTCCTATTTGAAATTTTTTTGCCCAAAAACACAAAAAACTCTTCCTCCACTATTTAAAGGACCATGTTGGACGAAATTTAGGGACTTTTACACCTTATTTCACCCTAGGATGAACCTCCATCCCATCTTCCACTTTCACCATCAACCACCATCCATACATAAATCATCCTGGCTTTGGAACAAGCCAACAAAGAGATTCGAGAGACGATCGAGAAGGAAGCGAGAGAGGAAGCAAGGATCTACTAACGAAGTCGACATCGGGAGTTTTTCTTTGTCTTTACTTATTGGTTTTGTTTTGTTTTGATTTATTATGTTGAACTAAAGTTATTATCAAGACTAGGGGATCCATTGGTTTGATCATATGACTTTTATAATTAAACTTTGATTGAATTCTTATATCCTTTGAGTATGTGTTATGATTTTAACGCTTTCGAGGGTTTGACCGCCTTTGAATGATATTAGTATTGTAATTGAGATCGAGAGATGATTTTATGATACGGAACGAATAACTCATACCGTGGATTTCAGAATTAGATCGAGAAATGAAGTCAAATACATGTGTGATATCTATAGATATCTAGTAATTGAAAGTTAGTAGTTTTCAAGGATCTTAATTCAATATTGAGTTGTTAAATAAGTACACGAGAGTGACTTACTGCAATTTGATATTATGTTTAATATAGCTCGAAAGAGTATATTAAATAACTTCGGAGAACTCGTCACCTACTCACCTTAGAGATATGTGGATATTCAATAGAGGGTCATAGGAGATTACATTGGTGAACCGATGTCTTGATAATCTTCTCTAGTGAAACTTTCTCGTTATCTTTGATTTACTTGGTTGGATAGTACTTTATTTCTATTATTAGTTTATTTGTTTATTTCATTTTTGTAAGTTAAATATAGTTGAAATCGTCTTATTTAGTATTTTCAGTTAGTCCATGTGGGTTCGACAACCTGATCTTCATTTACTATACTAAAACTTGACTACGTTCACTTAGGGTCTAATCGCTACACTAATAATTTACTATTTAAAATATTTGCGATCATCCGGGGAGCTTTGGATTGGCGTTTGAGATGTATTTGAGGGAGTGTGAGATTTTATTGAACACTATTGTTGTTAAAGAGTTTTGGAGCGAGTAATGGATACTCGGGTTTTTGGAGCCTTGGTACTGTATATACCAAGTGGACTCGATGTTCGATGGTTCACTCGTCTTTCTCCCTCTCTCTCCATGTCTCCCATCCCTTTCCCCTTCTCCCGTTACCCTTTCTTTCCCTTGAAGAGAAAATCCTTGGAACTCAGTCTTTGAGCAAGATTCGACAGCAAACAACTAGGTAACTATCTCCATCTCTTGATTGTGAAGGTTTTGATAGTAGGTCTGTGGAGTTTGGTTTTGATTTATATTGGATTTAAGTTTGGAGGTTTTTTGAAGAAATTATTAAATGGAAGTATTTGGTGTTTTTAATTTGTTTTGATGGAGTTTTTGAGGTACTATGGGGGTGGGGGTGTTGGATTTGAAGTTGGGTTCAAAAAACACCCTTGAATCAAAAAAAATTCAAAAAATCGCAGTCGCCATATTGCTGAATTTTGGTTGACGATGAATAGTGCTCGCGATCGATTGATCGCGAGGGGGCAGTGAGGGCCAGCTATTGATCGGCGCTGAGTGACGATCGATCGCCATGAGTCAAAAAAATTTGGTGCCGATTTGGGAGGCTGGGGATCGATCGCCAGGCCAAAATTTTTGAAAAATTATTTTGGGTTGTGATGTCAACGTATGTTTTGCCCGAGTCTTTTGTGTGTTTAATCATCATGATTGGATAATATATATGGAGGTTGAGTACGTGTTTAAGTATGTAATTCTATGCACATTATTGATTGTGTATTATGGAAATTGTGTAGCGCATAATCCACTAGGTATCGGGGCAAAGGCAAAGTATGGCTCTTACTGTGACACTCTTACACATAACACATACACATTATTGATATAGCATAATATTTAATGGCAGCGGAGATTTCAATTACACATCATCAAGTCAAAACATTTATAATACTATAATTCACAAGGCATAAAGACATATATATGCCACAAAAATAACCAAGGTTGTATCCCTCACAACCCAACCAAAACCTATATTGTATACGCAAATGATGAACTGATGGAGAAGGACTAGATTCAGCCTGCCGACCTTGGACCCATACTTTAAAATATGTAGAAAAAACCTTGTAGTCAACTAATATCTACATCAACTGAAAAACAACATTTGTATTTGGTGAGTTGCATTCTCAATGAGCATATTCCAATAATATGTTAATCAATTTTATGTAAGCACATGATTAACAACAAATTCACACATATACAGTTTATATCATTCAGACAACATATAAATGCACATGACTATCCATTTTATTTCTGTTACGGACCAACTCGGGTCCTCCGACCGATTTACTAGTCAAGTCATCACAGTACAATGGTGACCTACAACGTCTACCATAAAGAGCCTCGAATGGAGCCATCTGAATGTTCGCCTCATAGCTATTATTGTACGAGAACTCTACTAAGGCCAATGAATCCTGCCATGAAGTATCAAACTTCAATACACAAGCCCGCAACATGTCCTCGAGCGTCTGTATGGTAGGCTCGGTCTGTCCGTCCGTTTGTGGGTGATATGTCATGCTCAATCTCACCTCATTGTCCAAAGCTGACTGAAGACCTCCCCAAAAGTGGGATGTAAACCGTGGATCTCGGTCAGACACAATAGAAACTGGAATCCGTGCAGTCTCACTACATTCCGGACATACAACTGAGTCATCCTCAAGTATGTGAATGTCATACTGTACGGAATAAAATGAGCTACCTTCGTCAGCCTATCCACAATCACCCAAATCGCATCAAACCCTGAAGTAGTCCTCGACAAGTGGGTCACGAAGTCCATGGATATGTGTTCCCACTTCCATTCAGGTATTTCCAAGCTCGTCAGCTCGCCTCCAGGCCTCTGCCTCTCTGCCTTCACCTGTTGACAGATCAAGCATCTCTTAACGGATCATCTCGTGTCATCCGTTTCCACCAAAATTGGTCACATAAGTCCTTATACATCTTTCTCCCGCCTGGGTGGATACTAAGCTTGTTGCTATGAGCTCGCTGTAAGATCCCTCGATGCAACTCCGGCGTACTAGGAACTACCCAACGGTTACCAAGTCTCAAAGAACAGTCCTCAGCCACTCTGAACTTCGATGGCTGTCCAAGAAGTACCAATGATGACCACCTCTGAATCTCATCATCTGCCTTCTGAGCTCTCATGATATTCTCATAAATATCCTGCTTTGCCAATAAAGATACACGTACCGGTGATGTATCCACATCGAAGTCATAGCCCAGATGACAGTAGGAAGTCATCATAGCCAATAAATGCATGGCGTCCTCAGCAGTACACTTCACCATCCGACTCAAGGTGTCTGCTGTCAAATTCGTCTTTCCAGGATGGTACTCTATGATAAGTGCCATTTTTGCACTTATATTTATATGTTTTCTTGTTACGTTTTATAATGATTCTTGAACAATTTGACCCTTTTTTGTATTAATTTGCATGTTTCAGGAATCTTTGTGAAAATGAGAGGAAGTGAAGAAAATGAGCTAAATAATGATCAAAAGTGCATAGAAATAGAGAGATTCAATTTGAAGTTTAAAAGAAGGAAACTTGCACCTTGCAAGATTCACGTAATTGCAGATAAGGAAATTCAAGCACATCAGATGCTTTCATTCACGTAAGATTGTGCAGCCGATTGTTGGGTCTAAAAGGGAATAAAATCAGAATTTTCACAAGATATCAGATAAGCAAGGAATTAAGATATATTATAATCTTCACATGAAGATTCATGCCCACCGAGAGAAAGAATTCACGTCCAGTGAGGGAGGTGACACGTTGGTTTGGGAACCAAATCTGCTAAATATATTTAAGAATAAAGCACCGAGATTTAGGAGAGGTGAGGATTTGAAAAAGAAGAGAATATTATAAGAGCAAGTGACGTGCTCCAAAAAAGGAGACGGAAGGAAACCACGCGAGAGACTTTCGAAGGAAATATCAGGGAAGAAGCGGAGCGACAGGAGAAGAAAGACGGGAGCAATATAGAGAAGAAGGGAGAGTTACGTGAGTTCAGAGGAGAGGAAGACTGAATTGAGAAGCAACAAGATTACTAAGAAGAGATTCGGTAGAGCTGAAGAGGTGAGGAGGAGACGGAGATATCAGGGACGAACGAACAGATAAAAAGAGCAGCAAGTTACTGGAGACGGGAGCACTATTAACGTGAAGAGTGACGTCTTCAAGGGGAGGAGACAGACGAGATTTTGGAGAAGAGATCAGATACACAGCGAGAGACGAGGAAGGAGGAGTTCACGGCAGCAAGGAGATCATACACGTACAGCACTACAAAGGAGAGACGGAGCTACGATCGACAACGCGATTCAACATCGCTAGTTTATACGTATTTCTAAACTTTGTTTGATTCTATTTAATTTTCTTATGCTTTTGATGTTGAAAAACATTATTTTGCATTTGATTTTAAATATGTTGCTAGGCTAAGTTTATTGTCAAGACTTAGGGGATCCTATGTTATGAACCCATGATTTAATTTTAATGTTTTGATTGATTCTTATTTATCTAAGTGCATAGATCATTGTTCTTCATGCTTTTAAGGGTTTGGCCATCCTTGAATGATATTAAATTACAATTGAGATCGAGAGATAAAATTGGAATTCGATATAGTGATTTATGCCGTGGATTTCAGACTGAGATCGAGAGATGAAGTCAAATACACGTGTGATAGCTATAGATATCTAGTAATCGAAGGCTAGAAGTTTTCATAGATCGATTTACAATATTAATTGTTCAATAAGGGTACGAGAGTGGCTTATTGTTACGTTAGTATTAGATTTGTTATAGCCGGACCAAGGTATAGCAAGTGAATTAGGAAAACTCGTCACCTTAGATTGTTTGAATTAATTCTTAACTAATAGGCGAATTGTGGGGGATTACATAGGTGAACCGAAAGTCTTGATAATTGTCTCTATTGATTTTATTCTCATTCTCTATTGTTTGGTTGGGTTTATTATTAAATTAGTTAGTTAATTTAGTTAATTAGTCATAACCATATTTTCGTAGGCTAAATATAGTTAAACTAGTGGAGTTTGATACTTATTTCCTAGTCCTCGTGGGATCGACAATCCGTACTTATATTATCATTATACTAAAACTTGACACCGTGCACTTGCGGTAGAATCGCTTCAAACCAATCTTTGAAATATCTTTTGTTTAAAAATAAAGCGATCACTCTATCTCGCAATCATAGTCTTTAAGCAAGTCCATCCATCTCCTCTGCCACATGTTCAGTTCCGCCTGAGAAAACAAGAACTTCAGGCTCTTGTGATCCGTATAGATGGTAAACGACGTACCATACAAGTAATGCCGCCAAATCTTTAAGGCAAAAATGATAGCCGCCAACTCCAAGTCATGAACTGGATATCTGGTTTCATGCGGCTTCAACTGTCTCGATGCATAAGCTACCACATGCTTATCCAACATCAGCACACATCCAAACCCTGTAGTGATGCATCAGTATATAAAACAAACCTCTTGTTCTCCGTAGGAATCACTAACACGGGCGCTGCTGTCAACCGGTGCTTCAACTCTTGGAAGCTTTGATCACAAGCCTCAGACCAATAGAATGATACTCCCTTTTGAGTCAATTGTGTCAAAGGCTTAGCAATCTTCAAAAATCCCTCGACAAAACGTCGATAATAACCAGCTAAACCAAGGAAGCTCCTTATCTCGGGTACAGAAGTAGGCGTATACCAACCCATCACTGCCTCTACTTTCCTGGGATCAACTGATATCCCATCGCTAGAGATGACATGCCCCAGAAACACCATGATGCTAAACCAAAATTCACACTTGCTGAGCTTGGCAAACAGTTGATTATCCCTGAGGACTTGGAGCACTGTCCGCAAATGTCTTACGTGCTCCTCCTCACTCCGAGAATAAATAAGAATGTCGTCAATGAACACAATGACAAACTGATCAAGATACTGCTGGAATACCCGATTCATCAGACTCATAAAGACAGCCGGGGCGTTCGTCACTCCGAACGGCATAACCAAGAACTCATAGTGTCCATACCGAGTCTGAAATGCTGTCTTCTGAACATCCTCCTCTCTGACCCGAATCTGATGGTACCCAGACCTCAAATCAATCTTGCTATAAAGCTTGTGCCCTGCAACTGATCAAATAGATCGTCAATCCAAGGAAGAGGATACTTGTTCTTTACAGTTGCCTTATTCAATTGCCAGTAATCGATGCACAAACGCATCGAGCCATCTTTCTTCTTTACAAACAGAACCGGCGCACCCCAATGTGATACGCTAGGGTGTATGTATCCCTTGTCAATGAGTTCCTATAACTGCTCCTTCAATTCTCTTAACTCCGCCGGTGCCATCCTATAAGGGGCCCGAGAGATAGCGGACGAACAACTCAATCCCAAACTCGACCTCTCTAGTCGGCGGGATCCCTGGAATTTCCTCAGGAAACACGTCCGTAAACTCCGCAACCACGGGTATCTACTCAATCCTCACTTCCTTATTCTTCTCCGCCATATCCACGGCATAAATAAGATAACATGTATGCCCACGTTCTAATAACCGTGACATTTTAATAGCCGATATCAATAGAATCTTCGGACGAGAACCATTCCCATAAAAGTCCATTGAATCCCCTGATCAGATTGGAAACGAACTGTTCTCTGCCGGCAATCAACCACTTCCTGATATATGTTCAGTATATCGATGCCCACAATGCAATCGAAATCTGACATACCCAGAACAATCAAATCTGTCTTCAACTCATTGCCCTCAAAATAAATAAGGCAGTCAGAAAGAAACCGGTCAGCAATAACATTCTTTCCGATGGGTGTCGAGACCAAAAGAGGTGTGGGTAACGGAGACGTGCACATAAGATGTCTCTCTACAAAATTCGCAGACACAAAGGAGTGTGAATCACCTGTATCTATCAAAATAAAAGCGGGGTACGTAAATAAATGACACGTACCAGTAATCACCTCCTCTGGAGCTGCCTCGGCCTGATCCCTAGTCAATGCATATACTTGTCCCTGAGGTGGTCCCACTGTCTGACCTCCCGATGGTCGAGGCATAAACTACTGCCTCTGAGGCACAGTCCTAGCATCAAATCTCGGCATGTTCGACCCAAGGTCTGACTGTCTTCCTCGGTTGGGCCAGTACCGAGCAATGTGTCCCATCTTGCCACAACTATAACAAGTCGGACAATCATGTGACACATGCGGTCCTCCACAGTTATCGCATTTTGTTTCCTCTGTTCTACTCACTCGTGCTGGTCCCCGGTTAGTCGGTGCATTGATCCTTCGATCCCCCTGCCTCCGATTATTAGACCGCTTCCCGGTAAACCGAGAAAAAGAAGAAGAAGGAGCCCCACGAGGTTTAAATGATTCCCCCCGCGGCCTCAGATTATCAGTTACTGGCCTCTGTGGTGGAAATTGCTGGGGTACAACATCCGTATAGGCACTAACTTCAGTCTCCGCTAGCTCTGCTCTTGTAATAGAATCATCAAAGGAGCTGGGGTTGTTGGAGATAACCCCGATCGCAGAGCTCCGGCCTCAAACCTTTCAGAAAATGCATCATCTTGGCATGACCATTTGTAGCAATGTGAGGGACGTACCTCAACAGTGATGAGTATTGCATAGCATAGTCCGAGACAGTCATGATACCCTGCTTTATATTGGTGAACTCATCCTCCTTCATCTGCCTAGCAGCTGTAGAAAAGTACCGGTTCAGAAATCGGGTCCTAAACAAACTTCAGTCCACCAATATCCCTGTTGCTCTCAATTCTATAACAGTCGTCTTCCACCACATGGAATATTTCTTAGCTAGTTGGAACTTCGCCAACCTCAACCAAGCAGTCTTGGCACACGGTGCCGATACGAAGATATGTTCCATCCTTTCTAGCCATTCCTCTGCTTCTTCTCCCGTCTCAGTTCCCTCAAATCGGGGCGGATGGGAAGTCAAAAACTGCGTTAGACTCAATTCACCAGGCAACAAAGGTTGTGCAACAGGTTCTATGCCCACAGCCGGTGGTGGTAGGGGATTAGTCTGTGCAATACTAGCATTTACACTCCCGACATCACCCACCTCCTCATTGAGGGGCTCAAGGTTTCTGGCTGCCATGCTGTAATACAATGGTTAACTACAATACCAGAAACAATTCATATGTTACACCGTTAGATAACATGAACAACAATATTCTAAGTATGTTAGTATAACAGTATATACACAAATATGCACCACATGCATAACATGCACATAAGTAGACACCTAGCCAACTTGTTGCTAAGGCTACCATGCACTCATTCCCGGGTTCTATAACCACTGCTCTGATACCACTAATGTAAGGCATCTCTACCTTAAGTGCGGATTAAAGGCATAAGAAGAGCTAAACATACATCTAACAGAGTATAAAGTTCATGTTGATGCCTTGAGCTATTAGGATTACAGTGCCAAAAATAAAATTCCCAAAAGGATTAATTACATTCCCAGCAAAAAGAATGTTAATGCTATAGCTTTACACTACTCCTAGGCTGTGTTCGGTGCATAGGATGAAGAAATGATTGATAATAAATTTTTCTGTATCCCATGTTCGGCTCGACATTTGAGGCCAATTTGAATCCTCCAGCTCCTGATAAAACACGGAGAATACATCCCACCTCCATGATGGGTTGTGTCATCACTATCTTAATCCGACAAGTAAATTACCATGCTACCCCTCTATCCAATTATTGTGGCTGCTATCTTACCGCTTTTTCAATGATAAAGATGGTACAGATGTTAAAGCTTTGGTGGAGAAAATATTTCACAGGTGATACAGCAAACAACCAGCCGATGACAATTATACCTTGAAAATCAGTAACAATACGTAGACCCCTTCACGGTCTACAGGAATTTGAAATTGGAATCAACAAAAAGATAAGTAAAGAAGAATAGATTTAAGAAAGAGAAAGCAAACAAGACGAATATGGGGAAGAGGGGAAGAGGCCAGGAGATTATTTATTTGAAGAGGCTAGAATGTTTCGCAACGCGACAGATAAAGTTCTACCGCTTGCAACGAAAAACAGACAATTATACCGTTGAAAATCAGCAGCAATACGTAGACATTCACGATCTACACGAATTTGAAAGTTGAATCAACAAAAAGACAATTAAAGAAGAGTAGATCTAAGAAAGAAGAAGTGAACAAGAAGTTTGGGCTTCATCAGAAGTTTTATATGACTAATTTGTAATTTAATATAATTTAACTTTAAAAAAAAAGAATAATGAAAAAAATAATTGTGAGAGTATTTTGGTCAATACAAAAAAATCACAAAATTAATCCACAATTTTAAAATCACACCAAACACCATATAATTTATCACACTAAATTATTTATCCTTATATATCACTACTTATCACTCTTACTATTTATCATTCATTTATCCTATCAACGTACCAAGCGGACCCCTAGAGAATGGGCTATACAACAGTAATCCTGCCATCCTATACCTAGCACTCCTCACAAGCTCACCGCATCAACCCGGTCATTAGCCCTTCATGCCAAAAATGTACCTACAGGAACAACCCCCAAACCATGAACATATAATAACCATAATCATACCAACAAGATTATGATATAAAAATGCATAATCGTAAATACAAATCACTTCCTGTAATATATGCACTTAAAAGCTCCCTTTGGTTGTCTCTGTACCACAAGCATAATCAATAGATTATAATGTCAATAATGTATGTAATGACATGCACCAGTTCTATCAATACCAATAACCATTTTTTTCCAAGTCTTATTATATCAGTGGCATAATACCTCTCGTGTTGACATGACAGCGGCATTAATACCCCTTGCTTCGACAATACCAACGACAAATAATATCCCTTGCTATAATATGACATCGGCGTGTTCTTCGCTTCTACATATTAGCGGCAAATATTCTCTCATCGCTATGGTATGACAGCGGCAAGTATTCTATCTACGCCATGAAGGCGGCAAGTATTCGTCACTTGAATATATCCTCGACTTACAATCACATGCACCAATGCATCCAATGTGTGTATGCAACCATAATGCATCAACAAATATGTGTATGCAACCATAATGCATAACCCAACAAATATATGCAACCATAATGCACAATCCAATACGTAAAGTTACATTTTTACCGTCCGATGCTCGTACGTCTCACTACGTACCTTTGTTTCAAAAGTTGGATGTCGTAGGACTTTATCTCCTAGGTTGTGTTGCCACCTGGGATGGTTCTACACAATCACACAATTCAATATTATGAGCCAAATAGTAGTCTGATACCAAAAATCCCACAAAAATAACCAAAATACCCAATTCTGGCATCTCGCGATCGATCGCTATCGAGCCCCGATCGATCGCGAGATCCAGCAGCCTGAAGTACTAAAATCCTGTCACCAGCGATCGATAGCCAAGTTTGGCGCGATCAATCGCGAGAGTCACCGATCGATCGCCCCAACTTGGCAAGATCGATCGCGCCAACTTGGCGATCGATCGCCAAATGATTCTGCTCGCTACTGCTTGCGCGCGATCGATCACTCGTTTTGGGCGATCGATAACCGCGACCTGTAACCCGAAAAATCGCCATTTTTCCACCTTAAACTTCCTCAATCCATACCAACTCAAATACCAACCAAACAATAACATCAAAACACAATAAACCTTCAATATAAACACTAATAACACCAAAAATCCAACACCCAACCAAATACATCACATTCCCAAAATCAAACCCCTTTTAAATCCCTAAAATACCACATATCAACACAAATCATATAAACAACACAAGAGAGATTCATACCACTTTTAGACTTCAAATCCTACCAAGAAATCAAGCAAACCAAGCTTTGAGAAATCTCCTATCCCTCCTTGTTTTGATCGATAAAATGGGGGAAAAGGGTTTGGGAGTGATGTTTGATAAAGAGTGATGGGAGAAGTGAGGTAATGGTATAAAGGTGTTGGGGTTAACAAAATTAAAATGGTACCCCATTAATTAGCATGATGTATAAAATATCCCAACATGATATTTTAGAAGCATTTTCCAAAATGCACCAAAGCTCAATTAAACATGCTTTACCAAAATAATTAATATCCACCTCAAATAAATCATGCCAAAACCCAATTTCCCAACATGCATCACATGCACCCTGAATTGTATTACTCAGGTCATGGCCACCGCATAACTATACATTTTACCACCATAAATAATTTACACCATAATAATCACATAAACATAATTAATGGCTCAAATGCACATAATTATTTCAGGGGTATCACAGAGTATGATGATGCCGCTGTCGAGCGAGCAATGGTTATGATGCCGCCAATGTTGAGCGTGCGAGATGTTAGAATCCCGCCGTTGTTGAGCGAACGATGTGATATGACGAATTATAATGATGAAATTGTTGGTTGAGAAGTATTTGATTACTGTAAATCATTATCAAAATGATATAGCTATAATTGATTATGGAACTAGTAGTTTGAACATGAGTATAATGAATCATTGTAATGATTGACTGATTTTGGAATTTGATGATCTTGGTTATTGTGAGAACAGGAACAACGTGGGAGATCACATATCGTAATGGTACATACAGGGATTATTTTTTGAATTTGCAGCTTTATATTCTGTAAAAAGTATGAATTATGAGAGTGATGACATTGAGATTGTGCTATTGGTATGCTCACCCCGTGTGGGGGCTGTTTCTGTTGAAACAGGTAGAACATGTACAACATTGGCTCTGGAGACCAGTTCAACTGTTGAATGGGAATGCTTCCAGGACTGAGGTACCAATGTTGGTATTGATAATGAGACTGGTACATATAGATACATATCCATTTATTAAGGGCTCGTGTGTGAGCATTTTGAATAGGTGTACGTGGCATGTATAAAATGGAAACTTCTCTTTTCAATTACATATTGCCTGCAATTATTTGAGAATGTAATTGCATGATGAATTAAGAATATGATTTGTGCATTGTGAAGTGTATACTTATGTTAGTTGAGTTGGGCTGAGAATTGAACATTAATAGGATTTATGTCAAAAAATGTATAGTCGTCATGACACTGCTATTGAAGCATGTACGAGAATTCCCTAATGTGATAAATGTATGCACTAATATATGTGATAATGCACTAATATCGAGATTAGGACGTGGGCTCCTTACACCATGTTCTTTTCTTGGGAAATTTCCACTGCATCCTTGCATCTTCGTTTCAATTAGGTTATTTCCACTTTGATTTCCTTCTCTGGATTGCTATTTTCAGGTTTATCCTCGTGATGGCCTCGTTCGCGGGACCATGTTGTTGTCTAGTATTTTATTTTCTGAACGCAAATGGTTATAACCATCCCGATCTGATGGGTAGTGGGTTTTTCCAGGCTCAACTCCTATCATGGATGTTGGGGGTGGTGGCCTATACGGTGGATTTGATGGTGGGTTTAGTCTTGGTGGAAAGGCTGGTGGTGATTTTGGTTTTGGTGGGAGTCTCGATGGAGATGGTGGTTTTGGCAGGGGATTGGTCGTGGATGTGGGGTTAGGAGATGGTGAAGGAGGTGGTCTAGGTGGTGGTCTCGGTTTTGGTTATGATTTAGGTGGCAACGCCGGTCTCAAAGATGGGGTAGGTTGTGGACTATGCGGTGAAGCAAGTGGCGATCTTAGTGGCCGGGGTGACTTTGGAGGTGGTGGTGGAGGCGGATTAGTTGGTGGAGGTGCTCTTGGTGGAAGGCGTGAGTTTGGCGGTGGTTTTTGTGAGGTGGAGGTTTTTGATGTGGTTTAGGAGGTGGTGATGTCCAGTTTTGGGTGGATTTTCCTATGTGGGCGATGGTTGCGGTGCAACCCCACTGTCTGGCATGAAGCTCCTTGACCGACATGCCCGGATTTTGGGGGCAACCTGAGTATTATTTTGCGTACGTCTAATTAGTAGTTCGAGTTCCCTCTTTTGATGCTTTTTTATATTTGCCTATATGTTTCTCTAATTTTAGTATTTATTGGTAGTTCTGGTTCTTTGTAGTTGTCATATGGTGTCTGTCACTGGGTTACTATGTGCTACTCTTTTGTTTTTCTGATGATGGTTTGTTTTGTATGGTTCATTGCTAGAGCATCATCTGGTTTTGATTAGAGAGCCAGTCGGTTTCGTGCGTTACCCAATGGTATGGTTTTTCGTAAAGGTTTTGGATGCGAGGGCTTGTGCATTTGTCGTATTTTTCTCAGTTTATGCTCTTCGTCTATCCGCATATGTATCTTCACTTGTTTTGGAATGCAGTTCTCTTACTTATCCGTCCTCTGTGATTACTAGTTTGAGATGAACGAGTATGGGTACGGTTATTCATGTCCCTTTCTAGTCAAAGACATGTGATCTTACAATGATTTACTTTCTACTTTCACCTGGAAGCCCTGCTTTCGCTCGGATGTGACGCTTGTTTAATGTTGGTTATTTGGTTTTATCTTTTACAAACTGTGGGTTTTATAATGGTTTGTATTTCTGAACTTTGATGTAATTGTCACATTTGTTAACCTTTAATTAATATATTTTACTGTTAAAAAAAATCAATATGGTATCTTCCGTTGTTATTTTTCTTATTAATTAAAATGATTTGACTGTATGTTATCCAGGTTAAAAAAAGTTATTCAAACTCAAAAATTGTATAATTTTAGAGGAGAGTGTATTTGCTTGTCCCGTGATAGCTCTTCTGGTCAGTACAATGACACCTTATCTCCACTCTCCAGTGTTATGTTCTTTCAAGAAACAAGAAAATGCGGACCAATGCAGCACAATTTTTACATCCTTTTAAATAAACCAAGAAATTAGTCATACATACAAATATTAGAAAAGCTACACATAAAATTTGAACCTTTTCAATGGAGGCAACCGCACGGTTCACTTGATCCTCCCCTACATCCGTGGAAGATCAATTCTGGGATCTTGCTGCAGCGGAAGACTCGAAAGAAATGAAGCAGCCCGGCGAAGAAAAGGTCGAGTCTTGCAGCCTAAGCAGCAAACTGCACGCAATATGATACTTTGCCAAAAATTATTCTTCTGTAACTCACATTTCGACATATTCAGCAACAAACCTACAACACAGCTAGGAAGGAAAGGAAGAATGTACACTTTTGTCGAATTTCAGACGTCACTGGTGACTTTTCACGAGAACAAGTCCGGTGGGATGCTTGAATTCTGTGATTCCCAAAGGCACCTGCATTCTGGCAAAGGATTCAAGTATATAGAGCCCTTTCTTGTCGACTTCTTTACCCTAGGCACCATTACACTCTTCCGATCACTTTCGGCTAGCATCAACTCCATATGATCCTTAAAAGTATCCCAACTGTAAATGAAGAAAAAAGTCCTGTTTCAATATATATTTGCGACATAGTGGCAAAGCATGCATGTAGATCAAACATCTGTTGATGTACCAAAAGCTACATTTAGCAATAATGGTACCACTTCAATCATTTGAACCATGCAGCTGCGCACACACCATAGAGAGCCAACACACAAGACAACAGGTGTTGCTCCCAAACAGTGCCTTTCACCTCGGGTTATTTGGAGAAAAGGTGGCTTTATAACTCGTTTGCAAAGCTCAAAATTCAATCATAGTCGCAAGAAACACAAAAAATAGTTTAGTAGGTCTTTTATACATAATTTCAAATTTTCAGATTCTGTTGTCGCACAAACTACAGACGAGTTATGTTGAACATGAAGTAAACTTGGTAAGGACAAGGAGATTACCTTATGCTTGTGTTGTGTAGTATGACTACGAGCTTGGTTTTGTCGGGCATTATAGTTTTCGCATGTCCATTGTAGAGGAACCTTCTTTGGCCCATCAAAAAATGAGGGAAGTTTCCTCCATGAGTGGTTACAAAAACTTCGCTCAACAAACATACCATGTAGTCCAATGCAGCTAGTCTCGAAGAAAATCCCTGAAAACATCGAAATGGTTATAAACGAATTGTCCAATTTTGATGGCTATATCATCAGATGATGCTTTGTAGCTTGGAGATAACTTGTGGGCAAAATAAGAATACATGTATACACATTATAACAATTTGATTCTTTGCATTGCTGAAATGGTAAATTCTAACAAGAACAGTAGGATTGAATGGATGCTATTGTGCAAAAAGTTAAAATTGATGATGACGATACCATATTAAAACAACATATTTCAATTGCTGTGACACACATACAATCCCCAAACTCCAGTATCACTAGCTATGCAACATTGATATAGTCTCACAGCAATGTGATATTGTTGTTTTCACCTACAAGAACTAAGGTACGGTTTCCCCGTGTAAGCTTAGACATTAGCAGTGTAAGAACCTGAGACATTTACCTGGAATGCATTAAGCTCATCTTCTGTTGCAAGAGATTCCTTAGTCTGTAGTAGAGGAAACATTTTATGAAGAGGATCTAAGTTTATGTCCGCACTGTAAATTTTTCCGGAGGCAAGATAAATTGGGGTGTCATTTGAAAATCCCATACCCCTTAACATCATTCCAACCTATGCTGACAGAAAATAAGCCAAAAGAAGAATTGGGAAAGAATTTTCCAACAAAATATAAGCTAATAACCAATAAAAAATTGGACGTCAGATCTAGAAATCAAGAATCAACCTCCAATGGGGTCATGGGGCACCTTCCATTAACACGGTTAACTTCAGGTTCAAAGACTCGGTTTTTCTGTTTGAATTTTTTCCCCCACCCCTTTTCACGTATTGTATCCATTTCAGATTTTTCGGCTTCCCCTCCATCATACACGCAACACGAGAAGGCCACCATGTCCTGCAATGATATATAAATATTAAGTTAAAAATAGTAAAACGTGATAAACAATTTCATTTATTAAAAAAATAAGTATCACCTCTTCGAATCGGATATGAACTGAAACATACTTCCCACCAAATGCCAAGCTCTTACTAGTCATTCTGCTGACTATCTCTCTCGCGAGATTCATTATGGTTGAAGAGAATCTTAGAGCTTTGTAATTTGCCAAGCATCTCAAATATTGAATATGAGGTGGAATGCTAGTTGCTAATCGGTTTGCAAAGGGGGATATTCGAATTACCCTGCACATGAAAAAATCAGTACACTTTAGGAAACAATATTATCTTAATTATACTCTTAGGAAATGACATCTTTACTTCAAACCTGTTTTCTTGCAGGACAGGATAAACCTCGTCCAAATAATAACGAGCAGACGCCCAAGCATAGACTCGAAAATTAGGTATATCACTGATGTTAAAGTCATAACTCTCTGTCAAATCTTTAGGAAGATCACGAACCACCGTAACATGATCTTTAAGTGTGGATATAAAGTGATCCTCATCATAAATATCAGCAAACTCGCTGTAAAGTATCAAAAAGAGGTTGAGACACATATTATTGCTAAGCCTACACATTTCTAAACGAAAAGCTGATTAATAAAATATAGTAAATTAGTACTTACCTCGAATCCTTCCAAATATTGTGTAGATCAAAGCGAGGAATGACTAGCGTGGCATTCAAGAGTCCAGCCACTGCCACTGCATTGCAAATCTGCAGGCGCGGTGACAGTAATAAACTAAATGAAACAAGTATAAAAAACAGCAGCTAGGAACATTTATTCTGTTAATAAGTACATTCACCACTGACTACTTGAAATTGAAGTTTCTCATTCTATAATGATACTAAACGTAATCATCTAGCACAATCATGAATCTCCAATTCATACAGGCTCTATGGAATTTAACTGGTGACAAGCAAACCACATAAACTATTTTCTTGAACAAAAATAACTTGATCTTCCCACACACTAGAAATGGCTATAGTTTTGAAGTGGCAGGCGAAACCATTATTTTGTATATGTGCAATATGTAAAGTTATACAAGTTCGTAGGAGGGCGAGCACTCCTGCTAGCGAATCCCTGGCTCCGCCGCCAGTTTTGACAATAAAAAAGGGCAGGGTATAATCCCTTTTCACCTTTAACACTTCTTACAACATCTAGACGCTGGCAATTGAATTAATACTACGACAAAGTCAAGTTTGTAATTAGCTTGAATCTAAACTGAATACCGATGCACGCTGTTGGTTCAGGCCACCATTAGCATCCACAATCAGATAGTGCTGAAGCACCGAGGATGCTGAAAAAATTTGAAACAGAGGTGGTTTTACTATATAAATAGAGCTGAAAAGACTCTTGAACTTTTTATAACAATATTTGAGCCCATTTCCTTCTATTTTCTAACCACTTAACTATCATTATACATACAACGCTAAATAAGAAGCTGAATGAAATGCGGGAAAACTCTAGAGCAGACATCATGAAACAAGATACTCATACCGGGTTGCAGGTGAGCAGTAGCATTTGAGCAGTTCTTCTGCTCTTTCCCCTTCCTTTTGTACCTCCACAGATTGTCTAACTACAAAAGATGGTTTGCACAGTAAGTACCAAGAGGTGGAACAAAACTTCCACAAATTCTAGTGCATTGAATAAAGAATCAGCATCCTGACATTTGATAAAGATAGCCATTATACATGGAAAATGGCATTGACCTGATTCCCTTCTAGCCTTTAATTGGTTATTCAATTCCACAGATCCCATAAACAATCTTGTCACTTATTTTATCAGAAAAAAGTCAACATCCAAATTGAAGTACAGCATAACTCGTACTCTCTTACGAAGGTAAAATCCAACAGGGGAAAGTTTTGACATTGAATACACATAAGCATTAAAAAACGAAGTAAGGCCCATGTAACAAAGAAAAGAATAAAAAAAATCCAATGTGCAAACCTCAACAGTAGAAGCATTATCAGCCTGAATTTCCGGCCATATTTTCGAAAAAAGCTCGTGGCTCCGATACAGTGATCCCGGCGGCGGCGGAGGAGGAGGGTTCAGGATAGTCAGCAATGGTCCAGCACAGAGTATGAGGCCCACAATGTACAGGAGTGTCAAGAAAAGAAGGTACCTACGGTGGAAAACACCGGGAAAGGGCAAGTATAAGAGCCCACGCCGGCGGTGCTTGCAGTGAATATGAAGCTTCCGGCGGCTGTTTGGGGCTGTGGGTTCTGGCCTACAGTACTTGTAACAATGGCTGCCATTTGCAGGTTTTGAGGCCATGCAGGGCTGGATTTCTTGAAAAAGATTGGATCTTTGTGTTGTTTAATGGCCGTGGAAACGTGAGATGTGAGCCTTGTACGATGATGTTGTGTATTAGCAGAAGATTTTTGCAGAAACAGTATGGGAAAGTGAATGAGAGAGAGAGAGAAAGAGGTAACTTGGAGCCAAGAATGTGGGAAATAGGGAGCGTAAATATTATTATTAATTTATTTATTTTTTTGTTCTTTGTTTTTCTCAATATTTTTATCTTTTTGAGTCAAAAATTTAAATTTATAGATAAATCTGATTTTTTTTTCCTTTAAAGAATAAGATGATAATAATTGTTGGCACAAATCGTCAAGATTTTGGTCTAGATTTAGTTTGATTCGGTTATAACAGTTTTGGTATGGTTAAAATTCAGTTTCGGTTTGATTTCTTTAAACGAATTTTCCTTTAGCTTAAATGAAAAAAAAAAAAAATAATAAAAAATTTATGTATATATATTCCCTACTACTTGGTATTTTTACGTGAGAAAGTTCAAGATTAATTACAAACTAAAGAATGTGGTAATTTAATGCAAACATTGAATAAGGGTGTTCTTACTATGATGTTAGAATTAAAGGTAAGAAGTTGTAATATATTTTTTAATATAATGTAGGGAGTTTGCTTCAATAATCATGTTTTTGGTTTGGCCCCATAAATTCTTTAATAACTTTATGCAATGATTACAAATTTGTCTTTTTTTCAAAATTTGTTGCCGCGAAATGATTTTATGAATAATATTTTAAATAAATATTACTCGAAAATAATTACCCGAAATGTTTGAAATATAATTATTTAATATATAATTATATTATATTAATAAAATATTAAAGTTCGTGATCGAACAAAGTAATTTAGGCTCGAGTTTGGCTCGAAAAAAAGTTCGAACATGTTCGAGTTTGGCTCGAATTCGATAATTTCGAATTCAAATCAAATATTTTTCGAGCCGACGGCTCGACAAATTCATGAACATATTTGATTCGTTTATACCACTAGACTAGGGGTGTAAACGAACCGAATCGAGCCGAATATGCAGAAAATTTTAAGGTTCGAATTCGGCTCGAAATAGTTATATTCGAGTTCGAGTTCGATTCGAAGTTCGAATAGTTTCAAAAATTTGGCTCGAGTTCGGCTTGAATCAAAGTTCGAGTTCGAGTTCGGCTCAAAAAAGTTCGAACATGTTCGCGAGCTATTCGAATTATTGCTCGAAAATAAATACCCGAAAGGTTCGAAATATATTTATTTAATATATAATTATATTATATTAATAAAATTTTAAAGTTCGCGAGCGGCTCGCGAACTATCGGACAAAGTAATTTGGGTTTGAGTTCGGCTCGAAAAAAGTTCGAACATGTTCGAGTTCGGCTCGAATTCGAGAATATCAAATTCGAATCAAATATTTTTCGAGCCGGCTCGAAAAGTTTGTGAACATGTTCGATTCATTTACACCCCTACACTAGACCAAATCCTAACTTTTGCCTTTATTGGTTAAATGCGCATTAGAAATTTTTTTTTAATTATTATTTTGTTGTAAAACACACAAGCAATGGGAAAGAATGTCCCTATCCAAAGCTCGAGGCTCCAGCTGCCAAACTTGCTTTGTGCCACAATCTCCGGCGGGATTAGATTCCCAACCAAACATTGTTTTATCATATTTAATTTAATTAATAAAACATTCTTAAATATAATATTGCAAATTCTTGAAATCAGAGATATATAAAAATAAAATTTATTGATTTTAACATGACATTGAATAATAGAAAGAAAGAAAAAACTAATGATAAAATCATTATAATTACCGGTAATTGTTTAATTTAAATTCAAATTGCAACTGGTAGTTTGAGAATTTAAGCTTTGATTTCCAATCACCAACCCCACTTTTCTAAATATCATCGAATTTATAGATAGATATTTTTTAGGATAATTTATTCGTCGAGTACAAAAAGTACTTCACATTACAAATAAAGTTACAAAAATATAAACAAAAACACAAATAAGCCACAACATCAATCGGTCCGGATACAACGATCAATAACGACAGGGTTTACAAACTAGTCTGTCAAATTGTAATTATATGAATCAAAATAACAAGAAATCCACGACCAAAATCTTACATTCACTTCCTCAACGAGCTTATCAATATTTGGATCAATACCTTGAAATAGAACAACATTCCTCAATTTCCAAATGCTCCAAGCAATGTAATGCCACGAACCATTCCAAATTATGCAACACTTCTTGAAAGTGTTTGCAACACTTCTTGAAAGTGTTCATCCCTTGTTGTTGGATCAGATGACTTACAATATTATGATGAAGCGCCGAAGAGATACCAAACCACGAATAACAAATATTATATACACAAGTAGCAAAAGAGCACGAGATAAATAAATGATTTGCATCCTCAACCTCCGAACCACACAGCACACATACAACCCCACTTTGCACATCCAAAATATTCCTCTTAATCAAATTCATTTTAGTAGGAATTCTATTTAGCACCAACTTCCATACAAAACAAATAACCTTGTTTGGAACGCTTTGAGCCAAATAAATTTATTCACATCATTTTTCGGTCCTTGAGAAAATCGAGTCAAACTCACTACACAATAAGGTGAGTTTGTAGTAAAGTACCCCGTCAGTCTAGAGTCCACTTCTATTGGTTCAACTACATACATTTTAAAGATACATCTGTTCACCAAACAAGTTAGTTCAGAAAAAAGATATTCCTCCCATTCAAAAAAATGTCTTCTCTATCTCCAACCCCAATACCAAACCCATCCACCCACCCAAACAGTTAATAGAGCAATGTTTGTCAAACGAAATATTATAAAGCCTAGGGAATTTGCTAACAAGAGGCTCACCACCCACCCAATTATCGTGCCAAAAAGAAGTAAGCACACCATCCCCCACTACCTTTTCCACCCCTCTGTCGAACCACCTCACTCCATTCACCTCGCTAGCCTTGAGCACCCCCCTCCACCCGGACATCCACTCCTACTACTTATCCCGTGGTTCACCGACTACACTACCCAGTCCATATTTCGATTCCAAGATCCTAACCCACAAGTGACCCCTCTCAACTAATGCTCGTCATCTCCACTTACTTAACAAAGCCAAATTAAAAGAATCCAAATATCTATCACCTGAACCCCGATCCTCTTTACTCTTACACACTTCATCCCACTTAACTCAAGTAACTTTCTTACTATCTACCCCCCTCCTCAAAGGAAATTTTTCTGAAGTTTAGAATAGATTTAAGCACACACAAGGGTGATCTAAGAAATAAAAGAAATAAATGGGTAAGGAACTTAGAACTGCTTTGATCAGAACTACAAGTCCTCCAAGGGAGAGATGATTATTGTTCCAACTTTCCAACCTCTTCCTTCCTCTGTCAATCAGTGGTTTCCAAGTAGAAGTTTTCCTCGGGTTGGCACCAATGGGCATACAAAGATATTTAAATGGCAGTGATCATCTTTTGCAATTCAGTACACCAGCCATGTTAGGTAGCAAATAATTCCCCATATTTAAACCCATTAATTGGCTTTTATGGTAAGTCACATTAAGCCCAGATATTATCTTGAAGTTCCCGAAGATACATTTAATAGCCCACACATTCTCATCACAAATATCTCCCAACATAATCGTATCATCTACAAATTGCAATAAGGAAAGGGGAATACTACATCTACCCACAGTCCTGCTTCAATAGCTTTAGTCATAATTTCATTCAAACATTCAGCCACTACTAGGAGCAGAAAATGGGATAATGAATCTGTGAGACCCCGTTATCTCAATCATACGATTAGGTGCAATTAGGAGAATTAAACATACTTAATCAGAGTTGTAAGTCATGTTGACAATTGAGCTTAAGGTTTACATGCATATATGACATGCCAAAAGAAATTGTTACACTTTTTAACAATTTAGGTAAGGCTACTTCTACTGTACTCCTAGTAGAACTATACAAAATAAGTCTTTATCTTGCTATCTTGTAGCACTCCTTACAGCTCAGCTTATCAACCTGACCCTGACTCTCCTTAGCAAAAGCACCTACAAGAACAACCCCAACACATGAGCACATCATAATTCATATTCAACATAATATGAATGCAAACGTAAATGCATAAATCATAAATACAAACACTTCATGTATTTCCATTGCATTTACCATGCCCATTGGTTATCCCTGTACCATAACTCATAAATAATCAACATATGAAATTATGGTTCCTTAATCATGTCATGACATATCATTACTTCTTAAATCCTTACTTCAATCCTGAGTCATTTTATCATTAGTGTATTTCAATGCTTCTTACTTTTTCACGTAAGCGGAATTCTTCCTCGCTTCTTATGGAACTCCACGTAAGCGGTATTCTTCCTCGCTTCTTATGGAAATTCACGCCTCCATGTGCGAACGGTCCTCTACCTCCCGCTCCACATTTTCAGCGGAATTATAGTGTAAGCATTTATATCCTCACTGGGATAACCTTGACTCGTGGAATACACCTCTTATATTCCTCTTGTGGAATACACCTCTTATATTCCACAACATTCTTATGCAAAAACAATGCATGTCAACATGTATCATATCATAATGCACTATCTTATGCACACTTTACTTTACCTTGTGTTAAATAAATAAACATAAATACATGTTACCGTTGGGATGTCCGTACGTTGCTTACATACCTTTCAAAAGATATAGGAGTCAACCGACTTTATCTCCTCGACTGTGCTGGTACTTGTGATGGTTCTACATAACCACACAACACAATATTAGGCACCCAATAATAATTCAATACCAAAAACTAAACAAAATTCAACAATTTCAAAAACAGGGCATACCGATCGATCGGCCCTCATTACCGATCGATCGTTCGCTACGGTTCATTGCGATTTTCCAGAATTCTCGAACACCTATCTTCATACCATTTAATCCAGCATGTAAAACATACAACATGCCCAAACCAACATGCTAGCAGCTACAATACACTACCCTGAGTGTATTCATATCGAAGTTATACCCATACTTAAAACCCACATGCTTGAAAATTGTCCATTTACATCAGTACTCAACCAAACTTTCTGAAAAACAGGGCATTATCCTTCTGCCCAGATTTTCGAGTACCTACTTTCAAGAAATTAAATCTACCACATAACACATGTTTCATGCTCAAGTAAACATGTTAGGTACTTCACGAAAACATCATAAATGAACTTGGATCGAAGGTTTACCAAAAACCTAGCTAACAAGCATGATAACACCTTCACAACTTCACTCCCATCCCATATTTTCCAGAGAAAAAAACAGGGCACTCGCCTTAGCCAGATTTTTGAACACTATATTTTACATGCTTAAATCCTTCACATAAAATACGAAACATGCTCAAGGAAAAATACTGGAAGCTTCATAACAACACCATGTAAGCATTTAAATCGAAGGTTTAAAGAAACCTAAGCTAGCATGTCATTTTCACACCACATATAAACAAGAACTTAGTCAACTTAAACCAAAACCAGAGTATGGTTTCTCACCCTACTTTGCTCCGATTTTTGGAAGGTCTCCAAGCAATGAAAATGGAAGGGGTCCTCTTAATCTTGTTTAGCAGGTGCTGGAGATTATTTGGGAGAGAAAGGGCGAGATTTGGAGTGGAGGAGATGAGAAGAATGATTGTGCCAAGTGGGGGGTATGGTCAGCCTTTGATGTGTCATCAGCATGGGTTGGGCGGGGGGGGGGGGGGGGGGTGGTTGGGGGTTGGGTGATATGATGTGTTATGTTTTGGTCCCGGTATTTAGCACGATGTATTAAAATATCCTCACATGATATTTATAGTATTTTCTCAATAAAATACTTCAATTCTGTTGGAATCGAAGAGGGGGGGTGAATGAGATTCATTGGCTACTTTAGCGTTTTAAAATGAGTTTGTAAAATAAAAATATTTTGCGCTTGCGGAAGCCTTTAGTCAATCGATAAATAGAAAGAACAAAATAAATAAATGCTTAATGGAAATAAAGCAATAAAATGAGACAAGAATTTGTTATAGAAGTTCGGCGATGAATCGCCTACGTCTCCTCTTCCCGGTTAGATAACCTCCAACCGAGGTTCCACTAGAACAATAGATCTTGGCCTTGAGGGCTCCAAGTTAGCCACACAATAACTCTTCCCGAGTTTACAACGCTCTTCCCGAGCACACTACTCTTCCCGAGTACACACCGCTCTTCCCGAGCACAATACCCTTCACGAGTATACAAAGCTCTTCCCGAGCTACCAACACTCTTCACGAGTCTTCTTGGCCTTAAGGGCTCCAAGGATAGCCACACACTTGCACCAACTAGACTTGTTGATGACTTTACAATTTTCCAACTTGCTTTGGTGTTGGAGGACCTTTACAAGAAATCAAACCAAAAGCACCTTCACGGTGTACTCACACGAAGACAACAAGACTTAACAAATGGAAACAATTACTAGCTCCAATACAACAACAATGTATGGAGTTTGTAATGCTATTCAAGAATTTAATAATCAAAGCTTTGGTATAGTTTGTAGACTTGTTTCTTAGCTTCAAAATGCTCCAAAGCATCCATATTTATAGTGTAGAAGCCTCCAAGGCTCCTACTAGCCGTTGCTTCAAATAAGGCTTGAATCACTCCAAGATCGCCTCGGACATCGCCTCGGGCGATCACCATTGCCGCGCCCCAACGGTCAGCAAAAATCACGGATCGCCTCAGGCGATCCAAGTCAAATCCCAATGCCGTAGCTTCAGCAGCCTGAAATCATGCATCGCCTCGGGCGAAGTCCACATCGCCTCAGGCGTTCCAGCCCATCGCCTCAGGCGTTCGTGTCATCGCCTCGGGCGATCTCCCTGCGCGCATGCCCGCGCCAAGCCTCGGCGTCGCTTCAGTCGATGTGCTGGGGCGAAGTCCCTGTGGCTGCCATCGCCTCAGGCGTTGGTCACCATCGCCTGGGGCGATCTTCCTCGCATGCTCGCCTGGCCATCGCCTGGGTCGATGAGCGTGGTAATCCTCGCCTGGCACCCATCGCCTGGGGCGATGGCACTCATCGCCTGGGGCGATCCGTGTCTTCCAAAAGACAAATTTTCTTTGGCATTTCAATACTATTACAATCTTCAAATTTGATCATAATTTATGCTGCATACTCAATAAAAACCATTAGTACAAAATGTATAGGTTTTGTAATCATCAAAACAAAAACGATAATTTTATTTAAAATAGAGGAATGAGAGTTGTAGCGTTTTAAGGCGCAACAATCTCCCCCTTTTTGATGATCACAAAACCCGGTAAACTTGAAAGAAAATATAACTTATAGCAATGCAATGCATAGAGAGTTTAAACTCCCCCTTAATGAATGCAATGATAAACAATGTTCCAATGTGCATTTTTATCACCTTTACAAAATGTGTCACAAGTTGTAAAAAGAATTAGGTTGCAAATAGCATTTCATCAATCAAGTTTACACCAAGTTTACACATACATTCTCCCCCTTTTTGTGAGAATAAAAAAGGGTAAAGGATTTTTAAGAAAATTGGACATAGTTCCCTTTAAAAAAATAAACCATAAATTCATCCAAGTAATACACAATCAACTCAAAATCCAATCAACAACTTAAAATCCATTAACATACACAATAAATTCATTCCAACATCATTTAACCATTTAATCCTGACAAATAATTACAAAAAGGATAAAATCTAAAAAAAACTAAAACAAAGACAACTCAATCCATGCCACCATCACCATCACCATCATTCCTGTGAGTAGTATCCTCGTCCATGTGAGTACTGGAGAACTGAGAACGAAGAGCGTCCACTTCATGTCGTAAATACGACAAATCTTCTCTCGAGGAGTCTTGGTAAGCTCGAAGAGACGCAACATCATCTCGAAGGGAATGAAATTGAGAATTCATGTCGACTCTCAAGGATTGAAATTGTGAGTTCATATCCTCACGAAGGCTTTGGAATTGAGAAGTAAAAAAGGCAAAGGCGTCTGGATTGAATTCAAAAGAAGAAGAAGGTTGATGACTATCAGGAGCTGGAATATCCGCCCCAATATTCATCATGTCATCAAATGTAGATGGAGATTGATGCTGAATGGGTGGCTCATCGAGATTTGGTTCAATCAAGAAAGGAAAATGAAGCCTTTGGGCACTAGTCATCCTATCAATGGGTAATGAGGGGTGATCTTTAGGATTGAAGGCAGAAAGTAGGTTCCCCGGATCATTAACCCAACAGGAAGTGAAAGGATTCCAAGAGATTTTGTTAAACAGAAAACACATAAGCTTGAAGGTGTCCTTGGACTTGATAGGGAGTTTCTCATTGTCATCGAAAGGAAGGTTGAAATGAAGAAAGATCTTTGTTAGGACACGGCCGAATGGGAGAATAACCTTTTTAGGATTATGGGCGGTGTTCCTAAAGATTTGGACAATGAATCTTGGTAGGTTGAAGGGGGTCATAGTAATGATGTAATACATCAAGTATACATCAGAGAATTTCAACCTAAGACGATCACCATCCCGAGGGATCATCGAGGTGATCACAATCTTGTGAAGGATTTGGTAGTTTGTAGGAATGGAATTCACAAGAAAAGATTGGTTTGGACATTGAGGGGTTCCGCCAAATATGAGATACAAGGCTTGGGCAGGATCACATACCCCATCATTGGGCCAAGTAGCTAGAGCAAATTTAGCTGGACCCTCCGAAGGAATGTGAAGAATATGTCCTAATTCAGTGCTATTGAATTCAATTGGGCGATTGCAAACGATGGTTTTAATAGTTAATTCACCATCACCCTCAAACAATTCAAGATTGGCATAGAAAGAATGAATCATGGATGGATACAAAAAATCGTTCTTTCTAGGGGGTTTGAAAAAATTTTCCCATTGTTGGAATTGAATCCAATCAAGAATAGGGAGCTGGGAAGTCCTAAGGAAATCGAAATCAAAGACATAACCCGGAATTAATTTGCGAGTAAGATAATCTTCCGGAATTGGCTTACCATCAAGTGGAGGACCCGTATAATTCCTATTGGATCGATTAGAGCGTCTCCTCCGGCTTGATTCTCCTTCTTCTCGGTTGCTTCGAGACATTTTGCAAGAAATTTGAGAGAATTGAGGTAAAGTTTCGATTTTTATGAAAATTGGGGTTAGGGTTTGCAAAAATCCAATTGGAAGATTTGTTGTTTGGAAAGTGAAATTGATGGTTTGGAAAGGCTTAGGATGATCGATTATAACAATGATGAAGAAGGCTCGAATTATGGGTGAGAAACACGAAATATTGCTGAAAAAATGAGCAAAAGCCGTAGCCTTCTGTCTTTAAAACCCGAGATCGCCTGAGGCGATCTGGAGAACGCCTGAGGCGATCGAGAACGCCTGAGGCGATGCTTGCGATCGCTTGAGGCGATGCGAGCCACGCCCGAGGCGATGCTTGCGATCGTTTGAGGCGATGCGAGCCACGGACGAGGCACTGCGCACTGAATGCTGAGGCGATGGTTTGGCCATATTTTGAGTCAATTTTTGGACCAAAAAATTATTTTTGATAATTCTAACTAACATTAAACCATCTAACAACAAAAATTAAATCACATAATCTAAAAAGCACAATAATTCACAATTTGTGACTTTTAAAAGGTGATTTCAAAATGCATTTTTGAAATTAAATGTGAGTAAACTTGATTCCCCCTTAACAAATGCATAGCACATACAAAATAATCAAGTAAAGCATAAAGTAAACAACTCTCCCCCCTCAAACCATGCATACACAAGCTCTCCCCCTTAAACTATGCATGAAGTAAACTTCAAGATTATCACACAATTATCCCCCTTTTTGTGATAATCAAAAAGTACAAAAATTAAATAGACAAATTCGCAAATATATGTTGACACACAGCCATATTTTATACATGTTCCTCATAAAGAATGTAATAGCCATGACAAGCAAGATTAAATCATTTAGAGGAATACAAACATGCGTTTAAGGCGAGCAACAATGAATTGCAAAGTGTGCATATGTTCTACCAAAATTTCATGCATTTGTGCCCAATAAACATTAGAATTCTCAAATCATCATTTGATAAATTTATTAAGATCATGATAGCATTATTTCAAAGATAGAGCATCTAAACAAATATAGCATGCTTAATCACATAATATCATATAACATATTCAAATTAGAATTCATTGCACTTACTATAAAAGGATAGGCATACATCATGCAATAAAACAATTTATATGTGCACATGCTAAGGGGTTATGCATTTTACTCCAATCAATATTGAGCTTCATTATTTATTGGTCACAATTAATTTATGCCAATTAATTTTGAATTGCTCATTTAAAATGTATAAAATAAATTTTACCTTCGATGACAAGAGTGCGTTCTTGTCATTGGTCCTATGCCTCGTGCTTCTTCTATAGTAGTGAATAAGATGGTTTCCTCCCTTGAGGTGCTTGTGCCTTCATCCTTCATCCCATTGTTGACCCTACAAAACAAGTTGGCAATAGAAGGATCTTTGGTACCCATTTGATTTTTGGGTCCTTGATGGTTAGCTTTCAATGGCACTTTTGGAATCCATTTCCACCTCTTATTAGGTTGGTATTGGATTCTAGCAAACCTACATTTATTCTTGATATGACCATCTTTACAACAATAAGTGCAAGTAAGAGAGTTGTGCTTTGCTTTGGCCAACAAGCTTGAAAAAGATTTTGATTTGTTTGAAAAGCCTAACCCGGCTTTGTCAAAGCTACATCGTTGTAATCCAAGCAATTCACTCATCTTTTGACTACTTTCACTATATTTGCAAAAGGATATCTTTAAAGAATCTAATTCATTTTTCAATGAATTATTTTCTTCATCTTTCTTAGCAATCTCAAGTTTGAGTAGTTTATTACTCATCTTGGTTTTGCCAAGAGCATCAATAAGATCATTATAAGATTCTAAAAGTTCATCAAAAGAAGGTACCTCATCATCGCTTTCATCTCCTTCATCTCCAAGAGCCATTAAACAAAGATTGGTGGCTTCTTCTTCATCGGAGTCGCTATCACTCCATGTAGCTATAAAAGCCTTCTTCTTGCCTTTGTCCTCATTCTTCTTCCTAGGACATTTGTTAGCATAGTGGCCTTTTTCTTGACAATTATAGCAAGTTACCTCATTTTTGGATTCATGTTTGGTTGCACTTGAGGTCTTTGACTTGCCATGTTTGTTGAAGAACTTCTTGAACTTTCTTGTGAACAATGCCATCTCCTCATCATCATCATCTTCTTCATCATCGGAGTGGTCTTTCCTTCCAACCAAGGCAATCCCATTTCTCTTGGATCTATCCTCCTCCTTTACTTCTCTCCTTGTGGCAACTTCAAGCTCATGAGTCACCAATGTGCCATGGAGCTCATCAAGATCATAGGAAGCACTTTCTCCTTTGTTGGACTCGATGATGGCCGTCCTCTTGGCATCCCATTCCTTTGGTAAGGCTCTTAGTGCTCTCCTCCATATTTGCTTTGGAGGATACTTCTCTCCAAGTTGGGCAAGCTCGTTTATGATTTGAGTGAGCCTCCTAAACACTGAATCCACATCTTCTCCGGAATCCATCTCAAATGTCTCATATTTGAGTTGCAATAGATCAATATTGGTCTCCTTCACTTGATTAGTGTCTTCATGACAAATTTGTAATTTGTCCCATATCTCCTTTGCGGTTGAGCACATCGAGATCCGGTTGTACTCCTTCATATCTAAAGCACAATGTAAAATATTAATAGCTTTAGCATTTTGAGATATTAAAATCATATCCGCTCTAGTAAAATCGTCCATTTCTTTGGGAACACTTATTCCCCCAACTTCCTTTAAAGGAATATGTGGACCTTTCACTATGATCTTCCAAAGGTCATAATCCACGGATTGGATGTATAGAGAAATTCTATTTTTCCAATAGCCGTAATTATCACCCGTGAAGAGCGGAGGGCGATTCGTCGATTGACCTTGAGCAAACTCATTTGCTAGATTAGCCATATAAAAATTTTGATTTAAAAACAAAAATCAAATGGCTCTGATACCACTTGTTGGAATCGAAGAGGGGGGTGAATGAGATTCCTTGGCTACTTTAGCGTTTTAAAATGAGTTTGTAAAATAAAAATATTTTGCGCTTGCGGAAGCCTTTAGTCAATCGATAAATAGAAAGAACAAAATAAATAAATGCTTAATGGAAATAAAGCAATAAAATGAGACAAGAATTTGTTATAGAAGTTCGGCGATGAATCGCCTACGTCTCCTCTTCCCGGTTAGATAACCTCCAACCGAGGTTCCACTAGAACAATAGATCTTGGCCTTGAGGGCTCCAAGTTAGCCACACAATAACTCTTCCCGAGTTTACAACGCTCTTCCCGAGCACACTACTCTTCCCGAGTACACACCGCTCTTCCCGAGCACAATACCCTTCACGAGTATACAAAGCTCTTCCCGAGCTACCAACACTCTTCACGAGTCTTCTTGGCCTTAAGGGCTCCAAGGATAGCCACACACTTGCACCAACTAGACTTGTTGATGACTTTACAATTTTCCAACTTGCTTTGGTGTTGGAGGACCTTTACAAGAAATCAAACCAAAAGCACCTTCACGGTGTACTCACACGAAGACAACAAGACTTAACAAATGGAAACAATTACTAGCTCCAATACAACAACAATGTATGGAGTTTGTAATGCTATTCAAGAATTTAATAATCAAAGCTTTGGTATAGTTTGTAGACTTGTTTCTTAGCTTCAAAATGCTCCAAAGCATCCATATTTATAGTGTAGAAGCCTCCAAGGCTCCTACTAGCCGTTGCTTCAAATAAGGCTTGAATCACTCCAATATCGCCTCGGACATCGCCTCGTGCGATCACCATCGCCGCGCCCCAACGGTCAGCAAAAATCACGGATCGCCTCAGGCGATCCAAGTCAAATCCCAATGCCGTAGCTTCAGCAGCCTGAAATCATGCATCGCCTCGGGCGAAGTCCACATCGCCTCAGGCGTTCCAGCCCATCGCCTCAGGCGTTCGTGTCATCGCCTCGGGCGATCTCCCTGCGCGCATGCCCGCGCCAAGCCTCGGCGTCGCTTCAGTCGATGTGCTGGGGCGAAGTCCCTGTGGCTGCCATCGCCTCAGGCGTTGGTCACCATCGCCTGGGGCGATCTTCCTCGCATGCTCGCCTGGCCATCGCCTGGGTCGATGAGCGTGGCAATCCTCGCCTGGCACCCATCGCCTGGGGCGATGGCACTCATCGCCTGGGGCGATCCGTGTCTTCCAAAAGACAAATTTTCTTTGGCATTTCAATACTATTACAATCTTCAAATTTGATCATAATTTATGCTGCATACTCAATAAAAACCATTAGTACAAAATGTATAGGTTTTGTAATCATCAAAACAAAAACGATAATTTTATTTAAAATAGAGGAATGAGAGTTGTAGCGTTTTAAGGCGCAACAATCTCCCCCTTTTTGATGATCACAAAACCCGGTAAACTTGAAAGAAAATATAACTTATAGCAATGCAATGCATAGAGAGTTTAAACTCCCCCTTAATGAATGCAATGATAAACAATGTTCCAATGTGCATTTTTATCACCTTTACAAAATGTGTCACAAGTTGTAAAAAGAATTAGGTTGCAAATAGCATTTCATCAATCAAGTTTACACCAAGTTTACACATACATTCTCCCCCTTTTTGTGAGAATAAAAAAGGGTAAAGGATTTTTAAGAAAATTGGACATAGTTCCCTTTAAAAAAATAAACCATAAATTCATCCAAGTAATACACAATCAACTCAAAATCCAATCAACAACTTAAAATCCATTAACATACACAATAAATTCATTCCAACATCATTTAACCATTTAATCCTGACAAATAATTACAAAAAGGATAAAATCTAAAAAAAACTAAAACAAAGACAACTCAATCCATGCCACCATCACCATCACCATCATTCCTGTGAGTAGTATCCTCGTCCATGTGAGTACTGGAGAACTGAGAACGAAGAGCGTCCACTTCATGTCGTAAATACGACAAATCTTCTCTCGAGGAGTCTTGGTAAGCTCGAAGAGACGCAACATCATCTCGAAGGGAATGAAATTGAGAATTCATGTCGACTCTCAAGGATTGAAATTGTGAGTTCATATCCTCACGAAGGCTTTGGAATTGAGAAGTAAAAAAGGCAAAGGCGTCTGGATTGAATTCAAAAGAAGAAGAAGGTTGATGACTATCAGGAGCTGGAATATCCGCCCCAATATTCATCATGTCATCAAATGTAGATGGAGATTGATGCTGAATGGGTGGCTCATCGAGATTTGGTTCAATCAAGAAAGGAAAATGAAGCCTTTGGGCACTAGTCATCCTATCAATGGGTAATGAGGGGTGATCTTTAGGATTGAAGGCAGAAAGTAGGTTCCCCGGATCATTAACCCAACAGGAAGTGAAAGGATTCCAAGAGATTTTGTTAAACAGAAAACACATAAGCTTGAAGGTGTCCTTGGACTTGATAGGGAGTTTCTCATTGTCATCGAAAGGAAGGTTGAAATGAAGAAAGATCTTTGTTAGGACACGGCCGAATGGGAGAATAACCTTTTTAGGATTATGGGCGGTGTTCCTAAAGATTTGGACAATGAATCTTGGTAGGTTGAAGGGGGTCATAGTAATGATGTAATACATCAAGTATACATCAGAGAATTTCAACCTAAGACGATCACCATCCCGAGGGATCATCGAGGTGATCACAATCTTGTGAAGGATTTGGTAGTTTGTAGGAATGGAATTCACAAGAAAAGATTGGTTTGGACATTGAGGGGTTCCGCCAAATATGAGATACAAGGCTTGGGCAGGATCACATACCCCATCATTGGGCCAAGTAGCTAGAGCAAATTTAGCTGGACCCTCCGAAGGAATGTGAAGAATATGTCCTAATTCAGTGCTATTGAATTCAATTGGGCGATTGCAAACGATGGTTTTAATAGTTAATTCACCATCACCCTCAAACAATTCAAGATTGGCATAGAAAGAATGAATCATGGATGGATACAAAAAATCGTTCTTTCTAGGGGGTTTGAAAAAATTTTCCCATTGTTGGAATTGAATCCAATCAAGAATAGGGAGCTGGGAAGTCCTAAGGAAATCGAAATCAAAGACATAACCCGGAATTAATTTGCGAGTAAGATAATCTTCCGGAATTGGCTTACCATCAAGTGGAGGACCCGTATAATTCCTATTGGATCGATTAGAGCGTCTCCTCCGGCTTGATTCTCCTTCTTCTCGGTTGCTTCGAGACATTTTGCAAGAAATTTGAGAGAATTGAGGTAAAGTTTCGATTTTTATGAAAATTGGGGTTAGGGTTTGCAAAAATCCAATTGGAAGATTTGTTGTTTGGAAAGTGAAATTGATGGTTTGGAAAGGCTTAGGATGATCGATTATAACAATGATGAAGAAGGCTCGAATTATGGGTGAGAAACACGAAATATTGCTGAAAAAATGAGCAAAAGCCGTAGCCTTCTGTCTTTAAAACCCGAGATCGCCTGAGGCGATCTGGAGAACGCCTGAGGCGATCGAGAACGCCTGAGGCGATGCTTGCGATCGCTTGAGGCGATGCGAGCCACGCCCGAGGCGATGCTTGCGATCGTTTGAGGCGATGCGAGCCACGGACGAGGCACTGCGCACTGAATGCTGAGGCGATGGTTTGGCCATATTTTGAGTCAATTTTTGGACCAAAAAATTATTTTTGATAATTCTAACTAACATTAAACCATCTAACAACAAAAATTAAATCACATAATCTAAAAAGCACAATAATTCACAATTTGTGACTTTTAAAAGGTGATTTCAAAATGCATTTTTGAAATTAAATGTGAGTAAACTTGATTCCCCCTTAACAAATGCATAGCACATACAAAATAATCAAGTAAAGCATAAAGTAAACAACTCTCCCCCTCAAACCATGCATACACAAGCTCTCCCCCTTAAACTATGCATGAAGTAAACTTCAAGATTATCACACAATTATCCCCCTTTTTGTGATAATCAAAAAGTACAAAAATTAAATAGACAAATTCGCAAATATATGTTGACACACAGCCATATTTTATACATGTTCCTCATAAAGAATGTAATAGCCATGACAAGCAAGATTAAATCATTTAGAGGAATACAAACATGCGTTTAAGGCGAGCAACAATGAATTGCAAAGTGTGCATATGTTCTACCAAAATTTCATGCATTTGTGCCCAATAAACATTAGAATTCTCAAATCATCATTTGATAAATTTATTAAGATCATGATAGCATTATTTCAAAGATAGAGCATCTAAACAAATATAGCATGCTTAATCACATAATATCATATAACATATTCAAATTAGAATTCATTGCACTTACTATAAAAGGATAGGCATACATCATGCAATAAAACAATTTATATGTGCACATGCTAAGGGGTTATGCATTTTACTCCAATCAATATTGAGCTTCATTATTTATTGGTCACAATTAATTTATGCCAATTAATTTTGAATTGCTCATTTAAAATGTATAAAATAAATTTTACCTTCGATGACAAGAGTGCGTTCTTGTCATTGGTCCTATGCCTCGTGCTTCTTCTATAGTAGTGAATAAGATGGTTTCCTCCCTTGAGGTGCTTGTGCCTTCATCCTTCATCCCATTGTTGACCCTACAAAACAAGTTGGCAATAGAAGGATCTTTGGTACCCATTTGATTTTTGGGTCCTTGATGGTTAGCTTTCAATGGCACTTTTGGAATCCATTTCCACCTCTTATTAGGTTGGTATTGGATTCTAGCAAACCTACATTTATTCTTGATATGACCATCTTTACAACAATAAGTGCAAGTAAGAGAGTTGTGCTTTGCTTTGGCCAACAAGCTTGAAAAAGATTTTGATTTGTTTGAAAAGCCTAACCCGGCTTTGTCAAAGCTACATCGTTGTAATCCAAGCAATTCACTCATCTTTTGACTACTTTCACTATATTTGCAAAAGGATATCTTTAAAGAATCTAATTCATTTTTCAATGAATTATTTTCTTCATCTTTCTTAGCAATCTCAAGTTTGAGTAGTTTATTACTCATCTTGGTTTTGCCAAGAGCATCAATAAGATCATTATAAGATTCTAAAAGTTCATCAAAAGAAGGTACCTCATCATCGCTTTCATCTCCTTCATCTCCAAGAGCCATTAAACAAAGATTGGTGGCTTCTTCTTCATCGGAGTCGCTATCACTCCATGTAGCTATAAAAGCCTTCTTCTTGCCTTTGTCCTCATTCTTCTTCCTAGGACATTTGTTAGCATAGTGGCCTTTTTCTTGACAATTATAGCAAGTTACCTCATTTTTGGATTCATGTTTGGTTGCACTTGAGGTCTTTGACTTGCCATGTTTGTTGAAGAACTTCTTGAACTTTCTTGTGAACAATGCCATCTCCTCATCATCATCATCTTCTTCATCATCGGAGTGGTCTTTCCTTCCAACCAAGGCAATCCCATTTCTCTTGGATCTATCCTCCTCCTTTACTTCTCTCCTTGTGGCAACTTCAAGCTCATGAGTCACCAATGTGCCATGGAGCTCATCAAGATCATAGGAAGCACTTTCTCCTTTGTTGGACTCGATGATGGCCGTCCTCTTGGCATCCCATTCCTTTGGTAAGGCTCTTAGTGCTCTCCTCCATATTTGCTTTGGAGGATACTTCTCTCCAAGTTGGGCAAGCTCGTTTATGATTTGAGTGAGCCTCCTAAACACTGAATCCACATCTTCTCCGGAATCCATCTCAAATGTCTCATATTTGAGTTGCAATAGATCAATATTGGTCTCCTTCACTTGATTAGTGTCTTCATGACAAATTTGTAATTTGTCCCATATCTCCTTTGCGGTTGAGCACATCGAGATCCGGTTGTACTCCTTCATATCTAAAGCACAATGTAAAATATTAATAGCTTTAGCATTTTGAGATATTAAAATCATATCCGCTCTAGTAAAATCGTCCATTTCTTTGGGAACACTTATTCCCCCAACTTCCTTTAAAGGAATATGTGGACCTTTCACTATGATCTTCCAAAGGTCATAATCCACGGATTGGATGTATAGAGAAATTCTATTTTTCCAATAGCCGTAATTATCACCCGTGAAGAGCGGAGGGCGATTCGTCGATTGACCTTGAGCAAACTCATTTGCTAGATTAGCCATATAAAAATTTTGATTTAAAAACAAAAATCAAATGGCTCTGATACCACTTGTTGGAATCGAAGAGGGGGGTGAATGAGATTCCTTGGCTACTTTAGCGTTTTAAAATGAGTTTGTAAAATAAAAATATTTTGCGCTTGCGGAAGCCTTTAGTCAATCGATAAATAGAAAGAACAAAATAAATAAATGCTTAATGGAAATAAAGCAATAAAATGAGACAAGAATTTGTTATAGAAGTTCGGCGATGAATCGCCTACGTCTCCTCTTCCCGGTTAGATAACCTCCAACCGAGGTTCCACTAGAACAATAGATCTTGGCCTTGAGGGCTCCAAGTTAGCCACACAATAACTCTTCCCGAGTTTACAACGCTCTTCCCGAGCACACTACTCTTCCCGAGTACACACCGCTCTTCCCGAGCACAATACCCTTCACGAGTATACAAAGCTCTTCCCGAGCTACCAACACTCTTCACGAGTCTTCTTGGCCTTAAGGGCTCCAAGGATAGCCACACACTTGCACCAACTAGACTTGTTGATGACTTTACAATTTTCCAACTTGCTTTGGTGTTGGAGGACCTTTACAAGAAATCAAACCAAAAGCACCTTCACGGTGTACTCACACGAAGACAACAAGACTTAACAAATGGAAACAATTACTAGCTCCAATACAACAACAATGTATGGAGTTTGTAATGCTATTCAAGAATTTAATAATCAAAGCTTTGGTATAGTTTGTAGACTTGTTTCTTAGCTTCAAAATGCTCCAAAGCATCCATATTTATAGTGTAGAAGCCTCCAAGGCTCCTACTAGCCGTTGCTTCAAATAAGGCTTGAATCACTCCAATATCGCCTCGGACATCGCCTCGTGCGATCACCATCGCCGCGCCCCAACGGTCAGCAAAAATCACGGATCGCCTCAGGCGATCCAAGTCAAATCCCAATGCCGTAGCTTCAGCAGCCTGAAATCATGCATCGCCTCGGGCGAAGTCCACATCGCCTCAGGCGTTCCAGCCCATCGCCTCAGGCGTTCGTGTCATCGCCTCGGGCGATCTCCCTGCGCGCATGCCCGCGCCAAGCCTCGGCGTCGCTTCAGTCGATGTGCTGGGGCGAAGTCCCTGTGGCTGCCATCGCCTCAGGCGTTGGTCACCATCGCCTGGGGCGATCTTCCTCGCATGCTCGCCTGGCCATCGCCTGGGTCGATGAGCGTGGCGATCCTCGCCTGGCACCCATCGCCTGGGGCGATGGCACTCATCGCCTGGGGCGATCCGTGTTTTCCAAAAGACAAATTTTCTTTGGCATTTCAATACTATTACAATCTTCAAATTTGATCATAATTTATGCTGCATACTCAATAAAAACCATTAGTACAAAATGTATAGGTTTTGTAATCATCAAAACAAAAACGATAATTTTATTTAAAATAGAGGAATGAGAGTTGTAGCGTTTTAAGGCGCAACAAATTCCCATTTAAACATGCTTCACCAAAACAAATAACACACACTCCAAATATTCATGCCACAACCCCAAAATCCCAACATATATCACATGCACCCTGAAATGCATCTCCCCAATAATATCAATTCAACCCCATGAATTAATACCAAAATCACCATAATTTAATAAAAATGATTAAAATCACATAATCATTTCGGGGATATCACAATACTCCCCTACTTATAAGATTTCGTCCTCGAAATCAGCATGCACTTACCCAATATAAAAACAAAACGTATATCACATACCGGAAAACAGTTCTGGATAGTGCTGCACCATGTGTCGCTCCGTCTCCCACGTGGCCTCCTCGACACCCCTACGATCCCACTGAACCTTGATCATAGGAATAACTTTGTTCTGAAGCCTGCGGTCTGCCCTATCCAAAATCCTGATAGGCCGTTCCTCATAGGAAACATCGGACTCCAACTGCACCTCTGAAGGCTGCAACACATGCGAAGGATCTGACTCGTACTTCCTCAGCATAGACACATGGAATACATCGTGTATACCAGACAGAGAGAGCGGTAAAGCCAAACGGTACGCCAGAGTACCAACACGCTGCAAGATCTCATACGGCCCTACATATCTTGGGGATAACTTCCCCCGCATCCCAAACCGTACCACACCTCTGAAAGGTGAGATCTTCAGAAAGACTCTGTCGCCTAACTGAAACTCCAACGGCCTTCGCCGCTGATTGGCATACGCTGTCTGTCTGTCCTGAGCTGCCTTCATCTTTCTCTTGATAACATTTACCTTTTCTTCCATAACCTGGACCAACTCTGGTCCTCCGACCGATTTACGGTCCACATCATCCCAACACAAAGGCGACCTGCAACGCCTGCCATATAGGGCTTCAAATGGAGCCATCTGTATGCTAGCCTGGTAACTGAGTCCTGCCAACAAGTGTCGAACTCCAGCACACAAGCCCTCAACATGTCTTCGAGCGTCTGTATCGTGCTCGGTCTGTCCGTCCGTCTGGGGATGATATGTTGTGCTCAACCTTAATTCTGTGCCCAGGGCTGACTGAAGACCCTCCCAGAAGTGAGATGTGAACCGCGGATCTCGATCAGACACAATCGAAACAGGGATCCCGTACAGTCTTACCATATCTCTGATATATAACTGAGCCATTCTTAGGTATGTGAAGGTCATACAGTAGGGAATGAAATGAGCACTCTTAGTCAATCTGTCGACGACCACCCATATGGCATCAAAACCCGAAACAGTCCTCGGTAAGTGGGTCACGAAATCCATAGACATGTGCTGCCACTTCCACTCGGGTATCTCCAAACTCCTTAGCTCACCACCGGGCCTCTGCCTCTCAGCCTTCACCTGCTGACGTATCAAGCAGCGCTTGACGAATGAGGTAACATCCTGTTTCATTCGCCTCCACCAGAACTGGCTGCATAAATCCTTATACATCTTCTTCCCGCCCGGGTGGATACTCATCCTGCTGCAATGAGCTCGCTGTAATATACCCTGTCGCAACTCGGGTGTATCTGGAATCACCCATCTGTCGCCAAGCCTCAGAGAACCGTCCTCAGCCACTCTGAATCTTGATGGCTGACCTGAATGAACCACTGACATCCATCTCTGAACCTCTACGTCGGTCCCCTGAGCCTTCCGATGTGTTCATAAATGATCGGCTCAGCTAGCAAGGTCAACACCTGTACCGGAGAAGAAGATACATCATAATCAAACCCCAACTGACAGTAGGAGCCCATCATAGCTGATACATACATGACATCCTCTGCCGTGCTCCTCACTTTCCGACTCAAAGCGTCGGCTGTCAAGTTTGCTTTTCCCGGATGGTATTCGATTTCACAGTCATAGTCCTTCAGCAGGTCCATCCATCTCCTCTGCCTCATATTCAGCTCAGCCTGTGTAAACAAGAACTTCAGGCTCTTGTGATCAGTGAAGATGGTAAATGAGGTACCATATAAGTAGTGTCGCCATATCTTCAAGGCAAACACTATAGCTGCTAACTCCAAATCATGGACTGGATACCTCGTCTCGTGTGGCTTCAATTGCCTAGAAGCATAAGCCACTACATGTCTGTCCTGCATCAGTACGCACCTAGGCCCTGTAGCGATGCGTCAGTATAAAGAACAAATCCTTTGTTCTCCCTGGGAATCACCAAAACTGGTGCAGTAGTCAGTCTGTGCTTTAACTCCCGGAAACTCTGCTCACAAGCCTCTGACCAACAAAATGGGACCCCCTTCTGAGTCAGCTGTGTAAGTGGCTTGGCGATCTTTGAGAAACCCTAGATGAAACGTCGATAATAGCCAGCCAAACCAAGAAAACTTCGAATCTCACTGACTGAAGTAGGGGCGGACCAATCCATAACGTCCTCAATCTTCTTGGGATCTACTGATATCCCCTCTCGAGAGATAATGTGACCCAAGAATGATACACTGCTCAGCCAAAACTCACACTTGCTGAGCTTGGCGTACAACTGGTGATCTCTGAGGATCTGTAGTATTGTCCTCAAATGATCGGCATGTTCCTCCTCACTCCTTGAGTAGACAAGGATGTCATCAATGAACACGATCACGAACTGATCGAGGTACTCTTGAAATACTCTATTCATCAAGCTCATAAAAACTGCAGGGGCATTTGTTACACCGAAAGGCATTACCAAGAACTCGTAGTGCCCATACCGAGTTCGAAAGGCTGTCTTTTGAATATCGTCAGCTCTAACCCTGATCTGGTGATAGCCTGACCTCAAGTCAATCTTTGAGTAGATCTCTGTGCCCTGAAGCTGATCAAACAGATAATCAATCCTTGGAAGCGGATACCTGTTCTTTACTGTGGCCTTATTAAGTTGCCTATAGTCAATGCACAGACGCATCGAACCATCCTTCTTCTTTACGAAAAAAACTGGCGCACCCCAAGGCGATACACTAGGACGAATGTATCCCTTGTCGAGGAGCTCCTGTAACTGTACTTTCATCTCTCTCAGCTCTGCCGGTGCCATCCTGTATGGGGAACGGGAAATGGCTGATGTCCCCGGCAGTAGCTCAATGGCAAACTCCACATCTCTGATCGGCAGAAACCCTGGAATCTCATCCGGAAATACATCAATGAATTCCGTCACGACCGGTATATCCTCGATCCTTAACTCTTCCTTTTCCTCAGAGACGTCCAGGGCATAAATAATATAGCATGTGTGGCCGCATTCCAATAACCGCGACATCTTAACTGCTGAGATCACTGGAATCTTGGGACGAGAGTCGTCCCCATAAAAGGTCCACTGGAACCCCTGATCAGAAAGAAAACGTACCATTCTCTGTCGGCAATCTACCACAGCTCGGTATCTGCTCAACACATCAATGCCGATAATGCAGTCAAAATCTGCCATCTCTAACTGAATCAGATCGGCCCTCAGATCATTACCCTAAAAATAAATGAGGTAATCAGATAATAGTCGGTCTGCAATCACATGCTTCCCCGTGGGTGTCGAGACCATGAGAGGCGTGGGTAACAGAGACGAGCACAAGCGGTGTCTCTCCACAAAAGCAGCAGATACAAAAGAATGGGAAGCACATGTATCTATCAATAAAAATGCAGGGTACGTAAATAAATGACACGTACCAGCAATGACCTCCTCCGGGGCTGCCTCAGCCTGCTCCCGCGTCAATGCATACACCTGACCCTGCGGCTGTCCTGCCGCCTGACCTCCCTGCGGTCGTGGTGCAAAATGCTGCCTCTGTGGTGTTCTTCCTGCGTCAAATCTTGGCCTATTCGGCCCAGTGTCTGCCTGACCTTCCCGATTGGGGCAACCTCGAGCCAAGTGGCCCATCTTGCCACAAACATAGCAACCCTGACAGTCACGTGACAAGTGTCATCCTCCACAGTTGCTACATCGGTTTCCTCCTGTCTTACTTCCCTGGGTTGGTCCTCGGTTACCTTGCTTCTGACCCTGAGATTTCTTTCCACTGAATCTAGAAGATGATGAGGCCCCACGAGGCTTAAAATGGTCCCCTCGTGGCCTCAGACTGTCACCAACAGGTCTCTGTGGTGGTATGAAAGGGGGTACAACTTCCTTGTACGCGCCCACTACAATCTCTGCCAACTCTGCCTGGGTCAGGGCGTCATCAAAAGAGCTGGGATTGTTGGAGACAACCCGATCAAATAGTTCTGGTCTCAGTCCCTTCAGAAAGTTTCTCATCTTGGCATGACTGCTCACAGCGACATGAGGTACATACCTCAATAGTGAGGAATACTGCATAGCATAGTCTGACACTGACAGGCTGCCCTGCTTTAAATTATTGAACTCATATTCCTTCAATTGTCTGGCAGCTGCAGAAAAATACCGGTTAAGGAACCGGGTCCTGAATACAGTCCAATCAACTGCCACACCTTGAGCTCTCAGCTCCATCACAGTGGTCTTCCACCACATAGAAGGCTTCTTCACCATCTGAAACTCAGCCAACCTCAGCCATGCGATACGTGCACAGGGCGCAGTCACAAGTATCTGCTCTATCCGCTCCAGCCACTCTTCGGCTGCTTCACCAGACTCAATCCCCTCAAAAATAGGTGGATGAAAGTTCAGAAACTGTGTCAAACTGAGCTCCCCTGGTAGTAACATCTGTGCACTGGGCTCCACGCCCACAACATGTGGCGGTAAAGGATTCAGCTGAGCAATACTGGCATTCATACTGCCCATATCCCCTACCTCCTCATTGAGGTTCTCCAGGTTAATAGCCGCCATGCTGTAACACAAGAGTTAACAACAATACCAAAAGCAGTTCATAATATAAGCCGTTAGATAACAAGAGTATCATATTCAAAAGCATGTTAGTATAACACTTATACAAAAATATGCATCACATGCATAAACATGCCCAAATGAATACATAGCCAACTTGTTTCTAAAGGCTACCCTTCACTCTTCCCTGGTTATCTAACAACTGCTCTGATACCACTAAATGTGAGACCCTGTTATCTCAATCATACGATTAGGTGCAATTAGGAGAATTAAACATACTTAATCAGAGTTGTAAGTCATGTTGACAATTGAGCTTAAGGTTTACATGCATATATGACATGCCAAAAGAAATTGTTACACTTTTTAACAATTTAGGTAAGGCTACTTCTACTGTACTCCTAGTAGAACTATACAAAATAAGTCTTTATCTTGCTATCTTGTAGCACTCCTTACAGCTCAGCTTATCAACCTGACCCTGACTCTCCTTAGCAAAAGCACCTACAAGAACAACCCCAACACATGAGCACATCATAATTCATATTCAACATAATATGAATGCAAACGTAAATGCATAAATCATAAATACAAACACTTCATGTATTTCCATTGCATTTACCATGCCCATTGGTTGTCCCTGTACCATAACTCATAAATAATCAACATATGAAATTATGGTTCCTTAATCATGTCATGACATATCTTTACTTCTTAAATCCTTACTTCAATCCTGAGTCATTTTATCATTAGTGTATTTCAATGCTTCTTACTTTTCCACGTAAGCGGAATTCTTCCTCGCTTCTTATGGAACTCCACGTAAGCGGTATTCTTCCTCGCTTCTTATGGAAATTCACGCCTCCATGTGCGAACGGTCCTCTACCTCTCGCTCCACATTTTCAGCGGAATTATAGTGTAAGCATTTATATCCTCACTGAGATAACCTTGACTCGTGGAATACACCTCTTATATTCCTCTTGTGGAATACACCTCTTGTATTCCACAACATTCTTATGCAAAAATAATGCATGTCAACGTGTATCATATCATAATGCACTATCTTATGCACACTTTACTTTACCTTGTGTTAAATAAATAAACACAAATACATGTTACCGTTGGGATGTCCGTACGTCACTTACGTACCTTCAAAAGATAGAGGAGTCAACTGACTTTATCTCCTCGACTGTGCTGGTACCTGTGATGGTTCTACATAACCACACAACACAATATTAGGCACCCAATAATAATTCAATACCAAAAACTAAACAAAATTCAACATTTTCAAAAACAGGGCATACCGATCGATCGGCCCTCATCACCGATCGATCGGTGATCACTTCGAATTTCATAAAAAAGCTACGGCTTTTACCGATCGATCGGTGTTCTTTACCGATCGATCGTTCCCTGCGTTTCATTGCGATTTTCCAGAATTCTCGAACACCTATCTTCATACCATTTAATCCAGCATGTAAAACATACAACATGCCCAAACCAACATGCTAGCAGCTACAATACACTACCCTGAGTGTATTCATATCGAAGTTATACCCATACTTAAAACCCACATGCTTGAAAATCGTCCATTTACATCAGTACTCAACCAAACTTTCTGAAAAACAGGGCATTATCCTTCTGCCCAGATTTTCGAGTACCTACTTTCAAGAAATTAAATCTACCTCATAACACATGTTTCATGCTCAAGTAAACATGTTAGGTACTTCACGAAAACATCATAAATGAACTTGGATCGAAGGTTTACCAAAAACCTAGGTAACAAGCATGATAACACATTCACAACTTCACTCCCATCCCATATTTTCCAGAGAAAAAAACAGGGCACTCGCCTTACCCAGATTTTTGAACACTATATTTTACATGCTTAAATCCTTCACATAAAATGCGAAACATGCTCAAGGAAAAATACTGGAAGCTTCATAACAACACCATATAAGCATTTAAATCGAAGGTTTAAAGAAACCTAAGCTAGCATGCCATTTTCACACCACATATAAATATGAACTTAGCCAACTTAAACCAAAACCAGAGTATGGTTTCTCACCCTACTTTGCTCCGATTTTTGGAAGGTCTCCAAGCAATGAAAATGGAAGGGCTCCTCTTAATCTTGTTTAGCAGGTGCTGAGATTATTTGGGAGAGAAAGGGCGAGATTTGGAGTGGAGGAGATGAGTTGAATGATTGTGCCAAGTGGGGGGTATGGTCAGCCTTTGATGTGTCATCAGCATGGGTTGGGGGGGGGGGGGTTGGGTGTTGGGTGGTATGATGTGTTATGTTTGGTCCCGGTATTTAGCACGATGTATTAAAATATCCTCACATGATATTTATAGTATTTTCTCAATAAAATACTTCAATTCCCATTTAAACATGCTTCACCAAAACAAATAACACACACCCCAAATATTCATGCCACAACCGCAAAATCCCAACATATATCACATGCACCCTGAAATGCATCTCCCCAATAATATCAATTCAACCCCATGAATTAACACCAAAATCATCATAATTTAATAAATGATTAAAATCACATAATCATTTCGGGGATATCACAGAATCACCTTGTTTAAGACATTTTTCCAACCTGAACTCTTTTGTGGGAGACCCATAACCAATACAGAAGCCATCGGGGTTCTCATACATTCCTTAATCCAACCTCTCCATTTACTACTTAATAATCTCAAGCATTTCATCAATGAATTCCCAAATGACAGATCATAAGCCTTCTCGACATCCAATTTGAATAACAAACACGATATATCCCTCAACTTACGGTCATCGATAGCCTCATTCAAAATAACAACACTGTCCATAATTCGTCGATTACCTACAAAAGCAGACTGGTATATGAAATTACATGATCCATAAATTTGCTCAGCCGATTAGCCAGCAACTTGGATAAAACCTTATACACACATCCTACCAATGATATAGGTTTGAAATCCTCTACTTTCAATGGATTACTCTTCTTTGGAACAAGAGTAATAAAAGAGTGGTTACCTCTCTTCACAATTTTATAGATAGATATTTGACGAAATAAAATAATAAAAATGTCCCAAGGATATTAATTTTAGAGTGAAATTTGAAATAAATAGGATGTGGATGTGCTTTCTGTTTGCTGCAAAATAGTATTATATTGATGCAAAAGAATTAATTACATACAGACCCTCTGTAATTCGAACAATTATGAATTTTTTTAGCTGGTTTAAATAATAACATATGTCTCCCATGTTATGTATTTTTATGTCAAATCACGGATGAGACAACTGTATCTTTTTCTCTTCCATTATTATTTAGAGGATGTGAATTCGTAATGCAACTATCTACAGAAAGACTACCTGTTATGGTTCAAACTAGATATCAAAATTGTAATAAAGTTATTCTACATAATAGAGCTGTAATAACTGTTGCTTGGGGATGTTTGGAATTACTAATCGGCTCTAGATGAAAACAAAAAAACATCCTGAATAATCGTGCATGTCACACTTCAGCTGCGTCCATATGTTTAACAAGAAATGAAAATTAATTCCAAATAGTGGCTTGAACCGACCTTCAATATTTATATGGTCATTTTGACAGATTAAAGATAATCTAAATAAATAAATATCATAAATAAAAACAACCCAAAACATAAATAGGATCATTTCTATTTATGTATAATGATTGTAGTAGTTAAGATATGATTTTATTACAATATTTTTTAAATTACAATTTCATTTTAAAGTTATTCATTTCAAATATATTTTTCTTCTTTTTTGTTTATAAATATTATATCTTTAACATAAACCACAACTAATTGCACATATTTTATAAATTTTTAAGTATAAATCAATGTATTATATATAATAATAATATATTTATATAAATTTTTTTTAGTATAAATTACATTAATTGGAGGAAGAGGAATATCGAACACGAGACCTCCTTCACAAAAGGATGACTACATGTCACTCAAGTCAAAGGCTTGTAGCAATATATTTTCTTAATTTGAATTTAGGTATTACATACATAAAAGTTGATGGTTTTTGCCGATGGTTTATAGGTCATCTGACACCAATCGCATTTACGACTCGAATATCTCATGTTCGAGTCTTCCTCCCCTCCATGGCTTTTTCTTGTACCTAATAGTCAAACTTTTTAGAGGAGTCTTGATTTATTTACTTATTTTGATAGTCCAAGGCATCTCGGTTTCATCCGACTAATCTTTGAAGGCGATCAGACGAGTGATCTCCCTTCTGACGCACCCCGAGATATCTCCGACTCCGACTGTGATTAGTCTATATACAGTTGAAGCTGACTCTAATTTATCCCTATCTCAGTGGAGTCTTATCTTCTAGTTTTACTGTTGTCTTCCAAAATTAAGGCTCTGTCATAAAATATCAGCGACTATCTACTAATGTTTTATCGCTCCTGCGTACTGGTGGAGCTTTTATTGCACGTGGAATATGTGGTTGACCAAAGAGCAACAAAAATGAGATCAGACAAAGTGAGGCCCAACAAATGAAATCACCGTTCATTATTCACAGATTCTAGTCACATCACATTTACGAGTCTGGTCAAAATATTATACTCTCGTCTTAACCGGATGATAAAATCTCATGTCTATTTTAGGATAACCCGAGTTTGAATCTTACCAATTGCCCAAAAATCTTGTATACAATCCCCTGCCCCATATCAAAAATATAAAATATAAAATATTTCTATTCATTTTTTTTTATTTACTTCAGTTATTTATTATTTTTTTGGAAGTACCGTAGGTAATTCTATTTAATAGCTAGCTAGGTACACTTCATCTAACAATAATATAGTTTTTGCAAGCTAGAAAAGATGCTGAAAAAGTAGGGTCCCGATGATACTAGAAGAAATATTCAATAAATTTTAAATTTTATCAGAAACATTTTATATTTGTCCAAAAAATATATAGTTATACCTTTTTTTATTTAGATTCCTATTATGGAATACATTTAATCCAAACTAATTCCCGAATTGAACTGAATCCGACAAATTATTGAGAAGCTCTCATAATCACCCTCTATGGACCATTCATATGAAATATTATACATGAGTGATGGATGCATCACCGCTGGGATATTATCAATATTTATCCATGATATATGGGGTACGGGAGTCAACTATGTTTTAGCGGGGCTCCCTAGTCTTCTGGTCACAGCTATACCGAGTGCGGATCGCCCGACCTAAAACAGGCATTTTCGAGAATTAAACTTTACCTCGAATGGATGTTACAAAACAACTTATAAATAGCTAGATCTAGTCACATTAGTCCATGAATTATTTGATATGCAATACTTTATAATTATTAAATTGTTAAGACGTATATTTAAATTATTAGAAATGACTTGAATAATAAGAATACAAAGATGCATGCAAAGCTCTTAATGGGTTTGGAAGTTTCAACACCAACCGACATGTACCGGCAATTGTGGTTGAAGTTGTGGCCCTTCTGCATCAGCTTTCAATGCTTTTAAATGGTAATTTATATGGGCTTTATTATTATTATTTTTTTTTAAGAAAGGTTAATCCGAAGGAGAAACCTCACATCTTTATCAGAGGCTCATTGATTAGGCATGTTGTAAATTGATGGATGTGCACGACTGGCAAGGTTCGAGGGAGAGAGCCAACAAGGTACCAATCTCATGACAAACTCCTATAATATTTCAGTGAAAATTTGTCTCACAGGAGATTCGAACATGCGTTGTTGGATGAGTCACCCTATGTCACCTCAGTCCTTACCAATATGTCTATGACCCTGTTGACATTTATATGGGCTGTATTTGTCTGCGTTTCAGATGCTTCTTGAAATGTTGTTAAAACTATTTTACCTGTACAACTTATCAATCCGAAATAGTTATTTGATATAGTTGAAGTTCAAAAAATTCAGATTAAAAGTAAAATTTAAAATTTTCCAAAGATATCAAATATAATTTTTTTATTTGAACACGCCATCATTATCTGAGTTAAATAAATCTCTATTGTTTGTATGGATATTGAAATGAATTCTAGAGAGACATTAGAATTATAGCAATTTTAGATTATTTGGAAACAATATATTTTAGATTACAGATAGTCTGTACAGGGAGAGAATTGGGAGTATCCAGTAGGGGACACAGCTGAAGCTGGCGACATATTAGGCTTAGAGTAATCCAAAACCAAGATGAATCGGAGTCCCTTTCCGATCACCTGTCTTTTACATACATAGAATTCGAACACAATATGGTCTTCGCCATTTAACAATGATTCTTTAGGTCATCTCCAACCCAAAACTTCATTTTAGCAAAGTTTTGCACCAAAATAGTGCAATCTCTGCACCTAACACAAAACACGTTTTCTACTCATCTACTCAAAACTTTACTCCAAAAAACTATTCCTTACAATATTCCTTTTAATTTCATTTATGTAATTATTCACACCCTTTAACATCTAACTCACTCCTGATTTCTGTATCTTTTATTTCATTATTTGTGAAACAAATAAATGGCTTCAAGTTTACGAAGTGCTTCTCAATTTAGGATCCGTCAACCGTCAACTTATTAAAGCAAGGATTCGTCAATCGTCAACAAAACTATCAGCTCCAACTTGTACGATTGCAACACGAGGAAACAAAATTAGTATTGACTGAAGTTCGTGAGGAGAAAAAAATCTTGTTAGTAGGCTTGAACACTAATTTGCTTGAACATTATCAAAATAAACAGTCATTTTTTTCTACAAAATAGGCTGAAAAGGAACGCACAAGAGCAGATAATAGTTTTTTTTTTTTATCTATTTCACAAATTATGGATCATCTGGATCGGGATCTGAGCTACCAGATTATTAATGTTTGATAATTGTATTTTATTTCATGTTGAATGGATGTTTATAATATTTATTAATTTCACATGCTCTTAAATTTTATAATTTATATGTTAATCATGAGTATTAGAAATAAATTAAATTTTCTTGTTTTTAACAAGTTATTTTTTAACAAAAAAAATTACCTTTTTTAAATATATTTATTATAAATCTTAAATATATAAATAATTAATTAATATATTAAAATAATTTTTATTAGTATTTATAAATATTTTAATTTTATTATTAAATAATTAAAAAATTGCAAATTAAAGAATAAGCTCACGGTTTTGAGTTTTCAAAAAATACATCAAATTTAACTACCACATCAATAAAATAATAAATAATACTTTTAAACAAATAAAATAATTAGCGTAGCTATAATGTCGCACCAAAGCTGTGGAGATCTTAGGAACGTTATTTTGGTGTTCAACACTAAAATAGTGTTCCATTGAAGATGATCTTAGTTGTTTTACTAATCAGAAATTTCTTTGAAAACTTTGCTGATGAGTGAATCTAATAAACCAAGAGAGCGGGGCCGATACATAAACAAGCCAAGGTTTTGCTATGAGCACAAATCACAAGGTACCGATCGAACCTTTGTCAAAATAGTGAAAAATTATCAGAAAACTACAAAAGAATTTGTATGATAAGTTTTGAAAAAGTAGACATTTGATGCAAAAAGAGAAGAGTTGAGTCATCTGTGGAGAGTACTCTCATGTTGAGAAATTAAAAGCTATATTTGCTTCTTATAAAAGATTTTGGGATACTCCTATTATAATCACTTGGTTATGGGTAAGAACCCTTGTTTTATATAATGTCACACGTGAGGGTCGTGTTGATAGTAGTCTCACATTTGAAATTTACAAACTATGTTACCTCGTTATAAGATACATGTATTACTCCACACATTATCGATTAGTTTTGAGTTAGAACCACATGCATTCTTAGTATCATTTTTTTCAATTAAGAGTACAAATAATCAACAAAACCAATTTATCATTCAAAATGTTATGAACCAAAAGACATTTCCTAGTTTCTTCCTGCTTGGACTTGAAGATTGTGTGTGACAGCGTGATGTTGGTTTTAATACATATTCTTCACACTGTAAGGTTTTATTTTCTCCATATTACATATTACCTCTTATTTTCGAATATATATATATATGCCAATGCATTCTTTTTTATTTAGTTAATTTATTTTGTATTCATGTTTCTTCTTCTTCTTTTATAATATTTATTATTTTAGTATATTTATCAAAATTATTTTATATTAATATGGTTAATAAGCAGTATATGAAGTTTATATTTCGACCAAAAAATTAAATGGAGATTAGTTTAATGTATTTAAAATGGATCGATTATTGGATTATTTTTATTTCGATGATATATATTACCTTAAGTGCCAAAAAAGGAGGTCATTTTTCTTCCTTGATAGCTTCACAATTTAAATGAAATTAATTGTTCATATATAAACATACTCAATCATTATTAATTAAATTCATATTTAAATTTATCGAATCGGAGCAAACTCATGCATGTTCTATATATATTAAGTCAAATTCAAACTCATATTATCTAGTTTTTTTTTTTTAATTACATATTATCTTGTTTGAGTATTTTGAAACTGGATAAACTAACTCGAGACGAAAACTAAATAATTATTTAACAAATTTTGACGATTAAGACCAAATTTCAGCCTAAACAATTAAATTTTTATGTTGCACCACAGTAAAATCCGATCAAAATTGAAACTTTGGTTCAGCAAAAAATGAGTTGAAAAAATAATAATAAAAAAACATACAACAAAATCACCATCATCAGGATAAGTGAGAACTGAGAACATAAAGAGGCATATACAAGTTTTATTTTTGTATATTATCTTACATTTTACTCGAGTAGTTTCCTGCAGATAAACTTGCTAACCCTAGTGGACAGTATGAACCATGGAATGATTCCAACCTGCAAAACCATTTTATGAACAATCAGAATGTTAGGTATCGTTCATACCAGCTTCTCACTACTGAACGTCTTTCGATTCTTGCAAAAACAAGTTAGAACAAGAACAAAAGAGGAGAAGCAACATATCATATAATCAACGTCAGAATATAACCAATCATTTACCACCGATGGCTCAGGTAAACACAACCATTCAAGCCAGTGTGTCATATACAAACTAAGGCAAGGACCTGAAAGGTGATTCACCAAGATAACACCCTAACTCCAACCCTCACTGATATAATTCCACACAAGACTATAAATCTCTCAAGAACATATAGATTATCTCACACAAAAGACGAAGCACACATCAATCTAGGGTTTCAGAAGAGTGAGTGGTTTTTCGGGTGAAGACGAAAAGAGACGAGTTTAACAGTGAGAGGACAACGTATATAAGGGATGAAAGGAACGACCCAGATTTAAGCAAGAAATGGACAGAAACGATGCGAAGCAAGAAGCTTCCAGAAATGGGCTTAAATCATTTAAACAATGTTGCAAATGGGCCAGCATCATTGGGCCACAATACAACACAGAAACCTCATGTGAAAGAGAGCCATATCGAAAACTCGATTTTGCTCTGTAGAGCCGATTCAGGCGTAGGTAAATGAAGAGTGTTGCAGTAGCTTGACCATAGTCACTCTTATGTTCATGAATTATTTCGGATGTTAATCAAGAAAACATAAAAACAATGATAAAAGTATCGTGTATGTTGATCCCCTTTGTGAATAATATTTGTCCACTTAACCCCATTCTATTGTTTTAAAAAAAATTATGGAACATACAACTTAACTTTGTTTAAGAAAACGTAACGAAAAACGTTTCTCCAATTGGTTTGTCGGTTTGTCCTAGTGACCTAAGTTCTTTACATAGTCTTTATCCTACTTCCTCTCATTTTGCGAAAGCAGCATCAGGAAGTTGCATACCCGTATATCATCACTTAATAAATGCATCAACCTAGCAACTTTGTGAATAAAGTCCAGATCCAACTAGATAGATTATCGTAACACAACGATTGCAATAGGTATTCTTAATTACTAATAGACCAAAAAACTAAAACATGGTGTTTGAACTATGTTACCATCACGCTGTCCTTCAAAGATCCTCCTGCTCTCCAAGATAACACCTTACCTGCAATAGTGGGACAACATGTAAAGCATTCCACCCAATCAACGGAAATCACAGCATTAGCTCAATTTTTCAACACTTAAAGAGTAACTAGCAGACGGATATCTATTGGTCAAGCAAAAATGATGAATTTCAAGGAAGCTAATAAAATGGTTTCAGATTGAGATCAATCAAAACTCCTAAATGAACGTAAAATCTCTGAACAGAAAAAAGTTATGAAAGAAGGAAAAAAATCACCAAAGGGTTGCACAAGCTGATCAGATATCGTAGCCACCGGCATCCCCCAAAACCATAAAATCAGCAAAGCGTATGTAAGGACCTGTGTAAATACAGCAGAATTAAAATTCAGAAGATTCAATAAATGCAACACCTAGTATTTCAAAAAATTCAAGTGTTCTATGAGTAACCTTCGATATTGTTAAGAGCTTTCCATAGGAATCAAATGATGATTTCATATCTTTGTTGTGCAGTTCTTGATCTGCATAGTTCGTGAAAGACAAGAAGCTTGAACATCTAATAGCAGATCAAGACAGATACAACCAAGAAAGCACGAGTATTTTTTTTCAAAAATGACTAGATGAAACAGTAACTAAAATAGACATGAACCTCAAACGCATCAATGAAACATGAGAAATGGTCATAAAATAACAAGGGCAGCTTAAAACAATTGAGACAATCATACGTGGGGATATCACATACGAATGAAACTCTTAGACAGCAGAAACCAAAGAATTCTCAAGGGTGCATTAACTCGACGTAACAGAAATACTGGTCAAGAAAGATAACAAGAAAAAGACTAGGTTGGTTATACATGCTCGATAAATAACCATAGCAGGGCGAAAAAGTGATGTGGGCCGGCTTGGGATTCCCTTGCATATGGAACCTCTGGCATACAACATCCAGAGTTGAGAAAAAGTGATCTAATTATTTATCCCCTTCCCTGAGGTATCAGGCTGCATGTCAATGTGATCCTAGAAACAAAAGTTGCTACCCTTGTTGACAGTTTTCCAATGTTCAAATGTCCAAGAAATAAGAGAGGAAGAAAATACAAACGGGACCAGCTGTAATAAATATGGGAGACCTTGAGGATTTGTATTGGAATGAAGGCAGTAACATTCGGCTCTTGTGAGCAATTGTATTCACAAACTTACTTCTTAATTTTATTACTCAAAATCACTCTATTTATACAAATAGAGTCCTAAAAATCTTAGACAAACCAATTCCTACATATAAACCAAAATCCTAATAGATATAAAACTCTCAAATCCAAAAGATATCTATCTAGATCACATCTTCTTGGTAGCGATATTTTCAATGTGTGAAACGCTTGTAAACTTTATATCCTTCCTTATCTTGTTCGGTTTCCTTATCATCGGTGATAATATTCACACGATAGCAGGACCAAGTGAACTTTGCTAACTTTCCTACTAGAAAGTTCAACAGCATTTTGTCGAATTTGTTGATGATCAAAACTACGCTCTCTACACAAACATGACACTATATTTAAGTAAAAGGTAAATTTTACCACCAATTCACACAGGAAAGTACCATGTCCAAATAGTTGGATAGTATGTCATTCTCACAACATGGAGTTGTTCAGAGACTATATCAATCCATGGAAAAATACATGCTTGTAAGGATGTGTCTGTTTAATCACCTTCTGGTTTTGTAAAACAAAGATCTAAATTCTGACTACATCATCTTATAATGACTAACCAAATGCCACAAGACTGTTAGGGAATATTGACTATTTCCATGTTAATGCGGAAATTCCAAGAGCTATAAGGGACAGAAAAAACAATGTACACTCAAAAAATAGAGACACAAAGATTTACGTGGTTCGGAAAAACCGCCTACGTCCACGGAGCACACACACTTCACTATATCGAATGAAGGATTACAAGATGAGTACAAACTATAAGCAAACTTGTTCAACTAAACTCAAACTCTCCCAATCACTCTTTGCTCTCTCACAAAGCTACTCAAGCTTTGATTTGTTTAATGATTTTGGTGCGTATACAATTTAGCAATTATTTGCCCTTTTATAGCCAAAAAAGCTTGGTGTGAAACCAAGAACAAACATGGTGTGAAATTAAAAGTTTAGTCATCATTTTGATTTCAAACTTGTAGGCTTCAAACTTGGCATGATCTTTGAATTCAATCTTGGTGGATTTTTCAAAGCTGATGGATGTTCAAACTTGGTTATTGTTCAAACTTCAACAATCTCCCACTTGAATGATGATTTTAATATGTCTTCATACCTTGATCAGTGATGTGCTCGACCTCGTTTTCATCCTTGAAGACCAACTGAAGTTGTACATAGCTTCAGTTTGTCAATGGTGACAGCCTTTGTTAACATGTCCACTGGATTCTTACTGCCTTGGATTTTCTAGACTTTCAATACACATTCCTCTAAAAAGGATATGATTTAAGTGATAACGTAATTCAATGTGTTTGGTTCTTGAATGGAATGTTGAATTCTTCGCTAGATGAATCGAACTCACTGTACAGTACATTCTTTACTTGTTAACAATCCTTGTAACCGTATCATTTCTTTGCTAGCCTCAGTCATGGCTGCATGCTCAGCCTCTGTAATTGATAAAGCTACAATCTTCTGTATCTAGGATGTCCAACTAACTGTTGTGTTTCCTATTGTGAAGACATAACATGTAGTACTTCTTCTACGGTCAACTTCACCAGCAAAGTCTGCATCTACGTAGCCTTGGAGATGTGTTTCTCCATTTCCAAAGAATAGACAATTATCTTTGGTACTTCGTAAATACCTCATGATCCCTTTCACCACTTGCCAGTGGGTCTTTCAAGGATTTGACATAAATCTGCTAACTGCTCCCACTGCATGGCCAATATCTGGTTTTGTACAGACCATGACATACATAAGACTTCCAGTAGGTGAGGCATAACGGACCTGAGCCATGAAGTTTCTCTCCTCATCCACCAAGATTGACTCAAAGATCATGCCAAGTTTGAAGCCTACAAGTTTGAAATTAAAATGATGACTAAACTTTTCATTTCACACCATGTTTGTTCTTGATTTCACACCAAATTTTTTTTGCTATGAAAGGGCAAAGAATTGTTCATTTGTAAACGCACCAAAATCATAACACAAATCAAAGCTCGAATAGCTTTGAGAGAGAGCAAATAGTGATTTAGAGAGTTAGAGTTGAGTTGAGAAAGTTTGCTCCTTCTCCGAGAGTCGAGAGTCTCCTCTTGTAATTCTTCATTTGATATAGTGAAAGTGTGTGTGCTCATGGACGTAGGCGGGTTTGCCGAACCACGTAAAGTTTTGTGTCTCTTTTGTGTGTGTGTGTTCTTTTCTTGTCCCTTATAGCTCCTGGAATTTCAGCAAGAACATGACAATAGTCAATGTTTCCTAACAACTGGTATCAGAGCGTCAGGTTCTCAAATACTATAGTAAGTCCTCGTATGATATATGGTTGCAGCTTAGATTGAACTTCCACAACAGAAAAGGCTTTCTAGACAGTATTAGAGAAGTTAGAATTAAGTGGGAGCGATGGCTGCGGACAAAGGGAAGCTGAAACTTGAAAAGTTCGACGGTGCAGATTTTGGATTCTAGAAAATGCAAATAGAGGACTTTGTATTAGAAAATCTGTATCAACCTCTCGAAGAAAAATAATAGAAACAATTGTTCAACTTGCGGACGATGAAAGGCGCATCAGTGGGTCAACATCTCAATGAGCTTAATACAATCACAACCCAGCTGCAGCTGAGTTCAGTTGAAATTGAATTCGATGATTAATTTTGAGCATTGATACATTTGTCTTCTCTACAAGAAAGTTGGAATGATACAGTCACAACAATGAGTAGTTCGTCATAAAGAAATAAGTTAAAATTTGACGATGTTCGTGATCTAGTTCTTAGCGAAGAAATCCAAGCGAGATAGTCAAGTGAGGCGTAGTCCCCTTCAGCTTTGTCTACTGAATCAGAATGAAAATGAAGAACCAGATGAAATGGACGCAACAGATTAAACCACCGATAAAGATCAAATGACATGAGGCCCAAATTCAGGAATCCTACTAATTCCCAAAACTCAATGACCATTGAGTGTTGGAAATGTGGGAAAACCGGGCACTATAAAAATCAATGTAAAGAGGATAAGACAGAAACAAATGTCAAGATGATGCATTGATATGTTCCTTGGAGAGCAAAAAGAAGCTTGGGTGTTAGATTCTGGAGCACCATTTTATGTGACTTCACATAAAGAGCTCTTGGAGAAATATGTGTCCAAAATCTTAGTAAAGTATATCTTGGTGATGACCAACCTTGTGACATCGTTTGTAAAGGTGTAATGAAGATAAAGCTAAACGGGTCTACATGGGAAATAAAGAACGTCATACATGTTCTTGACCTGAGAAAGAACTTAATCTCAGTAGGGCAGTTGGCCATTGAAGGATACACTACGACCTTCTATATTGATGATTGGAAGATTTCAAAAGTGCAATGACAGTTGCACGAGGCAATGAGAATGGTACTCTTTACAAAACACCAAACGATTGCTGCTCAATTGCGGTTGCAACTAGCAACTAGCAACGCAAATGCCAGTCTGTGGCACCAGAGACTAGGCCACATGAGTGAGAAAGAAATGGAGATTATGCATTTGGGAAACTACAAGACGTACAATCAATAGAAATTGACATGTGTGAAGATTGCATATATTACAAGCAAAAGAGGGTCAGTTTCAGACATGTGGCAGAACACCAAAGAAGAAAAGGCTGGAACTCGTTCGCTCTAATATTTGGGGACCAGCGACTATCTTATCCATTGGTGGAAAATGTTACTTCGTGACATTATCGATAATTACTCTCGGAAGGTATGTTTTTACTTTCTAAGGCAGAAGTCCGGAGTATTTGATACCTTCAAAAAATGGAAAGAGTTGAAAATGAGAATGGTATTAAGATCAAAAGAATCAGATCAGACAATGGTAGCGAATACACGGACACCAGATTCAAGAAATTCTGCTTTGAACATGGGATCCGAATGGAGAGAACCGTGCCAAGTACGCCTAAACACAATGGTGTAGCTGAGAGAATGAATCGAACGTTGACTGGAAGACCAAAGTATGCGTATACAATCAGGTCTATCTAAGCAGTTCCGGGCAGAAGCAATCAACACAATAGTTTACTTAATCAACCGAAGGCCATCGATTCCATTAGAGCACATGATACCTAAAAAAGTATGTAGTAGAAAAGAAGTAAAACTCTCACACCTTAAAGTCTTCGGTTGTATTGTATATGTACCCATCAGTGATCAAAGCGGGAGTAAGTTTGGTCCCAAATCCCAGAAACACCTTCATATGCTATGGCAAGGATGAATTTGGCCATCGCATTTGGGATGATTAGAACAAGAAGATAATCCATAGCAGGGGTGTTATCTTCAACGAAATGGTTTTTTACAAAGACATACACACAACGAGCACTCGTGAGTCGGCGAGTAATCCTGTCTATGTTGAGGAGGATGGTGTGTCAGAGAACAACATGACACAACATAAATATGCGATTTTGGATCCGGAGGAACTCAAAGTGCAGAGTAGCTGAGAGCAGTCTGGCGAGCCGCAGGTTCAGACTTCAGAGTCCTGCACTGAGAAGATCATCCCGACCTTATATACCAAACAGAAAGTATATGAATCATCTATTGCTTACAGAAGGTGGAGAGCGTGAAAACTTACCATCTTTTGCTTATCATATATGCAATCTTCACACATATCAATTTCTATTGACTGTAGATAGTTTTCTATGGAAAACATAGTCTTCATTCTTTTCTCTCTCATGTGGTCGAGTCTCTGGCGCCACATGCTGACATTTTTGTTGATAGCTGCAGCTGCAGTTGAGCAGCAATCGCTTGGTGTTATGTAAAGAATACCATTTTTTTTAACTCGTGTAATTATCATTGCACCTTTTGAAATTTTTCAATCATCAGGATGAAATATCATTGCGTAGCCTTCACTGGCCAATTGCCCTGAGATTAAGTTATTTCTTAAGTTAGGTACATGTCTGACATCCTTTATCTCCTACGTAGACCTGTTTAATTTAATCTTCAGTACACTTTTACTAACGATTTCACAAGGTGATCATCAGATATACTTTACCAAGAGTTTTGGACACATATTTATCCAAGAATTCTTTATGTGAAGTCGCATGAAACGATGCTCCAGAATCTACCAAGATTCTTTTTGCTCTCCAAGGAACATATCAATGCATCATCTTGTCCTAAGGTTGCAGTACATTTGCTTCTGCCTTCTCCGCTTTACATTGATTTTTATAGTGCCCGGTTTTCCATATTCCAACACTCAATAGTCTCTGAGTTTTGGGAATTAGTAGGATTCCTGGATTTGGACATCTTGTCCTTTGATCTTCCTCGGTGGTTTAATCTGCCGCGTCCATTTCCTCTGGTTCTTCATCTTGATTCAATGGACAAAGCTGAAGGCGTCTTACTTGACTCTCTCATTCGGATTTCTTCGCTAAGAACTAGAACAAGAACATCATCAAATTTTAACTTATTGCTTCCTGACAAGCTACTCACTGTTGTGACTGTAGCATTCCAACTTTCTTGTAGAAAAGACAAAAGTATCAATGCTCATACTTAATCATCGAATTAAATTTCAGCTGAACTCAGTTGGGTTGTGATTGTATTAAGCTCATTGAGATGTTGAACCACTGATGCGCCTTCCGTCATCCACAAGTTGAACAGTCGTCTCATTAGGTACACTTTATTTGAGGGTGACGACTTTTCGTACATACTTGTGGGAAGCCTTCATAAGACTTGTCGTGGTCTTTTCTTTTGCAAAATTGAAAGCAACATTGCGGGATAATTTCAATCGGATAACTCCAAGAGCTTGTCTGTAGAGGAGTTTTCAATCTTAACCCGACATTGTTTCTGGTTTCTTTTCTTCGGGAGGTTTGATACATATTTTTCTGATACAAATAGTCCTCAATTTGCATTTTCCAGAATCCAAAATCTGCACTGTCGAACTTTTCGAGTTTTAGCATTCCTTCGTCTGCAGCCATCGCTCCCACTTAATCATAACTTCCCGAATATGTCTAGAAAGCTTTTTCTGATGTGGAAGTTCGGATTAAGCTTGAGAACCTCGCGCTATACCAGTTGGAACATTGAATATTGTCATGTTCTTACGGAAATTTCAGAGAGTTATAAGGGACAGAAAAAACAATGCAAACACAAAAAATAGAGACATAAAGATTTATGTGGTTCGGCAAAACCCACCTACAGAACGGAGCACACACACTTTACTATATCGAATTAGGATTACAAGACGAGTACAAACTAGGAGCAAACTTGTTCAACTCAACTCAAACTCTCTCAATCACTATTTGCTCTCTCACAAAGCTACTCAAGCTTTGATTGTGTTATTTTGGTGTGTTTACCAATTAGCAATTATTTGCCCTTTTATAGCCAAAAAACTTGGTGTGAAACCAAGAACAAACATAAATGAAAAGTTTAGTCATCATTTTGATTTCAAACTTGTAAGCTTCAAACTTGGCATGATCTTTTAATTCAATCTTGGTGGATTTTTCAAAGTTGGTGGATGTTCAAACTTTATTATTGTTCAAACTTCAACAAAGACCTCAATTGATGAAAACCACAAACGAAAATAACTAGGAAATAACATTTGAAAAAATACTACATTTTGCAAGCTCTTTTTCCTTGGCTGCTGCCATCCTTCTTAGTTTTGCAGCTTGTACAAATGTTGAAGGCCTGAAATTACAAGATTATATATTAGATTTTTATCACATACACTAAACAAAAACAATAAATTTCACGTATCAAATTCACTCCAAATCTCAAAGCTGAAGAGAAGCCAATTTTGAAGCAATATAACACCCTACAGTTACCTACTTGTGACGTCTCACTCTTGATGTTTATTAAGAACCTTGGATATTTTGAAGATTAAGTCATCCAAATAGATGCACATAAGTGGTTTATTAAAGTTCTAGGAAACAATCGTAAACTAATCTGGCAGATAACAATATTGCAAAACCAACTGGACGGGGTAAAATTTTACATCAGATTATTCTCCACCAACAAATCTATTATTCTTCACTAATTCATCATCTTTGACAAGAACAAAAGGCATATAGTAAATCTCAAGTTAAATGCACATCGATCTACACATGTAAGTTATGCAATACGCAGAGGTATCAGTTGAGACATTACAGGTGGATCAGCTACCTAGCACAATTTTGTTGGGAATTTGACCCTCCAAATTCACCCCAGGATCCGCACATTTTATGGAAAACAAAGCAAAATGAGAAATAATAACGACACAAGGATTTAATGTGGAAAACTCTCAAATCAGGAGAAAAACCACTAGGACACTAGGACCAAAGAAGAAAATACATTATATGGAAAGTTATTACAACCAAATAATCTTTCTACTCACCCCAAATGCACCCACAAAGTTTTTTCACTAGCCACACTTTATAACTAACACATTTATCATGCATAAGAAAGACATCTAATAAAATTATTTTCTGACGTCGAAGATGAGTCACGGCTGCAACCACAATGCATACTCAAATTCAAGATTCTATTTTCTTAAAGCCAAAAGTTGCTACACAAGTCATTAACGGTGCATTAAACTAGAAGGCACAAGGTTGCCTAATCTTGCTCCTCCCACCGATGTGGGATAGAAAACCACAACCCTAACAAATTTGTCTATTCCACTTCGGAAACAGATTTCTGATAATGAATGAATGCTTTTGTTTTACAAGCAAAAAAGATACTTCATATTGGCAAGGAATTAGCCTTCTAATAATGCATGAAAACTTTGAATTTACAAGCAAGAATTACTCACTCTGATAAGGAATTAGCTTCCTTCAACAGCTGCTTGATCTCTGCTCGCCATTGAACATCCACCTCACTCATTGATCCTTTCTACAGAATAACACACAGAAAAATCGTCAAAAAAGCAACAAAAAGCTAAATCAAGTAAATAAGATTCAAATCAAACTAATAATGCAAAAGTCATAATATATATATCAGATCACAATTGAAGCTTTAATACGAAAATAGTGAAGAAAAAAAATGAAGATCACCTTTTTCTTATACGAATCGAGGTATTTTGACGCGAAGTGGAAACAGAAGACGAGGATGAAAATAACAGTGGCCGCCGCCGATTTCCCGCGCTCCGAAAGGGTTTCTTCCATATTTCTATTCTTGAATTCGCACTATCTGGGGCTTTTATGGGAACCAGGCATTCACAATCACAAGCAAGACGAATCTCTCTCTGCGTGCAGAAAATACATATACGAGTCACTGTTAGCGTATGGTGAACGGATACGACGGAATTGCCGAAAATGCAATTTTGGTCTTCTGTTTCATTAGAGTCATTAGACCATATTTTTTATCCTCGTGATTTTAACTTTTAAGGGTTTTTTTATTAAAACAATCGATTTTTGAAATTAATTTAACAAGTTAATCGTTTTTTTTATTATCAAAGTAACCTAAGTCGCCATGTCAGATGACGACTTCATTTGAAGTCGCCATCTGACATGGCGACTTTTATAAAAATTCTTAAAAAAATATTATTTTTTCGATGTCGCCATGTCAGATGGCGATTTCACCTAAAGTTGCAATTGACATGGCGACTTCCATAAAAAATCTTTACAAAAATATTATTTTCTGATGTCGCCATCTGACATTGCGACATCTTTAAAAAAATAAATTTTTTTTTTATGTTGCCAACAAGTGGTAGTGGTCCATTTGTAGTAGATACAGAAAGACCAACTACCTCTAGGATTCAAGATGATGCTCCTATAGTTGCTGACAATATTGTTCCCGAGCCACTAGCAGACAGCTTTGTGGATTTTGGAGATGATATTAAGACTGAACCGGAGGGAATTCCATCTGAGGATGAGTCTGATGACGATGAGTTGATATTGAAGAAGTGCCAGATAATGTACCAGACACAACCACGACAAATACTCATGTCCTTTATCCAACAATTCCATTCTTCTCAATGACACATCCCGAAGTATTTGGAGACTCATTAGACATTCCAACAGGTAGATGGGGGAGTTATTACGACTACTCCAAAGGGGATATCCATCTAGATATGGTCTTAAAAAATAAAGCTCAAGGATTACTCTGTACGTGTTGCGAAACGGGAGTACAGCGTTGTCAAGAGTACAAAAACATTGTGGAAAGTGGTGTGCAAACACAATACAGAGGATATGCCTTGTAGATGGTACCTGCGGGCCTCGTTGAAGAAAAAAGTTGGATTATTCAAAATAAACAAGTATGGAGGTTCTCACACTTGCCTTTTGAGTGAGCTGTCGGATTTGAGATCTCCTATGCAAAAGGATGGTTTAGTTTGCGACGTGTTGTTGAGAATGTGTACGGAACATGGGAGATCTCCGTGAAGAAATTGCCTTACTATATGGGAGCTTTGCAAAAGGATGGTTTAGTTTACGTTATTGTGACATTATTGTACGTTTAATACGAAATTATTGTATGTTGATTGTACGCTCAAAGAACAAACATTTTTTTTCAAATTTAATCTATAAGAATCGGTTACTATTTACAACATAATGATGACTTCAACGACGACGACGAGCTAGATTTCCTCCAGTACCACAAGGAGGATGATTTGTCTGTCTTCTAACTCTTCGTTGTTGAACGACTTCTTCGCCCCTTTCCCTTGCCACAGGTGTGTTGGCAGGCTGCTGAATTGGCGTCAATTGAGGGAATAGAACTGGCGAGACATCGAAAGGTGAAGTCATAGATGCATATGTCGCAAACCCAAGACTGACATCTGTATCCATGCTGCTGAACTGGGGTTGAGTGGACATGGGAGGATATGGCGTGAATGGAGATAAATCATATGATGGTACAGGTACAGTAATATAATAGACTGTACACATATCTGACTCTGTCCACGTAGATGGACCTGCAATATCTGTCTGCATATGTGCAGATGGACCTGCAATATCTGTCCACGTAGATGGACCTGCAATATCTGTCTGCATATGTGTAGATGGAGTGCCTGCATGGAACCGACGTGTATCAACAGGCTGGACTTCATTGTATGCCGGGAAGTTTCTGTCTCGTCGTTCACGCGCCACTCGCACCACATTGTCGAACATAGTCTTGTGTTGCCTCATCGACTCTGTCGTGATAGACACTCCATCAGCCAGATGTCGGTCATAGCTTGTAGTTAACTGCTCCATCTGCTCAATTTGCAAAGTCCAAAAGTCCATATAAAATTTATATATCTAAACACAAATATAAAAATAAAATTTCACGTAATTAACGTACCACATGCTGCCATGCCGGGCCATCACCATGTTGATATCCTGTCTGTACAAAATATTCTTGACGTCCAATGTATCTACGTGTGACTTGTTCATACCACTCACTGTATCCGCCAACAGCGTAGTAACCACCGTCAGTAAATCGTGGTCTATCTACACGTAGATCATTTGCCCTTGCCCAGCAAAGTATGTATGCTCTATGCTTAGTGCTCCAGTTTTTGTTGACATTTCCCCTTCGATCAACACTATGCAATGCCTCATCCCCCGATTGTGGATCTTCTGGGATATCTTGTAGCATCCCAAATTATCGCAGTACTTTATCAGACCGTTGCATTTCAACTATGTCGAAGAAAATCAACGGTCCCTTATATGTCCCTAACTCGGTGATTTCTCCAGTGTACTCATCAGGGTACGACTGCCAATTAAACTGCAAAACAACATTGCTTTACATACTATGAAAAGAGTGTATTTTTGTACAAACTAATTTAACAGCATGTTTACTTGAGTTACTGGCTGCTCATCGAGGATGTTCCTTATGATGCGTATGGAATGACTCCCAGTTTCTGTAAAGTTTAAATGACATGACCACCTGTATATATTCAAATAAATGATTAAATGCATTAACACATAAAATCAATTATAAAACAATGCATCTTCGTATTACCTTACACCGTATGGAGCAGAAGGTAACACATTGTCTGGGCCGGCCATTATTGGCCCAATATCAGATCTTTGGCTACCCAATTGCGGAGTCAAACTTGGGATTCGTGACCATGCCCAAATCTCATTTATTGTAGTGACATCAATAATATAAGTTAGATTGGACAGAAACATATTTTAATTATTAAAACAAACAAACATATTATTTACCTGTAAGAGTTGCAATGCACCACCTATAACTTTTTTCCCTCTCTCTGATGACGTGCACAACTCACGATACAAGTATGCCAACACAGCACTGCCCCAACTATATGTATTGGCAGAGTCGATATCCTCCAACTTCTGTAAATATAATAACCTAACAAAATTGCCTGAGGAATCAAGGCACATAATCCCCCCTAACATCAATAACGCACAAACCCTTGTAAACTTAGCAACATTATCTGGTGTACTATGTACCCCCAAGGGATTTTGCAGCAACTGATTTTTCAAAACAACTAATCTCAACCTCGCACCTTTAAAATCTTTGATATCTGGTATGGATCCTAAATATTATGGTAATATTCTTGCCATTCAGGTTGAGTCCTATCATAATCTATCCCAGACACTATGATGCCATCTACTGACAACGCTCATATTACTGCAATGTCTTGCAGTGTGATGGACGTTTCTCCCGATCTAAGATGAAATGTGTGTGTTTCACGGCGCCATCTCTCAACTAAAGTCGTGATCAGGTGCATGTCAAGTTCAATCTTACCACACCTATATATACCATAAAATCCAATAACGTGCAACAAATTAACAACACGTATATCTAATGGACACATATCCCAAAAATAGCTATCTGGGTTTCTCACACGAAGTATACTATCCATATCACCTCCTCATACATCCTCAGATTGATGTGAAGACTGCAACGACAAAAGATGTGTGTCAACCGGGCCTGGTTGTCTCATTTGATCCATCTTGAAATATAATACAAAAATTAACAACATTAATCTCAACATTACAAAAACTACCCGTCGACAGTCTACGACCGCCCCCACCGCCGCTAACCCACGCCACCGGCCGCCGCCGCCTCCAGAGCCAACTTGAATTTTAATCATTCACATCATCAAAATATACACCAACAAATAATATACTCCCACTAAATATATCAAAATCACAATTTATCTACAATACACAAAATAAAAAAGCTTACTTTAAATATTTTGGAAAGAAATGGCTTGATTTTTGCAGAGATCTTCGATTTTCGCAGCACGGAAGAAATTTTCGCAGCAAGGAAGAAAGAAAATGAGAATGAGATGCGAGTGCGGCGATCGTGTTTTTGGTTAGTGTTATTACATTGGTGTCGCCATCTCAGTTGACGACATCAATAAATTAAATTGATGTCGCCAACCGAGATGGCGATACCAATAAATTACATTGGTGTCGCCTTCTGAGATGGCGACAATAATAAAAAAAAATTTGGTGTCGCCATCTCAGATGGCGACATCAAAAAAAAATAATTTTTATTAAAGTCGCCATTTCAGATGACGACTTCAAATGAAGTCGCCATCTGACATGGCGACTTATGTTAGTTTGATAATAAAAAAAAATCGGTTAAATTGTTAAATCATTTTCAAAATTCGAATATTTTAATAAAAAACCTTGATTTTAAATCTGTTATTTGGATCATTTATGTTTATCAAGTCTTTTATCATTATAATTTTAGTCTTTAAATTATCAGAATCTGCAATTTTACTCCTTTACGTTTGATTATTTTACAATATTAGTCATTTATATTTTTATGAGTTGCAAATATAATTTTTTTATGATTTGTAATTTTTTTAAAAAGTAAATAAATTAAAAATAAGATAACTTGATTTTAAAATTTTTAAAAATGACAAACAAATAAAAGAATTATATAAATTTTAATTCTTTTAACAAATATATTTTTATTTAATTAGATAAAATATAGAGGCTGAAATTATATAATTTTCTCTAATTATTTTACCAGAATGTATATATCGTCCACATCAAAGTGTGATTTTCACATTGTGAATAAGTAAAAAAGTGTTTTTGAGTGAATTTACTTTACAAAATAAGCTTTTTTATTTAAGGTACATGATTAAAAAAAATATAACAGAGGAATATCGCGCTCAAGTTGCTACAAAGGAAATTGAAGTACTTGTTTTGGTTAATAAATATTATATTTAATTAATTTACATTTATTAACAAAATTGGTATATTTTTACATGTCAAACGAAACATGTATAATTTAGGGATAATTACATCTACGTACCCTCGTTTTTGACCTAAAGAAACCTCCCCAGATTTTGGAAAATTACAGAGAACTCTCATCTAGTGTAACACCGTCAAAAACAATTAACAACACTTGCGAAAATGACGTTTTTACCCTATTGTATATGCAATATAAATTGTCAACACATTACAGGTAGACACCTCTACTATGTGTAGTATATTACACATTATACTTACCCCCTGTTATGTCATATTATTTTTATTTATTTCAAAGAATTTTTTGTTAAAATTTTCAACTATGACAATATTTTAAAATTGCTTATATATAAAATATGTTCAAAATTAAATAATTATATTATTCTCATTGTATCATATCTTTTTTGATAATTATGATCATAAAAAGATCTTGTAATATCAAACATATCAACATCTTTAACATATTTAATACAAGTTTATCCAAATATTTAACATCTTATTGTTTAAATAAGAATTCACAACTTATAAACTGTTTAAAACTAAAATAAGTTCAAATATCTTTTAGATAATTATTTGTTTAGATGTTGAATTTTAATGATATGTTTTATGCCACGATCTTTAATGACAATCGATGCTTTATCGAATCGGTTTGTTCTATTTAAAGTAAAAATCAATCAGTTCGATTGACTGAAAAATAAATCCGATCGGTTCAGTTTTTACAAATCCGGTTCGATTTTGAACGAACGCTCACCCCTAATTGAACTAGTATTTGGGTAGTATGTTTTCAAAGTTTAGATTTTATCTCATTTATCAAATTATTAATCATATATTATTTACATTTTTAAATATTTATTGAAAGTACGATAATTATATATTATCAAGTTTTTACAGTACTTTTTTGGTGAACCAATAATTATTGATGTCAATTTCGAAAATGACAATCGAACATATTATTATTTAATTTGACTTTTAATTCGATTTAATTCAAAATATTACCAAATGTCTTTATTTCTAACAAAAGTTTTTAAATGATATATATATATATATATATATATATATATATTGAATTTTTTATTATATGTATTGATATTTTACAAGATTGAATAAAAATGATAAAAAACTAAAATTATTAGAAAAATAAAAAAAATGTTTGAATAAGTAATAATTGTGTTTGAAATAAGCAATTTGAAATATAAAATAGTGGCTTCATTATGATCACTCCCCCTAAAAAAATATCATACCATAATTACAAAGACACCTCCATCTAAAAATTTATGTCAAAATAAAGGTCAAAATTGACCAGGGGTAATTTGGGTTTTTCATTAAAAATTAGGAGAGGTTTCTATAACGGCCGTATATATTGCTAACGACATGATTTAACCTAATTTTAGGGGAAGTTCTGTAATTTTTCAAACCATAGGGGAGGTTCTTATAATTACGTCAAAAGTCGAAGGAATGTAGATGTGATTATCCCTATAATTTCTAGAACAAAAAAATAATACAAATCAATATTTTTGTTATGTTAAACATCATTGAATGAGATTTTACGATACATTATACATTGATATAGTTCTTTGGATATGTAAACTTTTTCAATATATTTTCCCAAAAACACAAAAATTTGAAAAACTACACTATATTTTAACCATTTTTTAAATTTAAGAGACTCATAAGTGATCACTCATTGCTGATATAGCATATGCAATGAAACATAAAAAAATCTTACATGAATCTGATCTGGGACTCACTTATGGACCAACATAAAGAAAATAAATTTACAATGATTTGATTAACCTTTGTAAATTTTATTTTCTCGGCATCGATGCATATATGAGTTCCAATGCATGTAAAAATTTCCCATGAATTACACTGAGTAGTGCCACAATGAATCCAATTCAAACATTTACCAAACACAAATCAGTGATCTCAAGATTCAACCACCAACACAGAAGAAACAGCTTCCTTTATTGAGCATTTGAATTATGAAGGGAAATCGACATTCAGAATCTTAACTTACAGCACATATTTCCAGCCACTAGAGCATTTCTCATTAAGCACAGTTGGCGTAAAAAACCCGACGAGAATGAAGGGAATATTAAATGTGGTCAAGTTTCAGCTCTGGCATTTTCTGCATTTTGTGCTTCCAGAAGCTTCATCTGGCGTTCAGCGTGTTCTCTTTCACAAGCGCTGATCCCCATGATTATATCGAGCATGGTGCCAGTTGTGCCAAAAAATACAAGTGGTGCCAAGGATTTCCGTTTTATCCCCACCGGGATAGCGATCAACGCACCAGCTACGGAGAAAACCCATGTGCCCAATGCACTATACATGGAAACAAGTTCAGGACAAAATATAACTAATATACAACACCTTGTATGGGGAAGAAAGCGCAATACTTTCCATGTCAATGAATAGTAAATGCATAACCAAATCCATATTTTTGATTGAAATGGATGAAATGTTTTTAACTACTTTTTGTTCCTGCAAGCTGGAATATAGAATTCAATCTTATTTAGTCTTTTGACATCTGTTTCTGAAAACTAGAGTTAAGACGCACTATCCTGTAAAACCAACCCCAATCTTGATCAAGCATTTAATCATTTCTATAATTTTATTAGACAATGAGAGAAAAGATTCTGAATGAAGTATAAGCAAAAACACCGAGCATTTACTCAGATAACAACCGAGGCTCGGTAATCCTTCTTTTGCTGGATAAGTTGAAATGTTTATAGTATCCAAACATGTCATCGCAGTAGTCTCAGCCATGACAGTTGACAAAATAGTGGTCGAGTTACCGTTTCTTCCTATTCCACAATTAGTTTTTGATCGAAAAATGCGAGGGAGGGGTCAAGTACAAGAAAACAACCAAAAACATACGTAAAGCAGCAGCTAAGAATCTGAAGTATTTTTTGTTTAACAGCTTATAATATATTCCAAAGTCATCATGATCGCAAATTCAGCATATTGTATCCCACGAAATCTCTATAATTACACCCTAGGACACTGAAATGCTCATGCTTCCAAAGATCCAAGAAATCATTTAAACAAACACTTGGTGCACAATATCAACAAAACCTCAAGCATAAACGGAAGAACATAAAAGGGAATACGAACTCATACTTCGAAACCGAACAGTCCTCAAGCTGTTTTTCCTCTTTCCCAGCCATCTCAAGCTGTTTTCATCAAAATTCAATCCAACACCACCTGTTTAACAAAGTTGCAAGGGAAACAAACAAAACCCAGAAGCAAAATGTTCAATAAACCCTAATATATTATTTTTTAATAAAAAAACTCAATTTTCCCTAAGTACCATTTGTTCTGAAATTCGACACAAGGATTTCATGAGAATCGAAAGACGGGAAAACAGTAATATATATATATATATATATATATATATATATATATATATATATATATATAACCAAAGAAAAGAAATCTAACCTCAGAGACAGCAGTAAGTTCGACGGCGTTGTTGCGGAATCAAGAAATTTGCAAGGGCTCGGCGGTATAACCGTATAAGCTTGTTAAAGTATACATAAATATATTAAAATTTAACGGATAATTTGAAAATATTTTTTGTCAAATATTTTTTTTAAATTTATAATATTTGTAAAATATTTTTTTTTACAAAAATATCTTCAATTAAATAAATAAATAAAGTTTAAATATAGATTAAAAATAAAATAGATATATTTCAAAATCATGGTAAAATAAAGGTCATTTTTTAAATAATTCTTAAAATTTAACATAAATAAATAAAATATTTTGGATGAAATTATAATAATAAATTCAAGTTTGACTTTGATCCGAGTTGAATAATATCGAACACAAAACACAAAACATTTGTTTTTGAACAACTATTAGAACTACATGGCGGTGGGGACGGAGACTCGAATACGAGATATTTAAGTCATACTTACGATCCGTGTTAGATGAGCTACAAGTAATCGACAAAACAAACAATATTCAAACCGCAACAACATAAACTTTGGGTTCTTTGATGGATTTCGATTCCAAAACCTTCGAAGCAGCCCAAATGCACCTTCTATGTCCCAATACCCAATAGTTAGAAAATTTCTTTCTTTCTTTCTTTGGTTTTTTTCAAACATTGGTTTATCTAAATTCCACGAACATAAACAAAAATTATGGAAAAAAAAACGAAGCAAATCATCATTTGTTTGATGACTAGTTTTTTATATAAAAAAATTCATCAATATTTTTTTTTTGATTTTTTTATAAAAAATGTTCATCATATAAATTAAAATTCAATGTACAAAACATAAATATCATACAATTTTTGTTATATACCATATTTATTATTGCCTTTTCCTCCGATATGGTATTTTACCTTAAAAAAAAAAAGAATAATTAATTTTTTTTTCACACACAGTACTTTACAATATATGATTCAGGACAAATAAAATGATAAACTGTCCGAGTATATAAACTCTGCACATGATTGGATGAGTTAGCAAGGGAGCTTGAGATGATCTGTGATTCTCACTAGGAACACACCAGACTCAAGAGATGAAGTATGACTAGTAACTGAGGGTGGTGATTGATTGGCAGGAACTGAAGTATGAGAGGGGTTCGAGGTTAAAGGAGAGACAGTAGGAGAAACTATGGTATTGGGAAGAGATTGAGGGGATGCGATTTGTGGTAGATATAACTGAGATGAGGTTGTGCTCTCAGGGTGATGATTGTCAGTCCGTGGGATGGAGGAATTATCAAAGGGGAATGATGCTTCATTGTCAGTTCTTGGTGTGGCCGGAGACACTTGTTGAGGAACAGCTGGAGTGAAAACACTTAGCAGAGTGATTGGATGATTTTTTAAGGTTGAATTTGTACAACCCCTCAGCAAAGTCCATTGGAGAAGAATGGCTTGTGTTGCTACGGTTATCCACAAGACAAAAAAATGGATGAAACTCAAAGAAAATTTTATTATCCCTGGCAAACTTACCAACACTAAGAAGATTTTTAGTTATATTTGGAACACATAAAAGAGTCTTTACAAGGAATGAACGAGAAGATGAAGAAAAAGTGGTGTTTCCTATATGAGATATGCACAGATATGTATCTTACCACTCCATGAATATTCAGAGCCAATGGACAGATTTCCTTGCTCATTTGTAACACGATGAGTAGCACCAGAATCGGGATACCATCATTCTTCCATTGGAGATTCAGAGTTTGATGAGGTTGCGACTGCAGCGGTTGGATGGTGATTGTGGTATTGATTGGGTGCTCTGTTTTGGTTTTGATTATACTGATTCGAGTTGAAGCCTCCTTGTTGACGTGAAAAGGGGACAAAATCTTTGTTAAAACACTGATAGCATTTTTCTGCAATATGTCCAGCGACACCACAGATTCGACACACCGGACGACCATTGTTGTTGTGCATCCTCTTCGGCCTCCACGTGTATTTCTTTCTCGACCACGACCTGGAGTGAATGAGCCTTGGTTCTGAACATTGGCATCTGCTTTCTTTTGTGGAGAGAAATTCGTGATATTAACAGATGAAGAAGAACCAACTAGACTGTTGGTGTGAGATTCAATTCTTCCCTCGTGAGATACCAAAAAAGTGCACCAAATTCAGAGGCATGTAAAGTGTCAATGCGAGAGGTTACATTAACCATTACAGATTCATACTCAAGGCCAACTCCTCCAAGTATGTATAAACTTGATCTTCCTCCGAGATTGAGTGTCCACAGGATGCTAGAATAGCAAAATAACCTTTCATTTTACTTAGGATTGTTAGGCAACCTAATTTTAGGCTTGGGACATTGACCAAGAATTAATGGTGTTAGGCAACCAAACTTGGTTGATTTTTTTATGTTCCCATGGATGTGTTCATACCAAGAAATTCACCTATAAATAGATGCATTTCTTGCCATTCCAAATTATCCAAACTCAAGCAAACAAAGATTAGTTCTTGGGTGTTTTCTTGAGAGAGTTAGAGAGATTTTTCTCTTGGTTACACTTCGGGTCGGGTTTGTGAGAAATTGAGTGCTTTGTAAACACTTGGAAATATTTCTTCCTATAATAAAGATTTACAGCAGCTCCGTGGACTTAGCCTATTGTGGGTGAACCACGTAAAATGGTTGTGTTCTTGTTGATTATTTTATTCCGCATTATAGGTGTTTAATTCTCAATTGCTTAGGTCCATTTCCACCAACTTGTATCAGAGCCAAGTTCTTTTTTGTTGGGTGGAGCTTTGGTGTGGTAGGTGAATACGTATTGACTAAAGAGGTTCTGTCTAGGAAAATCGATATTTAAGTGGGACCGGTGTGACCACACTAATTTTCCTAGGAATCTTGAAGTTCTGTCTAGGAAAGATCGAGATTCTCTCTTTCCTAGGAGCTTACTTAGCGTGTACTATTCGGGTCTACTGTTCATCAAAGTATCAGAAGCAATGGCTGGAGAAAATGGATCGGGACATGGAATCAACGAGTTCGATGGGGCACATTTTACGTTCTAGCGGTTACAGATTAAAGATTATTTGTATAGCAAGAAGCTGCATCAACCTCTATCAGGAAAGAAATCGGAAAAGATGGAGGATGATGAATGAGAGCTCCTTGACCGACAGGTGTTAGATGTAATTCGGTTAACACTAACAAAGAACGTGGCACATAATGTGGCAGTGGAAAAACCACAAAGGAAATGATGTCCATTTGTTCGGACATGTATGAGAAGCCATCAGCAAACAACAAGGTGCATCTCATGAAAAATTATTCAACTTGAAGATGGGAGAAAGTGCTTCTGTGGCGGCACATATCAATGAGTTCAACACTTTTGTTTCACAGTTAACATCGGTTGAAATCAATTTTGATGATGAGGTCCGTGCACTTATTCTTCTGGCGTCCCTACCAAATGCTTGGGAACCAATGCGGGCAGCTCTTAGCAATTCTGTTGGAAAAGGAAAATTACAATTCAATGATGTCAGAGATCGAGTTCTTGCTGAAGAAGTTCGCAGGATGTTCGGGTGAAAAAACATCATCGAGTTCTGCTCTAAATCTCGAGAACAAAGGCAGGGGCAGGAGTGCCGAAAGGAGTTCTAACCAATGGCATGGTAGGTCCAAGTCAAGAATGGTAAAGGCAAAAATACATTTGAGAAGAAGTTAAAGTGTTGGAGCTGTGGCGAGACTGACTATTTAAAAAGGAACTGCAAATCGATAAAAAACAACACTAATGTTGTGACTGAGGAGGTACATGATGCTTTATCACTGTCCATGGAAAGTCTGGTTGATTCCTGGGTTATGGACTCAGGAGCTTCTTTTCATACCACTGGTAATCGTGATGTGTTCTATAATTACATCGATGGCGATTATGGAAAAGCTTTTCTAGCAGATGGAAAATCTTTGGAATAGTCGGTATGGGTGATGTCTGTCTGAAGATATCAAATGGATCATTGTGGAAAATCTACAAAGTAAGACATGTACCAGGACTCATAAAAATTCTTCTCACTAGGACAAATTGACGATGAAGGTCATAATGTGACCTTTTGTGATGGTTCCTGGAAAGTGAACAAATGAGTCATGATTGTTGCTCGAGGAAAGAAAACTGGAACCCTTTATATGACTTCCAGTTGTAGACATACATTAGCAGCTGTGGATGCTGGAGCTAATTCAAGTCTATGGCACTGTAGACTTGGGCATATGAGCGAGAAGGGGATGAAGATGTTATTAAATGGGAACCTAGATTTAAAGTCTGTTGCACACAAGCTATGTGAAAGTTGTATCTTTGGAAAATAAAAGAAGGTGAGTTTTTCAAAAGGTGGTAGAGAACCGAAAGCAGCAAAGTTAGAGCTGGTTCATATGACGTATGGGGACCATCTCCTGTGACATCCCTTGGAGGCTCAAGATACTATGTCACATTCATCGACGATTCGCGCAGGAAAGTATTGGTTTATTTTCTGAAAAATAAATCTGATGTTTATGAGACCTTTTAAAATGTGGAAAGCCATGGTAGAAAATGAGACGAACTTGAAGGTGAAGTGCTTACGGTCTGACAATGGTGTAGAATATGAAGATGTTGAGTTCAAAAAGTATTGTGCACAGAACGGGATCAAGATGGAGAAAACCATTCCTGATACACCTCAACAAAATGGTATAGCTGAAAGGATGAACAGAACCCTAAATGAACGTGCCAGGAGCATGAGATTGCATGCTGGATTACCACAATCATTTTGGGTTGATGCAGTTAACACCGCAGCTTATCTCATCAACCGAGGACCTTCGGTACCTCTTGATTACCGAATCCCAAAAGAGGTCTGGAGCGGCAGAGAAGTAAACTTTTCTTTCTTGAAAGTGTTTGAATGTTTATCCTATGTTCATTTTGGTTCAGCCAGCAGAACAAAACTTTATCTGAAATCCAAGAAGTGTTTCTTTATTGGTTATGGAGATAATGAGTTTGGTTATCGTTTCTGGGATGACCAAAACCGGAAGATCATTCGGAGCAGAGATGTAATCTTCAATGAGCAAGTAATGTACAAGGACAAATCAAGTATTGAAGCTGAAGATGAATGTCCTGAAGTGAAGAAGACAAATGAAGTACCATTGACAGATATCCATGTGAATGATCTGAAAACTTAAACCACAAAGATAAAGAGACTACTGCACAAGATGTGGATCCACAAACTCCGGTGAATGACCTCAGGAGATCTTCTAGAACAAGTAGACCACCGTAGAGATACTCCCCTGCACTTCATTATATTTTGCAAACAGATAAAGGTGAGCTGTAGACCTATGAAGAGGCGATGCAAAATGCCGATTCAATCAAGTGGGAGTTAGCCATGACTGATAAGATGTATTCACCATCATCCAATCAGACGTGGGAGTTGACAGAACTTCCAGAAGGCAAAAAGGCATTACACAATAAGTGGGTGTACCGGATTAAAGAGGAACATGATGATAACAAACGGTACAAGGAAAGACTTGTTGTAAAAGGCTTTCAACAAAGGGAATGTATTGATTACACAAAAATTTGCTCTCCAGTGGTGAAGCTAACCACTATTAGAACTGTACTTGGATTAGTGGCGAAAGGAGATTTGCATATAGAACTTTTAGATGTAAAGACGGTGTTTCTTCATGGTGATTTGGACGTAGAAATTTACATGAAGCAGCCACAAGGTATTGAAGTACAAGGTAAAAAGAAAATGGTTTGCAAACTTCAGAAGAGCTTGTACGGTCTCAAACAAGCTTCAAGACAGTGGTATAAGAAGTTTGATGGATTCATGAGTAACAATGGATTTCTGAGATGTCAGGCTGATCACTGCTTTTATGTAAAGAAGGTTGACGATTCTTATATCATTCTACTATTATATGTAGATGACATGTTGATAGCAGGAGCTTGTTTGGAGGAGATTGATAAACTCAAGAAAGAGTTATCAACAGAGTTTGCAATGAAGGATTTGGGAGCTGCAAAGCAAATCCTTGGAATGAGGATCATAAGAGATAGAATGAATGTGCTCTTGAAATTATCTCAAGAAGAGTACGTGAAAAAAAGGTGCTTAGCAGATTTAGCATGGATGAAGCTAGCCTGTGAGTACTTCTTTGGCTAGTCATTTTAAACTAACCAAAGCACAATCGCCCTCAACGGAGCAGGAGCAAGCCTTTATGAATAAAGTTCCTTATACTTCTTGTGATACCTGAAAAAGCCATATGTTATAAATCGATAATTATGACGTAGGCATGTGGTCAGATTGTAATTCAAACTAAATCATGTGCCCCGAATAAATTCTTTATTATAATATAATTGAGTAATCATGAACCAATGACTGTATGATGTGAAGTCGGGTTCGGATGGAACCGAGTGGGAGTCATTGACATATGATGAAATGCAGAATGAGCATGTTGAAATACCTTCTACATAGGTAGAGATAATAATTGATGCAGTACATGGTTGGTAAATATGTAGCAAGAGATTGCATGTTCATGCTAGTATATGAAAGAGTAGGCATCATACATAGTTGGATAAACAAAACAAGGGTACATGAAGTTGAATTTGCATTAGATGTTAATTTCACATGAGTTTGGTTTAACACATGGATTGAATTTGCTATGATGTTGTAAAAAGTATAAAAGGGTGATTTCAGCTAAGAAACACATAATCACATCTTTTCTCACTTAAATTTCTCCACAAACTCTCTCCAAGGGTTGAGGTTCTTTGATCACTTGTTGTGGCTTCTACTTGAGATTGAACTTCTAAACTTGTTGTGAAGCAATATCTAAGGGAATTGGTAAGAAGATTATGAGTTATATCTTCTTTTATTAGTAGTTTCATTGAGATTAGTTTCATGTTGATAAAGAAAGGATATGAAGTTTAAGTCAATGAAATAAGTGATAAAGGGATGAAAACATGTTCATATCATAATTGAGTAATGTTTTATGAAGTTTTGATGTTGAATTATGAGATGAGAAGTTGGAAACATGAGGATAAGCTCGAAAATTGCCATATTCTGAATTTTATAGAGCATAGCGATCGATCGCTAGAATTATAGCGATCGATCACTCGAAGTGAAAATGGTTAGCGAGTGATCGCTAAATGCGTACCGAGCGGTCGGTACATGGCCATAGCATTTTATGAAATTCAGACTTTCTAGCGATCAATCGCTAGATTTTGACCGATCGATCGCTAGGGTTGCACACTGTAAGCGATCGATCGCGAGAGTGATCGATCGATCATTAGAGGGAAAAATGTTGAACAATGTGATATTTTTGTGGACTTTTGAAGCCTATTCTAACATGTTACATTGTTGGTATTCATGTAGCATCCTCACAGGGGACGGGACAACGAGGTGTTAAACATGGACGCCTGACTTATATATATTTGTGTCGTACAACAGGTACGTGTTGATGTACGGGCATATTGATGTTGATTATGATATATCGATGATTGTATATGAACGTTGATGTTTAGGGTCGCCGGAATGAGCGACATGATACTATTATTGTTGTTGTTGATTGTGTCGGAGTAGTAGGGGAGCGACGATGGGGTATAGTAGGCTTGGTGTTGCCACTATATCGATTATATACGATGGGTCGCAATGATAATGCGACGATGGAATATAGTAGGCTTGGTGTTGCCACTATATCAATTATATACGATGGGTCGCAATGATGATGCGATGATGGGGTATCGTAGGCTTGGTGTGGCTACTATATCGATTATATACGATGTGTCGCAATGATGATGTGACGATGTGGTATAGTTGGCTTGGTGTTGCCACTAAATCGATTTGTATATCGGATGTGATATGAATGAGGTGCTGATTGATGGATTTTGATTCGATATTGAGGAATTGAATTACAAAAACAGGCAGAGAATCTTCGTATTGTTGTTAATGATTTCAGGGAATATTTCTGTTGTAGCATGTTATATTGTTGATAGAATATTGTCTGTTTATGCTGTTATTATTGCTGGTGTATGCTCACCCATTTTTGGGGGCTGTTTCTGTTGAAACAGGTATCCGGCCTAGACGTTAGAGTTGGAGACATGATTATGAGCTGTTGAGTCTGAGAAGTATAAGTCATTGTCACTTAAAATGAAGTTGGCATAGGATAATACATCTGTTTCAACTAGTTGTGGCTCGCATGTGAACTGGTTTATATTTGTATATGGCATATATGTCGTACTCTATGATTTGGTTATCTTGTGTTGATGCATGTGACTTATGTCATATTTAAGTTGGGTAGACGTCATATATTTTTGTGATCTTATATATGACACGTTGTGCGTTGTTGAGAGGTCTAATTACGGGGAGCTTATGCCAAAATATTTATATAAATGACGTCATATGTTGTCTGTTTACGTGGTGACGTTTGGGGCGCCACACTTCTGCTGTTGGAAGCCTTATGTATGCATTGGTATGTACTAGACCAGATATAGCACGTGCTGTGGGAGTTGTGAGCAAGTTTATGAGCAATCCAGGAAAACAACACTGGGAAGCAGTTAAATGGATTCTCAGGTACTTGAAAGGTACTATTAACTCATCTTTATGCTTCACGAGGTCAAATCTGAGCTTACAAGGTTTTGTAGATGCCGACATGGGTGGTGACATGGACGGCAGAAAGAGTACTACTGGGTATGTTTACACATTAGGTGGTACGGCAGTAAGCTGGGTGTCTAAGCTGCAAAAGATAGTTGCGCTTTCGAATACTGAGGCTGAGTACGTTGCAGTGACAGAAGCTAGCAAAGAAATGATATGGTTATGATCCTTTCTTGAAGAATTGGTTCTGAAGCTTGATGAAAGCTCATTACATTGTGATAGTCAGAGTGCTATTCATTTGGCAAAGAATCCTGTTTATCATGCTAGGACGAAGCATATACAGGTTCGATATCATTTCATCAGATCAGTTCTGGAGGATAGAGTCTTGATGCTTGAGAAGATTTCTGGAAGTAAAAATCCAGCTAATATGCTTACAAATGCTGTGACTATTGACAACTGAAGTTGTGTTCGACTTCAATTGGACTGCATGCGTAGAAGGGGAAAATGAGTTGCTGCATTGATGATGTGAAGACAGAATTGAAATCAAGTCTTCGAGTGGGAGAAATGTTAGGCAACCTAATTTTTGGAAATGTTAGGCAACCTAATTTTAGGCTTGGGACATTTACCAAGAATTAATGGTGTTAGGCAACCAAATTTGGTTGAATTTTTTATGTTCCCATGGATGTGTTCTACCAAGAAAAGCACCTATAAATAGATGCATTTCTTGCCATTCCAAATTATCCAAACTCAAGTGATAAGTGTCGTTTTTACACTTATTTAGATGAGATTTTCTAATGGTTTTCGTGTTGATTCTTGGATTATTTTACGGTTTTTGGTATATATTTCTATGTTTCAGGAATCAATGTTGAAATGCATAAAAGTAGAGGAAATGAGCCAAAAATGATGAAAAATGACCAAACCGAGCGAACGCGTCAAAGCCGGGAAAGGAAGAAAAAAATCAAAATAAAATAAAAAAATCAAAATAAAAAGGAGCTTATCGATCGAGCCATAAATCTCGATCTATCGGCGTGGACAAAAATTTGGCGATCGATCGAGCAGTCAATCTCGATCGATCGGCCGGAAGAGTTTGCTGAAAAATATATTCTTTATAGAGTTTGGGTCGAACAACGAAGTCCATGATTCTTACGCTTCTATATATTTACATGAAAATTACACCTAAGAGAAGACTTTACAACCTAGGAATAGCCTCCACTCCTCCATACTCCATATCTACTTCAACCACCACCACCTCTTTATCCTAGGAATTGGAACAAACCAACAAGAGAATCGAGGAGCACGATCGAGAAAGAAGCAAAGGAAGGATCGAGAATCAACGAAGAAGTCGACTTGGGAGTTTTCTTTTACTTTTCTATATTGTTTTACATGAATAATTAGATTTGTTGTGTTTTTTATGATTGAGAAATATCAATAATATAGTTTTTCCTATTGCTTTTGAGATTGAATTCATATATCTTCTATGAGCATGTGTTATTGTTCTTAATGCTTTTGAATGATATTTTATTATAATTGAGATCGAGAGATGAAATTATAATACGATATAATAATTAATGCCGTGTGTTAAAGATTGAGATCGAGAGATAAAATCACATACGAGTGACAGCTTTGGATGGTTTAATCTAAAGTTAGTGGTTTTCATAAAGCGCATTCAATATTAATTGTTAATTAAGTGAACGAAAGTTACTTGTTGCAATTTGATGTTAGATTTAATATAGCTCGAGGGAGTATATTGAATAAATTCAGAAAACCCGTCACCTTAGAGATGTATGGAGAAAAGAATTGTAAGAGTTGGGTTAGGTGAATAATTGTCTTGTTAATTCTTTCTTGTGGATTTTTCTCGTGATCGTCGATATTTTGGTTGGATTATAGTAGCTTAATTTAGTTTAGTTTAATTATTAATTAATTATCATAGGTTAAATATAGTTAAAAGAAATCTTATTTGGTACTTGCTTGTTAGTCACTGTGGGTTCGACAATCCGTATTCTTCCTATCTATACTAAAACTTGACACCGTGCACTTACGGTCTAAAATCGCTAGACTGGAATTAATTGTTTAAAATAATAGCCATCAAGTTTTTGGCGCCGTTGCCGGGGACTAACTTTAGTAATATCATACTAGGTTCTTTGACTGTAATTTAACCATTTTTGTTTATTCCATTCGAGAAAAAAAATTATATAAATTTATTTTGTTTTTGTTTTGTTTGTCTTGTGAGGTACTTGGAGATGCAACATCAACAAGCCTTCACAAGCTTTGCCCAACAACGTTCCGAGCCGTTCTACGCTGTTTGGGAGAGATTCAATGAATTGGCCAACACATTCCGGTATCACAACTTTTTGAACTATACTCTCATGCAATATTTCTTCAAAGGGCTGGATGCACAGACACGAGAATGGGTATTGAGCGGAGCACTGGTGACTGGGAGTCCCCTGGTTGATAGAGATGAGGACAGTGTGGTTCACCTGTTCAATGATATGGCGGACTTCGATTATCACTGGCATTGTGATCCTTCACTACAAGGTTGGAGTCACCAATACCCACCGGACCTGACTACCCTATTGATACGCCACAACCATTTGAACATCGCGAAGAGAGGATAGATATTTCTGCAGATGTAACGACTCAGTTAGAGGATACCTTAACAAGATTCATGGCATCAACTGAGAACAGTTTGGAGTGCCAAACCAACTCTATGCGTCAGCTGGAACAGCAAATGGCGGTCCTCATGGAAACAATTTCAACTAGCTGCCAAGAGGAAGAGATGAGGGCTACAAATCAAGAGGCGACGAATCGAGTTTGGTTATATGATGATGAACACTCAACCAACCAAGTTTGGGGGAGTGATCCTACTCAAGTGGAAAAGTCAAGTGAACTTGAGCCTCTTCAAGAGATTGAGCCTACTTCTGATATGTTATCCGAGAAGTTCCCATGTGAAGATGAGTCGAGTGTGATGTTGGAGGAGGAAGAGACTTTTGAAGATTCCGATTTGAGACCATCGATGGAGACATGTTCTATGACATATGTGGATCCGTATTTTCCATCAATGCCAACTTCACCGCACTACATCCTCCAAGATATGAGGCCAAGTCAAGAATCATTCTCCCGTACCTACCACTTCAAGAATGTTGTTGGAGCGACGAGCTTACAATGTTATATTCATGCCAATCTTGAGGGAATACTGAATGAAGACCCATTAGTGGTATCATACGATACTTACTATGGGCGGCAGCCGCTCTTTGATGGTTGCTTCTGATGGTCAAGCCGAAGACTAGAATTCGGCGCTTCTTGGGAGGCAACCCAAGCGTATCCTTTTGCTATTTAGTATTGTTATTTGATTTTTAGTTTTGTTTATCTCTCGAGTCGAATATTTTACCATTAGCATTCTTCTCTTGCTAGGTACTCAGTTGGAGCAATGAACCCATACAACAGTGGAATTTTCAAAAGACAATCTTCCTCAACCCTCATGCAAGCGTCTTGATCAGGGGAGTTTACTTTTTCTCTTTTGATTCTTTTAAACATTGAGGACAATGTTTCATTTAAGTTTGGGGGAGTGGCTTGCATGTTTTACTTGTTTTATCCACATGTTGTGTGCTTAATTGGCACTTTAATCATCCTAGTATTTTGAGCTAATTTTTTTTTATGAGTTCAAACTTGAGAAAAGAATAAATTATAGTAGTGACTATTCAATGAGGATTTTGATCTCACTATACATATGAACTTGATTTTTGATGATTATTGGACTTATACATGAATATCCTAATTTGAGTTAGCATGTCAAGAATGAGGAATATATTGAGCACAACGAGTCATGATCTTGTGGATTGCATGTTGAATAGTGATAATTGTTGTGAACTTGGTGATTTGTCTTGAGCATCTTAGAGTTACCCTAGAACTTATTTGATGATGACACTTTGAGGCGAAATTTTATAGTTACAAACTTGACTTGGAAATGATCTAGGCGATCTTTGGACCGTTTGAGCCTTTGGAGCTTACCATGTATATATCAATCTCTAGTATCCCAATTTGAGCCTAATTGAGAAAAAATGAAGTATGTTTAACATACTATTAGCCTCATTCAACATTCTTTGGCAAACTCATTATACCCACCTTTATGAGCCTAAATTGAAAGAAATATCTTTACCTAAAGGGAGTATAATGATTCTCATTAGATGCACATAATTTGCTATATTTTGATGAGCTATAGTTGAAAAAAAATTGATGAATGAGAAAAGAAAAAGATAGTTAAAAAGCCTTGAAAAAAAAAGACTAAATAAGACCCAAAGTGGCCAAGACTATAAAAGAAAAAGAAGAGAAGCTCAATTTGTGCTACAAATATGACATTACATGCTTATACTCTCTTCTTTGTGATATCCTATCTTTTCTTTGAAGCCAACATCAAAGGCCAAACATTACAAGCTTATAAAGACCTTTTGATCCAAGTCTAGGGAGTAACTATCATTAGTGGAGAAGTTGTTTGAAAATAGGCCTATGGGATGCTTGATGATAATCTTGACTTTGAGTTGATTAACATGATTTGATCTTGAAAATGTGCATGAAACTTGAGATTGAAATTAGCATACACACACGTTCCGATTTTGAGATGTGTTGCTTGACTTAGGAGAAAACAAGTATTGTTCAACTTTTGTATATAAGTATGAGATTTCTGAGAATAATGCGAGTCATGAAAAATTGTTTCAAGTATCAAGAATGAACTCTACCTTGTGATTTTAATGCTTAATCGAGGACGATTAAGTGATAAGTTTGGGGAGTTGATAAGTGTCGTTTTTACACTTATTTAGATGCGATTTTCTAATGGTTTTCGTGTTGATTCTTGGATTATTTTACGGTTTTTGGTATATATTTCTATATTTCAGGAATCAATGTTGAAATGCATAAAAGTAGAGGAAATGAGCCAAAAATGATGAAAAAGGACCAAACCGAGCGAACGCGTCAAAGCCGGGAAAGGAAGAAAAAAATCAAAAGAAAATAAAAAATAAAAATAAAAAGGAGCCGATTGATCGAGCCATAAATCTCGATTGATCAGCGTGGACAGAAATTTGGCGATCGATCGAGCAGTCAATCTCGATCGATCGGCCGGAAGAGTTTGCTGAAAAATAAATTCCTTATAGAGTTTGGGTCGAACAAGGAAGTCCATGATTCCTATCATTCTATATATTTACACGAAAATTACACCTAAGAGAAGACTTTACAACCTAGGAATAGCCTTCACTCCTCCATACTCCATATCACCTTCAACCACCATCACCTCTTCATCCTAGGAATTGGAACAAGCCAACAAGATAATCGAGGAGCACTATCGAGAAAGAAGCGAAGGAAGGATCGAGAATCAACGAAGAAGTCGACTTGGGAGTTTTCTTTTACTTTTCTATTTTTGTTTTACATGAATAATTGGATTTGTTATGTTTTTGATGATTGAGAAATATCAATAATATAGTTTTCCTATTGCTTTTGAGATTGAATTCATATATCTTCTACGAGCATGTGTTATTGTTCTTAATGCTTTTGAAGGATTGATCCCCTTTGAATGATATGTTATTATAATTGAGATCGAGAGATGAAATTATAATACGATATAATAATTCATGCCGTGTGTTAAAGATTGAGATCGAGAGATAAAATCACATACGAGTGATATCTTTGGATTGTTTAATCTAAAGTTAATGGTTTTCATAAAGCACATTCAATATTAAATTGTTAATTAAGTGAACGAGAGTTACTTGTTGCAATTTGATGTTAGATTTAATATATCTCGAGAGAGTATATTGAATAAATTCAGAAAACCCGTCACCATAGAGATGTATGGAGAAAAGAATTGTAAGAGTTGGGTTAGGTGAATAATTGTCTTGATAATTCTTTCTTGTGGATTGTTCTCGTGATCGTCGATTATTTTGGTTGGATTATAGTAGCTTAATTTAGTTTAATTTAATTATTAATTAATTATTGTAGGTTAAATATAGTTAAAATAAATCTTATTTGGTACTTGCTTGTTAGTACCTATGGGTTCGACAATCCGTATTTAAAATAATAGCGATCATCAAGCAAACAAAGATTAGTTCTTGGGTGTTTTCTTGAGAGAGTTAAGACATATTTTGCTCTTGGTTATACTCAGGTCGTGTTTGTGAGAAATTGAGTGCTTTGTAAACACTTGGAAAGATTTCTTCCTATAATAAAGATTTGCAGCAACTCCGTGGACGTAGTCTATTGTCGGTGAACCACGTAAAACGGTTGTGTTCTTGTTGATTATTTTATTCCGCGTTATTGATGTTTTATTATCAATTATTCGGCCCATCCCCAACAAGGAAAGCCTTCATACCGAGCTGTCCTTTCTTTAAAGTCTGGAGTTGTAGCTTATACTGCATCACCTTTGCTTTTGATCTTGTAGCAAAAAGATGAAACACTCTATTCCATAGCTGTGAAGACGTCAAACAACCGATCATTTGAGCCGGACTCCATCGGACATTGAAGCTAGAAGAAATGAAAATAACAATCGGTCTTGTCTGCACCAAGTGATAAAACTTGGATTGACAATCTCAATGCCACTGGTATCAAGAGTTTCTTTGGGTGGTACTGGAGGATCATCAAGAATGAAAAAGTCCACACCCAGTCCTAGTAACCCATCAAGAGATTTCAGAGAAGGAAATTGTCATCGCTGAGCTTGACATAATTGATTTGATTGGCTAGGTTTATGATTATGAGGTTTGTATTTCCAGTGGAAGAGATTTGGTTGTTGGATTCGGAATTTAACGTGGCTTCCGCCATTATGGCTCTAGTACCAAATTAGAGAATGAACAAAGAGACGATAATGGTGGAATAACGATGTAAAAGCTTGATATTATAGTACGAAGCCTACCTACTATTTATGGGATTTTTTGATGCTACCCCAAGGTGCACTGCTCTTAGGGGCCTATCCACTATGATTGAGAATATTTCATTTGGAATATTCCCTTGTATCCTTAAGGACAGTAGGGATAGCATCAAATAAACTCTATTTATACTACTCTGAGACAAGAGACAGAGAATAAAATTGGTTCACTGTTACAACAATATAACAAATTATTATTCCTTCAATAGAATATGTTGTAACATAACAAATTATTATTCCTTCAATAGAATATGATTTAACTAGTATCTTCCAGAGTCATCGTTAATTTGAGAGAATATGTGGGATTATTCTTCATGGGCCTGTTGATGGACTGAGATGGCATTTACATGGCCTGTTGAGAGAAGAGAGGGAAGAGGAGGGAGGAGAGGAGAAAGAGGAGAGATAGGATATTTTGTGTGTGAGAGAGAGAGAGAAAATGAGAGATATGATGATGTTTGTGTATGTGTGTATGAGAAACATAGTGGAGGAGGTGAAATGATAAACAAAAATTGAATGCATTTCTAAAAAAATTATGATTCACTAAATGATAAGTTAATTACTTGAAAAAATAGAATTGTTAATATAAAAATTATTGAATAATTATAAAATAATTATAGTTATATAGTAAATATTGTCAAATATTAAAATTTATTGTTGCGTATCTTACATGTACATGAGCTTGTGAAAATACTTGGTTTTTTAATATACCCCAATTAAAAAAAGAAAATATTTAATAAAAGTCAAATTATACCACGATTTTACTTGCTCTCTGAGAAAACTGACACATATATATGATATGACTTGATTTATTTGTTCTTGTAGCCCTACCCCAATCATCAAGATTAAATGTTTAGTTGTTGTTGACTAAATAATTTTAAGTAAAAACCGGTTTATATATTAAACACCTCATCTGTTATTTAGAGTATGGATTAGTTTTTCTTTTTAAACACAATGCTTGTTTATATAGTAAATTTGAATATAAAGTATCATTAAAGTATATTATTTTTTTGTGCAAAATATTGTATTGAAGTGATTTTTCCCATCAAAATTTAAATGTATTACGAAGTTGGGTAAATTTTAGATATAACAAATAGCTAATATAAGGGTTTCTTAATAATATAGTATAGTAACTAGTATCATATAAATTAGGGTAAAACAAAAAATTACATTTTGAAAAATGTAATAGTAACGAAATTATATTTTTAATGGAAAATAGATTTTATTTAAATTTATAAAATAATAAAAATGTACCAGAACATGAACATCATGTTTTTTAAAGCATAAATAGATATTATATTACTTACTTGATAATTACATAGAAGTTCCGGCCAAAGCCTAGAAAACAAGATAAAACCACTGATAAGAAGGCAATAAAACCTTGTGCCAAAACATTTTGATAAGCTAACCGACAGTTGTATCAAGGCATACGAGAAGGACTTAAAAAAGTAGTGAAAGATGTTTGCATCATAATACTGAAGTGTGAAACTTGCAGGGACCACCATAGTCCACCCAGATCCCCTCAAACCACATAGTCCAGGACGGGAACGACCACCGGTACTGCACGAACTATCTTCTAATAACAATGAAGGAAAAGTAAAGGATGAATGAGCGACAAAAACTGAAATAAACCCAATAATGGAGCAGGTCGTCGTATCCGAGTTGCACACAAATAACAAGTGACCAAGATTCCACACTATATGGCGCACAAAATCCAATAGCTCATTAGTGAAAACCCAGTTGTGCCTCAACAGTGAAATAATACAAAAGAACCACCACTTCTCAGTCCAGTTAGTATCCCCCCAAAAGCACCCATGGTAATAGCCCAAAACGAAAGCACCACCAAACAAAATATTATTCAGCATAACAAAAAGGAGCAATAGCCAACCATTTGCCCCACACAACCATGACATCACAACGCTAGATTCTCGGATACATGTAGAGTACAAAATAGCAGGTCTATTAAAGAGCTAGGAACTATATAAATATTTAGGAATAATACCAAAACAGGAGATGACTCGCGAAAATGCAATTGCAAGCAATAAAATGCTCGGGGATCTCCCAATATCCGAGCACTACAACAGGATATGTTCACGGTGGTTGGCGTGGTGGCCAAGCATCCACCTCCAAAAAGAGCTGGAGGAAGCCTTTGAACCTGAGGAATTCAAATTGGTAACACCTGAAGAAACGAGATTCATAATACATCGCTTAAGCACCTGTTCATGTTCAAACAATTGGACCACGAGGATCAACAGAGAATTTAATTACATCAGAAACTTAGAAATCCAAATAACGTTTGGTTCCCCCTGGTAAACTTCAATAGCCTCTTCCACAGCAACTGGTGAAATCTCTCCCAAAGAGTTGAGGTAAAGATTCCTGGATGCTTTGCTGAAAGCGACCACGTAAATATGAAAGCTGGAAAGAGCTCAGTTTAGACTCAGCTTGCATCCAATGTCCATAAGGTCTATCAAATGTTTTAACATCATCAGAGTAGGGGTGAGATGCACATTACCTGAACAAATGACCCAAAATTCATATCGAATTGGAACCATAGTAAGACGTGGATGGAGACCTAGAGAAATATTGACAACTCGATGTAGAGGTTTAATAATGTCAACAACAGCTGTAATGCGCATATAAGAGCCCACACAACGTTCTTGATTATCAGCGTCCACCTTGACCCCAAACAACGCTCTTGATTATCAGCATCCACCATGACCGCTAAACCCAGTGCGCCTCCGATAATCATACCCACATCCGAAAACATAGCCTCTAAGGGAAGATTAAAACCCTAATCCAGAACTGGGTAGATTGAAAAGGACCCAAATCACCAATAGAAACTTCAAATTTTTTCAGAACCAAAAGAGAACGGTTAAAAGCCCACGGTTTAGAGTTTAAAATACAATCGATATCAAACTCCTCTTCAAATGTAAAAAGGAAGGTATTATCAGAGAGGGATTTAAACTCCATACACTTTGATACGTGCCAAAGCTTGCGCAGATATTCAAAGAAAACCTTCTTATTTATCATTTTTTGTGTAAGAAGCTTACCTATTAACGCATTTGGAGCGAGTAGTTGATCTTTCTAAACAAGGCCTAAGGAAACAGCAATAACTTCAACTTCAGCAGGAGTAATTACAAGAGAGTTTGATGAAGGCTCAATTACTCAAAAGCCCAAAACAGATATTGTATACACTAGAAGAGGTCAAAGAGGTGGGGAACGTGCATGTGAGGGGGGAAAATGAATATAACAGAGAGTGGGGGGAAAAGTAGTGGTAATTTTCAGTTTATTTTCTATTGGTCAGTTAATAGCAACTCTAGGGTTGTACAGAGAATTTCTCTGGGTCTTTGTAAACAATTTCATTCCATTTCAGTAATTCAATTCAGCATAATTTCCATTTTCGTGTATGTTATTGTGTTCATAGTGCATAGATCGTAATCACTCAGGTGAAGCTCCATCATATTGGCCTGACCTGCCGGATTTGATACTCGAGGAAGCAATGTCGACAAGATCGGAATCACGGATCGAGGCAATTGAAAGTTTGGTACATGGGCTGAGGGAGGAGATTAACGAGATTCATGGAACGCTGGATACGATGCATGACGTTAAAAATGAAATTCAGTACGTGAAGAATGATTTAGCAGAAATTAAAGCTTTCATGGCCAACTGGGTTAAGGATAAAGAACTGGAAGGTGGAAGAAATCAATCTGGACCATACCACACCTTTGAAAATGTTGGAGGTTGATGGAAGTGATCCCTTCATTTGGTTGGGCAAAGCTTATCAGTATTTCGAGTTACACAGCACGCCAGTGGAGAGTAGAATGAAGATTGCTTACATGTGCATGGAGAGTACGGCGGTACACTGATTCAAGTGGATCAAGAGTAAAATTCCTGATAAATTGGGAAATATTCGTGGCGGAGTTAATCAAACGATACGGCGGAAGAAAGGTTGTCAATCCCTTTGAAGTCTTAGCATCCTTGCAACAAGGCCAACGAACGGTGGATGGATAAATTGCTCAATTTGAAGTGATAGCAGCACAAGTGGGATCACTGCCAGAGGACCAAGCATTGGGATATTTTCTCAGTGGATTAAAGGAGAAAAAACGTCGGAATATCAGGATTCACGAGCCCAGTACCATTATTCGAGCCATGGACTTGGCACGTAGCTTAGATGAATCGATTCATGGGGGCCAGACGGATCCGTATTCAACATACTCAGTACTAGCACCAAAGGATAAGAAGGTGAGAAGCAATGGGGGATGGAATAATAGGAAAATAGAGAGGTCTCGATGAGAATGGACCATTCTATAAATTCTAATAGGTCTGTAAATTTTGGGCAGGGTTCTAACATTGATCGACATAGCTCTAATGTAGGGGGGAAGCAATGGAAGAGAAGGTCGCATAGTATCCCATCAAGAATATTTGAGGAGGAAGGAAAATGGGTTGTGTTTTAAATGTGGCGAACCATATACTCCTTTACATAAATATGCCAACACGATTATGAGGGTCACCATCGTGACTGAAGATGAGGAAAACGTGGGAGAGGAGGAGATGGTGCCAACTGAGGAAGAAAAAATTAGTTCATCTGACATTCACAACACAGAATGTGGGACGTTGGAGCTTCCTTTATACTCAGTAGGGGGAGTGAGCCTTTCTCGCACTATGAAGGTTCGAGGAATGATTGGCAACGCCAATATCGTAGCCATGATAGATAGCGGGGCAAGTCATAGTTCCATTTCAAGACAAATAGTTGCTAATATGGGTTGAATGTGGATGAAAGTGTACGTTTTGGAGTGTATTTGGGAAATGTGTGGGGTCCTTGTTACTTAATCTATTATGTATTAATTCATTATACATATGTGAGTAAGAATTAAGTAAAACCATACACTGATTAAGAGTTTAGTTATGTAGGTTGTTACAAGTTGATAAAAAAACATGTAATAATACACATCATATATACATAACAACAACCTAGACCAAAAACTCCTAAGCAGTGGTTAAGCTCGCAGCGGAATAGACTCACGATCCCGTCCTCCCACGTCTATGAGTCCCTACAGAAACAATCACTCAACATGAGTACAGATAAACAACCATCCCAGCGCGATATCAATAAACACATAAACGATAAAGCACTATGAATAACAAATGTGATTGTCCTGTATCATGCATCATCAAATGCAAATATGTCATGACATGTCTCATTCCTCATCCTGTTATAACCAGACCAATATGATAAGTCTATCTCAGCTCAATATGTCAGTGGAACCCTCTCACATCTTAATATTAGCAGCACATATCATAGTACCGTCCTAATATGTTATAACAGCCAGGTCATATACCCAACCGGCGTATATCTCTCATGCCAAAGCATATGTAGCATACCTATCGTGGCAACAATTCCAGCCAAAGCATATACCTAATACTGGTATATCTATCGTGGCACTGATCTCAGCCAAAGCATACGCTACACATCTATCGTGGCATCCTTCTCGACAATATAATATCATGAATGCACATGCATATGATGTCAATAATCATATGATACCATGCTCACATCATCATCACAACAATATCATATACTCGTACATCAAAACGTACCTGTTCTGCGACACAAACGATATAAATTAGGCGTCACTGTCTAACCGCCTCGTTGTCCCATCCCCTGTGATGATGCTACAACAATACCAATGATATATCATGTTATCATAGGCATTAAAATCAAATTCCACAAAAATATAACATTTTTCAAATCTGGACCCTGGCGATCGATCTCATGTTTTGACGCGATCGATCGCCTAAAGATTTGGTCATAGGCGATCGATCTCCTATTTTCACGTGATCGGTCGCCTACCCCTTTTGAAAACATTTTGCCTTGAGGCGATCGATTGCCTACTTGAAGCGATCGGTCGCTCAAGCACCGCCATTCTCATGTTTAGCCACAGGCGATCGATTGCCTCAAACGTAGCGATCGATCGCCTCCTCTGTTTTCTGAAAAACCATGGCGATTTTCTACTTCTTTTCTTGGTGTTTCTCCTACACCTCACTTCCCACCATTACAACTTATTCCATGAAATCTCTAACATCAAACAAACATGTTTACATACTTTTACACCTTGTGTCTTAGCTTCAATACAGTTTAAGCAACAAATAACCATCACATGCTTTCATGGTTCAAAATTCAAGCATAACCAAAGAACTTCTAAATACCATGATAAAGTACTGAAAGTTTATTCTTCTTACCAAGTAAATTACTTCCTCTTAGTCTCCAAAGAACTTTGCAAGTGTAACTCCAAACCAAACCCTCAAAAGAGTCCAAAGAAAGTGTAGAGGTTTGTAGGTGTTTATGGTGTAAGTATGTGATGTAGAATCTGATTTTAGATTATATTATACCCTTCAAATTCAACTCAAATTCACACCACATGCAAACTCCACTCAAATGCACATTCTAATGCCTCTCACATGCATGCTAAATGCACACCAAGGTTATATCCCGCTATACATGTCATACACAACATGAATTCTCTTGAGATATATATATCAACCATGTAACACCATTTCAATCCAATTCTTAAATATAGGAAGGTGTTTGTCACCTCATAATTTCACATGAATTGAAATCCTAATTATCTCCCCTCGAGATCACAACATACCGTAATTATTTCATAAGTACGCCTTAACCATATCACATCATATCAAGGCATGACAAAATGGTTGCCGAGTTCAGTGCCAAGGAGTAAGCCGAGGGTTACATGTAGATTTGGGGCCCTGCAAAATTACAGTCGATGGCTATTTATTTGAGCTTGGAGGGGTGGATATGATTCTAGGAATTGAGTGGTTGAGCACACTGGGCGAAATGAGGGTTTTTTTGGCGTCGCATGAGAATGAGGTTCCAGCAAGATGACAAAGAAGTAGTGTTACAAGGAGACCCTTCTCTTAGTCCATCCTTGGTATCCCTACGATCCTTGATCAAAATGGCAGAGGTGGTATTTTGTGGAGCCATTTGGACTAATGTGGAGGAACAAGGAGAAGGAAATCAATGTCCAGAAGTGCGGAAACAGCCAGGGGAGATTACAGAGCTGTGTAAACAATATGATTCAATTTTCTTTGAACCTAAAGGACTGCCACAGGATAAGGAGGGAAGAACATAGCATCCTAATCAAAGAAGGATACGGTACAGTGTCTATGAGGCCATATCGGAAAGCCCGTTGCAAAAATAATGAAGTGGAGAAGTTGGTGAATGAGATGCTTGCTGCTGGAATAATTCAACCAAGCATTAGTCCTTATTCGAGCCCGGTAATCCTTGTCAAAAATAAAGATGGTAGCTGGAGGTTTTGCGTGGATTATAGGGCTCTAAATGAAATAACAATTGCAGATAAATAACCAATTTCGGTGGTAGATGAGTTGCTGGATGAATTGCACGGTGCCGCCATTTCTTGAAGATGGACTTACGCTCGGGCTACCACCAAATCAGAGTACGAGATGAAGATGTACCAAAAACTGCCTTCCGAACGCATTCCAGGCACTACAAATTTCTAGTAATGCCGTTTGGATTGAAAAATGCACCGGCAACATTTCAAGCCATGATGAATGAGGTACTGCATCCTTATTTAAGAAAATCCGTTCTTCTTTTCTTTGATGATATTTTGATTTATAGCAAGTCCTAGAATGAGCATTGTACCACATGAAGGTAGTGCTGAGGCAATTGATGTTATATAAATTAGTGTTGAATAAAAAAATGCCAATTTGCGAATGAGGTGGAGTACTTAGGATATGCAATTTTCGGACAGGGGGGTGACAGTGGATAAAAAAAATAGAGTGTGTGAAGGAATGGAAAGTTCCAAAAAATGTGAGGGGAGTTAGGGGATTTTTGGGGCTTACCGGGTATTATAGAAAATTCATAAAAGGGTACGGGTTCATAGCTAAACCATTGACGGAACTACTAAAGAAGAATAATTATGTGTGGGGTTTAGAATCACAAACAGCTTTCGAACAGCTTAAAAAGGCAGTGGTTACAACACCAGTGCTAAAGCTTCCAGAGTTTAACAAGGATTTCGTGTTTGAACGCGATGCGCCAGGAAGGGGAATATGTGTTGTGTTGTCGCAGGAGGGGAGGCCGATTGCATTCTTCAGCAAGGCCCTAGCAGCAAGATCACTGGCCAAATCAACGTATGAAAAGGAATTAATGTCCTTAGTGATGGCGATTCATCATTGGAGGCCGTATTTATTGGGACGAAGGTTCACTGTCATTACCAATCACAAGTCCTTAAAAGAATTGTTGCAGCAGCGCATTAGCACCCCCACTCAACAATTTTGGTTATCTAAATTGTTGGGTTATGAATTCGATATCAAATATCGTGATGGACGATTAAATGCAGTGGCTGATGCATTGTCAAGAAAGGATGAGGAGTTGGAATTAGTTGTAATATCAGTACCCATTTGGCTGGATTGGAAGGACATTCAGTCATCAACGACGACAAGAAGATTCAGGCCATCATTACCAAATTACACTCTGGAACAACTGAAAAATCAGGTTATGTGCTGGTTAATGGTCGATTATTGTACAAAGGTCGTGCGGTGCTGCCTCACAAATCAAATTGGGTGCAGAAAGTGCTTGAAGAGTTCTATAACACACCATTTGGAGGCCATTCAGGAGCTTTTAGAACATAGAAAAAAATTGATGTTAACTTTTACTGGCAAGGTATGAAAAGTGACATTTATGAGTTCGTGGCTGAATGTGTGATCTGTCAGCAGCATAAGTATTTGGCCAATCCCCTGTTGGATTACTACAACCGCTGCCAATTCCAGAAATAAATGGGAAGAAGTCACCACGGATTTGGATACATATCTTCGTTGCTTTGCATCGGAGCAACCAAAGACATGGGCAAAATGGATTCCATGGGCGGAGTATTGGTACAACACCACATTCCAATCATCGGCGGGAATGCCACGTTTTGAAGCAGTCTATGGGAGGAAACCACCAACCATCATACACTTTCTTCCAGGTGAATCGAAGGTGGCTGCAGTTGCACAAGAGTTGTTGGAACGAGATGATTTGTTGCGACAGTTAAAGTTCAACTTACAAAGGGCCCAACAATGCATGATTAAGCATGCTAACAATCATCGCAGGGATGTGACTTTTCTGATTGAAGATATGATGTTTCTGAAGTTACGACCACATCGTCAACACTCAATGTAATACCCCCGAAATGTTTATATGTTATGTGCTATCATTCACGTTATGATATGTTTAAGGGTTGTGGTACATTTAAATTGGGGGTTATATTTATGTTATGATAATATGATTTAGGGGGCATGTTAGGTGTTTTAAGGGATGTATTAATTAAGTAATGTTATGAAATATCACGTGAGGATATTTTAATACATCGTACTAAATACCGGGACACAATAAAACACCACATGACACCCCAACCCACACCACCCCACCCCCAATTTGGCCACCTCCCCTCCCCCACTTGGTCCAACCCATACCCCATCATATCACCAACCCATCCCTCATTCTCTCTATCATTCTCCTCTCTTTTCCCTTTTCTTCTGCAACAAAAATCGTCCCCCTAGCTGCTGGAAGTGAGGATTTAAGTTGTGGAATAAGTGAGGAATTCTTGTGGGAAAAATGGGGTAAGATGTTCTTGTTCTGATTTTCTTAAATATTGAATGGGTTTGAACTTTGTGGGGAAGATATGATGCATGCTAGCTTAGGTTTTGTTAAACCTTCGATTTAAGTACCTACATGGTGTTATTATGAAGCTACTAGCATGTTTACTTGAGCATGATGCATGTTTAATTGGGTGGATTTGTTGGTATGAAAAGAGGTGCTCGAAAATTCTGGAAAAATTATGATACCCTGTTTTTCAGAGAGCTTGGGTGAGTACTGATAGAGTTGGGCGATTTTGATGCATGTGGGTTTAAGTTTGGGTGGAACTTCGATTTGAATACATTCATGGTAGTATATTGTAGCCCTTAGCATGTTTGTTCAAGCATGTTATATGTTTTATGTTGAAGTTTGGATGGTATGAAATGAGGTGCTTGGTAATTCTGGAGAAATCGCGCACAAGCAGGTGGCGATCGATCGCTACAAACGCAGCGATCGATCGCCGAAGACCAGTGGCAAAAATCAAAGGCAGGCGATCGATCGCCATAAATGGGGCGATCGATCGCCTCGAGCCAGTGAAGTCTGGCGATCGATCGCCTCGATGCAGCGATCGATCGCCAGCTGCTGAATAGTAAGAAATGATGTTTTTGTTGGATTTTTGGTATTTGGACTATATTTGGCTTCTAATATTGATTTGTATGGTTGTGTACAACCATCCCAGGTACCAACAAATTCAAGGAGATAAAGTTCTTCAACTTCTCCACTTTTGAGATTAAGGTACGTAAGAGACGTACGGGCATCGGACTGTAAAACACACTCCTATACTATGACCGTGCAATGATTTCATGAGTAATTATGTAACATGATGATGCTATGATGTTTATGATAAGTAACGATACGATGATGTTTATGATGTATGTTAATCTACGTTGTTGGGAATGGTGGAGTGTTCCGGTGGTTGTTATGGGCAAGCGAGGAAGGTACTTACCTCTGACATAGCTAGCGAGGAGATATATCCGCTATCAAGGTGTAGCGAGGGATATCACAGTACCGCTATATGTCGAGCGAGGGGTCCAATTGTGCCGCTGACATAACAGGGCCAGAACATTCCCATTTCTAATTAACATTGTTGATCATGGGCATATAAGTGAAGTATGATACTAATCATTTATGTCAAGGTTTAATGATTATATGCATGAATATTTGAAACAGGGACAAGAAAAGCGGGTTAATGCGATTAACCAGGAAGTACATGCTAACGGTTATTTCATGCATTCATTCATATGCCATTTTCTTATAATGTTAAGTAATGATGTATATGCTCATGATGGATTGTCCCTGTAGGTACACTTTTGGACTGAAGGGCTAAGGGTCGGGTTGAGGCAGTGAGCTAAAAGAGCACAAGGATGCATAGGGTTCAGGATTTGATTAGTGTCTACTCTAGGAGTAGTATAAATCTAAAATGTTAGCATTTGTTTATGTGAATGTAACTGATAAGTTTTGAAGTTTTATTTTTGGCCTGTAATCCTGTTAGCTCACGTAACAACCGGAACTCTAAGATGGCATTAATGCATGTTTAGTTCATTTTATGTCATTCTAGCACTGTTAAGGTAGGAAGACCCTACAATCAATTGGCCAAAGGGTATACCAGAAACTTGCTGCAAGGTACTATGGACCTTTCAAGATCATTGGCAAGATAGGAGAAGTGGCTTACAAGTTGCAATTACCCGAAGGATCGAGAGTACACCCGATTTTTCATGCTTCTTGTCTCAAAAAGGCAATAGGCGGAAAATGGGAGCAAAATGCCAAATTTCCAGAGGAATTAGAGACAGATTTGACTGTGGACTATGTGCCCCAGGGTATTCTGTCCAAACGGTTCAAGAAAAGAGGAGATGAGCAAGTTCTCCAAGTTCTAGTGCACTGGAAAGGGCGAAAGAAGGAAGAGGCTACCTGGGAGGATGCAACTGTGATCTCTACTCAATTCCCAAATCTTTGTCTTGAGGACATGCCAAACGTTGAAGATGGGAGTAATGATGAAGGCCCAATTACTCAAAAGCCCAAAACAGATATTGTATACACCAGAAGAGGTCAAAGAGGTGGGGCTTGTGGGGGTGGGGGTGGGGGTGGGAGGGGGGGGGGGGTGAATATAAAAGAGAGTGGGGGGAAAAGTAGTGGTAGTTTTCAATTTATTTTCTATCGGCCAGTTACTAGCAAGGCTAGGGTTGTACAAAGAATTTCTATGGGTATTTGTAAACAATTTCATTCCATTTCAGTAATTCAATTCAACATAATTTCCATTTTCGTGTGTTATTGTGTTCATAGTACACAGATCGTAATCACTCAGGTGAAGCTCCATCAGAGTTCCAGTTACCTAAGAGGGACTCCATAGAAACAGAAAAAAGGGGATGCATGGTGAGAATAGCAACAAAAATCAGTGAATCTTCTTCGTAAAGAAGATGACGAACAATTGAGAACCATTTCTTAACTTGAACATCATGTTCAATTGCCTTTCTTGAACATCATGCAATTGATTTTACACATAATTTTTCATTTTTGAGAAATATATAAAAATATAAAATAATTAATAATGTAATAAATTGCAGAAATTTTACTTACATGGGGCCTATAAATCCCCAATAAATAGTGGGGAAAATAGTTGAAATTTTTGAATTATCTAATTTGAAAATAAAAAGTTACGGGTTATGTATTTTTAAGAAGTCGTGTGCGTTTTTTTTTAATTTTAAAAAAACGAATACCACTTATTCGTTTTACCTAAGTTTAGTGAAAAAATGGCATTATTTTAAAATTGTTTTTTTTTAAATACTAATTTTAATTTAATTAGCCAATTTCTATACTAGGGATGATGTTAAATTGTAGGGATGACAACGTGACGGGTTTGAGATAGGTTTAACGAATCTTAGGACCCGCTGTACTACACATAAAACTCAGACCTGTCACGCCCCGCTTAGACCCGCGAACCCAGCGGGTTTACCCGCGAACCCCGGTTCCAGTTTTTTTCTTTTAAAAAAAAAAAAAATTACAAAAATCAATTGTGACAAACAAAAATTGAGTTTTGTGATTGAATTTCATGTTTTCTCTAATAAATATAAGCCTGGTAAAACTATATTTAAACTACCAAATATTTATTAATTTGCTATCGTTCCCTTCAAAATGTCCAACTTGTTTAACATGAACACATGAGTTTTGATATAAATTTAAATAATGATATTTTATTGTTCAATCAAAGAAGTGAAACATATATTTAATATTAATTTTTTTTTTTAAATGTATAGCGGGGGGGGGGGGGGGGGGGTTCGGTCAATCTTAGGACCGCCCCACCCCGCTTCCAACCCGGTTGAAGCGGTCTAGACCCATTTCGACGAGGTGGGTTCAATATGGATCTGAGTCTGGATTCGTCATATTGCCATCCCTATTTAATTATTTGACAAAAAAATCATTAAATATTATAATTTGGTATTGTCACGTACCAAGCGTCTAGATCCATATATTCCCGTCATCAACGGGAACCAAGCATCGAACGGTTTAGAATCAGTTATCAATATCCACCTTCCGATCATCCATCGATGGTCAAAATCAAATATAGAGGGTGCCCAAAGGGATTATTTATCGAAATATTATAAAAAATAAAAAAAATTCACAAATACCGTAACAAAAAAAGTGTTTACAAAAATACAGTAACTCGCCACTTGAAGTGGCGGGTTCAACTTCAAAAAAGTTGAACCCGCCACTTCAAGTGGCAAGTTCAACATTTTTTTAAAAAAAGTTGAACCCGCCACTTCAAGTGCTGGGTTCAATGGTTATTAATTTTTTTTTTTAAAATTTCGTTTTTTAATTTTTTTTTTTAATATTTGAATAATTTAAAAATAAAACAATGGATTGTGGTATATCTCTATATGCTGACAACATCGAATCACCGTAAGAATATGAGATATAAAATTGCTAGTAACTGTTCAAAAATTTGCATTAAAATTAAAACCAGCATTTAAATTTATTTACTACATTATATATATATATATATATATATAATGTATATATATAATCAAACAAGGCATTGACATAGTGATTATCATATATTCTCAATATAAGACATCTCGAGTTCGAGTCCTCTCCACTACCCTAAAAAAAAATTTAAAAATAAATTGCTCGTGAAAGATTATTATAACTTGAATGGTACTTTTTAATTATGTTCTAATAAATTATCTAGATTTTATAATTTATGACATTATTTTTTACTATTTTCCTAAATACGAAGCCAAACCAAACATCAAACTTGGGAATATTCGAGAAATCGATTTTGTCAAATTTGAAATCAAAAATTGTTAATCAAATTTAAATTTAAATAAGAAAAATTATAATTTTGATTATGCATGTTTTACTTCTACATTATCATAATTGAGAGACGTATATATGGCTGGATATGATGTTTTTCTAGTAGAAAAACATGCATAATCAAAATTATAATTTTTCTTATTTAAATTTAAATTTGATTAACAATTTTTGATTTAAAATTTGACAAAATCGATTTCTCGAATATTCTCAAGTTTGATGTTTGGCTTGGCTTCGTATTTAGGAAAATAGTAAAAAATAATTTGTCATAAATTATAAAATTTAGATAATTTATCAGAACATAATTAAAAAGTACCATTCAAGTTATAATAATTCTTCAGGAGCAAATTTTTTTTAGGGTAGTGGAGAGGATTCGAACTCGAGATATCTTATATTGATAATATATGATATGATAATCACTATGTCAATGCCTTGTTTGATTATATATATACATTATATATATATATATATATATATATATATATATATAATGTAGTAAATAATAAATTTAGATGCTGGTTTTAATTTTAATGCAAATTTTTGAACAGTTACTAGCAATTTTATATCTCCTATTCTTACGGTGATTCGATGTTATCAGCATATAGAGATGTACCACAATCCATTGTTTTATTTTTAAATTATTCAAATATTAAAAAAAAATTAAAAAACGAAATTTAAAAAAAATTTAATAACCATTGAACCCGCCACTTGAAGTGGCGGGTTCAACTTTTTTTAAAAAAATGTTGAACTTGCCACTTGAAGTGGCGGGTTCAACTTCAAAAAAGTTGAACCCGCCACTTCAAAGTGCGAGTTACTGTATTTTTGTAAACACTTTTTATGTTACCGTATTTGTGAAATTTTTTTTATTTTTTATAATATTTTGATAAATAATCCGTGCCCAAAGCACCCTTTTTCGTACATATAAATAGGCATTATCACAGCAGATCCGTCCGCTCTGAACTATTCATAACGACTCTCTCTCTCTCTCTTCGAAATTCAATTTAAACATACGCGCGCCCCAACTGCTTATACTACGCGCCGCCGGAGATGGAACCCTCGCCGGAGTGTTTGAGGAGTAGTATTTTGAGGTATATGAGGTTGGTAGAGTAGCGGAAGAGTGTAGAAGATTGAATCATTGGAAGGCAGTTGAAATGGACGATCAGAAGAGCCCGACGAAGCTTACGAGGACGAATTCTTCGCTCCTCCGGTCTTCTCCGACCATCCGATTATCGATTCAGAGCTTATCTTCTGTCAGAGAGATCTCGCCTGATCAAGAAACGGAGGATCTCGAAGAGCAGAAGCCGCACAGAAAACCCGGCTCCCATCCGGTTCGACCGGGTTTGAGGTCGGGGACGGGTAGCTTGTCGCCGGTTTTCGCTATCATTATTCTCTCGGCTTACACCCTTTTCGCCTTTTCGTTCAGGGATGACATCCCCGCCTCTGAGAATTTACTGCTGGTTCTGATTTTCGTTGCGATTTTACTTTTTTTCGTGTCGAGGAAAAGGGCGTTGATTCTCCATAATTTTACCATTTTCAAGAATTTGTGCGATGGGTATGGTAAAAGAGTTGGCTTTTCTTGTTTTGCCTCGAAAAGTCAGGCTAAACCGGTTCAATGGTTCATTGGAGAGGCGAACTTTGAGGAAACGGAGACGAAACAGCGCGAAAAGGCTAATATTATAAGAGAAGGTGTGGAATTTTACAGCAATGGGGATTTCTATGAAGGGGAATTTCACAAGGGAAAGTGCAGTGGGAGTGGAGTGTACAATTACTTTGTGAATGGGAGATATGAAGGAGATTGGATTGATGGGAGATACGATGGATATGGGATTGAGAGCTGGGCGAAGGGGAGTAGATACAGAGGGCAGTATAAGGTTGGATTGAGGCATGGCTATGGCGTTTACAAGTTTTACACAGGGGATACTTATGCCGGAGAGTGGTGTAATGGGCAGAGTAATGGAGTTGGAGAGCAGACTTGTGCTGATGGGAGCTGTTACATTGGGGAGTTCAAGTGTGGGGTTAAGCATGGCCTTGGCCGTTACTATTTCGGGTAACTTATGCTTTTCTTAGTCTGATTTTGTGCTTTTCCTTGATCTTTTCTTGGTTTTGATGTTTGAACTTTGAAGTTGATGTATCTGTGAATTGGTATGTTCTTGATGTCATGTTTGCTTGGTGTCGTTTATGGTTCTGTAGGATTATGTAGTTTTTACTCGGATACTTCAATGTTCTCACTTCGCAAGAGATAAAGATTGAATCTTTTTTTACTCATTTCGATCTTTGTCTAAAAACTGGTTGAGCTTAGTTCCTGGATTTCATTTGCTTGACCTTGTTAAATATTGTGTAGGTTAAAATGTTAATCATGAATGTTTATGATATCACCGGTTCTTGTAATCTTTGAGTAGTAGAACAATGTTAAATTTTTTTGGTTGATAGGGCTTGTCGTAGACTCGTAGCTTAAAGTGAGATTTATATTTTGATTCTAATTTAGGTTCGAACTTCCTAAATACGGTCAGTACGAAGTCAACCTATACACTTGAGTAGCTCTAGAATTCTTTGTGACTGATCTAACGAGTGATAAGTGATAACTTAAGAAATATGATGTCAAACTTCCTAAATACGGTTATGAATTTGAACAGTCTTATTTCAATGAGCTGACTGATTTCGTTTCAAGCTAATAAAAATTGATTTATCAATTTTATAGAAGATATGTAATCCCTTTTAAAACTCTTTGATTTGTTTCTGTATTAGAGGAACTTAAACTTATTGCGTTTATCTCAATTGTTTACAGAAATGGAGACAGATACTCAGGAGAATATTTTAGCCATAAAATACATGGTTTTGGGGTCTATCACTTTGCCAATGGTCATCATTTTGAAGGGTCATGGCACGAAGGCCGCAAGCAAGGCTATGGCATGTATACCTTCCGAAATAGTGAGACCAAATGTGGTGAATGGGTTGGTGGCAACCTAAAGACTCCCCTTCCCCCTTTAGCCGATACAGTTTTTCGAGCAGTTCAGGTGAAGTATTCTCATTAATGCATATGATTCATTTACATCAACCTTATAGTTAGGATGAATGGTTCTCCAACTATTTTTTATGTTCTTGTACCTTTGCAGGCTGCTAGAAAAACAGCAGAAAATGCAATTCACCTCCGACGTGTGGATGAACAAGTGAACAAATCTGTGACTTATGCAAACAGGGCTGCCACCGCGGCAAGAGTTGCTGCTGTCAAAGCAGTTCAGAATAGGATCGATGGAAATTTTGCAAAAACCAACTTTTAGCATAACTTTCATTGTTGGCGAGTGTAAATTTTACTAAATCCCCGTGTGAAATAGGATGAAAACAAACACCTTGGTCAAAGCTAAAAAGCTTTCTGGAGGTCGAGAGTTTGCTTTAGGTTTGCTTAGTCACTGTAATTGTACATAGATCCTGTGTAAATCAATGGAAAATCGTTTTTTTAGCGAAAAACTCTCTTTTTGCATCCTGGTGGGGTTGAACCACGAGGCCGGTGAATCATTTGGTTGTGCTCTGCAATAATAAGTCCATGCCATTGATCCCATCTTGTCCCTCACACATCATCTAGTATTATCCCAGGGTGGATCTAGCAGAAAATGCATGCTAATCTAACGCTTCAAACCACCTTTTTTAGTTGCGTATGTAATTTCTATAAACCATTCCCCCGAGATCGGTGTTATAAGCTATAATGCCGCTATGCAGCGTGGTTGATCAGAACACAGCAATAACTATGATCTTATAGACATTTGTTATGTACGAACCCGAACCTGAATTCTCTTTCATTTGGTTGAAACGATGGAAATCGGGATTTGTATATTGTTGTTCACTACCATTTCATGTTTCCTCTTTTTCAACTGCTGATTTGTTTCCCATGGCTCCCTTGCTTTCTCTATGAGCAAACTTTCACTGTCTTGTTTCATTTGTTATACATCCAAATGGGGAGATTCTAGCTATGCAAGTTGCATTTTGGTGTCTCTTCATACTTTTTTTTTTTTTAAATTTAATATTACATTAAAGAAAAGTTGATTTGTTATAAAAGTGTTCTTAAAAATGATATCATTTTGTTTAGAATTTGTAAAATAATATTTGAGTTCAGACTTTTTTGCACTATTTTTGCTACGTTTATTCTTAACAAGAGCATTGTCATTAGCTTTCAAGCCTACCAAGAGAGACCACCTTTTGTTAATCACTTCAAATATTTAATGTCACAAATCCAAAATAATTTTCAAGAAAATAATTAAAATGTTTTCTTGGTAACATTCTTTTGACCCCTTTTATGTTCAAGTTGTACAATGTTGGAAAGTTGTCATAAGAACATGCAATAGTGGTGGGTAGGGTAGGGCTATTTTGGTTTACAAATTATTCTACCTTTTATTATGATATCTCATGCATTGCTTGAACCTTGACCCACAATCTCTGTTTCATTTTATTTTTTTAGTTGGGAAAAAGGCAACTACTTTTGCTTATTTTCAATTTTCAAATCATTACTATATCTTGATTCTTTCTTTTTCTTTATTTAAGTTTTGTTTTATTCATCATTCAATATTCAAATTTCTTGAATTTTGAACATTCAACCAACCCTCGGAAATTCTTGTATGCATCGCGTGTTAGTAACATATGAATAGGATGTTACTAGTTCATTAAAGATGTTACTAGTTCATTTAGTGGCCCATAAATTCCACATTGATTCATCTCCCCCATGTCATAACTTATGGAGAATCTCTATGATGGTTAGAGCCTATAAATACCATGTTTTGGGTCCCTATGCCAACAATCTAATTAAGCCATAAAACACCATCTAAAGTAAGATTGTGAAGGCTTAGAAGAGCCAAAACTAGAATATCTTATGAGCAAAAAGCAATGGCTGGAGGTATAATATTTATCCATTTTATTCCGCATTTGATCTAACAAAATGGTTAGATCGTTAAGAAATCACTAACAGTTGGTATCAGAGCAGGTTTTGTCTCTGCCTTGCTTCCTGCTTAATATTTCGAAAAAAAAAAAAAAAGTAACTTTCGAAACATCAAACAAAGGTGAAATAAATTTTGTTTGCACTTCTGTTGCATAGGCAGGCAGCATAGCTGTCATTTGGAATAAAAAAACCTGAAAATTTCTCTTTTATTTCGTGCTTACATGCAATTAGCTTTAAAGGTTATGCTATAATATCAGTTGTTTACACGGCTGACATTGTTTACATTTGTTAATTAATGTTATAATTTATCTTATACATTAGTTAAGTTTAAGTTATGTTATAATTTACAATTTATTAATTAATTTTCAAGTTGGCTGATAACATTAGTAATGTTATAATTAATTTTCATGGGTATATACGTATATATATGTGTATATATTTCATATGGTTTAATTTCATGTTCATGTTGCTTATGTTTTGTGCAATTTATATGAACAAATTTTGTGAATTAAATGTTGTGTGATAGCCACAACATCCTTAATTATACAAAATTATATATTACGTATTTTCGGATCACATTATGATATTACTTGTAATTTGTCATATTTAATATAATATATTTTCCCACAGGAATTTTTTATTATATTTGTATGATTAATTAGGATAGAATATCAAATTATATTTTCTATTGCCCACAGGAATTAGGAAAATGAACATAATTTGATAGTTTTATCATGCAGTTATTATGAATCTAATTGAGTAACACCTTAGCCCACATGCAAGTTTTACGTCACTAGATTCATATATTTTTAAGCATGATTTTACATTGGTAAAATATGGATTATGTTAATTAGTCTCAAATTTTGGATTCTAAGCATGTATGATATTTTTATGCAGTTATGCAATCTGTAAATTTCTCTGATGTTAAGTGTGATATTCCCGAACTAAAGGGTGATAACTATAAAGTTTGGAAGGAGAGAATTCTTCTTCATTTAGGGTGGATGGACATTGATTATGCCATAAGGAAAGACGAACCACCTCCGATTAATGAAATCAGCATTCCTGATGAGGTTGATCTTTATGAAAAATGGGAGCGATCTAATCGTCTCTGCGTAATGTTCATAAAGACTAAAATCTCTGCTGGTATTCGAGGTTCCGTCGAAGAACATAAAAATGTCAAGGCTCTACTGAAGGCTATAGATGAGCAGTTTGAGACTTCAGATAAAGCACTAGCCAGCACCCTAATTATGAAATTTTCATCCATGAGGATCACTACTGTGAAAGGTGTGCGTGAGCATATCATGCAAATGAGGGACATTGCGGCTCAACTAAAGACTCTTGAGGTTGAGATGTCTGAATCTTTCCTTGTGCATTATATTTTGAACACTCTTCCAAGTCAATATGGACCCTTTAAGATATCCTACAACACACATAAGGATAAATGGTCAATTAATGAACTTATGACCATGTGTGTTCAAGAGGAGGGAAGATTGACCATGGAAAAGAGTGAAAGTGTGTTTATGGCAACGGAAAGAAAGGACATAAACCAAGCCAAATGGAAAGGGAAAGGTAAAATACCGCCCCAAGGTGGAATCAATTAGGAATTTAAGTGTTTCTTCTGTAAAAAGAAGGGACACGTGAAGAAAGATTGCACAAAATTCAAGAAATGGCTTGAGACAAAAGGTAAACCAATCTCATTTGTCTGTTATGAATCTAATATGGTTGATGTTATTTATAACACATGGTGGATTGATTCTGGTTCTACAATCCATATTTCGAATACCTTGCAGGGTATGCGAAGCCTAAGGAAACCAGTGGAAAGTGAGCAGTGCATTTATTCAGGAAATAAGATGCGCTCACATGTGGAAGCTGTTGGAACATGCAGTCTAGTTCTAAACAGTGGTTTTATTTTGAATTTAGAAAAGACATTTTATATTCCTAGTTTTTCTAGGAATTTAATTTCAGTTTCAAGACTTGTACCGTTTGGTTATTCCTTTAAGTTTTCAAAACATCTTTCAGTTTATATTATAAATCTGATCTTGTTGGGAATGGTACATTGTCTGATGGGCTTTTCTCTATTGATTTACAAATTAATGCTACTTATGATACTATGCATGTTTACACTGGTATAAAACGATGTGTTATGAATGAGGATTCCTCTATTTTGTGGCACCGGAGATTGGGTCATATCTCCATAGATAGGATTAAGAGATTAGTGAATGATGGAGTACTTAGTACTTTGGATTTTACTGATTTCAGTACTTGTGTGGACTGCATTAAAGGAAAAGCAGACCAACAAGTCCAAGAAAGGTGCTAAGAGGAGTACAGACATATTAGAGATCATACATTCAGATATTTGTAGTCCAGTAACGAACTTGCATGGTCCGAGATATTTCATCTTTTTCATTGATGATTATTCACGATATATGTATATCTACTTGCTTCATAACAAGAACGAAGCACTAGACGCCTTTAAAGTATTTAAGGCCGAAGTAGAGAAACAATGTGAAAAGCAAATTAAGATCGTGAGAACAGATAGAGGTGGAGAATATTATGGTAGATACACTGAGGATGGACAAGCACTTGGTCCATTTGCGAAGTTTCTTCAAGAGCATGGGATAGTTGCTCAATACACTATGCCTGGTTCTCCGGACCAAAATGGTGTAGCAGAAAGAAGAAACCGAACTTTAATGGACATGGTGAGGAGTATGCGAAGTAACTCCAAGCTTCCTGAATCCTTGTGGACTGATGCTCTTAAAACGGCAGTGTATATATTAAACCGAGTTCCAACTAAGGCTGTCCCAAAGACACCATTTGAATTATTCAAAGGTTGGAAACCAAGTTTGCGACATATACGTGTTTGGGGATGCCCGTCTGAAGTAAGAGTTTATAACCCACAAGAGAAGAAACTAGACCCAAGGACCATTAGTGGATATTTCATTGGATATGCCGAAAGGTCAAAGGGTTATAGATTCTATTGTCCATCACATAGCACTAGGATTGTGGAATCAAGAAATGCGAAGTTTCTTGAGAATGACTTAATCTGTGGGAGCGATCGATTTCAGGACATTGTTTCTGAAAGAAATCATATTGACGCTCAAACTTCCACTCCAAGTGATAGATTGATTATCATTAGCAACACTCCTCAAGTTCAAACGGGTGTTGGACAACCAATCACTGAAGTTCCACAAGCCGCTGATAATATTCCAATAGATCAAGATGTTCAAGAATTGCCAGAAATTATTCAACATCCAGTTGAACGACATGATCATGAGGAAAATGTTGATACAACATTAAGGAGATCTGCTAGAATAAGAAAATCAGCAATACCTAGTGATTATGTTGTGTATTTACAAGAAGCGGATTATAATATTGGAGCCGAAAATGATCCTGAAACGTTTTCACAAGCCATGGGTTGTAAAGAATCAAGTTTATGGTATGATGCCATGAAAGATGAGTTGAATTCTATGGCATCTAATGGAGTCTGGGATCTTGTTGAGTTGCCTGATGGTGTAAAAGCAATAGGATGTAAATGGGTCTATAAAACTAAGAAAGACTCAAAAGGCAACATTGAAAGATATAAAGCAAGACTTGTCGCTAAAGGATTTACTCAAAAGGAAGGAATCGACTACAAGGAGACCTTCTCTCCTGTATCAAAGAAAGATTCACGTATCATCATGGCATAAGTTGCACATTTCGATTTGGAGTTGCAACAAATGGATGTGAAAACAGCTTTTCTAAATGGAGATCTAGAGGAAGAGGTTTACATGAAACAACCAGAAGGATTTTCCTCTAGTACTAGTGAGCAATTGGTGTGCAAGCTCAAGAAATCTATATATGGATTGAAACAAGCTCCCCGTCAGTGGTATTTGAAATTTCATGATGTTATCTCTTCATTTGGATTTGTAGAGAACATTATGGATCAATGTATATACCAGAAGGTCAGTGGGAGTAAGATTTGTTTCCTTATTCTGTATGTGGATGACATTTTACTTGCAACCAATGATAAGGGTTTGCTACATGAGGTGAAACAATTTCTCTCTAACAACTTTGATATGAAAGATATGGGTAATGCTTCTTATGTCATAGGCATTAAGATACATAGGGACAGAATTCAAGGAATTCTGGGCCTATCTCAAGAGACCTATATCAACAAAGTTTTAGAGAGATTTCGGATGAAAGATTGTTCACCAAGTATAGCTCCCATTGTGAAGGGTGACAGTTTCAACTTGAACCAGTGCCCGAAAAATGATTTTGAGAGGGAACAAATGAAGAACATTCCTTATGCTTCTGTCGTTGGAAGCCTAATGTATGCTCAGGTCTGCACAAGACCTGACATTGCATTTGTTGTTGGGATGTTAGGAAGATATCAGAGTAATCCAGGTATGGACCACTGGAGAGCTGCAAAGAAAGTAATGAGGTACCTTAAGGGGACCAAAGATTACATGCTTATGTATAGACGGACCGATAAGCTGGAAGTGAATGGCTACTCTGATTCGGACTTCGCTGGCTGTGTTGATTCACGGAAATCAACATCAGGATACATTTTTATGTTTGCTGGTGGAGCTGTATCTTGGAGAAGTGCAAAGCAGACATTGACTGCTACTTCCACTATGGAAGCTGAGTTCGTATCTTGTTTTGAGGCTACATCACATGGTGTATGGATGAAGAGTTTCATTTCTGGACTTAGAGTCGTTGATTCGATCTCTAGGCCTTTGAAAATGTATTGTGATAATTCGGCTGCAGTTTTTATGGCTAAGAATAATAAAAGTGGTAGTCGAAGTAAGCACATCGACATCAAGTATCTTGCCATAAGAGAACGTGTTAAAGTTAAAACAGTGGTTATTGAACACGTTAGTACCGAATTAATGATTGCTGATCCTTTGACAAAAGGCATGCCACCACTAAAATTTAAGGATCATGTAGAAAGAATGGGACTTGGTTCCTCTATGTAAATTTCGTTATAAGAACGAATGTTTGTGAAACTCTGTTTGTGATATTTTCTCATATTTTGACTTGTGTACACATTTATTTTGAGAAATATCATTGATGTTTGGACCTTGAATAAACATATGGTTTATTCATTAAGAAATATGGACTGGGATTTGAGAAACATGATGCATTGTGATACATGGAAGATAATACTCGTATTAAGAGAAACTATCGCCATGATTCATGTATTTTTGTTTCTTACTGTGGTGAATGGTGAAATATATGGACCAAGTGGGAGAATGTTAATAACATATGAATAGGATGTTACTAGTTCATTAAAGATGTTACTAGTTCATTTAGTGGCCCATAAATTCCACATTGATTCATCTCCCCCATGTCATAACTTATGGAGAATCTCTATGATGGTTAGAGCCTATAAATACCATGTTTTGGGTCCCTATGCCAACAATCTAATTAAGCCATAAAACACCATCTAAAGTAAGATTGTGAAGGCTTAGAAGAGCCAAAACTAGAATATCTTATGAGCAAAAAGCAATGGCTGGAGGTATAATATTTATCCATTTTATTCCGCATTTGATCTAACAAAATGGTTAGATCGTTAAGAAATCACTAACATCGCGTCCTGCCATACACCAAGACACATACATACATATATATACTATTCATATATATATTTATGTGTGTTCGTATATGACAGAACTTAGTCAATCCAAGAATTTTCCCACCAACTCCCCCAATGCATCTCAAAGGCAAAAACTATAATAAAGAACTGTCCCCAAGATTATAAAAATATTACAAATGTTTTCACGTTTTTTTTTTAGCCTTCAATGTTTTGTTATTTTATATCGAAACCGAAGGATGCGTGAGATCATTCGAATCATGGTGGTTTTATGATCCAAGATATAGTTAAGAATAACAATACCAATATTTACAAGATCGTCTATTTTTTTTTTTTTTTTTGAAAAAAATATTTGTCTAGATATAGGCTTGTCCAATTTTGTATGAAGTGAATGACATTTTGAATTGTTGTATAAAATCTAAAATTTTGTAATTTAAACATACGAGGGTCTCGATTTGCTCTAACCGAATCCGTCTTAAATATAGATGTTCAGAGCTTCCAGCCTTAGCCGAAGTGGATAATCTCGTCTCCTATTTTGAAGACTCGAGTTCGAGTCGCATTGTAAGGGAAAAAAACTTTCACCCCTCTCCCGATCAAAAATAAAATGATAGGTGTTCAAGTCATTCTTTAAAAGTAAAGTTTGTGTTTTGATACAACATTGAACATGCATACCCTACCATAGTAACATTATAACCAATTAAATTAAAAATATAGATTAAAAATATCATCATGAGAGGGTATAATTTACTGTAGCAAAGTCTTCGCTACTTTAATTTTTATAGATTATAAGTTAATGTCAATTCCAATCCTTGTTGGATAATGTGATTGATGAAATTTAGGATTAAGTCATTTGGGGGTTATCACATTATTAAAAGGTTTTTTCATTATTTATTTATTTATTTATTGGAATTTGTTAACATATTTGACCTGGTTATCCTCTAATTTGATTTAAAATTTCTAAATTAATTCATGAGTAGCTTGAAGGCTTGACCTATATTTTCCATTTTTACATATTTATCCAAAAAAAAAAACATGAATTTATTTACGAGCTTTTAGAGTAATTGTTTTGATATCTAAAAACATACCAAAGTTTTTTCTTTATAATACCTTTATTTATTCTTATCATAAAACAAAATGTGCAATAAAAACTCCCATATAAAATTTAATGCGCAAAAATTCTTTCAATATAATTATATTTCGTACAAAAGTAGTTTATATATGATCATATGCATGGTGCTCAGACATGAACTTGATTAAACATGAATTTGATATTTAAGAAAACATGTTATTGTGGTGTTGATGAATTTTATCAAGTGTGAAGTAAGATTGTTTTTTGCCGGTCCAGACTAACGCTGTTGGAAGGTTTAGGGCTAGCTGAAGTGATCAGCAGGGCTGATCAAACGATCCAGACATCCAGGTCAGCTGAGTGATAAACAAAGCTTATCAAACTGAGTGATCAACAACATTGATCAATCCAGACCAGTTGAACTCATACAAGCTGAGTGTTTAGCATCATTGATCAATACGTGCCAGCTGTAGTGTAGAAACATAGCTTAATCAGAATAATCCAGCTGAATGACAAGCAGAGCTGAACCAACTCAACCAATCTGAGTTAACCAGTCCAACTGAGTATTCAACCATACTGATGCAACAAGCGTAACAAGAATTTTAAAGATGAACTGCCTAACCCAAGCTGAAAGACAAAAACCATAGAAATCAACTATGATGATTATATAACAATCAGTTGTCTAAGATAAGCAGACTGACCAAAAGGCTTACCAGCAATAGTCAACAAATAACATATGAATCCTTGTATCTAACGGATATATCCATGCCAAACGTTATTTATACAAACTAAGGATCGAAGATCATGATGACCGGTAGATCTCAGACACCTCTCAACCCATAAGAAATCCATATCAAAGAGGTTGATATTGGGGAGTTTAAAAATATGTATCTTTTGATATGAGAGCAAACCCTAGTTAATAGACACCAATGTAGAACATCAATTATGCCAAAGCAATACACTCTATAGTTTGTATCATTGAGCTTATTTGTTAGATATAGTGTTAAAGTAATTGTCAGATATGTTATCTGTACAACTGAGTAGATTTGTGAATTGCTAGGAGTTTCAGCTGAATGAGATTTATCCAGCTGAAATGGGTTTGAAAAAAGCCCATTTACATATCAAATTTTCTAATGTATCCTTACAGGAGCCCTTTGTTGATAATAAGGGCTCTCCTTCCGGAAACAAATTTATGTTAATTATTGCATATTTGTTTAAATACTTTACAATAAGTTTTAGAGCGCAAATTAGTTTGATTTTCATTTCGTTGTAGAACCAAACTCGACTAAATATCTCGATACATACTCTTTAAGGGCCTAAGTTATGAGAGCTTGGATCATCAATACGACCTTCCTTACGGAAATGCTATGCCACTAGATATAAACTCCGTTGTTCACCCCCCAAAATTGAACCCTAACACATAATAAATTTTTGGTTTTCCAAGTAATATGGAAAACAATATTATATAAATTACAATTTAGGTTTAAAATTGATGTGCTTCAAAGACATGGATCTCAAATTTAATTATTTGTAATATCCAATGTGTATATAAATTTTCGATATAAAGCATAATCTTAAGTATAATAAATTTTTATATAAAGTGTGATTATATTGAAATAATTTGTTTGCAATCAAATATTATGTTCGAATAATCTACCATCATAAAGGTGTAATTTAATATTAAAACATGTGTAATTAATGTGAATTATTAAACCCTTTCATTGACATTTATTTATTTTATTATAGATTTTAAAAAAATAGGGAGAGACATAAAGTCACATAATGAATACAAAGCGTTGTTTCTTTCGAAAGATTTTGAAAAATACATAATGCATTGATTCTCACATTGACAGTTCCCACCATCTTATGCACCACTCAAGTTATTTTCTTGATTCACAAAAAAATTATTTCAACTTTATATAAACCTTTATTCTAGATTTTGATTTTTGACCACTGGTATACTTTTAAGTAAAAAATAAATATTTAAATTTCATGTATAATTATCGAGAAATTATAAGTTTTAAGTTCGATATATATATATATATATATATATATATAATTCTTTCGTGAAATTTAATAGTTTTTCATCATTTAAATTAGGGCGAATAACATACAGACACAATCTAGTTTGAACAATGAAGTATTCCACCTCTCTAGTTTAAAAAATAACACATATTTTCTCTGGTATATATTTTTATGTCAAATCATATGAGAGATACAACTATGTACATTCATTATTATTCAAACTAGAACTCAAAAGTTGTATAATGGCTATTCTACAACGAAGATAACTGTAATTTTCCTTTTAAATTATTTATATATTGGGCTCCCAAACATGTAACTCTTGTACCCTTAGACACGATTGTTGTATTTTTAGGGGTTATTGACAATGAACCCTCTGTAGTTTCGAGATAACCATATTACACCCATTTGGTTTGAAAATAGATAGTTTATCCCCCGTGTTTAAAAATAGACAGTTTGTCCCTGATGATTTGTGAAGATATGCATTTCATATAGGTACAAAATACACCCCCCATATATTCTACATTTTATAAATCACATGAGTGCAAACTACCTATTTTTAAAACTAGAGGGGGTAAATCGATTATTTGTTAAAAAAATTATTCTCAGTTTACAAAAGTCCACAACCCCCAAAAAGATAACTATTTAATTATATAATTACTTTACAAAAATATTTATTATACAAAAAAATATATTCTAAATATACATACGACGTGCTTCAATATATTAGTATTTATGAATGTCACAAGTACACGAGCATATGGAATATAATCCACATTTGCATTTGATTTTCTAAATATATAGAGTAATTACTTTTACTTTTGCAATTTATATACACTATAGAGGATAGAAAAATAAAGAGATTATTGGTTAATGGTTAGGTATAGTTTTAATTTGAATTGCACTTGAATGAGATTGTACTTATTTTCAACTTTTTTTAAAAGTATGTTATGTTTTAAAGTAATTTTTTTAAAAAAAATAGATACAAATTTCAATGTTTTTATAGTCCAAAAATAAAAATAGGGATATAAAAAATCAGTTGATAAAACTTCAAAATCATGTCAAATAGTAAGATTTTAAGGGTAAACTAACAAAAGATCACTAAACCCAAACTTTCTTTAACTTCACCCCCCTTATCCATTATTCTATATTCTAACTCCCCAACAATTCTTTCATCTTCATCCTAACTCTCTACACCATAACACTTTACCAATTTACCATCATAAAGTTAAAAGAGATTAATTGCATGATACCCCATAGTATTTTAAATACTTTTCAAATCTCACCCAAAGTTTTACTATTTTTTCTAATAACTTTTTTCTTCGCGGTGCGACCTCGTAAAATGGTATCAGAGCCTAGGTTATTCTGAAAATACTATAATAATATCTTGAATATTAATTTGTAACCTATACGGAGGAGAATTCAAGAAATATTACGGATCCGGACGAATGTTCGTGGTGCAAGTCATACAGGTGGTACTTCCAGAAATTGGAAGAACTAAATCAAGGATATCCGGCCGAAGCTAAACACTTCAACCAGAAATGGAATACTCTACTGGAAATTGATGCTAGCCTCGCTAGCATATACCAGTATCAAGAACATGATAAGGTAGCGAGGAACCGTTACATGATGAACCTCAAGCTACAATTCGAGATTACCAAGGTGTTATAATTGCAAATTGGCCTCGAAGATCAATTGTCTATAAATTTTAAGTCAAGTATGCATATCAGTCTACTCAAGAGTTCTCAAGTGTGTGTGTCACCACTTCCATTTAACCATTAAAGCAACCTTTACTCACACAAATCAATAGGACTTTGCAATGTGTATTGGTTCATTTGCATTGTTCATAAAAAGGAGTATAACTTTGACAAACAGTGAACAATGCATCAAATCAAATAATGAGATGTGCGTGTGTGAATGTCAAAACCATATGCATTACAAGTGTTTCTCGAGAGTCCATAGGCTTACAATTCGTAACATTCTCCACTAGTATATTAGAAGAAATGTGGCTCGGTCAATAGGTCTTAATAGGCTTGTAACGTTAGGCTTTGGCTCATGGCTTCAATAAAAAGATCGGAATTTCAAAACAAGAGAGTAAGTTAAATATGACATTGTTGTGCACTCTCATCTCAATTTCGATTCCTTCTATTGATGATTCATCATTTTTTTTTCTTTTCAATTCACCTCATCCGCCTCATCATTCACCTCATTATTTTCTCATTCTTTCCATCACTATTTTCTTCACCTCTTCAACAATTTTTTTTTTTTATGCATCCACGCCCTTTTTTCATTATTATCTCCCTTCTATTTTTTTTAATTAGGAACATGGGGGATATTTGAAACTTTAAAGTGCAATACGGGTCTTACTCACTTGAAGGTAGAAAATAGTGTATAAGCTTTCAACAAGGTGGTCGATGTGGGATTTTGAAATGATGCCGAATGGAGGTTATTATGTGCCTAAGCACATGCCATTCGATTTTCAATAAGCTCAAAAGGGTAGCTAGGGATAAAAAATGATGTATTTCGGTGGATTCAAATGCTCAAACGAATCAAAAATTGCCTAAATCATTCATAAGCCACATAGCATCCGTATTTCGCCTCAAAGGGTACTAAAGCAAGTTCTAGACTACTCTCAATTCACAAATAACTTATATGATTTGACCAATGTGCTCAAATGGTATCTCAAAAGCAAGTTGATATAAGAAACAAATTTGAATGAGATTATAAAATATATTGCAACAATTCAATCCTCATTCTTTTACATTTAAGCTCAAATGGGCTACTATGGCAAATTTCTATCAATGAATAAAGGCCCAAAATATTGTCAAGAATCGCCTATATCATATTTGTGTTCGTTCAAATCAACTTTAAATAGTCAAATGGTCATGGTCTCTAGTGCATGAATGTGAGAAACTCGAGAGCAAAGTGAACAAAATTTTTTAAAATTTTTACATATAAGCTCAATTCTTCATCATCGGCCTTCACAATTACTTCAATTCACGACTTATGACACAAAAAGAAAAAAAAGAAAAAGACTAAAAAAAAAACACAAAACACAACACACATAGGAATCCAGGAAACAAAACATCTTCAATGTTTAAACACCCCCCCAAACTTAAAATCGTGCATTGTCCTCAATGTACCATACATCGTATAAAATAAGGGACAACACACCAACCTGCGACGACGATCGTCAGTAATCGTCGCCCCTCTCATGCTCATGGGTATGGTGAGAAGATGATGATAGGGACCTCCGCATCAGTATAGACCCAACCCTTAGATGAAGAATTTTCGATTTGGTTGGCTAAGCTAGACCACTTTGATGCAACCCCCCTAAACTTGCTTCCTTGCACCAATAGACTCCAAAAACCTGCAATTAATCGATAAAAATATGGACTTTAGAGGTGGGATAGCATAATTAAGAGAGATTGAGGAGAAAAAATCGAAATTGAAAAATTGAGGGGAAGAGGCGTGGGTTAGGGTTTAAAGAGAGGAGAAAGTTTGAAGAATGATGCGCAGATGCAGAGTTAAAATACGCGAGGCGTAATTACGCCGCTTGAGAGGCGTAATTACGCCTCGCCTACGGCTTTGAAATTTTTTTAAAAAAATGGTAGGCGTAACTACGCCGAAAACAGGCGTAGTTACGCCTACGCTACGGCATTTTAAAATTTGCTGAAAAATTGACAGGCGTAATTACGCCACAAAGAGGCGTAGTTACGCCTGTCCTACGGCATCTCAAACTTGCAAAATATTTTTCAGGCGTAATTACGCCTTGAAAGGCGTAAGTACGCAAACCTCATTTTTTTTTTAAATAAAAATAAAATAAGGATACAGGATTCGGGTTGCCTCCCGAAAAGCGCTTTGTTTAAAGTCTTCAGCCAGACTATGCGAAGCAACCATCAAATAGCGGCTTCCGCCCATAGTAAGTATCATATGACACTACATGTGGGTCTTGGTTGTGTATGCCCTCAAGCTTGGCAAGATAGTGGCAGTTAACGCTCGTCGCTCCAACAACGTCTTTCGAAAATTGATAAGCATGGGAGAAAGATTCTAAGCTTGGCTTCATCTCGTGGAGGACGTAATATGGTGAATCCACATATGGCATATAGGACATCACCATCGATGAGTGCTCCTCACTATTTTCAAAAATATGCTCATCTTCCAACGTCACGCTAGGCTCATCTTGACACGGGAATTCATCAGATAACTCTTCCACAGTAGGCTCAACCACTTGGAAATGCTCATATTCCCTTGAATCTTCCGCATGAGTAGGATCACTCTCCCAAACTTGGTTGGTTGAATGATCATCATCATGTGACCACACCTGGTTTGTCACCCCTTGATTATATCTCATCTCAACCTCTTTGCATCTCGCTACAAATGTCTCTATCAGCTGCTCAAGGCTACTTCTGGTGGCATTTTCGATCTTTGGTTCAAATGATGGCCAGAATTTGCGCAAAATATCCTCCAACCGAGAGACTTTATCAGAACTATACTCATCCTCTGCTTGATGATCGAATGGTTGGTGTGTAAAATGAGGGTAATGATGCCCTGGTGGATATTGGTGACTCCCACCCAGCAGTGAAGGATCATAATGCCACTGATAGTCGAAATTCGCCATATGGTTATACAGGTGCACCCTGTCATCATCTATACCATATATGGGACGACCAACTGCCAAAGCTCCATTAAATACCCATTCTCGTGTGTCTGCATCCAATCCAATATAGAAAGATTGAAGAGGAGCGTAGTTTGAAAAGTCGTGGTTGAATCTGTCCCAAGCTGCATAGAATGGTTCATACGGTTGTTGGGCAAAGCTTGTGGAAACTTGCTGATGAAACATCTCCAAGTACCTCACAAGAAAAACATCAAAAAAGAATAAAATTAAAACAAAAAATAAAATTCTAAATTAAAATCAAGACTACTTGGTAACAGTATCAGTAAACAAAATTATATCAATCCCCGGCAATGGCGCCAAAAACTTGGTGCGTGTGAAACGTACCGCAAGTTACGGTGTCAAGTTTTAGTATAGAATTTTAAAATACGGATGTCGAACCCACAGGGATTGAAAATTAAGTTACACCAAGTACTGTAATTAGAATAGTCTCGACTTTATTTAGATAATCGAGAGCAATATTTATTAAACTAATCTACGAAAATAGAATAAAAGATTAACAAGATGGTAATTTAAGTGGAGAAAATCAATGAGAACGGATTTAGAGGTTCGACTTCACTCAACTATCCACTATGTCGTGTTTTCTTAGTTTACTAGCCGAGAATTCTTATTTGTTTCTACTCCCCCTCCCGGGTGTTAAGCAGAAGTAATTATCTAACATTAATCTTGATATCCCTATCTAAGATTAATTATCAAACAATTGTAAAAGCGCAGTAATTCCTTTGACGACTTCTATGGAGTTATAGGCCTTCCGAACAATATAACTACCACGATACGAATTCCTTCTTTCCTATTCACAACCCCCTCTCCCGAGTGATAGATCACGAATATGGAATCATTCAATCCATGGCCAGTAGATTAAAAGCATTAAGAACAGGAAAACATAAATAAACCATATGAAAAACCAATGACATAGTTTCAAGTCAAGATCCGTCTAACCCTAGAATAATAAATTAGTTCATGAATACATTAAATAAACACATAGACATGTTCTTAATCATCATAAACATAAGGGAAAAGATAATCAAACGAATTGGAAGATGGCCCTCCGTCCACGGTAGTCGCCGTCGTCTTCTCCATCGTCAAAATCTATATCCTTCGTTGTAAGCGCACCGCCTCAAATGATCTCCTCCTCTCTACGTTCACGTACTGCTCGGTTGTGTTGTTCACGTAAGAATTACGTGAAATCTCCTTCTCACGTTTGCCTACTGCCTTTCACCCCCCTTTGCGTGCGTCTCTCGCCCTCTCCTTTTATAATATTATAATCTTCTCCTGAAGAATGATTCTCGGCCCTTTCTCTAATTAGTCTCGGCCCACTTACGCTGACGTGTATCCTCTCTTATTTATCTTCCCCCAAATCTGGTCAATCTTCCTTTTTAAAAGTATTAAAATCTGCTCTCTTGTAATTCACATGCGTCTAAGCCTTCTCAAGATACATCCAAATCAAATCTCGGAGCTTCCCTTTTATATTATGTACGTGAATCTCCCATGAAAAATAATCTCTCATTCCCTTTTTAAAATTCCCTTTTCTTTTCGTCAATCTATTCACGTCAATATCTCCTTTCCAAATTCACATGAAGTATGCTCCCGAAAATATTTAATAAAATCTTGTTGCATAAGTGGCGCTAGGGTGCAACATGTATTCTATCCCGGTGCACGATTTTTCAACTCTTGAGACCCAATTTGAATTCTCGTCACATTTATGCATTTCTCATCGTCTTTTAGTAATAAAATGCTTAATTCCTTGGATTCCTGCAAAACAACACAGAACAAGACCAAAAGTGTAATTCTGATAAAAAACTAACACTAAACCATGCAAAATAAGAGGAAATATAAGTGTATAAAATACACTTATCATATTTCTTCTTATTTTGCATGATTTAGTGTTGGTATTCGAGCAGAATTACGTCTTTTGTTGTTGTTTTGGTTGTTTTGCAGGAATCCAGGTAATTACATGTTTTGTGGACTAAAAGGGTGCAACTGACGGAAAGAACGGATGAATTGAAATCAAAAATCTACATTTTCAATCATGGCAACAGGCGTAACTACGCCCACTTTTAGGCGTAACTACGCCTAACCCACGGCAAAACATTATTTGGAGAATTTCTTGAGGCGTAACTACGCCTAAGCCACGGCATTTGAGATTTTGAAGAATTTAAGTGGCGTAATTACGCCTATCACGCGGGAAGCCAGATTTGTTGACACGTCGACAGACGTAACTATGCCACTTCGGAGGCGTCATTACGCCTGATGAATTTTGGTAATTTCAAAAACTTGAAGCGTGTGAAACGTACCGCAAGTGTACGGTGTCAAGTTTTAGTATAGAATTTTAAAATACGGATGTCGAACCCACAGGGATTGAAAATTAAGTTACACCAAGTACTGTAATTAGAATAGTCTCGACTTTATTTAGATAATCGAGAGCAATATTTATTAAACTAATTTACGAAAATAGAATAAAAGATTAACAAGATGGTAATTTAAGTGGAGAAAATCAATGAGAACGGATTCTAGAGGTTCGACTTCACTCAACTATCCACTATGTCGTGTTTTCTTAGTTTACTAGCCGAGAATTCTTATTTGTTTCTACTCCCCCTCCCGGGTGTTAAGCAGAAGTAATTATCTAACATTAATCTTGATATCCCTATCTAAGATTAATTATCAAACAATTGTAAAAGCGCAGTAATTCCTTTGACGACTTCTATGGAGTTATAGGCCTTCCGAACAATATAACTACCACGATACGAATTCCTTCTTTCCTATTCACAACCCCCTCTCCCGAGTGATAGATCACGAATATGGAATCATCAAATCCATGGCCAGTAGATTAAAAGCATTAAGAACAGGAAAACATAAATAAACCATATGAAAAACCAATGACATAGTTTCAAGTCAAGATCCGTCTAACCCTAGAATAATAAATTAGTTCATGAATACATTAAATAAACACATAGACATGTTCTTAATCATCATAAACATAAGGGAAAAGATAATCAAACGAATTGGAAGATGGCCCTCCGTCCCCGGTAGTCGCCGTCGTCTTCTCCGTCGTCAAAATCTATATCCTTCGTTGTAAGCGCACCGCCTCAAATGATCTCCTCCTCTCTACGTTCACGTACTGCTCGGTTGTGTTGTTCACTTAAGAATTACGTGAAATCTCCTTCTCACGTTTGCCTACTGCCTTTCACCCCCCTTTGCGTGCGTCTCTCGCCCTCTCCTTTTATAATATTATAATCTTCTCCTGAAGAATGATTCTCGGCCCTTTCTCTAATTAGTCTCGGCCCACTTACGCTGACGTGTATCCTCTCTTATTTATCTTCCCCCAAATCTGGTCAATCTTCCTTTTTAAAAGTATTAAAATCTGCTCTCTTGTAATTCACATGCGTCTAAGCCTTCTCAAGATACATCCAAATCAAATCTCGGAGCTTCCCTTTTATATTATGTACATGAATCTCCCATGAAAAATAATCTCTCATTCCCTTTTTAAAATTCCCTTTTCTTTTTGTCAATCTATTCACGTCAATATCTCCTTTCCAAATTCACATGAAGTATGCTCCCGAAAATATTTAATAAAATCTTGTTGCATAAGTGGCGCTAGGGTGCAACATGTATTCTATCCCGGTGCACGATTTTTCAACTCTTGAGACCCAATTTGAATTCTCGTCACATTTATGCATTTCTCATCGTCTTTTAGTAATAAAATGCTTAATTCCTTGGATTCCTGCAAAACAACACAGAACAAGACCAAAAGTGTAATTCTGATCGAAAACTAACACTAAACCATGCAAAATAAGAGGAAATATAAGTGTATAAAATACACTTATCAAACCCCCTAAACTTAAACTTTTGCTAGTCCCGAGCAAAATAAAAATGGAAAAAGACTAAGAAATAAAAGAGAAAAAGAAAACACACTACTAACGCAAGTCATGAAATGTTATAATTGCAAATTGGCCTCGAAGATCAATTGTCTAAAAATTTTAAGTCAAGTATGCATATCAGTCTACTCAAGAGTTCTCAAGTGTGTGTGTTCTACCACATCCATTTAACCATTAAAGCAATCTTTACTCACACAAATCAATAGGACTTTGCAAAGATGTGGGTTCATTTGCATTGTTCATAAAAAGGAGTATAACTTTGACAAACAATGAACAATGCATAAAATCAAAGTAATGACATGTGCGTATGTGAATGTCAAAATCATATTCTTACAAGTGTTTCTCGAGTGTCCATAAGCTTACTATTCGTAACCTTCTCCACTAGTATATTAGACGAATGTGGCTCGGTCAATAGGTCTTAATAGGCTTGTAACGTTAAGCTTCGGCTCATGGCTTCAATAAAAAGATTGGATATTCAAAGCAAGAGAGTAAGTCATGTATAACCATGTTGCACACTCTCATCTCAATTTTGATTCCTTCTATTGATGATTCATCATTTTTTTTTCCTTTTCAATTCACCATCTTTTCTCATCCGCCTCATCATTCACCTCATTATGTTCTCATTCTTTCCATCACTATTTTCTTCACCTCTTCAACATATTTCTATGCATTCATTCCCTTTTTTAATTATTATCCCCCTTCTATTTTTCAATTAGGAACATGAGGGATATTTGAAACTTTAAAGTGCAATAGGGGCTTACTCACTTGAGGGTAGGAAATAGTGTATAAGCTTTAGCAAGGTGGTCAATGTGGGATTTTGAAATGATGCCGAATGGAGGTTATTATGTGCCTAAGCACATGCCATTCATTTTCAATAAGCTCAAAAGGGTAACTATGGATAAAATTGATGTATTTGGTGGCTTCAAAGGCTCAAACGAATAAAAAAAAATGCCTACATCATTCCTAAGCCACATGACATCCGTATTTCATCTCAAAGGAAAGCAAGTTCTAGACTACTCTCAATTCACAAATAACTTATATGATTTGACCAATGTGCTCAAATGGTATCTCAAAACCAAGGTGATATAAGAAACAAATTTGAATGAGATTATAAAATATATTGCAACAATTCAATCCTCATTCTTTTACATTTAAGCTCAAAGGGGCTACTATGGTAAATTTATATCAATGAATAAAGGCCCAAAATATTATCAAGAATTGCCTATATCATATTTGTGTTCATTCAAATCAACTTTAATTGGTCAAATGGTCATGGTCTCTAGTGCATGAATATGTAAGAAACTCAAGAGCAAAGTGAACAAAAATTTTAAAATTTTCACAAATAAGCTCAATTCTTCATCATCGGCCTTCACAATTACTTCAAATCATGACTTATGACACAAAAAGAACAAAAAATGACTAAAAAAAACACAAAACAAAACACACATAGGAATCCAGGAAACAAAACATCTTCAATGTTTAAACACCCCCCCAAACTTAAAATCGTGCATTGTCCTCAATGTACCATACAACATATAAAATAAGGGACAACACACCTACCTGCGACGACGATCGTCAGTAATCGTCGCCCATCTCATGCTCATGGGTATGGTGAGAAGATGATGATAGGGACCTCCGCATCAGTATAGACCCAACCCTTAGATGAAGAATTTTCGATTTGGTTGGCTAAGCTAGACCGCTTTGATGCAACCCCCCTAAACTTGCTTCCTTGCACCAATAGACTCCAAAAACTTGCAATTAATCGATAAAAATATGGACTTTAGAGGTGGGATAGCTTAATTAAGAGAGATTGAAGAGAAAAAAATCGAAATTGAAAAATTGAGGGTAAGAGGCGTGGGTTATGGTTTAAAGAGAGGAGAAAGTTTGAAGAATGATGCGCAGATGCAGAGTTAATACGCGAGGCATAACTACGCCGCTTGAGAGGAGTAATTACGCCTCGCCTACGGCTTTGAAATTTTTTTTAAAAAAATGGTAGGCGTAACTACGCCGAAAACAGGCGTAGTTACGCCTACGCTACGGCATTTTAAAATTTGCTGAAAATTTGACAGGCGTAATTACGCCACAAAGAGGCGTAGTTACGCCTGTCCTACGGCATCTCAAACTTGCAAAATATTTTCAGGCGTAATTACGCCTTGAAAGGCGTAAATACGCCAACCTCATTTTTTTTTTAAAATAAAAATAAAATAAGGATACAAGATTCGGGTTGCCTCCCGAAAAGCACTTTGTTTAAAGTCGTCAGCCAGACTATGCGAAGCAACCATCAAATAGCGGCGTCCGCCCATAGTAAGTATCATATGACACTACATGTGGGTCTTGGTTGTGTATGCCCTCTAGCTTGGCAAGATACTGACAATTAACGCTCGTCGCTCCAACAACGTCTTTCGAAAATTGATAAGCATGGGAGAAAGATTCTAAGCTTGGCTTCATCTCGTGGAGGACGTAATATGGTGAAGTTTGCATCAATGGGAAGAACGGATCCACATATGGCATATAGGACATCACCATCGATGAGTGCTCCTCACTATTTTCAAAAATATGCTCATCTTCCAACGTCACGCTAGGCTCATCTTGACACGGGAATTCATCAGATAACTCTTCCACAGTAGGCTCAACCACTTGAAAATGCTCATATTCCCTTGAATCTTCCGCATGAGTAGGATCACTCTCCCAAACTTGGTTGGTTGGGTTCACTTCGGTGTTGCTAGGAAATGATCCTCTTTGTTGGTTGTTCATGGCATTAGCAAGCTGCCCAATTTGCACCTCAAGAGACTTCATTGTAGCACCCATGTTGTTCATGTGACCCTCAATCGTATCAAGCCTCGACTCATTCTTGTCAAGCCTCAATGTCGAACTTTGAACAAAAGTATTCACCAAATCTTCAAGTGAAGGTTTACCTTCATTCTTTTGTGGAGCATATCTAGGCTCATCTTGACACGGGAATTCATCAGATAACTCTTCCACAGTAGGCTCAACCACTTGGAAATGCTCATATTCCCTTGAATCTTCCGCATGAGTAGGATCACTCTCCCAAACTTGGTTGGTTGAATGATCATCATCATGTGACCACACCTGGTTTGTCACCCCTTGATTATATCTCATCTCAACCTCTTTGCATCTCGCTACATATGTCTCTATCAGCTGCTCAAGGCTACTTCTGGTGGCATTTTCGATCTTTGGTTCAAATGATGGCCAGAATTTGCGCAAAATATCCTCCAACCGAGAGACTTTATCAGAACTATACTCATCCTCTGCTTGATGCTTGAATGATTGGTGTGTAAAATGAGGGTAATGATGCCCTGGTGGATATTGGTGACTCCAACCCAGCATTGAAGGATCATATTGCCACTGATAGTCGAAATTCGCCATATGGTTATGCAGGTGCACCCTGTCATCATCTATACCATATATGGGACGACCAACTGCCAAAGCTCCATTAAATACCCATTCTCGTGTGTCTGCATCCAATCCAATATAGAAAGATTGAAGAGGAGCGTAGTTTGAAAAGTCGTGGTTGAATCTGTCCCAAGCTGCATAGAATGGTTCATACGGTTGTTGGGCAAAGCTTGTGGAAACTTGCTGATGAAACATCTCCAAGTACCTCACAAGAAAAACATCAAAAAAGAATAAAATTAAAACAAAAAATGAAATTCTAAATTAAATCAAGACTACTTGGTAACAGTATCAGTAAACAAAATTATATCAATCCCCGGCAACGGCGCCAAAAACTTGAAGCGTGTGAAACGTACCGCAAGTGTACGGTGTCAAGTTTTAGTATAGAATTTTAAAATACGGATGTCGAACCCACAGGGATTGAAAATTAAGTTACACCAAGTACTGTAATTAGAATAGTCTCGACTTTATTTAGATAATCGAGAGCAATATTTATTAAACTAATCTACGAAAATAGAATAAAAGATTAACAAGATGGTAATTTAAGTGGAGAAAATCAATGAGAACGGATTCTAGAGGTTCGACTTCACTCAACTATACACTATGTCGTGTTTTCCTAGTTTACTAGCCGAGAATTCTTATTTGTTTCTACTCCCCCTCCCGGGTGTTAAGCAGAAGTAATTATCTAACATTAATCTTGATATCCCTATCTAAGATTAATTATCAAACAATTGTAAAAGCGCAGTAATTCATTTGACGACTTCTATGGAGTTATAGGCCTTCCGAACAATATAACTACCACGATACGAATTCCTTCTTTCCTATTCACAACCCCCTCTCCCGAGTGATAGATCACGAATATGGAATCATTCAATCCATGGCCAGTAGATTAAAAGCATTAAGAACAGGAAAACATACATAAACCATATGAAAAACCAATGACATAGTTTCAAGTCAAGATCCGTCGAACCCTAGAATAATAAATTAGTTCATGAATACATTAAATAAACACATAAACATGTTCTTAATCATCATAAACATAAGGGAAAAGATAATCAAACAAATTGGAAGATGGCCCTCCGTCCCCGGTAGTCGCCGTCGTCTTCTCCGTCGTCAAAATCTCTACCCTTCGTTGTACGCGCGCCGCCTCGAATGATCTCCTCCCCTTCTCTTTAGCTCTCGGTCTTCTGCTCCTGCGTACGTCTACGTGAATTCCCTTCTTATAATTCTGAATTCCTCGCCTCTCGTCCCTTCTCTTCTCTTTTTCTTTTCGTGTGAATTTCCCTCTTATAATTCTGAATTCCTCGCCTCTCGTCCCTTCTCTTCTCTTTTTCTTTTCGTGTGTGAATCTTGATAAAACCAATCAGATTTGTTTCCTTGTCTCCACCAAATCTGAATGTTCCCATTATTCTATAATATCTTCTCCTTTATTTTCTTCAAGTGATAAAAGTCTCCTATATAAAATAATATATCCACTATCCCGGTGCACGGTTTTTCAATGTTGATTCCCAATTTGAATTCTTGTCACATTTATGTATTTTTCACCATCTTTTAATAATAAAATGCTTAATTCCTTTGATTCCTGCAAAACAACCAAAACAACAACAAAAGACGTAATTCTGCTCGAATACCAACACTAAATCATGCAAAATAAGAAGAAATATAAGTGTATAAAATACACTTATCACAAGGCACAAGAGAGAGATCATCATGAGCACAACCCCATGATTCCAGATCCAAACAATCCAACAGGATCCGGAACAGACGAATACTATGGGAGACCCAACCTTTTGAGAAATCGAGCCGGATACAACTTGTTAGGAATCCAACATGCATAATACGCAGCGGAATAAAAAAATTGGATTCCATCCATGGACCAATACGGAGTGTTCATATCGGGTGTCGAGGATTATACATTTGAAGCGTGTTTGATGCAGAATCGTCGAAGCAAATTTCCACGAGTCACGAGCAAAGTTTTTGCAACTTTGCCTCTACGGTATCCACACGATCAATCGATGAAGAGAAGTTGAAGTTAATGAGTTGCTAGACTCAATAACTCAATCGGAAGAGACGAGCTACCACGATACGAGATGGCGGCTGCTCCTTTGAACTTTTCGAATGAGTAGTTTAGGTTTTGTGTTAATCTCTATTAACTTCTATATATAAAACCACGCATCTCTGATACATAAATAGATATTAACAAAGCGGCGTATATCCTTAGGGTTTTTCCGAAAAACCTTTTGCTTATTCGCACTCAATATCCGTATATAGATATTTATCAGATTTATATATATATATAATTATTTGATTAGAACTCGTTCTAATCAACTTAATTCATCTAATGAATTTTATCTCCCCTTATCGATTTAATCTTTTGTGCGGCTCGTTAGGTTCTTGCAACATTGACATTGATATAAAATCTCATTTTATGTCACAAGCAAAGAGTGGTATCTAGCAACACATCAATACTACCCAAATTACAAGAATGTCACTGACTCGACATTACCTATGACCTGTGATAATATTAACCATGTAACTTAATCCCTTTGTCCTATGTGTTTAGATTAAACACGAGTCATGGAATAGTCATACTAGTATAGTTCAATATTTTATTTCTTGATCCCAAGTTGACTAGAATAAACGAAAAACTTGATATCACATATCGACTCATTCGAGCATGACCATGCATTAGTCTTACTTGATCAAGGGCCCAAACACTTCTCCTGTTATATAGGAGGGACAAATCCTATCTTGATCACTCAACATCCCTCTACATAATTCGTGGTGTATCCAATGATTGTCTTTATAGTTTACCCTGTTACAGGTAACGTTTGACTATATCAAGATACATGACTCCTTCTGTTGGGATCTCTGGTGATCTCAAGTCGTAAGGATTACATACATTATTATCACTATGAGAATTGCTTATGACATTCATATAACTATCCATGTAGCAATCTCATGGTGGGTCTGTCCAGTACGTTGTTCTCTAACATGTACCCATGTGTTGTTTTTATATCTCATATCCATGAACAATTCATCAATCAATACATACTAGTCTCAATGTATTATTATTATCCTAATTCATGATAATACTTGACTAGGGACAATCTTTAAGAATATACAATATTATTCTAAGGACATTAACATATATATACACAGACATTTGAATAATATATAATAATGAATTGCCTTTAATAAAATCATATTACAGTGTATGCAAAAATCAATCATCTAATGAGTTGTCTTAGGGCATATGCCAACACTTCTAAGATATCCCAAGATCTTAGAGAGATCCAGAAGACAGTGCAACACTATGGCTACCTGCAATACCATGCCCCTAGACAGGTCCATCAGATTCGAAATCAGATGGAGATTATGATCAAATATCAGGAGGAAATTCTTGAAATCTTTGAGATGTTCAAACCCGAGTTAAGAATCTGGAGTCAAGACCAAGTTCTTCAGGAATAAGGAACAGAGAGTGGTTACCACCGTCCAATGGAACAGAGCCCCTTTCACACCAAAAAGGGAAGACAGAGGAGGTCCGAATGCCTTTAACTGAGACTGAAAAAATGATTGCAGTCATACGAGGAGAGCCAATACTTCAAACAAAGTGATGGAAAGAATCAACCTGAAAGATCTACGTGATCTTGATGATTCGTTTGCAGGATTATATCTTGTAGACTTGAAGGCAGGTGAAGTTGTAACCAGAACTCCACCACAAGAAAGTTTCGGGTCACACAATCCATTCGAAGGAGATCAAAGCATGCCCCCACCGAGATGATTTTACCACTGGCAAACTTAGATCCCCCTCTAGTTGGAGTGAGATATCGTCCCCGAATGCCAGATATACATCATACGCTCAATGGGAAATCTCAATTAGATCCAATTAATCCATATGGACTTATGCTCAAGATGGATATATTGGACTTTAAAAATCGAGAAATTCTTATTGATGAATGGGCTTCAGCAATAAGAATTGCAGCAGGAACGCTTGATCTAAGTAAAGAAGGATTCATTTACTCCTTAAAATGAGTCTGGAAGGATCTGTCAAGATTGCTTGGGAACTCGGAGACCCAAGTACCAAAGAAGAAGTTTTAGCCGGAGAGTCCCTGAAAGAATCATGGATAAGATGACAAAATTCTTTAAAATCTTTTTCATTGGAGTTGGTTACTTCGAAGGAATGGAGGAAGAAAATGCTAAAAAAATATAACAAGCTCTAATTAGCCTAGACCTGCATGATATTTGTTATGTAGACGAGTATATCAAACTCTTCACAGAGTATAGATGGAAGGCAAAGATAGAAGAAAAAGATGCATCAGAACTGTTCTTTGCCAAAATACCGAGTCCGTGGAGGGAAATGCTTATCCAGGAATATACACTGCAAGTAATTGAGACGGTGGCCAGGAAAATGTCATTTCTGAAAATGAAGCTTGCGGAGTGGTGCTATCAAGCAAAACTCCAAAAGAATTACAAGAAGCTAAGAGGAATCAACAAAACAGCTCATCTTCGCTGTACAAGGAATGATATCCCCACTATCATGGAAACTACCCCCAGAGGCGGAAGATGAAAAAACACAGAAGTCATTCTTATGCCCGCGGAAGTGGTTGAAGAAAAAGTAGTTCTTCATGACGACCTAGGAAGTTCTGGTGAAAGCAGAAAGCCCAAAGTTACAGATCTGAGCAAGGATCATGACCAACTAGGATTAGAACCTTGCAACAGGTTCTAATCAAGCAAGTACTAGCAGAACACCAACGATGAGGACTTTCAGACACACTCATACTCATGCGAATGAGAGTTTCAAAGATTGTAACTGCTGGACATGCGTAGCAAGGGGACATATCTCTACAAATTATCCAGAGAACCAAAGCCGAGGAGTAAGACAGTTCGAGCATACCAAGAAGTTCAAGGATGCTGTTTATTTCCAGGATTTGGTGCATGTGTATCAATTTGAGGACATTCCCTCAGATGAAAGCATCTATGAGGAAGAAATCTATCCTGATAATGGAGGTGAATCCAGTACAGAATCAGAGTGAAGGAGAATTCCTTCAATACATGATCAGAGAAGACCAGTCGGGGTTTTTCTCACATGCCACCGTTTCTCATAAAAACCCTTACGAGGATCATGAAAGAAGAGCCAAAGCTTCAGATCTATGATGGATTTACAATTGGGGGAATTGAAAAAGCCATAGATATGATTGGTCTTCGAAGCAGGAATCATTAGATTATCCATAGGGTGACAACATGTGGATTTGTGATCTCGATGGAATTCACGGGAAACCAAATTGAGATGCAGTTGATCCCCTACAGAGAAATCCAGGAGATTAAGAACAAGGTTAAAAGAGAAGTTGCTAACACGCTCTAATGGATTCATATTGGAGCCATTAGGGTTATAATCAAGCCAACTTTCAAGGAAGGAATTGATTTGCCCCTCAACCTAGCAATCTTTGACAAAAGAATCCCGAACCTCAAAGATTCTTGTTTGGGAGCAGTGGCAGGAAATCTGTATGCATGGAAGATAGTCTTTAACATCTATCCAAGAATTGCATACAATTTTGGAGATCGAGACTTCAACAAGGTTCTTACTCTTCATCAGGACTTTAAAAGATATGATTTGATGAAAGAAGAGAATAGACCTTACTCGATCACCTATAAGGTTTCATATGCGCTCTCGAATACTCATCATTCAGAAGTATTCTTGAGAAAGAAATTCATCGAAGTCACCAGAATCTTCGAAGATTTTTGCCAAAGCAGTATATGAGGATACAAGACCAGCCTATTTTGAACAGAAGCCGGAGCCTTATGATCGAACCAGGAAGAATGTCTTTCCAACAGGATAGGTTGATCAGTAACTATCTCGGGGAAAAACAAAAGGCCGTCTCGAGTAGGATTCAGAAGATCCCTGATGTCTTCAAAACAACACGTATTTTGAAGTGTCCAGAAGGGTGGTGCGGAGTGCAAATAATCTTTGACATTGCTGAAAAGAACAATATCTTTCCTTGTGATGTCTTATATTATCTCCAACGACCTACGATGGGTAGATATCAAGGAAACCTCAAAATTGGTGAAATTGATCTAACCATTGAAGGAACAGCAAGCATGGTCCCGGAACGTTAGGTTCTTGGGATTGAATTCCTCGAGGAACACAAACCTTGAGAAAGATTACAGGATGGAATGGAAGTCACGGTGGACAGAAAAAGATATAGGATCAGATGATCACCAGTCCATTCTCTTTATACATCCCCGTCAGGATGTTATACGAGAAATATCGTCCAGGATATTTCGCAACATATATTGATTCAGGAGCTGGCATATGCACAGGCAAAAGAGACATCTTCCCAAAGAAGTTGGTGAGAAATTACCAGCCATTGCTTGAAGAGATTTTTCCAAACGGGTTCTTATTCTTAATGAAGGAGTCCAGGCGACGAAAATAATAATTGGCGGAGCAGGCGGTACCCCTTGGTACAAGCAAGACTCCACATATTTATTCCATGATACAAGAGCTTATTTGCTGTTAGGAAACAATTTCCTACAGACATTCAAGCATTTTACATAGGAAAACGAGACAATGAGGCTTATTTTCACAACCATTCGTGATCGTAAATTACTGTACAGATACTACGGGAGGCGTATCACAGAAAATTCTCCATTAGTTTTTGCAGCAAGCGTGGTGATGACGGAAAACTTTGACACTCTAAGATGAAGGATTAGCGAAAATTTGGTGAAGCAATCCTTCAGTTCCGACAACAAGGTCCTAATGAAAGGGTTTCCCGAACTTTTGACAGGGTTAATACTGTTCTTTCAGAGAACATGATGTGGAGGAAGTTACTCCAGAAACCTGTTATTACTAAAAAAAAAAAGGCATTGCAGAACGAGGTTCCACAACCTGAAGCTAACCTCGAAGAGCAAATTACTCTAGAGATGTTAAAAGGAAGATTCAGAGGAACTACAAAAAGGATCCACTGGCATGGTGGAATAAGAATGAGCTCAAACTACTTTAAAGGTAAAAGCTGGAAAATAAAATGAGTTCGTTAGATTCAGACTAATCCCCATGAATATAGAAGATCGGATGGATATGCAGATAATACTTAAGGAACATCTTGACCTTAAATTAATCTCAGCAGATGTTTCTCTATATAGCAGTCCAGGATTTCTTGTTCGAAATCATGGAGAAATCAAGAGAGGAAGGCCAAGATTAGTAATCAACTATAAAAGAATCAGCGACATCTTGGATTTAGATGGATACTTTATCCCAAGTAGAGAACATTTGGTAAACACCATCAAGAATGCCAAAGTGTTTTCCAAGTTGATTGTAAGTCTGGATTTTACCAGATCAAGACGAAGGAAGCAAGCAGAAAATACACAGCATTCTCCATGCCACAAGAACATTATATCTGGAATGTTATGCCAATGAGATTGGCAAAAGCCCCCCAGATATTAAAAGGAAGATGTATAATCTTTTCAATGATTACTTCAGCTTCATGTTCGTGTATATTGACGACATCCTCATTGCGTCAAAAAACATGAAAGAACATCTTACACATTTGGAAATCTTTTTAGATGTTTGCTACAAGGAATGATTAGTGTTGTCGGAAAAGGAAGGCAGTGATTGCTACAAGACGGATCGAGTTTCTTGGAATCGAGATTGATGAATCTGGAATCATCATTCAAAACCACATTGTTGAGAAGGTGCAGGGCTATCCAGATGATCTCAAGGATTTAAAGCAACTTTAGAGGTTTCTGGGAATTGTTAATTTTGTTGGAATGTTCATTAATAATCTGGCAAATCACAGAAAGATGTTCAGTCTGTTATCAAGAAAGACGTCAAATTTGAGTGGAATGAAGACCACCGACAAGCTGTCAAACAACAGAAAGAAGTTTGCAGGCAACTACCAAAGCTTGCAATCCCAAACGACGAGGATGAACTGGTGTTATACACGGATGCCAGTGATCAATGATGGGCAGCAATTCTAATGAAGGCCACACCAGAGGAGAAATGCCATGCAGATACTGTAGCGGTCTCTTCAGAGACAGCGAAGCTATCCGATTGCGTATAAATGAGAAATAATTCTTTGCAGTCCGAAAAGCCTTTAAAAATGGCCATTATTTTTTTGCAAAAAAATTTATCTTGAAAATAGATAATACGAGTGTTAAGTCATTTCTGAAAAATAAAATTGAATCAAAACCAGAAAAGGCTAGACTTTTAAGATGGCAAACTGAATGTCAATATTATGATTATGATATTGTCATTGTGAAATCTGATAAAAATATTCTTGCAGATTTCTTAAAGAGAGATGGAAGCGAGTGGAGCCAATTCCATCATAACAAGATCAAAGCACCTCAGAGAAAATCTGGAGGAGCTAGACAAGCAGATCAACGGCCTTGTGATAAATTCTCAGATCGTGGGTCAAGTATAGTAAATGGATCTCACGAAGGTCCAACAGGCTATGAAGGCTACCATGCAGGCTCACACATGCTTATGAGACAGTCTTTATATTCTCCTCCGACAGGATGCTTCAACGATGAAGCTAAAGTCATGTTTCAGATGGCCGGGCTCATCAACCGGTGTGGGAGATTCAAGTACCACCACTACAAGTCCTCGTCTTGATCATTTCGGGGAAGATACAAAAGGAAAAATTGATTCTCAGGTATCTAGGATATCTGAAGAATCAATCCAACACAACACCTCAGGGGTTAAAGATGGAGAGATTAATCTTAGGCCATCGGCGGGCAAGTCTAAGGTTAAAACTAAAGAGATTAAAGTTTCCCCAACTTCCCATTTGTAGGAATATCAAAGAATGTGGGAGATACTCTATACAAGAGTGGGTGTAATTCATGGAAAAATAACAGCAGACTAATCAGGAAAATACCCAAGAATGTGGATGCATCCTGGTGTCAAACCAGAAAGTGTTCGTGAATGGTTTGATTTTGGCTGCCTAGCCTCAGTCTTTACCACATCACCAAGTGTGATGACACCAAAATTTGCCTAATCAATTGCCTTTCCAAATCACGAGAGCCATTCATTGTCTTGCTAAAATCATAACATTAGTCATTCAAGGTCATTCAATTGTATTACTCAATCATGTCACCATTTAATCTCATTCAACCCTATCAAATGCTATCATTCAATCTCATTTAGTGAGATTTTAGTACCTTGCTCAAATTGTGTCATTAAAGGGCAAAAGTTTTGGTATTGACCAATTAATTCTCATACAATAAACACTCAAAATCCTGTTTATTCATTTGATCTATTGAATTGATCCATTCGCATTGCCCCAAATCATATAAGCCATTCAATGGCCTTGTCTAAATCTTGTTATTAGCCATTCAATCTTATTACTCAAACATGACACTAAATGGCCTAAACCCATTCTTTTTCCTTATCAATCATGGCAATGATGACCATCTCCCATTAGCACATTCAATTGTCTTGCCCAAAATAATTTCACTAAATGGCATAAATTTATGAATTCCAATTGTTTACTCCTACACTTAAAAACACAACAATCTCACCAAAAGAGAGAGATAGCCTACCAATAAGCATTATTTTCACATACTCACACACACCAATTTTCGAAAAGTCTCAAGCAAGAGAGGAATAGTTTTGCACCATTTTCTCAACCCGAATCTCATCTCAACGTGCTTCAAATCTTCAACGATGGTAAGTGGGTTTTTGCTATGAATATCATTTCATTTTTGAAACCCTATATATGTGTTAAAATTTCAGTTGAACACGAAAATGTATTTTAAAGATCATATTATGAAATTTTATGAGAAATGTGCATCGAAAGTCGAAGGCTCAGCGGGGGAAAGTGCTACATGTGTATGAGTCACACTTGATTCGGTGGGGCAAAGTGCTACATGATGTGGGCGTGCCACATGCATGGGAATCACCTCTTGATCCTTAAGAGCAAAGTGCTATGCCACGTGAGCCACCTCTTAATCCCAAGAAGGAGATTATGTGATTATGTGGTTATGTGATGAGGCTCTAGTGTGAGCAATTACGAGTACGTGAATCGATCTACTATGTGTTTGATAAAGAGTTATTTGAAAAGCTTTATACGTATGTTTTATCATGTTCAACTGGCCCCTGCTTGCTAAGTATTTTCCCAAATACTCACCCCTCCTCAGTTAAGGACGGAGAATAGGTTGAAGACGAAGAACAAGACCAATTTTGGGCTGGTGATCTACCGAGGAGATTTCAAGATTTTATTACATTACGCTTCCGAAAACTCTGTTTAGATCTAAGGTGTTTTATGAACAACTTATTCAAGTTGATTTCCCTTTGTAAAGACGATTATTATTTTTAATGGAACAAATAGACCGATTTTTATCATAGATCTGTACACAAGGCTTATTATTTTGAATAAATTTTTGGAATCAACGCCGGTGTCATGCGATCCGGTCTCGGGCGTGACACCAAGTTTTTCGGAAATCATGAAATTACCGAATTGGATTTACGAAGGAGAGTTGACTCATGGCAAAATAATCATACACTTGGACGAGGAGATGTTCTAGAGCTAAAATTCCTAACTACAGTCCCAGAAATTACAGGAAAATGCCTTCATCTCAGCTTCCATTTTATGAAGTGAAAAAGTCCTAACTGGAATGTGATGGACCAAATAAAGACACCGCCCAAAGGAACAACACTAGTTTCCCCGCTCACAGAAGACGACATCACTACCAGAAGAGCCTGGGGATTATGGGTCTGTCTCATCGAGATGGACAAAGTCAAGTACCCGTTCAAAATTTTTCAGAAAACAGCGAACGAATCATTCATGGTTAACTCCATGACAAGCCACACAACAAAATTTGCCGAGGAAATCTTTGAAAAGAAGAGACAAATATTGTGGGATAACAAGACTCCAGCGACAAAGAAACCTGCCGAAACTTCTGCAACATGTCACATGTGGGGAGATGGCAGGATTACATATGCCCGAGCTGCCCAGAGCAAAAAGTGCCATTGTTCGAGAAAGGATCCTTTGTCAAGAGAGACCAGAAGAAAGAGGACAAAGCGGAACCAGACAAACTGGGAAGATTCCCATGCGGACCGCAAAAACCAAATTTCTAGGGACCACAGGGAGACAAGACTCATGTGACTCTGATGAGGACCACTACCATTATCAAAAGAAAATAAAATGGTAGGGAAGCCTTTTCTGCCGAAAGTAGAAGGGACCACAAGAAACTAAACAAGAGAGAAAACACATGCAATGCCTTCTGATTATAAACAAGGCTTGAAGTCCGGATTTCATATCCACCTCCAGACTTCTATAAATACCAAGGCATTCAGGAAGCTAAGGACATCGAAAATTCTCCATAGTTCTGAGAATAAAAATTGTAGTCTCCAAGCTTTGTAATATTTCAACTTTCTTACCTTGGTAATAATTTATTTATTTATTTCTTTTTTTTATAATCGTTTGTAATATTGTTCTGTATTTCAGTTTATGTGTTCTTGAGTCAAGCCTCATCTATATGAGAGGCTAAACAAGTATGTCTCCTCCCAAAAGGAGACGTTTTAATGTAATAGACATTATAAGTATTTCGAGAATAAAGCGAAGGCAAACAGCCCATTTATCTCTCAGATTTCGTTAAATCATTCTTATATCTTGATTATACCTTACGCCATAAGGTAGGAAACGAATTATGAATGTGATGTTCGGTTTCTGAAGGAGTCGGATAACTTGCATACTAACCTCGCTTGAGGGGCTAATATTGCATGGTGAGGAGCCATTCGTAAAACAGTCTGGGGTCAGTAATTTTCCGACTGATGTCTTTGCGACCCACCTCACCCGGTGCCGTTATGGTCAAAATGATATATTTGTTAAAATTTTATTGTAATACGAAAGCATGATGTGCATGTTATTTATTTTCACATGTTCTTAGTTTTAGGGCTAAGAATTCATCATGAACCGTGAGTCCTTTGCAAAAGTATGCTCTTGGGTCCTCTCAAGATGACATAAACTGAAGGATATCATGTTCATTAAGGCCCCTACGTCCCCTTATTAGGAGTTGTTTATTTAGCAAAAATTGGATTTTGGGTGTTTTTGTAACAATCTTATAAGCATTTGGGAGTTTTAAAGTAAGATTTTTTATGTCTTTTGAGGTAGGTAGGGAGTTGGAATTAGGGGTGTGCACCAGTTCAGTTAACCGGTCGAACCGGACCGAACCGAACCGAAACTTTTCGGTTTTAAAAAAAAGTTCGTTTTCGGTTCGATTTTCGCTTACAGGGTTCGGTTAACCAAACCTAACAGAAAACGAACTTTTAAAAAAAATTAATTTTTTTAATTTTTTTTAAAAATTTAATGGTTAATAAATATTTTTAATGGTTTCTTTCGTGATCGTATGAATAAAAACTCGTAATTTAACTATTGTTTTCAAGTATGATATAATTTATTTTGTTGTCTATTTCGGCTTTTTAGTATAAATAACTTCAAAATAATATTAATTTTTTTGAATTAAATCTTAAAAACCATTTTGATTCCATTATATGATGTATTAGTATTTATATTTATGTTGGATTTTCTTTTGACTAACCATCCAATTTAAAAAATAAAAAAAAAATTTAAATTATTTTTTTTTTTCAACCATCCAATTCAAAAAATAAAAAAAAAAATTAAATTAATTTTTTTTTTCAAAAAAAAAAAAAAAACTACGGTTTAACCGTAACCGAACTGAATCGAACCGAAAATTTCGGTTAAAACCGAAAATGAACAGAACAATATCGGTTAAGTTTTCGATTTTCAGAATTTCCGAAATTTCGGTTCGATTAACGTAAATTTCGGTTCGGTTTGGTATGAACACCCGTAGTTGGAATAAAGAAAACAAGTATAGAAGGGGGTTTAAATAAAGAATCTTTGAAATAGGGAGGAATATTAAAATTATGTTTGGATAAGGGGATTTTAAGTGATTTTACCCGAATTCTAATATCCTATATTTCTTTATTAATTAATAAAGAAAAAGCAGATTTTGTTTGTATTCAAGAAACCAAATTAGAAGTTATAGACCAGAGTCTGATGCAGGCTCTGTGGGGGCGACGATAATGTAGAAGGGGTGTTTAAAAAAGCCATTGGCAGTGCTGGGGCATCCTGAGTATGTGGCGCAAAGACAAATTCAACTTATCAATGTCTGGGAAGGGAAAGGTCACCTGAGGGTAATTGGGGTTCCTTGTTGTATTGTGAATGTATACTCACCGTGCAACTCGATCGAAAAAAGGTGGTTTGGACTGAGATCTGCGATATCAAACGATTATGTAGGGAGGACAGATGGTGCATTCTTGGGGATTTCAATACCATAACTTAGAAAGGAAGAGAGAAAAGGAATATCAGTATCCTTTAATTGCAGAGATATGGAGGAATTCAAGAGTTTTATAATCAAAGCAGAAATGATTGACATTCCGTTAATAGGGAGGAATTTACATGGTATAGATCGGATGGCACTTGTGCAAGCAGACTTGATCATTTCTTTGTCTCAGACGTATGGATAGCATGGAGGCACTCAACTCAATGGTGCTTAACCAGAACTATTTCGAATCACTGTCCGATCACTCTCAAAGATAATAGACTTGACTGGGGTGCTACTCCATTTCGAGTTTTGGATTGTTGGTTCAACACCCTGATTTTAACAAATTTGTATCTTCAATTATGGTCCAGTCTTCACTTTGAAGGTTGGGATGGATTCATCCTTGAAGAAAAATTAGAAGCATTAAACTCATACTCAAACAGTGGAATCAAAATTCTTTTGGCCAGATTGATTTGAAATTGAAAAAGCTGTAACTGAGATTAATTCCATTGACCTCAAGGTAGAGCAGGGAGGGCTTTCTGAAAAAGATATTATATCTAGAAGAAATGGCAAATCTGAATTATGGAATGCTATCAAATTGAAGGATAACTTGATGTTCAAAAGGGTAGAGTTAAATGGCTCAAAGAAGGCGATATCAATTCTAAGTTTTTCCATCGATATATTTGTTAGGATTATTGAGTTTTAATCATTAAAAGCTCAATATTATTATTAATTTTGTTAATGAGAACAAAATTATGGTAAGTTAATTATGAAAGGCAATTAGGCTAAAGAAATCCCACATTGAGTAATTGAGGCACTTATGATTTGTTTATATTGAGATACAAATCATTAGAGTGTAGTTAAGTAGAAAAGATGGGTGCCCCTCGCGCGCAGTCCGTACGTCCGCTCGGCTCGTCTCGCCTCGCCTCGCCTCGCGTGTCGCTGCCGCGAAGGCAGTCCTATCTTTTTTTTACTCGGATTTCTGAAATGACTTTTCATATGCCTGACTTTTCATATTCTGCTGAATATTAAGTTTGAGACTTTTCACCTACCTGCAGAATTGATGTCAGATTTAAGTGTGAGACTTAAATCCGAAATGAATATGATGTTAAGTGTTGAGACTTTTCATCTAACCTACTATGCATTGTCATTTAAGTTGTTGCCTTTGGTAGGCCTGCTGTTGCAGCTATATAAGCTGCTCCAGCCTCATTCTTTATCTCATCCCGAATTTGCATTTGCATATCATATCATCTTCTTGAGAGGACTACACACTTCTTAGTGTTCGAGTGAGTCTGTCTGGGTTTCTGCTTCAACCCATACAGAGGTGTTTGGGACGTTGTACCTTGGAACTCTCTTGTCCAGGAGGCCAGAAGTTGTAGGCGGGCAAATTTAGAGTTTACGGGCACACGGTTTACTGTGGCCTCGTCCAACAACAAAGTTTCTGCTCAGTTTATTTTAACCGTTTGTTGTAAGTTTTACTATTTCGAGCATTTTATTATAACAGAGTATTTGTGATCTTCTTATGCTTTGTCTATTTGTTTTTAAGAAAACAGAACCAACAATCGTAAACTCTAATTTTTTGTTTGTTTTGTTCTGTTTTATCAAAACTCAGCTTTCATATTTACTTAAGATTTTGTTCATGAATTTTTCAAAGGTTTAAACCTACTGTTTCAAAACTGCTTTGATATTATTTGTGCTCTCCTATTTGTGTTCTGTTTTAGCTAATGGCTGACCAGTTTACCCAACCACCTGCTGTGAATAATGAGATTCCGGTGATCAAAGCTAGCGGTACTGAGGCCGCAATGCCAATTCTGAGAAGTCCAATGCCGTTTTCTCAATTTGAGAAACCGGAAAAGTTCAAGGGTTCCAACTTTAAACGTTGGCAACAGAAGATGATGTTCTTCCTTACCACCTTGAACTTGACCAGGTTTCTGAAGGAGGAGAAACCGGTGGAGGACAAAGAGGATCCTCAATCTGCTGTGATAGTTGAGTCCTGGATGAGTGCCGACTACCTTTGTCGTAACTACATACTGAATTCTCTTGACGATGCACTTTTTAATGTGTATTCCCCCAAGGAGACTGCTAAGAATATTTGGGAATCGTTAGAGATAAAGTACAAAGTTGACGACGCAGGCGCAAAGAAATTTGTAGCCGGGCAATTCCATGACTATCGAATGGTAGATGGCAAGAGCGTTGTTGAGCAATGCGAAGAGCTGCAGCTGATATATCATGAACTTGCTGCCGAAGGTATGGGGCTAAATGATGCTCTCCAAGTGGCGATGATGATTGAAAAATTACCGCCATCTTGGAAGGACTTCAAGAGCTACCTAAAGCACAAGCGAAAGATGATGAGTCTAGAGGATCTTATCAGGAGGCTGCGCATCGAGCAAGACAACCGAAAAGTTGACAAGAAATCATTTGGAATGATTTCCAAGGCCAACGTGGTTGAAGTTGGGGACAACTCCCATGGGAATAAGCGCAAACGTACTTTTGAACCCAAGGGAGATACTCAGACAAGAGGTTCACCGGTGACTGTTATGTGTGTGGTAAGCCTAACCATAAGGCCAAGGACTGCACTCAACGTCAAAACAACTGCACTCAACGTCAAAACAATGACGGTAAGAGGAAGATAGTCCCTTACAAAGGCAAAGGCAAAGGCAAGAGGCATGCACATGCCCACATTGCTGAGGACAATCTGAGCTCTGACATGGATGACATGCATCTGAGTGCTGTGGTATCGGAGGTGAATCTTGTTGGAGAGAACTCCAAGGAATGGTGGGTGGACACTGGGGCTACTCGCCACATTTGCGCCAACAAATGGATGTTTAAGACCTATCAACCGGTGAATGATGAGCACTGCTACATGGGAAATTCAGCAGTCTCAAAAGTTGAAGGCAAATGGACGGTTGTGCTAAAAATGACTTCTGGAAAAGAGTTGACTCTTACCGAGGTGCTCCACGTGCCAGAGATCAGAAAGAATCTCATCTCCGGAGCAGTGTTGAACAAGAAAGGCTTCCGGCTTGTGTTTGAGTCCGACAAAGTCATTCCGTCCAAGGGTGGTATGTTTGTGGGCAAAGGCTACTTGGCCAATAACCTCTTCAAGATGAGTGTAATGACTTTAGCTCCTAAGGCTAAGTCTAGTGTAGATGTTGAGGTTGATGTTAATGCAGCCAATGAGACTAGCACAAGCAAAAATAATGTAATGACTTTTGCCAATGTGGCTAATAAAACTTTAAAGTTTGATTATTCTTGCGAGTCTTTAAATTTGTGGCATGGTAGATTAGGACATGTGAATTATAAGTCCTTACAAAGGCTAATGTCTCTTAATCTATTGCCTAAATTTAACATCAATCATAAACACAAGTGTGAGACTTGTGTAGAGGCCAAATTAACCAAGTCATCATTCCACTCAATTGAGCGAAGCACCGAACCGTTAAACTTGATTCATACGGATGTATGCGAACTAAAGTATGTACAATCTAGAGGCGGTAAAAATTATTTCATAACATTTATCGATGATTGTACAAGATATTGTTATGTCTACTTAATGAGAAGTAAAGACGAAGCAATTGATATGTTCATTCACTATAAGAATGAAGTTGAGAATCAACCTGATAAAAAGATTAAAATTCTTCGAAGTGATCGAGGCGGTGAATATGAGTCACCATTTGCACAAATATGTGCTGAGAGTGGCATTATTCATCAAACCACTGCGCCTTATTCTCCCGAGCAAAATGGTATTGCTGAAAGGAAGAATAGAACGCTTAAGGAAATGATGAATGCAATGCTTATAAGTTCCGACTTACCTAGGAATTTGTGGGGAGAAGCTCTGCTTTCCGCCAACTATGTGCTAAACAGAGTACCACATAAAAAGTTGGATAAAACGCCTTATGAATTGTGGAAAGGTCGTGCACCTAGTTACAAGTTTTTAAGGGTTTGGGGCTGTCTAGCAAAGGTACCAATTCCTCCTCCTAAACGGACTATGATAGGACCTAAGACAGTAGATTGTGTATTTATCGGATATGCGCAAGATAGTAGTGCCTATCGTTTTGTGGTGCATAAATCAGATAATGCAGAAATGCATGTAAATACTATCATTGAGGCTAGTGATGCTTCGTTCTTTGAGGAAATCTTTCCCCACGAAACTCCGACAATGCCTGAAACCAATGTTGAAAGAAATGTGGGGGATAGAGAATCTCAAGAGAATGTAGAATCGCCTAGACGAAGCAAAAGAGCGAGAAAAGAGAAATCTTTTGGCTCGGATTTTCTAACATATCTGTTGGAAAAAGATCCGACTACTTTCAAAGAAGCAATGTCCTCACAAGACTCTGATCTTTGGAAAGAAGCGGTGAACAGTGAGATAGAATCTATCTTACATAATCATACTTGGGAACTAGTGGATCTTCCTGCAGGTTGTAAACCACTAGGCCACAAGTGGATCTTCAAGAGGAAGATGAAAGCTGATGGTACTGTAGATAAGTACAAGGCTAGACTTGTAGTAAAAGGCTACAGAAAAACTGAAGGTGTTGATTATTTCGACACATACGCTCATGTATCCCGGAAAACGTCTATAAGGTTAATAATTGCATTTGCTGCATTATATAACTTAGAGATCCATCAAATGGATTTTAAGACGGCTTTTCTAAATGGAGAGTTAGAAGATGAGGTTTACATGGAACAACCTGAAGGGTTTGTAGTTCCAGGTAAAGAACGAAGGTTTGTAAACTTGTGAAATCCTTGTATGGATTAAAACAAGCACCTAAACAATGGCACAAAAAATTTGATAGCGTCATGCTTTCAAATGGGTTTAAAAAAAACCAATGCGATAAGTGTGTCTACGTGAAAGGAGACAATACAAACTATGTGATAGTATGTCTATACGTAGATGACATGATAATTGTTGGTAATAACGATAATATCAAAATTACCAAGAAAATGTTGTCACGAAATTTTGAGATGAAAGACCTAGGTCTTGCAGATGTGATTCTTGGAATGAAGATCACCAAACATGCAGATGGATATTTTCTCTCCCAGTGTCATTATGTCGAGAAGATACTTGACAAGTTTGACAAGGGAAATAATATCATCGCTAGAACACCTATGGAAGTGGTGTCAAATCTTTGCAAGAATCGCGGAGAAGGTGTGCAACAACTTGAGTACTCTAGAGTCATAGGCAGTCTAATGTACCTCATGGATTGCACTAGACCTGATATAGCTAATTCTGTCAATACATTGAGCAGATATACGAGTAATCCCAGTTATGAGCACTGGAAGGCAGTAGTTCGAGTTCTTAGATATCTAAGATATACTTCTAACTACGGACTACATTATACGAGATACCCAACAGTAATTGAAGGGTATTCAGATGTGAATTGGATATCGGACTCCAAAAATATAAAATCTACGAGTGGATATATATTTATAATTGGTGGTGCTTCTATTTCATGGAAATCATGCAAACAGACATGCATTGCTAGATCAGCTATGGAATCTGAGTTCATAGATTTAGATCTTGCGGCAGAAGAAGCTGATTGGCTTCGGAGTTTCTTGGAGGATATTCCAATGTGGTCAAAACCAATGCCACCCATTAGTTTGCACTGTGATAGTCAGTCAGCTATGGGAAGCGCACATAACAATGTGTTTAATGGGAAATCACGACACATTCGTCAGAGACATAAATCCGTGAGAAATTTACTAAAAACCGGTGTCATTTCTTTAGATTATGTGAAGTCTAAAGAAAACATTGCTGACCCATTTACGAAAGGTCTGACAAGAGACCGAGTAGAGGTTTCATCGAGGGGAATGGGGTTGAAGCCCATGAAATTGATTTCCAACCATGATGGCAACCCAACCTGAATTGTAAAATCCAATTTGCAGGTTCAATGGGAAAACCGAATTGTGGGGGGGATCGAACAAAGCACTCGGGAAATTGAGTTCCTTACCTATTCCTGTGATGAAAGAGTGATAGACCTGTACTTTGGGAAGGCTGAGCTCATGCTCTTAATGATTCTTCTATCTCGAGATGATAAAGTGGGGTATTACAGGATACTCTTTAGGAGAAATCACCTATGTCGAATGTGAAGGGGCCGCTTCTATGAGATGACCTGAGGGCTAAATCTCTAGAGCATTCGATGAAACATCCAAGGCAGTCCAGGGCCAAAATGGACAACAACGAAATAACCAATAATAGTGTGAAGATGAAGCTGTGTGAGTATTGTTGTCTTGTTATACATAAAACGTCGAACAGTTCAAGGCATCGCGTCCACTGGTTGACAAGTATATCCGATGATACTTTACTAAGAAAGGTTCAAGGCTAATCACCACATATCCTGATGCAGTGGATTCTCAAAGTACTCTCAAATCTTCATCTAGGTGCATTGTGTAATTTTTTCGCCATATTGCATTCATGTGGGGGATTGTTAGGATTATTGGGTTTTAATCATTAAAAGCCCAATATTATTATTAATTTTGTTAATGTGAACAAAATTATGGTAAGTTAATTATGAAAGGCAATTAGGCTAAAGAAATCCAACATTGAGTAATTGAGGCACTTATGGTTTGTTTATATTGAGATACACATCATTAGAGTGTAGTTGAGTAGAAAAGATGGGTGCCCCTCGCCCGCCGTCCGCTCGGCTGGTCTCGACTCGACTCGACTCGCCTCGCCACGCCACGCCACGCCTCGCCTCGCCTCGTCGCGTCGCACATGTCGCTGCCGCGAAGACAGTCCTATCTTTTTACTACTCGGATTTCTGAAATGACTTTTCATATGCCTGACTTTTCATATTCTGCTGAGTATTAAGTTTGAGACTTTTCACCTACCTGCAGAATTGATGTCAGATTTAAGTGTGAGACTTAAATCCGAAATGAATATGATGTTAAGTGTTGAGACTTTTCATCTAACCCACTATGCATTGTCATTTAAGTTGTGGCCTTTGGTAGGCCTGCTGTTGCAGCTATATAAGCTGCTCCAGCCTCATTCTTTATCTCATCCCGAATTTGCATTTGCATATCATATCATCTTCTTGAGAGGACTACACACTTCTTAGTGTTCGAGTGAGTCTGTCTGGGTTTCTGCTTCAACCCATACAGAGGTGTTTGGGACATTGTACCTTGGAACTCTCTTGTCCAGGAGGCCAGAAGTTGTAGGCGGGCAAATTTAGAGTTTACGGGCACACGGTTTACTGTGGCCTCGTCCAACAACAAAGTTTCTGCTCAGTTTATTTAAACTGTTTGTTGTAAGTTTTACTATTTCGAGCATTTTATTATAACAGAGTATTTGTGATCTTCTTATGCTTTGTCTATTTGTTTTTAAGAAAACAGAACCAACAATATTAATAAAAGAAGGAAATCGAACGAAATCCACAGGCTGTTTTGTTAAAGGTTTTTGGCTTGAATCAGTTGCTAATGTTGATACTGTTTATTTAAATCGAAAGATTGAATCAGTTTAAACAATTGTAATAAAAAGGGAAATTATACTGTAAACAAATATCAAACAATCAAACTACAAAAACATTAGACTTACAGCAGTAATTATAAACTGAAGACTTAATCAACAAGAATTTGGAAACAATTCTGGACGAGGCCACAACAAGCCGTGTGCCCGTAAACTCAAATTTGTCTGCCTTAGCTTCTGGCCTCCTGGACAAGTGAGTTTCAAAGTACAACGCCCAATCACATCTGTTCGGACTGAAGCAAAACTCCGAGCAGACTATCTCGAACACTAGCAGTGTGTAGTACTCTCAAAACAGAATGCTATATATATGTATGCAGATTTTCGAAATGAAGAAAGCATAGAGCTGGTGCAGCTTATATAGCTGAGCAACAGACCTTTCCAAAGGACACATATTTAATGTAATGTTTAGTGTGGTTGATGAAAAGTCTCAGTACTTAACATCATATTAATTCGGATTTAAGTCTCACACTTAAATCTGAAATCAATTCTCCAGGTAGGTGAAAAGTCTCAAACTTAACTCAGCAGAATATGAAAAGTCAGGTATATGAAAAAGTCATTTCAGAAATCCGAGTAGTAAAAAGATAGGGATGCCTTCGCGACAGCGACACGCGCGGCGCGGTGAGGCGCGGCAAGGTGAGCCGAACCGAGCAGAGCGGACGGCGCGCGATGGGCACCCATCTTTTCTACTTAACTACACTCTATTGATTTGTATATCATTATAAACAATCCATAAGTGTATCAATTTCTCAAAATGTGGGATTTCTTTAGCCTAATTGACTATTCATAATTAACTTACCTTAATTTTATTCTCATTAACAAAATTATACCAAATTATTGGGCTTTTATTCATTAAACCTAATAATTAATAATTAATCACAAATAATTAATCACAACAACCTCCAAATGAATGCAATATGGCGAAAAAATTACACAATGCACCTAGATGAAGATTTGAGAGTACTTTGAGAATTCACTGCATCATGATAGGTGGTGGTCAACCTTTAACCTTCTTTAGTAAAGTATCATCGGATATACTTGTCAACCAATGGACGTGATGCCTTGACCTGTTCGACATTTTATGTATAACAAGATAACAATACTCACACAGCTTCATCTCCACACTATTATTGTTTCTTTCGTTGTTGTCCATTTTGATCCTGGACTGCCTTGGATGTTTCATTGAATGCTCTAGAGATTTAGCCCTCATATCATCTCATAGAAGCGGCCCCTTCACATTCGATATAGGCGATTTCTCCTAAAGAGTATCCTGTCATACCCCACTTTAATATCTCGAGATAGAAGAATCATTAAGAGCATGAGCACAGTCTTCCTAAATACAGGTTTATCACTCTGTCATCACAGGAATAGGTAAAAAAACTCAATTTCCCGAGTGATTTGTTCGATCCCCCCCACAATTTGGTTTTCCCATTGAACCTGCAAATTGGACTTTACAATTCAGGTTAGGTTGCCATCATGGTTGGAAAATAATTTCATGGGCTTCAACCACATTCCCCTCGATGAAATCTCTACTCGGTCTCTCGTTAGACCTTTCATAAACATGTCCACAATGTTTTCTTTAGACTTCACATAATCTAAAGAAATAACACCGGTTTTCAGTAGATTGCTCACGGATTTATGTCTCCGACATATGTGTCTAGATTTCCCACTATACACATTGTTTTGTGCTCTTCCCATAGCTGACTGACTATCACGGTGCACGCTAATGGGTGGCACATGTTTTGACCACATTGGAATGTCCTCCAAGAAACTCTGAAGCCAATCAGCTTCTTCTGCTACAAGATCTAAAGCTATGAACTCAGATTCTATAGTTGATCTAGCAATGCACGTCTGTTTGCATGATTTCCATGGGAGAGCTGCACCTCCAATTATAAAGATATATCCACTCGTGGACTTTATATTCTTGGAGTCCAAAATTCAATTCGCATCTGAGTACCCTTCAATTACTGCTAAATATCTCGTATAATGTAGTCCGCAGTTAGTAATGTCTTAGATATCTAAGAACTCGAACTACTGCCTTCCAGTGCTCATAACTGGGATTACTCGTATATCTGCTCAATCTGTTGACTGAGTTAGCGATATCAGGTCTAGTGCAATCCATGAGGTACATTAGACTGCCTATGACCCTAGTGTACCCAAGTTGTTGCACACCTTCTTCGCGATTCTTGCAAAGATTTGACACCACCTCCATAAGTGTTCTCGCGATGATATTATTTCCCTTGTCAAACTTGTCAAGTATTTTCTCGACATAATGACTATGGGAAAGAGAATATCCATCTTCATGTCTGGTGATCTTCATCCCAAGAATCACATCTGCAAGACCTAGGTCTTTCATCTCAAAATTTCGTGACAACATTTTCTTGGTAATTTTGATGTTATTGTTATTACCAACAATTATCATGTCATCTACGTAAAGACAAACTATCACATAGTTTGTATTGTCTCATTTTACGTAGACATATTTATCGCATTGGTTTGTTTTAAACCTATTTGAAAGCATGACGCTATCAATTTTTTCGTGCCATTGTTTAGGTGCTTGTTTTAATCCATACAAGGAATTCACATGTCTACACACCTTCGTTTCTTTACCTGGAACTACAAACCCTTCAGGTTGGTCCATGTAAATCACATCTTCTAACTCTCCATTTAGAAAAGATGTTTTTACATCCATTTGATGGATCTCTAGATTATATGATGCAGCAAATGCAATTATTAACCTTATTGACGTTTTCCTGGATACAGGAGTGTATGCGTCGAAACAATCAACACATTCAGTTTGTTTGTAGCCTTTGACTACAAGTCTAACCTTGTACTTGTCTACCGTACCATCCCTTTCATCTTCATCTTGAAGATCCACTTGTGGCCTAGTGGTTTACAACCTGCAGAAAGATCCACTAGTTCCCAAGTATGATTATGTAAGATAGATTATATCTCACTGTTCACCGCTTCTTTCCAAAGATCAGAGTCTTGTGAAGACATTGCTTCCTTGAAAGTAGTCGGATCCTTTTCCAACAAGTATGTTAGGAAATCCGAGCCAAAAGACTTCACTTTTCTAGCTCTTTTGCTTCGTCTGGGTGAATCTACATTCTCTTGAGAATCTCTATCCCCCACATATCTCTCAACATTGGTTTCAGTCAATGTCTAACTTTTGTGTGGAAAGATTTCCTCGAAGAATGAAGCATCCATAGCCTCAATGATAGTATTTATTTGCATTCTGCATTATCTGACTTGTGTAGTAGAAAATGATTGGCACTATTATCTTGCGCATATCTGATAAATACACAATCCACTGTCTTAGGTCCTATCCTAGTTCGTGTAGGATGAGGAATTGATACCTTTGCTAGACAGCCCAAACCCTTAAAAACTTGTAGTTAGCTGCGCGACCTTTCCACAATTCATAAGGTGCTTTATCAAATTTTTTATGTGGTACTCTGTTTAGCACATAGTTGGTGGAAAGCATAGCTTCTCCCCACAAATTCCGAGGTAAGTCGGAACTTATAAGCATTGCATTCATCATTTCCTTAAGCGTTCTATTCTTTCTTTCAGCAATACGATTTTGCTCAGGAGAATAAGGCGCATTGGTTTGATGAATAATGCCACTCTCAGCATATATTTGTGCAAATGGTGACTCATATTCACCGCCTTGATCACTTCGATGAATTTTAATCTTTTTATCAAGTTGATTCTCAACTTCATTCTTATAGTGAATGAACATATCAATTGCTTCGACGTTACTTCTCATTAAGTAGACATAACAATATCTTGTACAATCATCGATAAATGTATTGAAATAATTTTTACCGCCTCTAGATTGTACATACTTTAGATCGCATACATCCGTATGGATCAAGTTTAACGGTTCGGTGCTTCGCTCAATTGAGTGGAATTAATACTTGGTTAATTTGGCCTCTACACAAGTCTCACACTTGTGTTATGAGTGATATTAAATTTAGGTAATAGAGTAAGATACATTAGCCTTTGTAAGAACTTATAATTTACATGTCCTAATCTACCATGCCACAATGTAAAGACTCACAAGAATAATCAATCTTTAAAGTTTTATTAGCCACATTGGCAACAATCATTACATTATTTTTGCTTGTACTAGGCTCATTTGCTGCATTAACATCAACCTCAACCTACACTAGACTTAGTTTTAGGAGCTAAAGTCATTACACTCATCTTGAAGAGGTTATTGGCCAAGTAGACTTTGCCCACAAACATACCACCCTTGGACAGAATGACTTTGTCGGATTCAAACACGAGCTCAACCACGTTGGCCTTGGAAATCATTCCAAATGATTTCTTGTCAACTTTTTGGTTGTCTTGCTCGATTCGTAGCCTCCTGATAAGATCCTCGAGACTCATCATCTCTCGCTTGTGCTTTAGGTAGCTCTTGGAGAGCATCATTTAGCCCCATACCTTTGACAACAAGTTCATGATATATCAGGTGCAGCTCTTCGCATTGCTAACAACGCTGTTGCCATCTACCATTCAATAGTCATGGAATCGACCGGCTACAAATTTCTTTGTGCCTGAGTCGTCAACTTTGTATTTCATTTCTAACGTTTCCCAAAGATCCTTCGCAGTTTCTTTGGGGGAATACACATTGAAAAGTGCATCGTCAAGAGAATTCAGTACATAGTTACGACAGAGATAGTCGGCACTCAGCCACGATTCGACTATTACAGCAGATTGAGGACCCTCTTTGTCCTCCACTTGTTTCTCCTCTTTGAGAAACCTGGTCAAGTTCAAGGTGGTCAAGAAGAACATCATCTTCTGCTGCCAACACTTAAAGTTGGAACCTTTAAACTTTTTCGGTTTCTCAAATTGAGAGTACGACATTGGGTTTCTCAGAACTTGCATAACGACCTCAGCGCCGCTAGCTTTCATCCCTGGAATCTCAGTATTCTCAGCAATTCAGTTTTGAATCTGGTCAGCCATTAGCTAAAACAGAACACAAACAATAGAAGACAAATAATATGAAACTAGTTTGAAAAAAACAAAAATATAAAACCTTTGATAATGCTCAAACAATGATTGTTTGAAAATTCGAGAATTATGGTTTCCGAAACTGATTCAACTCCAAAGAAAAATTTGAGTTTACGATTCTTGGTACTGTTTGTTTAAATCGAAAGATTGAATCAGTTTAAACAATTGTAATAAGAAGAGAAATTATACTGTAAACAAACATCAAACAATCAAACTACAAAAACATTAGACTTACAGCAGTAGTTATAAACTGAAGACTTAATCAACAAGAATTTGGAAACAATTCTGGACAAGGCCACAGCAAGCCGTGTGCTCGTAAACTCAAATTTGTCCGCCTTAGCTTCTAGCCTCCTGGACAAGTGAGTTCCAAGGTACAACGTCCAATCACCTCTGTTCGGATTGAAGCAAAACTCCGAGCAGACTACCTCGAACACTAGCAGTGTGTAGTACTCTCAAATCAGAATGTTATATGTATGTATGCAGATTTTCGGAATGAAGAAAGCATAGAGCTGGTGCAGCTTATATAGCTGAGCATAAGACCTCTCCAAAGGTCACAGATAATTAAATGTAATGTTTAGTGGGGTTGATGAAAAGTCTCACTACTTAACATCGGATTAATTCGGATCTAAGTCTCACAATTAAATCTGAAATCAATTCTGCAGGTAGGTGAAAAGTCTCAAACTTAACTCAACAGAATATGAAAAGCCAGGTATATGAATTTCAGAAATCCGAGTAGTAAAAAGATAGGGCTGCCTTCGCGGCGGCACCCATCTTTTCTACTTAACTACACTCTATTGATTTGTATCTCATTATAAACAAGTTATAAGTGTTTAATTTCTCAATGTGAGATTTCTTTAGCCTAATTGACTATTCATAATTAACTTACCTTAATTTTATTCTCACTAACAAAATTATATCAAATTATTGGGTTTTTATTCATTCAATAATTAATAATTAATCACAAGAGCTAATCCTACGATTATTGAAGATTTCCATATCATTGATTGGATGTATGTATAAAGTAATAGCCAAAATCCTGGCTACTCCCCTCGGTAGAGTACTTGACAGAGTAATATCTGAGAACCACTCAACTTTCATTGGATGCAAGACACATTTTATGTGACATTCTTGTGCTTAATGAATCAGTTGATGAAGTAAATCAGAAAAAGACAAGATGCATTACTTTTAAAGCGGATTTCGAAAAAAACCTGCGATTCGGTGTATTGGGATCTCATGAACGAGATTATGACTGCTATGAATTTCTACAGCAAATGGATAAAACGGATCATGGAATGCTTACATTCCTCTACATCATTGGTTTTGGTTAATGGAAGTCCAATTTCTAAATTTAAACTCCAGAAAGGTCTCAGACAAGCGATCCCTTATCACCTTTCCTTTTCTTATTAGTTGCCGAGGGACTTAGTGGTTTGATGAATAAAGCATGCGAGGAAAATCTCTTTGATCCTTTATTTGTTGGGAAAAACAATGTCAAGGTATCTCACCTCCAATTTGCGAATGATTCGATCTTTATCGGAGAAGCCTCGTTTAAAAACATATGGGCTTTGAAATGTATTCTAAAACATTTTGAATTAGCATCGGGTCTGAAAGTGAATTTTTTCAAGAGTCTACTGATTGGTTTAAATGTTAAGGAAGAATGGTTAACGATTAGGACACATGAGTTGCATTGCAAAATTGGTTCGGTGCCTTTTAATTATCTTGGTCTTCCAATAGGCACAAATCCAAGGAGACTAAATGTGTGGCGACCTTTGATAAATAAGGTGAATAACAGACTTGTGTGGTGGGAAAACCGGAATCTTTCTTTTGGTGGGAGATTAGTGTTGATAAACGCAGTCATCGATTCTTTACCTATCTATTACTTGTCTTTTTTTTCAAATCACCTAAGAAGATCTTGAAGGAATTAAACAAGATTCAGGAAAATTGTGTCGGTTAAATGGGAAGTGGTTTGTAGACCGAAAATAGAAGGAGGATAGGCCTTAAAAATATTGAAGCATTTAACAAGGCCCTGGTGAGTATAGATGGAAATGGAGGTTGATGTTTGAACTAGAAAAATTATGGAACAGGCTCCTCTTATCGAAATATGCTAATTCTGAGATGGGCTGGAGGTGTGTGGATCATACGTGGGACGAAAGGACCAAGTGTTCTACTTGGTGGGCTGATGTTAGAAAGATTACAAGGAATCGAAGGGAAGTGGTTTAAAGAGAGTATGAAGATTAAGGTGGGAATGGAGCGAAAACCTCATTCTCGCAAGATTTATGGGTCGGTTTTGATACGTTAAGTTCTAAATTCCTTAGGTTTTACAATATTTTCTCAGATAAATCCAGCTCAATTGAGGTCTGAGGAGATGGGAGAATCGATTAGGGGGTGATTGTGTGTGGAAATGGAGATGGAGGAGAAATTTTTTTGTATGGGAAGAGAATCTTTTTCAACAACTTGTTTCCTTGATTGACAGGTCAGTACCAAATGCCAACAAAGTGGATTCATGGCTTTGGAAGTGGGATAAAAGTGAAAACCACTAAATCTGGTGCAGGGAGGCAGTACCACCCCAGCTCAACCTCTTTGGAACGAAGTACATCATCTGGTTTGGAACAATTTTGTTCCACCCAAAGTTGTGTTTTTCGTATGGAGACTAATGCTTGACAGGCTGCCAACGAAATCAAATCTAGAAAAACGTAGCGTCCTTAGCAACTCGGATGATCTTCATTGTGTAATCTGTAGGATGCAGTCAAAGACATGGAACATTTGTTTTTCAAATGTCCTGTTGCCCAACGCATCTGGATGGACATATATTTCTGGTTGGGGATTTTAGTGGTTTGTCAATGCAATCCAGTATCCACATTCTTAATATTCTAATTGGCCTGTAAATGAAAGCGGGAAGATAGCGTGGACAGCCTTATGACATTGCACTACTTGGAGTCATTGGAAAGAACGAAATGCCATAATTTTCAAAAGCAAGAACTGAAAATGGAGGAGCTGGTTGAGAAACATCAAACTCAAAGTCTGGACTTGGTAACACTAGTACCGTTTGAAGTGATTGATATGATAAGTAATTGTAAGTGATTAAAAAATTGGGAAATGATTGTAAAATAGTATGTGATAATTTTATATAATGTTTGATTTGGAGGATAAGATTGTTGTATAAGGAGTATTATTTGATAAAATGCACAAATACCCTCATTATTTCTATAATATCAATATAAACATTAATTATAATATATATATACCGTATGTTGGAGGAGAATAATAATAAGAAAGATATAAGGAAGTAAGATATAGGTAGGAGACATAAAATAAAAATAAAAGAGAAGAGGAAGTATAGAAATAGAGAGACGGAGGGATGGGATATATAAGAATGAATAGAGAGAGAAGAGGGAATAAGAGGAAGAGACAGGAGAAGAGAAGAAGAAAAATGAGAGTAGAAGAGAAGAAAAGAAAAAAATAATAATAACCATAATAATAAAAAATATATATAAATTAATATATATATATAATATATATATATATATATATTAATAACCATAATAATAAGAATAGTATATATATAATATATATAAATTATTATATTAATAATATATTATAATAATCATTATTATTATTACATAATAATATATATATTTATGCATATATAATAATAATAATAATAATAGTAATATATATAATTTATATATATTATTATTATTATTATATATATATATATACACACACGCGTGCGTGCATGTGTATATATATATATATAATAGTTATAATAATAATAATATATAATTATTTTTTGGTGGGAATTTTAAATTTTGAGATAGTGAAAAGGCAGGAAGGGGCATTTATGTCATTTTGTTATAAAGTGGGATTAGAGTGTGATAAATATGGTGGGATAATTTGTGTTAAAAATCGAAAAAAAACATGGGATATGATAAGTAATACAATGATTAAAAAGTTATACAACACTCCAAACGGAGCCTAAGTACTTGAAATCATTTCCTTTCTCAATAGCTGTATGGTTCTCTAATCCAAACGAGAGTATGAGGTCCATCGGAAATTAGTTCTTATATCTTTGTGTTCGCTAGCCAATTAGTGGTTGTTTTCCTTTTTTTCTTGTATTTTTATTTGCACTTTTGGTGCACTTTAATAATATTTAACTTTTTTCGATAAAAAAAATCCTATATTTCTTCCTCAATTTGAGTTTTACTCACATCTCGAATGAGTGCAATGCAAGAACATATTCGAAAAATTCTGACCCAGTCGGATTTGGTAAAATATTAAATTCATTATTAATAATAGTATAATTATTGTTTCCATCAACAGAATTACGTGATTATTGTGAGCAATCTTTATTCTTTATTTTGATGATTGTAAACTTGTTATTCGGTAGATATTTAAATATTTTCGCTTGTAAAATTCAATTCAATAATTATTAAAAATAAAAATAGTTTTGAACACAGTTTATTTATTGGAAACCTCAATTGTAAAATATTGATTATATTTTTGCCTTTTCCACGTTTTTCATACTGAAAAATGATAAGCTTCGCCATAAAATTCATTTTAACATCAGATAATTAAATTTAACAAAATAATATTATAAATATATCTTTTTGTTATAATATGTATGATTCACCACAAAAGATACTTTAGCATAAACAATTTATTTTCCATCACACTCTAATAAAAAAAAATCTTGGAAATTGGATCCAACTGTAGAGTTTGTATTAGATATATGAGAATATATGAATAACATCTACGTATATTAAAAAAAGATATCCTAAAAGAAAAAAAGAGGGACATATAAAATAAAATAGAATATAATTTCGAATAGCAATAATAATAATGGAGGCAGTTGTGACAATGGCATGCCACCTAATTCATTCTCTATTTGAGCTCTATGCACATTCATTTAATCATTAAGAGAGAAAAATAGAGGTTAAATTAATAAGTTAGTTGTTGAGGATTGCGAAAAAAACAACTAAACTTTTGATTCAAATGGATTGGAATATGTTTCATGAATTATAGAAAGAATCAGTTTGGGTCACGCACAGATGCGTCAGTCTTCTCAAATAGCTTTTTCGGTCAGAATATTCTCGTTAATCCTTTTACACTACATATCTTTGTTTATAACTTTGAATAATATCTTCTTTGAACATCCTCTTGCTCTCTTGCAATGCTTAAATCCATTAACTCCACTCGATGCACCTGTTTTGCTAGCGTAAACAATTTTCTTGCATCTTCTCTTCTATACTCTATACAAGACACACACTTCAACTAGAATATCTTCGTTCCTTACTCTATATCTCTGGTCTTACTACGCACCAACATAACATATAAATCTCAACTACATTTATCTTTTGGACATGATTTATCTTGGTTGCTTATACGGGCGAACGTAGCTTAAGGCAAGTCAATTCCTTTTAGTTGCGGACGTATATGCGTCTATTCATAAAATTATCACAAAATTATAGTTGGTAGAACTAAAAATACTACAAAAACTTTTAGCAAAATATGTTTATAAATATTTTTTGGCATGCTATGAAAGAAAAAAAAAAACAATCACGTTGTTTTTTTTTAAATTCAAAATTTTATTTTTGAATTCAAAAAATCTAATGTTAAGGTAATTTCATGCATCAAGCATAAAAGTATGTGTGCCATGAAATAGGGTCGACTCAAAGTTTTTAGCTATTGATTTCTTTTCTTTTTCCTTTTTTTTTTTTGAACACGGGAAATGATTTTTTTTTTCTTCTTTCAAAATTGACATTTTTAAAGCTAAAATAATTATTTGAAGGGACTTTCTGCTGATATAATTGTCTGATTTAAGACTTGTTCGTATTAAGTATACTGAAATAGTTGCGGCAAAAGTCTCTTGTTGTCACATAAACGACCTACCCTTTAGAGTTTTCTTTCTTTTTTCTTTTCGGTTTTATGTTCAAATCTAACTCTTTACATACACGTTTATGGGGCGGACGCATGGATTATGGAAAGGTGGGCAATTTTTTTTTAAAACAAAATTTAGGGCAAAAAAATGTTAAGAAGGGCAAAAAAAAAGTTAAAAGGTGGGCAAACTAAATTTTTTGGGAGTAAAATACAATTTTTAGGGAAAACAACAAAATTAACGTGTCTTGAAACATGTAGCGGATGGCTGTATATTAAGCATGCAATCGATGACATTGTCAACATTCTAAAGTGCGTGATAGTAATTGATTTCACCTTTTAATGCACCAATAATCACCACCTAAAGTTCATAGGGTAGACTAATATTTTAAATCTTAGAATGTAAAATTTCACTTGAGATGATAAGCCTTTAATAAATGTTAATGATTATATTAGTTATAAAAAATTTATTAAAACATTATATTATAAAAAATTTCCGCCCGAGCAAAAATCCGATTCCACAATCGTGATTAGTCTTTTGGAAAAGATCCATAAAAATTCCAAGGTTGTTTTCCATAAAGATTGCTTAGTTTTTTTAAAGAGGAAATTACAATAAGGTACCATTATCTAAAATATATTTCAACTAAATTTCCCAAAATATCTTCTTTCAACTAAATATATCTTTGTAAGTCCATTTTATCAAACCCTAATCTAATTAGTCAATTAATTATAACTAAAATAGCAAAATGGAATTTGCTCTACACCTTCATCCCCAAAACTTTTCCCATTTTCCACCATTCGTGTCGCTCTCCTTCGTCTACTTACGCATTAATCAAGCGAAGCACATCTCTTCTTCTTTTTTTTTTTAACAGACGAAGCACAACTCTTCTAAATAAATGGAATCAAATGAAACTGAATTGAATTTGACCGAGAGAAAAAGAAGAACTAACATAACAAGAAGAAAACACGCATCGTGTACATTATTGAAGCACACTTTACGTAATTGATGATGCTCATTCCTTGTACCATAGCGAATTCCAACGCCTGCTCGTTGCTATTTTAAAACCAGGAACAAATGGAAAGCTTTAGAAATCGAAAACTTCAGAATTGAAACACAAATTCGGTCGATAATTGTCCAATTGAATGAATGAATCAACGAGGATGATAAAATTACATGCACCGATAAATTTTAAGCAAGCAACACCTAGCGATGCACGTAAATCAACGAGGATGATAACAAAAACAATTACAAGCACCGATAAATTTAAGCAAGCAACATCGAGCTATTCATGTAAATTACATGCACCGCTAGTCCATCGGTACATGTAAATTACATGCACCGATAGACTCAAATATTATCTTTAACCAAAAATATAGTATATTGGTGCATCAGTGCATCACCGCCTATTGGTGCATGTAAATTACATGCACCTATAGAATCGTATGGTGAGGTGCATGTAATTTACATGCACCACACCAGACTAACAATGAATTACCTAGCGGTGCATGTAAATTACATGCACCGCTGGTCTATCGGTGAATGTAAATTATATGCACCGATAGACTCAAGTATTGTCTTTAACAAAAAATATAGTATATGGTGCATCAATGCATCACCGTCTATCGGTGCAATTAAATTACATGCACCTATAGACTCATATGGTGCATGTAATTTACACGACCACACGAGACTAACAAGGAATTACCTAGCGGTGCATGTAATTTACATGCATCACTAGTCTATCCGTGCATGAAATTTACATGCACCGCTAGTCTATCCGTGCATGCAAATTACATGCACCGATAGACTTAGGTACAAATATTAGGTTGTAGCTTTTTATGCAAGGAAATCAAACGATTGACGATCAGAATTGAGTTTCTTACTTTCTCCACTCAATAATTTGCATGTGGAATACTGATTAATGTCCTTGCTTTTCGTTGATCAATCGCCACATTTGGGTTCTGTTCGAGCGAAAGGCAATTATTGAAGTGGCCCACTGATAGTAACTGTTAAAAGTTACAAAAATCAAAACGAGTTCGTGTTTGATTGATTCATTGATTAAATTCTTAGTGATGAATTAATGGCGCATTTTTTGCCCGCAAAAGTACCTCTTCAGTGATTTTACATGCACTGTCAAGTGAATTACATTCTCATTTGTGATATTACATCCAGTACCCGGGTCGAACCAGTAGAGTTGGGTTCGCGAAGGAATGATTTCTGGTTTTGAATGTTTTTTGATATGATTAAACCGACGAATTAGGGAAAAAATTGCGTTTGCATTGATTTATAGAAGAGAGAAAAACACGTAAATGATGGGAGATAACAGTGCATGGGTATTTTTGTCTATTTGTAGCGAAATGGACCTAGTTGAATGAATTTTTTTGAGTGACTATGCCAAAAGATCTTTTATCAAATAGTACCGGCATGAAATTTCCATTTTTTTTAAATTTATCTCATTAATTTATCCCACCGGCCTGAAATTTCCATTTTTTAAATTTATCTCATTAATTTATCCCACTCTTGCTAAAAATAACAAAATAATTATGTCAAGTTTACTTTAGCAAATGGAGTATGAAACGATACATTCTTGCTTTTCAACTTGATAACTCGTCTCATCCTTTTCTTTCTAAATAAGCTTCCTACGAGATAAAACAATTAACACAAAGCAATTACTAAATTGCATGAGAAGGAAAAAACACAGATTCTGTTATGACCACTTCATAAAGACATCTTTTATGCATTTTCTTGTCTAATTCCCACCATATATTGTCTTAAAAGCAAGAAATAAAATTGGCCCCTGAAAACGTTCAAAACACCACTCCCATGTCTTTGAATCCTCCAAATGAGAGAGTTTCTGGCACCGGGAACTTCCAACTCTACTGGTGTTACCAATGTCATCGGATGGTTAGGATCACATATGATGATCCCTCCAACATCCTTTGTCCTCGATGCTCCGGTCAGTTCTTGTATGAAATTGAGGTTGCAAGGTCTAGGCCTTTCATTGAATTCACTTCATTTGATCCTTCGCCAGAGGCAAGGATTTTAGAAGCACTTTCCCTCGTGTTGGATCAACCTAATAGGGCTGAGGGTAGTGATTTGGAGCGAATAGGGGTACAAAATCTGGGACGACGTCGCCATAGGGACATGGAATATGGCAGAAATCGAAACTGGCTTTGGCCCAGGAGAAGAAACTCATTGTTTGATGAAGATGTTGATGGTTGGGGTCCGGAGAGTGGCATTCTGGCCAGGCCTAGAACCTGGATCATCCTCCAGCCCTCCGGTCGGAATCCTAACAGGGAGGGGATAACCCCACATGGGTTGGATCCAGGGAACTACTTTTCAGGGTCAGGATGGCAAGAACTAGTTGAGGAACTGACCCAAAACGACAGGCCTGGCCCACCACCAGTACCTGAGTCCGCAATAGAAGCCATTCCTACCGTAAATATTACTCCATCCCATCTGCTAACGGGCTCCGAGTGCCCAGTTTGCAAAGAGGAACTGAAAGTTGCAATGGAAGCAAGAGAGCTGCCATGCAACCATGTGTACCATTCGGATTGCATTGTACCTTGGCTCCGGCTCCACAATTCTTGCCCTGTCTGCCGTCAAGAAGTGGTGGTGTCGCGTGGGGTTCGGTCGCATGAAGTGCAAATTGGAGGAGGCAGGAACAGGACGCAGCGGTGCTGGCGGCTGAGGCAACTAGCCGCCAACTTGTGGCCCTTTCGCTCCAGATATCGGCAACTTTAACCACATCTTCTAGACCTTCTATCCTAAATGGTATTCTAATATCCAATATCCTAATTTACATATCTAAGTGTGCCTATCTACCAGAAACACCTCACCTGTCATGTAGTTTCATTCAATGAAAAACACGAACGATTTAGATGCAACTTACAGAAACAAAAAGGAGATTGAAGTGTCATTTAAAACTGGATATCTGCACTGGGCAGAAAATGGTTATACAGAAAACATCTTAAAGTAAATGCACTGATTCTTCACGAATATATGCACAAATACCAGTTCCATACTCATTATTCATGTAAAAATCTAGTTCTTTATATAATGATACTATGATAGTCATCAATATCAAACCAAAATAATGCCACGAAGTCAAAGGGGTGATATATATGATAAAGGGAGAAATCGAACAACTCACCGCAACGAATTTGTGCCACATTATTTGGCAACACGGAAGCACTGTTCTTGAATATAGTCTACATAGTATTGGGCTATTACGAATTGCAAATCCTTGCATCATTTAGAGCTACTTTTCAAGTCATCATAATGCACTTCAAATGTTCAAATATTGGACTAGTTGAAACCATCTCTTCGAACACAATCATAAAAACTAGTACATATATTATTGGAGAGCAACAAGTCCCTATGGCATAAGAGCGATCATAATGTAGGGTTTATGCTTCTAAAATATTTAAGTTATCGCCTCTATAACTCTTCGTAAAGTGGCAAACACTCTATCCAATGATTCATATTGGATCTAAAGCCACATGCACTATTGACATAAGCTGCAAGTTGGTGCAATTATAAGGAATGAGATGAGCAGTAATTGCAACTCTTGTAATGACGATTGAAATATGAAGCTTGAAATATTGAACGATTTAAAAGGTTTGATTTACGACGATACCATCAACTATAATTTTTTGATAAAAAGGCAATTGTTTGGTCAAAAACATATATTACATACATCACAACTAAAAGATCAATTAACCACCCATTAAGCATATTGTCGTTGTAGTTTGGTGAATCAAAATTGCACGATAATCGTCCAAACACATTAGCATGCCCGGTAATTTAGTAGAAAATGAAACTTAATATATCACAAGGAAAAAGTCTAAATTTTAACACGTACGCAAAGCAAATTTCATTGGTTTAACATGTGACGGCTATGTTGAAAATAAAACTCAGGCATTATCAAGTCATGAGTCGTGAGCAAATTGATAACTATCATGCATTGCTGCCAACATTGACCTGAAGAACCAGCACATTGAGAAGAAAAATTTGTGTACATAATTAGTTTATGTTCCTATAAATAGCATATGTATTGTAATGTTACAATTTGAGAAATGAGAATCCCTAAAATGATAATAACAAAAACATTTCTCCCTCAAATCTTAGATTTCTAACAAGCTCCTCACAATGTCAAAAACATGTTTTATATCTCTGAAAATAAAATAAAATTTCATCACATTCTCCAATATAATCTCTTAAAATATAATTTCCTCACATTCCACATATTCAAAAATAATTACTTCTAATTAACCTTTCATCAATCCCCCAAAAAAGCTCTAATCATATTATATTCTTTCTAATACATTATATTTTAACCAAGCACAGTAACAGAACTAATATACATAATGTAACATAAGCCAACACATTACTACATAACATGACATCTACATTATCTCATATGTATGACAAAACTAATCATACGCCAATATTCTCCAATTCAATCTCCAAAATCACATTTTGGGAAAAAAAGGAAAGTGCAGCTCCGAAATCACCGGAATAAAACCAAACAGAACCTTCACTTTTGCTCATCATCGTCATTAATATATTCATGCAAAGGAATTTGACCACCTTCAATGCGATTACTTGAATTTGGAGAAAATGGTTCAAGTTTTTCTGTGTTTTCAACAAAACAATGGTGCAGTATAATCAACATCATACAAGACGGAAACAAAAGAAAATAGCATGAGCATATCATCATCCATCATCGTAAAATTAACAAGCCAAGAATAGCAATTTTTCTCATAATACCTATCATAAAAGCTTGAAGAACTTTAGAAAGAATGCTAACCTTTATTAAAGGTCCATGTAGATATATCTGGAAAGAAATAGGCGCTTATAGTTTTTCATACCATCTAAAAGCTTAGACAAGAAGTATGTCAAACTATAGACAAAACACAAGAATTGAATTGGATCAAATGGATAATCCTTTGTACTGCCTACTGTCACGTGTCGATTTTTTAGACCGAAACACCGTGCTGCACTTAAGCGATTCTTGCCTCCGAAGATGCTAAGTAAGCCTTTAAACCCACAAGGAAGCTAAGAACTTAAAAAGAAAGCTTTAAGATAAGGAATGCTAGACACTTGGGTGGAAGACTTTGATTCAAACTTGGATGATTCCAAATGAAGAGAGCAAGCCTATTTATACAACTCTCCCTACAAATGAATGGCTAGGATCTAATCTATTCTATGGTGGAGATCAACTCTCCAGAATGTTCTAGGCTATGGAGTATTCTAGATTGTATCATTCTATTATATTCTAGAATTCACTACATGATAAAGGAATGTGCAAGTGATGTCTAGAATCTTCCGGGTTACTCCAAAGTATTCTCCGAGCTTCTGGACTTTTCCGGGGTATACCAAAGTGTTCTTCAGGCTTCCGCAAGCTTCCGGAACATCCAAAGCCTCTAGATTTGATGGAATCTTCTAGAGAATCACGGAACGTGACATTCTCCCCCACCCAATTCGGCAACGACCTCGTTGCTTGTATATCCTGGAGCTCCTTAAACTTGTATGTAAACCGTTGCAAGTGGTCTTTTTGCTTCCAACTTGATTTTGCTTCGCGTTGACCTTTCCATCGCACAAAGTACTTCGAGTATGGGGAAGTTCCTCTCTTACGAATCTATCGGTTTGGATCCTCCATGTCTGTATAATATGGCTTCAGCTGACTCAACTGAGACGCCGGATGGATCTTCAACCTGGCGGCAATCCTTTTGGTAGCTCCTTTGGTATGATGTCCTTGTAATTTTTGGGCACATGCTTGACCTTTATGGGCAACTCTCCCAGGCCATCGATCTGAAGTCTCACATCCATCTTAGGAACTATGGTGTATGTCTCCTTGCTACGCCCAAGTTCCTTTGCAAATTGGATGGCCGACAACATGCTTGGCCCCTTTGCCACCCTCTTGGCCCGTATAGTGTACATGGTATTTGCACCAAAAATACACAATGAATTTGAAAAAGGTAGAATACAAGCTTGTACCTCATCGAGCCACTCCAACCCAAGTACAACGTCATAGTCGTCCATGGGCACCACCATGTATGAGACATATCCCTGACATTCTCCTATTGTGGTCTTTACTCCTTTGGCCATCCTGACAATTGGTTTGGCTGATGCATTCACCGACTTGATTGATCCTCCGGTTGGCGTGATGGCAAGCCCTAGCTTCTTTGTCGTTTCCTCCCGGATGAAGTTGTGTGTGGCTCCCGTGTCCACCAATGCCTTAACATGTCGTCCCCTGAGCAAGGCATCCACGAACATTGACCCACCCTTGGGTCCTTTGGTTGGTTCTACCTTTGGCTTAACATTGAGAATTCGTAGGGATCCGATTTGTGCGCCCTCCTCCTGCGGCTCCTCATCTTCATCGGTCAGGACTGCTAGCTTGCTCACCCTCGGACAATTGGCCATGAGGTGGTTGGCTTTATGACAAACATAGCAAGTCTTGCCGCTGTCATTAGTTTTATTCCTTGGCCCGGACATCATTCCTTTAGGTTGCCCAAGCACAACTCTCTTCATAGTATTGAGACGGCGAAGGGCTCCAAGTTGTGTTGGCTCATTTTCTCGTTCCTCATCTTCTCTAATTAGGGCGGAGAGCTTGGAACGTTTTGGGCAATCTCTTGCCCAGTAAGGTCCTTCACATAGGAAACAAGGTATTTTGGCCTTGTCATGCTTCTTCTCGGGCGCCTTTCCCTTGAATGGTTTCTTGTGTGAATTGTCTTCTTCGATTGTATGTTCATCATCTTCATATTCTCCATCTTTGTTTGATTTGGACGTGTCGACTTTCTTGAACTCGATGAGTGATTCGGCTGCGGCAATGGCTTGAGACAAAGTTTGCACTCCCCATCGTTGCAACTCCACCTTGGCCCAATTCTTCAAGCCATCCATGAATGTAAACAAAGCATCTTTGTCACTCATTTCGGGTACCTCTAGCAAGAGTTCTTGAAACTCTTAACAATAGTCCCTCACTTCTCCCTTTTGAGCAAGGCGACGTAACTTTGCCCGGGCCACATCCTAGGCGAACTCCAGGTAAAACTGATGTTTGAGTTCAACCACGAACTCCTTCCAAGTTTCGATACGGGCGCCCCCACGCCTAGTATCGTCGCACCTACGTCTCCACCAAGTCATAGCAATATCAGTTAAGTATAAGGCGGCCATTCGTACCTTAGTATTGTCATCCATGACACCCATGCAATCAAAGTATTGCTCCACGCCCCATAGGAAGTTGTCGATGTCCTTAGCCACTAGCTTTCCCGCATAAGCTTGTGGTTTTGGCACGTCCACCCTAAATGGTGTATGAGCAATGGGCCCTCCCTGTCCCATGCTTGCTCGACATGACGCTAGCTCCCCTTTGAGCTCTTTCAACTAGGTTTGTAGTGCTCCGATCATGGCTTCCAACTCGTCGTTCTTAATTTGGAATACCCCTGCCAAAGCATTGAGAGCTCCTTGAAATTCCCCTCGAATTTCTTCTTGGCTTTCATCCTCATGCTCCTTCCCCTCAAAGTCGGCAAAAGCAAGTTCCATTTTTGCAAGACGAGCATCGAAGGCACTCACAATGTCCCTTGACTTTTCCCTTCAACCCTTGTTGGATTGATCAGTGACTTCCGACATGGTGCTAGTGTTGATGCTTCCTTTGTCTTGAGTTTGAGCCTCGAACGTGGCTCTGATACCACTTGTCACGTGTCGATTCTTTAGACCGAAACACCGTGCAGCACTTAAGCGATCCTTGCCTCCGAAGATGCTAAGTAAGCCTTTAAACCCACAAGGAAGCTAAGAACTTAAAAAGAAAGCTTTAAGATAAGGAATGCTAGACACTTGGGTGGAAGACTTTGATTCAAACTTGGATGATTACAAATGAAGAGAGCAAGCCTATTTATACCACACTCCCTACAAATGAATGGCTAGGATCTAATCTATTCTATGGTGGAGATTAACTCTCCAGAATGTTCTAGGCTATGGAGTATTCTAGATTGTACCATTCTATTACATTCTAGAATTCACTACATGATAAATGAATGTACAAGTGATGTCTAGAATCTTCCGGGTTACTCCAAAGTATTCTCCAAGCTTCTGGACTTTTCCGGGGTATACCAAAGTGTTCTTCAGGCTTCCGCAAGCTTCCGGAACATCCAAAGCCTCTAGATTTGATGGAATCTTCTAGAGAATCACAGAACGTGACACTACTCTTTCATAGTCGTATCTACAATCTACCATAATGCTTAACCCGATTTACTTTCATATCTAAGAATATACAATATTGGTAAATACAATGATACAAGGAAATTGTCTAATAATATACAATCTTTCCATATAATTCATAATCTTTTCCGTGTATCATTCCCCTTCAAATTGATGCTGGGAGATCATAAAACAGCAATTTGCCGACAAGAAAATCATGGTGTGGGCGAGAGAGAGCCTTGGTAAAGATATGAGCGGTCTGAAGAGTAGAAGGAGTATGCGGAAGAGTGATAATATTATCATCGTAAGCCTCACGGATACAGTGACGGTCAACTTCAATGCGTTTGGTACGCTCATGATATACCGGATTAGCTGTGATTTGAGCAACACTTGTATTATCAACATGATGAGGAGTACGAGAAGATTGACCAAAGCCAAGTTCAGCCAATAAACGACGCAACCATACGGTCTCAGGACATGCCGAGGACATCGATCGATATTTGGATTCAGATGAAGATTTAGGCACACGATCTTGTTTCTTACTTTCCATGAAATTAGTGAAGAACCCAGAAACATAAACCATCCTGAAACCGAGCGTCGATTGTTCGGACACCCATCTCAATCAGCGTCACTATATACGATGAGGTCGATGGGAGAGTTGATAGGAAAGAAGAGACCACGAGCTGGAGTACCCTTTAAGTAGCGAATAATGCGGTGAACAACTGTGAGATGAAGATGTCGAGGAGCCTGCATAAACTGACTAACTTTTTGAACAGCAAAAAAGACATCAGGGCAAATGATCGTCAGATAATTTAGACTCCCAACCAGTTGACGGTACATCGTAGGATCCGATAGAAACTCGCCCTCATCGTTATGGTGTTCGACATTTACTTCTAAAGAGTATCAACAGTGCGACCATGCTGAAGACCCACCAATGAGATCAAATCTTGAATGTACTTGTGTTGGTGTAAGTACATGCCATCGGGAGTAGATAAAACCTCAAGACCTAAAACTAATGTAAATGACCCAAATCTTTCATATGCAATGAGCACTGAAGATCCAGCTGTAACTAAGAAATCAAGTCGGAATCGGATCTTGTGATAACAATATCGTCGACATACACCAATAGAAGAACAGTACCATTAGTAGTCTTGCAAAAGAATAATGAAAAATCATACTGACTTTGAATAAAGGAGAGACGGATAAATGTGGTATGGAACTTTGTCAAACCAAGCACGAGGTGCTTGTTTCAAGCCATATAGAGATCGTCTAAGCTTACAAACAGTCGAGGAAGGCTTAGAAAATATTCCTGGTGGAGCGGTCATATAAATGTCTTCTTTAAGATCACCATGTAAAAACACATTTTTTTTACATCCATCTGATGCATGGGCCAACTATGAGAGGCGGCGAGAGCAAGAACCAGCTGAACAGTAGTCATTTTAGCAACAGGGGCAAAAGTTTTATCATAGTCGACGCCATATTCTTGGTGGTTACCCATGGCCACAAGTCGAGCTTTATAATTTCAAGAGTCCCATCAGAACACAACTTAACTAAATACACACATTTAGAACCAATCGGTTTAACACTTGCAGGCGAAGGAACGAGATCCTATGTGTGATTGTCTAATAGAGCACGAAGTTCCTCGTCCATAGGTTTGACCCAACAAGCTTGCTTGGCTGCCCGAGAATAAGATTTAGGTAGCACAACATTTTCCAAAGAGGCAGATAAAGCATACCTAGCAGGAGGACGAATATGGCGTGAAGATCGGCGAAGAGCCACTTGTTCCAGGGGTGGATCTGAGTCGCGAGGAGAAGGTGAGATGGGTGGTCGGCGCCGCGTGTAAACAAGGCCTGGTTTGAATCGTTCAGTAGAAGGCACAATATCATCAAAATGGAATTAACACTGGATCAAAATAAAAAGCATGATGCTGAAAGTAGTACTGATTTTCAAAGAATGTAACATTTCGAGAAATATGCATCCATTTAGACACCGCATCATAACACACATAGCCTTTGTGAGTAGTATTATGCCCCAGGAAAACACATCGAACAGACTGAGTAGAAAGGTTCTGACGGTCGTGAGAAGGTAGATGAACAAAACACGTACTACCAAAAGTACGGAGAGGATAATAATTCGGATGTGTCCCATGCAACCAAAAATACGGAGACTCAAAGTTCAAAGGCTGAGATGGAAGACGATTAATAAGATAAACAGCCGTAATAAAGCGTCAACCCAAAATGAAGGTGGCACTGAAGATTCTAAGAGTAAGGTGCGAACCATATCTAATAATTGACGATTTTTGAATTCGGCCATACAATTTTGTTGAGGAGTATAGGGACAATAGCGTTGAGAAACAATGCCTTTTTATTGCAAGAAGGCTTGAAATGCCTGTGACAGATATTCACTCCCATTGTCGGAGCGAGTACATTTAATAGTGGTAGAAAATTGAGTGCCAACATATGCAACAAAAGTCTCAAAAATAGTAAGAAGTTCAGCCTTGGAACGAAGAAAATTAACCACGTAAATCGACTAAAATCATCAATGAAAGTTACAAAATACTTATAATTAGCATGCGAAGGAACAAGAGCAATACCCCAGATGAATAAGCTCAAAACATGCATGTGTACGACTACCATGAGATGGAAACGGTAACATCTTACTTTTCACAATTTTGCAAGTAGAGCAATCAAGCAAAAACGAAGAATTAGAAAGTTGAGATATGTTCCCAAAAAACCATGCTTCATTAAATGTGATAAAAGAACATTATTCGGATGACCCAAACGTTTATGCCAACTTGGAAACGGTGGCAAAAAGCCTTTAAGTTGAATGTATACAAGTAAACAAGTTTATAATCAATCTGGTCCCACATGAATCAAAGACTGTTATAAATAAAAAATATCACATTACTTCATTTTCTTGAGTTTGCAGAGTCTCACTGCAAGAACCAACAAATGATTCCCACCTGTAACTATAGCTCAGGACAAACTTTTATAAGGTGCATGGTGTAAGATCCTGGCTTATTGAAGATAATGACAGCATATTGCCAAAGATAACAAATAGATCTTCATCGCATATAGATAGAGCAACATGTATCCAGCGAACAATCAAGCAACTTCAAGGATCAACGGGAAACTTACTGATATTTCAGTATGATGAAGAAGTTCTATCAAAAGAACTCAATGATTTGATTATTTGCTTATATATCTTAATTCCCTCCAGATAAACGCTGTCCTTCAAAAACTGTCAAGAAAGCAAAATCATATTTGATTATAGAATAAGAAGTGAGATTAAATAAGCTACAGATAGATATGAACTTTAAGTCACCTCATTATGGTCATGAGGTAATATGGGTAGGGGTGTTCAACGGTTTGGTTAACCGACCGAACCAAACCGAACCGAGCAAGTTCGGTTCAAACCGACCGAACCGAAAAAAATCGGTTCGGTTTTCGATTTTGGAAAATTCGAAACTACGATTTTCGGTTCGGTTTTCGGTTATTATCATCGGTTAACCAAACCGAACCGAAAACCGAAGCTTTTATTTTTTAAAAAAAAAAAATTACAATTAAAATATAAAATAAAAAATACCACTTAAAATTTTATTTTGAAACCAAAACCTAAACCACACAGAGTCTCAGACTCTCGACCCTCCACCGCTCAAAGCCTCAAGCGATTAAACAAAGCAGACTCTGGAAATCTGAAAATCTCACTCCAGCCAGTGCATCCTCGCCTCTGCATCCTCGCCTCTCCAGCCTCCATCTGCGGCTCCGCTTTTCCCATCTCCATGCGCAGCTGCGCCTCCCAAGGTCGGAACGAAGTCAACGAACCAAGCTCTCCCCATCTCCGTCTCAGCTTTCCGTTCACTGGCTCCACCGTTCCCGACGTCGGCGAGCCTACCGTCGGTGAGTTCCACTTCTCCTTCCCTGAATCCTCACATTGTAATTTACCTACAATTTTAATATTTTATGTTCATAGTTTCTAAATTCTGATTTAGAGTTTTAGTTAGGGTTTTGTTAATTAGTGCTCACAATGTGTTTATTAATTTTGGTATATTAGATTAAACTTAAATAGTGATGGATACCACATCATTATCAGAGAATGAAGCATCTAATAGGCAAGCTGCAGAACTTGGGAATGATCAACAGTTACAACGGAGAGAAATTGGGAATGAAAGTCAAAATGAACAAAAGAACAAGAGGAAAGACATATCAAAGAGGTCTCTTGTTTGGGATCACTTCAACGTTTACCATGATAAGAATGGCAAACGGCGAGCTAAATGTAAGTATTGTGATCGAGATTATGCTGTTGATCCTACTAAGAATGGCACTTCTAGTTTAAATAATCATTTAAGAGTGTGCAAAAACCATCCGGATAGAGTGACAGATAACTATTCAATTAGTAGTTTTTGTCAAAATACAGATCCAATAGATACATCATCTCATGTTAGTCATGCTAGTACAAAATTTGACCAAGAAGCTGTTAGGAGAGCAATTGCACGTATGATTATTATGGATGAATTACCTTTCAAGTTTGTGGAAAATGAAGGATTTAAGCATTTTATCTATGTTGCATGCCCTCAATTTGTGGTTCCTTCTAGAACTACAATCAGTAGAGATTGCTTTAAGGTGTATTTTGAAGAAAAGCAGACACTAAAAGAGTACTTTAAGTTATCACAACAAAGAGTTGTTCTTACTACTGATACATGGACTTCTAATCAGAAAATCTTTGACTTGCCACTTTATTGATGATAATTGGAAGTTGCAAAAGCTACTTTTGAACTTTGTTCCATGTTATAGTCATAAAGGTGACGACATTGATCTCTTGATTGAAAAATGCTTGCTTGATTGGGGAATAGAGAATGTGTTTACCATAACTGTTGATAATGCTTCTTCCAATGATACATTGGTAGCTTACTTAAAGAAAAGATTTGTTGCTTGGAAGAAGGCAATCTGCGATGGGAAATTTTTGCATATGAGATGTGTAGCTCACATTATTAATCTTGTTGTAAAAGATGGATTGAAAGAGGTAAATTCTTATGTGTAGCTCACATTATTAATTTTTTTTTTTTAAAAGTTCGGTTTACCCGAAACCGAACCGAACCGAACCGAACAATTTTGGTTCGGTTTTCGGTTTTAAAATTTCGGAACCGAAATTCGGTTCCAACCGAACCGAATGAACACCCCTAAATATGGGAGTGATTTTCATTGGAGAGAAACCGAGGGTAGGAATCCCCATCTCTCAAGAATCGAGCATCCGTCGTCGAAGGTAAGATTTCAGGCTTTGCGAGTTTTCCACCAGCTTTCTCGAAAACAGACCACCATGGATTAGAATCATTTGTTGGTGTCGATAAAGGACGCCCAAGGTAGTCTCTCAGAAGACCTTTTTCGGTGATCTGCCAAAAAATACAGCGCTTAGGCATCCTACAGAGACTTACCTTTTCATAGATACAATTCAAAATAAATTATTAAATATTTATTGAAAGGGAAAAGACTCAAGGAGACAAATAAAAGATCAATTTCTTTACAACTCCTCGCAATTTTCTATTGCTCCAATTTTATAACCCAATTCACCGAATTTCTTTTGCCAAATTGGAAAATGAGGATAATTCATTCAAGACTCTTAAGATATTTGATGAATTGAGTGAAGGACAGAAACAACTGTTAAATGGCGTAAGGGTGGCTGTTTGATGAGAAATGAGATTTATTCAACCGAGATATATCCTACTAACAATACTTTTGCCCGTGTACTGGATGTTGATAAGATCTTAGAGGGGCGACAGAAAGAACACAATTTCTGTATCGGGAAATGTAAATCTATACCACGTTTAAGAAAGATTGCAGGGTTTGTGATACATATCAGAGGGAGAACCTAGACTTCATATGTCAGCTCAAGAAGTCTGAATTCAGAATGGAGTTCATTGTATCATGATAAATTGAAAGCAGCTAGCACAGATCACAGTTGGTTCAGTCAAGGGTGGTTCACTAATATTATTTCCTATGAATTGTGATCAATTGTCTCAGTCACTCAACCAAACTCATAGGTGAAATACAAAACCGATTGAAAAGTATATACAACTATAGCTCTGGGGACTCAACTAAGCATCCATCAAGGGGCAGTACACCTTGTGGCAGCTTCCTAGATTCATTTCGGGGATAACCGATCCAACTTCCTGAGCCCCGTAAACTGATTTGGTCGAACAAGTCTAGAAATGATAAAGTTAACTTCAACTTGCACAAATGTACTACTTAAAGACAGAATACCAGCTCAACCAACTTCGACCATTGGTGACATATCATAAATAATATCACAATGCGATTCATTCATGACTCATGATAAATTAACAGGCAAGCCTATAGTCATCAAAGAAGTGAATAAATAACAAAGTTATACTTGAATTGGCATAAGAAATGACATATCATAAATAATATCACAATGCGATTCATTCATTATCTCATGATAAATTAACAGACGGCTACAGTCATCAAAGAAGTGAATAAATAACAAAGTTATACTTGAATCAGCATAATAAACTCTAGAATTTCAGGATTCCATTCAAATCTAATGCATTGAACAAAGATTCACCTCATATGTCATATTCCTCCATGCAGGAGCCCACTCCTCTGTAATTCTCCTCCTCATGAGATCGGGATCTGCAGTAGGTGGCAGCCGAACATCGAACCCAGCCTCCACTTCAGACGGTTGCGTATTCATTAAAAATCCCTACTCAATCAAATCCATCAGCAACTTCGCAAACAAATCAATCACAACGAACATCACTTGAAAACTTTGTTATTTATTCACTGAACTTGGTAATAACTTCCACGCTCTTCATCATATTCTCCATAGCACTATATCATACATTCTCGACCCGTGCCCCGGTAATCCCTTCGCCTCTATCACCAAATGCCACGGAATTCTGTCCGCATAAAACACTCTAAATTCATCACTAGTGGACGCCTGCCCTTCATCCATCACAAACCAAATATTCAATTCTTTAAACTATTTGCTTTCGACAAACTTAATCATCTCATCAGATCCCCACAACCTCTTCATCAGGAACATAAGAAAAGTGCACATTTCTCAATGGGGAGAGTAATCAAGATCAGCTTTTAACTCTTTGATAGCTTCAAGATACCGCAGACCTATTCATTTGTCGTCCTGAGCGCCGTGAGCGTATCTTTTTCCATCTTCAGGGGGTAAATGAGCTTCGAAGGGATCGTGCAGCCATTTGGAGGATTCGACGGGGACGGAATCTAAGTGGGAATAGAAGAGAACTGCCGGAGGGAAGGATTCGAGCCAGGTAAGATGAGGAGTAGAAAGGGCTTATTTGGGGGTTATTTATTTAAATAACCCCAATAAAACAAATAATTACAAAAATAACCCGTATTCTGAAAACATTTAAAAACTAATCTTACCCGCCAACTCAATTGGCGGGTCCAATAGGTCACGCCAACTGAGTTGGCGTGACCATATAAAATATTGGTCACGCCAACTCAGTTGGCGTGACCAACGTTGAATAGTAGTCACGCCAACTCAGTTGGCGTGACCTTTGTTTTATAGGGTCACGCCGCGTGACATTATTTTAATAGTGCCGCCAACTGAGTTGGCGGCACTAAATGGCTATAAATAAAGCCGTCCGCCTCTTAGTTTTCTCACCAATTCACAAATTCTCTTTTAATATTTTTATTATATGATAAAATTCTGATTATGCTTTGTAGTTGCAGCTTTAGCTGATCTTCTACATCAGAAAAGATTTTATTAGCTACTAGTAATAGTTTTCTGTAGTTATCAAAATATGTCTATTCAAGTTTTATTTTATTGGGGGGGGTAATATTATACAACATTCTGAGTTCGTCCGATATGATCGTGGTCCATCAAGAGGTACAACTATACGGCGTACAATTAATTTTCTACAATTATTAGATAAAATATATGATATCACTGGGTTCGATCGCAACCAGTTTCTTTTGAAATTATATGCTAGGCATATGTTCAAAGATTTTTCGGGGTTACGTCAGACTGTTTTACCCATAGATGATGATTACAATTTAGCATGGCTACTTGATTCAGAACAGGGTCATAGTTGCTTGGAATTTTATATACAAGCAGAACCAAGGAATTATGATTATGTTCCAGAAATGCCAATGAGTGGCAGTTTTTCAGAAGGATTGACGACATCTGTTATTCAAGAGACGTCTGTTGCTCGACATCAAGCTGAGGGTTCATATAGTGGTGGAGACCGAGATGATCATCCAGTAGATGTTGATAATGTTGCCGCTGAGCCACGAGCAGACAGTTTTGCTGATTTTGGTGATCAAATTAATTCTGAACCAGAGGGGATTCCATCTGATGATGAGACTGATGCTGATGAGGATGAAGTTGATATTGGTGTGATGGCAGAAGCAGTTGAAAACCAAGAGGAGGGGGCACCAACCATGACAAATGATCATAATCTTTATCCAACAATCCCATTCTTTTCCATGACACATCCAGAAGTTTTTGGAGATTCGATTGACAATCCAACAGGCCGTTGGGGGAGTTTTTATGATTACTCCAAAGGTGAAATCCATCGCAACATGGTCTTCAAAGATAAATTTCATCTGCAGGCAGCTGTGAAGGATTATTCAGTACGTGTTGCAAAACGTGAGTACCATGTTGTTAAGAGTACAAAAACATTGTGGAAAGTAATATGCAAACACGGTACAGAGGATATACCTTGCAGATGGTACAGAGGATATACCTTGCAGATTGTACCATGCCGAACTGACGGAAAACCCGCTCAGGACGATGCATCTCAACTATGTCATACAAAATGAGTGGCCCGCTGTATGTCCATAACTCAGTATGCAGTCCTTCAATATAATCATCAGGGTACGGCTGCCAATTAAACTACAAATATAGTATTACATTAAAATAATGTTCAAAGACTATTATGTTTTATACATGAATATAAAAAATAAAATTACTTGGCTTAATGGCTGCTGGTCAAGGATGTCCCTAATAATTCGTAATGAATGTGTGCCAGTTTCTGTAAATCTTACTTTACATGTCCACCTGTGTACTCATAATCATCATAAAAAAACATAAATTATATAACAAAATATTAAATATAATATTATACATTGCAAAATAATTTGTGATACATAACCTTGCACCATATGGAGCAACAGGTAAGTAATTGTCATCATCGATTGGTATTGGCCCAATATCAATTCTCAGGCGTCCGAGTCGAGGAGCTAAACTTTCGAGCCGGGACCATGCCCAAATCTAAAACATTAACATGAAGAATATAAATTAAATATGCAAGATATATTTTTTCAGTATTTTAAAATAAAGGTAACGATTACCTGTAGGAGTTGTAATGCACCACATATTACTTTTTTCCCTCTCTCCGCTGAAGTGCACAACTCACGATATAAGAATGCCAGCACAGCACTACCCCAGCTAAAATTACCAACAGAACTGATATCTTCTAATTTCTGTATGTACAATAATTTTACAGTATTGCCGGAGCTATCGGGGCACATAATCCCACCTATCATTAATAATGCACAACCTCGTGCATATTTAGCAACCTCATCCGCTACTATGCAAATGGATCCGATTTACCATTAAATGATGACTCAACGCAGACATTAACAAACATGCACCTTTAAAGTGGCCCGGATCTGGTGTAAATCCCAAATGACGATAACAATATTATTGCCACTCGGGTATTGTCTTATCAAAATTGGCACCTGACACTGCAAGACCATTTATTGGCAGACCCCAAATAACTGCAATGTCTTGCAGTGTAATAGTCGCCTCTCCAGATATCAGATGGAATGTATGCGTTTCACGACGCCATCTCTCTACTAACGCCGTGATTAGATGAGGGTCAATGGTAATCTTATTACACCTATATACACCATAAAACCCAAACTCATGTAACATACTTACAACACGTGTGTCTAATGGGCAAAGATCCCAAAAATAGCTGCTCGGATTTCACGCAAGGGCCGATCAATATCACCTGCCCATACATCTTCAGAACGATGACATGACTGCAATACCAACAGATGATCATCGATCGGGCCTGGTACATTCATCGGATCCATCCTATTATATGAAACAAAAAATATATTAGTACATATAGACAACATAAAGTAAACAAAATAAATTAAAACTGATAAAACATGACGATGCTACCGCCGACAACCACCAGCCATCAGCAACCGGCGGCGGCGGCGGCCGACGGCGGCAGCAGACGGCGGGGGCGGCGGACGGCAGCGAAAAAGTGTGACAGAAATTAGTTCACGGCGACATGATTTTTACCTCTAAATTCTGAATCTGAAACTACGAAGTGACTGGAAGCAAAATGAGAAAAAAACGATAGTAACTTGGAGGTCAAACGCGAGGAAGAATTTAGACTGTAAGAATCGCCGAAGTTGTTGCCGAAGAAGAAGGGTTGCGGAAATTTTATAACTCCAAGTCACGCCAACTCAGTTGGCGTGACCATTAATTGGTCACGCCAACTGAGTTGGCGTGACACATGATATTTATTGGTCACGCCAACTCAGTTGGCGTGACCAATAATTATTCACACCAACTTGCTGCAGCTCCAGTTGGCGTGAATAATGATCACGCCAACTGGGTTGGCGTGACCGTAAAAAACAAAGGTCACGCCAACTCAGTTGGCGTGACTAATATATTTTAAATTGGTCACGCCAACTGAGTTGGCGTGACCAAAATTTTATTAGGTGACGCCAACTGAGTTGGCGTGACCAATTGGACACGCCAACCCAGTTGGCGGTTTAGGTTACTTTGAAATGTTTTTATTTTTCGGGTTATTTTTGAAATTATTTATTTTATTAAGGTTATTTAATTAATAAACCCCTTATTTGGGGCTGTAAGATGGAGGATTTGCAAGTACTTCAATACAATCTACACATGTTTTCTTAGATAAAATACGGAATAAAATGAAATAAATTAAGTACCTCGGTAATAGCTTCTTGCTAATAAGACTTTTTTTTTTTTTCTGTTAATAGACTCTTCTACACCTTAACAATATCACTTTAGATGCTGATTTTGACTGAAATATATTATAGGCATAGGAATCCAAATATATGGTATTTATAGGCTCTAACCATCATAGAACATCTTCATCGGTTATGAATTAAGACATGGGGAGATGAAGTGAAAATATTCAATTTGGAATTTATGAACCACCTATTACTAACATTTTCTCACTTGGTCCATATATTTCACTATTGACCACAGTAAGAAAAAATACATGAATCATAGCGATGGGTTCTCTAAATACGAGTATTATCTTTCATGTATCACAATGCATCATGTCTGTCAAATACTAGCTTATACGACTTAATGAATAAACCATATGTTTATTCAAGGTCCAAACAAATCAATGATCTTTCTTAAAATAAATGTGTACACAAGTCAAAATAAATATAAGAAAATATCACAACTAGAGTTTCATAAACATTCTTTCTTATAACGAAAATCACATAGAGTAACCAAATCTCATTCTTTCTACATGATCCTCAAATTTTAGTGGTGGCATACCTTTTTGTCAAAGGTTCGGCAATCATTAAGTAAGTACTAACATGTTCAATAACCACTATTTTATCTTTAACACGCTCCTTTATGGCTAGATACTTGATGTCGATGTGCTTGTGCATAGAGATCGAATCAGCAACTCTAAGTCCAGAAATGAAACTCTTCATCCATAAACCATGCGATGTAGCCTCGAAACAAGATACGAACTCAGACTCCATAGTAGAAGTAGCAGTCAAGATCTGCTTTGCGCTTCTCCAAGATACAGCTCCACCAGCAAAAAAAGGATGTATCCTGAAGTTGATTTCCGTGAATCAACACAGCTAGCGAAGTATGAATAGAGTAGGAAACCACTTCAAGATTATCAGTCTGTCTATAAGCATGTAATATGTAGTCCCCTTAAGGTACTTCATTACTTTCTTTTGCAGCTTTCCAGTGGTCCATACATGGATTACTCTGATACCTTCATAACAATCCAACAACAAATGCAATATCAAGTCTTGTGCAGACCTGAGCATACATTAGGCTTCCAACCTCATAAGCTAAGGAAGGTTCTTCATTGTTCCCTTTCAAAATCGTTTTTTGGCCACTGGTTCAAAGTGGACATGTCACCTCACCCTTCATAATGTGAGCTATAGTTGGTGGACAATCTTTCATCTGAAATCTGTCTAAAACTTTGTTCATATATGTCTCTTGAAATAGGCTCAGATTTCCTTGAATTTTGTCTCTATGTATCTTAATGTCTATGACATAAGACGCATCACCCATATCTTTCATATGAAAGTTGTTATAGAGAAACTGTTTCACTCCATGTAGCAAACCCTTATCATTGGTTGCAAGTAAAATGTAATTTACGTACAGAATAAGGAAAGAAATCTTGCTTACACTGATCTTTTGGTATATACGTTGATCCATAATATTCTCTACAAATCCAAATGAAGAGATAACATCATGAAATTTCAATTGACGGGAAGCTTATTTCAATCCATATATAGATTTCTTGAGCTTGCATACCAATTGCTCACTACCACTAAAGGAAATCTCGATGGTTGTTTCATGTAAACCTCTAGATCTTCATTTAGAAAGGCTGTTTTCACATCCATTTGTTGCAATTCCAAATCAAAATATGCAACTAAAGCCATGATAACGAATTGAATCTTTCTTTGATACAGGAGAGAAAATCTCCGTGTAGTCGATTCCTTCAAATAAATCCTTTAGCAACTAGTCTTACTTTATATCTTTCAATGTTGCCTAATGAGCCTCTTTGTTTTATAGACTCACTTATATCCAATGTGTTGGGATCGAAGTAGTGTTTAGAAGGGGGTTGAATAAACACTAGCTCAAATTATATTTCTTCGGTTTACATCAGACTGTTGGTACGGTGGTAAAATCCTCAATATAATGCAAGATAATGGACATCTAATAAATAGTGCGGAAGATGTCCATCGATCTTGTGAATAAATAACTGAAAGCAGAAACAATTAAATGACAAAAAAGAAATGACACAAGGGTTGTTTCTGGAAGTTCGAAGCACGAATGCTTCTATGTCTCCCTTCTTCCTTTGCAGGAAGGTTACACTAGAAAACTTTAGTTTACACTTTTCAGTGTACAACCTACTTAGACACCCACATAGATTGCCTAAACTCCTAGCCACACATAACAATAATGGATACAATCGATTTCAGAACTAAGTCTGAATAATACAATAATTTTCTCAACACTCTCTCAAAATAAATAAAGCATTGTTTATATGCGAGTGTTCTTGAGCAGCAGACTTGAATACTTAGATCTTCAAAATCACTTTGAAAGCTTAGATGCTGCTCTGCAAACTTCAAAATATTTCAGTGAACGTTTCTAAAGACTTTTATTTTGCGTATGTAGAAGATTCAATGATTCAGAGAGAGCTTTCTTCAATCTGATTGTTGACGTATTTATAGACTTGAAAGTCTAACTACTCTTTAAATGGAAAGAATGGCTTGAAATCAGCTTCTTGATTTACGTCAAAATTCTTTTTGTCTTCTTTCCAAATCCGTTCATAACAGCTTGTTTATTCTGACGAGATTGGTGGCGCTGATATGATAGTGCATCACTATGTTTGTACTATTGTCAGAATAACATTGTCAGGCTCTTTTTCCTTCTGTTCTCTTATGTTTACTTGTTTTCTTTTTGGTAACTTAGTCTGCTGGAATAAGTTCTTCTAAATCGTCTGCTGGTCTCTTTCAGATAATTTGCCAACGGACTACGGTTACTCCTGATCCAATAGACTTTAGTTCTTCTTGTTTCGGTAGACTTCTATTCTTCGCATCCGGTGGAATTCTACTCTTTGCATCTTGTAGACTTCTACTCTTTACATCCAGTAGATGATGGTTGAAGTGGTAGAATGTTTCTTCCGGTAGATCTTTGTAGAGTCATTCAGCAGGCTTTCCGTCAGTAGACTTCTTTGACGCAATAGACGCTTCAAGCGGTAGATGTTTGTTATCACCAAAACTTATAAATATGTTCCCAATAATTTCTCCCTTTTTGTGATGACAAAACTTGGCAGTAGAGTCTTTAGCTTGAACTTTGAACAGCAAAAATACATGATAAGAATTATATAGCAGCGATGGAAAGCAGCAGTTTATCTGTTAGATAGATAAGCAGATTACGAGAAATAATCAAACTGGACAATATTAAAAAGAATTTCATTTTTATATAAAAAATAAATTATGTTACAATCCTTACAACAATCCTTAAATGACATAGCCAACTTGAGAAACATAGTCTATAGAACAGATTTCGAACATAGAGGGAGAGGAAATTAAGCTAGTTCAGCATATTCCCAATGTCAGAACCTGGCTATGTTTCAAAGCTAACTATAAAAAAAGAAAAGACAATAACTATAGCCTTAGAAGAAGAGATTAATGAAAATAATACAAAATAAATGAATTAAATTCCATATCTTCGAAAGCTGCTTGTCTTCTCTCTTTTTGTCATCACACTATCTTCTCTGCATTTTCAAAATCCAGGATGGTGAGACGTGTAAGACCAAGTCCTGGGAAACAATGTAAGAGCTAGGAAGAGGAGTGTTAAATAAGTAATCAACCCATGTCGGGTTGAATTAGATAAGTAATAAATCCATGTAAAATATTACAGAAGGCTAACGTAATTTGAACTTAAAACAAATTTTAGGCATTGTAGAGTGAGCAAATTACTTGGTGTAAAACATGTTAGCAGTGAAGATATATATAGCCCAATTATGGCAGTGTGAACTACTGTGGATTGATATGACACATCAACTGGTGTCATTGAATCCTAAATCTAACAAGAGAAGATAAGATTTGAACAGATTATTTTATTCAAGAAATGCAAAAGCCGAGAAAAATACATTACGATGGGCGTCCAAACCAGTCAGATTCAGTCGAAAGCTTCTACGGCGTCAGAAGGTGGTTGCCTTGAGGTTTGTGTCCTCTGCTGATTTTGTGGTCTCTGTTGGAGTTGTTGATCTCGTCCAGTAGATGATCTTCTAACTGGAGTTTGTTGTGTGCTGGAATGTTGTGGTTGTCCGCTGGATTCCGGTTGCACTGGTCTAGAAGTCCTAGAACTTTGCATAATCTCATGTAAATCATGCAATTGAGAAGCAAAAACATTCTACATGTTTGCCAGTTGATCAGAGAATGCCACATGTATTGTTTCAATTTGTTGGTCAATCTCCAGCTTGGTAGTAGCAAAGTCTCCAGACAGAGTAGCATTAGAATCCATCACAAAATTCTTCATTGAAGACACCTTTTCCGTGAGATTTTTGAAATCTCTAGTCATAGTCTGAAAATGGAAATTAGCATTCGTCTGATGATCGCTATTTATTTTAAACAGAAAATTCCAGTGTATGGTGTCAAGTTTTAGTAGAATGATATGAAAAGTACGAGTGTCGAACCCACGAGGACTAGGAAATAAGTATCAAATTCAACTAGTTTATTTAACTAAATTGACTAATAACTCAATATGCAACCCAAACAAGCAGTAGAGAATGAAAATAGATTCAATACAGACAATTATCAAGACTTTGGTTCACCCATGTAATCCCCCATAATTCGCCTATTAATTAAGATTTAAATTCAAACGATCTAAGGTGACGAGTTTTCCTAATGCACTTGTTATACCTTGGTCCGGTTATAACAAATCTAATACGAACGTTACAAAAGCTACTCTCGTATCCTTATTGAACAATGAATATTGTATGTCGATCTATGAAAATTACAAGCCTTCGATTACTAGATATCTATAGCTATCACACATGTATTTGACTTTATCTCTCGATCTCAGTCTGAAATACACGGCATATATTACTATATCGTATTACGATTTTATCTCTTGATCTCAGTTGCAATAAATAATCATTCAAAGGTGATCATGCACAAAGATATGTAAGAATCAATCAAAAACCCTAATTTGAATTATGGGTTCATACAAAGGATCCGCTAAGTCTTGACAACAAACTTAGCCAACAATAGTCATCAAATAATAATGCATAAAATTGTTGTGCAACATTCTAAACATCAAAATCTAAGACTACATGATAAATAAGTTCAGAAATACGATAGTAACGATATGCGTTGACTCCTTGCGTTGCTCCGTCGTCCCGTCTCTTCCAATGCGTCTTCACCTTCAATGGTTTGTTGTGTATGGATGATGCTAGTTGATGGAGAGTGATGGAGGTTGTGGTTGCAGGTTAAATTATGAGCCAAGAAGTCCAATTTCATCCAATTCAATTCCATAAATAGTGGTGGAGGAGTTTCATATCCTTTGGACTCAAAATAATCAAGAAGGAAACAAAATCTCAAGTTTTTCTTGTTTGGCGATCGATCGCGAGAAAGTGCTGATCGATCGTCAAACCATATTGTTTTTATTTTAAAAATATGAACACTGGCGATAGATCGCCCAGAATTGCCGATCGATTGCCAAATATTTCTGGATCGAGACAATCGATCGGTAGATTATGGGGATCGATCGCCGCTCTTGAATATCAACAATTTGAGATTTAGTCCTTTCTGTTGGGATATGCCCTAAGACATGTCATTGGATGATTGTTTTGACATACAATGTTTATGATTTTATGAATGGCAATTCATTATTATATATTATTCGTTTAACTGTGCAATGTGAATTAATATATATGTTAATGTCCTTAGAATAATATTGTATTATTCTTAAACATTGTCCGTAGTCAAGTATTATCATGAATCGGGATAATTATAATACATAGAGACTAGTATGTGTTGATTGATGAATTGTTCATTGATATGAGATATCAAATCAACACATGGGTACATGTTAGAGAACGATGTACTGGACAGACCCACCATGAGAATGCTACATGGATAGATATATGAGCGTCATAAGGAATTCTCATAGTGATAATAATGTATGTAATCCTTACGACTTGTGATCATCAGAGATCCCAACATAAGGAGTTATGTATCTTGATATTGTCAAACGTTACCCGTAACAGGGTAAACTATACGGCGACTATTGGATACACTACGAATTATGTAGAGGGATGTTGACTGATCGAGATAGGATTTGTCCCTCCTATATAACAGGAGATGTGTTTGGCCCTTGATCAAGTGAGACTAAAATGCATGGCCATGCTCGAATGAGTCGATATGAGATATCGAGCTTATTCGTTTATTATAGTTCTACTTGGGGATCAAGAAATAAAGATTGAATATACGAGTATGACTATTCCATGACTCGTGTTCAATCTAAACACAAAGGACAAAGAGTTACATGGTTAATATTATCACAAGTTCTAAAGGTTATGTCGAGTCATTGTCATTCTTGTAATTTGGGTAGCCTTGATGTGTTGCTAGACACAGCTCTTTGCTTGTAACGTAAAATGAGATTTTATGTCACTGTCAACATTACAAGATCTTATCGGGTCCCACAAAAGATTAAATCGATTAAGGGAATTAAATTCATTGGATGAATTAATTAATTAAGAAGAGTCTTAATTAAATGATTACAAGGATTTAATTAAATCATGGGTTTGGGCCCATGAGGCTTTGTGAAAGCCTTTAATTAAATCATATATAATAATAACAAGGTGATTAATTGTTAATTGATTCCTTGATATGAAAATTAACCTAGCCACCAAAGCTTGAGAAGCTCTCGGCCCCCTCTCATCATAGCTCTCGGCTTCATCATAGTCGAAGGGCTTCTTGAGTGATTTCCGGCCATCTTTCGATTGTGAATCGAGTGTGCTTCGTGTATTGGTTTAAGAACAAATCTAGCACTTTGTTCTTAAACTATCCCTTCCCGATTTAATCGTGTGGATACCGTAGAGGCAAGACCTTGGAGATGTTGCTCATGACTCGGAATCGTTGGACGTGGTGCTACGTGGAATCTGCTCAAACACGCTACAAGGGTGAAACTTTTGTAATCCCTAATCCGATATGACAACCTATGTATAGATCCGGTGTCTTGTAATCCATAAAAAAAATTTATTCCGCTGCGTTGCTATGCATGATGGATTACTTACAGTGGTATCAGAGCCAGGTTCAAGGCTCATATTGGATTTTTGTGGTTAAATTGTTTTAATCATATTAGGATTAATATTGCATGCTATTAAAACTGTATAATTCATATATGATATGAAAATAAATCGAGTTTGTGAAAATCATCGTAAAATTGTATTTGATATAATTGGCGAATAATTGTATACGATACATGAATGCGCAAAAATCGAAAAGTGGCTCAAAGGTTCGGCCACTACAAACCACAACTCTCGGCCGCCGCTCAAGAGCTAGGGTTCGGACCCTTGGCTCGAGCATGGGCCAAAGGAAGGTGCTTGTGAAGTTACCTTAGGTTGACTCTTAGGATTTTCTCATTGGCTTGAGAAAATCGCTAGTAGGGGCTATAACCATGTCACGTTTAATTATGTATGTTGATGCATGATTTATCTTATGTTTTAGATTGATAATTGTATTACACATATATGTAGATATGTATACACCTATATGTACTGGACATATTTTAAATTATCAAACTAATCATGAGATCAATAAATCCCTCTAAAATATTAAGTTTTAGATGCCTTCCAAAATTAAAAGTACTCGTCAAAACTTCGATTGTACATATGTGGGTTTGCCAAAGCAAAGCACCGTGGCAATCTTAGTAAGGCGCGAAAGGATAAAAGTGATATCCGTTATGCTCTAAATTGGGTACGACTTAACTAGGTTATCTCAATAGGATTGGGAACCTAGAGGCATGGGTTGGATAATAATTCATTTGATGAATTGAACAATGTGATGTCCTGGAATTATGGTGTTAATCCCGGTGTGGTATTAATCCTTGATGGATTTTTAATTGTGGCAATTAGGAATTAATTGCGGTTTTGCGTCTCCCGAGGTTGTTTAATCGGGCATTTGGGATCGTTGGATCCAAAGGTTGAGATTGTATTCTCATTTCGGTGGAAAACCTATGAGTTGGGTTTTCGGTGGGACTTGGTGTCCGGGGTGCTTTTGTTGGGGCCTGTATGAGGATTTGATGTTGGAGAGAGAGTTTTTGAAAACAGATGATTTTTAATGAATCATGATGTATTTGTGGAGGTATTGGTTTGTTGGGGTATTTTTGCTATCCATTTCTCTCCTCTCCTCCCCCCTCTCACGCCACCTTCACCCCAAACCCTTCCCCTTCCCTTTGGTTGAAGCAAAATCGATAGAACTCGATTTAGGGGCCGGTTTTTCTCGAAGATAATCAGGTATTAATCGTCCCCTCGTCATTGTCTTCGTTTTGGTAGTAGTATTGTAGAGTTTGGTTGGGTATTGTCTTGGCTATGGCATTTGGGGGTTTTGGGTTAAAATCCAAAATGTTGATTTCAGTGTTTTCATGGAGTTTAATTGTTGTATTTGAGGTGTTGAGGTTGTATGGGGTGTTGGTTTGGAGTTGGGTGTGAAAAACACCATTAAAACTCAAGTTTTTCGAAAAATCGCAGTCCGCGATCGATCTTGGCGAGGCACCGATCGATCGCGAAGAGCTACTAGAAATTTGAGGAAGATGTACAGTATTGGCGATCGATCGCGAAAATTGGGCGATCGATCGCGAGGGTCTCAGCGATCGATCGCGGATTGATTTTTTTTCGGGCAGTAGACTTGCGCGATCGATCGCGCCTGATGGGCGATCGATCGCGGCCTTGTTTCCTTTTTCAAAATTTTGGAAAATGTCGGGATTTTGGAATCGGGGTTTTAAGGGGGCCGTTTCCGGGGCAATGTCTACATTCCTATGGGAATGCTATGCTTTTAAATGTATTAGTTGAGGCCAAAGTTTAATAAAACGGAATTCCCGGTTGAATTCTTGGTTATCTTTTAAACTTGTTAATGGAATATTTTGGGTTTTATGCATGCTTAGCCGGGGGGCTTTTATTTTGGTGATCGTCATGGATTGACGATATGATTGGGAGTCTTGAACGTGCTTGGACACGTGGTTGCATGCTTATACTTGATTGTGAGTTTTTTATGTGTTTTAGCACATATCTCTCGAGGTAAGGAACTCAAGCAAAGTTTGGACTCAAGCTACGGAATTATAAGGTACGTATGACGTACGAGCATAGCCCTTAATATAATTGCAATTGTTGAGTGCTTGGTACACTGTATTGCAATGAATGTGTGTGGAAATGCATGACACATGGTATTAGCAATAAACGGAGATTGAAATGCATGGTTTATTGTACTTGCTTCAAATATCTATATATGCATTGAGAATTGCATGGTGCCGCTTTTGAGCGAGTAATGATTGGGATGTTGTCGCCTGTGAGCGAACATCGATTATGACGCCGCTGCCATCGAGCATGCGTAGAAATGGGATGCCGCTATTGTAGAGCGAGTAATGAAATAGAGCTAATGAAACCATAAGTGAGAAACATGGATTGTCTATAATCATTGTTTAATGAATTGATGTTATTGTTTATGACATTGGTATATGGCTCATAGAATTGTTAATCAATGTAATGATTAACTGACATTTGGGAATTTGATGGTTTCAGTGTTTTGAGAACAGGGACAGTAGAGGAAACCCCGGATGAGGATGATGCCATCCAGGGAGTATATTTTGTATTTCATAGCATTTACCTTGTTGTAAATTATGAATTGTATTGTTGTGGTTATTGGTTTGGGATATTGGTATGCTCACCCCGTGTGGGGGCTGTCTCTGTTGGGGCAGGTGGTACAGGTGTAGCAGCAGCTTTGGAGTTGAGCTCGGGCTATTGATTGAGGTACTTCCAGGATCGAGGTACCAGAGCTGGATGGATAGGCGCTTAGATCCAGAGTCGAGATCGAGTTGCGCTTGAGAGGTGCTTCCAGGATCGAAGCACCAGTAACGGTATCCAGCAGAGTGTTTATACATTAGATACACGCTTATTCATTGGGGTGCTCTTATGTGAGTACATATTACGTGTATATGGAATGTATAAACGGGCTACGGCTCTTCTCTGTTCATTTATGGTCTACACGCAATTAGATATAGAATTGCTAAATGAACTAAGAGTATGTCAGTGTATTATGAGGGTGCATGCTATATGGATAATCATGGTTGGGGAATTTGAATATTATGTGGTTTAAATGCAAGAAATTTTCTGGATAGCATATGGTGTTGCACTTGCATATGGTTTTTCCCCTGATAGTATGATTATATGCACTAATGATATGGCTTAATACACTAATAACGGATTAAGGGCACGGGGGTCCTTACATTAGTGGTATCAGAGCCAGGTTAGCTCTTTGGGGCTGTTGAAGGCCTGGAACATGCTGATAAGGATGGGTAGCACATATTTATGCATGATAATAGTTAGTGTTGTGTGGCACAACTATTTTGCTTATGTGCATTTGTGATATGTGATCATAGTGAAACTATTATATGTCATGACATCTATAGAATCATAATATAACCTGGTGATTATGATTGTGAGTTGTGACACAGGACGACCAAATGGAGCATTTTGAAATGCATTGGGATACGGGAAGTACTTTGTACTCGTAGTTTATGCATTTACTCATTATAATCATATTGTGGGGAATATATCGTATGGTCATGGTTTGTGATTGTTCCTGTAGGAACACTATGACGCGAAAGGCTAAGGCCATGGTTGAAAGACACAAAACGGTAACCTGCATTTTATATACATCATGGAATTATGCATTGTGGTTGCATGTGTACATGTAGTGATGATTTTAATGCTTTGCCGCCAAATGTTGAAGCGAGGGGTGGGAGTGCCGCATGTCGCATTTGAGCGAGGTGCATTAAAATACACTCATGATGATGTATGTTGGAATATAGATTATGCTTTGTGATGCAGGTATGGATGAAATGCTTGGTGAATATCCCATGAGTCATTGTTATGGATGAGTGATGATTTTAAATGCTTGCCGCTACTTATTGTTTTGTGCCGCTAAAATGTGAAGCGAGGGGTGGGAGCGCCGCATGTCACATTGAAGCGTGGTTATCATATGAGGCGAGGAAAGAATATTTGCCGCTAAAATGTGAAGCGAGGGGTGGGAGCGCCGCATGTCCATTTAAGCGAGGTTATTCTATGCCGCCTATATGAAAAGCGAGGGGTGGGAGTACCGCATGTTTTATTTGAGCGAGGGGCATTAAAATACACTACCGTGACAATGACTAGGGATCGGCTATATTGATTGGCGATGGTTCATGCCGCCAGGTATATTGATAGCGATGGTTCATTCGGCTATATTGATTGGCGATGGTTCATGCCGCCAGGTATATTGATAGCGATGGTTCATTCGGCTATATTGATTGGCGATGGTTCATGCCGCCAGGTATATTGATAGCGATGGTTCATTCCGCTATATTGATTGACGATGGTTCATGCCGCCAGGTATATTGATAGTGATGGTTCATTCCGCTATATTGATTGGCGATGGTTCTTGCCGCCGGACATATTGATAGCGATGTCTCATTCCGCTATTCTATTGGCGATGGTTCATGCCGCCGGGTATTCTATTGACGATGATTCGTGCTACCGGATATTACATAGCGACTGGTCATTCCGCTACACATATGGCGATGGTTCATACCGCCGGATATCTATAGCGATGTCTTATGCCGCTGACTCTATGACGAGAGATCATGCCGCCGATTCTATAGCGATGGGTTATACCGCTATGTGCGTAGCGCTGGATTTTGTCGCCTACGAGCGATGGATGCTGCTTGTGTACCGCTGGTGGACGATGGATACAGGTATTCCGCTATCTTGATAGCAATGATGTATGGCATATTACTTTGTTAGCATTATTGTGGATACTACATGTTGCTATATATGCCATGTGTTTGACGATGAGATTGTGGATGTCGTGTATTGACATGTACCGTCATACGTTTGACGATGTTAATTGGATGTCATATGTTGACATATGCCGTCACGGGATGACGATGACATAGTTGATGTTCTATGTAGACGTGTAGCGTCGTTTTGATGATTAATACATTTATGTTATGTGTTGAGTTGTATGGTTTGAGTGCCTTTGGTGGGCACATGGTAGTGTCTGGGTCACTAGTTGACGAGACCATTATGCCGAGCAAGTTGCTCGAAGAATTATTGGGTGCACCGTACAGGGATTGTACCGCAGCACATATTTGGAGTATATATTGTTCGAGTAATGATACCCTTGGGTATACTCGCTGGTTTGGCTTAGGCCAAGTAATTGGTAGTAAGAGTAGTCATTGAGGAAACTACTCGCTTGTTGTTGTGATCTGCGGTAGGCGTGGTCACACCCACCCTGAGGGTGTGGGATAAGTCCTACTGGATTAGGATTGTTTCGTGGTTGAGCAAGGACACCGGGATGTCCATTATGCTTGGTGTTTTAGAGATATGTGAGTGATGACCCACAACTCGAATGGTTTGTACGGTATGGTCTACTGTGTGGAACGTATGAGACGTTGGTAGGCTTGATATGAGCCTTTGGAGGCAGCGCTTGTTAGCCAGATATCGTGGCAATGTTATAACGTGCTTCTGATAGCCGTTATACTGCTCGTGTGATTCGAGTTCAGTGAATCGTATGATGATACGAAGACTTTTGTAGTCTCTTTGTGGTATAGTTAGTGGAGTGGCACTACTATATTTACTTTATCTCTTGGAGAGATTTGGATGGTACTGTCATGGAGATAGCTAGTATTGGTTGAAGGTTGATCGTGAATCAACCATGGTAAGCCCTACTAGTGTTGGACTAGGTGATGGCTTCATACTTCCAGTGAGACGCTCGAGGAGACGTCTCCGGGGTAATGCTCGAGTTGTGTGGTACTATGGTAATAGTACAGGGCATCGTTGGTTGGGTATACCTGACGTATACGAGTTTCGATTTGATGATAGTGGCTTCGATGCACTATTCTGAACCTATTGCATATTTTGGTTCCGAGATATATATTGGTATGTATATCCAGTTTTCAGGACGGTGGTTCGAGGTTAGAGGGTCATGGACTCATGACACTATTCCTTTTGGGAAAGGCGGTATTGTTATACCTGCCGGTCGAATCTTTTGGGAGATTCATTGCTTTGGTTGTGTGGTGTTGATGTTGAAATCACACCCTTTGGTTTTGGTCTGTTGACCACTATTCTCCGTGGAGTGAGAATAATCGAGGCTTGGCAGTAAGTTTTGGGACTTTGGGTATGTTTGGAGATACCCGAGCCTATTGCTTTGAGTGTGCCTGTTGTGTTGGTGCTTGGACATGTATACCCGTGTGTGTATACGAATGTCAACTCTATCTCGTTCCTTGTTGAACGTCGGTTTAGTGTACTTGGTTTGATGAATCTCCGGTGGGAGATTGTGGCAATTTGTGATTGGTAATCTCGATAGCACGATGCATTCTGATGAATGATCGTGAGGGTTGTTTGACTTCCCCTGAGGAGGGATTGTCATGTTTTGGAACCATGGTAGTTCTTGTTGGATAATTCGATAGCCTTCCTGTTTTAGGATTGTTGAATCCCAGGATAAATGAGGGATGGCCAGGATTCGGATTTGTTTAGTGTCACGGTCGACACGTGTTTGGGAATGCAATTGTTTGTCTTGCATGTCCCCTGTGGAACTTGAGACCTTGTAGAGTCTCGATAGTGTGTTTTGGACCAAGATGGGATTTCTTGGAACACATGGTTGTGGACATCTGTAGTGATGTGTTTTGTGTGGATTAGTGACCGTGTTTTACCCGATTCGGATTGCAAGTGGTGCAATTACTCCTTTGAGAGGAGATGGACCGGGAAGCGAAAGCCGGATTTTCTGTGAGTATACTGTTGTATACTAATGGCCCACATCATAACGATGTGTGTTAAGCATCGTGGGCGATTGGTGGATATCATAGAGAGATATCTATGTTAGAACCAATGGTGTTTTGATGGATTTGCAGTCATGATGGACTGACTTCCGGGACGATTCACGTCGAGGTATGTTGTTATATTTCGGGTTTATATTGGTTTTGGCATTGCTCTATTGTAGAGCTTGATGCGAGATTGGTGTTCTCGCAGTTAATGATTCTATTCTTTTGTGGTCCAGAATCGGGGTTGTGACCTTATCTTGTTTGTGTAACCCTGGTGTTACGTAGGGTATGCCGGTGCAAATTTCGAGGACAAAATTTTATTAGTGGGGGATAATTGTGATGTCCGGGAATTATGGTGTTAATCCCGGTGTGGTATTAATCCTTGATGGATTTTTAATTGTGGCAATTAGGAATTAATTGCGTTTTGCGTCTCCCGAGGTTGTTTAATCGGGCATTTGGGATCGTTGGATCCAAAGGTTGAGATTGTATTCTCATTTCGGTGGAAAACCTATGAGTTGGGTTTTCGGTGGGACTTGGTGTCCGGGGTGCTTTTGTTGGGGCCTGTATGAGGATTTGATGTTGGAGAGAGAGTTTTTGAAAACAGATGATTTTTAATGAATCATGATGTATTTGTGGAGGTATTGGTGTGTTGGGGTATTTTTGCTATATATACCCGTTGGACTCGGGATTCCGTCATTTGGAATCCATTTCTCTCATCTCCTCCCCCCTCTCACGCCACCTTCACCCAAAACCCTTCCCCTTCCCTTTGGTTGAAGCAAAATCGATAGAACTCGATTTAGGGGCCGGCTTTTCTCGAAGATAATCAGGTATTAATCTTCCCCTCGTCATTGTCTTCGTTTGGTAGTAGTATTGTAGAGTTTGGTTGGGTATTGTCTTGGCTATGGCATTTGGGGGTTTTGGGTTAAAATCCAAAATGTTGATTTCAGTGTTTTCATGGAGTTTAATTGTTGTATTTGAGGTGTTGAGGTTGTATGGGGTGTTGGTTTGGAGTTGGGTGTGAAAAACACCATTAAAACTCGAGTTTTTCGGAAAATCGCAGTCCGCGATCGATCTTGGCGAGGCACCGATCGATCGCGAAGAGCTACTGAAAATTTGAGGAAGATGTACAGTATCGGCGATCGATCGCGAAAAGTGGGCGATCGATCGCGAGGGTCTCAGCGATCGATCGCGAATTGTGGCGATCGATCGCGGATTGATTTTTTTTCGGGCAGTAGACTTGCGCGATCGATCGCGCTTGATGGGCGATCGATCGCTGCCCTGTTTCCTTTGTTTTTTTCAAAATTTTGGAAAATGTCGGGATTTTGGAATCGGGGTTTTAAGGGTGCCGTTTCCAGGGCAATGTCTACATTCCTATGGGAATGCTATGCTTTTAAAATGGATTAGTTGAGGCCAAAGTTTAATAAAACGGAATTCCCGGTTGAATTCTTGGTTATCTTTTAAACTTGTTAATGGAATATTTTGGGTTTTATGCATGCTTAGCCGGGGGGCTTTTATTTTGGTGATCGTCATGGATTGACGATATGATTGGGAGTCTTGAACGTGCTTGGACACGTGGTTGCATGCTTATACTTGATTGTGAGTTGTTTATGTGTTTTAGCACATAACTCTCGAGGTAAGGAACTCAAGCAAAGTTTGGACTCAAGCTACAGAATTATAAGGTACGTATGACGTACGAGCATAGCCCTTTAATATAATTGCAATTGTTGAGTGCTTGGTACACTGTATTGCAATGAATGTGTGTGGAAATGCATGACACATGGTATTAGCAATAAACGGAGATTGAAATGCATGGTTTATTGTACTTGCTTCAAATATCTATATATGCATTGAGAATTGCATGGTGCCACTTTTGAGCGAGTAATGATTGGGATGTTGTCGCCTGTGAGCGAACATCGATTATGACGCCGCTGCCATCGAGCATGCGTAGAAATGGGATGCCGCTATTGTAGAGCGAGTAATGAAATTGAGCTAATGAAACCATAAGTGAGAAACATGGATTGTCTATAATCATTGTTTAATGAATTGATGTTATTGTTTATGACATTGGTATATGGCTCATAGAATTCTTAATCAATGTAATGATTAACTGGCATTTGGGAATTTGATGGTTTCAATGTTTTGAGAACAGGGGCAGTACAGGAAACCCCGGATGAGGATGATGCCATCCAGGGAGTATATTTTGTATTTCATAGCATTTACCTTGTTGTAAATTATGAATTGTATTGTTGTGGTTATTGGTTTGGGATATTGGTATGCTCACCCCGTGTGGGGGCTGTCTCTGTTGGGGCAGGTGGTACAGGTGTAGCAGCAGCTTTGGAGTTGAGCTCGGACTGTTGATTGAGGTACTTCCAGGATCGAGGTACCAGAGCTGGATGGATAGGCGCTTAGATCCAGAGTCGAGATCGAGTTGCGCTTGAGAGGTGCTTCCAGGATCGAAGCACCAGTAACGGTATCCAGCAGAGTGTTTTATACATTAGATACACGCTTATTCATTGGGGTGCTCTTATGTGAGTACATATTACGTGTATATGGAATGTATAAACGGGCTACGGCTCTTCTCTGTTCATTTATGGTCTACACGCAATTAGATATAGAATTGCTAAATGAATTAAGAGTATGTCAGTGTATTATGAGGGTGCATGCTATATGGATAATCATGGTTGGGGAATTTGAATATTATGTGGTTTAAATGCAAGAAATTTTCTTGATAGCATATGGTGTTGCACTTGCATATGGTTTTTCCCCTGATAGTATGATTATATGCACTAATGATATGACTTAATACACTAATAACGGATTAAGGGCACGGGGGTCCTTACAAACAAAGTGTTGTTCGTCCAACTATCCAAGAATTACATGTGATGTAATTGACAAAGTGTTGTCTACCTAAATAACCGAGTCTTGGGCGATTAGCCAAAACTAACTCAAGATTAGGCGAAATATGGATCTTGGCCCACTAAAGGTTTCGAGGGTTGATATTTTTTAAACAAAATAGTGGGAGTATCATTTAATATAAGACCATGTTAAATGATTAAATCATAAACTTATTTTGCATATTTATATTGTAGATATCCATGGCAACTAACAATACAACAAGCACATTATCACTGCGACCTTGAGAAGGACAAATTAAATGGGACAAACTTCCTAGACTGGTATAGGAATCTGAGGATAGTCCTCAAGCAAGAAAAGAAACAATATGTCCTAGAGGAACCCTTACCTGTTGAGGAACCTCCCTTGACGGCTACTAGAGCCGATAAAGATGCTTACAAGAAGCATCAGAATGACGCACTTGATGTTGGCTGCCTTATGCTTGCCACCATGAACTCTGAGCTTCAGAAGCAACATGAGGAAATGGAGGCGTTCGATATGATCTAACACTTAAAGCAATTGTACCAACAGCAAGCTAGACAAGAGAGGTATGACGTCTCTAAAGCGTTGTTCCAGTGCAGGATGGTAGAGGGAAGCCTAGTTGGAACTCATGTACTCAAGATGATTGGATACATTGAGAATCTGGAGAAGCTGGGTTTTCCATTGGACCAAGAGTTGGCCCCGATGTGATCTTGCAATCGTTGCCTGAGAGCTTCAGTCAATTTGTAGTAAATTACAATATGACTGACATGGAAAAGACTCTACCACAATTACTTTGTATGTTGAGAACATATGAAGCGAATACAAAGAAGACTAAGGCCACAAATGTTCTTATTGTGAATAAGGGCAAAGGAAAGGCCAAAGCTAAAGGCAATAAGAAAGCAAAGAAGGTCTTTGTTAAATCTAAGCCAAAGTCTTATGCACTGAAGCCAAAGGGAGGGATAGCAAAGGAAGGGAATTGTTTCCATTGCGGTGAGACCGGTCATTGGAAAAGGAACTGCAAAGTATATCTGGAGGATCTCAAGAAAGGAAGTGTGACTTCCACTTCAGGTATTTTTGTTATAGAAGTCAATTATCTACTTCTTCATCTTGGGTATTAGATACTGGATGTGGATCTCACATTTGTGTAAATGTGCAGGACCTAAAAAAGAGTAGATTGTTGGCGAAAGGCGAGGTAGATCTCCGAGTTGGAAATGGAGCAAGAGTTGCTGCATTAGCTATAGGAGATTATCATTTATCTTTGCATTCTGGTTTATCGTTGGTTTTAAAAGACTGTTATTTTTTGCCTTTAATTACCAAAAACATTATTTCTATTTCTTGTTTGGACAAGTATGGATTTTCATTTATTATAGAGGACAACTGTTGTTCATTTATTTAAATGATATGTTTTATGCTAGTGTACAAATGATGAATGGTCTTTATTTATTAAATCTTGATATGCCTGTCTATAACATAAATACTAAAAGGATTAAAAATAATGATTGTAATCCAACTTATCTCTGGCATTGTCGCTTGGGCCACATAAACGAGAAGCGCATATCTAAACTTCATAAGGATGGAGTATTAGATTCATTCGATTTTGAATCATATGAAACATGCGAGTCTTGTTTAATGGGCAAGATGACTAAAGCCCCTTTCAAAGGACATGTTGAAAGGGCAAATGTTTATTGGGACTAATACATAGTGATGTATGTGGATCAATAAGTACACAAGCTAAAGGTGGTTTTCAGTACTTCGTTACATTTACTGATGATCTCAGTAGATATGGGTATGTGTACCTAATGAAGCACAAGCATGAAACCTTTGAAAAGTTCAAAGATTTCAAGAATGAAGTACAAAACCAACTTGGCAAAAGTATCAAAATCCTTCGATCAGATCGAGGAGGTGAATACTTAAGCCAAGAGTTTCATGACTATCTAAAGGAGTATGGGATAGTCCCACAACTCACTCCTCCGTATACTCCACAATGGAATGGTGTATCCGAGAGGAGAAATCGAACCTTGTTGGACATGGTTAGATCAATGATGAGTCATGCAGATCTTCCGATATCGTTTTGGGGACACGCTCTAGAAACAGCGATTTTCTTACTGAACCGTGTTCCATCTAAATCAGTGAAAAAGACACCATATGAGATATGGACTGGGAAGCGTCCTAGTATGTCTTTTATGAAGATTTGGGGTTGTGAGGCTTTCGTTAGACGTCACGCCACTAACAAACTTGGACCCAAATCTGATAAGTGTTTATTTGTGGGGTATCCTAAGGAAACGAAAGGATACTATTTCTATTATCCCACCGAGAACAAAGTAGTTGTTGCTCGGACTGGTGTATTTCTTGAAAGAGAATTTATTTCTAGAAAAACCAGTGGGAGAAAAATAGAACTTAGTGAAGTTCAACCACAAGAAAACACTGAACCTGAGATTGAGATGGAAACAGAGCAGGCACCGCAAGCTGTTGTGGAAGAAGTACCTGCTCAAGAGACACAAGCCCAGCGTAGGTCTGTAAGAGAACACCGGGAGCCACAGAGATATGGATTTCTTGTGACTCAACAAGGTGACTTACTACTTATTGATGAGGATGAGCCGTCATCTTATCAACAAGCTATAATGGGCACTGATTCTGAGAAATGGCAAGAGGCCATGAAATCTGAGATGGAATCCATGTACGCAAACCAAGTATGGACTTTGGTTGATCCACCTGAAGGGGTACGACCCATAGGGTGCAAATGGATTTTCAAGAAAAAGACCGATATGGATGGTAATGTACAAACCTATAAAGGTCGGCTGGTTGCAAAAGGATTCAAACAAATTCATGGTATTGACTATGATGAAACCTTTTCACCAGCGGCCATGGTTAAATCCATAAGGATCTTACTTGCAATAGCTGCATTTCATTATTATGAAATCTGGCAGATGGATGTCAAAACAGCTTTCCTTAATGGAAATCTGCTCGAGGATGTGTACATGACACAGCCTGAGGGTTTTGTCGATCCAAAGGATGCTGGAAAGATATGCAAGCTACAACGATCCATTTATGGATTGAAGCAAGCTTCTCGGAGTTGGAATCTTCGTTTTGATGATGCAATCAATGAGTTTGATTTTATCAAAAATGTAGATGAACCTTGTGTCTACAAGAAGGTCAGTGGGAGCATAATCATTTTCCTAGTGTTGTATGTAGATGACATACTTCTCATTGGGAATGATATCCCTGTCTTACAATCTGTAAAGATTTGGCTAGGGAACTGCTTTTCGATGAAAGACTTGGGAGAAGCCACCTATGTATTAGGAATCAAGATCTATAGAGATAGATCGAGAAGGCTTCTTGGCCTAAGTCAAAGTACATGCATAGACAAAGTGCTAAAACGGTTTAGCATGCAAGAATCAAAGAAAGGATTCGTGCCTATGACACATGGTATTTATATCTCGAAGGAACAGTGTCCTTCAACACCAGATGAGAGACAACGCATGAGTAAGATTCCATATGCGTCAGCTATTGGATCTATCATGTATGCCATGCTATGTACTCGTCCCGATGTATCGTATGCTTTGAGCATGACGAGCAGATATCAAGTTGATCCAGGTGAAGGTCACTGGATTGCTGTCAAGAATATCCTGAAGTACTTGAGAAGACTACGGATACATTCTTGAATTATGGAGGTGAGGAAGAGTTCAATGTAATGGGTTACACTGATGCAAGCTTCCAAACCGACAAAGATGATTTTCGATCGCAATCTGGATATGTGTATTGCCTAAATGGAGGTGCTGTGAGCTGGAAGAGTTCAAAGCAAGAGACAGTAGCCGATTCTACAACGGAAGCTGAGTATATTGCTGCCTCGGATGCAGCAAAGGAAGCTGTTTGGATCAGGAAGTTCATTTCTGAACTTGGAGTGGTGCCTAGCATTAAAGATCCGATAGAACTCTATTGTGACAACAATGGAGCGATCGCATTGGCTAAGGAACCTAGATCTCACCAAAGATCCAAGCACATACTTCGGCGCTTTCATTTCATTCGAGAAATCGTTGAAAGGGGAGATGTTAAAATATGCAAAGTACCAACAGATGATAATGTATCTGACCCATTGACGAATCAACTGTCATAGGAGAAGCATGATCGTCATACTAGATCTCTAGGCATTAGGTATATGTCTGAGTGGTCTTAGTGCAAGTGGGAGATTTGTTGGGATATGCCCTAAGACATGTCATTGGATGATTTTTTGACATACAATGTTTATGATTTTATGAATGGCAATTCATTATTATATATTATTCGTTCTGTGCAATGTGAATTAATATATATGTTAATGTCCTTAGAATAATATTGTATTATTCTTAAACATTGTCCGTAGTCAAGTATTATCATGAATCGGGATAATGATAATACATAGAGACTAGTATGTGTTGATTGATGAATTGTTCATTGATATGAGATATCAAATCAACACATGGGTACATGTTAGAGAACGATGTACTGGACAGACCCACCATGAGAATGCTACATGGATAGTTATATGAGCATCATAAGCAATTCTCATAGTGATAATAATGTATGTAATCCTTACGACTTGTGATCATCAGAGATCCCAACATAAGGAGTTATGTATCTTGATATTGTCAAACGTTACCGGTAACAGGGTAAACTATAAAGGTGACTATTGGATACACTATGAATTATGTAGAAGGATGTTGACTGATCGAGATAGGATTTGTCCCTCCTATATAACAGGAGATGTGTTTGGCCCTTGATCAAGTGAGACTAAAATGCATGGCCATGCTCGAATGAGTCGATATGAGATATCGAGCTTATTCGTTTATTCTAGTTCTACTTGGGGATCAAGAAATAAAGATTGAATATACGAGTATGACTATTTCATGACTCGTGTTCAATCTAAACACAAAGGACAAAGGGATTAAGTTACATGGTTAATATTATCACAAGTTCTAAAGGTTATGTCGAGTCATTGACATTCTTGTAATTTGGGTAGCCTTGATGTGTTGCTAGACACCGCTTTTTGCTTGTAACGTAAAATGAGATTTTATGTCACTGCCAACATTACAAGATCATATCGGGTCGCACAAAAGATTAAATCGATTAAGGGAATTAAATTCATTGGATGAATTAATTAATTAATTAAGAAGAGTCTTAATTAAATGATTACAATGATTTAATTAAATCATGGGTTTGGGCCCATGAGGCTTTGTGAAAGCCTTTAATTAAATCATATATAATAATAACAAGGTGATTAATTGTTAATTGATTCCTTGATATGAAAATTAACCTAGCCACCAAAGCTTGAGAAGCTCTCGGCCCCCTCTCATCATAGCTCTCGGCTTCATCATAGTCGAAGGGCTTCTTGAGTGATTTCCGGCCATCTTTCGATTGTGAATCGAGTGTGCTTCGTGTATTGGTTTAAGAACAAATCTAGCACTTTGTTCTTAAACTATCCCTTCCCGATTTAATCGTGTGGATACCGTAGAGGCAAGACCTTGGAGGTGTTGCTCGTGACTCGGAATCGTTGGACGTGGTGCTACGTTGAATATGCTCAAACATGCTACAAGGGTGAGACTTTTGTAATCCCTAATCCGATATGACAACCTATGTATAGATCCGGTGTCTTGTAATCCATAAAAAAATTTATTCCGTTGCGTTGCTATTCATGATGGATTACTTACACTTTCTTCATCGTGTTTGCTCGGTTTGGTCATTTTTCATCATTTTTAGCTTATTTCCTCCACTTTTACACATTTGGACCTAGATTCCTGAAATACACAAATATATACCAAAACGCGTAATATTGTCCAGGAATCACTACAAAAACACATCTAATCTTATAGCAAATTAAGTGTAAAAATCACACTTATCAACTCCCCCAAACTTAAGCTTGATCCTCTCGAGCAAGAAATAAGTTCAAAATGTTGAGTTCAATATTGAGGATCCAAATAAACCAATTCACAGTCAATCATGTAGCTCAGACATCTCACTTACAGACGAACAAGAGTCAATCAGAAAATTTAACAAGTTGTGTTTTCTCCTAGATCAAGCAACATGTCTCCAAATTAGAAAGTGCGTGTGTGCTTTTGTCACTTTCAAGTTTCATGCAAATTTCATAGATCAAATCATGCTAGTCAATGAAAGTTAAGATTATTGTTGAGCACCCCATAGTCCTATTTTCAAACACTTCTTCACTAATATAGTCATTCCCTAGATTTGGATCAAAATGTCTTTTTAAGCTTGTAAAGTTAGGCCTAGGTGTTGGCTTCAAAGAAAAAATAGGATAGCACAAAGAAGATAGTATAATCATGTAATGTTCATAATTTAGCACAAATTTTGAGCTTATCTTCTTTTTCTTTCTAGCCTTGGCCATTTGGGTCTTATTTAGTCACTAATTTCTCAAGCCTTTTTCTATTCTTTTCTTTTCTCATTCATCAATTTTTTTTCAACAATAAGCTCATCCAAATATATCAATTCATGTGCATCTAATGAGATTCATCATATTCCCTTTAGGTAAGGCTAATTTTTTTCCAATTTAAGCTCAACTAGGTAGGTATAATGAGTTGCCAAAAAAATTGTTGAATGGGGGCTAATATTATGTTAAACATACACCATTCTTTTTCAATCATAGACCGGTTATCAGAAAATAAACCGTTATAAAAAGTTTGTACCTAAAGCCAGATAGGGAGGCTATGATGTGGGCATCTCAGCATTAAATCCTTAAAACGCTCCCAAGCCTCGTACAATGTCTCTGGGTCATGTTGGGCAAACGTTGTGATATCATTGCGCATGGTGGGAAGGTTTTTGATATAAAATCTTACACCATCCCATCCCACGTGGTGATAGAACCTGTAGGCAATGATTGCAACCAAGATTTTGCTTTATCGCTTAAAGGGAAGGGGAATAAGCGTAACCTGATGGCGTCTTCATTATTGTGCTTGAAGGTATCACAAATCTCCAAGAAGTTAGAGATGTGGGCATTTGGATCATGAGTAGCTGCTCCCCCAAACTAGACCGAGTGTTGGATCATCTGTATGATAGCAGGCTTGATCTCGAAATTGATAGCCTGGATGCTCGGTGTAGTGATACTAGACAGTGATCCATGGAATGAAGGATGGGCATAGTTCATGAGTGATCGTCTATTAGGCACCTCTTCGTTCCGTCTTTCATCTCTTCCACCTCCTCCTTCATTGTTTTCAGCTATTGCTTGAACTTCTCTTAGTCTCATAAGAAGAGTTCTCTCAATTTCAGGGTCAAAAGGCTCAAGTGTCGGTTGTTCACTCCTTATCATGCACTAGGGAGTAATAACCTGCAAAAATCCAACCAACGAGATGGCAGTAGTATAGTGATATTAGAGAAGAATAAAAAAAGTCCTGAGGACAAAATGTTGAAAACAAAATAAAAAAATGGCTAAACTACAGTCAACTAATGTCGTATGATATTACTTAAACTAGTCCACGGTAACGGTGCCAAAAACTTGATCGCTATTTATTTAAACAGAAAATTCCAGTGTAGCGATTTATACCGCAAGTTTACGGTGTCAAATTTTAGTATAATGATATGAAAAGTACGAGTGTCGAACCCAAGCGAACTAGAAATAAGTACCAAATTCAACTAATTTAACTTATTTAGCCTACGGAAATTGGTTATGATTATTTAACTAAATTGACTAATAACTCAATATTCAACCCAAACAAGTAGTAGAGAATGAAAATAGATTCAATAGAGACAATTATCAAGACTTTGGTTCACCCATGTTATCCCCCATAATTCGCCTATTAATTAAGATTTATTCAAACGATCTAAGGTGACGAGTTTTCCTAATGCACTTATTATACCTTGGTCCGGTTATAACAAATCAAATACGAACGTTACAATAAGCTACTCTTGTATCCTTATTGAACAATCAATATTGTATGTCTATCTATGAAAATTACAAGCCTTCGATTACTAGATATCTATAGCTTCACACTTGTATTTGAATTTATCTCTCGATCTCAGACTGAAATCCACGACATATATTATTATATCGTATTACAATTTTATCTCTCGATCTCAGTTGCAATAAATAATCATTCAAAGGTGATCACTCATTCAAAAGCATGAATCACAATAAATTATACACAAAGATATGTAAGAATCAATCCAAAACCTTAATCTGAATTATGGGTTCATACAAAGGATCCCCTAAGTCTTGACAACAAACTTAGCCAACAATAGTAATCAAATAATAATGCATAAAATTATTTTGCAACATTCTAAACATCAAAATCTAAGACTACATGATAAATAAGTTCAGAAATACGATAGTAGCGATAGACGTTGACTCCTTGCGTTGCTCCATCGTCCCGTCTCTTCCGATGCATCTTCTCCTTCAATGGTTTGTGGTGTATGGATGATGGTGGTTGATGGAGAGTGATGGACGCTGTGGTTGTAGGTTAAATTATGAGCCAAAAAGTCCAATTTCGTCCAAGTCAATTCCATAAATAGTGGTGGAGGAGTTTCATATCCTTTGGACTCAAAATAACCAAGAAGGAAACAAAAACTCAAGTTTTTCGTGTTTGGCGATCGATCGCGAGAAAGTGCTGATCGATCGTCAAACCATATTGTTTTTATTTTTAAAAATATGAACACTGGCGATCGATCGCCCAGAATTGCCGATCGATCGCCAAATATTTCTTGATCGTGACAATCGATCGGTAGATTATGGTGATCGATCGCCGCTCTTGAATATCAACAATTTGAGATTTCGTCCTTTCTTCATCGTGTTTGCTCGGTTTGGTCATTTTTCATCATTTTTATTTCCTTCACTTTTACACATCTGGACCCAGATTCCTGAAATACACAAATATATACCAAGCGCGTAATATTGTCCAGGAATCACTACAAAAATACATCTAATCTTATAGCAAATTAAGTGTGAAAATCACACTTATCAACTCCCCCAAACTTAAGCTTGGTCGTCTCGAGCAAGAAATAAGTTCAAAATGTTGAGTTCAATATTGAGGATCCAAATAAACCAATTCGCAGTCAATCATGTAGCTCAGACATCTTACTTACAGACGAACAAGAGTCAATCAGAAAATTTAACAAGTTGTGTTTTCTCATAGATCAAGCAACATGTCTCCAAATCAGAATGTGCATGTGTGCTTTTGTCATTTTCAAGTTTCATGCAAATTTCATAGATCAAATCATGCTAGTCAATGAAAGTTAAGATTATTGTTGAGCACCCCATAGTCCTATTTTCAAACACTTCTCCACTAATGTAGTCACTCCCTAGATTTGAATCAAAATGTCTTTTTAAGCTTGCAAAGTTAGGCATATGTGTTGGCTTTAAATAAAAAATAGGATAGCACAAAGAAAATAGTATAATCATGTAATGTTCATTATTTAGCACAAATTTGAGATTCTCTTCTTTTTCTTTTCTAGCCTTGGCCATTTGGGTCTTATTTAGTCACTAATTTTCTAAGGCTCTTTCTATTCTTTTCTTTTCTCATTCATCAAATTTTTTTCAACAATGAGCTCATCCAAATATATCAATTCATGTGCATCTAATGAGATTCATCATATTCCCTTTAGGTAAGGCTAATTTTTTTCCAATTTAAGCTCAACTAGGTTGGTATAATGAGTTGCCAAAAAATTGTTGAATGGGGGCTAATATTATGTTAAACATACACCATTCTTTTTCAACTACGCTTAAAAATGGATACTAGGGGTTGATTTATACATGGTAAGCTTGAAAGGCTCAAAACGGTCCAAAGATCGCCCAGATCATCTCCTATTCAAGTTCATGACTATAAAATTTTATCGGCGCCTCGTGATTTTGGAATCTAGTCTCGGTCGATGTGATGAATTTGGTCAACTATTCCTCCATACTCGGTTTAGGGGCATACCCCGGTTGTGGTTGGGGATAGTTCCTTGGCCCCGTATTGTATGTATTTGGATAGGGGTAGTTGGACGGCGATCGGTTCCCTACAAAATTAGCACTCTCAACAGTTTGAACAACCTACAAAATTAGCACTCTCAACAGTTTGAACAAAAGGATTACCTGCTTGGCATTCAGTGCTTGGATGTCCTCCTTGGCAAAGTTCGCATGTTACAGCTTGAACTTGCATTGCATGCATGCTCAAGATGTCAATTTTTTGTTCAGTGTTTCCAACTGGGCAGCTAGGGCAGTGACTTCACCCACTTCAAGTATTCCTGCTTGCTTTTTCGGCACGTTCCTTTCGGACCGCCGTTGACAACTATTAGCGGCCATCTCCTCCAACAGCGTATAAGCCTCTTTAGGCGTCTTTCTCATCATAGTACCTCTTGATGCCGCATCATTCATAGAACGGTTATCAAAAAATAAACTGTTATAAAAAGTTTGTACATGCAGCCAGATAGGGAGGCGATGATGTGGGCATCTCCGTAGTAAATCCTTAAAACGCTCCCAAGTCTCGTACAGTGTCTCTGGTTCATGTTTGGAAAACGTTGTGATATCATCTTGGATGGTGGGAAGTATTTTGATATAAAAGCTTGCACCATCCCATCCCATCCCACGTAGTGATAGAACCTGTAGGCAATGACTGAAACCAAAATTTTGCTTTATCTCGTAAAGAGAAGGGGAATAAGCGTACTCTGATGGCGTCGTCAAAAACGTCATTGTGCTTGAAGGTTTCACAAATCTCCAAGAAGTTGGAGATGTGGGCATTTGGATCATCAGTAGCCTCTCCCCCAAACTGGTCCGAGTGTTGGATCATCTCTATGATAGCAGGCTTGATCTCAAAATTGATAGCCTGGATGCTCGGTCTAGTGATACTAGACAGTGATCCATGGAATGAAGGATGGGCATAGTTCATGAGTGATCGTCTACTAGGCATCTCTTCGTTCCGTCTTTCATCTCTTCCACCTTCTCCTTCAATGTTTTTAGCCATTGCTCGAACTTCTCTTAGTCTCATAAGAAGAGTTCGTTCAATTTCAGGGTCAAAAGGCTCAAGTGTCGGTTGTTCACTCCTCTAGGGAGTAATAACCTGCAAAAATCCAACCAAAGAGACGACAGTAGTAGAGTAATAGTATAGAAGAAGAAAAAAATCGAAACAAAATAAAAAAAATGGCTAAACTACAGTCAACTAATGTCGTATGATATTACTTAAACTAGTCCCCGGCAACGGCGCCAAAAACTTGATCGCTATTTATTTTAAACAGAAAATTACAGTGTAGTGATTTATACCGCAAGTGCACGGTGTCATGTTTTAGTATAATGATATGAAAAGTACGAGTGTCGAACCCACGAGTACTAGGAAATAAGTACCCAATTCAACTAGTTTAACTATATTTAGCCTACAAAAACTGGTTATGATTATTTAACTAAATTGACTAATAACTCAATACTCAACCCAACAAGCAGTTGAGAATGAAAACAGAATCAATAGAGACAATTGTCAAGACTTTGGTTCACCCATGTAATCTCCCATAATTCGCCTATTAATTAAGATTTAAATTCAAACTATCTAAGGTGACGAGTTTTCCTAATGCACTTGTTATACCTTGGTCCGGTTATAACAAATCTAATATTAATGTTACAATAAGCTACTCTCGTATCCTTTTTGAACAATCAATATTGCACGTCGATCTATGAAAACTACTAGCCTTCGATTACTAGATATCTATAGCTATCACATGTTTATTTGACTTTATCTCTCGATCTCAGTCTGAAATCCATGACATAAATTACTATATCGTATTACAATTTTATCTCTCGATCTCAATTGCAATAAATAATAATTCAAATGTGATCACTATTTCAAAAGCGTGAACACAACAAATTATGCACAAAGATATGTAAGAATCAATCAAAACCCTTAGTTTGAATTATTGGTTCATACAAAGGATCCCCTAAGTCTTGAAAACAAACTTAGCCAACAATATTCATCAAATAATAATGCAAAAAATTGATTTGTAGCATTCTAAACATCAAAATCTAAGACATAAACAATAAATAAGTTCAGAAATACGATAGTAACGATAGGTGTTGACTCCTTGTGTTGCTCCTTCGACCCGTCTCTTCCGATGCGTCTTCTCGTTCAATGGTTTGTGGTGTATGGATGATGGTGGTTGATGGAGAGTGATTGAGGCTATGGTTGTAGGTTAAATTATGAGCCAAGAAGTCCAATTTTCGTCCAAGTTAATTCCATAAATAGTGGTGAAGGAGTTTCATATCCTTTGGACTCAAAATAACCAAGAAGCAATGTTGCACGGATACGGATACGCGGATACGTGGATATGCAGATACGTGTACGATTGCACGGGATTTTTGAAATTTGTAGGATACGATACGTCTGGATACGGTAAATTTTATTAATTTATTTATATATATATAAATATATAATTAATAATATTTGTAAGAAATCAAGTTTCAAGCATATAATCAACATTAAACACATTAGAAATCAGAATAAAGTTGCAATCTCACCAACTTCATGACAAATGGTAAAATATTAATCCAGGACATCTAAAAACTTCAAGCATATAATCAACATTAAACACATTAAGGTGGTTAGGAAATAGAGAATAAGTTAAATAATTTAATTTTAATTACAGTTTCAACCATATTTTAAAAAAAAATTCCGAAAGTTCCCGTATCTAATCCGTGTCGGATACGGTCAGCGACGTATCTTGACCGTATCCGAAACGTATCCGAAATAAAAACTTAATTTTTGTTCCCAGATACACCACGTGGCGTATCCAGTATCTATCGGTGCCGTATCCGCGCGTATCCGTATCCCAGAAGTATCCGATACTTGATCGTGAAATTTTTTGGAGTATCGGTGCAACATAGCCAAGAAGGAAACAAAATCTCGAGTTTTTTGGGTTTGGCGATCGATCACAAGAAAGTGTCGATCAATGGCCAAACCATACTGTTTTTATTTTTCAAAAATATGAACACTGACGATCGATCGCCCGAAATTGCCAATCGATCGCCAAATATTTCTGGATCGAGGCGATCGATCGGTAGATTATGGCGATCGATTACTGGTCTTGAATATCAACAATTTGCGATTTCATCCTTTCTTCATCGTGCTTGCTCGGTTTTGTCATTTTTCATCATTTTTAGCTTATTTCCTCCACTTTTATGCATTTGGACCTAGATTCCTGAAATATACAAATATATACCAAAATGCGTAATTTTGTCCAGGAAACACTACAAAAACACCTCTAATCTTAGCAAATTAAGTGCAAAAATCACACATATCATCTGATAAAGTTGGATCAAAGTTCCAGCGTCCTTTTCACCATACTTGAGATTTCTGATCTCACCAGCAAGTGCTGAAATGGATTCTGACATATGATTCAGCTGTTGTTCAAGATTAGTAAGGTGGTGATCTGCTGGTTCTGGATCAGAGGATTTAGGAAAGAAGTCTTTTGGTATGTCATCAGTAGATATCAGAATATCTACAGCAGGCATAGAAACCGAAGGCTCTACTGCAGATAATAACGCAACAGCAGTAGATACCTCAGCATTACCCAGTTCAGTGACATCCTCACCAGGTGGTCCCAAAAATTTAACAGCAAGGGATGATGGTTGAGTTTGATCATCAATATGTTCAAAATGGGAAGACATATGGTCAACATGTTCGATAATAGGTAAAGAAATAAAAGAGGCAATGTTAGGGTCAACAAATATTTGTTTTTGTCAGGTGTAGGTGAGAGGGAACAATGGCTAAAGCATTTTCGGGTTCATGCATTGTGGCTTCAGTATTGTCAGCATTCTCATAAGAGGGAGTGATTTCAGCCACCACTGACTGAATGGCTGTATCTACGTTAGTAATATCTACCTTTGGTAGAGTCAACTGTTGATTTGGAGAGCAGAGGAGTGTAGGTTGATCAGTGGGACATCCATCCGCAGATGTTGGGGTGTCTGCTATGATTTCAATAGAAGTTTGGACTGGGAAGACTCCAGTGGGGAGCTTTCAACAGCTTGCAGCTTGGTTAGGTCCACTGTATCTTCATCAACTTGATACGAGGTGGAGTGGACTCTATACCCGAACGAAGGAAATTGAATACACCTTTATGTCATGCAGAGTTTGTTGTGCTAGGTTGAGGTGTGCTTCCAGAAATTGAAGAACATCCATATCATTATTTGTTGTGCCCGAAATTTGATTGAACTCCTTGTACCTGGTTAAAGTTATTGAGACGAGTCTTAATCCGATGTTAACCCATCCGTCAAATAAGGTCAGCTTTATCTGAACAAAGGCTTTGGCTCTCTCAAGTCCACTGCATTCGTATAGACCTCAATAGGGTATTTTCCTCTTCCAGCAGGGACGGCCATCGGAAGAGTTGGAACTTCCGATCTTTGGTGGTTGAAGACTCATGATGCTGGATGTCTTCTATGTATAGATGTCAAACGGGCCGTGCCGGGCTGGCACGGCCCATATCAATATATATTTTTTTTCGTTTTTTTAACTTTTTTTTTTGTTTAATTTTATTTATTTAAATATAATAATATTATATTTAAATATAGATTGGCACAATATATTTGTAAAATCAAAATATATTGACTACGAATTGAAAAACTACAAATTACATTGAACAAAGAAAATAACAAATTACAAAAGAGTTTAAAGAAATATGCTAATTTTCTTCATTTTCATCCGAAGAAACATCATGTCCTCCCAAACCTTGTAAGCGGCTATCAGCATCCAACCAATCCTTTAAAAGAATACACATCTCCACAGTGTTTGGTTTCATTCTACTTCTTTTTTCATCAATGACTCTTCCACCTGCACTAAAACAAGACTCCGATGGAACTGTGGATATCGGAGGAGTTAGTAGATCACGTGCCATTATGGAAAGTACTGGCCAAAGTCTAGCATTGTCTTTCCACCATGCCAAAACATCAAAAGTTTCTAATTCTTGTTCACTGAAATTTATGACTTGGTTTAGATATAACTGAAGCTCAGTAAATGAAGATGTATTAGAACTAGAACTAGAAAAAGCGGAAGTAGTGTCTTGTCTTCCTCTTAACATTGTCCACACAAAACCCTTACTACTACTAGCACCACTACTACCACTTTCTCTTAGTGGAATTGCTCTAGAATTATGTAACGAATCATATAAAGAAAACAAAGCAAACAAACATTTGTTAATGCGCTATTTCTCTTGATTAATATTAATATTCTCATAAGCCATGTTGATGTAATAAGATTCTATTATAATTTCTACACTATATAATTTTAATCTAGGATCCAGAATTGATGCCAAGCAATTCAACATAGGAATAGTTTTCCAGTATTTTTTAAATTTATACTCCATTGGTTCGACAATACCTGTAAAAAACGGATCAGATCTATGTAATGTAAAACATTCACTAATTTCATAAATTTTATTCAAAAATATTGAAGAAGTTGGATAATAACAGCCCGAAAATAAATTGGTAGCATCATAAAGCGGTTCTAAAAAATTACAAATATTAGAAGCAATTTTCCAATCAGTTTCTTCAATATGAAAATGTTCGGCCATCCTTTCATTAAAAAATAAAGTGATCACATTTCTATAAGGTAAACATGCTTGCAACATTAAATATGTAGAATTTCACATATTAGGAACATCATAAGGAAAATCTTTATAATTCATACCATGAGAAATACATAAACTTTTGAAGTCTTGTTTTCTAGCAACTGAACCATTAAGAAATTTAAGAGTAGTCTTTATTTTTTCTAAATGAAGCTCAAGTGGTTTCAATCCATCTTGCACACACAAATTTAAAATATGACATGCACAACGAATATGAAAAAGATCACCATATAAAATTGGTTTCAAATAAGTTTTTAATATAGTAATTGCAGCAGTATTATTAGTTGCATTATCAAATGAAATAGAGAAGATTTTATTACTAATATTATATTCATTAGTAACTTGCATAATGGCATTGGAAATAACTCCACCCGTATGAGGCCAATCAATTTTTGTGAAACCTAAATTTTTTTTATGTATCATCCAGTTATCGTCAATCCAATGTTCTGTAACACAGATATATGATGCATTGCCAAGATAAGTTGTCCAAATATCACTTGTTAGTCCTACTTTCGATGAAAGATTACCTAAATACGTAATTAAATTTGCATTATATTCATTAAAAATTGTGAATGCATCCGATTTAATAGTATTCCTTGAAAATCGTTTATGTTGAGGTTACAAACCTAAATGAATATAATTAGTGAATTTGGCATCCGCCCCCATTGAAAAAGGTTTCTCCGCCCATACGATGTATTTAGCTAGTTCTCTCCTATCTCTTTCAACATTATAAGTGAAAATACCTAAACTTGAACTACTACTACCAGTACCGAATTGTGAAAGAATAGTTTGGTTACCATCAGTTGGTTCTTTTTCATGTTTAGTCATGTGTCTTAGTAAATTACCTGTACCACCAGAAGAAGCATATGCATAATCTTTTTTACATTTTTTACAAACTGCCCTTGATCACTTTCCCTCAATATTTTCTACATCGAATAGTTGCCATACATTGCTAGTTCTTTTTTTTTTAAGTTCTTCTACTTGATGATTGAATATTTGGTGTGCTTTCTTCATTTTCTTGGAATTGATCGATTTCATCATCATAATTCACATTATAAGATGAATCGGCCATTATGTATATAGACTACAATTATCTAATGCAACAAATATAAAAGTTAGCAAATATTTGCTAGGATGAGTGTTGGCTTTGTTGCTTGTGCTTGTCTTGGCAAATGTAAGACGAATTTCTTTCTTCTTGTGAACAAATTGAGAGTATAGAGTCTCAAGTATATAGAGCTTACAGATTAAGAGGATAAAATGTTTCCTCAACACACACATATATATAACAACCAAAAAATTTTTTTTTTTTTAAAAAAAAGCCGTTGAACGGCTATTTTTCTGACCGTTGGACATTGGCGATCGATCGCCATTTTTGTGGCGATCGATCGCCACCCCCTGTATTACCTTACTGCCTCTAGGCGATCGATCGCCATTTATGTGGCGATCGATCGCCACCCCCCCTGTATTAGCTTACTGCCTCTAGGCGATCGATCGTCATTTATGTGGCGATCGATCGCCTGGTTTAAAAAAAAAAAATTACAAACAGTGTCGTGCCGTGCCGTGCCAGCCCACGGGCTGGCATGGCTTGGCCCGGCACGGCCCATATTCCGGGCCGTGCTTGACACGGCACGACACTATAGCAAAACGTGCCGTGCCGCTCCGTGTCATGCCGTGCCTCGTGCCGTCCGCTCCATTTGACATCTCTACTTCTATGGTTGATGGATTGTAGAGGGAGCACAACAATATGCACTGTAATCGACACTGATGCATCAGGTGTAGGTATCCTCACTGTCGGAGGTGCATCAAAAATAGCAAAAATGGCACTTAGAGGACCAGTAGGCTCATCATCAAATGTCGTGCAGCAGCTTCTGGTACAACAGTTTCAACACAAGAAATCATCTCAGCAGATACGACCACCGTTGTAGGTTCAACCTCAGTAATTGAAGTGGTTTCCTTTGAAACTTTAAGCTTCCTCCTAGTTGAATGAGATGGCTCAGAATCACTCACCACTTGAGGTTTCTTCCGTTTTGTGGGAGTCTTCTTGGATGGGGCTCCTTATCCGCTCACAGGTTGTCTGTGAATCAAGATGTTTTTGGCATTTATTAGTCGAGATGAATGTAGGTTGGTAACGACCCTACTGGTACTCCCAACTTTTCTAGAATGTGACTCAATGGAAGTGCAAATCCAGAATGATCCTTCAATGATTCAATCATCTCTGTTAATAAAGTTGACTTTCACTCCCTTTACAATTGCACACATCACTTCAAATTTTTCAACAGTGATGGCGTCGAAAGAACCGGCTTTGCACACAGCATACCTTTGGCTATTATGTCTGCAAGTATTTGGTAATGAATCTTGATCATTGTTTTCTTGAATGGAGGATGCAACCGACGTCCTAATATGGAAAATAGATACCCCAGTTCTTCCTTGGTAGAAATAGGAATGGCTAATAAATCTGTCATTCCATCTGCTAGTAGACATAGATGAGAAGCAAACTCAGCAGCGGTGACACTCACTTCAGTTCCAAACACGGAGGTGACTACAGAGTTGTTAACAACCTTAGTAGCAAGGCCTCATTGTTGTATAGTGGCGTGAGGTTCAATATGAACATTATCCCAGAGTTTTCAAATTCAAGAAAACATCCAAGAAATCTTTATCCTTCAGAGTGACAATGGATTGAAAATCCACATGAAGCGCATTGGATAGAAACTTGGTTTAGTTGTCTTTGACATAGTAATGGTTGTTGAGTTGCACAAGAATTTAGAGAATAAGAGAAATCTAAAAAATGGCTTGAAGATATATTAGCGCAATATACTGTAAAAGGTAAAAATAAAATAGTGTAATAACCTAATGGCGGTTAAAGACGAAGGGGAGATGTAACGTCGTACTTGTAGGTGTGAGGACACATGGACACGTGTCGCTCATCTAAGCAAAATTGAGTTTTAATTTGAAAAGAACGGTTATGATTTAAACGGGACAGATTAATTAAACGTAATAAATAATAAACGTTTGAAATCCGACGTTCCAATTGGTTAAATAATTAAGGAATGGTTACCATTAGCCAGCGTACATGGTAATTTCTACTGGTATGTAGGGTCTGCTGGTTAAGTAGCAAACTCTACTGCAGCAGACAATTGTCTTATCAGCTGAGTATCAGTAGACCATCCGAAAGCATACAAATTACCCCTCAATTAATATTCCCCCTAAATTCATGCAATAACTCAAGTGTAATTCCCCATCAGTTAAGCATATAAGAGAATTTAACCAGAGATAATCACTTAGTTATATCAACTAAGCCGAGTAGGCGTCCGATATGGGTTTTGTGAAGATGTCTGTTGCTTGTTGTTCTGTAGATATATACTCCAACCGAATCACTTTCTTCATTACGAGATCTCGAATAAAATGATGACAAATGTCAATGTGCTTGTTTCGAGAACGATGAACTGGATTATACGTGATAGTTATAGCAGACGTATTATCACAAAATATTGGTGCCTCGGTGGAATCAATTCCATAATCTCTCAGATGTTGTTGAATCCACAACCTTTGATCACAACTGGTGTGCGTTTATCGTGTACGTCCAAATTAACCCCACTTTTTTTATAAAACTAATGTAGTAATGAAAGTAGGGATCGATCCCACCAGGAAGAGTATGCTCTTGTGTTAACGAAAAAAAATTAAACAAATAAAATTAGGAGATTTTTCAATTCTCAATTATAATTAATTAAACTAAGGCAAACAAAATTACTAGATTATCAAGATTAAAAGCAATCCTTGGTTCTTGGTCAACTTTACCTTTGAAAATTATTCACTTGATCATCAAATCACTAAATAATCGATTTCATTCAATTATTCATCAATGTAAAATTTAATTCATCCCTTACCTTAATAGTAGTCAAACAGAAAACATCATTCAAATTCGACTCTTATCAAATCATTAACCTAAACTATTAATTCAATGATAGCTTCAAAACAAGTAAGTTTGATGAATCTAATCAATAAAAATTCCAGCCGTTAGAATTAATCATCCAATCGTTTTTCCTAAGAATTTAATAACACGAACAACATGTAATTATCAATCTTAGTTGCTTCTTAATTAGCCTTAGATTGTGTATATGATTAATAGGTGATCAATCTATCAATCAAACACAACAATCATAATAATCATAATCTGAAAAACAAATTGAAATTGAATTAAAATCAAACAATCAAACCAACATCTTCACAAGTGTTTTAATTCCAAAGGCAAGTATCCCTCAACCAAGAATCAAAGATTTAGCTTCTCATAATCAATCTAAAAACAACAAAATAAAGTTTATAAAACATAAAATAATCGGTATAAAAGAGTTACTAAAGAGAAACACGCTTCCGGCTCATCAATTCCGTCTTTATGTTTTGATCCTCCAAAGCGTTCTTCAAAAGTTTGAGAGTAAAATCTATTCTAGATTCTCAAAATCTAATGTAAAGTCTGAATAATAATGAAGGATCCCTGATTTAAGGTGCCCAAATTCGAGTAAATAGGGTGGAAATCGGATATAGTAGGTAAAAATCTGTCCAAGATGGTAAAAATCGAGTTTCCTAATTTTTGAGGATTCTGGTATCCCGATCGATCGAGCACTTCTCTCGATCGATCGAGATTTTTCTGCCTTTCTCGATCGATCGAGCTCTTCTGCTCGATCGATCAAGCACTCACATATTTTGTTGCTTAGATCTTCTGCCTTGCTCGATCGATCGAGCTCTTCTGGGTGACTGATCGAGCACTTCATACAACTTTTATGTATTTTTCTTGGTCTACTTTGATCCCTTATCAACTGCAATGCATTTCTTGATCCTTATTCGCCTTAGTTAGCTCGATTTCTTTGATTTCACCTACAATTACCCAAATATACGATTAGGTAGCATATGTATCAAATTATCCATCAAAACATACCAAATCGTAGTCAATTAAGCGTTGTAGATGTGTCTATTTCTAGTCACATCAAATTCACCCATACTATATCTTTGCTCAACCTCGAGTAAATCAGACAGAACTAAATTCTTTTTGTTGGCTCATGGATTCATAACAAACTATCTTGTCCTCACTTTTATGCCTCAATAATTTTAAACATGCATAATAATGAAAGGCGGTGAAAAGTTAACAGTGGAACAAGTTCAATCCCTAGACATCTCATACTTAACAAAGTAGCGAACGTGTGTGTGTGGTCATAACTAGGTGTCATGTACAAGTTATAGATCCAATCAATGTAAACTCACAATAGTTCAAGTTATACACTAACACAAGTATAAGCTCACTTGTATACCCTTCTCCACTATCTTAGCCACTTGCTAACACAAATCAAGTAGGACTTTATTAGCTTGTAGCTTGGCCTAGGTATTACCTTATGAAAGAAAATTAAAGATGCATCAAACAAGAGAGTATGATTGTAAGGACCCCCGTGCCCTTAACCAGTTATTAGTGTATTAAGCCATACCATTAGTGCATATAATCATACTATCATGGGGAAAAACCCTACGCAATTGCAACACCATATGCTATCCAGAAAATTTCTTGCATTTAATCCACATAATATTCATATTCCACAACCAAGATTATTCATATAACATGCACCCCTCATAATACACTAACATGCTCTTAGTTCAGTTAGCAATTCCGTATTTAATTGCATGCAACCATAAATGAATAGAGAAGAGCCGTAGCCCATTTATACATTCCATATACACGTAAATATACTCACGTAAGAGTACCCAATGAACACGCGTGTATTTAATGTATAAAAGACTCTACGAGATACCGTTACTGGTGCTTCGACCCTGGAAGCACCTCCCAAGCGCAACTCGATCTCAACTCTGGATCTATGTGCATATCCAACCAGCTCTGGTACCTCGATCCTGGAAGTACCTCTAATCAACAGCCTGGGCTCAACTCCAAAGCCGCTGCTACACATGTAACACCTGCCCCAACAGAGACAGCCCCCACACGGGGTGAGCATACCAATACCACCAATCCAATAATCAAAACATTGCAATTCATAATTTGCAGAATGTAAATGCCATAATTTAAATGATACTCCCTGGATGGTAACACCCTCATCCGGATCCCCTGTATTGTCCCTGTTCTCAAAATAACCAAACCATTAAATTCCCAAAAGCCAGTTGATCATCACATTGATCAACTAAAACCATTCCTGCTATACCAGTTCCATAACCAAATGCGATTAAACCATCAAAATAGAGTACTACAGATATCACATATATTTAGCAATTGACTCCATATTTCTATGTCATAGCTCGCTCCACAATGGCGGCATTTCGACTCCACGCACGCTCAACAATAGTGGCGTCATAACCGATGGTCGCTCAACGGCGACAACATCCCAATCATTGCTCGCTCAAAAGCGGCACCATATCATTCCCAACAAATGTCCATCTATCACAATTACCATATACCATGCATTTCACTATCCATTTATAGCAAGTACCGTATACCATGCATTTCAATATCCATTTATGGTAAATATCACATACCATGCATTTCCATATCCATTTATGCAATTACCACATACCATGTATTTCGATGTCCATACAATGCAATTATCACATACCATGCATTTTACAGTTGCAACATTATAATAGGCTATGCTCGTACGTCATACGTACCTTAAGTCTCCGCAGTCCAAGCCAAACCTTGCTTGAGTTCCATGCCTCGAGAAATATGTGCTAAAACACATAGACAACTCTCAATCAAGAATAAGCATGCGATCACGTGCCCACGCACGTTTGCAACCTCAAAACCCATCGTCAATCCATGACGATTACCAAAATAGAAGCCCCCCAGGCTAAGCATGCATAATACCCAAAATATACCATTTAACAAGTTTAAAAGATATCCTAGAATTCAACCGGGAATTCCGTTTATTAATTTTGGCTCCAACCAATCCATTTTAAAAGCATAGCATTCCCATTGGAATGTAGACATTGCCCCGAAAACGGCCCCTTTAAACCCCGGTTCCAAAATCCCGACATTTTCGAAAAATTCCAAAAAAAAACAATTTCCTTCGGGTGGCGATCGATCGCCACTTTTATCGCGATCGATCGCCACACTCCAGTGGCCAAACCAGTGCCTTCTCGCGATCGATCGCCAATCCTCGCGATCGATCGCCAACCCGCTCGCGATCGATCGCCAGCACTGTTCATCGTCACTCAAATTGCAGCTGCACGCCGCGATCGATCGCCCCACCTCGGCGATCGATCGCCACCTGCGATTTTCTGAAAAATTCGAGCTTCCATGGTGTTTTTCACACCCAAACTCAAAACCAACACCCCATACACTACTAATACCTCAAATACAACATTTAAAGCCAATAAAAACTTTAAAAACTCAACATAGGATTTTTAGCCAAAAATTCCCAAAACCCATAACCAACCAAAACCTCAACCAAAAGCTACCATACTACTACCAAATCGAAGCCAAAGACGAGGGGGAGATTAATACCTGATTATCTTCGAGAAAACCGGCTCCCGCGCCAAGCTACCATCAATTTTCCCATCAAGGGAGAAGAGGGAAATGGGGGAGAAGGGTTTGGGCGATGAGAGAGGGAAGAGAGGGACAGGTTCCATGCCAAAATGACGGAATACCGAGTCCACTTGGTATATATAGCAAAATGCCCCAAAATACCAATACCCCCACAAATACATCATGATTCATTAAAAATCATCTGTTTACAAAAACTCTCTCTCTCTAACATCAAATCCCCAGACTGGCCCCAACACAAGCACCCCGGACCCTAAGTCCCACCAAAAACCCAACTCAAAGGTTTTCCACCAAAATGAGAATACAATCTCAACCTTTGGATCCAACGGTTCCAAATGCCCGATTTAACAACCTCGGGAGACCCAACACCGCAATTAATTCCTAATTGCCACAATTAAAATCCATCAAGGATTAATACCACACCGGGATTAACACCATTAATCCCCGGACATCACAATTATCCCCCACTAATAAAATTTCGTCCTCGAAATTGCACCGGTGTACTCCACGTAACACCAGGACTACACAAACAAAACAAAGCCATGACCCCGATTCTGAACCACCTTAGAATCGAATTAACAACTGCGAGAATACCAGTCTCATACCAAGCCCTAAAATAGAGCAGACGCCAAAACTAATACAAACCCAAAAGATAACAACATACCTCGACGTGAATCGTCCCAGAAGTCAGTCCACCATGACTGAAAATCAACCAAACCTTCCTTGGTCCCGACATAGATATCACTCCGTGATATTCATCACTTGCCCACGATGCTTGACACGCATCGTCATGATGGGGACCACTAGTGTACATCAGTATACTCACAGAAAATCCGGCTTTCGCTTCCCAGTCCATCTCCTCCAAAGGAGTAGTTGCATCACTTGCAACCCGGATCGGGTTACCCACGGTCACCGATCTACACAAAGCATATCTCCGAGGATGTTTACACCGGTGTGTTCCAAGAAACCATATCTTGGTCCTGACACACCATCAAGACCTCACAAAGTCTCAAGTTCCACAGGGGACATGCAAGACAAACAATTGCATTCCTACACACGTGTCAACCATGACACTAAACAAACCCAAATCTCGGCCATCCCTCATTTATCCTTGGATCCAACAATCCTAAAATAGGAAGGCTATCGAATTATCCAAAAAGAATTTCCATGATTCCAAAACACGACAATCCCTCCTCAGGGGAAGTCAAACAACCCTCACGATCATTCATCAGAATGCATCGTGCCATCGAGATTACCGATCTCGAGGTTCCACAATCTCAGACCAGAGATTCACCAAACCAAGCATACAAACTCGACGTTCAACAATGAACAAAATAACGTTGGCATTCGTATACACTCACGGCATACATGCCCAAACACTAATCACAACATGCATACACAAAGCAATAGACTCGGGTATCTCCAATCATACCCAAATCCCAAAACCAACTGTCAAACCTCGATTATTCTCACCCCACGGAGAGTGATGGTTGACAAACCAAAACCAAAGGGTGTGATTTCAACATCACCACCACACGAACCAAAATAACGAATCTCCCCAAAAGATTCAACCGGTAGGTATCATAATACCGCCTTCCTCTCAAGGAAAAAGTCATGAATGCATGATCCACCAATCCTCGAACCACCGTTCGGAAGACCTGGATATATTTATACCAAAACATATCCCGGAACCCAGAAATACACAACTAGTTAGAGTAGTGCATCAATACCACCATTACCCGATCCAAAATCCGTATACGCCATGTATACACATCCCAACGATGCTCTGTACTAATGCCATAGTACTTCACAATCGAGCATCTCTCCGGAGACGTCTCCTCAAACGTCTCACCGAGGTAAGAAATCAATTACTCGGTCCAACACCAGTAATGCTTACCATGGCTGATTTACAATCAATCCACGACCGATGCAAGCTGTCTCCAAGACAGTACAATCCAAATCTCTCCAAGAGACAAAATCAATATAGTAGTGTCACCCCACTAACTATATCTCACAAACCATTGCGACTCCCATTGCATGCCATATGCAAGGATGCTCAACTAGAGCTAACAACGACTTGTTGACACTCACGTTGGTAATACCAACAAAATTGAGCTGTCCCAGTACAAGTCCCTCAAAACAATGGCGTATAAACGTCCCCGTGAGGTATTCCCTACCTCAATCACCATGCCACATAGAGACTACAAGAGTCTATCATAACCCTCATCGTATCGCCATACGATTCACCCATCTCGAATCCAACGAGCAGCAAAAAGGCTAACACAAGCCCACCAAAGTACTGCAACCATACCTGGCTAGCGATTCGCTGGCCCCATAGGCTTATACCAACTACCAACGTGACACACGTCTCAACCCAGTATACCATACCGTACAAACCATTAGAGTTGTGGGTCATCACCCAACATCTATAAAACACCAAGCACAATGGACATCCAGGTGTCCTTGCTTAACTACCATGCAATCCTAATCCATTAGGACTTATTCCACACCCTCAGGATGGGTGTAACCATGCCTCCCCACACCACAACAACAAGCGAGTAGTTTCCTCAATGACTACTCTTACCACCAATCACTTGGCCTTAGCCATCCCAGCGAGCATACCCAAGGGTATCACTGCTCGACAAATATTTACCTCTATAACATGATGCGGTACCATCACCGGTACAATGCATCCAATGCTCCATCGGGCAAACCTGCTCGGCAAAAGGTCTCGTCAACTAGTGACCCAGACTCTACCATGTGTCCACCATCAGCACTCAAACCATACAACCAAATACATAACATGAATGTATTATTCACCAAAACGACGCCACGCGTCCACATAGACATCCCAAATAACATCGTCAAACATATGACGATACCTGTCGATACACGACACTCATAATCCCGTCGTCAAACACATGACGGTATAAAAACAACACGTAATATTCACAATAATGATAACAAAGTAATATGCCATACCTCATCGCTATCAAGATAGCGGAATACCTGTATCCATCGTCCACCAGCGGTACACAAGCAGCATCCATCGCTCGTAGGCGGCATAATCTAGTGCTACGCACATAGCGGTATAACCCATCGCTATAGAATCAGCGGCATGATCCCTCACCATAAAGTCAGCGGCATGAAACATCGCTATAGATATCCGGCGGTATGAACCATCGTCATAGATGTAGCGGAATGTACAATCGCTATATGATACCTGGCGGCATGAACCATCGCCAATAGATGCAGCGGAATGTACCATCGCTATATAATACCTGGCGGCAAGAACCATCGCCAATAGATGTAGCGGAAAGACCCGCCACTAAGAATACCCGGTGGCATAAACCATCGCTAATAGAATAGCGGAATGAACCATCGCTAAGAATACCCGGCGGCATAAACCATCACCAATAGAATAGCGGAATGAACAATCGCTAAGAATACCCGGCGGCATAAACCATCGTCAATAGAATAGCGGAATGATATCCCTCGCTATAATATGACAGCGGTCGTGTTCTTCGCTTCATATTAGCGGCAAATATCTTCATCGCTACCTCGCTTCGACATACCAGCGGCAAATAATATCCCTCGCTACAATATGACAGCGGCCGTGTTCTTCGCTTCATATCAGCGGCAAATATTCTCTCATCGCTACGGTATGACTGCGGCACCATTACTCCTTGTTTTAAACATGACAGCAGAAATACCCCTCGCTTTACATGACAGCGGACATACCCCTCGCTAAGATATGACAGCGGTTGTGTTCTTCGCTTCATATCAGCGGCAAATATTCACATTGCTACGCCATGCATGCAACCGTAATGCATAACCCGTATTCCGATACACATCGCCATGAGTGTATTTTAATGCACCTCGCTTCAAATGTGACATGAGGAATTTTACCGTCGCTTCAACATTTAGCGGCAAAGCATTAAAATCATCACTCCGATATATATACAACCGGAATGCATAATCCATGTCTCATAAGACCCTGCAACCACCATGGTTAGCAATAACATATTCCAATTATGAACACATATCATAAATGCACATAAGCAATATAGTTGTGCCACGCAACACTAAATACCATCATGCATAAGTATGTGCTTCTCATTCCCATTATCATTTTCCTAGGCCCTCAACAGCCCCAAAGAGCTAACCACTGCTCTGATACCACTAATGTAAGGACCCCCGTGCCCTTAACCAGTTATTAGTGTATTAAGCCATACCATTAGTGCATATAATCATACTATCATGGGGAAAAGCCCTATGCAATTGCAACACCATATGCTATCCAGAAAATTTCTTGCATTTAATCCACATAATATTCATATTCCCCAACCAAGATTATTCATATAACATGCACCCTCATAATACACTAACATGCTCTTAGTTCATTTAGCAATTCCGTATTTAATTGCATGCAACCATAAATGAATAGAGAAGAGTCGTAGCCCATTTATACATTCCGTATACACGTAAAATGTACTCACGTAAGAGTACCCAATGAACACGCGTGTATCTAATGTATAAAAGACTCTACGAGATACCGTTACTGGTGCTTCGACCCTGGAAGCACCTCCCAAGCGCAACTCGATCTCAACTCTCGATCTATGTGCATATCCAACCAGCTCTGGTGCCTCGATCCTGGAAGTACCTCTAATCAACAGCCTGGGCTCAACTCCAAAGCCGCTGCTACACATGTAACACCTGCCCCAACAGAGACAGCCCCCACACGGGGTGAGCATACCAATACCACCAATCCAATAATCATAACATTGCAATTCATAATTTGCAGAATGTAAATGCCATAATTTAAATGATACTCCCTGGATGGTAACACCCTCATCCGGGATCCCCTGTATTGTCTCTGTTCCCAAAATAACCAAACCATTAAATTCCCAAAAGCCAGTTGATCATCTCATTGATCAACTAAAACCATTCCTGCTATACCAGTTCCATAACCAAATGCGATTAAACCATCAAAATAGAGTACTACAGATATCACATATATTTAGCAATTGACTCCATATTTCTATGTCATAGCTCGCTCCACAATGGAGGCATTTCGACTCCACGCACGCTCAACAATAGTGGCGTCATAACCGATGGTCGCTCAACGGCGACAACATCCCAATCATTGCTCGCTCAAAAGCGGCACCATATCATTCCCAACAAATGTCCATCTATCGCAATTACCATATACCATGCATTTCACTATCCATTTATAGCAAGTACCGTATACCATGCATTTCAATATCCATTTATGGTAAATATCACATACCATGCATTTCCATATCCATTTATGCAAATACCACATACCATGTATTTCGATGTCCATAAAATGCAATTATCACATACCATGCATTTTACAGTTGCAACATTATAATAGGCTATGCTCGTACGTCATACGTACCTTAAGTCTCCGCAGTCCAAGCCAAACCTTGCTTGAGTTCCATGCCTCGAGAAATATGTGCTAAAACACATAGACAACTCTCAATCAAGAATAAGCATGCGATCACGTGCCCACGCACGTTTGCAACCTCAAAACCCATCGTCAATCCATGACGATTACCAAAATAGAAGCCCCCCAGGCTAAGCATGCATAATACCCAAAATATACCATTTAACAAGTTTAAAAGATATCCTAGAATTCAACCGGGAATTCCGTTTATTAATTTTGGCTCCAACCAATCCATTTTAAAAGCATAGCATTCCCATTGGAATGTAGACATTGCCCCGAAAACGGCCCCTTTAAACCCCGGTCTGACATTTTCGAAAAATTCCAAAAAAAAACAATTTCCTTCGGGTGGCGATCGATCGCCACTTTTATCGCGATCGATCGCCACACTCCAGTGGCCAAACCAGTGCCTTCTTGCGATCGATCGCCAATCCTCGCGCTCGTTCGCCAACCCGCTCGCGATCGAACGCCGAGACCTCGCGATCGATCGCCAGCACTGTTCATCGTCACTCAAATTGCAGCTGCACGCCGCGATCGATCGCCCCACCTCGGCGATCGATCGCCACCTGCGATTTTCCGAAAAATTCGAGCTTCCATGGTGTTTTTCACACCCAAACTCAAAACCAACACCCCATACACTACTAATACCTCAAATACAACATTTAAAGCCAATAAAAACTTTAAAAACTCAACATAGGATTTTTAGCCAAAAATTCCCAAAACCCATAACCAACCAAAACCTCAACCAAAAGCTACCATACTACTACCAAATCGAAGCCAAAGACGAGGGGGAGATTAATACCTGATTATCTTCGAGAAAACCGGCTCCCGCGCCAAGCTACCATCAATTTTCCCATCAAGGGAGAAGAGGGAAATGGGGGAGAAGGGTTTGGGCGATGAGAGAGGGAAGAGAGGGAAAGATTCCGTGCCAAAATGACGGAATACCGAGTCCACTTGGTATATATAGCAAAATGCCCCAAAATACCAATACCCTCACAAATATCATGATTCATTAAAAATCATCTGTTTACAAAAACTCTCTCTCTAACATCAAATCCCCAGACTGGCCCCAACAGAAGCACCCCGGACCCTAAGTCCCACCAAAAACCCAACTCAAAGGTTTTCCACCAAAATGAGAATACAATCTCAACCTTTGGATCCAACGGTTCCAAATGCCCGATTTAACAACCTCGGGAGACCCAACACCGCAATGAATTCCTAATTGCCACAATTAAAATCCATCAATGATTAATACCACACCGGGATTAACACCATTAATCCCCGGACATCACAATGATGATATGCACAATATAAAATTCTCTCATTGCATGACCTTTTTTTTCCAAATCTTGTTCATTTTTTTTCAAGGTTTAATCAACTTTTTTTCTTCTTGTGTCTTGGCTCCCCTATGAGTCATATGTTTAGCAATTTTCTCAAGACCTCCCTTTTCTTTCATGCATTCCATTCTTTTGATAATGAAGTTCACAAAATATATGAATCTTTGATAACAAGTGCATATGAATGAAATACATCATACTCCCTTCAAAGGTATGGATAGACATATTTAGGCTCATTAGGGAAGGATGATAAGCTAGTCAAAGAATGTCGAATGGGGGTTGCTTATATGCTTAGCTTGTTGGGATATGCCCTACGACAACTCATTAGATGATTGTTTATGACATACAATGTATTATGGTTTTATTAATGGCAATTCATTATTATATATTAATCGAGTATCTGTGTAATATGAATTAATATATAAGTTAATGTCCTTAGAATAATATTGTACTGTTCTTAAAGATTGTCCCTAGTCAAGTATTATCATGAATCGGGATAATGATAATGCATTGAAACCAGTATGGTTTGATTGATGAATTGTTCATAGATATGAGATATCAAATCAGCACATGGGTATATGTTAAGAGAACACTGTACTGGACAGACCCACCGTGAGAATGCTACATGGATAGTTATATGAATGTCATAAGCAATTCTCATAGTGATAATAGTGTATGTAATCCTTACGACTTGAGATCATCTGAGGTCCCAACATAAGAAGTTATGTATCTTGATATTGTCAAACGTTGCATGTAACAGGGTAAACTATAAAGACAACTATTGGATATACTACGAATTATGTAGAGGGATGTTGATTGATCAAGATAGGATTTGTCCCTCCTATATAACAGGAGAAGTGTTTGGGCCCTTGATCAAGTGAGACTAAAATGCATGGCCATGCTCGAATGAGTCGATATGTGATATCGAGCTTATTCGTTTATTCTAGTTCTACTTGGGGATCAAGAAATAAAAGATTGAATATACGAGTATGACTATTCCATGACTCGTGTTCAATCTAATCACATTGGACAAAGTGATTAAGTTACATGGTTAATATTATCACAGTCCATAAATTATGTCGAGTCAATGACATTCTTGTAATTTGGGTATCCTTGATGTGTTGCTAGATACCGCTCATTGCTTGTGACATAAAATTAGATTTTATGTCGCTGCCAACATTGCAAGATCCTATCGGGTCGCACAAAAGATTAAATCAATAAAGGGAGATAAAATTCATTGGATGAATTAATTAATTAAGAAGAGTCTTAATTACAAATATTAGATATATGGATTTAATTAAGATATTGGGTTTGGGCCAATAAGGCTTTTGAAAGCCTTTAATTAAATCTAATATAAGATAATAAGCTAACAAGGTTTTGGTTTAAGAGTTAATTAATTTTCTAAAAACCTAGTTGCCACCAAAAAGCTCTCGGGCGACACTCTCAACCTCACGGCCGCCGCCGCCGTGATTAGTGGAGTTTTACGGCCGTCGTCGATCGGTTTTGAACCGTGAGTTTTGTTTCGGTTTAAGAATGAGTCTAGCAACTTGTTCTTGAATGCCATTTTCGATTTGATCGTGTGGATACCGTAGAGACAAAGGTGCAAATCTTTGTTCGTGACTCGTGGTGTTGCAACGAGGAATCTGTTTTAAACACGCTTCAAGGGTATGATTCTATTCAATCTCGATATGATAACTTTGTATAGGTCCTTGGTAGGAATCCAATTTTATTTTCCGCTGCGTATTGCTTGATCGGATTCCTAACAGTGGTATCAGAGCCGTGTACAAAGCTCATATCGGAAATATGTGATTAATTGTTTAATCATGTTTTGAATCTTTTGCATGCTTTGAAACTGTATGATTCATATATGATATGTGATAATCGATTTTGTGGAAATCATCGCAATATTATATGTGATATAATTGACGGATTGATGTATACGATCATACGTGTGCAAAACTGAGCCATTGGGTCATGTGAACTCTTGGCCGTCGTATGCAAGCTAGGGTCTCGGAGCCTTGGCTTGAGCATGGGCAGAGCCGCCGCATGAGGGCTAGGGTTTCGAACCCTTGGCTCCATGGCTCTCGACCGCCGCCGCTTTTGTGGCTAGGGTTTCGAACCCTTTTGGCTCGAGGAGGTCAAGCCGCCGCCGCACATGGCTAGGTTTTCGAACCCTGGTCTTGTGCATGGTTGGGCCATGTGTTGGGCTAGGGTTTTCGAACCCTTGGTACGAGACATGGCTGCAACTGTGGGGTTGCTAGGGTTAGCAAGTCCATGGCTTGAGACGCGCCGAGTATCCGTGGCATGTGATGTCCCAAGCGTACGATAATTTTCATAAAATTTTATTTTACAGTTTTAATTAGAATTAAATTTTAAAATGTTTAGAATTTAATTCATTAATTGTTATAGCATGTTTTATGTGTTGTTTGAGCATGGTGCATGGTTATAGCCCTATGACCTATTAGATAAGATTTGTGAATGTTTGTAATTTATTACGGCCTGTGTGTTGTGCCCTCTCTATTTATCCTAAATGTTATCCCTCCCCTATGTTCCCCTCGAATGTAACTCGAGGAATTCTCTATATCATGTAACTGTTATATAGTATAGTTTATTTTGTTGATGGAGATCAATGATGATGGACCAAGGTGCCTGGATGAGGAGACCATTCACAAAAGGGAGCCAAGAGGTGCTTGGAGAAGTTACCTTACGTTGACCTTTTAGGATTTTCTCATTGGCTTGAGAAAATATTTAGTATGGGCTATAACCATGTCACGTTTAATTTAAGTTGATGTATGTGATGCATGTTTATCTTATAATATTTATATTGATGATGTTATACATATATGTAGATATGTATATACGTATATGTATCAGACATATTTTTAATTATCAATAAAATCATGAGATCAATAAATCCCTCTAATAATTTTAAGTTTTAGATGCCTTCCAAAATTAAAAGCACTCGTCAAGACTTCGATTGAACATGTGTGGGTTTGCCAAAGCAAAGCACCGTGACAATCTTGGTAAGGCGCGAAAGGATAAAAGTGATATCCGTTTTACTTTAGATTGTGTCCGACTTAACTAGGTTATCTCAATAGGATTGGGAACCTAGAGGCATGTGGTTGGATAATAATTCATTAAATGAATTTAAACAAAGAGTTGTTCGTCCAACCATCCAAGAATTACATGTGATGTAATTGACAAAGTGTTGTCTACCTAAATAATCGAGTCTTGGGTGATTAGCCAAAGCTAACCCAGGATTATGTGAAATATGGATCTTGGCCCACTAAGGTTTCGAGGGTTGTTATTTTTAAACAAAATAGTGGGAGGTCATTTAATATAAGAATATTCTCTAACCTGTCAAAATGAGCATGCACAGCCGGTGGTGGAGGTCTCTGATATGGTGGTCTATATGGTGGAGGTTGGTTCATTTGTTGATTCTCATTGGCCTGGTTCGGATGGTCCCTCCAACCTTGGTTGTAGTTGCTTGATGGGTGGTCATAGCTCCTTTGTGGTGGGCCTGGAAATCCTCCCGCTGCATTCATGTGCTCAGTGGATGTCTCTTGTAGGGATGGACATGCATCAATGGAATGGTTTACGGCTAGACAGATTCCACATGGCTTTATCTTCCCCACATTGCCACCTGCAAGATTACGCACGCGAAACGTTAAATCAATCAGTTGTTGTTCTAGATTGGTTATGTTTACCTCTTTTCTTGGCGTTTGTCCATGGCGAACATGTCCAAATTGCTGGGAGTTGGCAGCCATGTTTGCTATCAAGTTCATTGGCTCCTCCGCTGTCTTGTCAATGAAAGCTCATCCGCTCGCCGCATCCACTAAGTTCCTATCACCAGAAAGTATACCTTCATAGAAATATTGAATTAAAAGTTGTTCACTTATCTGATATTGTGGGCAGCTTGCACACAACTTCTTAAAACGTTCACAGTACTCGTGCAACGACTCCTCGTGGTATTGCTTCACACCATAGATTTTCTTCCTTATGTTATTTACCCTTGAAGCTGGAAAGTACTTCTCTAGGAAAAGTCTTTGCAAATCAGTCCACGTAGTGATGGATCCGGAGGGTAGGTAGAATAGTCAATCTAGCATCCTTTAGAGAGAATGGAAAGGCTCGCAGTTTAATTTTCTCCTCTGTTACGCCAGCTGGCTTCATAGTGGTGCATACCACGTGGAATTCCATCAAATGCTTGTGCGGGTTTTCACTTGCAAGACCATGAAAAGATGGCAATAAATGAATTAAGCCAGACATAAGTTCAAAGTTTACATTGTTAGCAAGCGCAGGGAAAGTGATGCACAGAGGTTGTTGATCCAAGTTAGGATTCGCCAACTGTCTCAAGCTTTGATTTGCAGCCATCGTGTCCCTCTCTTCTTCTTCCTCAAGTATCATTGCTTCTCTTCTTCTCCGATGTAGTGTCCTCTCGATTTCAGGATCGTACTGAAAATTATCTTCGTGATCAGACGATTCACCTGTACTCATTAACAAACCCAAGTAGAAAAAAATAAAAATAAAGTTAACACAAAAGTAAACGCCTTCCTCGGCAACGGCGCCAAAATTTGGTGTGTTTTTATCGTGTACGCCCAAATTAACCCCACTTTTTATAAAACTAATGTAGTAATGAAAGTAGGGATCGATCCCACGACGAAGTGTATGCTCTTGTGTTAACGAAAAACAAAATTAAAAACATAAAATTAGGGGGGTTTTCAATTCTCAATTATAATTAATTAAACTATGGCAAACAAAATTACTAGATTATCAAGATTAAAAAGCAATCCTTGGTTTTTGGTCTACTTTGATCCCTTGTCAACTGCAATGCATTTCTTGATCCTTATTCGCCTTAGTTAGCTCGATCTCTTCGATTTCACCTACAATTACACAAATATACGATTAGGTAGCATATGTATCAAATTATCCATCAAAACATACCAAATCGTAGACAATTAAGCGCAGTAGATGTGTCTATTTCTAGTCACATCAACTGCAGCCTCTAGCAGCAAGGTACTATGATTCTGCAGTATCCATTGCTATGGATTTATGCTTCTTGCTATACCAAGAGATCAACCTATCTCCAAGGAATTGACATGCTCCACTGGTGCTCTTCCTATCAATCTTACAACCTGCATAGTCAGCATCTGAATATCCAATTAAATTAAACGTAGAATCATTGGGATACTAGAGTCCAACATTTTCAGTTCCTTTTAAGTATGTAAGGACCCTCTTAGCAGCACTGTAATGTGATTGCTTAGGATTAGCTTGAAAATGAGCACACATACATACAACAAACATGATGTCAGGTCTGCTGGATGTTAAGTAAAGTAAAGAACCAATTATACCGCGATACAAGGTTATCTCTACTGGTATTCCTGCTTCGTCTAAATCTAGTTTAGCAGACGAGCTCATGGAGTGGCTGCTACTAAAATATTACTCATACCATGCCTATGGTAAAGTCATGCTTAGTCAAATACTTTGATAGAGTTTCATACCATGCTCGGGGAGCTTTGTTTTAAACCATACAAAGCTCTGTCCAATTTGTAAACAATGGGTTGATGATGGTTTGTAAACCCAGGAGGTTGTTCAACATAAATCTCTTCTTGAAGTTTACCGTTAAGAAAAACACTCATAACGTCCATCTGATAGACTATAAAGTCTTTAAAAGTAGCAAATGCAAAAAAAAAAAAACGCGGATGGCTTCTAGTCAGGCTACAGGGGCAAATGTTTTGTTATGCCTTCTTCTTGTTTGTATCCCTGTGCAACTAATCTTGCCTTATTCCTGATTACAGTACCATTCTCGTCCAGTTTCTTTTTATATACCCATTTGGTACCTATAACAGTATGATGCAGTGGACGTGGTACTAAATGCCAAACTTTATTTCTCTCAAATTGATTGAGTTCTTCTTGCATAGCATCTACCCAGTTTGGATCTAGAATATCATCATCTATATTTTTAGGTTTTACATAAGAGAAGAATGCAGCATGAAAAAATTCATTAACCATCTGTCCTCTGGATCGTAGAGGAGAAGTAGGGTTATATATGACCAGTTCAGGCGGGTGGCTCTTCTTCCACCGGAACGAAGGTCCTAGGGATCAATCTCTGCTTCTTGAATTGAGTTATAATCTCTGTAGACTGGATGGGTTCATTGTTGGTGTTTGGAATGTCCACTACAGTGGGTTTTGGCTCAGTAGAGTCCACAGCAGCAGGGTCTAAGTCATGTTGCTCGGGATGCATATTTGCTGGTGCTTCAAGGACTTCTGGTTCTAATACACAATCTGTAAGGTCTCGCTACCTTAACCCGCTCTTAGTGCATCATCACATATATTAGTGCATGCATTCATGTCATTAGGGAATTCTTACACATGCTTTTATAGCATTAACATACCATTTATAAACTTTTCGACGTTAATTCACTTAATGTTCAATCCCCAATACAACTCAACTAGCCCACGTATGCACTGTACAATGCACCAATTCCATATTCTCAATTCATCATGCAATACACCATAATTTATTGCATGAAAACCATAAATGAAAAGAGAAATTTAACAATATTTATACAACCCATATACACATATGTGAATGCTCACACACGAGCATTGAATAGGTAATGTGTATCTATTGTATAACCTAATACCCAATACCAGCATTGGCACCTCAGCCTTGGAAGCATTTCCAATCAACAGCTCGAACTCAACTCCAGAGCCATCGCCGTACTTGTTCTACCTGTCCCAACAGAAACAGCCCCACACGGGGTGAGCATACCAATACACCATCTCAATAACAGCAATAACACAATTCATAATTTACAGAATATAAAGCTGTAAATTCAAAAGATACTCCATGTACAGTATAGTTATCATATGAGATTCCCCGTGCTGTTCCTGTTCTCACAATAATCAAAACCATCAAATTCTCAAAATCAGTTAATCATTACATTGATTAACTATGTACATTCTTCCATGCCAATTTCATAATGAAATATGATTAAATCATTACACTAATGATTACAGAAATCATATATAACTCAATTAATGATTTCGCATTATCCCCACATCATGTCCCATCGCTCGCTCAACAGCGGCGGTATCACAATCTAATGCTCGCTCAACAGCGACAGCATTACTCATTGCTCGCTCAACAGCGGCACCACATAATCTCAATGCACATCAAAATGATTGCACAAACAATATAATATTCATGCACATGACAATAATATATTAACTATGCTCGTACGTTACACGTACCTTATAATCCAATCACAAGAGCCAAACCTTGCCTTGCCCCGAGAACCGGTGAATTATTCGCTAAACACAATTAATAACTCACAATTAATTACGTGCACACAAAATACCCAAGCACGTATTCATCCTCCTAATACATCATCAATCATGATGATTAACCATTTAAAAGACTCGGGCGAAGCATGCATCGATTCCACAACAACCAACAATTTTCTCAAAAAAAAATGGCCTCTCGATCGGCCAAAGGCTCTCGATCGATCGAGAGCCACAGAACTTTGGGCAACAGAAACCGCCCTCGCTCGATCGATGGAGAACACTGCACGAGTGATCGGTCGACCTTCTCGATCGATCGGTCATTTTGCTCGATCGATCGAGCACATTGTTCATCGTCGTCAAATTTTGTTAACAACGCGTGATCAATTGGTGCACCTTTGCCGATCAATCGTCGAGCTCTGTTACAGCCCAAAAATGGTGTTTTTGAGTTAAAACCCCCAGAATAATAACCTCACCACAAATCCTCAACTTGGAACCATAAATCCTCCCCAAAACATAACAGCCAAAAATCTCCAAAACCAAAACTCAATCACAACTCTATACCTAGACAAAAACCATAAAATTACAATCAAATCGAAGATAAAAGAGAGGGGAAGAGTATTACCAAATTATCTGCTCGAAAATCCAACAAGAATCGAGCCATCATCGATTTTTCCTCCAATGGAGAAAATTGTGATATCCCTGAAATTAATCCTGTGTTTTTGGCTTTTAATAATAATTATGGTGTTATGATTATTATTATGATTGGGAAATGTAATTATGATTGGGAAATATATAGTTATGCGGTGGGCATTAACTGTTAATACATTTCAGGGTGCATGTGATGCATTGTGGGGAATTGTGTTCTTGGCATTATATAATTCAGATTGGTTCTAAATATTGAGGGGAAATCATGTTAATTGTGTTTATGGTGCATTTTATGGTAATTGCTTTTAAAATATCAAGTGGGGATATTTTAATGCATCATGCTAAATACTGGGACACAAATTAAACCCATTATCTTACCATGTAAGACCCCAACGTCCCAACACGTCAATAATGCAATTATGATGTCATTTGTGTATGTAAAAAATTCATTCCGCAAAAATTCTCACTACAAGTTTCTCATATACCCTATGACCTTTATAAAAAATTGGGCAGAGTCTCCCCATAAATTGGACTATCCCAGAAAATACACAACTATAAACACCCTCAATATATAAACACCATAATCTAAAGATAAAAAGTTCACAGTCAGGGAAGTCACAATACTAGAAAGCTATGAACTCCCATCATCACTACAGTCGTATAGCACATGCTCCTCAAATTAACATGCACATCAATCAACTATATAGAAAGAGGACTTCAGCACTATTATACAGTCCATATACACGCATCCAGGTGCTCACAGGCGAGCCACGAATAATGAATACCAAACTAATTGCATAAATAACGTATATCATTTACCCAATCTCATACTACACTTCCGGAGGCAATATTATCCAACCAAGCTCGAGCTTGCTACGCCAAAATAACTTTGTAGCTGTAGTGCCTGTTTCAATAGAAACAGCCCCCACACGGGGTGAGCATACCAACATTAAAATACTCATATCATAGCAATGCATAAAGATCATGATAAGATCATAATATCACCATTTAAGATTATTGAAAATCTATAAAAATGTACTCTCTGTACAGTTTTGAATCTGTATAGCTTCCACGCACTGTTCCTGTTTCAAACTCACACACTGTCATAACATCAAGTTAAGTATCATTATTTAAATATGATACTCATCAACACGATAAATTCAATATAACCAAAATCTATTATTTATGTCAATCATAAATAATTCAATATCAATGCAATTCTGTCTATCAATCTATCTCATTCTCAACACTTTCTCATACTGATCATGTCCAAGGCATCAATACTCAACTCGTATACTCGAATCACGACAACTACGTATACACCATACCACCTATATTTAAATACACATTCTTTTCTTTACTCATATATTCGGATCACGTACAACTACGTATCCACCATACCACCTATATTTATATACATATTCTTTTCTTTACTCATATATTCGGATCACGTACAATTACGTATCCACCATACCACATATGACATACTCCACATACATGTCAGTTTCTTAAGTTCCATCGTGACATTTAACAATACATGAATATAAGAAAATGTAATTACTGCATAATATGTATACCTGCCCGTACGTCACTACGTACCTTATAGTCGACAACATGAACAAGCTACCCTCGGCTTCCAGAAGTTCATGGAGTATCTACATCGAATATCAATTCAATATTAGCGCATTAATACTACAATTGTTATCAATAGGTATTTCCAACTCCCAATCTAATACCATGAATCGATAACTCAACAAAATGGACATTGTCACATAATCAAGACAATCTATATTACTCAAATCAACTACACAGTTAGTTCATACATTTTCAAATACTCAATAAAGTCTCAAATTCATGCTATTGCACACATGCAATTGTATTCATTAATATACACTTTAATACATGTTTATAACACACAATAACATGTATCTATCTAGTCCATTCACCCACTACACATGCTCAAGGGTATAACTATCTCATGTCATTGCTCAACATCCACCAAGATACTATAATGCTTTTAAATTGGAAAGAATAGGTTTCCACTACAATCCACTTACTAACATCATTGAAGCATAAAATCAAACACCTTATAAACATGATTTTTAACATGGTAGAAGCAATTCAAACCTCACCAAGGATTTCCCCGGCGCACCCAAAATATGCATCATTGGCACAAGGTCGGCACACACACATGCCCATGAATAAGGGTCCAAATCCAACTATTACTCAATCCATAAGGTAAAAGTTGATAGATCAACACTAACTTCTCATCCCAAGCAAAACCCACCTCCCAAATGCAAGAAAGCTTCAACCATACCCAAGCTTTGAACAATGAAAGAGCAATACATAATCGATGATAGAAACATCTTTAACCATAACCCAATGCCCACCAAAATGTTACAATGCTAAAAGTCATAAAAGTAGATTTTCACCACACAAGTAGTAAGGGTTTTAATGCACTTAATCCACACTTAAGGTAGCGAGGCCCTACAAAAATGGGAAGGGTAAAGGAAGTGGGTTGGCGTGAGAGAGGGGAGGGAGGAGAGAAACAAATGCAATTCCTGAACACCGAGTCCACTTGGTATAGATAGTAACAAGGCTCCAAAAACCCGAGTCTCAAATTCTCGCAGCTTTTTTTAAAGTACGGTTCATAGGCTCAGCAATTCCATTTTGTTGTGGAGTTCTTGCAGCATAGTATTTGTAAGGCCCGAGATTTGATTAAAGTTAATTAAATATAACATGGGAATTAATTAATAATTAATTTGGAATTAATTAATTAGAAGTGAAACTGACAATATGGATGTCAATTGGAAATTAATCGGAACGTGATATATTTTTGAAATGGTCAAATAAACTCCGATAATATTTTAAAAATAATTTATTAAAATGATGAATTAAAATGTGGATAATAGTGGACATAAATTCCAAGTATCGTCTTTCCGTTTACAGTGTCAATACACAGATGACACTCCGACGTACGTAAGAATGCTAATATTAACGTCTGCAACACATTTACACCTACTAAATAATTTGATTCTCAGCTTCACTCTTTACCCCCAACTCGTGCGTCTCGACCCTGTTTTTCCCCATCCCCGATCCTCTTTGCCCGTCGCTACCTCTCGCCTGGAAAAGCGCTCTGCCGCCACCCTGAACCGCCCCGGCAAACCCGAGCTAACCCTACCCTCTCCACTCTCCGGTGCACCATCTCAGACCAACATCCTCGGGTTCGCATCGGATTTTACGCAAGAAACGTAGAAGCTCGAGCGGCTATGCTTCTTCCGATTTTGAAACGATTTCTTCAAGGTTTGTGAACATTAATTTATGACATTCCTTCGATTATTCATTCTCCTCTGCAGTTGAGAATTTAGGGGTTGATTTTGGCTTATTTTAGGGTGATTTCCAGATGTTTTGGGCCCTAATTTCATGTTAATTTTGATAGGCAATCTACCTTGTGTCATTCATGTTCCTTTGGATAAATTTTGAGTTAATTCCAATTTTTCTTACCTACCTTTGGGGATTTGAGAAAAATCAATCAAAATTTCTTGCATGTTGGGAGAAAGCCGATTGATTTTCATGATTTTGGGGTGGAAGTGCCTGAATCCTATCTTGGGCAATTTTAACTCATGTAAACCATGTTCTAGCTTAATGAATATTGTATAGGAGAATTGCATGTAAATTCAATGTCATTTTTTGGATTGGTTCGATGGTTTTCTGCTGTTTGGGAGAGATTTGTAGCTGTTGAGTTTATGCTTGCTGTCTTGATAGATTAAGCTGCTACATTAAGCTGATTTGAAATCTTGTTGTTTTACCGCTTTATATTGATCTTATGGGTTCAATTTCCTCGTTTAATCGAGTTTTAGGTTGCATGGACATCCATAGTATGCATGAGTGCGAGTTTCAGCGTGTAAGTGTGTGGATGTTCGAAAAGACAGTATGTGTGTGTAGTACAGCGGGTGTATGTAGGTGTTGTGATCAAACCTTGATGTAGGTTGACAGTTCCAACGTTTGCCTCACATCCTTGCTATAATAACCAAATTCAAAATGAGTTTAATTTTTCAATGATGAAAATATTGAATGATATAACTGAAAATTATAAAATGAGAGCATGTGAATTGTGTTCAATGAAGTGAATCAATGAATGAAATAAAATGTGTTATTAGGATTTTAATGATGATTAGACATCTTAATAACTCTAGAACTGAAGAAAGAATGAGTACACGAGAATCAGAATATTTCTATTCCACATAGTTTAGATCTGATTAATCGCCTCAAGTTAAGGAATAGATTATATGTATGATGAGGTAAATTTAGTGATACAGAAGTAATGAAATTGTGTGTTAGTTGATTCTTTGTAGTGAACTTTTGGGGAGATAACGGTTCAGATTTGATCAGAATTAAAAGAAATAGGTATGTTGCGATCGGTAACATACAACAAGTATCTGTATTATTTGATACTTGCTTTGTTGAACTTACGTGAAATTACTTGGCTATGTGATTTTAGTTTAATTATGGAGCATTCATAATTGTTATATCGGTGTATGAAAATAAATGTTTTTCAACACACATCATTTTGATAAATATACATCGATATATGACATACGCATTGGACATATTAATATATATTGAGTTGCATAATATGAGATTACATGATACATTGATGCGTGGACATTGGACATTTATTTTGATCCTATCGTTCCTTTGATTCTATTTGATATTGATGAGATTTATAGTGTCATGGGGACGCAGGGCACGAACATGCAACTTAGGTAGCAATTGTAGTCATGCGCGTTGTCGCCGGACCTGGACACGAGGGATGCTGGGCACAACACATGATGATTCTCCTAGCGCGATGTGTGTGTGTCGCCACCCTCTGCTCGAGCTTGATATTGATTGATGCTACCTTTCTTTGGACTCCGATATTTGGTATCTTATGATTCGATTCATTGTTCCTTACATGCATTGCATTGCATCATCTATCACATTTTATATATACATGTTATAATTAATTGATATTTCCATATTGGGCATTGGATCACCCTCAAGGGGGCTGTTGTTGTCTTGGTGTGTGGACAATGGCAGGTATTACAGGTAACCAGGATCCCAGAGAGGGAATGCTCGATGGAAGCCTTCCTGAGGTTGTTTTTCTGTCTATCCCAGTCGTAGATAGTTAATTTATGTCAGGTTGTATCCTAGAATACATAACTATGTAAATTAAGTTTATTTCAGTTCATTATTGAATATTTGTTGAGATTCAATGTTTATTTACAGCTGATGGTATTATGTAAATATTTGAGTATGAAATGTGTGCTGCATGCTTATTGTGCATGCTATGATATGATGTAAATATTTTTAGTATGGATTATGTGATGGATGCATATTGTTAATGATATGGTATTATGTATTTACTTTCAGCATTGGGGATATTATTGTATGTGTTTTCATTTTTGTTGGTATGTCCCTCATGCGGGAGGTCATGCCAAAATTTTTAGGAACGCGTGTTGGTAAATTTTTAATAATCTTCCGATGTTTACAAATAAATAATCATTGTGTTATAATTAAACACTTGAGATGGGTCCTCACAGTATTCGTGTTTAATACCTAGATCATTTAGATATGGTTCGAGTGAATGATTGGTAAACTCAATACCCTTGTCACTACGAATTCTATCTATCACACATTACTTCTCGTTTTGAAGTCTCTTCAGTAGTTTGATCAGGTTAGATGTAGCCTGATCTTTGCCACTTAGAAACAGAACCCACGTAAAACGAGAGGCATCGTCTATTAACACTAGAGTATACTTCATTCCCCCTAGACTTGTTACTGGTATATGACCAAAAAGATCAATGTGCAGCAACTTTCACCGAGAAGAAAATTTACTACCATTTAAATGTAGATCTGATTTGCTTACCAAGTTGGTATGCTGAAAAGATCTTGTCTTTTAATTCTATTTGGGGCAAGCCATCAACTAGATCTAGCTTAGCAGACTGACAATACTTTTAAAATTTGAGTGACTCAAACACTGGTGACAAAGTCAATTTTAGGAAGTATTCATGTCAGCAAAACAAGTAGGTGATGCATGTTCATCAAAATTCCAATGAATTTTATATGTATTCTGGTGTCTCTTTCCTACAAGCAGTATGTTACCATCAGTAGATCTAATCTTGCAAGTGTGCTGGTTAAACTCCACTAAATGTCCATTATCGTAAAGTTGACTTATGCTAATCAGGTTATAGCATTGATTCTCAACTAATAGCACTTCTTTAATGAAAATGTAACCATGGATAATCTTACCCTTACCCACGGTTTTACCTTTCGAGTAGTCTCCGAACGTTATTCTTGGTCCGGTAGTGTCTACTAATTCTGTCAAGAGACATGCATTTCCTGTCATATATCTATAACATCCATTGTCCAGAAATCACTCAGAGTTCCAAATTTGCTGCCTAGATCTATGCAATTAAAGCGATGAAAACATTGGTATCCAATCTTACTTGGGTCCAGACAGGATTAGTCCTTTTGGGACCCATACTTGAATCACCCTAAATCTTTGGGTTTTATGTGTGTCCTGAAATGTTTGCTAAATGATGACAAATCACTGTAAACAATATTTGGAAATTCCAAATATGATGTTTATCATCCCTTACCTTCAGAAAAAAATGTCGTCTCCAACAACCGAAAACATGATGTTCTAAGCTTTCAAACACCAAAAATTTCATTGTAAAATCGAGAAATGTTAGAAACTCATTTCCTAATGATTCCTAACCTTATTTCTCATCAAAAACAAATTTGAACTGCAAAAAAATTTAAAGTCACGGCATAGGGCAACAAATCAGCAAGGTAGAGGTAAAATATCGTTATGATACCAATTGTTAGTATTTCTATACAATCTAAACATGTTTGTTAGATCAAATGCGGAATAAGATGGATGAATTAAGTACATCCAGACATTGTTTTCTGCTCACGAGAATGCTTTTGGCATAGGGCAACAAATCAGCAAGGTAGAGGAAAAATATCGTTCTGATACCAATTGTTAGTATTTCTATACAATTTAAACATGTTTGTTAGATCAAATGCGGAATAAGATGGATGAATTAAGTACATCCAGACATTGTTTTCTGCTCACGAGAATGCTTTTCTCCTTCGTATAGGTTCTTCTACACCTTAGCAATCTCATTTTATACGGTGTTTTGTGACTAAAATAGATTGTAGGCATATAGACTCAAATACATTGTATTTATATGTTCTAACCGTCATAGAACATCTATATCTATTATGATATGGGGAGATGAAGTGAAAACATTCAATGTGGAATTTGTGAACCACTAAATGAACATTTAATAATATTCATTGTTACTAATAGGATTTTGATTTGGAGAGTGGGGGTAGTGGAGGTGAGGATAGTGAAGTATTTGACGACGGTGGTGTAATTGGGATTGGGGAGGGCAGTGTTGAATTTGAGATAGCTGCGGAAGCGGGTAATGTGGGAGGGTTCACGGGGTTGAGTGGCAGCGGAGATGGGTGGTGGTGTGGATGTGGAGAGGAGGAGGGCGGCAGTGGAGAAGAGGAGGATAGGGAGGTGGCGCGTGGACATTGTTCGTTACTCGTTAGACAAGTGTGGTTAGACAAGTGTGGAGAAGATGACTAGTGAGTCTAACTGCTGCACGTTGCCACGTAAAGTACAAATAGGGAATCTATATATATATATATATATATATATATATATATATAATTTTTCAATGTAAGAGAAATTACTTTATATTAAAATAAAAATTTTGTAACCTTATTGTTGGTGACTACAACATAAATTCAGTTTATTCTTTGCACATAATGTAATAATTAACAGCATAGGATTCTAAATTTCATAATTCTACCGATATTCATACATATAGTATGGGACGAAGTGAGCTTCAGCCTCATGCAATTTTTCAAAATAAAATTTTTTTAGTGTTAATTTTCATAAATTTTATTTTTAGCCCAACCCTTTAAATTGTCGTAGTCCTCTAGCCTTACCTAATTTGGTCAGCCCCAGATAATATTAGTTGCTGACTCCCCTCCTACCTCTAGTGTACCATGAATATATATACAATGGGTCATTGGAACGGGAGTTGACAGTCATTTAGCGAGATTGATGAAAACAATAAACGACAATTATGTTGTTGAAATTGATTCCCGATTGCATCGTTAACCTACAATAGTTTTTTAAGAAAAACAACAACTAATTTAAAATAGGTCGAAGTATGTTCTCATACCATGTTAAACAGAAGTTAAGCATTCATGGCTTTTGTGTTAACTTGATAATAGAATAGATGTTATACCACACATTAAAACAAAGAAAAAACATGTTCATTGATTTTGCAAATTTATAATCATGGAAAACTCAAAATCTTGACCATATATGTGAATTTTTTTTTTTTTGAGTTGATTATTAAAATCTATAACAATCAATTCACTTTCTCTGATTGTGTATTTTGGATTGTTTATGTAAAATATTTTTATGTTACTTTCGGATAAAGTTATTTTTAAGCAAAAATATTGAGTGATTGATATGAAAATAATAAATAGCAACTTTACGGACTTTAGTTTATTATAAAATTATAATCGTTCAATTTTTAGTAGACAAAAATATCTCATAAATTTAATTTTCTCCAATTTTGCATTTTTTTAAAATAATACCGGAAGTCAGAAAATCAAACATGCGATATATATTTTTTGATTAGATAACTACCTTTAAAAAAAATTAAAAAAATCTAAAACCTATTCTCAGTTTGGGAAATTTAAGTATTTTTTCAAATTTAAGGAAGATATTGCATTATTTCGGATCCCAGGGTGACGTTCATCATTCGAACCACGACGCGCGTGGAATACAAATTTCGCGGTTCCCTGGAAGCACACAACAGTATCTTCACCGTATCAGGGATTCTAGCTTCATCAAAAGTCTGCTCTTTCGCATTTATACCTATATACACACGCATTTAGATACACATATACTTTTCGTGGCTAAACATGAAGTCCTTCCCGGCTTACGTTTGGTGGACGGTGGTGCTATTGGCGGCGGGGCTTTCGGTGGTGCGCGGCGTGTGGTTTGAATTGCCTAGTTCAGGGACAAAGTGCGTGTCGGAAGATTTGCGTCGTGACGACGTCGTTGTGGGTGATTATTACGCCTTTATCGGCGAGCAAGTGGATGAAAATTCGCCTGTCATCCCCACTATCTCTGTTAAAGTAAGCATCTATATTTTGCTCTCTTTCATGTTTTAGGTTTGTGTTTGATTCCTGCACATATCTTTTCTGTGATGCCGTCGATCTCTGCAGAATGGATCCGTAGTAAATTAAACTAAGTTACTTGAAAAGTCCATCATAAAATAGCTCTGCAAATATTTGCCAGAACCAATATTATAATATTCCATTGTGACACATGATATTGTAGTCCGTATTCTTAGGTTGTTTCTTTCAACACTTTTATTAGTATTCTTAGGTTGTTTCTTTTACCGTCTAAATATGTGCGGATCAACTCAATATAATTGGTCTAAAATATTTGATATGTTAGTATATTTATTTTTTATTTAAAATGTGATGGGCTTTAATATTGAGTTGGTAGATACAACTATTTTCCGAATTAGACGTTCCAAGCTATAATTTGAATAATGAGCTCTGTAAGCTATTACTTTTATCAATGATCATGATTAACTCAAATTGCTAGAATAATATATTTACAACCTTTATGCCCATTCATATCTCCCCAAAGTCCTAAGGTTTCTATGTAGGACAGAGTATTATATGTGCAATTCGAAGATGGTGTATTGAGAGAGAAGAAAAAATATCATTGTTTTAGAACTTGGTTGATCACTTTAAAAAAAAAAAAATCGTGTTTTCATAGTTGTTTGTGGCGGATTAGAATTCTAGATGGACAAGTTAGAGTATAAGTCTAAGAAAATAGTTAAAATACAAGATAATTTCCTATATTTGAGGGGCAAAAGATGGATTTTTAGGGAATTATTCATAAAATTTTAATTCTTTTTACTTGAACCCCCTTGGGTCAATTATAACATTTATTTGTTGTGATCATTTGATGGAAGATTGGTGCTATTATTGTGATATTGCAAGACAAAAGAAAACTTTCCATGACTTGGTTCTGTCAAAGCTATAGCCTATATATGTATAAAAATAACAGTGTGATTGCAACTCAGATCTTATTTTATATAATTGCCCGACCACGAGCCTAATAGACTGCGACTCACACCTATGCTCGGGTTTTTGACTCAATCCACACTCTGTGTGTGGTTCAAGTGAGTGGGGCTTGGTGCAGGCCAGCATAAACATAACTCCACGGCATTTGAGCTTAAGCCTGCCAATTGACAGAAGAACCATTTACCCTTTATCAGTTCTAATATTTTGAAATGGTTGCTGTATTGTTCTTGTGATTAGTATTTTTCGCTAGAGCATTAATATAAGTATACATACAAAAAAACTTTAGCTACAACATTGGAATATACTTAGACACCTGATTGACATACACTAGAACCACCAAACTTGCAATCAAAACATCAAATTGCTGTGATGCGGATTGGATAGTAACTCGTTTTCTAACTGTGTTTCTGTCAAAAAGAACCGAAACCAAGTTCATGAAATGCTCGCGTAACATATCTTAGGTAATAGCACCTGGTGGAGACTACCTCCATCACCAAGAAAACGTCACGTACGGCCAGTTTGCCTTCACAACAAGTGACAGGGGCACCTACTTGGCTTGCTTTTCGGAGCATGGTGGTGATCATCATGGAGGTAGAACCGTGACTGTTGGTATTGACTGGAAGACAGGAATCGCTGCTAAAGATTGGGATGCAGTTGCCAAAAAAGAAAATCTTCAAGTAAGTTTTGTTCTAAACTTAAACTACATTTATATTGAATTGCATTTGACTATGTTTATATATATGGATATTATCTTTGGTCATAAATTATTTATCTGTAGGAAATTGAAATTGAGTTGATGAAGGTTGAAGCAGCTGTGAAACTAGTCCATGGCAATTTAATCTATCTAAAGAATAGGTGACTTCTCAAGTTCATTTACAAACATGTTGATGCATATTATGGAGCTAATGAGAATTTACCCCCGTGGCATCGATAATAGACATTGCTCTTTATAAACTGTGATTTATAAATAGACGGTTTACCTCATGTGATTTTGTAAATAGACATTTTACCCTGTGGTTGAAAAACAATCTATTTTGCAACCTATTGTCAAACACATGGAGGTAATTTACCTATTTAGAAAAACATAGGGGTTCGTTGCTAATAACGTGATATCATGCTTCCAAGTTGCTTTCAAAAACTTAGAATTTATAGATAATTGGCTTAGAAAAATTAAATGATGGTATCTGTGTTGATTTTGAATATAGGGAAGCGGCAATGAGGGAGATGAGCGAAGCAACAAATGCTAGAGTGGCATGGTACAGTATGGTTTCTCTCGGTGTGTGTATCGTTGTTTCGGTTTTCCAAGTATGCTATTTGAGACGCTTCTTTAAGAAGATTAAACTTATATAGATAATTTCTTTACTCCATTTTTTCCCTAATTTATTACATTAAAAGTTAGAAGGATGAATATTTTAATTCTAGAATTTGTACAGGACAAGTTTTTTTTTTTTTTTTGAAATTAAAATCTATATCTTTTGCAGATATTGTTATTTTGTTCGTTTCAATTCTGTTCTTTATAAATTCAAATTACTGTAGAACCTCGACAAAATATTCGTTTACGAACTAACTCGCTTAAAAAATATTTTTGGTCAATCCTAACATGGGATAACATACTAAAATAATAATTCGCTAAATTTATAAAATAATATTTATACAAGAATTGATATAGACCTACTGCCATTAATAAATGAGCTGTCAGAACGGGCCAGCCCGACCCAAACGGGCTGGCCCGCCCAACCCGCGGCCCAAACGGGCCCAACCCGTTTGGGCCCACCTCCAGGCGGGTTGGGAAAACCCCAACCCAACCCGACCCGAAGCGGGCCGCGGGTTGGGGCGGGCTGGCCCGCCGAATTTTTTTTTTTTTTTTAAATTTTTTTTTTAAAAAAAGAATTTTTTTAATTTTGTTTTTTAAAAGAAAGTTCAAAAAAATATTTTCAACTAAACTTGCCGAACCTGGAAATGATGCTAGAAGAATACTGAAACTTGTTTTAGGTTTTATCTAGATATTAACACTGCTACTAAAAAAACTTGATTAGTGAATCAATATTTTACTCAATTTTGAAATACTTGTTGCAACTTTAAAGCAAGACTAAGTGAAAAATATACAGTAGATCGAATGCTTCAATGTGATATTGAGTATTTATTTATGAATTGAGCCTAAAAAAAGAAATAACAAAAAATTTTTTTTTTTTTTTAAAAAAGGGCCCAACCCGCGGGCCAGCCCGCCAACCCGCGGGTTGGCCCGCCAAAACCCGCGGCCCGTTTGGGCCAGCCCGTATAGGCCCGCCTGCTGGCGGGCCTTAAAAATGCTGGCCCAACCCGCCTATTTGGCGGGTTGGGTTGGGCCAGGCCCGCGGGTCTGGCCCATTTTGACAGATAATAAATCCTTAATACATAGTATATTTATGATTAATTTATGAAGATTTCATATAAGTTATTCGGTTGTCATTTTTCCTTGTTAAAATATCTGACTTTTCTCAAAGAATTTCTAATATAAATTTCTCTTAGTTCAACAAAAAATTATTTAATGTCATCGCTGCTTTAAGTGCTTTCTATAAAATAATTATTAATTTATCAGTTATTTAATATTCATTAAATTAATAAGATTTGTCAATCACAAGTCTATTAGCTTATAGATGTTTAACTGTATGATGTATTCATTTGATTATGGATTGCGTTTTTAAGGCAAATATACATATTCTATGATATATGTACATATTGATTAACGTTATTGATTAATTTTCTTATAAAAAAAAATATATTAGCAATATCACTCATATTTCATGCTTCAGATTTTAACCGGCAAAAGTTTCGAATCATTATTAGTTTTTTACAGAATTTAATGTTTTGACTATATTAAACAAATGAAAAATTTTAAATAAAAAAAACTCTCCAAATTCAATGTCTCTGCATGATGGAAGTAGTTAATATTTTCATTCGGTTGCTCAGGCATGATAGGTGGTATAGATAGACGTACTGCGGATGCTCGAGGTGAAGCATCGATGAATACCAGAGCTCCTTGAGAGCGAGTTCGGGTTTATATTTTTATGTTTTGAGTCACAGTAGTTGTTAGAATATTTTTAATTATGTTTTAAATTACCGGTGTATGCCCCGAGTATTGTATTTTACGTATTCTACTACTGGTTGATTTATACTTGATATTGATGTTATGCTCAACGTGTTGAATTGGAACCTGGAATTACGTATTTTCAGTATCACTATATATGTATCACCTAAAAGCGAAAAAATTTTTAGGGCCAATTGACTGAACATTTGAAATAAATCTTCCACTGTTTACGCAAATTAATCATTATGTGTTAATTAAACACCACGTTAGGATCAGGCCCTCACATTATGCTCTGAAATTGATGATAAATGTTCGGTTTTAAAATCAAATAATCTTGGTTTTGATGTTAACAAAACTTGTTAGTGTGTTGCTAACATATTTCATCAAGTGTGCAATGAATATATCATGATTAAGAGCTTGATAAGTGAGTAGCAAAGAAATGGGTTGAAGCAAACTGGACCAGTAGACACAAGCAAAGGTCTACTTGACTAGTAGACACAAAATAGACCCAGAGCTCTGCTGACTAAAACAATCATATCTCATAGCTCGATCATCGCAACGACGTGCTTCTAAAAGGGTTGGATAGCCAACTCAATTTACTACAAGTTGTATTTCAGGCCAGCAGATCTGATTCAAAGGTTTACATGACGAAAACATATCTGCAAGAGTTTGCTGGTGCAAAGCTGAAACAGAAGTGGACAGATTATAGCAGCTATGGTATATCGTCCATAACTCTCAGGTCGCTTATCAAAACGGAACATTTCAGCATGGGTTGAAAAGTTAAGACGAAGATCTACAAATCATCTTTAGAAGTCAAAGACTAAAATCGGATGTTAAGATGGCCAAAAAGCTTCTGCACGTCACGCCATGTGCAGACAAAATCAGCAAACTTACAGCAGGATCATCGACTCGTATTTCGAGCATAACTATCTCATACGAACTCGAAATCGAGTGATTCAGTGGAAATCTAAGAGAAAGGGCTACAACTTTCATGTTGATCACTTTGCCCATAAATCAACGAATCAAGAGCCATAATCAAGAGAACATAGCAGCATACTCGAAGCTTCAGCCAGGAGGGTAGCAGTAGATCTTAAGCAGTAGACTCAACCAGCGGACTCGACCAGCGGACTTCGAGCAACGGACTTGACCAGCAGACTTTGGGCAGTGGACACGACCAGCAGACTTCCAAAAATAGCCAGAAAGCAGAATATGACCGTTGCAAGCTCGAGAAACTTCCAAAACTCTCCCAACGTCTATATTCTTGTATCTAACGTATATATCATTACTTTGGCCATATATATATGATTTGAAAGCTCAATAGCAGTTGATTGAAGATCAATCCAAGCCTTCCAAAGTAAACCCACTTGGGATTCAAATGGGGAACTTCAAATACAAACCTGCTAAATGAATAGCACTCCTAAAACCTTTGGCACCACTTACCTTGCTATATCAGATTCATTATGGAATCATTTGTGCCTTTGTATTCACTCTATTCATTGTATTTGTGAGCTAAAATAGAAAACTGAATACAATTGTAATAGTTGGTGATTTATCACAACTGTGTGAGGTCTTTCCATGTGAGACGTTAAAGAACATGAGCTTCGTGATTCTGTGCGGGTTATGAGTTTAGCCTAAGTAGGTTGTAAACCAAAGTCTTCTAGTGTATCATTCCATGAGATGGAAGAATGAGAGATGTAGAAGTGTTTGTGCTTCGAACTTCCATAAACAAATACTTGTGTTATTTACTTTACTACATTTATTTTCCTTACTGATTTTACATATTTACTTGCATGCCTTTAAAATACCTTGCAAATGGTTAATCGGTTATAGAGCGGGTTATGTCGAGTGTCTTCCACTCCGTTTTGTAACCGAACTCGATATAATCTCTCGTTGCAATTATTTCAAGAACACGAGCTATTGAAGCTCAAGTTGATTGAACAAGAGTGTGGATTCGCAACCCACCCCCGGAATCGATCTTAACAAGTGATATCAGAGTCTATTATTCTTGGAAAACATTTTAACCGATTTTAGACCGAAATCTTTTGAAGATAATTTTTCATGAGCATGCAATATTTTCATTGCATATTTATCAAAATTTTGGTGTAAAAATATTTTTGAGCATGAAACTTATTTTCATTGCATTGATTATGCACGAAAATATTTTTAAATCTGTTCTAAACTCATTTTAACTTTTAAATTGTTATTTTGAGATGCTTTCTAACAATTTTCGAAGCATTTTAGTTTTTTGGCAACTTGCAGCGACTTTGGAAAAATTAGCATAACTTCTTGCTCAAGTGTCCAAATGACGAATCGTTTTTGCGTTGCAAACTAGACTCATAGAGAATCGTAATGGTATAGGTCTTGCAGACTAATTCTTCACGAGGAAAAACAGTTTATTAGTTCAAGTTGAACTAAGTGTGCTGCCACCGAAAAGATGAAATGGACATTGTTGAAGTTTTGTCAAGAAATTCAAATATATTGTCAAGTATGCTTCAACCATCATCAAAAGAGGTTATTTTTGATCAAAAATTAAATGTAATTTATTTTAGCCTACCCCATTTGCCCCTCACTTGCTCAAATTTTCGAACATTTTAAAATGAAGGTGGAGATTTATTCAATCATTTTGGTTGAGAATATTTTATTTGTCTTCCTTTTTTATTCACACAAAAGGAAGAGAAATATATTGTTTTAAAAATATGGTTTCTTGTTATACAACATTATGCTTTAATGTTCATATTTTTATTCAAGTTTTGTGATCATCAAAAAATGGGAGATTGTTGGGTTTTGGAAACCCAAATAATCTTGATTTTGATGTTAACAAAACTTGTTAGTGTGTTGCTAGCATATTTTATCACGTGTGCAGTGAATATATCATGATTAATAGTTTGATGAATAGCAAAGAAATGTGTTGAAGTAAGCTGGACCAGTAGACACAAGCAAATTCCTATTGGACCAGTAGGCACAACTAGTAGACCTCAAGCGCTGCTGACTAAATCAATAATATATCATAGCTCGGATATCGAAAAAACGTGATTCCAAAGGGGTTGGATAGCCAACTCAATTTAATAGAAGTCGTATTTCAGGCTAGCTGACCTGATTCAAAGGTTTAAATGACGAAAACATGTCTGCAAGAGCTTGCGATGCAAAGCTGAAACATCAGCGGACAGATTGTAGCAGTTGTGGTATATTGGTCATAATTCTCAGCTCGCTTATCGAAACGGGACGATTCAGCATGCGTTGGAAAGCTAAGACAAAGATCTACAAATCATCTTTAGAAGTCGAAGACTGAATCGGACGTTAAAGTCCCGCCATGTGCAACAAAACAAGCAAACTTACAGCAGAAGCATCGCCTCGTATTTCGTGCATAACCATCTCATACGGACTCGAAATCGAGCGATTCCGTGGAAAACTAAGAGAAATGGCTACAACTTTTATGTTGATCACTTTGCCCATAAATCAATGAATCAAGAGCCATAATCAAGAGAACAGAGTAGCAGACTCGAGGCTTCAACCAGCAGAGTACCAGTAGACCTTAAGCAGCGGACTTTGAGCAGCAGACTCTAGCAGCGGACTCCTAACGGCTATATTCTTTTATCTAACGTATATATCATTATTTGGAGCTATATATACATGATTTGGAAGCTCAATAACAGCTGATTGAAGATCAATCCAAGCCTTCCAAAGTAAAACCACTTGGGATTCAAATGAGGAACTTCAAAGACAAAACCTGATAAATGAAGAGCACTCATCAAACCTTTGGCACCACTTACCTTGCTATATCAGATTCATTATGGAATCATTTGTGCCTTTGTATTCGCTCTATTCATTATATTTGTGAGTTAGAATAGAAGAGTGAATACCATTGTAACTATTGGTGATTTATCACAACTGAGTGAGGTCTTTCCATGTGAGACGTTAAAGAACACGAGCTTTGTGATTCTGTGTGGGCTAGGAGTTTAGGGTATCTGTGTGGTGTTAGCCTAAGTAAGTTGTATACTGAAAAAATGTAAACAAAAGTCTTCTAGTGTATCCTTCCATGAGATGGAAGAGTGTGAGATGTAGAAACGTTTGTGCTTCGAACTTCCAGAAACAAATACTTGTGTTATTTACTTTACTACATTTATTTACATTACTGATGTATTTGTGGAGGTATTGGTATTTTGGGGCATTTTTGCTATATATACCAGTTGGACTCGGGATTCCGTCATTCGGAATCCATTCCTCTCCTCTCCTCTCCCTCACGCCACTCTCTCACCCCAAACCCTTCCCCTTTCCCTTTGATGGGCAAAATCGTTGGAGGCTCGTCCTAGGAGTCGGATTTCTCGAAGATAAGTTGGTCTCGTAATTGTCTTCGATTTGAATGTGGTTTTGTGTGGTTTGGTTGTAATATGGGTTGGGTTTGAGTTTTGGAATTTTAAAGAATTTTGGGTTGGTTGGTTTGAGGAGTTTTTTTATGGTGTTTATTTTGAGGTTTAATGTTGTAAGGGGTGTGAGGATTGTTGTTGGGCAAATTTTGCAAGAAAAACGCCATTTTTGGCTTTTACAGGTCGAGGCGATCGATCCCTAGGGCAGGGCGATCGATCGCGGCGACGTTGTTGAAAATTTCAAGAAGATGAACAGTGAGGCGATCGACCACCTCAAATGAAGCGATCGATCGCCATGAGGCAGTGGCCATTTTCGCTAAGAGGCGACCGATCGCCTGAAAAGGAGCGATCGATCACCTGTTCCTATTTTCGCGAGGCGATCGATCGCCTGAAATCATGCGATCGATCGCCAATGCTTTATTTTGGGGAATTATTTCGTGTTGAGTTTTCGATGCATGCTTCGCCCGGGGCCTTTTAAATGGTTAATCGTCATTGATGACGATATATTTGGGGTTTGTGAACGTGCTTGGGCACGTGGTTGCATGCTTGAGATTAATTGTGGATTATTATCGTGTTTAGCATATAATTCATCGGTCACGGGACGAAGGCAAGGTTTGGACTTGAACTACGGAATCATAAGGTACGTATGACGTACGAGCATAGCCCTGTTATATAATTGCAATTGTTGAATGCTTGGTACATGGTATTGAAATGAATGTGTGTGGAAATGCATGATATATGATATTACCAATGAATGGATATTGGAATTACATGGTTTAGGGTAATTTCTACAAACGGACATATATGCATTGTGAATCATATGGTGCCGCCTTTGAGCGAGCAATGATTGGATGTTGTCGCTTTTGAGCAAACATCGATTACGACGCCACTGCCATTGAGCATGCGTGGAAATGGAATGCCGCTATTGTAGAGCGAGCAATGAAATAGAGCTATGAAACCATAAGTGAGAAACATGGATTGTCTATAATCATTGTTTAATGATTTGATGTTATTGATTATGATATTGGCATATGGCTCATGGAATTGTTAATCAATGTGATGATTAACTGGCATTTGGGAATTTGATGGTTTCAGTGTTTTGAGAACAGGGACAGTACAGGAAACCCCGGATGAGGATGATACCATCCAGGGAGTATATTTTGTATTTCATAGCATTTACATTGTTGTAAATTATGAATTGTATTGTTGCGGTTATTGGATTTGGGATATTGGTATGCTCACCCCGTGTGGGGCTGTCTCTGTTGGGGCAGGTAATTAGGTACATCGATGGCTTTGAAGTTGAGCTCGAGCTATGGAGTGGAGGTGATTCCAGGGATCGAAGTACCAGTGACGGTATTGAGTATGATACTTTATACATCAGATACACGCCTACTTATTGATGCTCGCATGTGAGCAGTATTATGTGTATATGGAATGTATAAAGAAGGCAAGGGCCTTTCTCTCTTCATTTGTGTTGTGTGCAATTAATTATGAACTGCAAAATGAATTGAGAGCATGTTAGTGTATGTTTAAAGATGCATCATATGTTCTATGGAATATGTTGGGAAAGTATAGACATTATACGATTAATGTAAAGAAATTTTATAGACGGTATTCATGCTAGAGTTGCATGTAATCACTTTCCCCTTTAATAACATGATTGTATGCACTAAGTGCAGGGGTTAATACACTAATAACGGGTTAAGAGCACGGGGGTCCTTACAGTTAGTGAGGATACTGTTCAATGCACTCAGACAAAAATAATGGACCACTCACGAGAAAAGTTGGCACACTCAGACAAAGATGCCAGACCACGTGAAGTTAAGGCGCACTCACAGGTGCACTCATTATCAAGATTTGGAATCCGAAGTTGAAGTCCGGATTCATGCCTATATAAGGGCACTCATTCAGGAAGCTAAGGGCATCGAAAATTCTCCATAGTTTTCTGAAAATAAAAATTAGAGTTTCCAAGCTTTGTAATAGTTCAACTTTCGTAGCTTGGTAATATTCTCTTTTCTTTCATTTCGTAACCATCTATAATATTGTTCTGTTTTCGTTTATGTGTTCTTAAGTCCAGTCTCATCTATATGAGAGGCTAAACAAGTCCGTCTCCTCCCAAAAGGAGACGTTTTAATATAATAGATATTATAAGTGTTCCAGAATAAAAATAAGATTGTTGCCCATCTATCTCACAGATTTATTTAAATATTTCTTATATCTTGATTATACCTTACGCCCTAAGGTAGGAAACGAATTAGGGTTGTGTCGTGCGGTTTCTGAAGGGGTCGGATAACTGGCAGACTAACCTCACCCGTGAGCTGAAGTTGGATGGTGATGAGCCATTCGTAAAACAGTCTGGAGGCAGTAAGTTTTCGACTGGTGGCGTTGCGACTCACCTCACCCGGTGCCGTTATGGTCAAAATGGTATATTTCAGTTTGTTAAAATTTTATTGTAATACGGAAGCATGATGGCCCTGTTATTTATTTTAAAATATGATCTTCAAATCGGGTTTTGAATTATAACTAGACGAATGTTATATAAACTGTGAGTCCTTTGCAAAAGTATGCTCTTGGGATTCATCCCGAGATGACAGAAATCGAAGAATCTCATGTTCATATGATGCTATTGTTTGGTAAATATTAGGATGAGAACGATGATGAATAGTATATAGAGGCATATTTTGTTCTTTAAACATTTTCTAGGGGTTAAGAATGCAATTTTATTAAAGATTGGTTGGATAGCGTGGAATATGAACCACATAGACTACATGTGGTTATGATTGTCATTCAACCAAGAATGGACCTAGATCAACTAATATTTTTTCGCTGCACTAGGATAGATTAAGTTTCATGAAAGAGTACCGACCTGTAATTTTTCATATATAAAATTTTATTTTAATAGTAAAAGTTGATCAACATGCATCATTTGTAAAAAAATTAGCAAGTATCTACGAAAATTTTATTTAAAAGAACAAAAGGCAAAAAAAAAAAAAAAACATCTTGTCGTCTTCAAGATGTATTTTAAAAATAAAAAAAACCACACTGAAGGCGTCAATTGATTTGGTGTCACCGGAGTGTTTTTTCCTCTTCTTGAAGTCACCACCTGGGTTTGGGTTAGTTTTATAACGCCCTATATTTTAAGTTATTTTATTAAAAATCTTTTTATTTTAGGTTATTTATTTAGAAAAACACAATAATAGCCCTATTAAATTACAAAATTAATTTACTTTTATTTAATACTAATATCATAAATATATTAATTTGCAACTTAGAAATTATACCTACCAAATCTCATTAATTTTTTTTAATTACTTAAATATTTCTTTATCTAGACCTTAGAATTTTTAAATAATTATATCACTCCAAAATAATAATAAAAAGTTATAAATCTTTAAAAAAAACAAAATTATTTAATACCAAAAAATAGGGCCCATCATAATCATGCGTTTAATTATTACACAATGATATTTTATGTCGACAACAGAAGATTAATTAAAATTTATCCATACGTTGCCCAAAATTTTCTACTTACTTTTATTGCGTCTGTGACTATTTGGGTCTGAAAAATTCTCTCAGCCTATTGTGGATGACGTGGTTTGTATATACGGTGTTCCAGTTTTCATATATGGAAATTTTGGAATCGTTTTCAGAGTACCATAGGTATTAAGTTAGCAATATATATATATATGACAATTGTTTAATTCATAATAAATACAAAAAATATTATAAAAAACGACCATAACAAAGCATATAGTATTTAATTAATTATTAACATTATTCGAGACACATCCATCTCTGATTTATTTATGCATTACAACATAGTAAAATAGTTAGAACACGAGTTCTTAGGCTTAGTCCAAATTGTAAAGAATCTCGAGTTCGAATTTCGATGTATGCTGAAAAATATCATCTATAAAAAAAAAGTTAGAACACATGCAAATAATAGCACTGACTTGTCACATTTTCATTGGTCAAATAGAGACATCCCAAGCTCCAACCAATTAAAAAAATCTACTGAAAAGTATTAACTGAAAAAGACCACAACTTCAAGAATCTCTTCATTGCATTCCGTGTAGATTCGTCCTCTTTTCATCTTTAATCTACTCTCACTCACTTTCGCCGATCAAGATTCAGACTGAGAGAGAGAGAGAGGGAGAGAGAGAGGGTGGGAGAGATTAAAGGACAGAGAGACGAGGAATTATACAAAAATTGAAGAATCAAAAAGAAAAAGAGATTCAAGATTCTGTTTTTTAGGTATAAAATATAAATCAAGAAAATGGCGATGTGGGTATTCGGATACGGGTCTCTGATATGGAAAGCAGGCTTTCGCTATGATGATCGGCATGTGGGTTTCATCAAAGACTATCGCCGTGTCTTCTACCAAGGTCTCCAACTTTCCTTCCGGGCACCGTAGGATTACTGGGTTTTTGTGCATTTTTTGTTATATTGTAAAGACACTAATGGATGTATTTTTTTGGGTTTTGTTTTTGCAGGCAGCACTGATCATAGAGGGACTCCGGAGTTTCCTGGTAGAACAGTGACATTGGAGCCTGTTAAGGGGGAAGTTTGTGTGAGTTCTTGTTCTTTTTACCTACGTTTTAAATCTTATTGCTCTCTCTTGGTTCAATTATTTAACAATTAATCATATTGACTTGACTTTATTAGAATTCTTCTTGGTGTGATTTGTATTTGTCTGGTGGATATTTTTGTAGCAATTGTTGTTTTTTAACGTTGTCATTTGAGTAACCTCGATTATGCATTGAAGGGAATTTCACATTTGCGATTGAATCATTCTCATTTTGACTGGTGCTTGAGTTTGTATGCTTACCTTTATCAATATTTCTTTCTTCAATTAATTACCGATATTGTTTCTATGATATTTTGTAGTAATCACATGGTTAAACCATTGTAAGAAGCCAGAATTGAGAATGCCAAGGTTCACATATGGTTTTTCAATTTAGATTCCTGTATGACAAGGTTCACATATGGTCGCATTGTTAAAAGATTCTTTTGTTTCTATTTCAGTTTCGTTTTTCTTTGCAGTTTCACACTTGTAAATGTCTTTTAAGTATTTCGAGTGATGTTAACTTTAAGAACTCGTTGGCATGTAAGGTCAGTGGGGTGTTGCCTACAAGATAATACACAAGGAAGATCAAGAGGCGGCTTTGGAGGTAGGTCGATTTTAGATCCTGTTTTTTTTCCTCATGCCTCAACATAGGTCCTCGCGTGTGGGATTCCTCAGAGTATGTCAGCAAAACTAGTATGAAGAAAGTTATCTTCGTTATTTCAGTAAAAGAAAATATGGTAGTAGACGAGTAGATATGTTACCTGCAGTATGTTACTCACATATATGAGTTCATTTTACTATATTTTGGTGTTCTTTCAAACCTTTGGTTTAATATCAGCCTTTAAATTGACATTTGTTTTAATAATTCATTCGTTTTGTAAGATAAATAAAAATTTATGCTGCATTGTTTCCTGCAGCATCTTGAAGTGAGGGAGAAACAGTATGACAAGAAGGTTTATGTCAATTTTTACACCGTAAGACTGTGTAAGATAAAGGGTAGCAAAAATTATTTCATTTGATATTAAATTTACTTTTACATATTACAGTATATAGCATTTATTTCAGGAGTCCTCTGCTTCAACACCAGCTGTCTCCAATGTCATGGTGTAAGTTTCATATTATGTCTCCTGTTGCTTGAATCCATCAAGTTTTGGGACTAAAATTTATGGTTTGAATGTTCAGATATATAGCATCTGCTGATAAGAAGCTGAACAAGAACTACTTGGGGCCTGCCCCACTTGAAGAAATTGCAGTGTACGTATTCTGCAAGAATCTTACAACATTTCATCTATGAAGTAAGAAGTATGTACAAACAGCTTGAAACTAGATTGGGATTTTTAAACATTTGAGCTCGAGCTCATTAATGAATATGTAGCTCCTAAGATGAGACGGTAATGTTGTGGGAGAATATCAATTTCTGTTAAACCTTTGTGGACAACACCTTACTTTGCTCGTTGCGGCACTTTACGCCACTTGTAATTTCGTAAAGGGGCTTTTGTCGTCGAGAACATAAGGAAATAAAGTTGTACTAATGTGAAAAAGCTTCAAGGTTTGCCTAGTGGTCAGTGACAACTAGTATCAGAGAAGGCAATGGATCGACTCTACCAAGATGGCTTTAAAACCTATGACTTTTAGCGTATAGGTTCTATCTGTCATTAAGTACGCGACTTTGCGCTACCAAGGTTATATGGAAATGAAGTTGCACGTGTGTTAATTTTATAGTTTTTGGCCTAGTGATAAGCTTTTGTTTTCATAATTTGTATCTTGGGAACTTATGCTGCAGGTTTTTTAGCCTTTTAGTTAAGGTATTGATCGATAGTGACATAATTCTATGTTTATAGCAGTACCTTTTTCATTCTATTTCCTGGGATACATTTGACATTGAATGTTTAGAGTAGGATCAGCTGGATGGTTAAAAACGAAAGACATTCTTATTCCAAGATATTTCAGAGGGCATCTTCAAGAAATCTTGGCGCATGGGCTAGACATTCTAACATGGTTCCGTTGCCACTTTTAACAGGCAAATACTTGAAGCAAAAGGCCCCTCGGGTCCGAATCGAGACTACCTCTTCAAATTGGAGAATGCACTTATCCAAATAGGTAAGTATATTGGTTTATATTCCTGGGAACTTCAAAATTATAGTTCGATATAGTCCTCTATCAGTGGTGCGTATGCTCGTAGGGGTCGACCCAACGGGGGGCCAAGAAGGGCAGTCACCCCTGCCACCTCGAGCCAATTTTTTTCAAATTCTGTGTGTATTTTTTTTTTCCCAGTTTCGTTCTCTCGAGCTTCACTGACTTGTAGTTTTCTCACATCTTTTTCACTATTTGATTAATTCTTTATGCATCCAATTTAATCAGGATTTGAAGACAACCATGTGAATGATCTTTCCAATGAAGTGAGGCGCATACTCTTCTTACAAGAGGACTTGAATGCCCTCATAATGGAGCAACTTTAGTAGTTGTTGAAGGCAAATGTTTGTACTTTGTAGTAATTATTTTCACTCATTCGGTATTTTTAAATGTCTTCCAATTAAAAAAAAAATGCATAAATGAGATTGTATTGGAGAATATAATATGTATTTAATTTTATCTGTTGAAGATCAAATTTGGCATGATATATATATATATATATATATATATATATATATAATATGAAGCTAATTTAATATGATAAAATAGTAATAATTTTTTGAGAGTTATTATGCTCCCTTGAACCATTGCCAACTTTTACTTATTATTCATTAATATAATATAATTTGTAAATTAATATACAATAATCAAAATGACCAATATGTTATGTCAAAATTCTTCATTAATAATGAACTTTATACCGGAGAAATGCTAATTAAAAATGATAAAAAAGCAGTATATTATAAATTTGTAAAATCCATTCCCATTATTATATTTATTATTACATTGTTTTATTGTTGTTTATTTTATTACATGCATTACAACGCGTAAATATTTTGAGAATCAAATTTGGAATTAGAAATTCTTAAAATGTAATATATCTAATTTGAATTTTGGGAGTTTCAAATGTGGAAATTTTTGGGGGATATCATAAAATGTAACTTTGAGAGCTCTAAGTAATTTTATTTGGATAGTGATTTTATTTGGATTTTGAAGGATCAAGCATTTTCCACTTATCAAAAAGTTATAGCTGATGATAATTCTAATCTTTAAATCATAGAGCAGCTCATGCGCCACATTTCGATCGCTCTCCAAACAGAGACAATCATTGCACTCCAACAATCTCCTTTACAACAATTGCACTAATGTAACTCGTGAGAATCGATCATGTGATATTGACTCTGATATCAATTGTAGGATCAAACGATTGTCGTTTTGCCAAAAGCTATATCTGGTGGTAACGATGCAACAATCTTTAAACCATAGAGAAGCAGAGTTAATTATCGTATTCCAACATATTTAAAAAGAAATTAAGATTTAAACATACGGTAAAAAATTTTAGTAGTAAATATAAGAACAATGATATATATGCCGACACATATTGAAGATTAAAAAATGCTATGTCAATTTAGAAAACAATTTTTATTTCAATTTAATAAAAAAATATTATTAAATTCTATTTTAGTATATTTTTAAGGGTAAATTTCAAAACTAGTTTCGTAGGATATGTGTTTAATCAATAGTAGTCCTAAATGTTTAGACTAATCAAAATTGTTCCCATATAATATGAGTTTAATTAATAGTAGTCGTAAATATTTATGACTAATCAAAATTGATCCCACATAAATTGTGTTTTAAAAAAAGTGGTCTCATAATTGAAATGTACTTTGAGACCATTTTTGACTAAGGGCGTGTTTGCGATTGCTTATTCAAATAACTTTTATGTTGCTTTTGCTTAAAGTTGGAAAAAGTTGATTTTAAGCAAAAGCATTAAGGGGGGTGTATTGGTTATAGACTTTTATTGACTTTTAATGACTTTTATGGAGTTTAAAAGTCTAGAGGTATTCAATCCAGACTTTTATATACTCTACAAAAGTCTAATGGTATTCAAGACAGACTTTCGTAGAGTTTTAAAAAGTCAGGTGGTATTCAAACATGAATTTTTAAAACTCCATAAAAGTCTATAGGTATCCAAAATCTCATAGACTTTTAATGACTTTTGTTGAAATCTTTAGGTACAAACTTTGATGCCCCATGTACACCCCAAAAAAGTTAAAAATTCTCCACCACTCCTAGTAAAGATTTGGAATGACTTTTAATTCATAATTACCACCATCTCTCTTTACTCATTGCTATTTTCATTTCCGACACGACCATATCCCCATTGGCTTTCCTCCCCTGTTTTCTACATGTACCCTTTCGTTAATTCATAATGTGCGGCTATTTCTTCAATTATTATTTTTTTCACATCTTATTTTTTATCCAATATAATACTAATATTTATACAAGTATTTTGATAAATAGCAAGTTAATGTGCTCAATTTTATATTAGATGATATATTTTTAAAACGATTGTATGAGTCTATATCTATAGACAATTATAATAAATATTTTTTCTAAAACAAAAGATATTTATAACGATATAAATTATCATGTTTAATGTAAAAAGTATGTTTTAAGAATTTTTATAGTAGTCAGCTATCATCAAAAAATATTTTAAGTTTATAAAATGTTATTTAATAGAAAACTTTTGTTTTATTACACAAAATTATAGATTACAATTATATAGCAACATTAACTGAATCTTCAAAGTCGTCATCTTGAAGATGCAAAAAAATTGTTCAATATTTGCCATGCAAAAGAATTGAATACGTATTTTTCACATTTTTTACTGTTAAATAAGTAAAATATGTTTACATTAATAATAATAAAAAAATTATATGTTCAAGAAGTTATTTATGTTTCAATTGTTAGTTCAAAGAAATCAATTATAAGTTATAAAATCTATAGAGTCTATAAAATTCTTTTGATAATTCCATGTAATTCTATAAAAATTATTAGAAATCTATCAATTTCATAAAAGTTCATCATATAAAAAAGTCATTAAAAATCAATAAAGTCCATAGAAATCTATTGAAAAAGTCTACGAGACTCTATACAAATCTTTTTATAACTCTATGGAATTCTATAAAAGTCAATAGAAATCTATCAACTCTATAAAAGTCAATCATTTAAAAAAGTCATTAAAAGTCAATAAAAGTCTAGATTGAATACACCCCCCTTAAGTGTTTGTTATTTAAATAAAAAAACAGCTTAATAAACTTAAATTAATTACGAAATCGCCAAAAAACAACTTAGAGCGGTCAAAAGCATGTCATGACCTGCTTCTCTGCTTCTGCTTTTTTCTGCTTATTTTTAGAGAAGCAATAGCAGAAGCAAACAAATAAAACACCCAAAAGCTGTTTTTTTATCTGAAAAGCAGATAAGCAGTTTTCATAAGCAATTACGAACACCTACTAAAGAATCACAATTGATTAAATATATATCTTATGTACTAATTTTGAAATTTCTTATTTTTTTAATTTGCCTCCATTAATTATCGTATATAAGCATTATATTTTTTGGCGTTTGAGTTCTATAATATATAAACAAAATAAAAAATTTGAAACTCTTTTATATCTTATTTTACAGAACATCATAATTCATAACGAGTAATCGAAAACAAAAAACCTCGATTGAAAAGTGAAAACGCTTTCAATTATCTTCCTCACGCATCAGCCCCAACACGCGAACCACCACATCCATTCCGGAAAACTTGTAAAACCAGCAAAATTGAACCATAGTGGTGCAGCCGAGAAACATATTTAGGTTGTTTTTCGTCGATAATCAGGTATCGAAAAGTTATAAATATAAACCCTTAATAATTTCTCTTTATTTCTGTAGATTTGGATAGTTCTTGATGATATTTTCGTAAAAGTTATTACGATCCGTTAATCCATTTCTCTAAGGATTACTGTAGAAACATTATAGGATTGAAAACAAGTTGGGAATAGATTGGAAAGGCCCAAAAATGGTTTTGCACAGCCACTACATTCATAGGTTTTTGGATTTAAAACTTAAGGATTTTGCCCTAATAGCTCAAATCTTTACGCTGGCCGGAATTAGAGGTTTTATATTCACCCTTTAGTTTTTGAGTTCTGGGATATTAATGAGCAGAAGATGAGAATATTTTGGTATTTCCATGCTTTACTTGGTAGTTTACAGGAGTTAGTACATTCTGATTTAAATTTTTTCTTTTGGTTTTGTTTTTACGCTTATTTGATTGTATTTTTTGATGATCAGGAATGATATCCTCGTTTATTATTAAACTGTTTTATGTTGTATCAGTTTCCTTACATAGTCCTGCAATGGGAAAGAACGAATTCTTGACTCCGAAAGCAATTGCGAACCGAATCAAAGCCAAGGGTTTGCAGAAACTCAGATGGTACTGCCAAATGTGCCAGAAACAATGCCGCGACGAGAACGGGTTCAAGTGTCATTGCATGAGCGAGTCCCATCAACGCCAGATGCAGGTATTCGGCCAAAACCCTACCCGTGTCGTCGGCGGGTACACTGAAGAATTCGAAACCTTATTTCTGGAACACATGAAGCGCAGCCACCGCTTCAGCCGCATCGCCGCCACAGTTGTGTATAATGAATACATATCCGATCGCCATCATGTTCACATGAATTCAACTCAGTGGGCTACCTTGACTGAATTTGTTAAGTATTTAGGACGGACTGGAAAGTGTAAGGTTGAAGAAACCCCAAAGGGTTGGTTCATTACGTACATTGATCGAGATTCCGAGACACTTTTCAAGGAGAGGATGAAGAATAAGCGGGCGAGGGCGGATATTGCAGATGAGGAGAAGCAGGAGAGGGAGATTCAGAGGCAAATTGAACGGGCTGAGCAGATGATGGAAACAACGGATTCTGCTGCTGCAAATGGGAAGAACGAAGAGGGAAAGAAATCAAGAATGTTGGAGAAAAACGAGGAAGACGCTGATAAAAAGATTAAGCTGAGTTTGGGGTTATCAGCCAAGAATGTACATGAGAAGAAAGATAGTTCAAAATCGTTGTTTGATGAGGAAGTGTTTGAGAGTAAGAATGAAAAGAGCAAGAATCAGAAAGATGACAATAAATCGGGGAAGAATGAATCTGCATTGGATGAACTGATGAGGGAAGAAGAAAAGGCAAAAGAACGGAGCAACAGGAAGGATCATTGGTTGTCTGAGGGGATAGTGGTGAAGGTGATGAGCAAGGCATTGGCGGATAAGGGATACTACAAGCAAAAGGGGGTTGTAAGGAAGGTGATTGATAAATATATTGGGGAGATTGAAATGCTTGAGAATAAGCATGTGTTGAGGGTCGATCAGGAGGAGCTTGAGACCGTGATTCCACAGATAGGGGGTCTTGTTAGGATAGTGAATGGGGCGTATCGGGGTGAGAATGCGAGGTTGCTAGCAATTGATACTGAAAAGTTTTGCGGGAAGGTGCAGATTGAGAAGGGTCTTTATGATGGAAGGGTTCTCAAGGCTGTTGAGTATGAAGATTTATGCAAATTGGTCAGATGAGTGCTTTGTATTGAGTGATATTAGTTAATTTGTGCTCTCTAACTGGTATTTGTTTCGGTTATACCTTCTGTTTCTTGTTGTACATTCTGTTTCTTGTATTTGGAAATAACAGCCTTTTAGCAGTTAATGGATTTCCAGAATTCTTTTTTACATCCACTTCTTGTTTTTGTTCATCATATGTTTTATCAGTTTTTAAGCTTTGCTAGTGAAACAAATTGCTGTAAGAATGAAACTTTAACACGAAGGTCAGTTTGGCCTTGTGGTTTCGTGGAATATTGTTGGGACTCATAAGTTCAATTATTTTTTCATTTATTAAAAAATTGATTTTATCATATTACCATCACCAAATTCCTAATATATAAAGATACATATGCTTCGTTGGATGCGCGATAAGATCATAAATATAAAATAAGGAACGAAGATTTTCTGAATTAGGTGTAGCTTGTATCGTAGATAAGATGCAAGAAAATTGTTTACATTGGTTTGGTCATGTACGACAATACATTTGCGTGTTGAGTGGAGTCCATGAATTTTAGCTATTTCACAAGAGCGAGAGGACAATTCAAGAAGATATGATTCAAAGTTATCCGCAAAGACTTGGAGTTCAATAGGATTAAAGATGATATTCTGATCTATAGAAGCATTTGGAGAAGACTGATGCACGTGTTCGACCCAACTTGATTTTCTATGTTGTTCACGTAGCATATTCAATTAATTGGGACTAAATGATCAGTTGTTGTTATTGTATGAGTTGAAATTTTACAATTGGATTATATATTGGCAAAATTACGTATGCTCATAATAAATATTAAATTATTTTTTTTCAATTAAAAAATGTGTAATGTATATATAGAGAGAGAACAACTTGTAAAATTCGATCATAGAAATCGTTTAATACTTCAAAATACTTATTTATCCCAAATAATACACATAATCTTAAATTTTTAGACAACATTTAACATATACTAAACCAGGTATGTTTTTGTGTGTAAACAATATATGTTACTTTATACTAAATTGACGAGAGAAAAAGAAAACTGAACTTTTAATCTAAATAAATTAGGGTTATCTATATGAACAATAGAGAGAATCAAGTCGACTCGGACAGCTGCGTCAGTTTTCTTCAAGCGCTTCTGTTAGGATCGATTCCGGGGGCGGGTTGTCAATCCACACCCGAGTTCAACCAACTTGAGGTTCAATATCTCGTGTTCTTGAAATAATTGCATCGAGAGATTATATCGAGTTCGGTTACAAAACCGAGCGGAGACACTCGACATAATCCGCTCTATAATCGATTAATCATTTGCAAGGCATTTTAAAGGTGTGCAAGTAAATATGTAAAATCAGTAAGGTAAATAAATGTAGTAAAGTAAATAACACAAATATTTGTTTCTGGAAGTTCGAAGCACAAACGCTTCTGCGTCTCCCATTCTTCCATCTCATGGAAGGACACACTAGAAGATTTGGTTTACACTTTTTAGTATACAACCTACTGAGGCTAATACCACACAGATAGCCTAAACTCCTAGCCCACACAGAATCATGAAGAGCATGCTCTTTAACGTATCACATGGAACGACCTCACACAGTTGTGATAAATCACCAACTGTTACAATGATATCCACTCTTTTATTTTAGCTCACAAATGCAATGAATAGAGTGAATACAAAGGCACAAATGATCTCCTAACAGATCTGATATGAGCTTGAAAGAGGTGCCAAATGTTTGGGGAATTGCTCTTAATTTAGCAGATTTGTTCTGTGAAGTTCCCCAATTTAACCCCAAGTGGGTTTGCTTTGGAATATTTGGATTGATCTTCAATCAGCTTTTATTGACCTTCCAAATCACGTATATATAGCCCCAAGTAATGATATATACGTTAGATACAAGAATATAGCCATTGGGACAGTTTTGGTAAGTTTCCCGAGCTTGCAACAGTCATATTCTGCTTTATGAGCTATCGCTGGTCAAGTCCGCTGCTCGAGTCCGCTCCCCGAAGTCCGCTGGTCGAGTCTGCTACTCGAGTCTGCTGGCCTACTAGCTCAAAGTCTGCTGGCCTCTACTGGTTCAAAGTCCGCTGGCTCAAGGTCTGCTGCCAACCTTGCTGTCCAAAGTCTGCTATTCTGTTCTCTTGGTTATAGCTCTTCATATTTTGCTTTCTAGGCAAAATGTTCAACATGAAAGTTGTAGCCCTTTCTCTTAGCTTTCCATGAAATTAAGAATTGCTCGATTTCGAGTTTGTATGAGAGAGTTATGCTCGAAATACGATGTGATGTTCCCGTTGTAAGTTTGCTGGATGTATCAGCACATGGCGTGACTTGCAGAAGCTTTTTGGCCATCTTCACGTCCGATTCAGTCTTCAACTTCTAAATATGATTTGTAGATCTTTGTCTAAACTTTCCATCCCATACTGAATCATCTCGTTTTGATAATCGAGCTGAGTTATGGCCGATATACCACAATTGCTACAATCTGTCCGTTGAAGTTTTAGCTTTGCACCAGCAAGCTCTTGCAGACATGTTTTCGTCACGTAAACCTTCGAATCAGGTCTGCTTGCCTGAAATACGACTTGTATTAAATTGTGTTTGCTTTCCAACCCCTTTGGAATAAGGCCATTTCAATATCCGAGCTATAAGATACGATCAATTTAGTCAACAGCGTTGGGTCTACTGGTTATATCTACTGGTCCAGTAGACCTTTGCTTGTGTCTACTGGTCAAATTTACTTCAACCCATTTATTAGCTAATCATCAAGCTCCTAGAGAATTATCTATTTAATGCACACTTGATGAAAATATGTTAGCAACATAATAACTAGTTTTGTTAACATCAAAACAATGATTATTCAGGTTTCCAAAACCCAACAGCTTCTCTCGGTCAGAATATCATCTTTAATCCCATTGAACTCCAAGTCTTTGCGTATAACTTCGAGCCATGCCTTCTTCGATTGTCCTCTCGTTCTTGTGAAATTTCCAAACTCCATGGATTCCACTCGACACACATGTGAACTGCTGGGCCTACGATGTGACCAAACAAACGTAAGCGACTTTCTCGCATCTTCTCTTTTGTACAAGCTACGCATACTTCAGCTAGAATATCTACGTTCCTTATATTATCTTTTATGGTCTTACCACACATCCAACGAAGCATACACATCTCTGCTACGCTCATATTTTTATGTGATTCATATACCTAGCATTCCATCACATACAATATTGCAGGTCTAATGACGATTCTATAAAACTTTTCCTTCAATTTTAGCGGGATGTTACAATTGCTTGAATCATATGGTTAATGTCATTGTCAATCTCTCCATCTTTTGGATAACAGAACATATGTATCGAAACTTGGTGCTCATTGATACATCTTGATCATCGAATGCTACAACACCGGGATCCCGAAAGGTACGATCACTAAATTTGTACTCCATATATTCTGTTTTATACCTATTTAATCTAGAATTTTGATTCAAATGTCTCAATCTATAACTCCAATTTGGCATTTACCCATGTCCTGATCTCGTCGATTAAAACAACAACGTTAGTGAAAAGCATGGTCCAAGGTAATTAAATCTGTATGTCTATTGTTATCTCATCTATCACTAGGGAGAACAAGAAATGACTCAACGCAGCCCATTGATGCAATCCAGTTGTGACCGAGAACTCACTTGTCACCCCACTGCACGTTCTCACATTGGATGCTACTCCGTCGTACATGTCATTGATTATATTGACATACTTCATAATAACTCTTTTTTTTCATCAAAGCCCACCATAATATCTCCCTAGCGACTTTATCGTAAGCCTTCTCAAAGTCTATAAAGACAATAGGCAAATCTTTACTCCTATCACGATAGCACTCGACAAGTTGACGAAGTAAATGGATAACCTCCGTAATTGATGTCATGAACCGAAGTGATTCTCCTAGATCTTAATCTCTCTTCTTAACCGGCATTCAATTATCCTCTACTAAAGTTTCATTGTATGACACATGAGTTTTTATACCACAATAGTTGGTGAAACTCTGAATGTCATCTTAGATATGGATGGTGGTACTCTTTCTCCATTCATTTGGACTTTTGTTACTCCTCAAAATCTTATTAAATAGATCTGTTAGCTACTTTATCCCCGTCGGTCATAAACATCTCCATTCAATAGGATTCCATTAGGACCAACTGCTCTTCATGCTTTTGTTTTGTTCAAGACTTCTTTAACCCCAGATTCTCTAATTATGCTAGTAAACTCACGTTTTACGTAATGAAGATAGATGCTAAGATCATCTAAATCTTAGCTAAAACCACGTTGAACAAATTGTTAAATAATTCTTCCATCTTGTTTTAATATCTTCATCTCTAACCAAGATTTTATAGTTATCATCTTTTATACATTTCACTGCATATAAGTCTATTGTCTTTCTCTCTCTCGCTCTATCAATCCTGTGATATCTTAAAAAAATGAAAGTTGATAATGTTAGCAATAAATTAGTGGTTTCAAACCTTAAAATTTGATATTCTACCAATCTTTTTTTTTTCCAAACCTTAAATTTTGATATTCTATTAATCTTTTTTTTTTATTTAAAAAAAAAGACTTAGAATAATTACGAATTTCTCAATCTAGTATAAAAAGTAATATATATAGTGGAGACAACTATAATATTTCTTCCATCCATTAAAAACTAAAGAGAGCATTCGTAATGCAACCATTTTATATGAGTTTCATCAGTTATTATCCAAACTAGTGGTCAAAGGTCGTACTACAAGGTTGTGATTTCAACGAAAAAAGATAATATAAAAAAATTATAAAAGAATATACGAGAGACCATTTGGTGGTTAGTGTATATCACTCTTAATAAAGATATAATATTTACTTAATAAAGTATTCAAAATATAATATAATTTTTTTTCTATATAACATAAATTAATTTGTTTGTAAAAAAAAAACATAAATTAATTTCAATTTAAACAGTCATAATTGCCTAGACACCCCCACCCCCACTTAAATTGCGTGTCTGTAAGAATTGTGTGATTACCAACAGCGAGACCAAAGGCGTGAGGGTGGTGAGAAAGCCGCATACGTTTTGGATTCGATTCAAATAAAAAGTAGAAACGACACACAAATATTATATATTTTCTTACCGGAAACAAGCCACCTCAGCCTCTTGCCACTGCTCCAGCAGGCCACATTTATCGACCACCTCTTTGCCTTCCATTGAAATTCATCTGGGTTTTCATTTCCGCTTGATTGATCTGGTTTCTTTGATTTCTATTATTTTTTTGGGGTATAGATTGGTTCTTTTTACGATTTCTGATCTGGGTGGTGAAGAACAATGGAGGAGAGTATTTTGTGTCAGTGGGGTGTAATTCGATCGCTATTAGCTATTCTTCAATGGTGGAGTTTCAATGTCACCGTTATTATCACCAACAAATGGATCTTTCAGGTGGGTATATTTTTGTGTGTAGCTAAGATACTCGAGTGAAAACAGCGTAATTTTTCACATGCTTGCGTTTTCTAAGTTTTGTATGCAGTTTAATTTGGTGGATTTTTGTCTCTTTTTTTCAGTTTGATGTTTGTTCAATCTAGCATTTTTATTGATCTTTGTGTTTTTACTTATTTCTTTTGTAATTTAGGTTGTGCTAGATTGAATTGTGTTTCTTTATCATGTGCTTCTGTTCCAGAATTTGTTGGGATTCTAATCTTGAGATTGTTGTGTGAATCGTATGTTTGATTTGATAGATGTTTGAGCAATTTTTGGTTTGTGTTCATGTTGTGTTTCGATCTTCAAAGAGGAATTTTTTTGTTGATTTCTGGTTTGTGACAGCTATATATTGTGTGCGTGTGTGTGTTTGTTTATATACATTTGATTTTCATAATTTATACTATATTTTTTGCTCTTTCTGTTACTTCTATCAGTTCAATTATTTGTACATTTACATTTTTTTATGTGACATGCAGATGTGTTTAACAAGTGTTGTAGTTGAGTGCATTTTCTGCTTACTTTTGGACTTGTGAGTTCCAAAGTTATATGATTGTAGCTGCTAAATTGGGATGAATCATATATTCTTTTGTCAGGGAACTTAATTTAGATCTTAAATAAATTTATTTATACTCATCTCGTGGAAGTATGCATTTGCTTATGGCTATTGGTGCTTTTGAATCGAAACATTTTGTAGGCGTGTTTCTAGTTATGAATAATCATATTTCATTCCTTGAACGATGAAGGACCCGGCTGTGATGAAATTTTGCCTTGTGCAAATTTCAACTCCAATGATCAATTCACAATATGGTTATACTCTTTAATTATTTAGATTAGTCCAACCAATGCAATATTAATATGATAAAGTCTTGTGATATGGTATCTTGGGTTGTGATCGTTATATTAAACGTTCATGAATCGATCTTTAATTGTTATGGCTAACTAGTGACCATATTTGTTCTTAACAGAAATTGGACTTTAAGTTTCCGTTAACAGTATCATGCATTCACTTTATATCCTCAGCAATCGGTGCATACCTGGTAATTAAAGTGCTAAAACTTAAGCCGCTCATTTTAGTTGACCTTGAAGATCGATGGAGGAGGATTTTTCCCATGTCGTTTATATTTTGTATCAACATAGTTCTGGGAAACGTGAGCCTGCGGTATATTCCTGTTTCTTTCATGCAAACGATCAAATCTTTCACCCCTGCAACAACAGGTAAATTTCAAGGAAAATTTTGTTTTGAAGCATCAAATATGAGATAATCTGTCAGGAAAAGCAATAATTAACATTGGTTCGATTCATCAGAACTTTCATTGTGTGGCTCCATTTATTAAATGACACTTTTGCTTTGATAAATATATGAATCTTATGTTAATAATTGACTTGCATTTTCATTTTTTATATCATGTCAATGTAAAATGCCATGTCGCGATCTAATGCATCCAAACAGTTGTCTTGCAGTGGCTGATCTGGAACAAATATTTTGAATGGCGAATTTGGGCTTCTTTGATTCCCATTGTTGGAGGGATTTTAGTTACTTCTATGACAGAGCTGAGTTTTAATATGCTTGGGTTCTGTGCTGCTTTATTTGGCTGCATTGCTACCTCTACCAAAACCATTCTTGCCGAATCTCTGTTGCACGGTTACAAATTTGATAGGTATTAGTTTCTTGTCATCTCATTTTTCCACTTCATTCACCTAAAACCATAAGTAATATGAGAAGGAACTTAACAACTGTGCCATAAGAGTAACAAATAACTCTTTTTAAGTTCATTTTTCATTTTTCTTTGTCCTAAAACGAATGAGGTCCTTTTTCTTGTTTAGTTTATGATTGTTTTTATTTAGTTTACGTGTTAAAGAATGGAAAATTATTAAAACAGTGTTTTCTTCTGACTGCAGCATAAACACTGTATACTACATGGCGCCATTTGCAACAATGATCTTAGCGGTGCCAGCCATGCTACTGGAAGGTTTGGGGGTTGTGGAATGGATTCATACATGTCCCTCTCTTTTCTCATCTCTCAGCATCATTTTCGGGTCCGGGGTTTTAGCTTTTTGCCTGAACTTCTCCATCTTTTATGTCATTCACTCCACAACTGCTGTGACATTCAATGTCGCGGGGAATCTAAAGGTGCGAGTCTTTCATTCTTGAGATATATAGTCTTTATCTTTCTACATGTTTTCTTCCGTGTCATGTGAAGCAGAGTACACAGGTTTTTATTCTAAACAATGAAGCAAAATTGGTTTATTTTCACCATATATATTATGTTGGAAAACAAAAATTACCGTGGGTGGTTTATGTGACTGAATATGTTTAATAACGATATAAAATTTGTATTTTGGGTACTATACGGTTTAAATATATAAGTTGAAGCTTACCACTGACTATAACTTTTGTTAAATCAACTAGCACTTGGCGATACATTCTATGATGCCGTGTTATTGTGACGTTGATATTAGTTGCCGCCTTCTTCCATGATATTGAAATCTTGTTTCTTGTTTCATCTCAAGGTTGCGGTTGCTGTTACGTTTTCCTGGCTGATCTTCCGAAACCCAATCTCAGTGATGAATGCTGTTGGATGTGCTATAACGCTCGTGGGATGTACCTTCTATGGATATGTTAGGCAAATGCTTTCATTCCAAACACCGGGAACCCCTCGTACGCCTCGTACCCCCCGAACACCTCGGACTCCACGAGGGAAAACAGAGTTGATTCCATTAGTTAATGAGAAATTAGACGATAAAGTTTGAGGCGAGCATCGGTTCTGTGCTGGCCTGGTCGCAAAAAGGTAACAGATGATTGAGGTAGAAAGTGAAGTCTATTTTTCAACAAAGTAGAATCAACAGAGGACTATTTTGCTTGAATTTATAACTCAGTGACTTCACATATTTATTCTTGTATGAAGAGATGGATGAAATTACTCAGAAATTTTATAGCATATCATGTCTTGGGGATGATTTTCCATGTTTTTAAAGTATTTCATTGCTTGCTCATTCTTGAAATTTTGAGTGCATTTAGAGTATATTACTATTTATTAAATATTTAGTGAAATAAGTATAATTTTAAATAGTATTTTGTCTTTATTCAATTTGATTGAACAGTTTTGCAATTTTAATAGGTTTCTTTTATTTTGTTTTATATTTTGGAATTTTTACACCTGTATTCTTGCTTTGTAGAAATTGTATTACGAATTTTCCCTGCATCTGCAACCCTAGCAAAATAGTTGTATTTCGATAACATCTCTAGTTTGTAAAATATATATGAAAAATTAAAAATATATTCCCTATGATTTGACATAAAAATACATTGAGGGGAGGTAAATGTAATTGTTAAAATCAGAGGGGGGAATTTGTTAATTATGAAAACTAGAAGGGTTATGGTGAATTTTTTAAGGAGCTCAAACTTAATATAGCAAAACCTTCATAAATTAATACTCGATAAATTAATAAGCTATCTAAAATAATATTTTTTTTCGGTCCCAACTTAATATAAACATTATTAATTTAATTATCGATAAATTAATATATCTTTAAATTAATTAAAATTTTATGGTCTCAATATTATTAATTTATAGAGGATTATATAATTTAGATAAATAAAAAATAAATACGCCGGAAAAAATGTGGGGATGCCAAAATTATCTTGATTAAAAGTTATTGAGAACGTCTTAAGTAATAATAGAAAATTTCATTGGTTATATATATATATATATAAGATATTTGATTAATAAATTTTTTTTTGATTAAAAATCAAAGTATTAGAAATAATATTAAATGATATAATTTGTAAATAAGTATTATTTGTATTCTTTAAGTTTAATATTATATAAATATGTTGGATTATTTAAAAATATTCTAAAATAATGTTAAAAAATATATTCTAAAATAAAAGCGGCAGCAAATCTCGCTCTTCGAAAACGCAACTTAATCTTAAAAATATAAATTCTATCCAATAAGAAAGACATCATAGATGGTGTACATTGTACAAGCAATCATCGGCATTCGTCAAACCCAACGATTAGGGGAAGAAATTCAGATGGCAAAAACGTCGCGTCACTTGTCGATGGAGGTAGCGAAAACGGTGTTGGAGGTGGCGGACGTGGCGTGGACCGCCGTGGAGCGCTGCCACCACCACCGCCACCACGAAGCGGAGCCGCTGGCTGGGGTCATTGAAGAAGATGCGGAATCCTTAAGGTCTGAAAATCAGCGCCTCCGCCTATTGCTCGAGAAAAATCTAACGCTTCTGCAGGAGATGTCGAATTCCCCTGCCTTGTCACTGAATTGCCCTCCCGACGTATGTATCTAAGTTTGGGAGATTCGACTCAATGTTTAATTTCAAGAAGTTGAATTTTGATTCGAACTATTTTTTTCCTGTTTGATAAGTTTGGGGAGATTGTAGTTGATGTTTGTTTTCCTTTATGAAAATCCAGCTCCATGAGAAGCTTTTATCTGCTGTAAATGATGGAATATTTCTGAATAAACTTGAATCCCTCTGTGAAAGTTTGGATGGTGGTGCCACCTGCAAGTTTCCATTCGATGATGCATCAGGTTTTTCTTTTTATTTTCATTTACTCTAGCTTTGGCATTTTGTTTTAGCATAATGAATAACTCGTTAAACTTGTAAATTTTGCGCTGATTGTTGTTTTTTGTATTTGTTCCGGTTATTTAAGCTAAAAAATGTAATAGTGTAGGCACATAACAATTTCTCATGAACTAATTAACTAATTAAAATCGTTTGCTATTTATCTTGCATTAACTAGCAAAGTTTTCTTGAAGATTGCTAAGATATTTATCTTGGAATTTACGATTGTGATCCTATTTAGGGATAGAAGTCAGTGTTCTTGTGTTTTGGATTCAGGGCTGTGCGTCTAGTGTCTTCGTACCTTGCAAATTTGCTACCATAGCGAAAGTGCATATCAGATTTATATAATTGCTTTTCTTAAGCGTAGATATTGCTCAAAACACGTTTGGGTTGCCTGATGATGGTGGTGTGTTCTTATCATTTGTGGAATGTGATCAGGTGCAGATTTGGAGAGAGTCGATGCTTTTGTTAATGTGGATAATGAGGAGCCAAGTTGGTGGGTGTGGGTTTCAGAAGAAATGGTCCCTAGTAAAATCGAGGAAAAAAGTGGAATCGACAATGAAAGTTATGTTATTGTAAGTGAAGAGCATGTGGTGGATGGAGTGGCCTACTTTATGGCTAGATGCATTTTATCCAACCCAAAAAGTTTGGTATGTGACCCTAACCCAGATTTTGTGCTACTCCTGACTGCTTACCGACTATTTCTCTCATGTTAACTAACAATTTATAAAGTCTTTGACATGCAGAATCTAACTCCTCAGGAGCTTCAGAAAGGTACAATTCGCATCCATCTTTTCTTTATTGATTTAGTTAGTCTAGGAACTCTAGGGGTTCTTTGATTTATACTGTACACAAACTTGGAAACAAATAATATATGGATTCCCTATGAGCTAAACAAATTGGTCTCTATCTAATGCCAAAAGGCTATGTTGTTTGTGTATTCTGTGGCGTGTTCCATACCTCATGGACACCATATGACTTGCAGCATTGATGAAAGCAGTGGGGGGCTTGAATAAAGTTGAGAAGATGCTCAACATTTGGCATGCCGGAAGGATGTTTTATACCTTAGCCACGTGGGGACTTGCTCTAGCAAGGTAACTCTGATTCGGCAAATAGAAGTAGATTCAAAACCATAATGTCTTTTTTACATGTAGATACTTCGTGATTCATTTGCCCCAGAAAGTTTCTATTTAGACATAATTGAAACATGATCTGAAAGTTGAAGATTTGATCCCTATGAATACCTGATCATCTCTATTTTACGGTGCAAGATGTGTTACAGCCTGGCAAGCTATTTGGTGTACTCACTTGGGCTTCATTTTTGCAGTTTGTACCAAGGGCGCGCTATTTTGAGACTTGCTGCAGCTGGGGTTCATCATTCAAGCAAGCTGGTCATGAAATCCCTCTAAAAATTCGGCGTCTGTGAACGAAACCATGGTTTGTGTAGATTATTGTGCTTGCCCACCTGATACTTGTACAAATGGCTATAATATCTTCGAAAATCAGATCAATATGTATATATGTTTGTTGATTGCTTTGGATGATTCTTAGATAATCTTTATAAATTTATTCTCATATAATCGTTATTAGATATCACCACCTTGTTATAATTTGCTTTCCTAATTTTAGATTGAATGGTTCTTTGGATAATCTTTTGGATTTTATCCGGAAAAACATTGGACGCAATAATAACGATAATACGAGGATTACACAAAGTATTAAGTAAGAAACAATGTAGCTATAAAATGTTAATATAATTCTTGTAATTCTTATTGTACTTGTTTTAATTATAGGTGTTATGCATGTATCAAGGAACTTTGGGGTTTATTTGTTGCTATCATTAAGGATATGTTGAGCGATCATTTATTAAAACAATTGGTAGATTCAATTACCATTATCTTCGGACTTTGAACATGTTAGCTAGAAAATAATGTGGGTAAAATTTTAAAAAGTCATGGGAAAATATAACTAAAAACAAAATAAAGTTGACACAGCCAGTTGACCTATGGATAATCACCAAATTTTTCCTTGTATTGATTTGGTTTCGAGTCTCTCCCATAGATTACGGTTGTTGAAGAAAAAATAAAAAAAGTTGAAAGATGTGATGTGAACTGGCAAAGATTTATGGGAATCTCGTCGGATCCAATGTTGACCTATCGTAGTGTTGACCTATGGTAGTGTAAGGTTTGAATCTTGCTTTTTTTATCGCAACCAAATCTTATCCCAAATTAAAATTTTGGTGGGAAGTTGGAGAAAATATTTTAATTTTAATTCATTTTTTGGTATTACTATAAGATTATAAATTTGTAAATCGTTTTAAACCAAATTTATTGCCGTGTTATCTCGTCCAAATTGCAATCTTACACACACACACACACACACATATATATATAAAATGGATTTCATCTCAGTTTTATGACCCAGAATCTTTTTATTTGCATGACATATCTTTAAGTTATTTGATTTTGGATTTGCAAAATATTTGATTTTATATTTTTCCCTTTTTAAATTTGAGCAACAATATTAACCTTGGGTCTGGGTCGAGTTCGGGTAGCTTGAATTCTCTCTCGAGCTGAGTTCAGGTTATCATGTCTCAGGCTCTAGAACTCGAGTTTGTGAAATTAATTTTTTTTAAATCTATTTATTTTTAAAAATATTGATTAAACTCTAATTTTATGTGTCAACTTTATTACAAATTACATATTTTATTAACAATATTCGAGTTCGAATACTATATATATATATATATATATATATATATATATATATATATATATATTAAGCATACTTAAGCTCAGTTTGGGTTATATTACAACTCTAACGTGGCAGCTATCTATTCATGTTAAACTTTTGCTGATACGGGTTTTTATTTTTAGTGCCGGGATGATATCTCGCGACATTTATTCTTTTTTTTAATACTAAAAAAAATACATGTCTCGAGATGTCGTCAATAAGAACACTGCTATTAAAGACGGTATCAATGTAACCTGTTGATACGCTCCGAGAGCACTATATATAAGTAAATAAACACCACCATCTTTTTGTTTCTCTCCAAATGTTTAAAACAATGAATGATTGCAGTGAGGATGTTGAAGACGATAATGGCGAGAGAGTTTACTGTTATTTTCATCCAAGGGAGATTGTGATTGGGGTGTGCGCTTTCTGCTTGAACGAGAGGCTCTCAGTTATAGATTCAAATCAGACAACAAGCCATTTTCACCACACTTTCTGCAGTTTGAAGAAGGTTTTTGCTCTCGCAAGATTCATTAATCGTATCGAAAATTTCAAACAACAGAAGTCTGAGGAATCTCATGCATGTTCTTCGTCTATCTGTAGTCAAGAAGGTAGTTTACTTCAGTTTTCTTCTTAATTTTGTTTATTTTTTAGGAAACAAAACTGGGTTTTTTGTTTTCCTTGCACCTCAATTTAAATTTTATTCCATATTTTTCGTAGAAAATTCCCTTTTCTTCATTCTTCTTTTATATATAAATTTTTTTACTGTTTAATCAATTTATCATATTGTGTTATAAATTTCAAATTACATCACGGTGTACACTCATTGTTCTCTTTTTACATAGATGATCTTTGTAGTTTTAAAGAAACTTTAAAATGCAAATGAAAATATCAATCAAATTATTAAACATGAATTGATTAGTTTAGGATAATGTGATATAATGTTAATAAATCTATAAATTTATAATATTGATTATTTGAATTACTTAATATTTGATATATTAATAAATTTACAATATATAATTCAGGGTAAAGTTTGAATTTTGTGGGTTAGAGACGAATTTTGTATTTAACACATATAAAATCTCCGCTAAAATAAAGTTTTGAAAGGAACACGTCTCACTACAAGTACAACCAGCACATTGGAGAACATATTGGATGGTTTAGATTAATTGGGAAAATATATTTATTCGATGACAATATGATGGATGGTAACGGTTAGGTTGATGATGCTCTTAAGAGCTCATTAAATCTTTGGATATGAATATTCTTATCCAAAAATGTTGAAACCCCCGGGGCACTTTCTCCGGAGTAGCAACAACCCAAGCCCTTATAACATAGAATTCAAACTCTAAACTATGAAGAGATTTTGCCACTCATTTAGAAAATTATGTAATATTAATTTCAACTTTGCATTATTTATCGATCATTCTCAGACTCCCTCATATCAATCAAGTTTGAAGCCGATGGTGTGGCCTCATGGGACAATGAGAAAATCCCCAAAATACCCCTCAATCCACAATGTGTCAACAAATCTTGGGATCATTGCAAGGGGAACAAGGCCAACAAGATTAAGAGTGTGTTTGAGCACATAAAGCCACGTAGCGTGCTGAGGTGGCGAGGACGGATTGGTCGAATCTTCAATCTTCTTAGATGGAAGAAGTTCAATAAAGAAAATAGATGCAATGGAACAAAGGTAGAGGGATCAAAAGCAAGATTTGGATGGATAAGAAGCCTAAGAAAAAGGACCAACGAATAAAGGGGGAAAAGGACATTTTGGCCTTTTCATTTTGTGAGTAAAGGTTGAACTTCACTTGCATCGTGTGAGTGGAGAATGAAACATACTTAGATTGTTGGCCAAATCTTATCTATATCAATATTATTAGTTTTTTTATAACAAAAATTGTCCAAATAATTTACTCAACTTTTATAAGTACATTAGCTATCAGTCTAGATCTTCTTTTTCTTCTTTTTTTAAGCAATTATTACAACTACTTGGGGAGAGGAGAATGGAATACTCCAACACGAGACCTTCAGGTCGCAATTGCGGTATGTGCCAGATGGACACAATCATCGAAGATCTTCTTATTCATCATATTTTTTCCTAATGGAATATTGATATATTAACATCAAATAAATTAGAACATGATCTCATAGTCATGTATGGTATATATTTTTTAGATAAGATAAACAGGTGACTCTAACCCATTACAACATGATCCATAGCCGGTTATGATTTATATTTTCTAACCGATATGCACCTTGTATACTTATAAAATTGTCATAATTTTTTAAAAAAATTATCATAAAGCATACTCAAATATTAGTGTAACATAAATATATGAGATCATATTTATAATTTTTATATACAATGTTGAATTAAGGGAAAATATGCTAATAAAGCGATACATTACATGATATTTGTCAGATTAATGAAAAAATTGAGCAAAATATGATAATTTTATTTTGGTTACAATTTTTATTTAAAAAATAAATAAAATGGTTATTCTTTGTAACATACAAGTACTAAAAGATTAACTGAAATCGTATTGTGGGACAAAAGATTTTGAAAATGTTCTTTAAATTGTGCAATTATATACCAAGTTTATTTAAATTTTCATTAAATGAGTGATATGACTTGATATATATCTTACTATATTATAATGCCTAAGCCCCATATACTAACTACCTTGGTATGACAAATTTGAAGTTACCAAACTACCCTTCAATGGTTTGTTGAACGCGTGTGCGTCGTCTACTAGTATATATATTATTTTTCAATGTTAGTGCTAATCAAGGAGACATAAAAGCACAATTACAAGCACAGTTAGTTTGCTAGATCTTGTCCACTTGCTGTCTTTAAGTATAAGAATAATAAACTCTATAATGGCAAGGAATAACATATAGACCCCCATTGTTTCCTCTGCTGGCACCAATCGTCAATGTAAGAATCATACAAGGACGATCATGTTTGGATGATATTGAGAAAAGAGTGTTATTTTGCGAACAAGATATGCGATAAAAAAGGATCTCTCCATCACGAAAAATAATATTTATCCATATTTGAATCAGATTTACAGAGTTGGCACAAAAAGATTAGTGCAAGAGAACAAGGGCAGACCTAAAGATTAAGGGAGGAGTGTTTGAGATTGTTATTTTAAAAAAAACATATTTTAGGTGTTTGATTTCTTTGCTTCTGCTATTGTTTCTATGAAAAAAACAAGTAAAAACAGAAGCAGATAAACAAGTCATTAGATGCTTCTGGCTACTTTAAGTTGAACAGTGATAATTTTGAAGTTTAATAAGCTGTTTTTTATTTTAATATCAAATATGCAATGATTTTGCTTAAAATCAATTTTTTCAACTTTAAATAAGCAATATAGAAGGGCTTTAAATAAACATTTGCAAACATCCTAAATATGAGGAATGCGTGAACGTCAGAATGGACAAATGAACGGTTTAATTATCAAAAGATTTATTCTTATCACTAAACATAAATAAATGATGAATTTGAACAATAAATTAGATGTATATAACATAACTTCATCCAATCAAATATAACATAATTTTTTTCAATCTTACCAATTCTCACGAGCATATTGTATCAATTCCCCCCAAAAAGATAATAAAAGTTAGGTGCATTATTTGATAGAAGAAAAGAGCAAATTACATATATGCATATCCTCTAGTGAATGAAAATTGAATCAAAGGGACAAAATATTTGAGATTAAGGAGAGAGTTAGTGAAGAGGGATAATTTTTTTATTTCTTAAATTCATGGAGTTTGTAATATTTTTATTTTATTTTATAAGTGGGATCATATGATCATTTTGTGATTACTTGAGAACTCAAATATGATTATTGAAGATAAACCAAATACTACGTTTCTTTTTCTTTTAACATAAATATGCATTAAAACCGTTGCAAGGGAAACCAGCCACAAACACCCAAAAGACAACAGTATATCCAGAAAGCAGTGGAGAATACAATCGTCTAGCATTGACACATATTAAGCCATAGCTGGGAGTCAGCAGAGTCGATCCAACCATTTATCCCAAGGTATGAGCGAGCAGAGAACTGCCTTTAAATATATCTGATGTACATATATTAAAAAACGAGAAGCATAAATAGATAAATGACGAACAATAGAGTAAGTTGTCGTCTTGTAAAAATATTGTCACTATTACTGTTATGTGAATGTGTACATTTTATAATTTACTAGCTACCTGACATTTATCGTGCAAAATATTATTTTTTAAAATGGAATTATTTTTTATCATGTGATGTGTAAATAAATAAATTTGAATGATTTACCATTATAAATTATATCAAAATTTGTCAAAAATTAAATGGATATTTTTTTTTGAACTTAATTAAATGGATATTTGTGCTATTCTTGAAAAGTACCAAAAATAATTTTCTGATAATGTTTTATGTAATAATATAGTATAGAAAAATTGTAATGTCATATAATCCGACCGACAAAGGCCAATATTGACAAAGTGTAAAGATTATTAATTAAAATATATAAATGATATCCTAAAAATGTTTGAAATATTGACCGGAAATAACATTCAATCATTTGTATTGAAATAATTAGAAATGTGTACTCTTTCACTCCATAAACACCAAAAACAACTAACAAGGGACTTTAAATCTTATGTTGACCAAACGACCAATCTACAACAATTGTTCAAAAGTCCAAGTAATTTTACAATCTGATTGTTTATGTTATGGAGAATAATGACACATTTTCTAATATAATAGCATGATCACTATTGAATTGTACCAATGATCTTTGTTGAGTTATTCTTTTTTTTTTTTTTCATCTTGATGAATGATAAGATAAATAAGGACATATAGACTGGAATATACTGCCATGATTTTCGCTGACGATGTTGTGTTAATCGACGAGAGTATGTCAGAGATAAATGTTAAATTGGAGTTCTGGAGAGATACTTTGAAATCAAAGAGTTTTAGATTAAATAGCTATAAAACAGAATATATAGAGTGTAAATTTAGTGGCGGTAAATCTCAGGGATCCTAGTGTTGTAGCACTCGATTGCCCAAAAGATATAGATGAGTAGCAAGTTTCAATACTTAGATTCTTATAATCCAAAACGATATAAAGATTGATAGCGATATTAACCATAGAATACAAACGGGTTGATTGAAATGAAGAGATGTCGCCAGAGTTTTATGTGATTGTAATATCACGATGAGATTGAAGGGAAATTTTATAGAACTGATATCATTCATGTAATGTTGTATGAGACGGAATGCTAAGCTCAAGAGGAATCTCATCTAAATAATGAGTGTGATAGAGATGTGCATGCTCCGTTGAATGTGTGGTAAGACAAAAAAGAGATATATAAGGAACAAAGACATTCGAGCTGAAATAGGTAAGAGAAGATATAAGAAAGTCGTTGCGATGGTCTGATCATGTACAACGTAGGGTCCATCGATGTACATGTGCGCCAAGTGGAGTCATGGATTTCAGCCATTTTATGAGAGGAAGGAGACGACCTGAAGCCCAAAGATATTACTAACAATGATATATTCTGATCAAAGAAGATATTGCAGAAGAAAGACGTATGTACGTGACCCTACTTGATTATTTTCACAATTCATATAACCTATCTCAATCTATTACTTAGTTATCGTTGTTGTATTTAATACAAATTTAAAACTAATTTAATGCACAGGTAGGTCATTTATCTCCGTAACTACCGGAAAGAATGAATCTCTGAATCAAGCTCAAAATAAAGAACAAATACATTGAGAATTCTCTATAAGCTAGTAATATTTGATTAATCATGATAGAAACACAAAATACATGAAAATATTGACAAACATCGAGCAAAATCTGTGCCAGTTACCATTTTAGATAACTCGCCATGGCCTACAGAACTCAAAATGAAAAAAAAAAAAAGATTTGTACGCTTCATATATATATATATATATATGTATATATATATATATATATATATATATATATATATATATATATATATATGCATCACGATACGAACAGTGTACCCAAGTCAGCTGATGAAGGCTGCAAAGAGCGAATTCTGATGTCGTACTTTCTCTGATTCGAGATTTCACTGCCAGACGATGAATCTGACCCGTTCGTTATAAGACGAGGAGAAGAAGCGTTAAAATCTGAGGCGATTCCAATAATGTTCCCACATTTTCTGCATGAAAGTCTAGTTCTTTTGCGGAACAAACCCCAGGAATGCTTAGATATGAAATATGGGACACAGCTGAGTTCTTCAACCTGATTGAATCTGCTGTCATCGATGGAGAAGAAAGAAATGAGCCCTTTCTTCATAGATTTACCATATTTCGATCCAATGGTTGATGTATTCCGACTTGATGAATTTAAGTTCAGATCGTATCCACAAGAACCACAGCTGCATAAATGAATCATATTAGTTTCTACAATTCAAGGCATCAAGATGCATCTAGGAATTCAGGATCGCAAGAAGACACACACGGGAAGAATAATTCAAAAAACCTTCAGAAAATTTAAACTGATCACCATTCATTAGATCCACCCTTGCATTCAATTATTTTCTCGTGGAAATATTTCAAACAACAGCAACAAACTAATAGAGAAATAGATTATATGGACTTCGATACAAACAAATTTTTCATCACCCGATATTATAAAAAATTCATGACAATATTGCAACATGGAATCATACATATATACATATGCATATACATATACATATACACCACATCATTAGGTCGAACTGATTTAATGTGATAGCATACAAAACAAAAACAAGAAAAAGCGTGGATGGGGAGCAATTCTAGCAAAGCAAATTATAATGAATAAGCAATTTTAATGCAAACTGTAAAACTGAATTAACTTGAAGCCAGGCTATTCCTATCCCAGACCAAAAAAAATTACAACTGAATTGCTCTGGTTTGTTGATAACGGAGGCACCTTAGATGAGCCCCGAATAAGAGCCTCTTAGGATCTTACCCTACTTCACAGACACGCAAAATTACTCATGCAGCCGCTGCAAATCAGTTTGGTACAATCATCCTATAATGTTAAGCATGTCCTATAAATCTAGGAAAGGAAAGATCCTCTCATCCTATGGCCATCACATGCTATCAATAACCATAGTTATCAAGTGTGCAAAAGTTCACCAAGGGCCACATGTACCCAGGATCCTAGGCTCAAGGCTCAAGTCGAGGTGGGTACCTCATCGAATTAAGCAATTTAGGTAATATTTTAAAATTTAAACATAACAAAAAAAATGAGTAAGTAGAAAACCACATTTAGTTGACAATCCATCAAACAACAATTCAATAAATATTCTTTACAAGATGGTCAACTATGAATGATCAAAATCGGTCCTTCAGGTGCACCAAGTACTAGGTTCATGCCCAGGGCATGTGTTATGGGCCGCAGACAGCATAGGAATTAGATTTTTATTATCTAGTTTGGTAGTTAGTTTTTGAATAATAAGGATAATATTCCAGGATGATATACAAGAGATAAAAACCCTAAAATATTAGGAAACTTCTATATCTTTCTTTGCATCCTTTTCTGTTAGGATTTTGGAGTTTTGATTATCTTGTATTTATAGGGGGGGACGTGAGAGAAAGCATTCAAATGATCAATAAAAATTTTTGCCTTAAACATTGTTGAGATCAAAGGTGCTCTCGTCAATCGAGCCTAAAAATTTATCAATACACCATAGGTTGACAAGCCCGGAAACACAACTGGAAGAAGGATTTCCAATTGTAGCGACCCATAACGAGCTCCAAGGCCAAGAAACATATCGGCATACACCTCACAAATTTTGTCTCCGCATGTCTCTAGTTGCAAAAAACTGGGCATGTGCGCCTCAAGCATATGCATTTGCATTCTGAGCTTTTAATGACATTGGTCGGTAAACATAACATGTAACGTGCACTAACAAGCCCGTGAAGCTGAACGGATGAATGTGGGAGAGGGTAATCACCCTGCCTCAACTAACATATATGCAATTTCAAGAGAGTTTTCATTTACAAGATCAAGTTCCAGCCTTTTGTTACTTTGATTTCATTGTTTCTCAATCCAAAATTAATACTTTTTTATCATTCCCCTACTTACTACTTACTCTTCACAATAAAACAGCCTGAACAAACACATGTTGAGGGGAATTTTTTCTGCAATTACAGTAAGAACTAAATGTGCATCATCTGCATCTTTACTCTTCGGTAATTCATTCATTAATTAAACAATCCCTGAAACAATTATCTCCTATAATGCCAGGCACCACAAGTATTTTCTTTCAATTCATCAAATAAATCAAGAAAAAAACAACTGAATCTCGGAGAAAAAGATCGAACTTCGATACGCCTAAAAAAATTGCAGTAGTCACACCTTTCCACTTAATCAGCCAACATAATCGCAAAACAAACTGAATTAAACCTCGCCAAAATAAATTCAGTAACACAAATCAACCAACAGCTTCGAATTAACGACCAACAGGATTTAAAACCAAGGAATAGAAGTAAACAAGAAGAGAGGGGAGGGAGAACCTGTATGTGACTTCTGCCTGGGAAGCGGCAAAGGAGGCTGAATACTGATGATTGCTCAAAAATCCATTTGAAGTCTCCATCAAACTATAAATTTCCGGCGTCGGCGATCCTCCCCGATTTCACGGTGGAGAAATCGAAAACGATGATTCTAAGGCGGTCGCCGGTCGCACAGAATTGATCGACAGTTACCACGAACGGAGGTTCTAACAAGGTAAAAGAATCGGGAGTGAATCCTCTGTGATGTACTCTTCCGGTTGTTACCAAAATCGTGTTAAGGATCTTATAAAGTTGTCATTAGTTATTAGCGGCTATAGTGTGAAGTGGACTTTATTGGAGGATGAGAAACCAGAGGGGAGGAAATGTTGGATTTGGGAAGATTGGAGCGTGAGACTTTTCACATGTGGGGACAGGAGATTTGACTGACTAAATAATGTAATGTTGTCTCATGTGCACGTAAGTGTTTTTGCATGTATCATGTAGGGTTCATCGCTGCACCGACCACGTTTTTCCTGCGCTTATGTGTGTAGTCTTGCATATTTCGGATTGCTGTTCAGATATATCTTGTGCATATTTGTATGCTCCTTCGCAAAATGTGTGTACAAGTGTAGACATGCCCACACTTCACAATCGTCAATTAAATTGTTCAAAAAACATCGATACTTCACTTTAACCTTTTTTTACGATTTTGGTTACGTTTAATGAACCTCTGGTCAGGATTCTGATTCTGGTTACGGTTACGGTTTGACTTTTATTTTTTTAAAAAAATTTAAAAATTTTTTTAAAAAAAATATAAAAAGTATTTGGATGTCATGGATTAATAGTAAAATAACTTGAAATAATTCAAGCTCAAATAATAAAAATGTGTATATATTTGTTTGATTTATATGTAAATTATAACACTATATTTAAATCAACAAGGCTCTTATAGCTTAGTGGTTGAATCTAATTATTCAATTTGAAGGTCGTGAGTTAAAATATACCATAACATATGTTTTAAATTTAAAAATGTCAAAATAATAATAAAATAAACCCAGTTCACGGGTTAGAAAATTATGACTCTTAATCGGTCCGATTATAGACGGGCCGTTCACGGGGTGACCCGTCGAACCGTTGACCCAATTAACCGGTCTGTTCACCACATGCTGGTATGACCCTTGATCGGATCTATATAAGTGTTGTTGGTATGTTGATTTTGATATTTTTCTTGATGCTGATATGAGTATAGAAAACATGTACTTGCACCAATACTTATCAAGCGATGCAAGTAAATGTTTTTTGCTTGCATCGTGTAAGAGTAATTGTATGCAACGATCGGTGTTTCCTGCTCATATGCGTGCATCGTGTGGTGTAATTACGTGCACCAGTCTAGGGGTGCTTAACGGATCGGACTGGTCTGGAACCGGCCGGTTTCGGATCCGTTAAGCACGGAATCGGTCCGGTCCGTTAAGCACGGAATCGGTCCGGTCCGTTAAGGAACCGGATCGAACCCGGTTCCGGGTCGATCCGGTCCGAATCGTTTTTTGTAAATGCTCTCCAAGATTCATCACAAATTCAATATATTTATTCTTTATTTCATAATATAGATGCATACAAATAATTGTAAAGAGATGTCAATTGAAAATATAAATAAAAAAATATTACTATTTAGCACTCTTCATAATTCATAAGTATTGTTTTGGCTTTCTATTCTTCTTGCTCGTTATAATGATTTACGAATTCGTCAACCGCCTCATCTCTTCTATTCTTGCATTCTGCTTCAAATCAATCTTTAAGTAAAGATTTAGAAGCGACGCTTGAAGCTTGTATCATATACACGTCTTTAGCCATTTTGGCTAAGATAAGGAATTGTGCTGCATTTGTCTTCCACAATTGTAAGACGTCGAAGTTGTCTTCCGTTAGAAATTGATAATTCAGATAAATTTGCAACTCAGTCGACGTGCTATTAGAAGGTCTTTTTCCCTTAAGTTTTTTCCTGCCAGCATCCTAAGTAAATTGATGCCCCACCTTTAGATTGAGCTTGAGGTTGTTCTTCAACAGACATTTGTTGCGATGATTCACTTGCCTGTTGATTATAATACAATTGAAACATATTTTTGGAGAGATTGCATTGTAGACGTGTTTTGATCGTTAACAACATTCCCCAAAAATTTAGCATAATATTCAAAAAATATCTCAAATGAAGATAAGCATTGACTAGGATCTAGCAATGTTGCGATGCAGTGCACGTGTGTGATTTGTTCCCAATACTTTATAAATTTAGTTTCCATTGCACTAACAAAAGCATGCAAGTCATAGTCATCTCTAAATTAAACTTATCAAACATGTTAAATACTAAAAGAAGAAAATAAACAGAAGTTGGATAAGTAACACCAGAGAAGCGTTCCGTCGCGTCTTTGAAAGTACCTAACAATGATACGCAATTTTCAACAAATTCCCAATCCTCATTAGTCAAATAAATATTGTTCATCGCTATCAGGCATTTGATATAAATTATAAAATGGAGTAAAAATATCTTTGTAAGGTAACATAGCATTCAACATATTGTACAACGAATTTCACCTAGTTTCTATTGGTGATGGAAAAAGAAGATGCTTTAAACCATTAGATAAATATAATTGTTTCTAATCACACTTAACACGGCTCGTGTGTAACCATTTAGCGCAGTATTTCATTTTCTCATTACATGTTGAGTGATTGTCCTCATAACCAACTTTAACAACCAAATTAATCACATGACATGCACATCGAACATGAAAAAAACACCATCAAGCATTGGTTTCAGATAGGTCTTTAAATCACGCATCGCAGCATTGTTATTCGCAGCAAATTAATCACATGACATGCACATCTAACATGAAAAAAACACCATCAAGCATTGGTCAGATAGGTCTTTAAATCACGCATCGCAGCATTGTTATTCGCAGCGTTGTCTAATGTGATTGAAAATACCTTATCCTGAATTCCATAATGTCTACAAGTGTTGAATACATATTTAGCAATTACATAAACCAGTATGTGCACAATCTAACTCATCTAAAGACAAAATCCATTTTTGCATACACCAATTATCATCAATCCAATGACAAGTGACAACAAGATATGAATCCGAATTTACATTTGTCAAAATATCGGTTGTTAAGCTAACCGTACAAGGCAAACTAGAAAGATTTTGAAACAATGTATTTCTATATTCAACAAATACGTCCATACAATTTCTTTTAGTGTGTGCCTAGAAATATGTTTAAACATGGGTTGTATAGACGAATTAAATTCAATAAAACTAGCATGTTCAGCTTGTATAAAAGGAAGTTCACATCTAATCACATATCTAACAAGTGACACACGATTAATTGCAGCAGTTAAAATAAAATTTGTGCCAATGAGAACATTAATTTGTGCTTGTGTTGCTTCTCGACCTAATGGTTGTAATGTTGTCTCATCAAAATTATGTTTTTTTACTAAGTGTTTTTTAATGTTCTGGTGCCTCCACTGGAACCACCAGCTTTATATGAATATTGTATCTTACATAATTTACATATTGCAACAGATTCATCAGTACCTTCTTTTTGAGCGAGTTCAAAGTGATCCCATATCTTACTTCTTTTGGCACGAGTCGCTTGTCTACTCCCTGCTGTAGTGGCTCCGGATGACTCCACTTGTTGTCTCTCTTGGGCTTGGGCAGCAGGAGGTTCGGCAGGTTGTTCGGGTTGTTGCGGTTCGACGTTCATAGAGGAACCACCAACATTGAGGTCAGCAAAAAAATCATAACTTTCATTTCAGGAATTGGCACAGACAAATTCATTGCCGAAGATGAACTCAGTGATAGACGACCCGGACGGGACCCCGGCTACGATGAAGATGCCATTATTATATAAGTAAATTGTAGATAGCACAATTGAGAGGAAAATATGATGATGTATACAACTTTGCAAGAATGAATTGTGAGGATTTACAAAACACAACACACATATTTATAGTTTTTTTTTAAAAAAAAAAATTTTAAAAAGGAAAATGAACGTTGGCAACGGCTAAAGAGCCGTTGCCATGATGACACACATTTCAATTTTTTTTTAAAACTATCGATTCCGGTTCCTGAACCGGAACCAAACCAGTAGCACCGGAACCGGTGGTGCTGCCGGTTTGGTTCCCTGGAACAGCCTCAGACCGGTTTCTTACCGGTTCTGGGGTGAACCGGAACCGGTTAGTCCGATTCCGATTTCGGACCGGACTAACTGGTTCGATTTCGGGCCGGGTATGGATTTACCCAGCCCGATAAGCACCCCTACACCAGTCAAATGATTTTGAAAAAAAATAATATTAACCACGTCTACCATAGGAGTGTAGAGCCTAACAGTGCACATAATATGCATGCACCAGTTTATACAATTGGTGCACATGCAGAAAATGTATCAACCGGCGCATTTAATTGTTTTTGCGTGCATCGTGTGAGTTTAGTTATGTGCAACGATCACGTGTTGTTTCCTGTGCCTGTGCATGCATTGTGTAGTGAAATTTCGTGCACCATGTAAGTGTTTTTGTGTGAATTAGTCACATGTATTTGTGTGCACCCTGTAGTGTAAGTGCATGCAGCATATAACTGTAATTGTGTGCACCGATCAATTGATTTTGACCAAAATATGATTTTTTGGTGATTTTGATATAATATTGCATTTAGCCAGTGTGCACAAAATGAGTGTATGCCTAGCGTTGCACGTATTTTGCGTTCAGCGGTAGATACAATCGGTGCATGTGTACCAACACTTATCAATCGGTGCACGTAAATGTTTGTGTGTCCATCGTGTAAGAGTAATGCATGCACCGATAATGTGTTGTTTCCTACGCCTATGCGAGCATCGAGTAGCGTAATTGTATGCACCATGTAAGTGTTTTGTGTGCATCGGTCAAATATTTTTGTGTGTATTAGTGTGTGCATCGTGTAGTGTTAGTGCATGCAACATATAATTGTAATTGCATGCATCAATCAATTGATTTTGGCAAAAACTTGATTATTTTGGTGATGGTTATATAATATTTCATTTAGTTAGCATGCACCATATGAGTGTAGATCCTAGCAGTGTACTTACTATGCATGCATCGGTAGATACAATTGGTGCATGTGCTACACTTTATCAATTGGTGCACGTACGTGTGATACAGCGTGTAAGTTGAATTGCATGCACCTATCATGTGTTGTGTCATGCGCCTGTGCATGCACGTGTAATGTAATTTCGTGCACCATATAAGTGTTTTTGAGTGCATCGATCAAATGTACTTGCTTGCACCAGTGCGAGCACCCTGTAGTGTAAGTGCATGCAGCATATAACTGTAATTGCATGCACCAGTCAATTGATTTGATATTTTTTGGTGATGGTGATATTATATTACATTTAGCCAACGTGCACCATAAAAGTCTAGAGTGTAGCGGCACACATATTTTGCGTGCAACAGTAGATACATTGGTGCACGAGCACCAACAGTTATCAATCAGTGTTGTAAATGTCTTTGCGTGCATCTTGTAAGAGTAATTGTTTGCACCAATCATGTGTTATTTCCCGCACATGTGCATGCATTGAGTATTGTAATTGCATGCACCGTGCAATTGTTTTTGCGTGCATCGATCGAATGTTTTTGCATGCATTAGTGCGGACATCGTGTAGTGTAAGTGCATGAAGCATATAACTGTAATTGCATGCACCGATCAATTGATTTTGACACAATTTGATATTTTCAGTGATGGTGATATAATGATCGCTTTTATTTTAAACAGTTCTTTCTCAGTGTAGCGATTCTATACCGCCAGTGCACGGTGTCAAGTTTTAGTATAAGGGTTTAAAAGTAAGGAGTGTCGTACCCACAGGGACTAGTAGTAATTACCACGTTCGATTAGAATTTCTATATTTAACCTATGATTATGAAATGATTATCAAACTAAATTGACTTAAGCACAACAATTAACCTAACCAGCAGTGATGGATAATTGAAGAGAATTTAAAAACGAATTATCAAGACGTCGGTTCACCCATGTAATTCCCCAAAAGTTGTCTATTAATTAAGATTCAATGTTCTATGCTCTAGGGTGACGAATTTTCCTATTTCATTCGTTATACCTTGGTCCGGTTATAACAAGTCTAGCATTAATCTACAATAAATCACTCCCGTGTCTTTATTGAATGATTAATACCGAAAAACGCTTTGTGAAAACTACTAGCCTTCGATTTTGGTAAATCTATTGCTATCACACGTGTGCTAGATTTTACTTGGTCCGTCTCAACCTAAAACCCACGGCCTAATTTACTATGTCGTATAATAATCTCCTATGGTCAATTCAATTACAATTACCAATATCATGCAAAAGGTAGCTAATCTTTTACAAGCATTAAAAACATAAATTATGCGCAAAGATCATAGAAATCAAATCAAAACCATTAATTAACTCAAGGGTTCAAACATGGGATCCCCTATGTCTTGACAAATATCTTAGCCAACAACCATAATCAAATTATAATGCAAAAATATGTCTTTAAACAAATTTAACATCACAATCTGAAATAAAAAATAATCAAGTTCAGAAATACTAAGATAACGAGGATGTCGCTCCGTGCGTCGCTCCGTTCTTTCGTTCCTTGCGTTGCTCTTGTTCTTCAATGATTTGTGGTCTTGCTTTGGATGGAGAAGTGGCTGCTAGGTCTCAGCAAAAATTGGCAAAAGTCCTTCAAAATTCGTCCCTAGATCTGATATATAGGGCAACAATAATTGGGAAGGAGTCCTCCTTGAACCAAACATGGAAAGTCTTTATTTTTCCACTTCTCGGCGATCGATCTTCGTTCCCCCGCGATCGATCTTCAATCTCTACTGGACGTGATAGCCAAAATAAACATTTCCGCGATCGATCTTTGTTCCCTCGCGATCGATCGCGAGTCTTCACTGTATATTGGCAATCGATCGCGAGTTCTTGCCGATCGATCACCAATGTATTCTGTTCAGCATCCATTTTTATGGCTCGGCGATCGATCGCGGTGTTATTGCCAATCGATCGCGAGCTGTATAAAATTAATACTTCGAGATTTTAGTCCATTTTCTCACGTCTTCGCTCGGTTTGGTCCTTTTTCAACATTATTAGCTTATTTCCTCCACTTTTATCCCTTGGACCTAGATTCCTGAAATACACAAAAATATACCAAAAGCGTAAAATCATCCAGGAATCAATACGAAAATCAATACAAAAACATAGCAAAATAAGTGTAAAATTCACACTTATCAACTCCCCCAAACTTAGACTTGATCGTCCTCGAGCAAGCAATGAAATCAAAATGTAGAGTTTATCATCAATACTTTAACAGAATTAACTTAACAACTCAAATGTAATAGCTCAAAAATCTCACTAACACTTCAACAAGAGTCAATCCAAAAATCAACAAGAAGTGTTTTCTCCTATGCCAAGCACCTCGCAAAATTGGAACGTGTGTGTATGCTATTGTCAATCTTGAGTTTCATATATATTTTTAAGATCAAATTCTGCTAGTAAACTCAAAGTCAAAGATTACTATCAAGCACTCCATAAGTCTACTTTTCAAGCACTTCTCCACTAATGTAATTATTCCCTAGACTTGGATCAGAAGGTCTTCTTAAGCTTATAATGTCAGGTCTTTGGTGTTTGGCTTCAAAGAAAAGATAGGATAGCGCAAAGAAGAGAGTATAAGCATTTTACAGTTCACATTTGTAGCACAAAATTGAGCTTCTCTTCTTTTTACTTTTTTAGCCTTGGCCACTTTGGGTCTTATTTAGTCATTTTCTTTTTCAAGGATTTTTATCTATCTTTTTCTTCTCTCATTCATCATTTTTTTTAAATAATAAGCTCATCTAAATGTAGCAATTAAAGTGCATCTAATGAGAATCATTATACTCCCTTTAGGTAAGGATGGTTTTTTTCCATTTAGGCTCATAAATGTGGGTATAATGAGTTTGCCAAAAAAAAATTGTTGAATGGGGGCTAATTTCCATTCTTATTCATTTAAGCTCAAAGAGGGACACTAGTGGTATATATAGACAAGGTATGCTCGAAAGTCTCAAACGTTCTAAGGATCGCCTAAATCATATCCAAGTCAAGTTCATAATTATAAAATTTCGCCTCAAAGTGCCCTCAAATATATTTTAGAGTGCTCTAAGATGCTCAAGACAAATCATAGTTAACATAATTTTTCACTTTCCTATATAAATTCCACTCAATCACGACTCAGACGTGCATCAAAATGTTCCTCAATTTTGACATATTAACTCAACCCAAGATATTCACCAACAAGTCAAATTTTCAAAACTGTAATTGAGATGGAGATTATTTTCATCATGTATTACAGTTGCAAGTTTCATTCACGTATTTCCTAATGAATAACTCAATTTTCACCAACAAATAACTTTAATATGCTCAAGAACGACTTCGTACCACTCGCTAAAATATCATGCAATAAAAGTAGTAGCAAGAGAACAACAGTACTCAGTAAAGACCCCCCCAAACTTAGTATGTGCATTGCCCTCAATGTACAGAAAACAATAAGTGCAGTAGCAAAACACATACCTCGACGACGATCGTCAGTGATCGTCATCCTCATCGTCCCGCTCCAGTGGTGGGTCTGGGTAATATGGTTCCTGTGGCTGGTGTGGCTGGTATGGCTGGTATGGCTGGACTGTAGGCTGTGGTGGGAATGGAATGTGAGGGAAACCTTGTGCCAAAGCAGAGTTCCATGCAGCTTGATACTGCAAGAACTCCATGTTTTGCTGATATAATTGCTGGTGGCCCCATCGGAGTTCATGTCGTATCTCCTGCAACTCATGATGGAGGGATTCCATCGTAATTGAAGTAGGCACTGTAGCAGCAGATGATGATGGTCCAGGAAGGTGGCTGCTGCTAGATCGTGGTTGTGCCATCCGTCTGACTGTGGCTGGTGCAGGATGATCGACCACGAGCAATGCCTTCGGTGGAATTGCCTCTTCTGCGGAGTCCCAGGAAACTTCCGCATACTTGCACAACGAGGTGATAGTGGAGGGGCATGGCATACCAGAAGTGGGAGGGCCGCGAGTGTAGTTCCGGATGGCTGCCTCGACAAGACGTCCGAGATCGATCGTGAGTCCGGTAACTATGTGTTAGGATTGGGGTAGTGTTTAGAAGGGGGGGGGGGGGGGGGGGTTGAATAAACACTAGATTCAATTTCGATTTATCTCAGGTTAACTGTTAAGTGTTACAGTTGCTTCTCAATATCAGGCAAGTTAACAGACACTGATTGTAGTGCGGAATACGTCTGCTGGACTTGTGAGAAATAAAACTGAGTAGTAAATAGGTGATAACCAAATGACACAAGTATTGTTTCTGGAAGTTCGAAGCACAACGCTTCTACGTCTCCCCTTCTTCCTTTGCAGGAAGGATTCACTAGAAGACTTGGTTTACACTTTACAGTATACAACCTTCTTAGGCACTCACACAGCTTGCCTAAACTCCTAGCAATCACAACTTCTTAAATTCGATTACAAAAGATTCTATAACACTCTTTACAAAATAAACTTTTCAGCTTCGATTGTTCTTGAGCACCAGACTTCAATATGAATTAATCTGTCACAGATTCAGTTACACTGCTTGTCTGCTCTTTGCTGAACTTTTGGAATATCAGTAAGTTGATTTTCTTGTTTGCTTTGAGGTGTTTCTGTTTGTTGAAAATCGTTCAGCTAACCTCTTCATTCTTTGCTTGGACGTATTTATAGGTTTGGTTGTCCAGCGGTAGATTTTCTGTATTATGAAGAGATTAGCTTTCCAAATTCATATTGTCTTCTTTCCTATTTTGTTAAGCAACAGCTCTTTAACTCTGACGGGAATGGTGGCGGAGATATAACAGGGTGCGCCGCTCTGTTGTACCTTTGTCAGAGAATGTTGTACTTATTTTGTCTCGTTGCTTAGTGCTCTTACTGGATGTTTAAACTTCTGCTGATTTTCTTTGTTCAACTGGCCGTTCATAGTAACCAGTTGATGTCTTTGTTCAGTGTGAGACTGTCCGGTTGATGTCTGTCCAGTTGATGTCTATCCAGTTGGTAGCCATCCAGTCGATGTCTGTCACCCCGGTTGGTGTCTTCACCCGGTAGGTGTTCATCCAGTTGGTCTTTATCACCCGGTAAGACTTCAACATCCGGTAGGTGTCTTCACCCGGTAGGTGTTCATCCAGTTGGTCTTTATCACCTGGTAAGACTTCAACATCCGGTAGGTGTCTGCACCCGGTAAGTGTTCATCCAGTTGGTCTTTATCACCCGGTAGGACTTCAACATCCGGTAGGTGTCTTCACCCGGTAGGTGTTTATCCAGTTGGTCTTTATCACCCGGTAAGACTTCAACATCCGGTAGGTGTCTTCACCCGGTAGGTGTTTATCCAGTTGGTCTTTATCACCCGGTTGGTGTCTTCATCCAGTAGGTGTTTGTAATCACCAAAACTTAGAAATCGTTTCCCAACAATTTCCTCCTTTTTGGTGATGACAAAACTTAGCAATAACGATTTCATACTTGAATAATTTAAGTGGTGAATCCTGAAAAGAGACTTGAAGACATAATGGAAAGGAAATTTTCATTTGTTATAAAGATAAGCAGATTACAAGTTGTAATCAAACTGGACAATTGAGAGAGATTCATCTTCATTTAAGATGAATTCTTATAACTGGATTTAACCTAATACAAATCTATTTCTACAAAATATGGCTGATACATGACAAAATTTTAAACAAACAGTGTAGACCGGAGAGCTTCGATCCACCTAGTTGCGGAGAGGAAGAGCTTCGATCCACCTTGTTTCAGAGAGGAAAATCTTCGATCGTCGATCCACCTTGTTTCAGAGAGGAAGAACTTCGATCGGAGGGATAGTCAAATGTATATTCATCATGCCTCCATGGTTCATGGATTCACCTATGAAAATACTCTATCTCTGTTTTCCCCCTTTTTGTCATCAGCACCCAGATAACTCCTGATTGTAGTTCCTGACTGATGAGGAGCATCAGAACAGGATCCAAAGGCTGAAGCTTAACGGAGCTGGGTTAGATAAGTAATCAACCCATGAGGGGTTGATTTAGATAAGTAATAAACCCATGAAAATGAATAATTGCGAAGAGAAAACCAAGGAATTTGCAAGGAGTTGAAAATAATCACGATGAGTGAATGTGTGGTATAAAAAAAATGAAGCATCTATTTATAGAAGAATGCAATTAATTGAACACAATAATGATGTGACGATACATATGGAAAAGTCAAATGAAAACAGTAAAAAGGTAAGAATAGTTAATAAGGGTTCAGAAAACAATACTATTTCCTCCCTAACCAATGTCGGGAAAAGTCACGCTTTTTGGTTGACGGTTGGTGCGGACTTCGAGACCTTGGCTGGGAAGATGGTCTGGACTGAGTGGGTGCTCCAGCTGCAGTGGATGAACGACTTGCTGGACTCGGATCTCGCTGGGACTGAGGAGCAGGGCGGCTGGGCTCAGGCAGTCTTTTAATAATTTGAGGAGCAGTAGGCAGACTGTTGCATAAATCTTGAATTTGGGAAGCAAATGCTGCCTGCATGGTTGCCAGCTGCTCGGTCAAGACTTTCTTAGCATCTTCTATCTTATCTCCAAGAGCCAGTGAGGAGGCAACTTGAAGTGATTCATTATGTTGATTTATCAGAAGATGAGCCTGCCCTATTCGAGAAAAGGAGTCTGCAAATGCATCCGCAACAAAAGTCTGAAGTCTGGTGACAGTAGACGTCAGGCTGCTTAAGTCCCTATAGATATGCTGGAACTGGTTATCAGTATGCTGCTGATGGCTGCCAAGAATAAGAGTCGCAGTGCGCTCTCAATGTTTAAGCTTGTTGACATCACTGGCTAGTGCAGAGATTGCATTGGAAAGATGTACTAGCTGTTCAGCAATGTCAGGTGGCCCTTCAAGAGGGATAGAAGTTTGGAAGTCGAAGAAGTCCTCTGAAGGTTCTTGAGCCATTGACGCATACACGACAATTATTTGAGGGTCAGCAGTAGTAGCAAGAACGCCGGGATTATCTTCAACAACTGCAGTAGATAGTAAAGCAGTGTCTTCAACAAGTGGTGCAGCTGTTGAGTCTAGAGCAGGAACATCCATATCAGCAGTGGCTTGGGCAACCGCAGCGGCAGACGACTGTGTGTGATCATTAGAATGAGAGGACTCGTTGGGTTCATGGTTGCCAGAGGAGATGGTAACTTGATGAACCACAGTCTGAATTACTGTGTCCACATTTTCGTGATCAACAACCATCGGTTGAGTCGGTTGATCATTGTTAGGGCTGGGAGCAGAGGAGACAAGTGGAGCCGTTGGAGAGGAGATTTCTTTAGTAGGAGAAGTTACCTCCAAGGCAGTTGACGCTGTCTCCACTCCAGTTGTAGTGGTCTCCAGATCAATCAAAGCTATCTCCACATTAGTGGGAACAATCTCCAAATCAGCAATAGCTATCTGTAAATCAGGCTGGTCGGGGCTTGCAACATTTGCAGCAGTAGAGCATGAGTGAAGACCAGTTGATATGCGAAGATCATGAAGAGCTAGCTCGGTCATTTCCAGTTTTGGTCCAAGAGCATTTAGAACGGCTCTATCATGATTCGCTGTCCCTGAATTACCATCAAATTGCTGAAGTCGGGATTCAACAAGGGCTTGAAGTTCGCCCACATAGTTCATCAGACGGAATATATCCCTCAGCTTCAGGCTTTTCTCAGGGTCCGAGATTTGAAGATAAGCCAAAATTTGGTTATCATCTTCCCTTGCTTGATCCAGAATAGGAGTGAAATCATTAAATCGAATTTTCACCCGTGCCTTCACCCATCGATCAAAAATGTCTAGATGTGGCTGCAGCTTGGCCTCAACTGTATCCATGACCATTTGTATCTCGTAGGCAACAGGCGTGGACACTGGAGTCATAAGAGTTTTGCCTTTACCAGCGGTGGTGGTCTTCGGATACAGTAAGGACACAAGGACTTGGGTGTCCTAAAACTGATAGAGCCTGGTGCTTGCTGAGAGCTCACCAGTGCAGAAGAAATGTCAGCGGGAGCCACTGAGGTAGCAAGTACCATGGCCAATGAAGCAGTTGGTTCCTCAGGTGGAGGATTTACAGGGCTGGATTCTCTACCAGGGATATCTTCTGTCGGACCTGCAGAGGAGATGGTATCAGAAGCAGCAATGACTTTCTGTCGGAGAGCAGGAGGAGCCCCTTTTCTGGTTCTGGGCTTCTTAGGAGGAGGAGGGGGAGGAGATGACTCAGCAGATTCCGATATGGTTTGTTCAGAATCACTAATAACTTGATTCGATCGGCGCTTCGTCAACCCAACCTCTCTGCCACTTTGCTGTCTGTGAAGCTGAAGATATTTCGCCGTGATTAGTCTCCCTGGATGAAGTTTGGAGAGAGCCCCGGTCTTAATGTTTTTGCTGTCAAAAAGGCTGCTTAGTGGTAGGGCGAAACCTGATTGACCTTTTCCAGAACCAACTAGACCAGTGAGAATTTGAAATAGTACAACTGACTAGTTTATCTCCAAACCTTTGTATATGACACTCATAACATCAAATTTTTCTGGGGTGATGATATCAAATGACCCGGCTTTACACAGTAGCCCCTTGGAAATGATATCTGCCAGTTGTAGAAAATGACTCTTCATCAACACTTTCCTGAACGGAGGACGTTGAAGGCGATTTGTGGAGTCAGAGAATATGGTGCGCATCTCTTCCCTTAGCTCCACTGGAATAGTGGAGAAATTAGTAAGTCCTGTGGAGGGAAGACAAATGTGGGTGGCAAATTCAAGTTGGGTGACTGTAACCAACTGTTCGGAGACGGATGCCACCACGGTGTCATCAACAACTTTTGCGGTGGCAAAGAACTCGTGTAATGCTTCCTTGTAGAACGATGGAGCCTGGCTTAGGATCACTAATAGACCGGAGGTAACCAACTTGTGAAACAGTTCCTTTGTCTCTTTATCAGATGATGTGGAGATTGAATGAAAATCCACGTGAACAGCATTAGTGATGAAGCTTGGTTGGGTATTCTTCGACATTTCTGAAGAGTATGCGGAGAAGGCAGCAACAGTCCTGTTGAATAAAATTTTCTGGAAGGAAAGTTAATCGCAGTGATTTGTTGAAGAAGATAAAAAGTAATAACCAAAGTAATGGCGGTTAAAGATGGAAGTATATGTAACGTCGTACTGTAGATGAGCGGACACATGGGTACGTGGCGATCATCGAACGATTTAAAGATTTTAAAAAATAATTTAAAAGGACAGGATTTGGGCGGGATTCAAATAATTTATTTTTAAAACAAAAGGATAAATTGAATTCCGACGTTCCAGTAGGTTAATATGTATGGAGGGTTATTTTAGTCAAAGTATACTTGGCAAAGTCTGCTGGTATGTAGGGGTCCGACTGTTAAGAAACATCTACTGGTATGTAGAGTCCTACTGGTACGTATACACCTACTGCAGCAGACCATTGTATTACCAGCTGAGCTTAAATAACCAAGATAAAATTGTAACGGAAATTCCCCCTTAATTCATGCGAATAAACTAAGTAATTCCCCCTGAATTTATCATCCTTAAATAACAATCAAGTATTGATTTCAATTAATACAAGAATATTTCTAAAGTAAGAAAACTTAGCGTCCAGTAGGGGTTTTGTGAAAATGTCTGCTGCCTGTTGTTCTGTAGAAATATACTCCAGCCGAATTTCTTTCTTCATAACACGATCTCTGATAAAATGATGACGGATGTCAATATGTTTGGTACGCGTATGAAGAACCGGATTATAAGTAATTGCTATGGCAGATGTATTGTCACAAAATATAGGTGCTTCACTGGACTCAATTCCGTAGTCTCTCAGTTGTTGTTGAATCCAGAGCAGTTGAGCACAGCAGCTTCCAGCACCGAGGTATTCTGCTTCTGCAGTAGAAGTTGCTATGGATGTCTGCTTCTTGCATCCCCATGAAGTAGTCTATCTCCAAGAAATTGACAGTATCCACTGGTACTCTTTCTGTCAATTTTGCAACCAGCATAGTATGCATCCGAGTATCCGATCAGATTAAACGTTGAGTCTCTTGGATACCATAGAACGACATTCTCAGTTCCTTTCAGATATTTGAGAATTTTCTTGACAGCAGTGAAGTGCGACTGCTTGGGATTTGCTTGAAACCGGGCGCACATACAAACTGCGAACATTATATCTGGTCGACTGGCTGTTAAGTACAGCAATGATCCAATAATGCCTCGATACATTGTAACTTCGATTGATATTCCTGAATTGTCCAAGTCGAGTTTGGCAGATGAGCTCATTGGTGTAGCAGCAGCTGAGCTGGTACTCATTCCATATTTCTTCAGCAGCTCTTTAGTATATTAGGACTGATTTATCAGAATTCCTTCACTGGATTGCTTGACTTGCAATCCTAGGAAAAATGATAGTTCTCCCATCATGCTCATCTCAAATCGATCCTGCATAATTTTAGAAAATCTTTCGCACAATTTTGAGTTAGTACTGCCGAAAATAATATCATCAACATATATTTGAACAAGCAGAGTATGATCACCCTTTGTGAATTTGAAAAGGGTCTTGTCCACCGTGCCAATGATAAATTTATGCTCAGTTAAATATTTTGATAGAGTTTCATACCAAGCACGGGGAGCTTGCTTCAGACCATACAAAGCTTTATTAAGACGAAATACATAAGAAGGCTGCTGATGGCTTTCAAATCCAGGAGGTTGTTCAACGTAAACTTCTTCCTGGAGTTTGCCGTTAAGAAACGCACTCTTAACATCCATCTGATAGACTTTGAAGTCTTTAAAAACAGCAAATGCAAGAAATATACGAATTGCTTCTAGTCGAGCTACAGGGGCAAAGGTTTCATCAAAATCAATGCCTTCTTCCTGTCTGTAGCCCTGTGCGACTAATCTTGCTTTATTTCTAATGATTGTTCTAGTTTCGTCTAATTTATTCCTAAATACCCATTTGGTGCCTATTATAGTGTGATGCTGTGGTCGTGGTACTAAATACCATAATTTGTTTCGCTCAAACTGATTAAGTTCTTCTTGCATAGCGTCTACCCAGCTTGGGTCTAACATAGCATCATCAATCTTCTTAGGTTCTAGGTGAGATATGAATGCAGCATGAAGAAATTCATTATTTAATTGTCCTCTGGTGCGTAGAGGAGCAACAGGGTTACCTATGACCTGCTCGGGAGGATGATCCTTCATCCACCGGAGCGGAGGTCCAAGAGGATTGAGCCCTTCATTTGACTGGATATGAGTGGGCAGTTCAGAAGTGCTGATTGATGCATCTTTTTCATTTGCTCCTTCTACTGCAGCAGGAGTATGTGCAACAGTGTCATTGTTGGCTGGCTGCAGTGCTTGTTGACCAGTAGACTCCTCTGTTTGAGCTTCAGGAACTTCTGGTTCTAAGGAGCAGTCAGTCCTGCTTCTGTAATTGATCTCATCATCAACATTTTCATCAATGTAAGTGCTTTCCAGTCGATTGCTCAAGTTGTTGATTTGCAGATTAGATACCGTACAGTCAGTAGGTTCATCAAATTTTACATGCACTGATTCTTCTACAGTAAGAGTTCTATTATTGAATACTCTGAAGGCTTTACTAACTGCTGAATACCCAAGAAATATTCCAGCATCAGATTTGGCATCAAAAGCGGTGAGATGAGTCTTTCCATTGTTGTGAATAAAACATTTGCAACCAAACACATGGAAATAAGAAATATTTGGCTTACTGCCATTCCAGATCTCATAAGGGGTTTTATTTGCTCGCTTATTAATCATTGATCTGTTCTGCGTATAACAAGCTGCGTTGACGGCTTCTGCCCAAAATCTCTGCGATATTTATGATTCCGCAAGCATAGTTCGCGCAGCTTCTTTCAAAGTGCGGTTCCTACGCTCAGCAACTCCGTTTTGTTGAGGAGTTCTTGCAGCAGAGTATTGGTGTTTAATACCAAGGTCATCTAGATATGATTCGAGTGACTGATTGATAAACTCAGTACCCTTATCACTGCGAATTCTATCTATCCCACACGATTTCTCATTTTGGAGTCTTTTCAGTAGTTTGATCAGCTTTGGAGTAGCCTGATCTTTGCCACTTAGGAACAGGACCCATGTAAAACGAGTGTAATCTTCTACTAACACTAGAGTATACTTCATTCCCCCTAGACTTGTTACTGGTATAGGACCAAATAGATCCATATACAGCAACTCTAGGCACCGAGAAGAAGATTTACTCCATTTGTTCTTAAAGGAGGATCTGATTTGCTTACCAAGTTGGCATGCTGCACAGATCTTATCTTTTGAGAACTCAATTTGGGGCAGTCCAATGACTAGATCAAGTTTACACAGACTGGCAATAGTTTTAAAATTTAAGTGACTCAATCGTTTGTGCCAAAGCCAATTTTTGGAAGAGTTCAGGGCAGCAAAGCAGGTATAGGAGGTAGGCTGATTAAGATTCCAATCAATTTTATATGTGTTATCATGCCTTCTTCCTACAAGTAATATACTGCCATCAATAGATTTTATTGTGCATGAGTGCTGGTTGAACTCTACAGAATGACCATTGTCACAGAGTTGACTTATGCTAATTAAGTTATAGCATAGATTTTCAACTAACAGAATATCTTTAATAATAATGTTACCGTAGATAATCTTACCCTTACCCACGGTTCTACCTTTTGCGTTGTCTCCAAAAGTTATTCTGGGTCCGGTGGAGTCCACCAGTTCAGACAATAAGCTCGCATTTCCTGTCATATGTCTAGAGCATCCGCTGTCCAGAAACCATTCTGAGCTCCGAACTTGATGCATTCTAGTTTCCTGCAATTAAAGCGATAAAATGATTGGTACCCAATCCTACTTGGGTCCGGGCAGGATTAGTCCTTTCCGAACCCACACTTGTATGACCCTGAGTGGCTTAGGTCGGTGTGTGTTCTGAAATGTGTGTGCGTTCATAAATGATGGTGATGGTCTTGACTGTGTAGTGTGATAATGAGTGTATGCATGTGCTCTTGGTTTGTAGTTCCTGTTGTTTGGCATATACCTCTTCTGGATAGGCATACAGTTGTAGTACCAGTTGGGTTTAACCTCTCTAGCTGCTCGACCAATGGGTTTAAGTTCATTTATGAACTTTTGCCCCGGTTTAGCTTTCTTGATTGGTTCAACATAACCAATACCTCGGTGTGATGCCTGTTCCTTAATGAGTGTTGCTTTAACATGTTCTTTAACCAGTTCAATGGGATCATATACTGTGCTAGATCTTACAAAGTTCATTGATTGAACATTGTTTTTCTTTAGACACAGCGGAGGTTCGTTACCAGATGAATTGCTGTCATTGCTATTATAGTCTATACCAGTTCGATCACTAGCAAGTCGAATAGACTCAAGCATTTCATCTTTTCTGGTAGTTGACGCATTCCAAATGCTGACCAGTTTGCTGAGTTTCTGGTAAGCACACTTGGCTTCATCTCTTTCTTTCACTAGAAGACTAGCTGTTTCCCTTAAGCATTTTAACTCATTTGATTGTTCACAATCAAGTTTGTGGTTATGTGTTTCCGTTGGGATTGAGTGCTCAGTCTTATAGCTTTCAAAGGATTCATATAACGTCCGATACTCATTGATCATGTCCTGCAATGCATTGGTAAGTTCACTATGTGTAAATTCAGATAGATTAGACTCGTGTACCTTAATTTCATCATTTTCCATTAGCAGTGGACTTCCTCGTCTTCACTCTCGCTGGACGAGCTGGTTGACTCCTCTGATTCTGATTCAGAATCAGCCCATTTGCTTTTACTTTCTTCTGCCATCAAAACCTTTTGGTCTCTGTCCCTTCTGGATGATTTTCTAGTTTCCTTGGATTTTCGGTGATCCTTGGATCCTCTTTTGTGGTCATCCTTTTTGGGTTTGGGACAGTCGGCGATGAAATGCCCTGGCTTGAGATAGTTGAAACATACATGCTCTTCTTCTTCTGATCTTCCTTTGAAGCTCTGCCTTCGTGGATATGATTTCTGATTCTTCTTCATGAATTTCCCGAATTTCTTTACGAACATTGCCATAGCATCATTACATATTTTTTCTGGAGTCATCTCTGTAGCAGTAGGTATGGCTTCTGATGCAGTGAGAGCTTTGGTAGGCTGACTGGTACTTGGTTCATCTTCAACCCATATACCTAATTCGAATTCATAGGCTTTTAAATCAGCAAACAGATCATGCAGATCTATCTTGTTGATGTCCTTTGATTCTCTCATAGCAATGGTCTTGACATCCCATTCTCTTGGGAGACCTCTCATCACCTTGAGGGTGACTTCTCTGTTGGGTAACTCATTACCCAGACTGCTGAGTTCATTAATTATTCCGGTCACTCTTTCATCATACTCGTTGAGAGTTTCTCCATTCATCATCTTGATATGCTCAAACTTCTGTAATGCCACAGTAAGCTTGTTTTCTTTGGTTTGATCATTTCCTTCACAGAGTTGGGCAATCTTCTCCCAGATTTCTTTAGCTGTGGAACACATTTTTATTTTGTTGAACATATTTTTGTCCAAAGTTTTGAACAAAATGTCCTTAGCAACGTTGTCCAGATTGGCTTTCTTCTTTTCTTCATTTGACCATTGAGATCTGTCCTTTTCTACCATTTGTGGATCACCACTTGTGATAGAAGCAGCTGTATTGATTTTCATGATCTTCATAGGTCCTTCAGTGATTACATACCATCATCTTGAGCACTTAGATGTGCTTGCATACGGATTCTCCAATCATCATATTCGTCTTTCTTGAACATTGGAACTTGCTGAATGAGGCCATCAGTTTTTGGTAATTGGTAATTTCTCAAGATTGAGAAGACCTAAGCTCTGATACCACTTGTTAGGATCGGGGTAGTGTTTAGAAGGGGGGGTTGAATAAACACTAGATTCAATTTCGATTTATCTCGGGTTAACTGTAAACTGTTAAGTGTTACAGTTGCTTCTCAATATCAGGCAAGTTAGCAGACACTGATTGTAGTGCGGAATACGTCTGCTGACTTGTGAGAAATAAAACTGAGTAGTAAATAGGTGATAAACAAATGACACAAGTATTGTTTCTGGAAGTTCGAAGCACAACGCTTCTACGTCTCCCATTCTTCCTTTGCAGGAAGGATTCACTAGAAGACTTGGTTTACACTTTACAGTATACAACCTTCTTAGGCACTCACACAACTTGGCCTAAACTCCTAGCAATCACAACTTCTTAAATTCGATTACAAAAGATTCTATAACACTCTTTACAAAATAAACTTTTCAGCTTCGAGTGTTCTTGAGCAGCAGACTTCAATAGAAATTAATCTGTCACAGATTCAGTTGCACTGCTTGTCTGCTCTTTGCTGAACTTTTGGAATATTAGTAAGTTGATTTTCTTGTTTGCTTTGAGGTGTTTCTGTTTGTTGAAAATCGTTCAGCTAACCTCTTCATTCTTTGCTTGGACGTATTTATAGGTTTGGTTGTCCAACGGTAGCTTTTCTGTATTAGGAAGAGATTAGCTTTCCAAATTCATATTGTCTTCTTTCCTATTTTGTTAAGCAACGGCTCTTTAACTCTGACGGGAATGGTGGTGGAGATATAGCAAGGTGAGCCGCTCTGTTGTACCTTTGTCAGAGAATGTTTTACTTATTTTGTCTCGTTACTTAGTGCTCTTACTGGATGTTCTGCTGGTTTTCTTTGTTCAACTGGTCGTTCATCCTCTAGTAACCAGTTGATGTCTTTGTTCAGTGTGAGACTGTCAGGTTGATGTATGTCCAGATGATGTCTATCCAGTTGGTAGCCATCCAGTTGATGTCTGTCACCCGGTTGGTGTCTTCACCCGGTAGGTGTTCATCCAGTTGGTCTTTATCACCCGGTAAGACTTCAACATCCGGTAGGTGTCTTCACCTGGTAGGTGTTCATCCAGTTGGTCTTTATCACCCGGTAGGACTTCAACATCCGGTAGGTGTCTTCACCCGGTAGGTGTTTATCCAGTTGGTATTTATCACCCGGTAAGACTTCAACATCCGGTAGGTGTCTTCACTCGGTAGGTGTTTATCCAGTTGGTCTTTATCACCCGGTTGGTGTCTTCATCCAGTAGGTGTTTGTAATCACCAAAACTTAGAAATCGTTTCCCAACACTATGGTATATACAAGTATAGCTCTGTCCTTTGTGACTTTCGATGTATGAGTCGATGGCATGACTCGAGCTACTATAAATGAAAACCAAGCCTTGGGCTCCTCCTCCAGATCCGATATCAGTACCAGTTGTGGCTTTCCGTCGGCGTTCAGTCGCCATTGAGTTCCCTCTACACATATGGTTGACAAAATAGCATCAAAGTCAATGTGATTCCGGCAATATATGGTATAGTCATCCTCCGGAATGTTTGGCATGTTATATAGTGCATTGATAGCCTTTGAATCAAAGAGCACTGGTTGTTGCCGTACAGAGACAATGTTGGCTGCAATTTGGTGCTGTGCCCGGAGGTTTGAGTAAAATTCCCTCACTAAAGAAACCACCGCATCTCGTGGTTGGCTAATGTGTGTAAAATGTTGATTCTGATATTAAAAAAATGAAATTTTGGACCTCGCGATCGATCGCGGATATTTGCCGATCGATCGCGAGAGTTTTCTGGAATTGGGCGATCGATCGCGTGTTCTTGCCGATCGATCGCCAATAAAAAAAATTTTCTTTTTCTTCTCAGGACTTGGCGATCGATCGCGATGGTGTGGCGATCGATCACCAAAACACACTGCCCGGAATTTTTTTTTGTTTTTTTTTTAAATCAACACTTTTTTTCTCGGGACTCGCTCTTCTCCACCCACTCTGCAAAATTGACACACGGAGTCAATCCTTGAAACAAAATTTCAAACCAAACAAATTCTAACTAAAAATTAAAATAAAGAAAAGGGAGAAAAAAATGGTGTTCTTAATTTATAGTCCCAAACTGGACTTTTTACCAACATCGATTTAATAGTCAAAATGGACAACAGTAGGCGGACTGAAATCATGTCCATGATAGTGCTTCAGCCGCTGTCCATTGACTGTGAATGCGCCTTTTGTTGGATCGTTGATCTCGATCGTGCCGGATGGGAATACCCTTGTGATAGTGAATGGTCCTTGACATCGAGACTTCAACTTACCTGGAAAGAGTCTCAGTCTGGAGTTAAAAAGTAGGACCAAATCCTCTTCTTTGAAATCACACTGGCTAAGCTTAGCATCATGCCATTTTTTTGTTTTGTCTTTATAGATCTTGGCATCCTCATAAGCTTGGTTTCTAAACTCATCCATTTCATTTAAGTGTAGGAGACGTTTTTCACCTGCAACAGTTAAATCAAAATTCAGATTTTTTATTGCCCAAAATGCCTTGTGTTCTATCTCGACATGAAGATGACATGCTTTTCCAAAAACTAACCTGTATGGTGATGTACCAATAGGTGTTTTAAATGCCGTCTTATATGCCCATAAAGCATCATCTAACCTCAAGGACCAATCTTTTCTAGACTTATTGACCGATTTTTCCAAAATCCGTTTCACTTCTCTATTAGAAACCTCTACTTGTCAACATTTTTGTGGGTGGTAAGGTGTTGCAACCTTGTGGGTGACACCATATTTGCTCAAAAGTTTTTCAAAGAGTTTATTGCAAAAGTGTGACCCACCGTCACTAATGATTGCTCGAGGAGTGCCAAATCGAGTAAAAATGTTCTTTTTGAAAATTTTTACCACCACTCTAGCAACATTAGTGCGTGAAGCTTCAGCCTCAACCCATTTTGAAACGTAGTCCACAGCGACAAGTATGTAATAATTAGAACATGAAACTGGAAATGGTCCCATAAAATCTATGTCCCAAACATCAAATAAATCGCATTCAAGCATATTGTTTAAAGGCATTTCACGTCTCCTAGAAATGTTGCCCGTTCTTTGGCATTTATCACAAGTGGATACATACCTGTATGCATCTTTAAACAAGGTAGGAAACCCGATTCAAGTACCTTGGCAGCAGTTTTTGTTGGACCCATGTGGCCCCCTACCTCTCGGTCATGACAGTGGCTCATAATAGATGCCATTTCCTCCTCCGGTACACACCTCCTGATCATGTTGTCTGCACAAACCTTAAACAACAATGGGTCCTCCCACATGTAGTGTTTAACATCAGATAAGAATTTCTTCTTCTGATAGAAGTTCATTTGTGGGAGGATACCACTAACCAGATAATTTGCAAAATCGGCATACCACGGTAGTGCAAGAACTTGGAAAAGCTGTTCATCAGGAAATTTTTCATTGATTTCTTCCAGTTCATTATCATGTTTCTCCATCATATTATCAATCCTAGATAAATGATCAGCTATTACATTCTCAACACCCCTCTTATCTATAATTTCTAAATCAAATTCTTGCAATAGGAGAATCCATCGGATTAAACGTGGTTTAGCATCTTTTTTAGCAAGAAGATAAGTGCCGAGTGATCAGTGTACACAATTACTTTTGATAGACAGAGATAAGAGTGAAATTTATCAAACGCAAATACTACTGCTAGCAATTCTTTCTCAGTGGTGTCATAGTTTTGTTGTGCCTCATTTAAAGTTCGACTAGCATAGTAAATAGTATGAAATACCTTATTCCATCTTTGTCCCAATACTGCTCCGAAAGCTGTGTCACTAGCATCACACATCAACTTAAATGGCATATCCCAATCCGGTGCTACCAACATAGGTGTTGTTATTAACTTCTCCTTCAATGGCTCGAATGCCTGCACACAATCATGATTAAAATCAAAAGGTGTATCTTTAGTCAATAAATGAGAGAGTGATTTCGAAATTTTTGAAAAATCTTTAATAAATCTCCTATAAAAGCCTGCATGGCCTAGGAAGCTTCGAACCCCCTTCACTGATACTGGTGGAGGGAGTTCCTGTATCACCTGAATCTTTGCTCGGTCCACCTCTATACCCTTGTGGGATATTTTGTGTCCCAAGACTATTCCCTCTTGTACCATGAAGTGACATTTCTCTCAATTTAGTATCAAATTCATCTCTTCACACCTTGTTAGTACTAAGTCAAGATTATTTAAGCAAGCATCAAAAGAATCCCCAAAGACAGAAAAGTCATCCATAAAGACCTCTAAGAATTTTTCAACCATATCATGAAAAATAGACATCATACCTCTTTGAAAAGTTGCAGGCGCATTACACAATCCAAATGACATTCTCCTAAATGCAAACGTACTATAAGGACAAGTGAAGGTAGTCTTCTCTTGGTCCTCAGGTGCAATAGCTATTTGATTATACCCCGAATAGCCATCTAGAAAACAATAGAAATCATACCCTGCTAGACGCTCTATCATTTGGTCAATGAATGGGAGGGGAAAATGGTCTTTACGGGTGGCGTCATTTAACTTTCTATAATCAATGCAGACGCGCCAACCTGTGACTGTTCTAGTAGGGATCAATTCATTGTTCTCATTTTTAACTACAGTCATACCTCCTTTCTTGGGTACACATTGCACAGGACTAACCCATGTACTATCAGAAATGGGATAGATAATACCTGCATCCAGCAGTTTGATGACCTCAGCCTTTACCACTTCTTGCATCTTTGGGTTTAACCGGCGTTGTGGTTGAACCACGGGTTTGTAAGCATCCTCCATCAAGATCTTATGCATACGTGTTGATGGGCTTATCCCTCTTATGTCCGCTACTTTCCATCCGAATGCTTTCTTATGCTCCCTCAAAATCCTAAGCAGTTTGTCTTTGTTTATACCTGTTAAAGATGAAGAGACAATTACAGGCAATGACTCATTAAAATCTAAATAAAATACTTGAGATGAGGAGGGAGGGTTTTGAGTTCAAGAGTTGGTGGTTCTTCAATGGAGGGCTTTTGTGGCTTCATGTCCCTCTCTCCCAACTCGCCTAAGTTGTTCCGCACACGCCTATTATGGGGAATATTGGCGTTCAAATGAACGACAGTCTCTTTCAAATCGACGGTCTCGCCCAGCTTTTCAATGTCCTCTACCAAGCATGCTTCCAATTCATCATTGTGTGTTCCCTTAAACACATTAGCAGATAACACATCAATAATATCAACACTAAAACAAATATGCTCATCATGTGGGTGTTTTAAAGCTTTAAAAACGTTGAAAGTGACTTGATCCTCCCCTACACGGAGGATCAACTTCCCTTGTTGGACATCTATAAGTGCCTTTCCAGTAGCGAGGAATGGTCTTCCCAAGATCAGTGGCGTGTCAGCATCTTCTTCCATATCCAACACAAGGAAGTCTGTCGGGAAGATGAATTATCGACCTTCACTAGGACATCCTCTATGATTCCTCGTGGGTATGTCACAGACCTATCCGCCAATTGCCAAGAAACTGTGGTCGGTTTTGGCTCACCAAGCCCCAACTTCCTGAAAATTGACAAAGGCATAAGATTAGTACTTGAACCTAAATCACATAAAGATTTTGTAAATGATATAGACCCAATTGTGCAAGGTATAGAAAAACTCCCTGGATCTTTCAACTTAGGCGGCAGTTTGTTTTGGACAACTGCAGAACACTCCTCAGTTAACTTAATCGTCTCATGCTCACCCAATTTCCTCTTATTCGACAGAATATCTTTCAAAAACTTAGCTTAGCTAGGCATTTGAAGTAAATCATCAGCAAATGGAATATTTATTTGTAATTTCTTAAAAATTTCTAACAATTTAGCAAAACTAGCATATACTTTTGCCCTTTAATGCAGCAGGAAATGGGGGAGGGATTTGTACCTTCTTGGGTGGTGCGATAGGTGTAGTGGTAGTAGTAGACTTACCATTTTCACGTGTCTGAATGTCATTCTCACCTTCCAACTCAACTACGTGCTCATCGTCCCGATCTTCAGTCTGTGATCCAATTTCTTTTCCACTCCTCAATGAGATAGCCTTGGCTTGCTCTCGGGGGTTCTTTTCCGTATCACTGGGTAAGCTTCATGGTGCTATTCCCGCTAACATATTTGCCATTTGCCCCATTTGAGTTTCCAAATTCTTAATTGATGCATCTTGATTTTGCATCCTATTCTCCGTCATCGTCATGAACTTAGTTAGCAACTCTTCCATACTCGGCTTTGGTGGATAACCCGGTGGAGGTTGTGGATTCAAGGCATTCTTTTGGTTGGACCAAGAGAAGTTCGGATGATTTCCTCCACGGTTGGTTATAGCTGTTGGAGTATGAGTTACCCTGTGGTGGTCCATTTCCTACAAAATTTGCTTGTTCATTAGATTGCATAAAAGGATTACCTGCCTGACATGCCGTGCTTGGATGGTTGCCTCCACATAAATCGCACGTGATCACTTGAGCTTGCATGGCTGTCATGCTCAAACTGTCCATCTTCTTGTTCAAAGCCTCCAATTGAGCTTGTATTGATGTCACTTCATCCACTTGATGCATCCCAATTGGTCTTTTGGGCACATTCCTTTCGGACTGCCACTGGTAACTGTTGGATGCCATCTCTTCCAAGAGTGTGAAAGCTTCCTCAGGTGACTTTCTCATAATGGTACCTCCTGCTGCTGCATCAATCATGGATCTATTAGCAGAAAATAAACCATTATAAATGTTTGTACCTGAAGCCAAATCGGAAGGCCATGATGTGGGCATCTTCGAAGTAGATCCTTGAAGCGCTCCCAAGCTTCGTACAGTGTCTTCGGATCATGTTGCATGAATGTTGTGATATCATTGTGCATCTTAGCTGTCTTGGAAGGGGGAAAGTATTTTGATAGGAAGGCTTGAGCCATCCCCTCCCAAGTAGTGATCGATCCTGCAGGCAATGAATTTAACCAACTCTTAGCTTTATCATTTAAAGAAAAGGGAAAGAGTCGTAACCTGATGGCGTCGTCACTGACGTGATTGTGCTTGAACGTGTCGCATATCTACAAAAAGTTGGAGATATGAGCATTAGGGCCATCAGTATGCGATCCTCCGAATTGCACAGAATGTTGAATCATTTGAATTATGGTAGGCTTGATCTTGAAGTTATTAGCCTGAATCCTTGGTCTAGTGATGCTCGACATGGTGCCTTGAAAAGATGGTTGTGCATAGTCCATCATGGACCTTATAATTGGCACTTCATCATTGTGTTGTTCACCATTCCCTCGATTATTCTCAGCCATCTCTAGTTTCTTTCCGAAGTCTTCTACAAGTTCGCTCAATCTCTAAGTCAAGTGGCTCTAATATAGGTCTGTCACTTCGTAGCATGCACTACAAAGACAACTCCCTGCAAAATTCAACACAACGAAGGAACAACTGTGGTGAAATCGTATAAACCGTAATAAAAGTAAAAATAAATTTTATGGCTAAATTATAGTCAACTAATCTCCTATGATATTACTTAGACTAGTCCCCGGCAACGGCGCCAAAAACTTGATCGCTTTTATTTTAAACAGTTATTTCTCAGTGTAGCGATTCTATACCGCAAGTGCACGGTGCACGGTGTCAAGTTTTAGTATAAGGGTTTAAAAGTAAGGAGTGTCGTACCCACATGAACTAGTAGTAATTACCACGTTCGATTAGAATTTCTATATTTAACCTACGATTATGAAATGATTATCAAACTAAATTGACTTAAGCACAACAATTAACCTAACCAGCAGTGACGGATAATTTAAGAGAATTTAAAAACTAATTATCAAGACGTCGGTTCACCCATGTAATCCCCCAAAAGTTGTCTATTAATTAAGATTCAATGTTTTATGCTCTAGGGTGACGAGTTTTCCTATTTCATTTGTTATACCTTGGTCCGGTTATAACAATTCTAGCATTAATCTACAAAATCACTCCCGTGTCTTTATTGAATGATTAATACCGAAAAACACTTTGTGAAAACTACTAGCCTTCGATTTTGGTAAATCTATTGATATCACACGTGTGCTAGATTTTACTTGGTCCGTCTCAACCTAAAACCCACGGCCTAATTTACTACGTCGTATCGTAATCTTCTATGGTCAATTCAATTACGATTACCAATATCATGCAAAAGGTAGCTAATCTTTTACAAGCATTAAAAACATAAATTATGCGCAAAGATCATAGAAATCAAATCAAAACTATTAATTAACTCAAGGGTTCAAACATGGGATCCTCTATGTATTGACAAATATCTTAGCCAACAACCATAATCAAATTATAATGCAAAAACATGTCTTTAAACAAATTTAACATCACAATCTGAAATAAAAAATAATCAAGTTCAGAAATACTAAGATAACGAGGATGTCGCTCCGTGCGTCACTCCGTTCTTTCGTTCCTTGCGTTGCTCTTGTTCTTCAATGATTTGTGGTCTTGCTTTGGATGGAGAAGTGGCTGCTAGGTCTCAGCAAAAATTGGCAAAAGTCCTTCAAATTTTGTCCCTAGGTCTGATATATAGGGCAACAATAATTGGGAAGGAGTCCCCCTTGAACCAAACATGGAAAGTCTTTATTTTTCCAAAAACTCTTCTCGGTTATCGATCTTCGTTCCCCCGCGATCGATCTTCAATATCTACTGGACGTGATAGCCAAAATAAACATTTCCGCGATCGATCTTCGTTCCCTCGCGATCGATCGAGAGTCTTCACTGTATATTGGCGATCGATCGCGAGTTCTTGTCGATCGATCGCCAATGTATTCTGTTCAGCATCCATTTTTATGGCTCGGCGATCGATCGTGATGTTATTGCCGATCGATCGCGAGCTGTATAAAATTAATACTTCGAGATTTCAGTCCATTTTCTCACGTCTTCGCTCGGTTTGGTCCTTTTTCAACATTATTAGCTTATTTCCTCCACTTTTATCCCCTTGGACCTAGATTCCTGAAATACACAAAAATAGACCAAAAAACGTAAAATCATCCAGGAATCAATATGAAAATCAATACAAAAACATAGCAAAATTAGTGTAAATTCACACTTATCATATAACATTGCATTTAGCCAGCGTGCACCAAATGAATCTAGAGTATAGCGATGCACGTAAATTTGCATGCACTGATAGATACAGTCGGTGCACTTGCACCAACACTTATCAATCGATGTGATGCCCCGAAATTAATTAATTGCAATTTCGGTATTAATTATGTTTATATGATGAATTATGTTGATAATTGATTTATGTGTTGAAATTAATTATCATGTTGAAATGCTTAGTCACGTGGTAGGCGTGACCCGGGATTGCATTTCAGGGTGCATGTTATGCATGTTGGGAAATGAGGTGTTAACATGATTTTATTGTATTGGTTGTTAATCATGAGGAATTTAATGAAGTTTGGTGCATTTTTGTAAAAATGCTTTTAAATACCATGTTGGGGTATTTTATACATCATGTTAATTATTGGGGTGCAATTAATTAATAACCATACACCCCCCACTATACCACCTTTCCCCCTTCACTTTACCAATCACTCTCTAAAATCCCCAAAATCACTTCCCAACCCTAAACCCTTCCTCATTTTCGAAACTTGGCAAAAGTGGAAGGAGAAATCTTCACAAAACCTTTGTTTGTGAGATTTATTGTAGGATTTGGAGTCCTTAAGAGGTATGGAACCCTTCCTAAAGTTTTTATGATGTTTGGTTGGATTTTGAAATGGGTTTTGATTGTTTGAAATGGGTTTATTTTGGGTTGGTGTAATTTTTGGATGGGTGTAGGATTTTTAGTTGTTTAATGATGTAAAGTGAAGGTTTGAGGTGTTTTTATGTTATTGGTTGTTGTGTAAGTGTTGGTGAAGATGGGGAAGAAATGTAGTGTAAAAATGGTGATTTTTCGATGTACAGGGATCGGTGATCGATCGCCCGTTTCAGGCGATCGATCGCGAGCCAGCAGTAGGCTCCAGAACCATTTGGCGATCGATCGCCACTTTTGGGCTATCGATCGGCGAGGCTGGCGATCGATCACGCCAAAAGTGGTGATCGATCGCCAATGTGTGATTTTTCAGCAACGTCTAGTATGACCTCGCAATCGATCGGGCCTGGGCGACGATCGATCGCGAGATGTAAAAATATGTGTTTTTGATTTTTTGTGGGGTTTTTGGATATTGGACTATATTTAGCTTCTAATATCGATTTGTATGGTTATGTAGAACCATCCCAGGTACCCACAACTTCAAGGAGATAAAGTTCTCCAATTTCTCCACTTTTGGGAATTAAGGTACGTAAGAAACGTACGGGCCTCGAACGGTAACACATTTCTATACTATGACTATGCAATGATTGCATAAGTATTTACGATGTTTATGATGATGATTATGATAAGTAAAGATGATATGATATTTATGATGATGATTATGATAAGTAAGTTTATGATGATGATGTTTATGATGAATAAAGATGATATGATGTTCATGATGATGATCATGATAAGTAAGTATAAGATGATGATGTTTATGATATGATGATGATGTATGTGATTAACTATGTTATTGAGAATGGTTGAGTGTAGTGGTAGTTGTTACGGGAAAGCGAGGAAGGTACTTACCGCTGACATAGCTAACGAGGAGATTACATCCGCTATCAAGGTGTACCGAGGGGTAATCACAGTACCGCTATATGTCGAAGCGAGGGGGCCAATTGTTCCGCGGACATAACAAGATCAGAAACATCCCCATTTCTCAATAACATTGTGGATTATGAGCATATATGTGAAGTATGATTTTAATCATTTATGTCAAGAACTAATGATTGTATGCATGACTATGAAACAGGGACAACCAAAGTGGGTTAATGCGATTAACCAGGAAGTATATGTTACGATTATTTTCATGCATTTATTTATATTCCATTACCTTATGATGTTAAGTAATGATGTACATGCTCATGATGGGTTGTTCCTGTAGGTACACTTTTGGACTGAAGGGCTAAGGGTCGGGTTGAGGCAGTGAGCTAAAAGGAGCATGAAAGAATATAGGATACATGATTTTGATAGTCTCTACTCTAGGAGTAGTGTAAACCTATAATGTTGGCATTCATTTTTGGGAATGTAATCATTAAGTTCGAAATTTTATTTTTGACCTGTAATTCTATTAGCTCAAAGCTACAACGGAACCCTAAGATGATATGAATGCATGATTAGTCCATGATATGTGATTATAATGATGTTAAGGTAGGAAGACCCTACATAGTGGTATCGGAGCAGTGGTTAGAGAACCCGGGAATGAGTGAAGGGTAGCCTTAGCAATAAGTTAGCTAGGTGCTTCTTTTTAAACATGTTTTGTTCATATGTTGCATATGAAGTATATGACTATTATACTAACATGTTATGGTTTATAACGATGTATTTTATGAACTGCTTTTGGGTATTGTTGTTAACCCTTGTGTTGCAGCATGGCAGCAAATATCGACATAGGAGACGCGGTGAGTGTGAATGCAAGTGCTGGACGTACCAATCCCTACCACCGCCAGCCTTGGGTGAAGAACCCTCTGAGCAACAGTTACTACCCGGAGAGCTAAGTTTGGCTCAGTTCCTGACATACCGACCCCCGATGTTCTAAGGAACTGAGACAGGGGAACAGGCTGAGGAGTGGTTAGAGAGGATCGAACAGATATTTGTGGCGGCTCCTTGTGCTAAGTCAGCCTGGATAAGGCTAGCGGAGTTCCAAATGGCCAAGAAGGCGCTGATGTGGTGGAAGACCACAATGATAGAGCAAGAGGCTCAGGGTCAAGAAATAAATTGGAAGCTGTCCAGAACTCGGTTTCTGACCCGCTATTTTTCAGCTGCTGCACGACAGGCTAAGGAAGATGAGTTTACTAACCTCAAGCAAGGTAACATGCCTGTGTCAGATTATGCTCTTCATTACTGTTCTTTGCTCAGATATGTACCCCACATCGCCGCAAGTACTCAAGCAAAGATGAGGAACTTCATGAAGGGCTTGAGGCCTGAACTGTATGACTGGGTGATCACTTATGGCCCTGCTTGTTTTGATGACGCCCTTTCACGGGCTGAGCTAGCTGAACTGGGAGTTGGTGCATATCCTGATGCTGTACCACCTCCAGCACCCCCTCAGAAATCTACTGCTGATAATTTAAGGCCGAAGGATGATCAGTTCAAGCCAAGGGGGGACACATCGGCTTCGAGGTTTAGTGGTGCCCGAGAGTCGTTGGAAAGGAAGCCATAGGAATGATGCCCCGTCGGGAAGAGGACAGTCTCAGGGAGACAGATTTGGGAAGGTTCGGTGCTCTATTTGTGGGCAACCACATTCTACGAAAGACTGCGTCGGTTGTTATATTTGTGGCAATAAGGGCCACTTTGCTCGGCAATGTCCCAATCGGGAGGGACAACAGAACTCTACGGGGAGGCCTGCGGACAGAGCAGTACAGCACAGGCCACCGTTTGTACCGAGACAGTATAGAGGTCAGCCTATGGGGCCACCTCAGGGGCAAGTTTATGCTTTGACAAGGGAGCAGGCTACAGCGGCTCCGGAGGAAGTGATAGCGGGTACGTGTCTTTTATTTACGCACCCTGCTTTTATATTGATAGACACAGGTGCGTCACACTCTTTTGTGTCGGCAAGTTTTGTGGAAAGGCACCACATATGCACTTCTCCGTCGCCCACGCCTCTTGTAGTCTCGACACCCGCTGGAAGAAGTTTGATTACTAATCGGATTGTCTATGACAGCCTCATTTATTTTGAGGATAACAAACTAAGGTCAGATTTGATTGTTCTGGGAATGTCAGACTTTGACTGCATTGTGGGCATTGATGTTCTGAACAGGTATCAGGCAGTTGTGAACTGCAGGCAGAGGACTGTCCGATTCAGGTCTGATATGGGAGTCCAGTGGACATTATTTGGGGATGGTTCTCGTTCTAAGATCCTGTTGATATCTGCTGTCAAGATGGCACAGTTATTGGAACGAGGCCATACAGGATATCTCATATATGCTGTTGATATTACTGAAAAGAAGGAAGACTTAAAGGTCGAGGATGTGTTCGTAGTGCGGAGTTCCCTGATGTCTTTCCGAAAGAGATTCCCGGATTTCCACAGACGAGAGAGGTCGAGTTTGGGATTGAGTTACTACCGGGGACGTCTGCCATTTCTCGTGCCCCGTATAGGATGGCACCAGCGGAGTTAAGGGAGTTGAAGGTTCAGTTACAAGAGCTCCTTGATAAGGGCTATATACGCCCTAGCGTATCGCCCTGGGGTGCACCAGTCCTATTTGTCAAGAAGAAAGATGGTTCGATGCGGCTGTGCATCGATTACAGACAACTGAACAAAGCCACAATGAAGAATAAGTATCCACTTCCGAGGATCGATGATTTGTTTGACCAGTTGCAGGGTACGAGGCTCTGCAGTAAGATCGATCTAAGGTCGAGGTATCATCAGATTCGGGTAAGGGAAGATGATGTTCAGAAGACAGCTTTCAGGACTAGGTATGGGCACTATGAATTCTTAGTCATGCCTTTTGGGGTGACAAATGCCCCAGCCGTCTTTATGAGTCTGATGAACAGAGTATTCCAACCATATTTGGGTCAGTTTGTCATTGTTTTCATTGATGATATACTTATTTACTCCCGGACCGAAGAGGAACACGTGAAGCACTTGAGGACTGTACTCCAGATCCTTAGGGATCATCAGTTATATGCAAAGCTCAACAAGTGCGAGTTCTGGTTGAGCAGTGTAGTGTTCTTGGGTCATGTTATATCTAGCAGTGGGATATCTGTAGATCCCAAGAAGGTTGAAGCTGTGATGGAGTGGGCTGCACCCACTTCTGTACCCGAGATACGGAGCTTCCTTGGTTTAGCGGGTTATTACCGACGTTTCGTCGAGGGATTCTCAAAGATCGCTAAGCCGTTGACACAGCTGACTCAGAAAGGAGTCCCGTTCTATTGGTCCGAATCTTGTGAGGAAAGCTTCCAAGAACTGAAGCGTCGTTTGACTACGGCACCTGTATTGGTGATTCCTTCTGAGAATAAGAGGTTTGCTTTGTACCCGGATGCATCATTGCAGGGTTTGGGCTGTGTGTTGATGCAATATAAGCACGTGGTGGCTTATGCTTCTAGGCAGTTGAAGCCTGATGAGACCAGATACCCAGTTCATGATCTGGAACTGGCGGCCATCATTTTCGCCTTGAAGATTTGGCGGCATTATCTGTTTGGTACGACGTTTACCATCTATACGGACCATAAGAGCTTGAAGTTCTTATTCACCCAAGCGGAGCTGAATATGAGGCAAAGAAGGTGGATGGATTTACTCAAGGATTATGATTGTGAAATTGAGTACCATCCTGGTAAAGCAAACTTGATAGCAGACGCCTTAAGTCGGAAGGTGAAGAGTACTGCTGAGGACGCTATGTGTTTATCAGCTATGATGACTTCTTATTGCCATCTGTGCTATGATTTCGATGTGGACACGTCGCCGGTGCGAGTGTCGACCTTATTGGCTGAGCCAGACATATTTGAGGCTATCAGGAAAGCCCAGAGGTCGGATGATGAGGTTCAGAGATGGTCATCGATAGTACTTCAAGGACAGCCATCAAAGTTCAGAGTGGCAGAAGATGATTCCTTGAGGCTTGGCAACCGTTGGGTAGTGCCGAGGGCACCTGAGTTGCGTCAAGGGATCTTGCACCATGCTCATAGCAGCAGGTTTAGCATACACCCAGGTGGAAGAAAGATGTACAAGGACTTATGCGACCAGTTCTGGTGGAGACTCATGAAGCATGATGTTATAACTTTTGTCAAAAGATGTTTGATCTGCCAGCAGGTAAAAGCGGAAAGGCAGAGGCTTGGTGGCGAGCTGAAGAGCTTAGAGGTACCTGAATGGAAGTGGGAGCACATATCTATGGACTTCGTGACCCACTTGCCAAGGACGGCCTCTGGATTTGATGCGATCTGGGTGATCGTGGATAGGCTGACGAAGGTAGCTCATTTCATCCCTTATTGTATGACTTTCACATACCTAAAGATGGCCCAATTATATATACGGGATGTAGTGAGGTTGCATGGGGTTCCAGTCTCGATTGTGTCTGACAGAGATCCAAGGTTTACTTCACATTTCTGGGAGGGTCTCCAGACAGCTTTGGGCACGAAAGTGAGACTGAGTACAACTTACCACCCTCAGACAGACGGCCAAACAGAGCGTACCATTCAGACGCTCGAAGACATGTTGAGGGCATGTGTATTGGAGTTTGATACTCCGTGGCAAGATTCATTACCACTAGTAGAGTTCTCGTATAATAACAGCTATCAGACGAGCATTCAAATGACCCCTTTTGAAGCTCTTTATGGACGACGTTGTAGGTCACCGCTGTATTGGGAGGACTTGATTAGTAAAGCGGTCGGAGGACCAGATATGATAAAGGATATGGAAGAAAAGATTAAGTTGATACGCCAAAAGATGAAAGCGGCCCAGGATAGGCAAGCAGCCTATGCCAATAAACGACGACGACCACTAGAATTCCAAGTAGGAGACAAGGTCTTCTTGAAAATCTCACCCTTCAGGGGTGTGGTCCGTTTTGGTATGCGGGGGAAGTTATCTCCAGGTATGTTGGGTCATACGAAGTATTGCAGCATATCGGTACATTGGCCTACCGTTTGGCTCTACCGTCGTCTTTATCTGGCATACATGATATTTTTCACGTCTCTATGTTACGGAAGTATGAGCCAAACCCGTCTCATGTATTACAGCCTACTGAAGTGCAGTTGGACTCAGATGTATCCTACGTAGAACGATCGGTCAGAATTCTGGGTCGAGAGGATCACAGATTACGAAGCAAGATTATACCGATGGTCAAAGTTCAGTGGGATCGTCGGGGTGTCGAGGAGGCTATGTGCGAGACGGAGCGGCATATGATGCAGCATTACCCGGAACTATTTTCTGGTATGATTTATGTTTAGTTTCATTTTGGGTAAGTGCATGCGATTTTGAGGACGAAATCTTATAAGTAGGGGAGTATTGTGATGCCCCGAAATTAATTAATTGCAATTTGTGCATTAATTATGTTTATATGATGAATTATGTTGATAACTGATTGATGTGTTGAAATTAATTATCATGTTGAAATGCTTAGTCACATGGTAGGCGTGACCCGGGATTGCATTTCATGGTGCATGTTATGCATGTTGGGAAATGAGGTGTTAACATGATTTTATTGTATTGGTTGTTAATCATGAGGAAAGTATGGATTTAATGAAGTTTGGTGTATTTTTTGTAAAAAATGCTTTTAAATACCATGTTGGGGTATTTTATACATCATGTTAATTATTGGGTGCAATTAATTAATAACCCATACACCCCCCCACTATACCTCCTTTCCCCCTTCACTTTACCAATCACTCTCTAAAATCCCCAAAATCACTTCCCAACCCTAAACCCTTCCTCATTTTCGAAACTTGGCAAAAGTGGAAGGAGAAATCTTCACAAAACCTTTGTTTGTGAGATTTATTGTAGGATTTGGAGTCCTTAAGAGGTATGGAACCCTTCCTAAAGTTTTTATGAGGTTTGGTTTGATTTTGAAATGGGTTTTGATTGTTTGAAATGGGTTTATTTTGGGTTGGTGTAATTTTTGGATGGGTGTAGGATTTTTAGTTGTTTAATGATGTAAAGTGAAGGTTTGAGGTGTTTTTTATGTTATTGGGTTGTTGGTGTAAGTGTTGGTGAAGATGGGGAAGAAATGTAGTGTAAAAATGGTGATTTTTCGATATACAGGGATCGGCGATCGATCGCCCGTTTCAGGCGATCGATCGCGAGCCAGCAGTAGGCTCCAGAACCATTTGGCGATCGATCGCCACTTTTGGGCGATCGATCGCCAAGGTGTAAATTTTTCAGCAACGTCCAGTATGACCTCGCGATCGATCGGGCCTGGGCGGCGATCGATCGCGAGATGTAAAAATATGTGTTTTTGATTTTTTGTGGGATTTTTGGATATTGGACTATATTTAGCTTCTAATAACGATTTGTATGGTTATGTAGAACCATCCCAGGTACCCACAACTTCAAGGAGATAAAGTTCTTCAATTTCTCCACTTTTGGGAATTAAGGTACGTAAGAAACGTACGGGCATCGAACGGTAACACATTTCTATACTATGACTACGCAATGATTGCATAAGTATTTACGATGTTTATGATGATGATTATGATAAGTATAGATGATATGATGTTTATGATGATGATTATGATAAGTAAGTTTATGATGATGATATTTATGATGAATGAAGATGATATGATGTTCATGATGATGATCATGATAAGTAAGTATAAGATGATGATGTTTATGATATGATGATGATGTATGTGATTAACTATGTTATTGAGAATGGTTGAGTGTACTGGTAGTTGTTATGGGAAAGCGAGGAAGGTACTTACCACTGACATAGCTAACGAGGAGATTACATCCGCTATCAAGGTGTAGCGCGGGGTAATCACAGTACCGCTATATGTCGAAGCGAGGGGGCCAATTGTTCCGCGGACATAACAAGACCAGAACATCCCCATTTCTCAATAACATTGTGGATTATGAGCATATATGTGAAGTATGATTTTAATCATTTATGTCAAGAACTAATGATTGTATGCATGATTATGAAACATGGACAACCAAAGTGGGTTAATGCGATTAACCAGGAAGTATATGTTACGATTATTTTTATGCATTTATTTATATTCCATTACCTTATGATGTTAAGTAATGATGTACATGCTCATGATGGGCTGTTCCTGTAGGTACACTTTTGGACTGAAGGGCTAAGGATCGGGTTGAGGCAGTGAGCTAAAAGGAGCATGAAAGAATATAGGATACATGATTTTGATAGTCTCTACTCTAGGAGTAGTGTAAACCTATAATGTTGGCATTCATTTTTGGGAATGTAATTATTAAGTTCGAAATTTTATTTTTTGACCTGTAATTCTATTAGCTCAAAGCTACAACCGGAACCCTAAGATGATATGAATGCATGATTAGTCCATGAAATGTGATTATAATGATGTTACGGTAGGAAGACCCTACAATCGATGCACGTAAATGTTTTTGCTTGCATCGGGTCATGTGTTGTGCACCTGTGCATATATCGAGTATTGTAATTGCTTACCCTATGCAAGTGTTTTTGCGTGCATAAGTCAAATGTTTTTGCATGTATCAGTGCGTGCAACGTGTAGTGTAAGTGCATGCAGCATGTAACTGTAATTCCGTGCACCAATCAATTGATTTGGACAAAAAAATTTATATTTTTTTGTGATGGTGATATAATATTGCATTTAGGTAGTATGCACCATATGAGTCTAGAGTGTAGCGATGCATGTATTTCGCATGCACGGTTAGATATGAATGTTAGATACAATGGGTGCACTTGCACCAACACTTATCAATCGGTCTATGTAAATGTTTTTGCGTGCAGCGTGTAAGAGTAATTGCATGCACTGCAGCGTGTAAGAGTAATTGCATGCACCGATCATGCGTTGTTAGCGTGTAAGAGTAATTGCATGCACCGATCATGCGTTGTTTTCCGTGCATGTTCATGAATCGAGTAGTTTAATTGCATGCACCATGTAATCAGAGTACACCACGATTCCCTATACATTTCATGCCATTTAATGTCGGTCATAGTATCGATGTACCAATATCCAATGATTATCCCAGGTCCAAAAATAACAGGGTATTTAAGGATCATAGCTCAACGTATATGTCATGCATCAATGTATGTATAAAAATGATGTGTGTTAACAAAATATTTATTTTCATATACCGATGTACCAAATCATGAATGCTATGAATGCCACATAATTTAAATAAAATCACGTATCCACGCGTATTTCATATAATGCAACAAATCGTATATCAAATAATACAGATACATGTCGTATGTTATTCGATCGCAACATACCTTAATTCTTATGATCCAAACCTGTTGCCATTTAATCAGCCGGTGCACTTTTAATGCAGAAGGGAAATCTACACATTTAAATATATTTCACAAGCACCAATGATTCATGTTTAATCATATTTAACATATGATGAGTCTATATAATCACTTAAACCATTTTCGTCAAATATTAACTAATTATACGGTTATTAAATGATTAATAACTCGTTTCTAACCAATATTTATTTTGGAATAATTGATTTTATATCAATTTGAACATTTAAATATTTTTAAACCTACAATAAATCATATAAAATGGAAATCAAAACATAATCTCGAAAATATTGTCAAAATCACGTTCACCATTGAATTTATTGCATTGATGAGCATTATGTTTTGAATAATGATACCAAACTTGATGTTTATGAAAGTGTGTAAGATTGAAACATGAACAGTTTCTGATAGCTATATCGATTCGGAATTGTACAGGGAGTATATTTTATAGATTTTCAATAATATTAATTGTTGCATTACAATTTTGTATCTTGATGTGTGAATGATTATTGAGTTGGAGTATGCTCACCCTGTGTAGGGGTTGTTTCTGTTGAAACATGTACAATAGGTACGACGTTGTCTCGGGAAGAAAGCTTGAGCCCATGGAAAATAGTGCTCGCAGGATTATGGTACAAGTATTGGTTGGCGATACATCTTACTTATGCATTTAGAATGGTATTCATTTATTCATTGCTCGTGTGTGAGCATCTGGATGCATGTATATGGAATGTATGAGAGTGTTGAAATTCTCTTTTTACCTAGTCGATTTAAGTATATTTTATCTCGATGAGAATGTGCTATACGACTTTAGTGATGATGGGAATTTATATCTTGTTTGATTCTGCAAAGTATGGTGATTTCCCTGGCCGGGAACTTTTATCTTTAGATTATGGTGTTTTTATATTGATGATGTTTATAGTTGTGTGTATCTTTTCTCGGATAGTCCAATTTATGGGTAGACTCTGCCCAATTTTTTATAAAAGTCATAGGGTGTATGAGAAGCATGTAATGATTCTTTTACAGAATGGACATTTTCATATACATACGACGTAACATGCAGCGAGAGTTTTAAAGACTGATAATGTTATTAGTATATGTGACATCATAATTGCATTATTGACGTGATGGGATGTTTGGTCCTTACATTAGTGGTATTAGAGAGTGGTATCAGAGCAGTTGTTAGCTCTTTGGGGCAATTTGAGGGCCTAAGAGTATGTTGAGAGAATTGTATAGCACATACTTTTATGCATGATTGCATTTTTCTGTCATTGTGACATGGCGTCTATATATTTATGTACATTTTATGATATGAAACAATAGAACTTTGTGTTATTGCTAACTGTTGCGGTTGCAGTTGCAGAATTGATTATAGATTATGAGAAAAATGGTCATGAGGAATAGCGGCTCATGTAGTTGATCATATCTATTAATGGCGGTGTTGTTGAAAAGCTAGTGAGTATGGTAAAAAAAAAATCAAGTCCCCTTATTTTTTGGATTCGCATACCGAATGATCACTTCATGTCCTACCGATCGATCGGTAATTTCCAACATTTTATTTTTCAAGCTTCGCAATCTACCGATCGATCTCTGGCTTCTTACCGATCGATCGATAATTCTTCAAAATTTCAGCTTCAAATACGTCAATTGCCGATCGATCACTACCGTTCCCACCGATCGATCGACAGCTCTTTTACACTTTCTCTTCATTTTTTCTCTTCAACATTGATCTAGTAAGAAACATATCATCTCCCAAAAGTTGTTGAAAAAATGTTTGTCATCATATCTCTCGCGCAGGTTGCACTTTGATATGGATAGAAAAAATGTCCAAAAAAATCCAAACACAACAGGTGAATCTTTCATCAAACCAACATTTTGATCATATATATATATATATAACATCTTCACAATTATATATCAGTATCTTGGTTCACATCCTTAGCGGTGGCTGACAGAAGGGGTGCCATTGAACAGGGATTCAAAAACGTTCTATCAATGAATAACATTGACCGAAATATTTAAACCATCAACACAAGCACGGAAAGAAAAGAACAACTGACAGAATCGGTTACTATCATCAACTTCAAGTTCTATAAAAACTTCCAACATTAATCGTTTTCGCTACATCAACGTACCATTTCAGTTTCTGGACGACTCGTCATAATTTCCAAAAGCAATAGACCTAGCATTCTCCATACTTCTCCATGACTTATTGCACGTGATATCTAAGCCATAATCTCTTTTCATTAATTCACATACAAAAATAGTAGAAAAGCTTATTCACAGTCACTCGTTTCATATATTAAATCTGAACTCATCCTTTTTTATTTGTCTTTCATGACTCTCAATCCACAACTGTGAATTCTGTTAATTTTCTTTATATAGAAATACTCTTACTTGTGAAATTTTCGCATTCACAAACCAACATTCATCATGTTTTCTAGCACATTCAGCAACTAACATATCATGATAGTTTTTTACCTAGTTGAAATCAAAACCAATTTCCATCGAATATTTACTCAATTCAGCACGAAACCGTCTAAGCCACCTCTAAACTCTTGACCTACCATACTAATAATATATGACCAACCAGAACATAACAACTTCTGATTGCCTTTAACATTACATCTTCGATGGTCGTAGTCATAACCTGAAGATGAACTACAACCTTGTTCAGTTACAATAAGTGCAACACTTGATTTTACTGGTGCAAGTATGTCATGTGCACTGCTAGAGAATACCAGTGCACGTATGTCACGTGTGCCGGTTGAGTCTAGCAGTGCACTTGTCTCACTGCACCGTAAGACTCCAGCTGACTCGAATGTACCTATTGAGTCAGCGGTACACGTAGCTGTCATGCACTGCTGTATTCTACTAGTGCATTTGACTTGCAGATATCGCTTGATTCCTACTTCCCTCAGAAGCTCCAAAAAATGCAATTTTATCATCAACAACAACTACTGCTGTCATCAAACGAACATCAATCATCTTTTACAACATAAATATATTCCTCGTATCATCGTCATTACTCAAATAACAAATAGGGTGCCTAGTGATAAGAGTTTTTAAAAGAAATTCCCTCAAAACTCAAATCGCCCAACTTACCTGATGCAATATATATTAATTGAGTGAAGAGAAACTGAAATTGATATTTAAAACTTGTGTTTCCTCTATGAACTGCAACAACATCATGAATCTCAAATACATCACTCAATATCGATGAAAAACAAAGCACAAATTCGAAATAACAGAAATTTCAAGCAAAATATCGTAGCCACGATCGTTTCTTCTATTCCAGATGAGTGCAACTTTCAAATTTTTCAAAACCTTGAAAACAATGGTATTTTAGGAATAAAAATGTACGTGTTTGATATAGGGTTTCAAAATTGGACCTATTTAAATAAAATTTATGGAAAAATGGTTTTATATGGAAAGAAGATTTTTTGCCAGATTTGTTTTGAAGATGTTTTGGAAAATGACAATGATTTACAATTTTCTCTAATATTAATTAGAACTGTACCCAATCCTCACATATGTTGGGCTTCCAGAGTTGGGTTTTAACCCAATTATACATGTTAATTTGGCCCAAGAGTGAAGTCACTTGCCACGAAATTTGACAAATTAGTGGCGGTGGCGGTATTTAAAAACATAACAGTTGACAACTGAAGTCTTTTTGACAGTTAAATATTATAGTAATATCTAAAAATTTAAAAACTTATTTTTTAATTTTATTTTGAATTTTTATGACTCATATAAAGAGAAACAAAAGATAATATGTAAAACTCTAAAAAGGTATTTTTTTATATGAAATTGAATTCCGAAGACTCATATAAAGAGAAACAAAAGATAATATGGAAATAAATAAAAAAGAAGAAAAGAATATGGATAAATCAAAGTATTTATCTCTTAGAATATTATCATGGATATTTGTGTGAGATAACTCTTAGCTTTTTTTAAAGTAATTTAAAAGCTATCAAACAACTTATCTTTAAATTTTAATTTTTTTTAAAAAAAAGTTTTTACCAATACATTTTTTTGGACTTTATAAACTCACAAATAGCTTATAAATTATTTTAAATAGCTCATATTTTGAGCCAATACAGATTTTAAGCTAAATAATATCGGAATCCTACCAATATTTGAAATTGTAAAATTTACTCATAGTTTGATGTTAAACCACAATTATTATATCAAATTTCATTGTCCAACCAATTGTGTAGCCACACATAAAGTGTCACATTTTATCCCTAGAATGTTGGAGGTCCATCCTTAGTGCGCCATATATATTTCAAAGTCAAATAAGGACAATTTTCTTTCCTAATTTTGTCTAACCTTTTGCTCCAAAAGTACAAAACAAACAATCGTGGGCATAGCTTTAATTGGAAGAGACAAAGTAGGAGAGGGACATTGTCCTATAAAATAATTAGCATTATGATGAAAAAATATATGAAGTCCACTCAAAGCCCAAATATTTAGACTAGACACAAAATTTTTAGCACCTGTCACCATGGCGTAGCACCTGTCACCATGGTGGCGGCAGCCGCCATGGTGAACACTCCAAGATTTATTGGATTATTGTGATACTCTTATCCTATATGAGTTGAAATAATATGTTTAAAGTAGTTTATATGAGTTATAATAGTATCATATAACAACTTGGGTTAACCAAATGTGGATGTTTATCATGTAGTTGCGATAACAACACATTGCACAATTACGCTTGTACGATTTGGGCCCTGTGACAATTATCCCATAATCTCTCTTCCAAATTTTAAGATATGTATGTTTTCATAATTTAACTATATGCTTTTGTATAGAGTGAAAATTTGTTCTGTTTTTCTAAAGTTACTTAACGATGTCACCACTTCAAATAACAATTGTTTTAATTAACACGTTTTTTTTATCCTTCCTTGCTCACGAAAGAAAGGTCAAACATGTGCGTGAAAGGTTTTTGCGGCAAAATCCCTCTGATGCTTAAGTCATATCACTGCTAAGCAGTCATATCAGAATAAAAATATTTTTTTAGATCGTTCCATACTAGTAAGATGTCATATCAATGTTAAGACCTAATTATTAATACATCTTGTCACCTCTTTCCTATTGTAGTTGAGTTGTGATATCAACGTTTTACTTAGGTCGGGTTTGTAATTATTTTATCATTGAGTGATTGCATGTTCGGTCGGGTGATCAAGCTAAAAGTACATCGATAAATTTACTTATTCGACCGCCTCCAATGATGTGCATCAACTCATGCTTATTTCATTTTTTGACAGGAAGTAATAGTTTTAGTTACATTTGTCCAGTCATATGTTATGAGATACCTCATATTGTACTTCTGACATAATATTTATTATGTCACCACTATCAAAAGTTGCAGGTTTGCCCAATAATATAAAATTCTATGAATAAATAGCTCGGTTGTTTTTTAGCTCATGTCAGGATAAGTATACTTGTCTTTTAAGTAACTGAAGTAAATTATTTCTCGGGGATTAAAATTATAAGTTAATTTGCTTAGTTTAGAATGAGGATGAAAACTATTATCTTTTGAAAAGAAAAAAAAAAGAGTATTAAAAAATTAATAGTAATGAAGTTTTTTCTAAGCTATGAATTTTATTTCCAAGCAGTTAAAGTTGATAATGAGTTTATATTATTTATTTAAAAAAATTAATGGATTCATTTCTAAATAGAATGATTACTTAAATTTAAGCCCTACTTTACACTTTTGTAACATCAAATAAAAAGTGATATTTTCACAAATTCTTCAAATTAGAAAAGCTAAATCACTTTCTTGATCATTAATTGGCTTTAAATTGACTAGTGGTCATCAGACCTCGATGGCTCGATTGATATATCCTTACCACTATATTAACTGTCGATACATATGAATGGTCAAATGACTTGTCTTCTGGTTCACAAAAACATACTCCCACAATTTAAAATAAAATATTTTTGCATTTTTTTAAAATATTTTTGCATTTTTTTAAAATATGTCATTATACCACTTATTTTATTGTGTTAAATTAAACGTTTACACTCGATCAAACGATGGTTTAAAGATAAATTCATCAAGTAAATTCTTTGATTATTTGTTTATCTTTTCCCACTTTCGTTAAGTTTTACTTTTTTCTTTGTTTCTTATTTTTCTTTTTTAAAAATAAACTCATCATTCGAAAATATATAAAAATATTGGACTCTTTAATTTGACACTATTTGAAAAAGCTTCTTCAACATCCATTATTTTATTAAATTAATATATATTATAACCATTATAATATATATTATAATTAATTTAAATATTATATTTATAATTAAAGTGTGAATTTGAAGAACAATGTATAACTAATGCTGCACATTGGTTAATAAAATTTCATAGGAAATTTTTTTAAGTATGCAATAGAAATAGGAAGAAAAAACAAGAATCTTCGAAGTCATGCAAGGAGTCATAATAGATCAACCAATAATCAACTATAGGCGGATTTGGTTGCAGAGATTCAGAAACGAATTGGAGGAGAGAAAAATGATGATTAATGTAGTATTGGATTTAGGTTTTCTATTTGTCTGGAATTTAAATATCTACTTTCTTATTTTGTATATTGTCAATTAACTAATTTTAACTATTATCCTCCATTTCATCTATTATTATTATTGAATATTTAAATATGATTTTAAAACAATATCACGAAAAAATGATTAGCAGTGTACTAAAATAATAAGAAAATATAAAAAAATTATTTTAATAATTTCTAGATAACTTTAATTAATTTTAAAAATAAAAAAATCAAGTTATGAAGTTATATTACAAATAAACCTAAAATATTTAATGACTTATTATAAATATGAATAAAATATAATAAAGTATTGAATGAATTCCATTAACTGAAATTGAAGTGAAGTAAATGGATAAAGATGATTTGAAATTGTTAAATGAAATAATTGCAAAAGTTATAGCTATGATAATGGGCTCATAAAATTGATTTGCAATTGTAGGGATATTTCATGTTAATGGCTATTCATTTATTTGCTTTCTTGAAAGTTGTTACTAATTATATTATAGAGTTGAGTAGATGGAACAAGAATTTTTATAGCCCTTGTTTACTTTTAAAAGTGTGTTGGGAAGAAACACACATTTGATGGTCATTGTGGTGCATATGTAATTTTCAAGATTGCGCCACTGCTAGAATCATGGGAAAAGATATATCTAAACTAGCTGGATTGGTTGTCACTCTTATCTATTTTGGGAAGGATTCGGGTTCGAGTCCTGTTAAAAACATTTGCATCTCGTCTTAAGGAAAATAAAATTATGTAAGCTGAAATTAAAAGAAAATATATTCCCATTTAAAATTTACAGTCGTTAAAATAACTAAATTTTAGATTATATTCGATATGTTCGAGATAACTATCATATTTTATAAACCAAAAGACTTGAATTTGAAGGTAAAATAGCCAAATAGATGCAAATTACATACTTTCTCAACCGAAAAGTAAAAACATGGATTCTTGGTTTCCAAACAACTAAATACACAACAATCCTTTGGTCTTATTATATGAACACAAACCAAAATGGAAATTCTAATCTGCTTTTCTTAACTGAAAAACTCTTAAAACTAAATCTTCAATATATATGTATCAGCTTTGAAATGGTTTGTAAACCTTGAGATCAGCAGCAACACCAGCAAAAGAACCAGCAGCAGCAGCAATGGATATAGCCAAACAAGCCATACTCAGAATCTGAAGGCTTATCCATCTTGTGCTCCACTTGGGAATCCTATTTTGCGCTATATACATCTCCACAGGATAATAAACGGTCAACGGCCAGAATCCGAATGCGCCTAGAATCCCAACAACGTCATTAAAAAATGGCACGAGCATAGCTATTACAGTCGTGATGATCACGAATATTGTCCTCCAGACGAGCCTGAATAGATTGAGCTTGTATGGTTTGTATCCTGGGATTGGTATCGAGATCTCTTTGGCGAAAAATCGGCTATCGGGGAACCATTCAGCTGCTGTTTTTTCAATAAAGGCGAAAAGGGGTTGGCAGTACACTTGGTACGCTCCTATTAGATGGATCACGATGGCTAAATTTGCTATGTCGAGGAGCCAGAAGGGGTTGTAGAAGCCGAAACCGGTGAGTAAGTTTCCGGGTGCAAGATCACCAAATGCTGCATAGCCAAAGCAGCCACAGAACATGTAGAAAATAGTTGTCACTGCCACACTCACTAAAGTGGCTTTTTTCATTGTTTTGAATTCTGATGGAGGGGATTTGATTGTATCCTGTCAATTAAACAAGATGAATCAAGTAAAGAACTTTAAATTTATATAGAAAACTAAGTAGGTCTTGATAATTGATTTATCATGGTCTGTGAAATTGCCCACCAAGGCTAAATCAACCGGTAAAGTTTGAGGTCTCGAGAATTCAAACTCAAGAGTTTTTAGCAAGTTTCTTGCTGTTTGTTACCAGATTATGTATGCTCGAGTGTGGGGCATGGCACCAAAAGTTATAGTAAATTGTTCCATTCAAATCTTTTAATCCGAAAGCGACATAGTATAGAATGAAATATAAGTCGAGAATAATTTTATACTCACACACTCATCATGGCTTGCAAATAAAAACATGAGTTCATGGGATGTAAATCAACGATAGTTTTATCCTTTAAACATATATGGCGAAAGATTGAAACTATACCTGAATTTCAATAAGAATAAGGGAGTAAGAGTAGGCGAAAGCTATAGCTCCAAGAGCTTGAAAGCTTCTCAAAATCTTGTCAGTTTCAGTGACTTCTCCCAAAGCTGTCCCGATTTTAATGCCAGTTAAACTTCCCATGATTTTCCCACTTTCTGTCAAGAAAAACACAAAAATTTATAGCTAGAACCAGTTTAAATCAAGTCATTGTAAACAAAAACTTGAAAGCTAATAGGGCTCCTTTTTGTACCTGCAACTCTTGAAATGCCAAGGCCAAGACCGATGGTGGAATAAGTGAAGGACATGATTGCAGCAACAATCGAAAGCCACCATATTTGATCGAAATCGGGGAGTTGAGAGAAGACTATTTCAATCACACCAAACCCAATCATGTATGGATTGCTTGAGATTATGCAAGGGCTGTCATGTCCTTTGGAGTGGAAGCAATTAGACCTGTTGATTGCCCTGTTCCACCATTTTTCCATTTATCAAAACTTTACATGTTTTCAGCTATAGTAATCCCAAATCCCATCAGCATGACCAACCCCACCAACCATCTTCGTTTCAAGAAACTCTTTCCAAATGTTAAGCATAAGTCTTTGAAAAAATATAAGTTAAGCTTTACCAACTATGCAAGAAGCCAAAAAAGTACATTTTTATAAAAAAAAAAAATTCAAATTTCACACTATGCAAGAAGCCAAAACATTTCCCAAGTCTCCCTACTTTACCATTTTAATAGAAAAATAACAAGTGAAGCTACACTTACATCATACTAATAGAAGAAGCAATGGTGTAGCCAATAGCAACACCAAAAAGATTCAAATACTGAATTGTCCCACAAACTTTCACCTGAAAACCACCTGAAATTCATCCAAGAAAACATCACGTGTAAATAAACACAACAAACAAAAAAAGTTTCATAAATCCCAAAACCTTAAACTTCACAAAACACATCAACAAACCTAGATTTGCCCGAACAGCATCCATGTAAGTGTAGTTTCTTTTCCCGGTATCCAGGTCACCGGTCCGGTAGCACGCCGCCAGAAGGGTAGAAGTGTAATATGTCACAAATGAGAATAGGAACAACATAGTTGGGCCTGCAACCCAACCCAATTGGGCCGTGGCCCAAGCCAATGACAGAACACCAGATCCAATCACAGCGGTGATAATATGAGCACTTCCAGTCCACACAGTACCTATTCAAGAAACACATACACACACAAATCAAGAAATAATAAAAAAACAATATTTTGAAAAGGGAAATTAAAAATAATAATTAACAATCTTGATATATATATAACGTTAATAATATAAATAAATAAATTACCAGTTCTTTTTAGTCGTCCATCATCATCAAAAGTTTTGGAGCCGCCAGACACACTGAAGGAGAGATCAATGACTTGTTGGTGCTGCATTTGTGAATCACTCACCATGTTTATATATTTTTCTTTCGGACTTCTTTGACAATCAAAATCACAAATATATATATATAAAATATGTAGCAAACGATACTCAGAAAGTTATTGGATTGAAGAAATATGGCATGAATCTGACTGTTCCAACTGTTTTATTGCAAAGTTTTTTAACTAATTCAAGAAACACACACAAACGCACCCTTACACACACTTTTCTTGGATTTTTGCTAAAAACCCAGATGATTTTTTTGTGCTAATTGCTAAGTGTTAATTGTGTGCAAGCCAAAAGAAAAACATAACTGGGATTGCAAGTTTTGCAGATGAATCTGAGACGGCAGGCAGGCAGGGTTTAAATAAGAAGAGAAACATGTAATAAAGGCACAACGCGGCTGAGAACTGCTGACAATATTAGTCAAACTTTTGTCAACCTGTTTATTCAGGTTAACTTTATTTTAAAATAAATAAATAATATGTGTATATATATGCAAATAATTAAATATGTTAAATCAAAATAAAAAAATCAATGCTCATAAATAATAAAAAAGATCACATACAACTTGTATGATTAAACGATATGAGGAATTGTATGGTGAGAATTCAACAACTTTATCATAGAATAACATGCAAAATGTGTGAAATTGACTTAATTAATTATGCATGCATTTATAGTTTCAAGAATATGGTCAAGATTGCCATAGATTATGAGAATTTAATGCTATCTCCATTCCTTGCATAAGGGAAACAAACCATAATTTCATTTAATTTGATTTGAGATTCACATAATTTTTGGAGAAAGTATATATATATATATATATATATATATATATATATAAGTGTATAATAATGGTGATAGGTGTGGAAGACAGTAAGCATGGAGTTTTTTTTTCTTCTTTTTTTCTTGTTTTTTCCAACTCGAAAAGTGTTGCTTGATGTCGTTTCTAAAATGAACATCAAACTAACCAGATATAGGAAAACTCTAATAATATAATGAGAATGAACATACATCGACTATCATACCCCTTAAATTAAATAAATAACATGGAAATTAAATCGTGCAACCTAGAAATATGAATCTAGCAACACTCTTGATTTGAAATGGAAGATCAAGCACATTGCATTCTATTTATTTTTTTAATTAAACAATAATATTAAAAAAAAGGATGAAGGATTTTCTTACTGTCATTATATATGTGCCCCCTTGATCAAAGTATGAAAACCCTAACCCAAATATGAAAATGCTTCAAAGAATAATATTGTTTTTTTTAAATTAATGTGAGACACTATTTAAGCACATTCCAACATATATATACACACAAAAAGTGACAAAAAATCATCGCAATAATTTCTCTTTAAAGAGAACCTTTGAATTCAATTAGTTTGTAAGCTTACGGCTTCTCTCCTCCATCCCTTTTGTCTCAAATGGAATATGGTTCTATTTCATATTAATCAATAATATACCCTTTTTAATAATTCTTGTAAAAAAAAAGTATAATGTATAATAGTACATAATTGAGAAAAGGGGCGGTTCTTTAAAAAAATTACAGCTTAGCCGTCAAAAATTAATTTTTTCATTAACTTAAATTATATTTTGACGCCTAAAAAATTTTTTGGCCTCCATTATTATCTTTATATTTTATTACCCTTCCCTTGAAATCTTACGTCCGTCCCTCATTGAGACACTTATCAATTTTTTAGTCAAACAATTCTATAATTTATCAGTGTTAGAATATGGTCAAAATGCGAATTTATAATTTAAGCTTATATAATTGCCATTCATTATACAAAGATGCACGATTAGTATCCTATTCTCGTATGTATGGTCCCCAAATTCCTAGGAAACAAAGGTAATATTACAAGAAGATAATTTTTTTTGAAAGCTGTCTTGCATTACTTATATGCAGTGATACGATTTCAAGAAAATCTTGTCCGATATATTTAAATTGTATGAGTATAAATTATTTAACATTTTATTATTTTTAATACATTTTATGGATATTAGTTTTTAATTTATTTGAAGCTTAAAATATAATTATTGGAATCAATGATTATGTTAAATTATTTCTCAATTTTTGCATTTAATTGGATTGATAACATAAATAACAACAGAATTAATAATATTATATATATATATATATATATATATATATATATATATATATATATATATAATGTTAGTGGGAGAACATTCCAATTAATGCAGGAAGATGTGAATTTTTCACGACCTCCGTACTTGGAAAGAACAATTTACAGCCATCCGTTAAAAAAGTAAAATTATAACCACCATTAATGTTTGACTATGCCACTTTTTTAACAACCAAGTGAAGAAAAAATATGATTAATTTCTTAATTAATCATTAGATCTATGTAATATATATGTAAACATTATATAAAGATATTCTGACCGAAAGATATTATGACCGAAAAAATTCTTTAAGAAGGACTGACGTATGTGTTCGGCCTCGACTTGATTTTTTTTCTTTTTTTTTTTGGGTTTGGGTAGGTAGGCATGAAAAAATCATCCAACTCAATACATACGGGTTGTTAAATTGTTAAATCGCAACTGCACAATAAATATACAAAACAACACAGCTTGTTCGGATTCGGGTGCGGGCGGTTAACTGGTCAAATATAATAAATTAGTGCATTTTACAAATTCTTAAACTAAGATATTTACTGTCGATGATAAAAATAAAATATAAGTAAAATTAAATAAAATGATAGAGCAATATAAAGTAATAAAAATCTACAATCATGTGAACAAAAATATTATATGAAACCTAATTATCAAATCATTTGCAATTGAAAATCAAATATAGTTAAACGATATATCAGCAATCATATCACCGTCATCCTAAAATTATATATATACAAATAATGTGCTAAAACTGAAACCGAAAACGTTATCTCACAATACGAAACAAAAAAATAAATTAAAGTATTAAAATCTTCCACCAACAAATTGTGACATCAATAACTTTAAACATTTACGTGTACAAAAGAAAACGACAATTCATGAGTTCAAAAATAAGAAGCATTCTATACTGCTACAAGATGAAGTTCTCAGAAATAAAAAAACTATTTCATGTTGTTACAAGATGCATGAAAAAAGAACTCGAACTACTGTTTCTTAATAAATCAACAACTTTTTAAATAGGCAAATTAAATTATAGTAAAACGGTCTGAAGAGGGATCGAAACAACGAGACCCTTTATTTTATGGTTGGGGCTATATCCCAGAATACACATTGGTCATAACGAGGTTCAATAAGCACAAATTATACTCTAAATAATACACACAAAAATTTGTAAACTAAAATATTGATGCTGTTTAAAAATTACAATTTACAAGTTAAATCCCCTAAAATATTTAATTTTATTATCAAAAACATCTTTAATATATAAATATGCTGGGGGATTGGGTGGGTAGGCAGGTGAGATACAGCAATCCTCTATCCACTCACATAAATGCAGGTTGCTTAATTTTTCAGCTGCAGCTCTTTTTTTCGAATGTTCAAACTTGCACATAGAGGTGGGAGTTTGGGTCGGATATTCGGATACCCGATTGGGAATGGAAATTCGGAAAATAACGGGTATCGAGTTAATACCCGATTTCCTCCCGAGTAAATAGGATCGGGAATCGGGTATCATTTTGGACCCTGGTCGGAATTGGGTACCTGATCAGGTTTCGTTTTTTTAAACTAAATGAAAAAGGAAAAAAAATAAATAAATAAAAAGGAAAAACCGTAAATTTGGGTACCGGATACCCGAAATTTTGGGTTGGGAATCGGGTAGTTCTTAGAGGTACTCGAAATGAACCAAACTACCCAAACCTTGATTTACCCGACCCGATCCAAGCCCTACGAGCGGATACGGGTGGGTAAGGTTGTATATGAAGATATTCTGACTGAAATAAGCTATTGGAAAAGACTGACGCATGTGCGCCACCCGATTTGATTCTTTTTTTGTTATTGTAGCCTACCTTCAATCCATTAAGATTAAAGACTTAATTATTGTTGTTGTTTGTTTCTTGTGCTTGCATACTCGATATATATACATATAATATGATCAAGCATATAATATGATCAAGCAGATGAAACTCTAAAGAATAAGAGAACCAATTTCTAATACATCCCAAAATATAGTGTTAGGATCTGGGTAGTGTTTATAATGGGGGTTGAATAAACACTAGGCTCAAATTCTCAGTTTCTTAAAATATAGCAGACTGTTAAGTACTGCATTAAGATCTCAACTGATTTCAAAGGCAGTGGACAACTAAAAAGATAGTTCGGAAGGTGTCTACTGGACTTGTGGGTTATGAACTGATAGGCAAAAGTAAAGGGACAGTAAGGTAAGTGCGGTAAAGTAAATGACAGTAATTGTTTCTGGAAGTTCGAAGCACTAACCGCTTCCACGTCTCCCATTCTTCATTTGCAGGAAGGTTTCACTAGAAGACTTTGGTTTATACTATTACACCAGTATACAACCCACTTTAGTCTAATATCACAAAGATAACATAAACTCTTGATCACATAGTTCACTAAGATTCAGAACTAACGTATGAAAATACAATGAATATCCTAACACTCTTTCAAATCATAAATTTGTTATAGCTTTGAAGTTCTTTGAGCAGTAGATTTAATGATCTAATCTTCAAGATCACTTTGAAGGGTTACTGCTATGTATCTTCTTTTGTGAGTGCTAGATTGTCAGAGTGTTTGAGCCTTTGATTCAGTGTGTAAGCGAGAGTTTCTTCAAGCTTCAAGTTGTCGTATTTATAGGCTCGATAGCCCAACGGTAACTTTTTTCTATATGGAAATGATTGCTTAAAATATTCCTTTGATTATAGTCCAAAATCCATTTTGTCTTCTTTCCATATCTATAAACAACGGCTAGTAGTTCTGACGCAAATGGTGGCGCTAACAGTGTAGTGTCTCTCCTTGTACTATTTGTCAGACAGAACTTGTCTTGTTCGGTGATCATCTACTGTCCTCTGAAAGTGACTTAATTTACTGGACATAAGTCATCTTTCTTTCTTGTTAGTCTTTTCCATTAAGCTTCTTCCAGTAAGCATCTTTTGACTTTGAGGTAGACTTGTTGAAGCAATAGAAGCTTTTGCTCGGTTACTTCCAATAGGCCTTCTGGGTCAGTAAGCTTCCTCCAACGATAGCGGTAACTGTTTTGAGGCAGTAGACGATGGTTGATGCGGTAGACCTTGTTATCACCAAAACTTAGAAATCTTCCAGTTATTTCTCCATTTTTGGTGATGACAAAACTTGACTTGGTTACTTTATCTTGAGCGGCATGCAATATGATATATAGCAGTATATATGCGTTAGTTGATAAACAGATTATGAGAAGTAATCAAGCTAGACGTTAAAAAGACCTTTTTTGTATAAAAGAATTCTGTTACAATCCTTACAACAATCCTTAAGAAGTAAGACAACTTGAGAAACATAGCCAATAGAGAATAATCCGAATATAGTGGAACAGGAAATTAAGCTAGTAGAGCATATTCCTAATATCCGAATCTAGCTAGTTTCAGGGGTAAATATAGGGGTAGGGGGGGGGGGGGGGGGGGAGAAGAATACAATTCAGAAAATTCTTAAAAAGAAAACATAAGTAAAAACTAAGTTATCTTCACCGTAATCCTCTGCAATATAGCTTGTCTTCCCCCGTTTTTGTCATCACACTCTCTTTATCTGCCTTTCATATTCTATGCTGGTGAGACAAGTAACACAAAATCCTGGACATAGATGCAAGAACTAGACATATGAGTGTTAGATAAGTAATCAATCCATGTTGGGTTGAATTAGATAAGTAATAAGCTCATGAATCAACTTCAGAAGGCAGTAAGGATTTTTAAGGAGTATAAATTTTGAAAATATGAATTTTTAAAGAGGATATGCATTATGTAAAGTATCATTTTGAGCAATTCAAAAAGTGTTATGAATTTAAGAGCATAACATGGGTATATATAGTCGAGTAAAAGCATGGTTATCTACTGTGAAGTAATGTAATACATGAGAGGTGTTAATCAATCCTGAATATTGCAGAAGATAACTATTGAACACAAATTATATTATTAAATGAATAATCACAAAAGACATAAAAGATAAGTACTACAACTTCACTATTCGCGCCCAAACCAAGGTCGTTGCCCGTCAAAAGGTTCTGGCTATGCAGAAGATGATGGAGGCCTTGGAGTATGTGTCATGTACTATGGATGAGATTGTTGCTGGATGGTGGAACCTCTACTGGTTGGCGGAACTCTACTCCCACTGCTAGAAGTGTGAGGTCCCAGCTCCAACCTAGTCTGTCTCAGCTTTGAGAAGTAATCAGAAGAAATATTTGTAATGAGCTGCTTGAGCTTATTCACTTCGTCGGAGAGATGGTTGGTATCTCAATTCATTAGAACAATTGGCTATCAACATGTGCCCGATAATTTCCAATTGCAAAGTAAGCATCCTTTTCTTCATGTTTGAGCTTCATCACTTCACGTGCCAATGAAGAAATAGTGTTTATCAAAGTAGCCAGCTGGTCAGCAACACCCAGTGGTGATTCTTATTTTCCTAAGACAGGGGAGTTAGAGAAACCAATGGTACTTTTTGCAACAACAGCCTGATAAGTGTGATTTTTACACTTAAATTGATATAAGGGTGTTTCTGTAGTGATTCCTGGAAAATATTACGCGTTTTTGGTATATATTTATATATTTCAGTAATTTAGGTCTAAATGCATAAAAGTGGAGGAAATATGCTTAAAATGATGAAAAATGACCAAACCGAGCTAAATATGGAAAATGAGGGACCAAATAGCAAGATTGGAGATTTTGAGATCCGCGATCAATCGGCAACTTACGAAGATCGATCGCCAGATTTCCATGATCGATCGGCAAAACATCACGATCGATCGCGGATATATAAATTTTGGTTATTTTGTCCAGAATGTTTTCGCGATCGATCGGCAACTTACGAAGATCGATCGCCAAACCCGAAAATTTCGAGATTTTGTTTCCTTCTTGGTTATTTTGTGTCCAAACTTTACCAAACTCCTTCGCCACTATATATATTAGGTCTTGGACGAAAATAGAATTTTATCAGATTTTACATCCTAGGAATAGCCTTCATTCACTCATCCTCCATATCACCATCATCCACCAACATCCATCAACCATCCTAGGATTTTGGAACACCTTCAACAACGTGATTCAAGAGACGATTGAGAAGGAAGCAAGAGAAGGAGCGAAGATCTACAACCGGAGTCGACGCTGGGAATTTTTCTTTGTCTTTAATTCTTAGTTTTGTTTTGTTTTGATTTATTATAAGGAACTAAGATTTATTTATCGAGGCTAGGTGAATCCTTTGTCATGAACCTATGATTTGATGATTTATTTGATTGAATTCCTTTAATTCTTTGCGTATAATTTATTGATCTTCACTCTTTTGATGGATTGATCACCCTTGAATGATTACTTTATTGTGATTGACTTGACCATGTGATATTGCAATATGATATAATAAATTATACCGTGGGTTTTAGGTTGAGACGGACCAAGTAAAATCTAGCACACATGTGATAGCAATAGATTTACCAAAATCGAAGGCTAATAGTTTTCATAGATCTTTATTCGATATTAATTGTTCAATAAGGACACAGGGTGGTATACTGCAACATTAATATTAGACTTGTTATAACTGGACCAAAGTATAACGAATGCATTAGAAAAACTCGTCACCTTAGCAATTGTAGGGGATTGCATTGGTGAGCCAAAGTCTCGATAATCTTCTCTAGTGGATTTTTCTCGTTTACTTTTATTGACTTGGTTGGATTAGTAGTTAATTTAATTAAATAGTAGTTTAATTATTAATTCAATTTCGTAGGTTAAATATAGTTAAAAGCATCTTATTTTGTACTTGCTTGTTAGTCCCTGTGGGTTCGACAATCCGTATTCTTCGTATCTATACTAAAACTTGACACCGTGCACTTGCGGTACATAAACTGCTACACTGGAAATAATGGTTTAAAAACGATTAAGTTTTTGGCACCGTTGCCGGGGACTAACTTTAGTAATATCATAAGAGATTCTTTGACTGTAATTTAACAATTTTTTCTGTTTTATTTTAACTCGAAAAAAAATATTAATTGTTCTATTTGTTTTTCTTGTGAGGTACTTGGAGATGCGACATCAACAAGCATTCACAAGATTTGCCCAACAACCTTCCGAGCCGTTCTATGTAGCGTGGGAGAGATTCAACGACTTGGCAAACATGTACGGATATCATGACTTTCCAAACTACAACTGTCTGCAATACTTTTTCAGTGGTTTGGATGCGGACACACAAGGATGGGTATTCAACGGAGCTTTGGCAACTGGTAGTCCTTTGGTTGATAGAGATGAAGACAGTGTATGTCACTTGTTTAACGATATGGTGAACATCGACTACCAGTGGCATTGGAATCCTTCACTACAGGGTTGGAACCACCAATACCGACCAGAGTCTCACGGACCCTCAGTTTACAGACCCACCACTTGAACATCACGGAGAGACGAGTGATAGTTCTGCAGAAGTGAGTGCTCATTAGAGGATATGTTACTTAGATTTATTGGATCATGCGAGACAAAGATTGAAAGTCAGACCAACTCAATGCTTCATCTGGAGCAGCAAATGGCGATGCTAATGGAAACATTAACAACAAGTTGCCAAGAGAATGAGACGGTACCTACTAAAGAAGAGGAGACGAATCAAGTTGGGTTTCATGACAATGATCACTCAAACAACCAAGTTTGGGGGAGTGATCATACTATTGTGGAAGATTCAAGGGAACTTGAGCCTCTTCAAGAGATTAAGCCTACATCAGAGACGTTATCTGAGGAGTTCTCATGTGAAGATGAGTCGAGTGTGATGTTGGAGAAGGAAGAGACTTTCGAAGATTCTGATTTTAGCCCATCGATGGAGACATGTTCTATGCAATATGTGGATCCGTATTTTCCATCGATGCCAACTTCACCGCACTACATCCTCCAAGATATGAAGCCAAGTCAAGAATCATTCTCCCATGCCTACCACTTCAAGAATGTTGTTGGAGCGACGAGCCTTCACTGTTACAATCATGCCAATCTTGAGGGCATACTGAATCAAGACACATTAGTGGTATCATACGATACGTACTATGGGTGACAACTGCTCTTTGATGGTTGCTTCTGATAGTCAAGCCGACGACTAGAAATCAGCGCTTCTTGGGAGGCAACCCAGGCGCATCATTTGCAATTTAGTTTTGTTATTTGTTTTTCAGTTTTTGTTTTTAGTTTTGTCTATCTCTCGAGTCGACTATTTTATTTGCATTCTTCTCTTGCTAGGTACTTAATTGGAGCGATGAATCCCTACAACAGTGGAGCTTTAAGGAGCCAACTTCCTCAACCCTCATGCAAGCGTCGTGATCAGGGGAGTTTACTGTTTCCTTTTGATTCTTTTAAACATTGAGGACAATGTTTGATTTAAGTTTGGGGAGTGACTTGCACGTATTACTTTCTTAATCTGCATGTTGTGTGCTTAATTGATATTTGAATCGTCCGATTATTTTGAGAGCTAAATTTTTTATTTTTTTTGAGTTCAATTTGAGAGAAAAGAATGAATCGTAGTACTGGTTTCTATTCCATGATGATATTAATCTCACTATGCATGTCAACTTGAGTTTTGATGATTGTAAAACTTATTTGTGAATATCTTGTTTTGAGTTAGCATGTCAAAGATGATGAATACATTGAGCACATTTGATTCACGATCTTGTGAATTGCATTTGTGGTAGTGAAAATCTTTGTTGAACTTGAAGAATTGTTTTGAACATCTTAGAGTACCTTAGAAACTATTTGATGATGACACTTTGAGGCGAAATTTTATAGTTATGAACTTGACTTGGAAATGATTTAGGCGATCTTTGGACCGTTTGAGCCTTTCAAGCATACCATGATATATATCAATCTCTAGTGTCCCATTTTGAGCCTAATTGCAAAAGAATTGAGTATGTTTAACATACTATTATCCCGCATTCAACATTTTTTTTGCAACGCATTATACCCACCTTTATGAGCCTAAATTGAAAGAATCCATCCTTACCTAAAGGGAGTATAATGAGTATCTTTAGATGCACATAAATTGCTATATTTTGATGAGCTTATTATTGAAAAAAATGATGAATGAGAAAAGAAAAAGATAGATAAAGCCTTGAAAAAAAAAATTCTAATTAAGACCCAAAATGGCCAAGGCTAAAAGAAAAAGAAGAGAAGCTCAATTTGTGCTAAAAATATAAACATTACATGCTAATACTCTCTTCTTTGTGCTATCCTGTCTTTTTCTTGAAGCCAACACCTAGGCCTAACATCACAATCTTAAAACGTCCTTTTGATCCAAGTCTAGGGAATGACTATATTAGTGGAGAAGTGTTTATAAATGGGACTATGGGGTGCTCAAAGATAATCTTACTTTTCATTACCTAGCATGATTTGATCTGTGAAAGTTGTATGAAACTTGAAAGTGACAATAGTTTGCTTGATCTAGGAGAAAACACAACGTGCTGAACTTTCTGAGTGACTCTTGTTGTCTGTAAGTGAGATGTCTGAGCTACATGATTGACTTGCGAATTGATTTATTTTAATCTTTAATATTGAACTATACTTTGTGATCTTATTTCTTGCTAGAGACGATCAAGTTAATTTGGGGGAGTTGATAAGTGTGATTTTTACAGTTAAATTGATATATGATTAAGGATGTTTTTGTAGTGTGTTAGTTCCGGATTTTAAAGATAACAAAACAGATCAGACCGATCAAAGCCGTAAAACCATGACAAAGCAGATCACGCTGATATGGTCTATCGCAAAATCAGAACGGATCGATGAAAACCATCCTGACCAGATCGAAGCACTAGATCATCTCAATAATGATCAGATCAGAGCAGACAATGTTGAATAAGCTTCGTTCTTCAGTCCGAATCATTAACGGCTATTTATTGAAGCATTTAATGATGCAATTAATGATGAAAAAGACCAAGGACTGAAGATTACCTTAAAAGGTAAAAAGACAAAGAAGAGCTTACCTGACATACGCCGAAAGCACAGACCAGAATGGAAAGTGCCTAAAAGAATAAGACTGAAGCTTACTCAGAGATTGAACAGAGTCAAGAGTTGCACAGAAAATGAAATAAAGTCGTTTGTTATAAGCAACTATATAAGGATGCAATCTAAAGAGCTCAATGGATGGACTGAAAAATCAAGAATCGAAAAGATAACAAAAAACAGCACAAGCTTACAAGTCCAGATATTCTTGAGCCGAACTGCTCAAAGTTTTCATAAGCACATACATATTGTAATATTTGATCATCATATGATCATTGTGTGCATAGACTAAATAAGTCCGTCTTCTGTATTTTACTGAAATAGAAGAGTGAGATTATATTGTAACTGTCAGACAGTTTGTGTCTGAACAGATCGAGAGACTAGGAGTTTCAGTCTGGTAGTGGGATAAATCAAGCTGAATCGGGGTTGTACAAGTGTTTGTATTACTCAAAGTCTTCTAGTGTATCCTTCCTTAATTGGAAGAAGGGGACACGTAGAAGGATTACACCACATTCGAACTTCCAGAAACATATCCTGTCTATTCTCATTTCGTACCGAGTTACACTCTTTAAGCCATCAAGTCGTTCTTACTAATCAAGAACAGACCGTTCCGCACCTTTATTTTCAGTGGTCTGTTCTGCTCAGAAGTTGATTAAGAAATAGATTTTACTCACTAATCTGAGAGAAATCAATAATGATTAATTTTAAAGGAGTGTTCATTCACCACCCCCCTCTAAACACTCCGGACCGATCCTAACAAGTGGTATCAGAGCAGGTCGTCTTAATCATCAAAGATACTTGGATGATGGCATCATTCAACAAGATTCCCATGTTCTCAAAAGAAGATTATGATGATTGGAGAATCAGAATGCAAGCTCATCTGGCAGCACATGATGACGATATGTGGTACGTCATAACAGACGGGCCAATGAAAATATTAAAAGTAAATCCTGCACTAGGATGACAAAGTGGCGAACCTCAGATGATCGAAAAAGAAAGGTCCACCTGGACAAATGAAGAAAGGAAGAAAGCCAATCTAGACAACGTAGTCCAAAGACATCTTGTTCAAAACATTGGACAAGAATAATGTTCAGTAAGATCAAAATGTGCTCAACCGCCAAATAAATTTGGGAGAAGATAGCACAGCTATGTGAAGAGAACGACCATACTAAAGAAAACAAGCTGACTGTAGCTCTACAAAAATTTGAGGGCATAAAAATGAAGCTTGGAGAAACTCTAAACGAGTTTGATGAAAGAGTCACTGGCATTATCAATGAACTAAATGGTCTGGGTAAGGAATACTCTAACAGAGAGATTGCTCTGAATGTAATGAGAGCATTGCCAAAGGAATGGGATGTCAAAACAATTGCAATGAGGGAGTCTAAAGATCTGAACAAAGTTGAACTCCATGATCTGTTCGCAGATCTTAAGGCGTATGAGTTTGAACTAATCACCAGAGGAGAAGCAGAACTATTCATCTCTCAACCAAACAAAGAACTGGCAGCCATTCCAGACCAAACCACCCCTTCAACAGACCGATCTATCGAACATATAAGTAATGATGCTATGTCATTATTTATCAAGAAATTTGGTAAATTCATGTCTAGAAACAAATGGAATTTCAAACCTTCTCATCACTATAAATCGAGAAAAGACGATGCTAATAATGATCAGGCTTGCTACATTATGGTAAGACCGAACACTTTATTGCAGACTGCACCAGACCGAAGAAAGATGAAAGAAAAGAAAGGCATCGTGATGACAAGAAAAAGAAGCATTATAAAGATCAGAAAAATCATCATGGGAAGTCCCAAAAGGTTCTGGTAGCAGAGGAAGGTAACAGCAAGTGGCTCAGACTGACTCAGAATCAGAAAGCTCAGAATGTTCATCCAGCGAAAGCGAAGAGGAAATCCAATGTCTAATGGCAGACGAAGAAATGAGTCAAATGGACGAGCTATTTGATCTTGATTCAAATGAATTCACATGAGAAGAGCTCATGCCTGCACTGCAAGACATGGCTAATGATTATAGAATATTAGCTGAATCACTTGAGAAAACTAAAGCTAAAACCAATGATCAAACAGATGAGCATATCAAACCAAGCTGCTCTAAGCTAGGTGAATGCAATAATCTAAAGATCGAGCTGAATAAGCTGAAATCTCTTACGAACAGCTCCATGAAGAAAACAAGATAATTAGCACACAAAATGCTAAACTTTCTCATATTTTCAAAACATGGACAAAATCAAGAGCATCACTGGAAGAATTGCAAGAGGTACAAAGAAATGTCGGTGACATCACTGGCATAGGCTTTGACATCAATGATTGCACCAAAGATGAATCTGAATTGTTGCTGGTAAAGAACAAAGTCAAACAGATGACATTTGTTAGATCTAGCTCAGTATATGAAAACGAAGTGCCTACAATTCAAACGGGAATCTCCTTCAGAGATCAAGGGTTGAGAAAAGGGATTGGATACGTTAACCAAGCCAAAGAAGTGGCACCAGCAAGCTTTGTGTCTATCAGACCAAACCTAAAGGTGCAAGATCTAAGGCAAGGAAGACCATCCAACTACCATAACTCAAAACCAGTTCAACGAAGATATAGATTACCTTATAAGAATCAAAGGCTTCCATATCACACACATCATCACACACAACATCGAAACAGATCAGCTCACATCACACCAGACACACACAAGCCATTAAAGCTGATTCAGGTGTGGATTCCCAAAGGGCTGATCCGTTCTGGACCCAAGTAGGATTGGGTACCAACAGTAATTATGCTTGATGACAGGTACTGAAGAAACAAGTGTCGGACCTGGTACTTAGTTAGTGGGTGTTCTCGACACATGACAGGAAACGTCAAGCTGCTGTCTGAAGTCACAAATTATGCTGGTCGAAAGATTATTTTCGGGGATAACTCAAAGGGTAAGACCGTGGGCAAGTGTAAGATTATCCATGGTAATATCACTATCAATGATGTGCTATTAGTTGAAAATCTATGCTATAATCTGATTAACATAAGTCAATTATGTGATAATGGTTATGCTGTAGAATTTCACAAACACACCTGCACTGTCAAAACATCAGACGGTATGACCATGCTTGTAGGAATCAGAAATGGAAACACATATAAGATTAACTGGAATTTCGTTCAACCTGATAATCCTACTTGCTTCATCGCGAATAATGATAATAAACATTGGCTATGGCATAAACGCTTGAATCATCTCAACTTTAAGACTATCTCTAGACTGTGTAAACATGGTTTAGTTGTCGGTCTGCCCAAGATCAACTTTACCAAGGATCAGATCTGTGAAGCTTGCCAAATGGGCAAACAGATCAGATCATCCTTCAAAAACAAGAATGTCAAATCCTCCTCACATTGCTTAGAACTATTACATATGGACTTGTTTGGTCCTATACAAATAACAAGTTTAGGGGGAATGCGGTACACCCTTGTTGTTATTGATGATTACTCACGTTTTATATGGACTATATTTTTTAGCAGTAAAGATCAGACCGGTCCGAAGTTGATCAAGCTACTGAAACGCACTCAGAATTAGAGATCATCAAGCATAGATAGAATTCGAAGTGACAAAGGCACTGAATTCTCAAATCAGAATCTTGAATCCTTTCTAGAAGACCAAGGAATTAAGCATGAATTCTCAGCCGCTCGAACTCCTCAACAAAATGGAGTTGCAGAACGAAGGAACAGAACGCTTAAGGAGGCAGCAATGACAATGCTGCAGACTCTGGAATTTCCCAAAAGTTCTGGGCAGAAGCTGTAAATACTGCATGCTATACTCAAAACCAATCCATGATTAACAAGAAGTTAAATCTAACTCCATATGAAGTATGGACAGGTAACAGACCGTCTATCTCTCACTTTCATGTATTTGGTTGCAAAGGCTTCGTTCACAATAATGGTAAGAATCATCTTACAGCATTCAAAGCTAAGTCAGATAATGGAATATTCTTAGGATATTCATCTAATAGTAAAGCTTTTCGCATCTTCAATAATCGAACCTTGACTGTAGAAGAATCAGTTCATGTAGTGTTTGATGAATCCTTGTGTATTGAGGGTAATTAATTCAAAATCAGATGGAAAATATCCATCTCGAAGCTAACAATGATGATGAGATTGTAGCTAATAGATCAAGAGACAATCCACCAGAACCTGAAGTACCAGATAGACCGGATCAAGGCACTGAAGTTCTTCCAGATCGAGCCAATCGGAGGTTCTGAACTCTAATATTAAAGCAGATGCTGATAATGTTACTACTACTAATCCATCTGGACCAGATAATCCAGAATCAAGCTATCGATGGACAAAGAGGCATCCACCTGATCTAGTAATTGGAAGTCCTTCTGCACCCATAAGAACCAGAGGACAGACGATGGATGAATTCACACGCCACTTTTATATCTAATCTGGAACCCAAACAGATTGATGAAGCTTTGACTGACTATAACTGGATAAAGGCCATGCAAGAAGAGCTTAACCAAATTGAACAAAATCAAGTCTGGAGATTAACCCCCAGGCCAAGTGGGTTGCCTGTTATTGGAACCATATGGGTTTTTAGAAACAAGCTAGACGCAGATGGAGTGGTGGTTAGAAACAAGGCCAGACTGGTGGCACAAGGCTTCAGACAAGAAGAAGGAATCGACTTCGATGAATCTTTTGCTCCAGTCGCTAGACTTGAAGGCATCCGAATATTTCTCGCATTTGATGCTTTTAAAGACTTCAAAGTATATCAAATGGACGTAAATAGTGCTTTTCTAAATGGTAAGCTTCAGGAGGAAGTCTACATTGAGCAACCTCCTGGATTTCAGAACCACAATTTTCCAGATCATGTATATCTACTGAATAAAGCAGTATATGGACTAAAACAAGCTCCAAGAGCATGGGTATGATACTCTGTCTCAATTTCTTCTGAACCACGATTTTTCAGATCGGCTCAGTGGATAAAACGTTATTTAAATTTATTAGGGGGAACATACATTATTAGTTCAAATCTATGTTGACGATATCATCTTTGGGTCAACTAACCCCAAACTCTGCGAGAAATTCTCTAAGTTAATGCAGGGACAGTTTGAAATGAGTATGATGGGAGAACTGTCATTTTTCCTGGGTCTCCAAGTCAAACAGCTCAGCAATGATATTTTTATCAATCAAACCAAGTATACCAAAGAGCTTCTCAAAAGATTCGGAATGGAGACTTGCTCAACTGCGTCAACTCCTATGAGCTCTTCAATTAAGCTAGATAAAGACGAAGGGGGAACAACAGTTGAGGTAACCATGTATCGAGGTCTGATCGGATCGCTATTATATTTTACAGCGAGCCGGCCTGATATTATGTTTTCAGTTTGCATATGCGCTAGATTTCAGTCTGATCCAAAGCAATCTCACTTTATTGCTGCTAAGCGCATTCTTAAATACCTAAAAGGGTCTCAGAACAGTTGGTCTTTGGTATCCCAAAGATTCAAATTTCATGTTTAATTGGATATTCAGACGCTGACTATGCAGGGTGTAAGATTGATCGCAAGAGCACCAGTTGAACCTGTCAATTTCTAGGTCAAAGATTGATCTCATGGTTTAGCAAAGCAAACATCAATTGCCACATCTACAGCTGAGGCGGAATATCTTGCAGCTGGAAGCTGTTGCGTTCAAATGCTCTGGATTCAACATCAGCTCAGAGACTATGGCATTCAAGCTGCTGAGTCTCCAATATTTTGTGACAACACTAGTGCCATTGCTATAACGTATAATCCAGTTTTGCACTCCCGAACAAAGCATATTGATATCAGACATCATTTTATTCGAGATCACGTTGGCAAAAAGGAAATTCGGATTGAACACATTTCAACAGACCAGCAAGCAGCAGACATTTTCACCAAACAACTTCCTGAGGCTAAGTTTAATTATTTTCGTCAAATTCTTGGCTTAATAGATTTATCTTAATATTTTAGAGGTATCTCTAATTTTGTTTTAAAGACTGTGTACTAGCACAGATCGATAATACAACAATCAGAAAGACATAGACCGGTCCGAACTTTCAGACCGATCACTGTCTAATCTGATTTTATCCTATGATCTGTCTGCTCAATTGCAACCAGTCTTTAACATAGTAAGTGTTTAAACAGCCCGGACTGATCGCCTTATCTCTTTCTCATCCTGTCCGTCTATTTTGAATTGCTTAAATATCAGTCATCGAGATACAGACACGTGTCCTATCTCTCCTATTTAGCGGGCTGTATATCTCACTCACATTTCACTTCTTACGACTTACTGTTGTCCGTTCACTACTTTCAATTCTTTCAATTCTCTCTGCATTCTTCATACATACTCAAATGACCACTATCACTCACAACTCTCTATCTGTTGAGTTCGATGAAATTTACAGGGCTGAAGATCCAGATATGATTTCTATGTTCAAATCCTTGGAATCTTCAGGATTAAGGAACTTTCTGGAATGTGGAACGGTGGTTTACGAGTCAGAGATTCGAGAGTTGTTTGCCAATGCTGTTTCTCAAAAGACGTTCATTTCCACCTCCATCAAGGGAAAATCTTTCGACATCTCTCAGACAACACTATCAAAGACCTTTGGTCTTCCTAACACCGGACTGACTGACTTTGGCCACATCCCTCAGGCCACTCTCACCAATCTTCAGGGCAAAGTATCCATTTTTGGCCACAAACTGCTGCCATCCTTCAAGAAGAAAGAAATGCTGCTTCACTTTCAAGTCCTCTGTGAGATTGTTGGCAAGCCATTATTGGGTAAAGCAGGAAGCTATGACGCCGTAACAGCCAAAAAATTTCGGGCCATGGCTGCTATCCACTCCGGACAGAAGATGAACTGGTCTGCTATCTTGTTTGGAGTCCTGCTAGAAATAGTCACTGTATCCAAACAGGCTGTCTGCTTTGCTGTTCCTCTCAGCAAGCTCTTAGAGACACTGGACATCGAGCTGGGAAGCCGTCTGCACTCAACCCCTTCAAGATTCTCAACCCCAAGGGTTTGGCCCTACTTAAATCCAAAAGTGCTCCACCCACTCCCTCTGATCTGGTGACTGTAAAGATTGAACGGGGACAGGAACAGACTGCTGCTAGAAAACCTAGAGTCAAGCGCAAACTGACAGTCCAGACTGACTCAGAGAAAACTCAGTCTACCTCTGCTCCTTCATCTCCAGCCAAACCTCCTCCAAAGAAGCCGAGAACCCAGATCACCAAGCCTCTGTCGACCTTAAATATCAAACCCATTTCTACCTTGCCCTCAACAAAAGCCACCCCTGCAACCCAAACTACGATTCAACCCTCAAAATTTCAAACTTCAGCAGCTCCACCCACTGTACCCAGGGTCACCATCCGAGTCCCTTCCAATACCCCTGTGGTCAAGGGAATTGTTATCAAGGACTTAGGGGACTACACCCAATCAGGGATTAAGCCCTCATCTGCCATTGACAAATGCAAAGCAGTCCTAGTTGAGCCCCTCTCTTCAAAACCCAAGTCAGCCGCTCAAACAGCAATTGGCATCACCATGGACGATGTTGAAGACAAAGTTAAGGAGCTTACTGTGGTGTTCGATGAATGGGTTGAATACAGAACGATCAACCACTTTGGTCTGTTCTTCGGCAAGCTCAAGAGACTCCACAAAATGGAACAAGAAGTCCTTAAAGGGACAGAAACTGATGACGTATGGATTGCGGTACATCGCAAAGAATTGTTCCAGGCTAACCACAGGCTCAGACTGGCAAACTTACTCATTGCAGCCAAAAAGGCAAATTTTGATGCCAACAATCCGACTGCCAAAGATGACGGTGCTGTCATTGCTCAGCTGGAGATGGATATTCGTACTCTTCACATGACTGTTCGTTTTCAACGACGGAAGCTCAATATATCCACTCTCGTTCCCAGCCCAGATCACCCATCTGCGAGCAAGACTGTGGCATAACCAATATTTGAGCCAGTTTCTTCTGATACAGCGGAGCAGCCATTGACCAATGCTCCGTCTGCAGCTGAGACTGAAGCCATGGATGTCTTGCTGGACTCTCCCACAACTTCCATCCCTCTGGCATCCTCAGTCTCCCATATTCAGCACAGTCCAACCGTCGCACCTTCGAAAGTTGTCTCACCAGACTACGTCGATCCGGATCTGGTGGTGTCAACAATTGTCGCAGCTTTACAGGATGAGGAGCCTACCAGACCTATCACTCCTCCAGATCAGTCTGCTGAAGATTTGGCATTTATGGAAGAATTCTCTACGGACTTAGTTACTTTGATCCAGTCTGATACATGCCAATCTGATGTCTCTTCACTCGTACCAATTGAAGCAGAGGTTGATCCTACTACGTCACCATCTGATCACTCTCCGGGCCATTTACCTACTGAAGCCTCATCTCTGGCCAAGTCTCTTCAACACCTCTCTGATAGCTGTCTCTTTCTATCTCAACGAGTCAGAGAGTTCATCAGAGTCAATGGTCTACACACTTGGATTTTGAATCCTTCAGAGAAAAGATGACGGCTAGCATAAGCGGTATTCAGCGCGAACTGAATGACATGTTCTCTCAGCAAGCTTCATATAAAAACAGCCTGAGAAAAGAACAGATCGAGCTGGCCACTGAAGTTCAGACTTCCGTCGCCAAGTCCCTTATTGCTCAAGACACTCGTCTGGATGCTATCTGCGCTCAGCTCACGCAGATCGTAGATTTCCTTCAGGAGATTGCTGCTGAAAAAAAGGGGGAAAAGAATAAGGATTTCAAGTCAGCTCAGCAGACCTCAACAAAGAAACAGATGTCTATTTGAATCAGACATGTAAATGTATCTATCAGATTTTTCTTTAATAAAATCAAAGTCCTTCAGTCACGTATCTAAGTCTCATTCATTTATTTTGAATAGTTCATTTATTTTGAACAAAATGACTTAATCGATCCGAACTACAACCTACAGTGTTCATTTATTTTGAACAAGAAGACTTAATTGATCTGAAAGGATTCTATTCAAAGCTTGTTAAAAGACTGAATAAGAAGACATAGAAGCTATGTTTTGTCATCATCAAAAAGGGGGAATTTGTTAGTTCCGGATTTTAAAGATAACAAAACAGATCAGACCGCTCAAAGCCGTAAAACCATGACAAAGCAGATCATGCCGATGTGGTCTATTGCAAAATCAGAATGGATCGATGAAAACCAGCCTGACCAGATCGAAGCACAAGATCAGCTCAATAATGATCAGATCAGAGCAGACAAGGTTGAATAAGCTTCGTTCTTCAGTCCGAATCATTAACAGCTATTTATTGAAGCATTTAATGATGCAATTAATGATGAAAAAGACCAAGGACTGAAGATTACCTTAAAAGGTAAAAAGACAAAGAAGAGCTTACCTGACAGACGCCGAAAGCACAGACCAGAATGGAAAATGCCTAAAAGAATAAGACTGAAGCTTACTCAGAGATTGAACAGAGTCAAGAGTTGCACAGAAAAGGAAATAAAGTCGTTGGTATAAGCAACTATATAAGGATGCATCTAAAGAGCTCAAAGGATGGACTGAAAAATCAAGAATCGAAAAGAAAACAAAAAACAACACAAGCTTACAAGTCCAGATATTCTTGAGCCGAACTGCTCAAAGTTTCCATAAGCACAACATATTGTAATATTTGATCATCATAGGATCATTGTGTGCATATACTAAATAAGTCTGTCTTCTGTATTTTACTAAAATAGAAGAGTGAGATTCTATTGTAACTGTCAGACAGTTTGTGTCTGAACAGATCGAGAGACTAGGAGTTTCAGTCTGGTAGTGGGATAAATCCAGCTGAATCGGGGTTGTACAAGTGTTTGTATTACTCAAAGTCTTCTAGTGTATCCTTCCTTAATTGGAAGAAGGGGAGACGTAGAAGGATTACACCACCTTCGAACTTCCCGAAATATATCCTGTCTGTTCTCATTTCGTACTGAGTTACACTCTTTAAGCCATCAAACCGTTCTTACTAGTCAAGAACAGACCGTTCCGCACCTTTATTTTCAGTGGTCTGTTCTGCTCAGAAGTTGATTAAGAAATAGATTTCACTCACTAATTTGAGAGAAATCAATAAGGATTAATTTTAAAGGAGTGTTCATTCCCCCCCTCTAAACACTCCGGACAGATCCTAACATAGTGATTCCTGGAAAGTATTACGCGTTTTGGTATATATTTATATATTTCAGGAATCTAGGTCTAAATGCATAAAAGTGGAGGAAATATGCTTAAAATGATGAAAAAGGACCAAACCGAGCTAAATATGGAAAAGGAGGGACCAAATCGCAATATTGGAGATTTTGATATCCGCGATCAATCGGCAACTTACGAAGATCAATTGCCAGATTCCGTGATCGATCGGCAAAACATTACGATCGATCGTGGATATATAGATTTTGGTTATTTTGTCCAGAATGTTTTCGCGATCGATCGACAAGATCGATCGCCAAACCCGAAAATTTCGAGATTTTGTTTCTTCTTGGTTATTTTGTGTCCAAACTTTATCAAACTCTTTCACCACTATATATATTAGGTCTTGGACAAAAATAGAGACTTTTATCAGATTTTACATCGTAGGAATAGCCTCCATCCACTCATCCTACATATCACCATCATCCACCTCCATCCATCAACCATCATAGGATTTTGGAACACCTTCAACAAGGCGATTCAAGAGATGGCCGAGAAGGAAGCAAGAGAAGGAACGAAGATCTACAACCGGAGTCGACGCTGGGAGTTTTCTTTGTCTTTATTCTTAGTTTTGTTTTGTTTTGATTTATATGAGGAACTAAGATTTATTTATCGAGGCTAGGCGAATCCTTTGTCATGAACCTATGATTTGATGATTTATTTGATTGAATTCCTTTAATTCTTTGCGTATAATTTATTGATCTTCATGCTTTTAAGCGATTGATCACCCTTGAATGACTACTTTATTGTGATTGACTTGACCATATGATATTGCAATATGATATAATAAATTATACCGTGGGTTTTAGTTTGAGACGGACCAAGTAAAATCTAGCACACATGTGATAGCAATAGACTTACCAAAATCAAAGCCTAGTAGTTTTCATAGATCTTTATTCGATATTAATTGTTCAATAAGACACGGGAGTGGTTTACTGCAACATTAATATTAGACTTGTTATAACTAGACCAAAGTATAACGAATGCATTAGGAGAACTCGTCACCTTAGCAATATTTGGATATTCAATTGAGAATTGTAGGGGATTGCATTGGTGAGCCAAAGTCTCGATAATCGTCTCTAGTGGATTTTTCTCGTTTACTTTTATTGACTTGGTTGGATTAGTAGTCAATTTAATTAATTAGTAGTTTAATTATTAATTCAATTTCGTAGGTTAAATATAGTTAAAATCATCTTATTTTGTACTTGCTTGTTAGTCCCTGTGGGTTCGACAATCCGTATTCTTCCTATCTATACTAAAACTTGACACCGTGCACTTGCGGTACATAAATCGCTACACTGGAAATAATTGTTTAAAATAAAAGTGATCACAGCCTCAGGAGCAGTAGAGGCAGATAACACATCATGAGAAGATGTTGAGTTTGTTTCAGTAGCAGGAGGACTCTCGACTATGGGTGTAAACAAATCGGAACATGTTCACGAGCTTTTTGAGCCGGCTCGAAAAAGATTTTATTCAAATTCAAAATTATCAAATTCGAGCCAAACTGGAACATATTCGAACTTTTTTCGAGCCGAACTCGAGCCCAAATTTGTTCGATAGTTCGCGAGCCGCTCGTGAACTTTAATATTTTATTAATATAATATAATTGTATATTAAATAAATATATTTCAAACTTTTTGGCTATTTACTTTTGAGCAATAATTCGAATAGCTAGCGAACATGTTCGAATATTTTTTAGCCGAACTCGGACTTTGATTCGAGCCGACTCGAGCCAAATTTTTAAAACTAGTAGAACTTTGGATCGAACTCGAGCTCGAATTTAACTATCTTGAGCTGCATTCGAACCTTAAATTTTTCTGTATATTCGGCTCGATTCGATTCGTTTACAACCCTATTCTTAACTGGGATATCAGCAACCTCAGCCAGTAATGGAATCCTCAGCAGGAGTTGCTAGTGGTTGAGCAGGGGATAATTGGGGCGGTGAGGTTGGTGATTTTTCCATTTGTTGAGAAAAAATAGTTTGGTTGATATGCAATAGGGGATTTGTGTCGATTGTGGGTTGATAAAGAAGAGAGGCAAAGGTTGGGTCTACAAAAAGTTGAGATGTTTCGGTTGGTGAGCTAGGGCAGAGGTAGATTCAATCATCATGTCTTCAGAAGATAAGTCTTCCTCAACGGTAAGGTTAACATTATACACTATTGTCTTGATGATATCATCAAGGTGTAGAAAGTCGACAGCAGGGAGTTGATAGTGGAAATGTAGCAGCAACAAGTTCACCAGTAGGCATTGTGGCCTCACTGGTGAGGGGTCGTCATTTGGACTGAGGGAGACTCCGGCGGCTGACTTTCAACATTTTGCAAGTCCAGAGGATATGCTAAATTAGTGTAAGAGGTATAATGAATACCTAGAGCAGCCTGGAGATCATGCAAAGTCTTTTTCCAGATTCAGGCGAGCTTCCAAAAATCTTATCACATCAGCATCATGTGTAGTTGTTCCAAAATTGGATCAAATTGCTCCTGCCTTGAGCACACCATCTCATCTAGTTTCCTGATGTAATTGAGTAGACGATAAACCTCTCTCATCTTCAGACCTTGTTGCACATCTGTGGTCTGTAAACGCTTGATAATCTTATTGTCTTGCTTTCTTTAATATCTTGGAGAAATTGTTCATGCATACCTTAATCCTCGCCTTAACCCAAAAATCAAATTTATCCATCTTCTTTTGTACATATTCTTCAACATTGTTCAGCACCAAAGTGATTTCATACGCCAAGGCAGATGTGGAGACTTCAGCGGTTTTCTTGCCTTTCCCATCTGGAGTCGATATGGGAAAGCAGTGGGTACAAGAAGTTTTGGGTGTTCTCAAGCTAATTGCAAAGGATCTTGAATGTCCTGATGGAGTGATGGACTGTAGAGGGATCACTATCGGTGTAGATGTAGTAGTAGTAGTAATCTCTGATGTGACAAGGACATTAATGTGAGCCTTCGTAGAGATACTGGTTCAGAAGTGGTGGTTGCAGTAGCTATGACCATCTTCTCAGCAGTAAGGTGTGTACCAGTAAAGGAGAAAATTGCTCTGAGGGACCCAATGGGCTCAATATCTGAATCAACTGAGGCAACATGAATGTTCTCGACAGCAAAGGTAGTCAAGTCTGCATCAGTAGACATGCATTCAGTAACATCTACGGCTGCCTCATCAGTAGACAGCACATCGGGAACAACTTCAGATGTGGTAGACATTTTAGTAGCAGTAGTGGTTTCCCTCGATGCAGAAGCCCTTTTTCTTGTTGTCCTGGTCTTTTTCGGTTGAGGAGGAGGGGCAGAGTTAGCTGATTCTGAAGGAGCAGGCTCTGAGTCACTCCCCACTTGAGGCTTCTTCCTTTTAGCAGTGGTCTTTTTGGGAGCAGCTCCTATACTCTTGGAGGAAAAAAGCTTACATTGTTGTGCAAAGTATTTATCATTTCTAAGCCAGTGGGGTGCTTGGTGGTGGCCTCCTCTACTGGCACATATAAATTGACCAGTAGGTGATTGAGAGGAAGGGCTTTCCTGAGTGGCCCTTGGCTGAGTCAATCATGTTGCTCAATACACGAAAACAAATCTAGACCAGTTTACTTACATGCCTTCTGAAATGACACACATAACATCAAATTTCTCCGGCGTAACTGTGCCAAAGGAGCCGGCCCTACAAAGCAGACCTTTTGCAACTATATCAGTAAAGATCCGATAAGGGAGTTTCAGCAGGGATTTCTTGCATGGTGGTCTAAGAATGCTTCCAGATTATGAGAAGATGACACTCAACTTGTTTCTAATTCATCCAAGATTTCATACAGCTCTGTTAGGCCCGCAGTAGGTAGGGCCAAAGTGGAGGCAAGCAGAGCAGCAGTGATCATTACTTGGATTTCCGATACAGTAGCCCTGATGGATTCTCTTATAACTTCCCCAAAGCTGTAAAACTGAATTAACTCCGCCTTGTAGAAGGTGGGAGCCAGATTCAGTATTGTTCTTAGCCTTGAATTTTCCACCCCTTGGAAAACTCGTACAACCTCCATATCAGCCAGAGCAAGCAGAGATTTAAAATCCACATGAAGTGTGTTGGTGATGAAGGCCGCTGCATTGGAATTCCAGAGGCGGTATGTCGTCTGGATCCTAGCTGTTTCCCAAACACAGACAGAGAAAGATAGTGGGGTTGATTGGTTGATCAGCTCTTAACGTCATTGTTGAATGAGTGTTGAGATTTTGAAAACTCCGAGTCTGTAAAAAATTTAGAAACACTCGAAGAAATATTAGCACGGTAAAATGTAAATGATGAAAGTGAATAGTTATAAAGAGAAATTATAGTTGAGAATGTAGTGGGGATGTAACATCGTACTGTAGATGAACAGACACATGGACACGTGTTAATCATCTAAGCCAAGAATTTGAAAATTTTAAAATTTGATAACCGATATGGTTTTGAGAATTGAAATTAATCAAGTCATAATGAATAATAAATTGAGATCCGACGTTCCAATTGGTCATTAAATAATGAAAGAATAAGTTTCCCTTAGCTAACATATTTGGTAACATCTACTGGTATGTAAGGTCTACCGGGTAGTTGGTATACCTTACTCCAGTAGACCATTGTATTACGAGCATAGTATCAGTAAACAATTTCTAAACAAGCAAATTCCGCCTAGATTTATATTGCCCTAAATTCATACAATATCCTAAGTATAATTCCCCCTCAAACAAGCAAGTAAGAATTTAAACAAAGGAAAATTATTAGTTTTGTCTACTAAACCAAGTATATTGCGAAAATAGGAAAACTTAGCATCCGGTAAGGTTTCATAAAGATATCTGATGCTTGTTGTTCAGTTGATAATACTCCAATTGAATAAATTTGAGCGTTTATCGCGTACGCCCAAATTAACCCTTCTCAAGTTAATAGCAGTAAATATGTAGTAGAGTGAGTAGGGATCGATCCCACAGGGAAGGATGAATTATTCGTGCCAATTATTCGAACAAATAGTAAAAAGGGGATTTTTGAATTTGATTAACTACTACTAAGCAAAGTCTATGGATTAAACTAATTAGCAAAATTAACTAAAGTAATTAAAATTATAAGAGAAAAGCGCTTCTTGGTTTTCAGTCGACTTTACTTTGGATTTATGCATTCAATCATCGATTATCACAAATGATGCAATTTTTACTTGAATATTCATCATTAGAGATTCAACTCTTATCTTACCTTATGCATAGTTAAAAAAGCCCAAGCGTTCTAAATTAACCCGTATCGTTATATCGATCAAAACAACAGCAGTTAAGATTAATATTAACAATAGCTTTCAATTCTAGTAAGAATGATGAACCTAGACAACATAATCCAAGCGTCTATGTTTAATCTAGTTACGTGTTTTCCCTAAGAATTTAACAACACCAACAGCAGACAATTATCAATCTTAGTTGCTTCAAAGGCCAATCATTAGATTGCATGTAAAAATTATTAGATGGCCAATCATATAATCAAAACACAACAATCATGGCATTAAAATCAGAAAAGTACATGATATTCAATCAAAATCAATATAAGAACATCAATCTCATGAAAAACTTTAAATCCAAGGTATTGTCTTCCTTCAACCAAGAATCAAAGGTGTTTAGCCTTGCATAATCAAATCAAAAACAATAAAGTCTACCCTAGAAAACATCAAACTAATAATAAAAGAAATAGTTACTAAAGCGAAACACGATTCCGGAGTGTCGCTTCCGTCTTCGTTCTTCGGGTTGTTCTTCAAAAGTTGAGAGAAAAATAAAATCTAATATCTAAACTATCTTCTCCCCTCAAAAATATGACTATTCATCTGCTTTAAGGTCCCCAATTTCGTCCAAAGATGGTGGGAATCTGATATTGCAGGTAAAATCTATCCAAGATGGTAAAAAAATCAAGTTCCCAATATTTCCAAAACTCGTCTGGCGATCGATCGCCTCAGACCAGCGATCGATCGCCTGCTTTATTTTTTTCGGGAAATTTCTTCTGGCGATCGATCGCCTCTTTGTAGCGATCGTTCGCCTGGCTCCAGTATGGTTTTGGCGATCGATCGCCTTATGCTTGAGATCGATCGCTGCAGCGTGTAATTTGTTGCTCAACTTTCTGTCCATAGGCGATCGATCTCCTCTTCCATGCGGTCGATCGCCTCTTCCAAAATTACATTTTTACCCTTTTTCTTGATCTATTTTGAGTCCTTATCATCTCCATATCTTTCCTTGATCTTTATACATCATTTTTAGCTCGAATTCTTCGATTCCACCTACAATTACACAAATATACGATTAGGTAGCATATGCATCAATTTATCTATCAAAACATACCAAATCGTAAACAATTAAGCTCAATAGATGTGTCTATTTCTAGTCACATCAAACTGCCCAATACTTACTCTTTACTCGACATCGAGTAAATCAGACAAAACTACAATATTTTCGTTGGCTCATAGCATCATAACAAACTAACTTGTTCTCACTTTAATGCCTCAACAATTTTAAACATGCATAGTAATGAACGGCGGTGAAAAATTAACAATGGAACAAGTTCAATCCCTAAACGTCTCATACTCAACAAAGTAGTGAACGTGCGTGTGTGGTCATAAATAAGTTTTGCACAAATTATAGATCGAAAGGATGCTAATCCACAATAGTTCAAGTCATACACTAACACAAGTATAAGCTTACTTGCACACTCTTCTCCACTATCTTAGCCACTTTGCAAACATAAATCAAGTAGGTCTTTATTAGCTTGTAGCTTGGCCTAGGTATTGGCTTATGAAAGAAAGGAAAAAGACATGTCAAACAAGAGAGTATGATGATATGCACACTAAAAGCTTCTCTTCTTGCTTGAATTTTTCAACTTTTATTTCAACATTTTTCTTCTTTTGTGCCTTGGCTCCCCTTGGAGTCGTATTTTTATCTATTTTCTCAAGGCATCCCTTTTCTTTCATGCATTTCATTCTTTTCATAATGAAGCTCATAAACATTTTAATCCTTGAATACTTAAGTGCATGTGAATGAAACACATCATACTCCCTTCAAAGGTATGGATAGAATTCATATTTAGGCTCATTAGGGAAGGATATTAAGCTAGTCAAAGAATGTCGAATGGGGGTCTTTTGTCTGCTTAGCATACAACCATTCTTTTGCATTAAAGCTCAAAAATGGTACTAGTGATTGATTTTCTTTACATGGTAGGCTTAAAAGGCTCAAACGCATCAAAGATTGCCTATATCACTTCCATGTTTGCAAGTAGTCTAGACATACGCCTCGAAGAGCATGTAGTTAAGTTCTAGCATGTATTAGAGACTTCTTAAGATTATCACAAAGTTCACACAATCTTCACTAAGCTATGTACACTTAACAAGTCATGACAATAATGTGCTCAAAATATTCAATTACAATGTTAAAGGACACTTTGCATTAGAGTTCAAAGTGTTCTAAGGTTAACAATCCACCTATGTTCAAAAACATGCATGATATCAATTAGGTTTCATCATGGGCTAGTGATTCTAAGCATGTGTTCATTACTAACTATGAGCTCAAAATTTTCAAATTTTCGATTTTTTTGTATTTTGATAATAATAAAAACAATAACACACCACTAATCCCCCCCCCCCCCCCATACTTAAATCTTACATTGTCCCAATGTAAGACAAAAAATACAAGAAAGGAGAAAAGTCTAACTACTAAAGCAATAAAAATAAATAAAAGGGAGAAAGGAAACTAACTCCCCTTGGGTTGCCTCCCAAGCAGCGCCTCTGTTTAACGTCGGTGGCCCGACGCCAGACCTCTATCAAGGTGGGTGATGCGGTGTTACTCTATCTTTCCTATTCCACCTCAATATCTTCTTGATTCCCTTGAATTTCGATTTGTTCGCCTTTGAGTGGGCGTCCTCAGTCCTTGTTATCCGGAGTGTGCTTCTTTTCAATGGTAGGATCCTGCAAGTGAGAAGAGAGAGGATCATCAGTATCATGAGTAGATAAAGCAGCAATAGTATGAACAGTATGCACAGGGCTCAAATCCATACCTCCTTTATTATCAAGGCCATCAGTAGCCTTTCCTATCTCCCACAATTCATCATTATCAAAATCAGAATCAAATTCATCATTTATATCGATAGCGTAACTAGAATGCTCGTGAGTTTTAATGGGTTTATAGATATTAAATTTTGCAATTTCACCATTAGACTCCATTGTTAGCATGCTGCTATTCACATCGATAACAGATTTTGATGTTTTCAAGAATGGTCTCCCTAAAAGAATGGGGCTAGATGGATCACCATTTTCCATGTCTAAGACATAGAAATCGGCGGGGAAAACCAAATTTTCTATATGAACAAGTACATCCTCTACTATCCCCGTAGGAATAACCGTGGACCTATCAGCTAATTGAATCATAGTGTTGTCTTGTCTTAAAGGTCCAGGTTTTAGTTGAGTGTAGATTGAGTAAGTCATGACATTAATGGAAGATCCTAAATCTAGCATTGCCTTCTCAACTCTATGGTGCCTATCACACAAGGAATAGAGAACATATTGGGGTCCTTACACTTTGTGGGAATGCTTCTTTGGATGTCCGCGGAAACATTCTCACCTAACTCAATATTGGGACACCCTTTGCCGTCCTTGTTCTTACCCACTTTCCATACCTCCTTCAAAAATCTAGCATATCGAGGCACCTTTATTATGGCATCATGTAGTGGGGTGTTCTCCTCTCAGCGTCGGAGAGTGTTATAGAGTCCCTTAAGTCCAGCTTCTCTCCTAATATCCTTCAATGCAAGGGGGAATGGGGGTTCATTTTTGTACTCACGGAGTGGAGGGAACTTACCTCGCGGTTCATCCTCTTGTATAAGCTCCTCAACGTCCTTCATCTCTTTCACTTCTTCTCTTTTGGGTGGTGTCATTACCTCTTTCTCCTCATCTTCACCTTCGCTCATCTTCAAAGTGATGGCCCTCACATTCTCCCTTGGGTTCACAATTGGCTGTGACGGTAGTCCATTTGAAATTCTCGTTTCAATCTTGTTGAGCGAAGTCGCCAATTGTCCCATTTGCGTAGTCAAACTCTGGATGCTCGCCCTCGTCTCCTGTTGAAATTGTAAGCTATTTTCAGCAATAACTTTAATAATATTTTCTAACCTGTCAGAAGGAGGGTGCACTGTAGGTGGTGGAGGTCTCTGATATGGCGGTCTATATGGTGGAGGTTGGTGCATCTGTGGGTTCCCATATCCTTGGTTCGGATGGTCCCTCCACCCTTGATTGTAATTGTTCGAGGGATTGTCATAGCCCCTTTGTGGTGGCCCTGGGAATCCTCCCGCTGCATTCACGTGCTCAGTGGTTGTCTCTTGTAGTGAGGGACATGCATCAGTGGGATGGTTCATAGCTAGACAGATTCCACATGGCTTAATCTTCCCCACGTTGCCTCCTGCAAGATTACGCACAAGAAAAGTTAGATCAATCAGTTGTTGTTCCAAATTGGATACATTTACCTCTTTTCTTGGCGGTTGTCCATGGCGAACATGTCCAAATTGTTGGGAGTTGGCTGCCATGTTAGCTATTAAGTTCCTTGCCTCCTCCGCTGTCTTGTCAATGAAAGCTCCTCCGCTCGCCGTGATAGGGTTGAATATTACGCGTTTTTAGGCTATGATATGTATATGTTTTCATGTTGATTCTTGGATTATTTTATGGTTTATGGTATATATTTCTATATTTCAGGAATCAATGTTGAAATGTAGGGAAAGGTGAAAAATCAAGCAAAAATGATGAAAAAATGAATAAAGTTGAAGAAAAGAGGAAAAAAACCAGAATCCAAGACACGTGTTACTCCTTTCTCCTCAAATTACTATATGTTCGAGCCATGTTTTCGAAATGTGGTCCATATAAGAGTTTTAGAACTTTCTCTTATCTTCGCGTGGATAACTGATTCATCAAATTTGGAGTTTTTATGAGAAAGTTACAGCCAAAATACGAAACACGCCAGAAGCTGAAAAAGGCGAAGAAACTTACTGTGAAAGGCGATCGATCGAGAAAGGATTTCCGATCGATCGAGATGGGCAGAAAAAGCCACGAAATTCTTACTGGAAGGCTCGATCGATCGGCCACTTCGTCCGGATCGATCGGTGGAATGAATTTTCATTAAAATAACTTCCTTATAGAGTTTGTTTCCAACAAGGAAGTCCTTGATTTTCTTCCCCTATATATTACAAACGAAAATTACAACCCATATATCAGATTTTTAACCCTAGATACAGCCTCCATCTCATAGCCCCTTTCCTTCAATTCCAACTCACCTTCTCCATCAAAACCCACGCCTTCCTTCACTCCCAAGATCATCCAAAATATAGGCCTCCATCATTCTTCCACTCACCATACACACGTCCAGCCTCCATCCTTCTACCATTCAACCTTTCTATCATCTAACCTTCAACCTTTCACCCTACAATTTTGGAACATCTCCAACAAGGCGATTGAAGAACACGATTGAGAAGGAAGCGAGAGAGGAAGCAAGGATCTACGAACGAAGTCGACATCGGGAGTTCTTCTTTGTCTTTAATTCTTAGTTTTGTTTTGCTTTTCACGTTACTATGTTGAACTAAATTTATTTATCGAGGCTAGGCGAACCTTTGTTATGAACCTTCGATTTGATGATTTAATGATTGAATTCTTATAGTTCTTTGCGTATGTTTTATGTTCTTCATGCTTTTAGAGGATTGATCACCTTTGAATGATGTTAGTATCGTAATTGAGATCGAGAGATGATTTTATGATACTGAATTAATAACTCATACCATGGATTTAAGACCGAGATCGAGAGATGACGTCAGATACATGCGTGATAGCCATAGATATCTAGTAATCGAAAGCTAGGAGTTTTCATGGATCTTATGCAATATCAAGTTGTTCAATGAGTGCACGAGAGTGACTTACTACAATTTGATATTAGGTTTAATAAAGCTCGAGAGAGTATATTAGATAAATTGGGAGAACTCGTCACCCTAGAAATATTTGAATATTCAATCGAGAATTGTAGGGAATTGCATTGGTAAGCCAAAGTCTCGATAATCTTCTCTAGTGGATTTTTCTCGTTTACTTTTATTGACTTGGTTGGATTAGTATTTTATTTTAATTAATTAGTTGTTAATTATAAATTAATTTCGTAGGTTAAATATAGTTAAAAGACATCTTGTTTGGTACTTGCTTGTTAGTCCCTGTGGGTTCGACAATCCGTATCTTCCAATCTATACTAAAACTTGACACCGTGCACTTGCGGTCTAAAATCGCTAGATTGGAAATAATTGTTTAAAATAAAAGCGATCACGCCGCATCCACTAAGTTCCTATCACCAGAAAACAAACCTTCATAGAAATATTGAATTAACAAGTGTTCACTTATCTGATGTTGTGGGCAGCTTGCACACAACTTCTTAAACCGTTCCCAGTACTCATGCAATGACTCCTCTTGGTATTGCTTCACACCGTAGATTTCTTTCCTCAAGTTAGTCGCCCTTGAAGCTGGAAAGTACTTCTCAAGGAAGACTCTTTGTAAATCAGTCCACGTGGTGATTGATCCGGAGGATAAGTAGAATAGCCAATCCTTTGAAACATCCTTTAGCGAGAATGGAATGGCTCGTAGTTTTATTTGCTCCCCCGTCACGCCAGCTGGCTTCATCGTAGTGCATACCACGTGGAACTCCATCAAGTTCTTGTGCGGGTTCTCACCTGCAAGACCATGAAAAGATGGCAATAAATGAATCAAACCAAATTTGAGTTCAAAATTTATGTTATTTGCGAGAGCAGGGAAAGTGATGCAGAGAGGTTGTTGATCCAAGTTAGGATTCGCCAACTGCCTCAAGCTTTGATTTGCAGCCATCATGATCCTCTCTTCTTCTTCTTCAAGCAGCCTTGCTTCTCTTCTTCTCTGATGTAGTGTCCTCTCGATCTCAGGATCGTAGTGAAAGTTGTCTTCTTGATTAAACGATCCACCTGTACTCATCAACAAACCAAGGTAGTAATGCGGGATAACAAATAATAAAAAAAATCGATACAAAATAATAACAATGCCTTCCCCGGCAACGACGCCAAAATTTGGTAGCGTTTATCGCGTACGCCCAAATTAACTCTTCTCAAGTTAATAGCAGTAAATATGTAGTAGAGTGAGTAGGGATCGATCCCACAGGGAAGGATGAATTATTCGTGCCAATTATTCGAACAAATAGTAAAAAGGGGATTTTTGAATTTGATTAACTACTACTAAGCAAAGTCTATGGATTAAACTAATTAGCAAAATTAACTAAAGTAATTAAAATTATAAGAGAAAAGCGCTTCTTGGTTTTCAGTCGACTTTACCTTGGATTTATGCATTCAATCATCGATTATCACAAATGATGCAATTTTTACTTGAATATTCATCATTAGAGATTCAACTCTTATCTTACCTTATGCATAGTTAAAAAAGCCCAAGCGTTCTAAATTAACCCGTATCGTTATATCGATCAAAACAACAGCAGTTAAGATTAATATTAACAATAACTTTCAATTCTAGTAAGAATGATGAACCTAGACAACAAAATCCAAGCGTCTATGTTAATCTAGTTACGTGTTTTCCCTTAGAATTTAACAACACCAACAGCAGGCAATTATCAATCTTAGTTGCTTCAAAGGCCAAGCATTAGATTGCATGTAAAAATTATTAGATGGCCAATCATATAATCAAAACACAACAATCATGGCATTAAAATCAGAAAAGCACATGATACTCAATCAAAATCAATATAAGAACATCAATCTCATGAAAAATATTAAATCCAAGGTATTGTCTTCCTTCAACCAAGAATCAAAGGTGTTTAGCCTTGCATAATCAAATCAAAAACAATAAAGTCTACCCTAGAAAACATCAAACTAATAATAAAAGAAATAGTTGCTAAAGCGAAGCACGATTCCGGAGTGTCGCTTCCGTCTTCGTTCTTCGGGTTGTTCTTCAAAAGTTGAGAAAAAAATAAAATCTAATGTCTAAACTATCTGATTTAAGGTCCCCAATTTCGTCCAAAGATGATGGGAATCTGATATTGTAGGTAAAATCTATCCAAGATGGTAAAAAAATCAAGTTCCCAATATTTCCAAAACTCGCCTGGCGATCCATCGCCTCAGACCAGCGATCAACCGCCTGCTTTATTTTTTTCCGAAAATTTCTTCTGGCGATCGATCGCCTCATTGTAGCGATCGATCGCCTGGCTCTAGTATGGTTCGATTGCTTTATGCTCGAGATCGATCGCTGCAGCGTGTAATTTGTTGCTAAACTTTCTGTCCATAGGCGATCTATCTCCTCTTCCATGCGGTCGATCGCCTCCTCCAAAATTACATTTTTACCCTTTTTCTTGATCTATTTTGAGTCCTTATCATCTCCATATCTTTCCTTGATCTTTATACATCGTTTTTAGCTCGAATTCTTCGATTCCACCTACAATTACACAAATATACGATTAGGTAGCATATGCATCAATTTATCTATCAAAACATACCAAATCGTAAACAATTAAGCTCAATAGATGTGTCTATTTCTAGTCACATCACTTAGCATCTGGTAGGGTTTCATAAAGATATCTGATGCTTGTTGTTCAGTTGATAATACTCCAATTGAATCTCATTCTTCATCACATGACCTCAGATGAAATGATTTAGAATATTAATACACTTAGTCCGAGAGTGAAGAACTGGATTATAAGTGATAACGATAGCCGACGTATTGTCACAAAAAGTCGGTGTTTCGGTAGACTCAATTCCATAATCTCTTAATTGATGTTGAATCCATAGTTGTTGGGTAAGGCAGCTTCCAACAGTAAGGTATTCTGCTTCTGCAGTAGACATTGCGATGGATGCCTACTTCTTGCAACCCCATGAAATCAACATATCTCCTAGGAATTGAGAATATCCACTGGTGCTCTTCCTATCAATCTTACATCCTGCATAGTCAGCATCTGAATATCCAACTAAATTAAAAGTGGTATCTTTGGGATGCCAATATTTTCAGTTCTTTTTAATTATTTTAAGATCCTCTTGGCAGCAATGTAGCGTGATTGCTTAGAATTGGCTTGAAAGCGAACACAGATACAACAAACATTATATCAGGTCTACAAGCAGTCAAATATAGTAAGGACCAACAATACCATGATACAAAGTTACCTCAATCGGTATTCCCCTTCATCTAAGTCCAACTTGGCAGATGAACTCATGGGGGTGGAAGCAGAAGAGCTGGTTTCCATACCGTAATTCTTCAGAAGTTCCTTTGTGTACTTTGCTTGATTTATGGAGATTACTTCTGTTGACTGCTTCACCTGTAAGCCTATGAAGAATGATAATTCTCTCATATGCTCATCACTGATCCTACATTAATCTAAAAACTTTCTCGCAAAATTTTGGGTTAGTGCTACCAAAAATGATATCATCAACAAAAAATTGGACCAGTAAAGTATGGTCACCCTTAGTAAACTTAAAAAAGGTCATGTCCACCGTGCCGATGGTAAATTCATGCTCAATCAAATATTTTTATAGAGTGTCATACCATGCATGGGGAGCTTGCTTTAAACCATACACAGCCTTGTCCAATTTATAAACGTGGGACGGTTGCTGATGGCTTGCAAACCCAGAAGGTTACTCCACATATACTTCCTCCTGGAGCCTACCATTAAGAAAAGCACTCTTAGCATCCATCTGAGAGACCTTAAAGTCTTTGAATGCAGCAAATGCAAGAATTATGTGAATGGCTTCTAGTCGGTCTACATGAGCAAATGTTACATCGAAATCAATGCATATTTCCCGTTTGTATCCATGTGCAACTAATATTGCTTTATTCTTAATTACAGTATCATTCTCATCTAGTAAATCCTAAATACCCATTTAGTACCTATCACAGTGTGATGTAGTGGTCGTGGTACTAAGTGCCAAACCTTATTTATATCAAATTGATTTAGTTCCTCTTGCATGGATTCTACCCAATTTGGATCGACTATGGCTTCATCAATCTTCTTAGGTCTACGTGAGAGATGAATGCACCATGAAAAAAACTCATTGATTCTCTGTCCTCTGGTTTTGAGAGGAGCAGTAAGGTTACCTGTGACCTGTTCAGGTGAGTGATCTTTCTTCCACCGGAGCGAAGATCCAAGAGGATTTGTCTCTATCTCTGTGTCAGGAATTATTTGAGTCTGTAGATCAGTATATTGGATGGTTTCATCATCGACATTTGGAATATCTACTGCAGTAGGGGTTTGTAAGGCCATGTTGCTAATTAATTATATTTAATCACGAGTTAGCAAACCTGGGTGATTAAAAGTTGAGATTTTGAATTAAGGTGTTCCTGGTGACAACATATTATTTTTAATTGAGATAAAATACATCAATATTATATAAATTTGCATGCATTTTTCGGTCAATACCATGCAAAACACAATCAAACATTATCATAGACACTTGGGTGTTATTTGCATTAAAATATTCCAATACCCAACATAATGTCCCAAGCCCACCCCCCCCCCCCCACCCCCCCACCCCCCCGCACCACCCAACTATCATTTTTATGCATAAATTAGATCCTATTCTCCCTCATGAACCATCTGATATCTCTCCCAAAATTTTCGAAAAAACACCTCATGAAAGAAAATTTGCTAGAACCTTGCATGCAATTCTAGATTTGAGAAGAAAGTGGGTAGAGAAGCTAGAAATCTTCAAGAATTTGAGGATTAGGAGCTTGGAGTTGGCTTGATTGTGTAATTATTGAAACTACAAGGGTATGATTCCTTTTTACTCTAGTTTTAGTTGATTTTTGTGGATTAAAGTCGAAAATCTAAGTAGGAGCATGATTATTTCGAGTTCAGTTTGGTTATAACAGAATCTGCAGAAAGTGATGATAGAACAGTCTGTAAATTAGTATTTTTGACAGTTTTAAGCTTCGAATTTGACTTTGAGCAAAACACGAAAGTTGTAGATTTTTCAATTTAATGCAGTCAGAAAAAAAAAGCATGCGATTTTGAGCTCAGATGATAAAGTTATTTAAATTTTACTTTAAGTGTTCATTCTTGACTCTGCATGTTCATGCATGTCACATCCGGACTATTTTTGAGTAATTTTGCTTTGCATTTGATGTCGGTCTTCAAACAAATGTTGTAGATATTTGATTTTTCTTTGATTTAAAAAAAAATAGGACTTCAATTTTGAAGAAGTTATGAAGTTTATACTAGTAGTGCTCATTCTGAGCCCTGCATGTGGGCGAATTTGCTCTTGTCTGCTATGATTACATGTTAGATAATGAGATTTTAGACATGTAATGGATTACAAGAAGGGATAGCTAGATGTCATATCTCTGAGTGTTATAATATGCTGAGTTGCATATAATCTAGAGAATTGAGAATTTTTATCTGTTCGCACTGACAATTGTTGATCGGATAATGATGTAGAGTAAGTGATGAGAACATCTATGACTTGAGATTTTATATGATGTCAGATTTATATATCATGTTTTGATTTTATGATGGCCAGTTAGTGTTTGGACAGGTAGCAGTGATATGAACTTTAATAGCTATCTATCGTACATGTAGGCACTGTAAACTGTTACTTGAATTATAACTTAGTGATAATGCGTCCATTATTGGGAATTTTATTTATCACTTTGGGACTTAATCCTTGTGATTAGTGTGATGACACTAGAACTATTTAACACGCATTTTGTCGATTGACATCGGGATTTGAGTTCGAAGAACTTGAGGATATTGAAATTAATGATATTTCAATTGAAGAATAGAGTATAATTGTTGTGAGAAACAACTAGAATTGGTTTGAATGATGACTTGGATATGGGTACTGTCGTAATTCAGTTCCATTTATGTGTCCAAACTATGAATAAATACTATAATATGAACTCTTTTAGATGAGAGTATCTAGAGTAATGGTAGTGATGGAAAACACGTTTTCCCTCTTGTTGACACGGAAAATGATGTTTATGAGAAGGTCATGTTGATTACATGGAAAATGATAATCGATTATCATAGACATGAGAAATGAAAATATATGCTTAATCTTGATAGGTATTCATTAGCGGAGAGATTAAAATTAGAAGTATTTCAGCGGAAGGATAAAACACCGATGTGGTACAAAGTAGCTATGAATGGATTAAATGTTAATGAATTGACTATCATTTGGAATAATCCAAGTAGTCCTATAAAGGTTTCAGAAGTATCACTCCAGTTCATCCAGCTCTAGTAATTATAGAGGTACTAAGAGATTGTAGGATACCAGATCCTTTCGAGGTCACTGTGGATGTAAACATCTACTGATCCATGTGAAAGAATAAGAGGAACTAAATATCGATTGTGGCAAGTCAGAGCATATATGTTACGTGTTCAGGAACAGATGCAGCCATAACAACAAATACCCAGAGCTAGGGGTAGATATCCGAGTGGTTATTCTTCTCGACCACTCAGTTCCAGCAGCAGTTAGTTACCTGTAGACCAGAGGTAATACCTGATAGTTATTTTTTGGTTTCCCAACAAGCCAGAGAGTATACATTGATAGAGGATAAGGTTAGAAATGCTTCAGTCCTGGTGATCATAGATACATGTCATGTATTTGATCACACTGCACAAGTTTAATTGAGATAAAAGCGTTCTTTTCATACATTGCATCAAATGTGCATTGATAATGATGATTTGAAAAATACACACGCAGTGATGATTATACTATCCATACATGTAATTAGTGTATCTTACAGTTTTATGATAGTATTGTGGATTTGAATTTAATGGTGTTGCCGAGATATGATTTTGATTGTATCGAGGGCATAATATTAGAGATGATTTTATGGTGTAGTGAATTTTCGACTGTATTGTGTCTCCAAATGAAATGTTTATAGCCACGAATAGCAAGCTAAAATACTGATAGTGTTAGCTATGAAAATATTGTGGTTGCACTAACATGAGTGATATTCGATACTAAGCAGTTAATGTTAATCAGGAAGAGTCGAGGTTGACAGATATCCTAGTGGTGAGAAAACTTACCAAGATTTTCCTGAAGAAATAATAGAATCTCCACTAGAGAAGGAATTCTAATTTAACTGTTCGTTGATGCAAAGGAATAGATTCGATATCAAAAACATTGTACGAAAGACATCAGCAGAGTTGACAAATTTAGAAGAATAATTATAGAATCTCTTCGATAAGGGTACATACGTCTAAGTATGTCACCTTGGGGAAACATCAGTGTTGTTCGTGACGAAGAAAGATGGTATTATTAATATGTGTATCGACTAAAGGCACTTGAACTAGGTTACTGTCAAGAATAAATATCCACTGCCTAAAATCGATAAGTATTTGATCAGTTGTAAGAAACGTCGAAGTATAAGAAGAATGATTTTAAATCTGGTTACCATCAGTTTGAGTCAGAAGAGAAAATGTTCTTTAGGCAATTGGTTAAATCAGTATAAGCATTTTGAATTTTTGGTAATGTCGTGTGGTCTAACAACTATACCAGTAGAGTTATGAATTTGATGAATAGAGTATTCCATAACTTTTTGGGCAGAATTGTAATAATATTCATCAGTGGTATACTAGTGTATTTGAGATCCATAAGGAAGCACACAAAACGTCTAATATTGATTCTCCAAACGCTTCGTGAAACTTAAATTGTATATCAAGTTATCGAAATGTAAATCTTGGTTGAATCGAGTGTTATTTTGGAATAGGTGATACCAGCTCATCGGATACCTTTTGATCTCACTAAAGTAGAGGTAGTAATAATTTGTCCAAGACCAACCAGTGTACTCGAGATATGAAGATTTATGTGTTTGGCCAGATATTACAGGCTTTTATGGAAGGATATTCTAGGATAGCCTGATCTATTAACCAGTTGACCAAGAAGAAATTTGAGTTTCATTTGGTCAGATGAATATGGAAGCAATTTTCATAAACTGAAACAGAAGTAGACTACAACCCCAGTGTTGAATTTTTTTTTACTAGTTCAGGGGATATATTGTTTGTGCAAATACGTTGGTCAAAGATTTGGGCTATGTTCTAATGCATCATGAGGAGATGATTGCATATGCTTTGAGATAGTTGAAGCTGAAAGAGTCATAATATCATGTTCATGAACTCAAGCTTGTAGCCGTTATTTTGCCTTGAATATGTGGCAATGTTATATGTATGGCAACAATTCATGATATACTCTGACTTTAGGAGTTTAAAATATCTATTTTTTCAGTCATAGTTGAACATGAGATAGAAGTGCTGACTAGATTTATTAAAGAATTTGACTCTGATAGTCAATATCAATCAGGGAAAATGAAACTAGTAGCAGATGCGCTGAATCAAAAAGGGCAAGGTGCAATGGTAGCAGCAATGTATGCATTGCAGTTTGAGTCACCACTGATTTCCAAGATCAGAAATATTCGAATGACAGACCCATACAAATATTGATTGAAGAAATTGGTTCTGTCTCATCAACCAACTAGATTTTAGTATGCCAGTTAGTGGTGGGTTGCTATTGAACAATCAGTAGATGATATCGAATCATACCGATTCGAAAGAAGTATTACTGCAGAAAGCACACTATAGATGATATAGTGTTATTCTGGGAATGATGAGATGTATCATTCTTGAGATCCTATTTCTGATGGGATGGTACGAAGAAAGAAATTTTAGAATTTTGTGGCAAATTGTTTGACATGCCAGCCGGTCAAGATTAAAAGACGAGACCTAATGGAATACTACAGAATTTGTAAGTGCCACAATGAACTTGGGAAATTTCTAGCTTTGAGTTTTATAACTCAATTGTTTAAATCAAACATAGATTGTAAAACAAGTTGAATCAGAATTGATTGACTATTCAATACAAGATATTGATTTCATATAATTGTCTGTATGCCTATGAGAAAACGACACGTTTAAGATGTGGATAATGTGGGTTAGTTACAGTGAGTTTCTGTAACAACTGTATCTGATAGATATACGAGGATAATATCCGAATTCGAAAATTGTTTTCAGAATGTCATGGGTATTAAGTTAGTAATTAGTATTGCTTATCTTACCAGATTGATGGATAAACTTAGAGAATTATCCAGACTTTGGAAGCTATGTCCTGATTATTAGTGATGAATTTAGTGGGAATTGAAAGAAATCACTATTCACTAGTAGAATTTTCCTATAATTTACGTTCCAGACAACTATCGTGATGGCATCGGTTGAGGTTTTGTAGAGCCAAAATTGCTGATCGATGATATGCTGAGATGAAATTGATAAGGAATATTTGGCACAACTTGATATTGTTGAGGAAATGCCAGGAACGATAAGTTTTCTGAGAAAACAAATGAAATTAGCTTAAAGTAAGCAGGTTTGTTATGCCAACAAGAGAAACAGATCGTTAGAATTTTAAGTTGAAAATTAGGTAAATCTGAAGATATTACCTTTTCGATGATCGATACGATTCGTTAAGTGACGTACAATGTTGCCTCGATATTTGAACCTTGTGGAGTAATAGAGAAGCTTGGTTTAGTGGTATATCGTCGAAACTATCACAGCAGTTGTCACTGATACATGATGATTTTTATGTATCTATGAATGAGATTGAGACATCTCATATGCTTTAAATTGTTGAGTTATACTTAGTTTTGCAATTTCAATGACGAAATCATTTTAAGAGGGAAGAAGTGTAAGGCCCCGTTGCTAATTAATTATATTTAATCACGAGTTAGCAAACCCGAGTGATTAAAAGTTGAGATTTTGAATTAAGGTGTTCTGAGTCACAACATATTATTTTTAATTGAGATAAAATACATCAAAATTATACAAATTTGCATGCACTTTTCGGCCAATACCATGTAAATCACAACCAAACATTATCATAGACACTTGGGTGTTATTATCTTGAAAAAGATTAAAATATTCCAATACCCAACATAGAGTCCACGATTAAAATATTCCAATACCCAACATAGAGTCCACCTCCACCCCCCCCCCCCCCCCCCCCCCCAACAATCATTTTTTATGCATAAATCAGATCCTCTTCTCCCTCATAAACCATCTGATATCTCTCCCCAAATTTCCAAAAACCACCCATGGTCTCACTTATCGTGTACGCCCAAATTAACCCTTCTCAGTTAACAACAAATTAATGCAGTAGTGAAAGTAGGGATCGATCCCACAGTGAAGTAAGTATTTTTATGCTAACAGGTATCGAAATAGGGGGATTTGAGATTGTCAATTATCTAAATTATCTAGGATGCATAATTAAATAACAATGAATTAATCAATTAAAGAGAGATCTTGGTTTCGATCGACTCTACCATCGAAATTCATTCATTCATTCGATTTTCTCAAAAGTGTAATTTTTATGCATGAATCACCATTGAATATTTAACTCATATCTCACCTTAAGTTAGAGCTGCTTGACGGGTCAATCCGACCTGATCCGAACCGGAACCGACCGGTTTCGGATCCGCTAATTCCTGAACCGGTCCAATACGGTAAGGAACCAGATCCGATCCGGTTTCGGGTTGGACGAGTTCCAACCCGGAACCGATTTTTTTTAATTATTCTTTTTTTTCTTCAAAAAATCAAGGGAAATTGTTGCTTGGAGGATTCGAACACATGACCATCGCCTTCTGCTCGACAACTCTACCAAATTGAGCTAATGGGACTTTGTGTTTGTAAACTAACCTTAAATATATTTATCTACATTAAAAAATAACGGATCAGGTTCTGGTTCAGCCCGAAATTGGATCTGTTTAGTCCGGAACCTGTAAGATACCGGTTCCGGAATGGTGGAACCGATCCAGACCGGTATCTTACCGATTCCAGATCGGTTCGGAACCGGTTAGCCTGATTCCGATTTTGGGCCATGTCACCGGGTCCGGATTGACTCGGCCCATTAAGCAGCCCTACCTTAAGTTTAGTTAAATTGAAAACAACATTCAAACTTGACACTTATCAATTAATCAACCTTAACAACATCAGTTAAGATTTAACCAATGATGGCATGTGAACGAGTAAGATTGGTGATGTTAAACAACATAAACAACAACAGTTATTCTTAATCTAGTCAAAACTTTTCCCTAAAAATTTAATAACCACAACAACAGAAAATTATCAATCATATTTCTTCACAAATTTGATTAATCAAATAATTATGGATTTGATATCAAACTTAGCATTAGATTGTATGAAAAATCATTAGGTAGCTACTCTAACAACCAACAACACAATCATGGCAAGAATCACATAAAAACTTATGATACTCAATAAAAATAACCAATTCAAAACACAAATCTCATGAATAAATTAAACTCCAATGGTTTTGTCTTCCTCAATCAAGAATATGAGTTTAGCTACTCATAATTGAATTTAAAATAATCAAAATTAATCTAGAAAAATTAAACAAAAGCTAAGGAATAAGTTACTAAAAGATGACACGATTTTGGCTCGTCAACTCCGTCTTCGTGGTTGAGTTCTTCAAGTTGTTCTTCAAAGTTTGAGAGTAAAAGTGTATTCTCTTGTTTAAAAGTCTGAATAATTATGTTATGAGGCTAATTTTCGAGTTATAGGGCTAGGCAATATGCTAGGATATGTAAAGATCTTCCAAAGATGGTAAAAATATCAAGTTTCCTTTTTTTCTCGGACTCATTTGCGATTGATCTCTATAAACTGGCGATCAATCGCCCCTTTATTTTTTTGAAGCAGAATATTTTGGTGATTGATCGCTTCCTTGTGCCGATCGATCGCTGAGCTCTAGTACATTTTGGTGATCGATCGCGTCCTTGTGTCGATCAATCGTTGCATCATGACTTTTGTTGCTCAATTTTCTGTCCATAGGCGATCGATTTTTTCTTCCTGACGATGGATCTCCAGTCAAAAATCACATTAAGCATTTTCTTGGTCTACTTTGATCCTTTATCACCTCCAACCCTTTTCTTGATCTTTATTCATTGTTATTGGCTCGATTTCTTCGATCCCACCTACATTTACACAAATATACTATTAGGTAGCGTATGCATCAAATTATCCATCACAAATACCAAATCGTAGACAATTAAGCGCAATATATTTGTCTATTTCTAGTCACATCAACCCCTTACATCATGAAAGAATATTTGTTAGAACCTTGCATGCAATCCTAGAATTGAGAAGGAAGTGGGTAGAGAAGCTAGAAATCTTCAAGAATTTGAGGATTAGGAGCTTGGAGTTGGCTTGATTGTGGAATTATTGAACTACAGGGGTATGATTCTTTTACGCTAGTGTTAGTTGATTTTTATGGATTAAAGTCGAAAATCTAAGTAGGAGCATGATGATTTCGAGTTCAATTTTGTTATAACAGAAATCTGCAGAAAGTGATGATAGAATAGCGGTAAATTCGTATTTTTGACAGTTTTAAGCTTCGAACTTGACTTTGAGCAAAACACAAAAGTTGTAGATTTTCAAATTTTATGCAGTTAAAAAAAAAGCATATGATTTTGAGCTCATATGATAAAGTTATGTCGATTTTACTTAAGTGCTCATTCTTGACTCTGCATGTTCGTGCCTCACATACAGACTGTTTTTTGAGTTTCTGGGTAAATTGTGCTTTGCATTTGATGTCGGTCTTCAAATGAAAGTTGTAGATATTTGAATTAGCTTCGCTTTTAATAAAATAATAGGACTTAATTTCGACTTTTTTGAAGAAGTTATGAATTTTATACTAATAGTGCTCATTCTCAGCCCTGCATGTTGGCGAAAATACTCATGCAATGTGTTCTGCGGATTCCTGTTGCATTTTTGGCTAGGAATTCCGGAGGTGTATAGAAATAAGAATTTGAGTACTTCAAGTTGGCTGTAATTTGCCACTAGAATCACTCAATTTGGATTTGAATAACACTGTTCAAGCTGGAAAACAGATTTTAAAATGTTATGTGTTTAGTGTTTAAACCCCTTTTAGATGGAGGGACCAGCTTAACATCATAATAGATGAAATGTATTATTTCGAGTTTCTGAACTTTTAGCACTAGGATCGAGTCGGTTTGATGTTGTATGAAATTATAGTGATTTTTCTATGAAAATGGGTCAGGCTTAAAATGAAAGAAAATCGATAAGGGTCAATATTTAGAAGTTAGATTTGATTCAATGCACTACTTGAACACTTAGTGTTATTTTGGAATTTACGTGACCAGGTTAATAGATTCCTGGGTTGACTCGAGAAGTACTCGGTAGATTAGCTTGGGTTTGAGGTACATTGAAATGAGTTTTATCATGACGTCTGTAATTGTACTAATGTATGACCTTATATGGCATTACTTGATTTATATGCAATAATTGATTTTCTTATGTGAATTACATGATACGTATTGACTTTCATATGAAATTGCATGACATATTGAGTTGCATACGTCATATGATGCATAGATGATTCATGGGCATATCATATTGATCTATCCACTTCTTTGATATCCTTGATAATGACTGAGTTGATTTACTCTGAGTGTCGGGGACGCTGGGCACGGCGATGAAATGCAGTTTAGGTAGCAACTGTAGTCACGCGCGTTGTTGCCGAACCTAGACACAAGGGATGACAAACACAACACAGGATGATTTTCCTAGCATAATGTGTGTGTGTCGCCACCCTCTGCTCGAGCTTGATATTGATTGATGATACCTTCCTTTGGACTCCGATTTTGGTATCTTGATATTCGATTCTTTGTACCCATTCATGCATCGCATTTATGCATGGTATGCATTACATGATACTTTGTCATTCTTGACATGATTTATTTATTTCTCGTACTGGGGTACTGACCCCTTTTGTGGGGGCAGTCATGTCTTTTGTTGTTCGGGCATGACAGGGTTTGCAGGAAGAGAAGGTTCTGATGCTTTCGGTTATGCATCTACAGATAACCGAGCTCCGTGATGAGCGAGCTCAGGTTTATGCATTGTTTTCTTTTCCCAGTAGTATTACACTACTTTTAAGAAATAAATTTACCGGGGTATGCCCCGTGTATGTTGTATTGACTTAACATTTTCAAATACTTTAAGTGTTATGTTGATAAATTAATGATGTATTGTCTGTGAATGGAATACGTAACAATGTATCTATTTTAGTATCATTATCTATGAATTGCCTAAAAGCGAAAAAAATTTAGGGCCATTTGACAAGACATTTGAAATAAATCTTCCGTTGTTTACGCAAATTAATCATTGTGTGATAATTAAACACCACATTAGGAACGGACCTCACAGTGTTGGTCCAGTAAGGTCCTCAACATTAGAATCTATCTCTTGTTGCTCAGTAGGCATATCTGCTGGTGCTTCTGGGACTTTTGGGTTCTAGAATGCAATCAACCCTTATACTGTAATCAACCTCATCATCACAATCATCATCAATATGCGTGTTTTCTAACTGATTACTCAAATTATTGACTTGTAACTCAGAGATAGAATTATCAAGAGTTTCATCAAATATGACATGAATGGATTCCTCTATTGTAAGTGTTCTATTATTAAATACTCTAAAAGCCTTACCAACAGCAGAGTAGCCAAGAAATATTATTGCATCGGATTTAGCAACAAAGGCGTTTAGATGAGTCTTTCCACTATTGCGAATAAAACATTTGCAACCAAACAAATGGAAATAAGAAATATTTGGCTTTTATCATTCCAGCTCCCATATGGTGATTTGTTAGTTCTTGTATTAATCATCGACCTGTTATGCATATAGCAAGCTGTATTAACTGCTTCTGCCCAAAATCTCTGAGAGATATCTGACTCTGCAAGCATAGTTCATGCAATTTCTTTCAAAGTGTGGTTCCTACTGTAAGACCCCATCGTCCCAACATGTCTATAATGCATATAAGACATCATTAGTGCATTAATATCGTGAGTGTGTATACATTTTTCACATTCTAGTATGAGTTTTATAAAAATTTGGGCAGAGTCTCCCCGTAAACTTGGATTCCCAAAAATATCAAAAGAATATAAAACATCAATATATCTATACCACATATTCCTCAGTCAATATCCAACAACATTATCAACTCCTCAATACTCAATCATAAAGCATAATCTCCTCAACATAACACACATATACACTAGAACGAAATGAGATTATCGAGACATGCAAAACAATCATATACAGGCATCAAGTGCTCACAGATGAGCAACGAATAAATGAATACCAATTTAAATGTGTATATCACAAGTGCCATCACGCATACATATACTACGCTCCTGGAAGTAGCATCATTCACCGAAGCTCAAGCTTATGATCCCAAATACCAGAGTACCAGTTGTACCTGTTTCAACAGAGACAACCCCCAACACAGGTGATCATATACTAACAGGATAAGCATAAAGATTATCAAATACACCATTAATAATCGTAAAGGAAATGATACAATATCTTAAAGAGACACTTCATGTTCATTTCCTGACATAGTAAAAGATCCCTCAAGTTGCTCCTGTTTCATCAATTTACAAATTACCAAGTTTCGTTATATCAACATCTACAATCGTAATATTCATTACCCATTCATAACTAATATTATTAACATCATCCAAAATGATTCTCATTCATTTCTCGTACTAATCATGCGCTAGGCATTCCTTTTTACTCAAATATCCCCTTACTTTCATTTTTCACCATCATCGTCATCAACTCAACTTGTATATTCGATAATTATTTTTAAACACTAAAGAGAACAACACCTGGAATCACAAGTATATAACTACTTGACATCATACCTGCTCGTACGTCATTACGTGGCTTAAAGTCGAAGACATGAATAAGCCACCCTCGATGTCCAGAGGCTCATGGAGTATCTATAAATCGAATGTTCATTCAACATTAGCTCATTTATTCAACATTCTCAACATGTACATATTCCACTTGTTACTTGGGATTATTATCTTTTACTCAAATAAATGATCTACACAAATCAATAAACATTTCTCATACTATCCAAATTTCCAGTTATGATGTCCATACTCGAATTATCATCACATACACACTTTAAAAGTTATCCTTCATACTTTAGTAATAATTCATCAACCAAGAGCTATAGCAATTATACACACATTTATACGCAGAAAACGCCCACATAAATAATCTGGCAGCGTACATGCATATACTCACACCCATGAATTTACATAGACACACAACCGAACATGCTAAATTCATAGCCATGTTCGACTACAACATTTCCCTCACAATTCAGCAAGTTCAAACAACACAAGCAATAAGATTGGCTTCAAAACAGTAGTGAATTCAACCCATAATCATCACTTACATTCGCACCTGCATAGCAACATATGTAAACCCAAAAATAGCATATTTTTCGAAGCAAAAACAGCAAGGAATCAAGCGAACTAGCAGCTGCAATTTTTGAATTAAAACAGCAAGATTCAACTCAACACAACAGCATGATTTCAGCCTCAAAGTACTATAATTTCGAACATATATAACATCAGATTTTCAAACCAAAACCACCTAAATTTAGAAACTAACAACATGATATTTTCTCATTAAGAACACACACAGAATCGCCCCCAAAACAGCATACAATTCGAACCATATAACTTCATAAATTTCGAAATCTGTAGCTGTGTAAGTTCGGCAAGAAAATAGAAGAAATCGAGCTCTAGACAGTAGGAAAATCGAACTCCAACCAGCCATGTTTTGAACCTAAATGGCAGTAGATTTTCGACCACATGAGCAACAAAATCGAACCCAAAACACAAGATTTTTGAACCATAATATGACATATTTTTCAAACCAATAGACAACAATATTTGTGTTCAAAACAACAAGAAAATCGCAGATATCACTATTACAAGGAATATGGAGTATGCTTAAACTGAAACGTAAGATTGCTCAAACAAACCTTAGCAAAATCGAGCTTGAAATAAAGGGGGAATCGTTCCCTACTGTTGAAATGAGGGGGGCGGGGGCGGGTAGTATCCGATTTTGTGATGTGTAGAAGTGGGGTGTGTGTGTTTTATTTTGTAACCGTATTTTAAGTTTACACCATACAATTTTCACTACTACCTATTTTCTATTAACATTTAAATTTTAATCTCCAATAAAAAGTTATTTATTATGAATAAAAAAAATCCCTTGAATTTAATTTACACAATAAATTCAACCCGGAATAGTTTATTCCAGCTCCGGTCCAAATAATATGCCCAATAATTTAATCTCGTAAATTATCTCATAATTTACCATGCTAATCCAATTGTTTAAACATCAATAATTTTGGGCATCACAACTCTCCCCAATTAATAAAAATTTCGTCCCAGAAATTTAAACGCATGCTTATAAAAAATGCAACAGTAAAATTGTGGGGTCCTCGTTACTTAATCTGTTATGTATTAGTTCATTTATACATATGTGAGTTAGAATTAAGTAAAACATACACCTGATTAAGAGTTTGGTTATGTAGGTTGTTACAAGTTGACAAAAACTATGTCAAAACTACACATCATATATACATAACAACAACCTAAACCAAGAACTCCTAAGCAGTGGTTCAGCTCGCAGCGGAATAGACTCACAATCCCGTCCTCCCACGTCTATGAGTCCCTACAGAAACAATCACACAATATGAGTACAGATAAACAACCCTTCCAGTGCGATATCATTAAACACATAAACAATAAAGCACTATGAATAACAAATGTGATTGTCATGTATCATGCAATATCAAATGCAATTATGTCATGACATGTCTCACTCCTCATCCTGTTATAACCAGACCAATATGATATGTCTATCTCAGCTCAATATGTCAGTGGAACCCTATCACATCTTCATATTAGCAGCACATATCATAGTACCGTCCTAACATGTTATAACAGCCAGAGCATATACCCAACCGCCGTATATCTCTCATGCCAAAACATATGTAGCATATCTATCGTGGCACCAATCCCAGCCAAAGCATATGCCCAACACTGGCATATCTATCGTGGCACCGATCTCAGCCAAAGCATATACTACACATCTATCGTGGCATCTATCTCAACAATGTAATATCATGAATGCACATGCATATGATACCACTAATCATATGATAACATGCTCACATCATCATCAAAACCATATCATATACTCGTAGTCAAAACGTACATGTTCTGCGACACAAATGATATAATTTAGGTGTCGCTATCTAATCGCCTCGTTGTCCCGTCCCCTGTTATGATGCTACAACGATACCAACAATGTATCATGTTATCATAGGCATTTAAAATCAAATTCTACAAAAATATAACATTTTTCCAATTCTGGACCCTGGCGATCGATCTCATGTTTTGAGGCGGTCGGTCGCCTAAAGATTTGGTCATAGGCGATCGATCTCCTATTTTCACACGATCGGTCGCCTACCCCTTTGTAAAACATTCTGCCTCGAGGCGATCGATTGCCTACTTGAAGCGATCGATCGCTCAATGCACCGCCACTCTCATGTTTAGCCACAGACGATCGATTGCCTCAAACGTCGTGATCAATCGCCTCCTCTGCTTTCTGAAAACCATGGCGATTTTCTACTTCTTTTCTTGGTGTTTCTCCTACATCTCACTTCCCACCATTACAACTTATTTCATAAAATCTCTAACATCAACCAAACATGTTTACATACTTTAACACCCTGTGTCTTAGCTTCATATACACTTTAAGCAACAAATAACCATCACATGCTTTCATGCTTCAAAATTCAAGCATAACCAAAGAACTTCTAAATACCATGATAAAGGAATGAAAGGGTATTCTCCTTACCAAGTAAACCACTTCCTCCTAGTGTACAAAGATCTTTGCAAGTGTAACTCCAGACCAAACCCTCAAAAGAGTCCAAAGAACATGTAGAGATTTGTAGGTGTTTATGGTGTAAGTATGTGTTCAAAATCTGATTTTAGATATATAATTAAACCTTCAAATTCAAATGTAACTCCCTTCAAATTCATGGCAAATGTACATGGCAAGTCTCTTGTCCACATAACACTACAATGTTATTTTGAATTCTCATAAGTAATTCATTATGTTATTAAATCAATCATCACTCGGTTCAGCCCGAACCCGAGTCCGCATCGTACTGTAATTAATCATAATTACACCAGAATCATATTACACATGTATATGTCATATCGAGGCATGACAAAAATTTACGTACCGTTATACAGCGAAAGATAGTGTTGTAACAAATCTGTAGAATGACATCATCATTTGAATCATCATGGCTTGTAAACGTGGCGTACCACACCAACGATCTCAAGACTGTCAACCACATCACTTTACCATATCCCAACATTAGCATCTAATGAGCTAACGTATATTAATACCATGTCATGTAAATTATTACAAGATTAAATCATCATATTTTAGCTATCCAGTAACATTCACTACTGTACGCTCAATTATCCCTTACTAGCATGCAAGTTTCCTTCATCAACTAAGAGTAGTATCCACATCAAAAGCCATTATCCGTGTTTTCTTAGTCTGTATACAAGATATAATCTTAAATGATGCTTCACCAGTAGGTGACATCTATAAGAATCCTACATCATGTACGCAACAACTATCTCAAACATTAAACAATATCAAAGTGATACTAACCTCGTCTCATAAGATTTCGAACGAAATCATGTACCTCAACCTCAATCACGCTCGATTTAACACCGATTATGTCACAAGTTTAACTTTCTTAATATCTTAGCTGCCATGTGTAACTTAAATTATGCTTCATGAAATTCCAACACCCACGTGCTCTTCGGTAATCATTTTCGTACAACCATAATATTATTCCTTTCCCTGGTTTTATCACATACAAAACCGTCTATTTAATCCACCTTGAAGTATACGTTGATGATATTATGCTTTCATTGAAAATTGTTTGTGCATGACAAATTTATACCAATGTATCAATATCAATATTGTACAATAATCTCATACATGTGTAGTTGCAACGTATGAAATGTACTCCAATATCATAATATCGCACACCACCATTGTCTCGTAGGGAACACCAGTACTCTTGTGCCCGTAAACATTAATCACTCCACATCTCATCATCGAGCTGTCATATGGTGTAAAATAAGTACTATAAACAATATCATCAATACTTTTCATATACACGTATCATATCCATGCACCTTGTAATTTGTGCATTACAGATATTCATAACATCATAGTCATTAACACGAATATCCCTTACATCAAAAGGTTCACACATTTCCATACACATCATGCTACTGCATACTAGTTCATATATGTGTGATGAAATTCAACACAAGAATCAATTTCATATCTCAATTATCCTCAATCATTTGTTCAACAGAGTACAATTTCATGAATGGACAACACATCACAGTGTCGTAAGTATTCATGAGTTCTTATGCATCAGTCTCATCGTATACCATCATCTAACCCGTATATGTTGTCAAGTAATTATTAGAATATCCATTAGTAATTACTACATGCATATGTAATCATTTACATTCCTTTTAGTTACTAATTCAATATCAAAACATACTAAATTATTTCACCGTGAATGCTCATATATCACATGTATTCTCATAACGACATTATTATATTGTTTGCCACAGCGTGTCTAACTCGTCATTAATCATCACATGATTATTTATCATTTCTGTTATCATGCATCAGAGAATAACATCATAATCTCATACTTATCCATGACATTCACGATAGTTCCACGTCAACTCGTGATGTGCACGGTGATCACATGTCAACTCTCGACATTCATAGTGATCCCCACATCATCCCATGACATCACATATCATCCCATGATATACTCATTAATTCATATCAGCATGATTATATTCGGCTCAAAACAATAGGTGATTAATCAATTATTAATCCCACAATATACAAAACTAGCATGCTTCCACATCAATCTTTTTCATCATAAACACTTATTAAAGTTCAATCATTATTTCATCAATGATTACCGTAGATATAATAGTGTCACCACAGTGGTTATACCTTGCCATGTTTCGTTAATGCCACAATAACAAAATGCACATAACAATAACATGTTTCATTTTAATTTCAATCTCTACTATTCCATTTGCATTATTTGATTCCCATAAATCAATATAATTCAACTGAGACAATGTAATCAGCACATATCAACATATATTCACATGCCAAACCAAACGCAATGATTTATCTCAACTCCTCGTTCCTCTGGAACATTCCAATATCCTCTTGGGCCTACATCGCATGTACTCTGCAATCAACACATTGTCAATATACATTGTTAACACAATAGCAGCATATTAATACTCATCGCACCACAACGGTACATAACAATTATCGCACAATGGCGGTACAATAATATCCTTGCCCAACGGTAGTACACAATACATCATCGCCCAACGGCGGTATACAATACCTCATCACCCAACGGCGGTACATAATACCCCTCGCTTCGTGTAACAACAGCAAGTATTCTATACATCGGCGGCACAATAATATTCCTCGCCTCAAATCATCGACATAATCATGGATACAAGAGGTGACTCACATCGTATGTAATACTTTGTTCCTTTCGGACTCAAGAGGTCACTCACATCGCATGTAGCACTTTGTTCCTTTTGAACTCAATAGGTCACTCACATCGCATGTAACACTTTGTTCCTTTCGGACTCAAGAGGTGATTCACATCATATGCAGTACTTTGTTCCTTTCACATTTACTTCTCAATGATCAATTCATAAAAACACCACGCCCACTCAACAGTGGCATTACAAGATTCATAACATCATTTCCCTGTTCCACAATTCATATACATAACCATTAGATTATAAAGTAAGTGTCCAACTCTACAAGTCATTTACATGTCATGACACAAACCATATTCACATATCCGATACAACGATTCCGGTCTTGTTATAACAGCGGTATTTTGATATCCCTCGCTTTGACATATAGCGGCATTCACAATACCCCTCGCTTCGACATGACAGCGGCATAATCATCGCTTCGACATGACATCGGCAAGTATTGTATTTCCATCTCTTTCAATATGACAACGGCAAGTATCATATTCCTTGCTTGAATATAACAACAACACGAAATATCCAAACATACCTATACACATATCTCAATGCACATTTGCATAATTTCAAATACACAAGCATTCTTATTATCACAATGAAATCGTACCCCGCCATCACTTCGTTTGTTGCCACATATCAAAACACAGTAGTGTCCATCATTTCCTGCCCTCAGACAGCCTATCTTATTTCTCATCTTCTGATTTTCCTACAAAAATCAGATTTCTTAGCATTGTATACATATACAACATGCATACAATTTCAATAACATTCATTTATTCTTTCTTCAATCACATTATTAAATTACTACCATCACATTATTAAATTAATACCATCTATCAATATAGCATATCATTTGTCGCTCACCAGCGTCACATCATTACTATCACAATAGTTAAATCAATGATATGCAATTTAAATCAGTTACCGGTCGATAGCATTTTTCAACCATACAACCCTTAGTGCGTATGTTCATTGCCATCATCAGTCATTTATCAATATCACGTTCTTCGTATTTCATACGATCTTGTAACCATAATGGTTATCAATAATATAAATTCCAATTGCCTCGTATTATATCATGCACATACGAGTATATATATCATGTCATACTGACACAAAACGCAGTCATGCGTAAACTATGTGCTTATACATTCCTATCAACACATCCCTAGGCCTTCAATAGCCCAGAAGAGCAACCACTGCTCTGATACCACTAAAGTAAGACCTCATCATCCCAACACATCTATAATGCATATAAGACATCATTAGTGCATTAATATCGTCAATGTGTATACATTTTTCACATTCTAGTATGGGATTTTATAAAAATTGGGCAGAGTCTCCCCGTAAACTTGGATTCCCAAAAATATCAACAAAATATAAAACACCAATATATCTATACCACATATTCCTCATTCAATATTCAACAACATAATCAACTCCTCAATACTCAATACTCAATTCATAAAGCATAATCTCCTCAACATAACACACATCTACAACTAGAATGAAATGTGATTATCGAGACATGCATACCAATCATATACATGCATCAAGTGCTCACAGACGAGCAACGAATAAATGAATACCAATTTAAATGTGTATATCACAAGTGCCATCACTCATACATATACTACGCTCCTGGAAGTAGCATCATTCACCGAAGCTCAAGCTTACGATCCCAAATACCAGAGTACATGTTGTACCTGTTTCAACAGAGACAACCCCAACACGGGTGAGTATATACTAACAGGATAAGCATAAAGATTATCAAATACACCATTAACAATCGTAAAGGAAATGATACAATATCTTAAAGAGACACTTTCTGTTCATTTCCTGACATAGTAAAAGATCCCTCAAGTTGCTCATGTTTCATCAATTTAGAAATTACCAAGTTTCATTATCAACATCTATAATGGCAATATTCATTACCGAAATAAATGATAAATCAACAATACGTCGTTATATACCCATTCAAAACTAATCATTACAAGGCCAACATGCCCATCATCCAAAATGATTCTCATTCATTTCTCGTACTAATCATGCGCTAGGCATTCCTTTTTACTCAAATATCCCCTTACTTTCATTTTCACCATCATCATCATCAACTCAACTCGTATATTCGATAATTACTTTTAAACATTAAAGAGAACAGCACCTGGAATCACAAGCATATAACTACTTGACATCATACTTGCTCGTACGTCATTACGTACCTTAAAGTCGGCGACATGAATAAGCCACCCTCGATGTCCGGAGGCTCATGGAGTATCTATAAATCGAATGTTCATTCAACATTAGCTCATTCATTCAACATTCTCAACATGTACATATTCCACTTGTTACTTGGTATTATTATATTTTACTCAAAGAAATGATCTACACAAATCAATAAACATTTCTCATACTATCCAAATTTCCAGTTATGATTTTCATACTCGAATTATCATTACATACACACTTTAAAAGTTAGCCTTCATACTTTAGTAGTAACTCATCAACCAAGAGCTATAGCAATTATACACACATTTATACGCTGAAACGCCCACATAAATAATCTGGCAGCATACATGCATATACTCATACCCATGAATTTACATAGACACACAACCGAACACACTAAATTCATAGCCATGTTCGACTACAACATTTCCCTCACAATTCAGCAAGTTCAAACAACACAAGCAATAAGATTGGCTTCAAAACAATAGTGAATTCAACCCATAATCAGCACTTACATTCGCACCTACATATCAACATATATAAACCCAAAAATAGTAGATTTTTCGAAGCAAAAACAACAAGGAATCAAGTGAACTAGCAGCTGCAATTTTCGAATTACAACAGCAAGATTCAACTCAACACAACAGCATGATTTCAGCCTCAAAGTACTATAATTTCGAACATAAATAACATCAAATTTTCAAACCAAAACCACCTAAATTTAGAAACTAACATCATGATATTTTCTCCTTAAGAACACGCACAGAATCGCCCCCAAAACAGCATACAATTCGAACCATATAATATCATAAATTTCGAAATCTGTAGCTGTGTAAGTTTGGCAAGAAAAATAGCAGAAATCGAGCTCTAGACAGTAGGAAAATCGAACTCCAACCAGCCATGTTTTGAACCTAAATGGCAGTAGATTTTCGACCACATGAACAACAAAATCGAACCCAAAACACAAGAATTTTGAACCATAAGATGACATATTTTTCGAACCAATAGACAGCAATATTTGTGTTCAAAACAACAAGAAAATCGCAGATATCACTATTACAAGGAATATGGAGTATGCTTAAAGTGAAACGTAAGATTGCTCAAACAAACCTTAGCAAAATCGAGCTTGAAACGAATGGGGAATCGTTCCCTGCTGCTGTAATGAGGTGGGGGCGGTGGATTTTGGGGAAATGTGGGTAGTAGCCTATTTTCTATATTGTGTAGAAGTGGTGTGTTTGTGTTTTATTTTGTAACCCTAGTTTAAGTTTACACCATACAATTTCCACTACTACCTATTTTCTATTAACATTTAAATTTTAATCTCCAATAAAAAGTTATTTTTTATGAATAAAAAAATCCCTTTAATTTAATTTACACATAAATTCAACCCGGAATAATTTATTCCAGCTCCGGTCCAAAATAATATGCCTAAGAATTTAATCTCGTAAATTATCTCATAACTTACCATGCTAATCCAATTGTTAAACATCAATAATTTTGGGCATCACACCTACGTTCAGCAACTCCTTTTGTTGCGGGGTTCTAGTGATGTGACTATAAATAGACACATCTATTGCGTTTAATTGCCTATGATTTGGTATGTTTTGATGGTTAATTTGATACATATGCTACCTAATCGTATATTTGTGTAAATGTAGGTGGAATCGAGGAAATCGAGCTAACAATGGCGAATAAGGATCAAGAAATACATTAGAGTTGACAAGCGATCAAAGTACACCAAGAAAAATGGATAAAAGTGGACAGAGGACCATGATTGATCGCCAAACAAACACCAGTCGATCACCAAAAAAGAAAATTCGAGCAACAAAAATTATATCTCGGCGATCGATGTCGCGAACGATCGCCGAGACACCCGGGACAAAAAATAAAGCAAAGACTCACGATCGGTCGGCAAAAGGCCGCGATCCATCTTCGAAACTCATTGTTTGAAAAACAAAGGTTGGCGATCGATCACAAGCCATCCGCGATCGATCGCCAGCAGAGTTCGGAAATAACAAGGAAACTTGATTTTTACCATATTTTAAAGATTATAACCTATCCTCCAAGCTTCCTTTTTCTCTCAACTTTAGAAGAAGAGCTTGAAGATTCAAAGCACGGGGACGGAAATGACGCTTCGGAATCGTGCTACTCCAGTAATTCTTCCTTTGCTTGTTAGTTTCATGCTTTCTAGATTAAGTTTTATTGTTTTTGATTATGTCATGATTGGCTAAACTATTTTGATTCTTGGTTGAATGAAGACAATACCTTGGGTTTATGTTTTTCAAGAGATTAATGCTCTTTTATTGAATTTTATTGAGTATCAAGTGTTTTTCAATGATTTGTTGCCATGATTGTTGTGTTTTGCTTATAAGATTGACCATCTAATGATTTGTACATAAAATCTATTGATTGGCCTTTGAAGCAACTAAGATTAATGATTGTCTGTTGTTGGTGTTGTTAAATTCTTAGAAAAATGCTTGACTAGATTAAACATAGACGATTGGATTATGTTGTCTAAATTTCATCTTTCTTACTAGTTTTGAAAGATATTGTTAATATTAAAACTTAACTGTTGTTGTTTTGATTGATTTAACGATACAGGTTAACTTAGAACGCTTGTGCTATTTTAACTAGGCATAAGGTAATGGGCTATTTTAACTAGGCATAAGGTAAGATAGGAGTTGAATTTCTAATGGTGAATATTCAAATAAAAATTAAATCTTTTGTGATAATCGATGATTGAAAGGTAGAGTCGATTGGAAACCAAGAATCGCTATTTTCTCATAAGTTACTTCAACTAGTTTAAATTTGCATATTAGTTTAATTCTTAGATTTTTCGTAGTAGTAATTTAATTAATTCCAAAACCTCCCTTTTTATATTTGTTTGCATAATTAACACAAAAATATATCATTCCTCATGGGATCGATCCATACTCATGATATTACATTCTTTACTGTTATTAACTTGAGCGGGTTAATTTGGGCGCACGCGATAAACGCTACCAAATTTTGGCGTTGTTGCCGTGAAGGCGTTGAATCTTTTTGTGTTAATATTTTCTGTTTTTTGTCTTTCTTTCTATTTCTTTTTCTTTCTTTCTTTCCCCATAGTGCTACGTTGGTTCATTCGTGCCTACATGTGAACATCTAATCTTGACCCACCGAGGCACACTGATTGCCATGACGGAATATAGTAGCTTAGACGAATGGGAGTATCTTATGCACCAACTTGGGGTAGGGAATGGACAAAGTGTATACAACTCAAGTTGGAGTGATCATCACAATCTCAACTATGCAAATCAATGGATGAGTCCACCCCTACCTTACATGCAGTCCAACCTACCGCCATACATACCACAATATTCGCCATGGCCACAACAACCTCAATACCATACCCCTGGTGAGTCTTTAGAGGATCTTGTTTCAAAACTTAATGATAGTACTTTGCAATTTCAACACGAATTCAGGCTAGCACTCAGAATTTGGGTAACCAAATAAAGCAACTTACAAGATCGGCGGATCAGATAGCAGCACAAAGATCAGACGATATATTCTCACAAACGATGGAGGCACCAAGAGAGACCATCATTGTAGTTGCCTCAAGGAGTGACGAAGAGGTAGAGACCTCGGGGAAGGTGGTACTGACGCCACCCAAGCTAGAAGAGGAGACGTATGTGCCACTAGAAGACAAGGAGCTTGCACATCATGCATCTCTACAAGGTATGTTTCCAACAAACCCTTATGTTGAATACGAACATGAACCCTTTGATGAGAAAAAGCAACTGAAGTTCGAATACTGTGATGAAATGGACATGTTTGACGATTTTTTTTTCCAATGAGGAGAAGGAAACCTCTACTAAATGCACGTATCCAGATATGTTCACTGTCCCATGCACAATTGGAAATAATAAAATTGATAAGGCCATGTTATACTTGGAAGCAACAATTAATGTTAAGTCTTATTCAATCTACACCTCTTTAGAACTAGGACCTCTGAAAAAATCTGAAATTGCTATTCAATTAGCAAATATGTCTACTGTGCATCCTAGAGGAATACTTGATGATGTTCTAGTGAAAGTTGATAAATTGGTCTTTCCTGCTAACTTGTATGTACTTGACATGGAAAATGATAATAAAAGCAGCCCTATTTTGTTAGGGTGACCATTTTTGAAAACTTCCAAGTGCATAATAGATGTAAGTGGTGGTGCTTTTACTATGGGGTTTGATGGTGAGATAGCTAAGTTCAATACTCATGGTCTCATTCCTTCTCATATTACTGATTACACTATTGGCATCACCAATCACGTATCACTAGAACAGTCACATCTTGTCATTGAGCATGAATTAGGGGTAACTACTGATCGACTTATTGATGAAGGAGCTATGGAAGAAATTTTGACTGATAATTCATGTATTATTACTACTTTACCAAATTCACCTTCTAAAATCATATTTTTGAATTGCAAGTACTTGATATTGAGCTGCAACTTCCTCCTGAGCGATCTCAAGATGCATCTCTAGAAACGAGGGGATGAGAAAAAGGGTTGAGGACATCCAAGAAATACAGGGCGAATAGGCATCACCTTCGAGCTGTCAAGAGAATACAGAGGTGGAAAAAGGTAAAACTAGACACCAAACATGACCCACCGTGATAAAGAACTGGCGTCGGGCCACCGCCGTTAAACAGAGGTGGTAATTGGGAGGCAACCCAAGGGGAGTTAGTTTTCCCATCTCTTTATTGCTTTCTTAGTTTTAATATATATTTTCCCCTCTTTTCTTATATTTTTGCTTCACATTGGGGACAATGTAAGATTTAAGTATGGGGGATAGATTATAAGTGTGTTATTACTTTCTTATTATAAAATACAAAAAAAAATGGAAAGTTTAAAAAAATTTGAGCTCATTTGAATCACTAGCCCATGATGATATCTAATGGATACATGCATGCTTTTTGAACATAGGTGAATTGTTAACCTTGGAACACTTTGAACTCTAATACAAATTATGCTTTGGTATAGTACTTGAATACTTTGAGCACGAATTGTCATGACTTGTGAAGTGTGCATAGCGTAGTGAAGAATGTGTGAATTTGTGATAGTCTTAGGAAGTCTCTGATACATGCTAACTTAACTACATGTTCTTTGAGGCGTATGTCTAAACTACTTGCGAACATGAAAGTGATATAGGCGATCTTTGATGCGTGTGAGCCTATCAAGCTTACCATGTAAACAACATTTTCCTAGTACCCTTTTTGAGCTTTAATGTAAAAGAATGGTTGTATGCTAAGCATACAAACAACCTCCATTCGACATTCTTTGACTAGTTTATCATCCTACCAAATGAGCCTAAATATGAATTTTATCATACCTTCGAAGGGAGTACATGCACTTGTTATCATTGAATCAAATGTTTGTGAGCTCCATTGTCAAAAGAATGAAATGCATGAAAGAAAATGGATGCCTTGAAAAAAAATAGAAAAATTTGACTCCGGGGGAGCCAAGGCGCAAAAGAAGAAAAGAAATGAATTAAACCTTGCAAAAATGAACAAGGTTTGAAAAAATCATGCAAGAAGAGAAGTTATTTATTGCGCATATCAACATACTCTCTTGTTTGATACACCTTACCCTTTCTTTCATAAGCCAATACCTAGCACAAGCTACAAGCTAATAAAGTGTGATATCCCCGAAATGGTTATTTACATTTGGGCATTAATTGTGCTTATATGATTAATTATGGTGGTAATTAATTATGTGTTGGAATTATTATGTTGAAATGTTTAGTCACATGGTAGATGTGATTGGGTTGCATTTCAGGGTGCATGTGATGCATGTTAGATATCTGGGGTGTTTTAATGACTTCATGTGTGGGTAGTCATTTTTGAGGAAACATGCATTTATTTGTAATTGTGGAGCATAGTGGTGTTATGCTTTTAAATATCATGTTGGGGTGTTTTATACACCATGGTATTGTGGGATGCACCCTATTTTAATTAAACCCAATCCCCTTTTATACCCAAATCCCACCTTTACCAATTCATTTTACTTTACCAAAATCAATTCCCACACAAACCCTTCCCCTCATTTTCGAGTTCCAGCTTTGGGCTGAAGAGAAGTCCTTGCAAAATCTTGATTTGTGGAGTTTATTGGGTGATTTGCGATCCCCAAGAGGTATGAATACCTCATGGTTGTTTTTGTAAGGTTTTGTTTAAGTTTGGTATGATTTTGAAGGATTTTAAAATGGGTTTGTTTTGGGTTGTTGTGGTTTTGGTTTTATGTTGGATTTATACTTGTTTTGAAGTATATTTTCGTGGTTTATGTTGTCTTAGATGTTGTTGGTTTGTTGGGTTAAGTGTTGGTATGGATTGGAAGGATTTTTGGGTGCAAAAATGGTGAAAATCGCGACTCTGCGCGAGGCGATCGATCGCCTGAAAAGAGGCGACCGATCGCCATGGGACAGTAGGCTTTTCGAAGGATAGGCGATCGATCGCCATGTTTGGCGCGATCGATCGCCGCAGTGGAAATTTTGAGGCGACCGATCGCCTGAGGGAAGCGATCGATCGCCGCCTATGGATTTTTGGGAAATGATTTCTTTTGTCAAATTTTTGGTATTTGGCTATTATTTGGCTTCTAATATGGGGTTGTGTGATTGTGTAGAACCATCCCAGGTAGCAACGCAACCAAGGAACTGAAGCCATATCAAATCCACTTTTGGAAAGGTACGTAGTGGACGTACGGGCACCCAACGGTACATGTATCTTATATACTCATTGTTTATGCATTGTGGATGCGAGTATATATGTGGTATTGCATTGTGGATGCAAATACATGTTATGCATGATGTTTATAGATGCATATGATGATTATTGGTGCACATCCCATGAGTCGTGGTAATCCCTTGATGATTTTAATGCTTGCCGCTATTTGTTTGGTTCCGCTAAATGTGAAGCGAGGGGTGGGAGCGCCGCATGTCACATTTGAGCGTGGTTATCATATAGGGCGAGGAAAGGGTATTTGCCGCTCAATGTGAGGCGAGGGGTGGGAGTCTCGCATGTCCATTGAAGCGAGGTTATCCTATGCCGCCTATATGTAAATAAGCGAGGGGCATTAAAATACATTGTGATGGACAGACTAGGGATTGGTGATCAGTATTTGGTATTGATGAGATGGTATATGTCATGACATGTTTAGACCATTAAAAATAATCTATTGATTATACTCATGAGTTATGGTACAGGGACAACCAAACGGGAAGCGTTTGAAATGCATGGGAAAAACAGGAAGTGTTTTATTATAATTATGCATTTACGCTTTACCTTCAATTATTATTGCTCATGTTTGGGGGTTGTCCTTGTAGGTACACGTTTGGCATGATAGAAGGGCTAGACGGGTTGAGATGGTGAGCTTGTTGCAGAATTCTTTTGAGGCAGAAAGGACAGGATTATTTTGGATAGTATCTACTCTAGGAGTAGTATAAAACTATAGTTGAACACATTCATTGATTGGAATGTAATTAATCCATTTGGTAGTCCTTATTTTTGGCATGTAATGCTTAAGCTCGTAGACCAACACGTTCTTTCACACTCTGATCTTTTATATTAGCTCTATTATGCCTTGATTCTGCACTTAAGGATTAGGGTCCTTACATTAGTGGTATCAGAGCAGTGGTTAGAGAACCCGGGAACGAGTGAAGGGTAGCCTTAGCATGATTGGCTAGGTGCTTACATTTGAAGCATGTTTATGCATGTGGTGCATATTAATGTATATCCTGTTATACTAACGTGCTTATATCATTCCTGTTATCTAACGGCATAACATATATATTGCTTTGGAATTGTTGTTAACATTTGTGTTACAGCATGGCTGCTAATGAGGAAGTTGGCGATGTTGGTAGTGTGAACGCAAGTATTGGACAGGCAAACCCTCTACCTCCACCGGCCGTAGGCATGGAACCCGTAGCTCAGTTATTACTACCGGGTGAGATCAGTTTGACGCAATTTCTGTCTTACCATCCGCCCCGGTTTGAGGGGACAGAGTCCGGAGAAGAGGCTGAAGAGTGGCTGGAAAGACTTGAACAGATCTTTGTATCGGTTCCTTGTGCTGTTACAGCTTGGCTGAGGCTGGCGGAGTTTCAGTTAGCTAAGAAACCTCTAATGTGGTGGAGGAGCACGGTGATGGAGCTAAGAGCACTAGGTGCTGTGATTGATTGGACACTCTTCAGGACTAGGTTTCTGAACCGGTACTTCTCCGCAGCGGCGAGACAGACGAAGGAGGACGAATTTACAAGTTTGAAACAGGGGAACATGACGGTGTCAGACTATGCCACGCGGTACTCTTCGTTGCTGAGGTATGTTCCCCACATTGCCACTAATGGGCACGCAAAGATGAGGAATTTTATGAAGGGGTTGCGACCGGAGTTCTATGACCGGGTTATCACCAATAACCCAACTTCTTTTGAAGATGCTCTCACAAGGGCGGAGCTTGCCGAGCTTCGGGTGGGAGCTTATACTAGTGCTATGCCACCACCAGTACCGCAACAGAGGCAGACTAATGACAGCTTGAGGCCCCGAGGAGAGCCATTTAAACCTCGTGGTGCCTCTTCATCTTCGCAATTTGGTGGAAAGAAATTCTTTGGACAGAAGCAGGAGGGCAAGAAGGGCAATTGGTCGGCCAATCGAGGGTCTTCACAAGGGAATAGGCCGGGAGAGCCGAGGTGCGACAATTGTGGAGGACCACATTCTTCAAGCAAGTGCCCTGCCTGTTATATCTGTGGCAAGATGGGCCACATCGCTCGGTATTGCCCCACCCGGGGAGGACAGTCAGAGTTCCAGAGCAACCGGCAGAGATATGAGGATAGGACAGTGCAGCAGCAGAGGCAGCAGTTTGGGCCTCGACCATCGGGAGGTCAGACAGTGGGACCGCCCCAGGGGCAGGTGTATGCACTGACCAGAGAGCAGGCCCAGGCAGCCCCAGAGGAGGTGATCGCCGGTACGTGTCATTTATTTACGTACCCTGCTTTTATTTTGATCGATACAGGTGCCTCCCACTCTTTTGTATCGGTGGGTTTTGTGGAAAGACACCATATGCGCATGTCTTCTTTACCCACGCCTCTCTTGGTCTCGACACCCACTGGAAGAAATATCGTTGCTGATCAGTTTATGGCAGACTGCCTCATTTATTTTGAGGGCAACGAATTGATGTCAGACTTGATTGTGTTGGGCATGTCAGAATTTGACTGCATCTTGGGTATTGATATTCTGAACAGATATCAGGCAGTGGTAGATTGCCGGCAGAGGACAGTGAAGTTCAGACCTGAATTGGGCAGTCAGTGGACTTTCTATGGCAACGGTTCTCGTGCGAAGATTCCGTTGATTTCAGCGATCAAGATGACTCAGTTGTTGGAACGTGGCCACACGGGCTATCTCATTTATGCCGTGGACACGTCTGGGAAGAATAAAGAACTAAGAGTTGAGGATGTGCCAGTGGTAGCAGAGTTTGCTGATGTATTCCCAGAAGAGATCCAGGTTTCCCACCGGCTAGGGAAGTTGAGTTTGGGATCGAGCTGTTGCCAGGGACATCCGCTATCTCTCGTGCACCTTATAGGATGGCACCGGCTGAGTTGAGAGAGTTGAAAGAACAGTTGCAGGATCTCCTTGACAAGGGATATATAAGCCCGAGCGTGTCGCCATGGGGCGCACCAGTTCTCTTTGTGAAGAAGAAGGACGGCTCGATGCGGTTGTGCATCGATTACCGGCAACTGAATAAGGCTACAGTGAAGAACAAGTATCCTCTTCCAATGATAGATGACTTGTTTGATCAGTTGCAAGGTACCAGGGTGTATAGCAAGATTGATTTGAGATCCGGGTATCATCAGATTCGAGTCAGAGAGGAAGATGTGCAGAAGACAGCATTCCGGACCCGATATGGACATTATGAGTTCCTAGTGATGCCGTTCGGCGTGACGAATGCTCCAGCAGTCTTTATGAGTCTGATGAACAGGGTGTTTCAGCCGTATCTTGATCAGTTCGTCATCGTGTTCATCGACGACATTCTCATCTACTCCCGGAGTGAGGAAGAGCATGTGAAACACTTGAGGACAGTGCTTCAGATTCTCAGAGAGCATCAGTTGTATGCTAAGCTCAGTAAGTGTGAATTTTGGCTGAGCAGTGTAGTGTTTCTGGGGCATGTCATATCGAGCAGCGGGATATCTGTGGATCCCAAGAAGATTGAAGCTGTGATGGAGTGGGCTACCCCCACTTCTGTGCCTGAGATCCGGAGTTTTCTTGTCTTGGCCGGGTATTATCGACGCTTTGTCGAGGGCTTTTCGAAGATTGCCAAGCCGCTGACGCAGTTGACTCAGAAGGGAGTGCCTTTCTTTTGGTCAAAAGCTTGTGAGGAGAGCTTCCAGGAATTAAAGCACCGGTTGACGACGGCGCGAGTGTTAGTGATCCCTACGGAGAACTCCAGATTTGTTCTGTATACTGACGCATCACTTCAGGGCCTTGGGTGTGTTCTGATGCAAGATAAGCATGTGGTAGCTTATGCATCGAGGCAGTTGAAGCCGCATGAGACCAGATATCCAGTTCATGACTTGGAACTGGCGGCTATCATCTTCGCCCTGAAGATTTGGAGGCATTATTTGTATGGTACTTCATTTACCATTTACACGGATCACAAGAGCCTCAAGTTTTTATTCACTCAGGCAGAGCTGAACATGAGGCAGAGGAGGTGGATGGACCTACTCAAGGACTATGATTGCGAGATAGAGTACCATCCCGGGAAAGCCAATTTGACAGCAGACGCTTTGAGCCGGAAAGTGAGGAGTTCTGCTGAGGACGTCATCCATTTGTCGGCTATGATGACCTCCTATTGCCATCTGGGCTATGATTTCGACATTGATGTATCACATGTGTATGTCTCGACCTTGCTAGCTGAGCCAGATATCTATGAGAACATCAGGAGAGCTCAGAGGTCAGATGATGAGGTTCAGAGGTGGTTATCTTTAGTACATCTTGGTCAGCCAACGAAATTCAGAGTGGCCGATGACGGGTCTTTGAGATTGGGGAACCGTTGGGTGGTTCCGAGTACGCCGGAGTTGCGTAAGGGGATCTTGGAGCGAGCTCATAGTAGCAGACTCAGCATCCACCCAGGCGGGAAAAAGATGTATAAAGATCTGCGTGGCCAGTTTTGGTGGAAAAGGATGAAGAGTGATGTCGTCGCTTTTGTAAAGAGGTGTTTGATCTGCCAGCAGGTTAAGGCAGAGAGACAGAGACCTGGCGGCGAGTTGCGAAGCTTGGAGATACCGAAGTGGAAGTGGGAGCACATTTCCATGGACTTCGTGACTCATTTGTCGATGAGTGCTTCAGGCTTCGATGCTATTTGGGTGATCGTGGATCGATTGACTAAGGTAGCTCATTTTATCCCCTATAGCATGACTTTCACCTTTTTGAGGATGGCGCAGTTATATATTAGAGATGTGATGAGATTGCATGGGATCCCCGTTTCCATAGTGTCGGATCGAGATCCGCGATTCACATCTCATTTCTGGGAAGGCCTTCAGTCAGCCTTGGGAACTGAAGTCAGATTGAGCACTGCTTATCATCCTCGGACGGATGGCCAGACCGAGCGCACTATTCAGACGCTCGAGGACATGCTGAGAGCTTGTGTTTTGGAGTTCGATGCCTCTTGGCAGGATTCAGTGCCTTTGGTAGAGTTTTCTTATAACAATAGCTACCAGGCGAGTATTCAGATGGCTCCGTTTGAAGCTCTTATGGCAGACGGTGTAGATCACCCTTGTGTTGGGATGATTTGGACCGTAAATCGGTCGGAGGACCGGAGTTGATTCGGGAGATGGAAGAAAAGATAAAGACGATAAGGCAGAAAATGAAAGCGGCCCAGGACAGACAGGCAGCTTATGCAAATAAACGTCGGAGACCGTTGGAATTTCAGTTGGGAGATAAGGTCTTTTTGAAGATCTCGCCTTTCAGAGGCGTTGTGCGATTTGGGATGCGCGGGAAACTGTCTCCGAGGTATGTTGGACCGTACGAGATTTTGCAGCGCATTGGCACCTTAGCTTACCGACTAGCTCTGCCGCCTTCTTTATCTGGTATACATGATGTGTTTCATGTATCGATGCTGCGGAAGTATGAGCCGGATCCATCTCATGTGTTACAGCCTTCTGAGGTTCAGTTGGAATCCGATGTGTCTTATGTGGAACGGCCTGTCAGAATTCTGGATCGAGCAGACCGTAAACTTCGGAACAAAGTGATACCGATGGTAAAGATTCAGTGGGATCGCAGGGGTGTCGAGGAGGCTACGTGGGAGACGGAGCGGCATATGGTGCAGCACTACCCGGAACTATTCTCTGGTATGTGATTATGTTTAGTTTCTTTTGGAGTAAGTGCATGAGATTTCGAGGACGAAATCTTATAAGTAGGGGAGTATTGTGATATCCCTGAAATGGTTATTTACATTTGGGCATTAATTGTGCTTATATGATTAATTATGGTGGTAATTAATTATGTGTTGGAATTATTATGTTGAAATGTTTAGTCACATGGTAGATGTGATTGGGTTGCATTTCAGGGTGCATGTGATGCGTGTTAGATATCTGGGGTGTTTTAATGACTTCATGTGTGGGTAGTCATTTTTGAGGAAACATGCATTTATTTGTAATTGTGGAGCATAGTGGTGTTATGCTTTTAAATATCATGTTGGGGTGTTTTATACACCGTGGTATTGTGGGATGCACCCTATTTTAATTAAACCCAATCCCCTTTTATACCCAAATCCCACCTTTACCAATTCATTTTACTTTACCAAAATCAATTCCCACACAAACCCTTCCCCTCATTTTCGAGTTCCAGCTTTGGGGTGAAGAGAAGTCCTTGCAAAATCTTGATTTGTGGAGTTTATTGGGTGATTTGAGATCCCCAAGAGGTATGGATACCTCATGGTTGTTTTTGTAAGGTTTTGTTTAAGTTTGGTATGATTTTGAAGGATTTTAAAATGGGTTTGTTTTGGGTTGTTGTGGTTTTGGTTGTATGTTGGATTTATACTTGTTTTGAAGTATATTTTGGTGGTTTATGTTGTATTAGATGTTGTTGGTTTGTTGGGTTAAGTGTTGGTATGGATTGGAAGGATTTTGGGTGCAAAAATGGTGAAAATCGCGACTCTGCGCGAGGCGATCGATCGCCTGAAAAGAGGCGACCGATCGCCATGGGACAGTAGGCTTTTCGAAGGATAGGCGATCGATCGCCTAAAATGAGGCGACCGATCGCCGAGAGGCAGTAGCCAAATCAAAGGATAGGCGATCGATTGCCATGTTTGGCGCGATCGATCGCCGCAGTGGAAATTTTGAGGCGACCGATCGCCTGAGGGAAGCGATCGATCGCCGCCTGTGGATTTTTGGGAAATGATTTCTTTTGTCAAATTTTTGGTATTTGGCTATTATTTGGCTTCTAATATGGGTTGTGTGATTGTGTAGAACCATCCCAGGTAGCAACGCAACCAAGGAACTGAAGCCATATCAAATCCACTTTTGGGAAGGTACGTAGTGGACGTACGGGCACCCAACGGTACATGTATCTTATATACTCATTGTTTATGCATTGTGGATGCGAGTATATATGTGGTATTGCATTGTGGATGCAAATACATGTTATGCATGATGTTTATAGATGCATATGATGATTATTGGTGCACATCCCATGAGTCGTGGTAATCCCTTGATGATTTTAATGCTTGCCGCTATTTGTTTGGTTCCGCTAAATGTGAAGCGAGGGGTGGGAGCGCCGCATGTCACATTTGAGCGTGGTTATCATATAGGGCGAGGAAAGGGTATTTACCGCTCAATGTGAGGCGAGGGGTGGGAGTCCCGCATGTCCATTGAAGCGAGGTTATCCTATGCCGCCTATATGTAAATAAGCGAGGGGCATTAAAATACATTGTGATGGACAGACTAGGGATTGGTGATCAGTATTTGGTATTGATGAGATGGTATATGTCATGACATGTTTAGACCATTAAAAATAATCTATTGATTATACTCATGAGTTATGGTACAGGGACAACCAAACGGGAAGCGTTTGAAATGCATGGGAAAAACAGGAAGTGTTTTATTATAATTATGCATTTACGCTTTACCTTCAATTATTATTGCTCATGTTTGGGGGTTGTCCTTGTAGGTACACGTTTGGCATGATAGAAGGGCTAGACGGGTTGAGATGGTGAGCTTGTTGCAGAATTCTTTTGAGGCAGAAAGGACAGGATTATTTTGGATAGTATCTACTCTAGGAGTAGTATAAAACTATAGTTGAACACATTCATTGATTGGAATGTAATTAATCCATTTGGTAGTCCTTATTTTTGGCATGTACTGCTTAAGCTCATAGACTCAACACGTTCTTTCACACTCTGATCTTTTATATTAGCTCTATTATGCCTTGATTCCGCACTTAAGGATTGGGGTCCTTACATAAAGACTACTTGATTTGTGTTTGCAAGTGGCTATGATAGTGGAGAAGAGTGTGCAAGTGAGCTTATACTTATGTTAGTGTATAACTTGAGCTATTATGAGTTTACATTAATTGGATCTATAATTTGTGCATGACACTTGCATGTTTAAAATTGTTGAGGCTTAAAGTGAGGATAAGTTAGTTTGTTATGATACTATGAGCCAACAAAAAGATTATAGTTTTATCTGATTTACTCGTGGCCGAGTAAAGATTAAGTAGGGGGAGTTTGATGTGACTACGATTTGGTATGTTTTGATGGTTAATTTGATACATATGCTACATAATAGTACATTTATGTAAATGTAGGTGGAATAGAAAGAAGTCGAGCTAACAAGGGCGAATAAGGAGCAAGAAATGCATTGGAGTTGGCAAGGGATCAAAGTAGACCAAGAAAAGTGCATAAAAGTGGACAAAGGACCAGATTGATCGCCAAACAAGCACCGATTGGAGCAACAAAAATTATATCTCGACGATCGATCGGCACGTTGTCGCGATCGATCGACGAGACACATTGAAAAAAAAGCGAAGACTTGCGATCAATCGACAAAAGACCGCGATCGATCGTCAATGTTTGAAAAATAAATGGCGATCGATCACTAGCCATCCAGGATCGATCGCTAGCAGAGTTCGGAAATAACAAGGAAACTTGATTTTACCATATTTTGAAGATTCTATCTTCCAAGCTTCCCCTACACTATAACTCAAAAATTTGCCTCCATTCTGAATTATTTGGACTTTAAATTAGTTTTATATTTTTTTCTCTCAACTTTAGAAGAAGAGCTTGAATATTCAAAGCACGGGGATGGAAGTGACACTCCGGAATCGTGCTACTCCTTAGTAATTCTTTCTTTGCTTGTTGGTTTAATGCTTTCTAGATTAAGTTTTATTATTTTTGATTTAGTCAGATTGGCTATACTATTCTGATTCTTGGTTGAAGGAAGACAATACCTTGAGATTTATGTTTTTCAAGAGATTAATGTTTTTATTGATTTTTATTGAGTATCAAGTGTTTTTCTATGATTTGTTGCCATGATTGTTTTGTTTTGATTATAAGATTACACATCTAATGATTTTTACATACAATCTAATGATTGGCCTTTGAAGCAACTAAGATTAATGATTGTCTGTTGTTGGTGTTGTTAACTTCTTAGGAAAAACGCTTGACTAGTTTAAACATAGACGCTTGGATTATGTTGTCTAAGTTTCATCGTTCTTATAGTTTTGAAAGCTATTGTTAACAATAATCTTAATTGTTGTTGTTTTGATTGATTTAACGATACGGGTTAACTTGGAACAGTTGTGCTATTTTAACTTAGCATAAGATAAGATAGGAGTTGAATCTCTAATGGTGACTATTCAAGTAAAAATTAAATCTTTTGTGATAATCGATGATTGAATGCATAATTCCAAGGTAGAGTCGACTGAAAACCAAGAATCGCTTGTTTCTGATAAGTTACTTCAACTAGTTTAAATTTGCATATTAGTTTAACTCTTAGATTTTTCGTAGTAGAAATTTAATTAATTCCAAAACCCCCTTTTTATATTTGTTTGCATAATTAACACAAAAATACATCATTCATCATGTGATCGATTTCTACTCACGCTACTACATTATTTACTGTTATTAACTTGAGAGGATTAATTTGGGCATACACGATAAACGCTACCATCTAGCAACAGAGTATTCATGTTTAATACCAAGATCATCTAGATATGATTCGAGTGTCTAATTGGTAAATTTAGTACCCTTGTCATTAGGAGTTCTATCTATCACACACAACTTCTCGTTTTGTAGTCTCTTCAGTAGTTTGATCAGCTTTGAAGTAGCCTAATCTTTGCCACTTAGAAACAGGACCCATGTAAAACAAGAGAAATCGTCTATTAACGCTAGGTTATACTTAATTTCCCTAGACTTGTTACTGTTATAGGACCAAAGAGATCCATGTGCAGCAACTCTAGGCATCGATACGAAGATTCGCTACATTTATTCTTAAAGGTAGATCTTATCTGCTTACCAAGTTGGCATGTTGAACAAATCTCATCTTTTGAGAACTCTATCTATGGCAATACATCAACTAAATCATGCTTATGTAGACTGGCAATAGTTTTAAAATTTAGATGACTCAAACGCTTGTGTCAAAGCCAATTTTTGGAATTATTCAAGGCAACATAGCAGGTAAGTGAGGCTGGTTGATCAAAATTTCAATCAATCTTATATGTGTTATCATGTCTTTTACCTACAAGCAGTATATTACCATCAGTAGATCTTATTGTGCAAGAGTGCTGGTTGAATTCTACTGAATGTCCATTATCACATAGATGACTAATGCTAATCAGGTTGTAGCATAGATTTTCAAATAACAGGACATCTTTAATAGTAATTTTACCATGGATAATCTTACACTTACCACGGTTCTACATTTCGCGTTGTCACCGAACGTTATTCTTGGTCCAGTAGAATCTACTAACTCAGAGACATACATTTCCTATCACATGTCTAGAGCATCCATTATCTATAAACAACTCTGAGATCTGAACTAGCTGGATCCTAGATCTCTGCAATTAAAGCGATGAAAGCATTGATACTCAATCATACTTGGGTCAAGACAAGTAGCCCTTTCGGAACCCACACTTGGACAACCCTGCACCTATTGTGTCTGTGTGTGTCCTGAAATGTGTGTGCAAAAGATGGTGATGGTGTTCTAGGGCGTTGTGTGTGATATTGAGTGTATGCGTGTTGTTTTGGTTTTTGATTCCTGTTTGGAAGCATATATCTCTTCTGGACAAGCATAAAATTATTATACCAGTTAGGTTTTGCCTCTCTGTTTGTCTGACCTGTAGGTTTGTGTCCATTAGTGGACTTATGTACTGGTCTGAGCTTCTCTACTGGCTTGTCGTAACCAGTACCTTTGTATGATGCCTGTTCCTTAACGAGTATTGGCTTGACAGGTTCCATCTCTAACTCATTTGGTTCATATACGGTGATGGATCTAACAAAGTTCATTGTTTGAAGCTTGTTTTTCACCCGACGTGGTTGAGACCGTGTTCTAAAAGCGTTACTGTCGTAGTCGTTATGGCCTATGCCATCAAGATGACCAGTATGCTTAATCAACTCTAGTATTTTGTCTTTCTTACCGGCTGATGTGTTCCATGCACGTACCAAGTTGGTAAGTTTTTGGTATGCGCATTTCTTCGTCCATTTCATTTTCGAGTAGAGTATTCCAGCTCCCTTGATTGTTCACAATCAAGTTTACTGTCTTGCTGTTTGACTTGGCTTGTATTTTCAGTCTTGTAATTCTCAAAGGACTCATACACCCGTTGATTCTCATTTATCATGTCATGTAGAGCGGTGGTGAGTTCAGTATGGGTGAATTCAGAAAAGTTAGAATCAGATACCTCACTGTCATCATTGGCCATGAGACAGTGGACTGCTTTATCTTCACTTTCGCTTGAGGAGCTTGTTGATTCTTCTGACATTGAGTCTGATCAACCCACTTACTCTTGTTCTCCTCAGCAACAAGTACTTTTTAATCTTTATCTCTTCTGAATGACCTTCTCTTCTTCTTAGACTTCTTGTAATCCTTAGAGTTCTTTCTCTGATCATCACTCTTTGGCTTGGTGCAATCAGCGATAAAGTGTCCTGACTTTTGACAATTAAAACAATCGCGTTCATCTTCATATGACTTCTCTTTGGTTTTGAATTTTCTAAGAGATGGTTGATACTCCATGTGGCTCTTCTTCATGAACTTGCCAAACTTCTTTACGAACATGGCCATTGTATCGGTGCAAATCTGTTCAGATGTCTTGTCTACTGCGGTAGGTTGAGTTTCTGCAGTAGCAAGAGCCTTGATTGGTTGACTAGTACTGGGTTTATCATGACTCGGATTCCCATTTCTAACTCATAAGCTTTCAGATCGGCAAATAGATCATGCAAATCCATCTTATTCAAATATTTGGATTCTCTCATGGCTATGGTCTTCATATCTCATTCTCTTGGAAGACCTCTCATGACTTTTAGAGTAACTTCTTTGTTCGAGAGCTCTTTACCCGAGCTGTTGAGTTTGTTGATAACTCATGTCACTCTTTCATCATATTCGTTGAGAGTTTCTCCAGGCATAATCTTGATGTTCTCGAACTTTTGTAGAGCAACAATAAGCTTGTTTTCTTTCTTCTGATCATTTTCTTCACACAGTTGTGCGATCTTTTCCCAAATATCTTTTGCGATAGGACACATCTTGATTTCATTGAACATGTTTTTGTCAAATGTTTTGAATAATATGTTCTTAGCCACGTTATCCAAGTTTTCGCCTTTTTCTTTTCTTGATTTGTCCAGGATGTTCTATCATTTTCAACCATCTGAGGTTCACTGCCAGAGATAGCCACGACTGTATTGACTTTCATGATCTTCATTGGTCCGTCAATAATAACGTACCACATATCATCATGTTGAGCAATTAGATGTGCTTGCATTCGAATTCTCCGATCATCATATTCATCATTCTTTAACATTGAAACCTTGTTGAATGAGGCCATCGGTTCTGGTGTTGTTGCAGTTGAGGAGATCTGCTCTGATACCACTTGTTAGGATCTGGGTATTGTTTAGAATGGGGGTTGAATAAATACTAGGCTCAAATTTTCGTTTCTTAAAATACAGCAGATTGTTAAGTAAAGGCAGTGGACAACTAAAAAGATAGTGTGAAATGTGTCTACTGGACTTGTGAGTTATGACCTGATAGACAAAAGTAAAGGGGCGGTAAAGTAAGTGCGGTAAAGTAAAAAGACATTGATTGTTTCTGGAAGTTCGAAGCACAAACCGTTTATACGTCTCCCCTTCTTCCTTTGCAGGAAGGTTTCGCTAGAAGACTTTGGTTTATACTATTACACCAATATACAATCCACTTAGGCTAATATAACAAATATGGCCTAAACTCCTAGATCACACAATTCACTAGGATTCAGAACTAACTTCGGATAATACAATGAATATCCTAATACTCTTTCGAATAATAAAGTTGTTATCGCTTTGAAGTTCTTTGAGCAGTAGACTTAATGTTTTGATCTTCAAGATCACTTTGAAGCTTTCTGAGTGTTAGATTGTCAGAGTGTTGGAGCTTTTGATTCAGAGTGTAAGCGAGAGTTTCTTCAAGCTCCAAGTTGTCGTATTTATAGGCTCGCAAGTTCAACAGCAACATTTCTCTATATGGAAATGATTGCTTTAAATCTTCCTTTGATTATCGTCCAAAATCCTTTTTTTCTTCTTTCCATATCCGTAAACAACAGCTAGTAATTCTGGCGTAAATGGTGGCGCTAACAGTGTAGTGCCTCTCCTTTGTCAGACATAACTTGTCTTGTTCGGGGACCATCCAAGTTATGTTCGACGATCATCTACTGTCCTCTGAAAGTGACTTAGTTTACTGGGCATAAGTCATCTTTCCTTGTTATTAGTCTTTTCCAGTAAGCTTCTTCCAGTAAGCATCTTTTGACTTTGCGGTAGACTTGTTGAAGCGGTAGACGTTTTTGCTCGGTTACTTCCAGTAGGCCTTCTGGGTCAGTAAGTTTCCTCCAAAGATAGCGGTAACTGTTTTGAGACAGTAGACGATGGTTGATGCGTTAGACCTTGTTATCACCAAAACTTAGAAGTCTTCCAACACATACTATTAATTTTCTTACATTTTAGAAAATTAACATCGATTAAGTCCCATTAGACATTGGCCTTTTTGGTTATACAAGTATTAAACAGCCCCCAATAACTAAAATTTCATAAATAAAAATTTCATGATATAATTTTTCAGCAAACATAATTTCCATTTTAGATTTCGGGCCAAGCATTTTATATCCTCTCGATCTTTATGGGGTAAATCATTTTTAACTACGTATTTGAGAAATTAGAATCGTTTACTCCAAAAATGGCCATTTTGCTCAAATTTAGTGCTAAACATATTTATTCATTATTGTATAATTTAACGATTGCTCTTTTACAAAAAAACATTTAACTTATAGTAATAATATAACCCAAATCTTTTAAATCGTACAACAGCCCAAACACAGTGTTCGACTGTTGTCTTTCCAGAGACAATTATTGCATCCAACAATCCACCTCCCAATAATTGAACTCCTTGCAATCCATGATAATCGAAAATATGACATTGACTCTGATAACAATTGTACGTTCAAAAGTTTGACGCTTATCAAAAATTATAGCTGGTAGTAAACATACAATTCAAATCTTTAAATCGATACAATAACCCACGTGACACGATTCAACTGCTCTCCTTACTGAGCAAAACGATTATCGTATAATTCCATTATGATAATTTTGATTGAAGCCAAAAAATGCCAATCGTAAACAGAACTACTGCTTTTGTCAATATTGATAAAAAGAAGATGTTGATTTAAATGGAACATTCATCAAGTTGATAAGCAAGACATTAATGTCACAAAATTTAGGTGTCATTATATTATGAAATTGATTAAAGCAAGCAAATATTAGAAGTATATGTTCTCTTTCTCAAAAAAAAAAAAAAAAGCAAATTCTCTCTTATCTTGAGTTGGATTATTCCTTTGAGACATTTGTAATTTTTTTCTCAAAATTAATTTTTATTTGTTATATTTATTAATCTTCGATGTTATCTTCCTTTTAGCAAATTCTTATTTTATATGCTTTTGTGAATAAAAAAAACAATAACTTTTTTTATGAATAAATCATTATATTCATTTAATAAAAGAATGTGAAATTATATTTAAAATTTGATCCATCTATTTTTTTATTTATGGGGTAATCCATTTATATAGTATTTAACTCATGGAGGAGCAAGCATTCAATCAAATCGAAGTAACCGATCAAATAAACTTTTCTCAATAATTTAGTTTAATGATTTCAATAAAGACGGGAATCATAATTTCCGAGACAAATTAATATTTTTTCTATAACTATATCAAAAAATACATGTGTACCCAATAAAACTTTAAATCGAAATAACTAACTTAAAGAACACAACATAATTCAACAAGGTATGAAATTTGTATTTTTAAGAAATTAAAAGGACATTAAGTCTCATGAAGGACTCAGAAAAATACTTGTATATACCCGATTCAACAAATCTTAAACAAAAATATACATAAATTAACATACCAACTATTTTAGACCAATCATATTGAGCTGATTCCTAAGCTATACCCAAACCAAATTCATACGAGTATTTTCCTGGCGCACATGACATGAGGAATTCTTGCAATTTCCAACAGATTCCACAGGCAGTAAACCCTGGCATTTTTTGTCATATTAATTCACCTACTATCTCAGTAGGTGTGTCATTTGAATACATTGATTATATGTATTAATTTTACTTTTTGACATTTTATAACTTCCTAATGTTACTTTTTATGGAAAATGATCCAGAATGTACCTGAACACAATACGAGATTTTATACAAGCTTAATTTTATAGAACACAATTTTCTTGAGCAATGAATTATTAGAACGATGCTAATCTGTACATTAAACTCAAGTAGGATCTAAATTTGAGTGAACTGAAAGTTACAAGAAGATCGTAATTAAGCTTGTCACTGTCAACTGAAGCATACAAATACTATCCATCTGCGTTCCTCTTCCTTACATGCCCCTAGTTTTTGGCATGCGACATCTATTAAGTATATAAAAAACGAATAAGGTGAAATGTACTCCATTTCCATTGAGCAACAAGCATCAGCAGATGAAGTAAGTGCGAGTTCCGTCCAACTAGAGCATTGGAAAGTCAGCATGAATGCGCAGCTAGCTGATTGAGTTGTTGAAGAATTCTGCCGGTATGGATGGAGGGCAGTACTTCTTTGCTACAAACTTGTACTGATTCATGAAGGAAGGAAAACACTGTGTTAGGATCGATCAGCCAACCTTATAGTGTATGTAGAATCTCGAAACAAAACAAAGCCAATAGTTGCAGCGCTAATTCTTTAACGACACATAAAGTGAAGTGTTAACCATGGATACCATAATCTAAAACATGCTATATTCTTTCCTGTCATTACTAATATTTGATAGGAAATGCACCAGTTATGATGTAAGAAACTCTGCTTACCTTATGCTGGCTATATTTCTCTCTAATGGCCGGTAGATTAGAATTTTGGTTATTGCAGCAAAGACCGTGTAGTGCACAAACACAATCATGTAAATCAGAGACCTGGTAAAGTGTATAATGTTGGAGGGTCGGATTCTGCATTCGACAATAAAAGAGGTCAAATATTGCTATTCACTAAAATCTTTGGTAGAATAAGGTGAAAACAAATCCCAAATACATTGTTTGGGAAATTGGTCAATTATTTAACGACATACCCAAGGCTTCTTGGAGGGGATAAGAATAAACTTTGCCAAGAAGATTGAAGAAGCTGCTATCAATGATGGGGCAAAACAAAGCATATTATACTCTATAAGAGATAATTCTGCAATGTAGTTGGCCAAGCACTCCAACTGCAGCAATGGAGCCTGGGATGACAGCATTTTGAAGAATCATATTAATCTATTGCTCCTGTAATAATGGGATGATGCATATATTCATGGAAATGATGAGTTCAAATTTTAATGGATCTGACAGAAAGTTAGTTGGCAATGGCATTAAGCATTCAAAAAGAAAAGAAATGCATGGGACACACATTTCTCAAAATTCCGGACTAAGTGAGATGCAGTTCGGTATGTAAAATAAGAATTATCCAAAGTATTGATACCTCATTAATGCCCTGTGCAACACGAACAAATCTCCTAGAATAGATTATAAAATAAAAAGAATCAGCACCAAACATATTAATATAATAGAATTCTTTCAGCTCATAAATCAAAGGATCACCTTAAGAAGCATTTAGCTGTAGGTGCTGTCATCTCAAATTTCAGGTAATTCAATACAGCGGATTCCATTTGCAAGACCTGATTTTAAAGTGCTTAAAATTATGCAATTACTCATAGAAAGGTTCTCCAAAGAAGAAATTGAAAGGGAAAAAATACCTCTTCCTTGAAGTATGTGTTGTCAGTAATGTAACAGAACTCTTCAACCTGAGGAGCACAAATCTCTTCATATTTGCTGCAATGTGAAAGTTCATATTTCTAACGTCATGTAGGAATTCATGAGATGGCATTATGGCAGCAGAGGGGGAGAGAAAAGGCAATAATAATACGAAGATGTGTAGAGACAGGAAAGATGTAGCTTACGAAGCAATCATCATGCAAACCACACCAAGCAACTGCAACCTTTGCCTATCCATAACATTTCCCGAAAGATAACGATCTAAATAGTTAACAGTGAGATATAATGTGTCAGGAACAAGCCTGTACTCCTCCGCAACCTGAAAAAATTCATTGTTAGACAAAATATTCTCGAAAGCAACACCAATTAGCATAGCTAAAAGAGTATTAGACTACTTAACAAAACAAACATGTTTACACAGTAATAGTACGAGAAAAGAGAAAAGGAAAAGCAATGAGACCTCAACAAGCCAATCAACAAGAATCGCTCTCATGCTACTATTGATGTCCTTTTGGATCCTTTCTATGAAGTTGGTAGCTGGCCTTTTCTTTGCCTAATATACAAATATAGACATTGTGTTGGTAAGGCAACAAATTCATAGCTTCGTATGCTTAAAATTTCTATACCTCAGATTCCCTTAGGTGCTTGTAAATATCACAAGCAATGGTTGCACATAATTGTGGATCATCCAGATTCTCATCAGCATCAACTATCTTATCATTTGATTCTATAGATGCAAGTATGTCTCGTTTGCATGCATTCCCTGTGAGCATCCAAAAGACAATATAGCTTACACACAAATCCATAAGATTCTCCCAAAGAAATTCTATATGATTGACAGGTTTGTAAACTAGAACGTCAAAATTATACGAATCGAACAAGGTAAATAAAGAAAAAAATATAAAAGCGGTGGTGCACAGATCAAAGTACAAAACCTGCTATATCTAGGTGCTCTGAAATGCAAAGAATGTCGGAGGCCTTGCGCTCGATTGAATCAAGAGCTGCTATTTCATTAGTATCCATGTATTGCAATATCCGGGCTGTTCAAAGAATCGCAAGTTGACATAGATTCATCCATGGAAACAGAGAATCCATCAGATTGATCTGGGCAAGCATTAATGTTTTGTGAAACGGACACCACATTCGTCTTGGAGAGAAACGCGTCACTTTTTGGAAAGGAAATAGCTTTCGTCGAAGCATCGTCATTCTGTTTTATTAACGAGGATGGAGGCAGAGTAGCCCCCGAAAAGTTCACATTCGTGGAAGACAAAGAACCCTTCCTGATGCTTGCGAGTTTTACCGTACAAGGTACCTACAAAATTGAAATAGGAATTCAAATTCATCATGTTTATCACAATCCGTAACCTATCATACTTCCTTTATTCATAGCAGATTGTCAGGTCCAAACTTGACAACATGCAATTTCTCAAATAGATAAAATCTCACTCACGATTCAAGGATTATATGTTGCCGACACTTCCCATTTTAAATAGTTAATAGTACACAATGCAAAAATATATGTTTCAAATCACTTACTTGTGCATGACCATTCTATACAGAAAGAAGAAGAGGAAGAAATGTGTTTCAAAGATTTTAAAATGTTTACACAAGAAAACAGAGGATAGGCTTGAGACATTGTCAAAGCTTACTTAAATTCTTTTTAATCCAGAAAAAAGGTTGAGCAAGTCGAAAGTAACATTTCAAATTAGAGCTCTCACAGTAAGAAACGGAAAAAAAATAATTAAAATATCCAGAAATATCAGGCAACAAATGCTATTCCCAGAACAAAAAATTGATCAAACCCTGATTGAATTCTCCAATTCATTGTTATTCTTCAAGGAAACACTATCACTCGGCCTTCCCTCCAAAGGAAAAATCTTCGAAATTTTGAACAACTAATTGAAATCAAAAGGCGAAATCGCCGAACACGAAAGAAGCTTACCATGCACGTATACAGATTCATGCCTTCCATGGTTCCCTTTTACATGTGATTTAATACTTTTTCTTTAAAGAAAACTGTAGGGGAAAACCCCAATAACTCACACATTCTAGCTACAGAAATTCAAGATTGAAAATTCAAAATGATTTTGAAATGATAAGAAAAAATGTGGAATCATATCAACAATCCCACTTTACGTGCATAACAACGATGTACAGCAAAAACCCAGATTATATCAACAATAACACAGAAAAAAATAGTAACCAACAACAAAGCGTACAATTTTAGATGATTCTGGTGGGCAACCCCGATTAGGGTTGATAATCCCAGAGCCATGCTTATGATTAGTGATATTACTGAGCGCCAGTCGCTTTTTCCCCGCCGCCCCCGGCGCAACCTTCCCAAGATTTTCCGCCGCCGATGTTGAAGCGTGACGCTTTGCCAGAGAAGACTTCGTCTCCAACGTCACCGACCTCCTTCCTCCGGCAGCACTCGGCATGATTATCGATAATACCCTACGATAACAACAATGGCGAGAAAATGAAAATTCAACTGAAAAATTCAACCGAAACAAGAACGAATCCGAATTATTAGAGTAGATAATTGAATTCGAATTATGAAATCAATCAGGGGTTTAGATTATTCACAATATATTGGGGCTTAATTATGGCTTTGAGGCGGGGAAGGAGGGGTGATTTGAATTGCGGGTCAATCTGGACCGTTGATTTTGGGGGCTCAAGTATACGTTAGGAGCGGAGACAGTGGGGCCCAAGGAGCTGTGTGTATGAATCGCTGTGAAGTTATCGTCACAGGAGGGTGATTGAACGACAATATTCGATTGGTTGGCGTGTATGACGGGGTGGGGAGTTTAGTTGCCTGAATTTGAATTCGAATTTTGAAACGGATCTGCTTGTGCATCGGAAAAGCAGTCACTTTAATTACTATGTTGTCCAAATTTGTCTAACCAATGCACGAAGTTAGACTATATATTCACGTAAAAAACAGTTTAATATTATACAAAATATTTTAAATTATACATTTTATATTAATATTGAGAACAAACATGTGTTTATCGGTTACTTTGATGTTGTCCTCTAATATAGAGATATACGGTATTTTTTGGTCACAACCGACAATACAAACGATAGCACAAATATAAATGACACAACAATTTATAGAGATATGATTCTTTTCACCTTCTTACTGTGTTCTTTTATAAATTTCATAAAGTACTCTCGTTATTTGTTTAAATTATGTTGTTCAAAATTTAAGGGTTTGTATCTTAAGAAAGTAGCAAGCAAAAACAACAAATGGCTTTTAGTAAGAATGTCGATGCGAGATTTATAATCTATGTCTTTAAGATAATTGTCCCACTACGGTGCTAACGGATTACTTTGGCAATTTGTCTCCCAAGATACAACGACTATGATTTATGAGAGGAGCACTTCAAATCACAAATCATTTAAAGCACAAAGGTTTAAAAGCGTTCAATATTCAACAAGGATGAAGATCCACAAAATTACTCAAATTTTGATCTTCTATATGATATGAATTTCTAAATTTTCATGTCTAATTCATTCAAGGTTGTTTCTTATATAGTATACCAAATGGTGTCATCAAGAGACATCTTTTGGAAGCATTCAATCATGAAAAATTACACCCCAACATGAATAGACACACCGTTTAATTTGGAAACATCCAATCACGAAAAAATGCACCCCAACATGAATGAACACACCATTTAATTCAATTCAAATTTCCAACAATCCCCCATATGAATTAAATTAATGCATGTATGTAATTGAGCGCTATTAACGAACTATTATGGCATCTGGATAGATAGCTTGCGACTTTGAATCTTCCATAGTAGTATTCAATCGGATTTACTTGACTTAAGAGTGAACTTATAGTCTTGAACTATTTAGTCGTTGGTGTAAACCTAGACAATTGAGCCCACGCCATAACAATTCTAACATTCGTATTGGTTTCTTACGGTTGTGTCCATTCCGACCATAGACCACGATTGGTTTCATAAGTGCTTTCCAATTTTGATGTGGTAACACTTCACACTTACGTAGGTGATCTCCTAGAAGAGTGTCTCGCTATACTCCAACATATTTTTATATGTCTTAGGAATCATTAAAGACCTTTTGCCTATCCTCGTACCTTTTTTTTTTTTTTTTTTTTTGCAGGTTACACCCCTTATCATAGGATTGGGTTGGAGATTGATCTCCAAGGTGTTTATATAATCTCATAATTTAGTTGTCCATTTTGAACCTAGATCTTGGGATCTCCAGTCAACAAGGTTGTGTATCCACTATGAGATTTGATTATAGGGTTTTAACCATATTCCTGTCGATAAACTTACACATGATCTCTGGGTTAACCATTTTATATGCGGATCCGCGGTTTCACATAATCACTCATGATTATGTCATTAGAAATCATTTTGTCATATAGCATTAGCACAACACATTTTAGTTGCAGGTACATGATTTTTCTCTAACAACTTATAGAGACACTCGGCCGAAGAAGCTTTATATGTTTTGCATAGAGAATTTTTCACAACAGTATATCTTCAGTTTTGATAATCATATTACCTTCTTTGCATCATTTTATCCTTTTAGAATATGTAAGGCCTCTCTACCTTAAGCGTGATTAAGTGCATTAAGAGAGCTAAAAATGCAATAATCAAAGTATAAGGTTAATAGTTATGCCTCGAGCTTAAAGATTACAGTGCCAAATACAGCATAACAGAACCATACTTTGAATCATCCGTAGTTGTATTCAATCAGATTTACTTGACTTAATAGCGAATTTATAGTCTTGAACTATTTAGTCGTTGGTGTAAACCTAGACAATTGAACCTACACCATAACAATTCTAACATTCGTATTGGTTTCTTACGGTTGTGTCCATTCCGACCATGGACCACGCTTGGTTTCATAAGTGCTTTCCAATTTTGAAGCGGCCACACTTTGCACTTACGTAGATGATCTCCTAGAAGAGTATCCCTCTATACTACAACATATTTTTATATGTCTTAGGAATCATTAAAGGTTTTTTGCCTATCCTCGTACCCTTTTTTTTGCAGGCTACACCACTTATCATAGGAATGAGTTGGAGATTGATCTCCAAGGTGTTTATACAATCTCATAATTTAGTTGTCCCTTTTGAACCTAGATCTTGGTATCTCTAGTCAACAAGGTGGTATCCATTATAAGATTTTGATTATAGGGTTTAACCTCATTCCCCTCGATAAACTTCTACATGATCTCTCGATTAACCATTTTATATGCGGATCCGCGGTTTCACATAATCACTCGCGATTATGCCACTAGAGATCATTTTGTCATATAGCATTAGCACAACACATTTTAGTTGCATGCACAGTATTTTTCTCTAACTTATAAAGACACTCGGCCGAAGAAGTTTTATATGTTTTGCGTAGAGAATTTCTTACAACAGTATAACTTCAATTTGGTAATCATATTACCTAATTTGCATCATTTTATCCTTTTTATTTTCATCATCAAAATTTTTTTAAGCGTTGTTAACGCGTTATTTCTTTCAAAATTCGAGACCAGAGAAAATACTCAACTTTAACTCACAATTCATATTTAAGCGCATAGATTATTAAAAATTACAAGTTCAAGATTATATGTCTTGTAAATTTGAAATTTAAAAGCAAAGCTTAAAAATTGAAACTCGAATTAATCCTTGATATTTCATTCTTTAAATGTCTTGGAAACTTTAATTCCAAGCATTGTTCTTGATGCACACAAGTCAAAATGTCTTGTCAACATTTTTCTTTGTTACTTGATGATTTCTAAATTGCTTCTCCAATGAACATATCATCAATACACAAGCATACATATGCTTAGGAGTGTACACATTTATCACACTCGTTGATCTATTTGACAACATTTATTTGTCAAACTCTTCATGTCACTTATTTGACGTTTGTTATGACTTCACTTTAGCTTTCATATTTCTAGCTTAGCCACCCCCACATTTCAAATATTGTATGAAACTCTTTTTTCCTTCAATCACAAGGTTTTTCATCATTGCATAAATGTGGTACTTAGTATGTGATTGAATCCTACAATTGCACCCCCCCCCCCCCCCCCTCCCACACCCCACAACTTCGGGTAGTAAGAAGTGCACTGACGTTCAATCTTTCGTGTTTCAAGTTCTAAGCGTTATCTTCTTACAAATCCAAATGCAAGTTTTTATTTCTTAAAAATTTTGGATTTAAGCGTGCTTGCTTACAAAAGTTGAAACTTGGATAATATTCTCAAACTCGATTCACAATTTACAATTTAAGCGCACTAACCTAGAAAACTTGAATTCAAGATTTTAAATCTTGCAAATTCATGTTATAAGCGTACTAGCTTAGAAATTCATAATGAACCAGTTTGAGTTATTACAACGCCTAGTCAAAATTCGTGGCTTCGATTATCACTTGTGTTTTGAGTATACAAAGCTTTGAAACTCGAATTCAAGATTTTATAGTCTTGCAGATTCAAGCTTAAGCGTCAAATTCTTAGACAACACAAATATAATATACTCACAATTTCCCATAGCAAAATTCATTTGCTAAATTTTATTGCAATCTCATTCTTGAAGTGTTTAAACACCTCATTGGCCTCGTTTATGCTTCTTAACAAAGAAGCCACAACAATACCATGTCATATATTGATAAAGTAACAAATTACTTTTCTCACATCTCTAGTTTGCACAATCTTTCCATCACAAACATCATTGTGAGTTAACTCTAGAGACGTTACGATTCTTCTAACAAATGAATGACGATTTTGTTAACTTAGTGCCACACATGCGATAAATTTAACATTACAATTTGTGATGCGAACTATGGTTTAAATGATCCTAACAATCATACCACAAACCATAAGATTCAAAACAAGATGTAATAACATAAATTTTATTGCTTTCAACAAATATCGTCATTACATTTATTTAGAATCACTCCATTTTTGGAGATTACAAGTTTCAAAGATACACAATCTAATTAAGCGGTAAGCGCTAGAACATCAAAATCATTCAAGAGACGATCTTCTTCTGTCACATTTATTTGATCCATAGCCTTTCCACGATCTTATTTGCTATGACAATCATTCGCCATGTGATTTGGTTTTCCACATTTGTAGCACTTGCCGCCTTTCCAGATTTGGAGGTCATGCCGTCAAACTTCCGCTTTGTTCCGACGTGTTTTTCCACTAAGTTCACTTGAACTTCATGTTGGTGCCAATTTTCCTTCATTTCAGAAATTCTGTTGTCCTCTTCGATTCTCGAGCGAACCACAAGGTCTTCAAGATTCATCTCTTTTCGTTTGTGCTTGAGATAATTCTTGAAGTCCTTCCATGACGGAGGCAACTTCTCAATCATTGAGGCCACTTGGAATGAATCACTTAGAACCATTTCCTCCGCATGAATTTCGTGCATGATTACTGCAAATCTTGCACTTGTGCTATCACCGGCTTTGTATCAATCATTCTGAAATCCAGGAATCTCCCAACGATGAATTTCTTCATGCCGGCACCCTCGGATTTGTACTTATTCTCCGAGGATTTCCACAATTCCTTGGCCGTCTTCACTAGACAATACACATTGTATAATGTGTTGTCCAGTCCATTGAGAATATAATTCTTGTATATGAAATCGCTTTGATTCCACGCATCAACCGCAGCTCTCTTTTGGTTGTGGTTTCACTCTCCATAATAGTAGGAGCATCATCATTGAGGAATCTTGTCAACCCCAAGGTTGTCGAATAAAACATCATCTTTTGTTTCATTGCTGGAAATCGTTCCCATTGAACTTTTCAGGCATTTCACCATGATGAATGGAATTCGTTGTTTCACTCACGAAGCCATTTGTTGCTAATATTGTCTTAAGATCGTTGTTCAAAATTTATGGGTGTGTTATCTTAGAAAAATAGCAAGCAAAAACAACAAATGGCTTTTTAGCAAATATGTCGATGGAGATTTATAATCTATGTCATTAAGACAATATTGCACCGCTACTGTGCTAACGGTTTACTTTGGCAATTTATCTCCCAATATACAAATACTATGATTTGTGATAGGAGCATTCCAATCACAAACCCTTTAAACCACAAAGGTTTAAAGGCACTCAATATTCAACAAGGATGAAGATCCACAAAATTACTCAAATTTGATCTTCTATATGATGTGAATTTCTAAAGTTCTATGTATAATTCATTCAAGGGTTGTTTCTTATATAGTATATCAAGTGGTGTCATCAAGAGATAACTTTTGGAAGCATCCAATCATGAAAAATTGCACTCAACATTAATGAACACATCATTTAATTTAGAATAATCCAATCATGAAAAAACACACCCCAACATAAATAGACACATCATTTAATTCAATTCAAATTCCCAACAAATTATTCCTAGAACATTGATTTTAACTTTCATAATCACTATTTTATTAGGCGTATAAAGAATTATTAAATTATTGGTGAAATGCATTATACTTTAATTTTTAAAAATACTTATTATGCGCATACTATTTTATGTGTATAACATAAAATATTGTTTAAAAATACCATCAATTTTAATATAACACACTCGATATATTAATTTTTTGGTAACCTTTTCTTTCAAATTTGAATTTATCGATTCGCATGGCTGTCAATATCACGTGTGGTATAAGGTATACTAGTGCCCTCAGTTGTGTACAGTTTTTTTTTCAATTTGTTTTTTAATATTTTTTTTAAGATTTAATTACAAATATTATGTGATATGATAATATTGTAATTGACAATATTATTAAGGGTATTACGAATATTCAAGAATATAGCATATTAGGGTAAATTAAACTTATTAAAAGTCTCAGGGATATTTCAGTCATTTTACATGTTGGCATACTATTTGTGATTAATAAAAGATTTAGGGGTATTTTGGTAATTGTCTTGTCATACCAAGATACCATGGTAGTTTCTATAGTCTCATCTCCCTTTATAATATAGTAAAGAAGATATTCGTCATATGTTTGATGATATAGTCTATAGAAATAATTTTTATTATATAGTTGGGTTAATTTATTTTATAAATATTCCATTAGTGTTGAATCGCATATCAACAGAATATAACCAACTCCTAATATAATATTCTTAAGGGTGTATTTGTAATTGTTTATTCAAAATTTTTTATGTTAATTTTGCTTAAAATTGGAAAAAGTTTTTTTCAAGCAAAAACATTGAGTGTTCGCTATTAAAATAAAAAAAATAGTTTAATGAATTTCAAATTATTATAAAATCATCGCCACACAAGCAAAAGTGGTGAAAAACATCACATTACATGTTTCTCTGCTTCTGTTTTTACCTACTTATTTTTAAAGAAGCAATAACAGAAGCAATGAAATAAAAGACTCAAATATATTTTTTTTTTGTTTGAAAAGTAGATAAGCAGTTTTGAAAAGTAATCATAAACCCCCACTGAGTAGTTGATTGGATTACTTAACTAGTCATGTTGCTCATGGGATGGTCTTGAATACAACATTAGATCACGGTAAAACCTCTATAAATTTATACTCGATAAATTAATAACATCTCTAAAATAATATTTTTTTCGGTCCCAACTTGTTTTCAACATTATTAATTTAATACTCGGTAAATTAATAATCTCTTTAAATTAATAAAATTTATGGTCCAAACATTATTAATTTATAGAAGTTTTACTACACTTGACAATTTACCTCAGAACTCTAGAGCTGTTACTGAAACATGTGTGGGATAAGTTTAGGCCAATTGGTCCAACCTATTGTTCGGGTATCAGAGAAATCAATAAATAATTGAGGTAATAACAAAGCAGATATCACAAGCACGTAATCAACAGTTGAACAGATCAACACCAATATTTGCAGTGGTTTGCCCCACTTAGGCTATGGCCACTCAAGAACCTTCAAGTGGATTACTTCTTTATTGATAACAAATAAGATAGAAACATTGAGAATGCAAAGTATTTCACTCAGAACGCTCTATTTTTTATGATCACTTTCTCTCCATTAATCCTATTACTTCCAAGTATGTTTGGATCGGTCCGGAGTGTTTAGAGGGGGGGGTAAATGAACACTCCTTTAAAATTAATCCTTATTGATTTCTCTCAGATTAGTGAGTGAAATCTATTTTTTAATCAACTTCTGAGCAGAACAGACCACTGAAAATAAAGGTGCGGAACGGTCTGTTCTTGACTAGTAAGAACGGCTTGATGGCTTAAAGAGTGTAACTCAGTACGAAATGAGAATAGACAGGATATGTTTCTAGAAGTTCGAAGGTGGTGTAATCCTTCTACGTCTCCCCTTCTTCCAATTAAGGAAGGATACACTAGAATACTTTGAGTAATACAAACACTTGTACAACCCCGATTCAGCTGGATTTATCCCACTACCAGACTGAAACTCCTAGTCTCTCGATCTGTTCAGACACAAACTGTCTGACAGTTACAATAGAATCTCACTCTTCTATTTTAGTAAAATACAGAAGACAGACTTATTTTGTCTATGCACACAATGATCCTATGATGATCAAATATTACAATATGCTGTGCTTATAAAAACTTTGAGCAGTTCGGCTCAAAAATATCTGGACTTGTAAGCTTGTGCTGTTTTTTGTTTTCTTTTCGATTCTTGATTTTTCAGTCCGTCCTTTGAGCTCTTTAGATGCATCCTTATATAGTTGCTTATACCAACGACTTTATTTCCTTTTTCTGTGCAACTCTTGACTCTGTTCAATCTCTGAGTAAGCTTCAGTCTTATTCTTTTAGGCACTTTCCATTCTGGTCTGTGCTTTCGGCGTCTGTCAGGTAAGCTCTTCTTTGCCTTTTTACCTTTTAAGGTAATCTTCAGTCCTTGGTCTTTTCATCATTAATTGCATCATTAAATGCTTCAATAAATAGCTGTTAATGATTCGGACTGAAGAACGAAGCTTATTCAACCTTTTCTGCTCTGATCTAATCATTATTGAGCTGATCTCGTGCTTCGATCTGGTCAGGCTGGTTTTCATCGATCCGTTCTGATTTTGTGATAGACCATATCGGCGTGATCTGCTTTGTCATGGTTTTACGGCTTTGATCGGTCTGATCTGTTTTGTTATCTTTAAAATCCGGAACTAACAAATTCCCCATTTTTGATGATGACAAAACCTAGCTTCTATGTCTTCTTATTCAGTCTTTTAACAAGCTTTGAATAGAATCCTTGCAGATCAATTAAGTCTTCTTGTTCAAAATAAATGAACACTGTAGGTTGTAGTTCGGATTGATTAAGTCATTTTGTTCAAAATAAATGAATGAGACTTAGATAAGTGACTGAAGGACTTTGATTTTATTTAAGAAAAATCTGATAGATACATTTACATGTCTGATCTAAATAGACATCTATTTCTTTGTTGAGGACTGCTGAGCTGACTTGAAATCCTTATTCTTTTCCCCCTTTTTGTCAGCAGCAATCTCCTGAAGGAAATCTACGATCTGCGTGAGCTGAGCGTAGATAGCATCCAGACGAGTGTCTTGAGCAATAAGGGACTTGGCGACGGAAGTCCGAACTTCAGTGGCCAGCTCGATCTGTTCTTCTCTCATGCTATTTTTATATGAAGCTTGTTGAGAGAACAGGTCATTCAGTCCGCGCTGAATACCGCTTATGCTAGACGTCATCTTTTCACTGAAGGATTCAAAATTCAAGTGTGTAGACCTTTGACTCTGATGAACTTCTCTGACTCGTTGAGATAGAAAGAGACAGTTATCAGAGAGGTGTTGAAGAGACTTGGCCAGAGATGAGGCTTCAGAAGGTAAATGGCCCGGATAGTGATCAGATAGTGACGTAGTAGGATCAACCTCTGCTTCAATTGGTACGAGTGAAGAGACATCAGATTGGCGTGTATCGGACTGGATCAAAGTAACTAAGTCCGTAGAGAATTCTTCCATAAATGCCAAATCTTCAGCAGACTGATCTGGATGAGTGATAGGTCTGGTAGGCTCCTCATCCTGTAAAGCTGCGACAATTGTTGACACCACCAGATCCGGATAGACGGAGTCTGGTGAGACAACTTTCGAAGGTGCGTCGGTTGGACTATGCTGAATATGGGAGACTAAGGACGCCAGAGGGATGGAAGTTGTGGGAGAGTCCAGCAAGACATCCATGGCTTCAGTCTCAGCTGCAGACGGAGCATTGGTCAGTGGCTGCTCCGCTGTATCAGAAGGAACTGGCTCAAATATTGGTTCTGCCACAGTCTTGCTCGCATAAGGGTGATCCGGGCTGGGAACGGGTGTAAAAACCCGGTTTCCCAACTAAGTCAAGCACTAAAGTTTTAGCCAACCAAACTACTTAAGGTTATTTACTCAAACCAATAACTTAACAAGATAGATATTTAAGAATTGTAGTAGGATTAAAACTCTAAATATTTGATAGATAATGATGCACTTTACAAAATAATTAAGGGATAAGCTTTGGTTATCAAAATCTTTAATAAATAGTTGGAGTTCACGTCAATTTATCATTCTTAATAGCCAATAGAATTCATCAGCAGATTACCGTGTCTTCTGCAACCTTTATTCTTCAAAAATTTAGTCATTAGAATTTCCTTCCAATAAGCTTTGAGTCTTCAAAAGTTGACCTTATTCCAACCAATAAAAAGATCCAAGAGTTTAGCCATTTTAAATTTTCCTCCAAATCATCAACAGCAAGTTTCGATCAGTAGCATAATTCTGGAAAAAAAATACATCGTGCAATTCACAACTAAAAGTCATCCAAGCACGTTTATAATCGTCTCCAATCTCTGTAAGTGGGCTTTTGTTAAAATCATTCTTTCGTTTTTTTAAATCATAAGTATGTGTTTTAAAATCCAATCGTTATGTGAACTATTTTCAAATTATGAAATCTTTGAAATCTGAAGCACTTTAAATATCGAAATCCAATTGGTAAGGAATTCCGAATCTGTTTCTGACCCTGATGCGGTGGGATTATAACCATTTTTCTGACCTGATACGGTGGTTAACCGTTGTTCTGGGAAGTCCAGACCCTTTATTCGTGGGTGATCCGATGTTCTGACCTCATCTCTAGGAGGGTTATATCTAGAGAACTGATATCAGTACCATGAGGAAACTAGATGATTTATTGTGCTTACTTAGTATATGGTATGAGATTCTGATATGAAGTTTTTGTTCTGTTCTGGCTCTGAGGAGCAAATTCTGTTAAAGTTTCTGTTCTGTTCATATCGGTTCTATTCTGATTTTTGATAAATGTTTCTGAAAAATTATTATATTTATACGATGTGTCACATACGATTGTCCCCCACTTGCTGAGTATTTTCCAAAACACTCGCCCCTTACTCTAATTCCCAGATAAAGACTGTAATGCCTTGATTTGTGTTATATACGTGTGATATGATTATGGTGTAATTATATCATTTCACGGTATAATAATAGGGTTCAGGTGGAACCAAGAAGAATGAAAACATGAAAACATGATGTACAAAATGTAGTGTAAAGATATGCTTTGAACTTGTATGCATTGAAGGTGCATGAGCATGTGTATTTGAGTTGCAAGTGGGCATTTGAATGTCATGTGAATTTGGAGTTGCATTTGAATGTGAGGTTCATTTCATGTACATGTGATTTAACATGTAATTATCTCCAAATGACATGATATCAAGTAAGTTAAGGACTGAATGACCTTATATCAAGTGCATGATGGAGGCAAAATCACATAATACACCACTTTCACCTAAAAATCTCTACAAGCTCCTCTCCAAACCCTTAGAGCTTTTGGTAGGCAAAGCTTGGATTTTTCACTTGTGAAGTGAGCTAGGAAGTTGGGTGAAGTGATTTCTTAGCCTCTTGGTAAGAAATTCATAGTTGTATACTTGAATTATTCATTAATGTTGATATATGTGAAGGAAAAGCTCAAGTGTGCATGTGTACAATCATAACATGTTTATATGCTAGGAATTGGAATCTATGATGTTAGATTTATGTTTATATGTTCCTAGGTATTGCAAGAAACATGTTGACATGGTTTAATATGAGGTGTAGGAGAAGATTCATGGAGATAAGCTTGAAAATCGCCATGCTCTCACTTTTCTGGGCATCGGCGATCGATCGGTGCGAGTAAGCGATCGATCGCCGATGACAGTAACATTTTAAGGCGGTGAAATTGGATGGCGATCGATCGGTGAAAGTGTCGCGATCGATCGCGATGAACAGAGCATTGTGGCGATCGATCGCCAAGTTGTTGCGATCGATTGCGAGGGGACAGAGAGTTTTGGCGATCGATCGGTGCTGATGGCGATCGATCGCCAGTGGTAATATTTTGAAAAATAAAATATTTTGTGGAATTTGATTTTAATGCCTATGATAACATGATATATTGTTGGCATTGTTGTAGCACCATCACAGGGGACAGGACAACGAGGCACTTAGCTATTGACAACTGCTTTATCTCGTTTGTGTCGCAGTACAGGTACGTGTTGACGTACGGAGTATAGATATGATATGATGATGCTATTATGGTTTTGATATCATATGATTTATGTTATCTTTATGTCATATGATTGGTAGTATCATATGCATGTGCATACATGGATTTCATATGATCGAGTTGGATGCCTTGATAGATATGTGTATATGTTTTGGTACGATCATTGCCTTGATAGATATACCTGGTGGGGTATATACTTTGGCTGCCTCGATAGATATGCTAGTGTTGGGCATATGCTTTGGCTGGGATCGGTGCCTGGATAGATATGCTAGTGTTGGGCATATGCTTGGGCTGGGATCGGTGCCACGATAGATATACTACATATGCTTTGGCTTGAGAGATATACGCCTGGTGTGGGTATATACTCTGGCTATTATCACAGATGAGTATGGTAATATGATATGTGCTGCTAATATGAAGATGTGAGGTGGTTCCACTGACATATTGAGCTGAATAGGCATATCATTTTAGTCTCGTGATAATAGGGTATGTGTTGAGACATGTCATGACATAGTGCATTTGTGGATGCATGATACAGAACATTCACGTTATCTGATTTATTGTGCTTTATCATTGATATTGATATTGTGTTTTGATATTGCACTGAGATAGTTGTTATCTATACTCACGTTGTGAATGTTTCTGTAGGGACTCATAGACGTGGGGAGCGTGAGTCATGATTTCCGCTGCGAGGGGAACCACTGCCTAGGAGTTCTTTTGAATTAGGTTGTTTATGTACATGATATGTATAGTTTGTTAGGTTTTTGATAACCTTGTAAACAACTTAACTAGCATGAACTCTTAATCCGTGCATGGTATATTACTTAATTCAGACTCACATATGTATGTGTAATGGATACATAATGGATTAAGTAAAACGAGGACCCCACATTAGTGGTATCAGAGCAGTGGTTCGAGAACGGGGTGAATATGGGTAGAGGAAGTGTATTAGGGAGTTACCTAAACACTTTGAGAATGGTAATAGCATGTTAGTATTTGAAATATGATGTTATTCTAACATGTTATATACTTGTGATTGTTATTGTTAACCCTTGATCTACAGCTATGACAGACAGAGGGTTACATGAGGATGTTGGGGATGCCATGAGTGGCAATGCGAGTATACGGATGGTGCCTGTGCCACCACCACCGATTGAACAAGGGCCAGTGGAACAGGTATTGTTGCCTGGAGAATTGACTTTGACCCAGTTTCTGAGTTATCAGCCACCTAGGTTTGAGGGGACTGAGTCAGGGGAACTGTCAGAGGAGTGGCTGGAACGTATAGAACAGATATTTGTATCAGCACCGTGTGCCAAGACTGCTTGGTTACGTTTAGCTGAATATCAGTTGGCCAAGAAGGCTATGATGTGGTGGAAATCCACAGTACTTGAGTTGAGGGCTCAAGGACAGACAGTGAACTGGGATGTGTTTAGAACAAAGTTTCTGGAGCATTATTTCTCTGTTGCTGCAAGGCAAAGGAAAGAGGATGAATTTACAAATTTGAGACAGGGATCCATGACAGTATCTGATTATGCTGTGCACTATTCCTCTTTGCTTCGCTATGTGCCACATATTGCTGTCAATACAAAGGCAAAAATCAGACAATTTGTGAAAGGGTTGAGGCCTGAATTGTTTGATTGAGTCATGTCCAATAACCCTACATCTTATGAAGAAGCCTTGACTCGAGCTGAGATGGCTGAGATTGCTGTAGGAGTGTATAAAGATGTTGGACAAGCCCAACCACCTACATCTGACAGTATGCGACCTAGAGGAGATTCCTTTAAATCACCACGAGGTGGTGCATCGTCATCTAGGTTTAGTGGGAAACGGTTTGGACCAAGGAAAGGGGATGACAGAAGGGCTAAGGGACAGTCCCAAGGTAGTAGTAGCAGTAGTGGACGAGGATTACAGTGTTTTAAATGTGGAGGGCCACATTATCAAAAGAATTGTCCACAGTTTGATACAGTAGTTTGTTTCCGTTGTGGGAAACCAGAACATGTGATCCGTGATTGTCCTCAAGTGGGCGGACAACAGAGGAGAGGACCCATGTCAGAGAATACAGTGCAGCAGAGACCACAGAGTGTAGTACAGTCTGGTGGCGGACAAAGGGCAGGAACACCTCAGGCTCAGGTGTATACACTGAACAGGGAGGAAGCAGAGGCAGCTCCTGATGCTGTGATAGCGGGTAAGTGTACTTTGTTTACTTATCCAGCCTTACTTTTGATTGATACTGGTGCATCACATTCTTTTGTTGCACAAACTTTTGTTGATCGGTATCATATATGCTCGTTTCCACTGTTGATGCCTCTTTATGTTTCGACACCCATGGGAACTACTGTAATGGCTTGTCAGAGTGTGTCTGATTGTGAGATTCAGTTTGAGACTGAGTTTGGATTACAAGCTGATCTGATTGTGTTAGACATGACAGATTTTGATTGTATTATTGGGATTGATGTGTTGAGTAGATATCAGTCTGTTGTGGATTGTTGTCATAAGGTTGTGAGATTTCAGTCTGATACTGGAAATCAATGGTACTTTTATGGCCAGGGATCCAGGGCAAGGATTCCATTGATATCGGCAATCCGAATGTCGCGTTTGTTAGAACGTGGACATGCGGGTTATTTGATTTATGCCCTTGATGTTACTGAACAGAAACGAGAAAGGAAAGTAGAGGAGATACCAGTGATTGCAGAATATGCAGATGTGTTTCCAGATGAGATACCTGGATTCCCACCGAGTCGAGAAGTAGAATTTGGTATTGATTTGATACCTGGTACTTCTACAATTTCACGGGCTCCTTATCGGATGGCACCAACTGAATTGAAAGAGTTGAAAACTCAATTGCAAGACTTATTGGATAAGGGGTACATACGTCCTAGTGTATCGCCTTGGGGTGCTCCGGTATTATTTGTGAAGAAGAAGGATGGGACAATGAGATTGTGTATTGATTATCGACAATTGAACAAGGTAACAATAAAGAATAAATATCCTCTTCCTCGTATTGATGATTTATTTGATCAGTTACAGGGATCAAAGATATATTCTAAGATTGACTTGAGGTCAGGATATCATCAAATACGTGTGAGGGAAGGAGATATACAGAAGACAGCATTCAGAACTCGTTATGGACATTATGAGTTTCTGGTAATGCCATTTGGAGTGACAAATGCTCCAGCTGTCTTTATGAGTTTAATGAATCGGGTTTTTCAGGAATACCTTGATCGATTTGTCATTGTCTTTATTGATGATATACTGATCTATTCACGGAGTGATGCAGAACATGTTCAACATTTGCATATGGTATTGCAATTGTTGAGGACACATCAGTTGTATGCCAAACTCAGTAAGTGTGAGTTTTGGTTGACTAGTGTCGGCTTTTTAGGACATGTTATTTCAGAAGAAGGTATATCAGTCGATCCGAAGAAAGTGGAAGCAGTGTTGAATTGGTCAGCACCTACTTCTGTGCCAGAAATTCGTAGTTTCTTAGGTTTGGCTGGATATTATAGACGATTCGTTGAAGGATTTTCAGCGATTGCCAAACCATTGACACATTTGACACAGAAGGGAGTATCTTTTCAATGGTCAGAGGCTTGTGAGCATAGTTTTCAGGAATTAAAACATCGATGACTACAGCTCCAATCTTGATCATTCCATCTGAGCATGACAGGTTTGCGTTATATACTGATGCATCTTTACTTGGTTTGGGTTGTGTGTTGATGCAGGACAAACATGTAGTGGCTTATGCATCACGACAATTGAAACCACATGAAATGAGATATCCAGTGCATGATCTGGAATTGGCTGCCATTGTCTTTGCATTGAAGATATGGCGACATTATTTATATGGTACGTCGTTTACCATATATACTGATCATAAGAGCTTAAAATTTCTATTCACTCAAGCGGAGTTGAATATGAGACAACGGAGATGGATGGATCTGTTGAAAGATTATGATTGTGAGATTGAATATCATCCAGGAAGAGCTAATCTTACAGCAGATGCCTTGAGTCGAAAAGTACATCATACGGCTGATGAGGTGATTCATTTATCTACTTTGATGACTGCTTGTTGTACTTTGGGTTATGATTTTGATATGGAATCAGTGCCGGTACGGGTATCAACATTGTTAGTTGAACCCGATATTTTTGATAAAATCAGGACGGCACAAATGACTGATGATGAGGTACAACATTGGAAAGAACTAATAAGTCAAGGACAAACATCACAGTTTGTACTTGCAGAGGATGGAGTTTTGAAATACAAGACTTGTTGGGTAGTACCTGCTGCATTGGGACTACGCCAAGAACTACTACAACGTGCTCATTGTAGTAGATACAGTATACATCCTGGAGGGAAGAAAATGTATCATGATTTACGTACCCAATTTTGGTGGAAACGTATGAAACAGGATGTATTGAGTTTTGTGAAACGATGTTTGATTTGTCAACAAGTGAAAGCGGAAAGACAAAGACCAGGAGGTGAATTACATAGTTTGGAAATTCCTCAGTGGAAATGGGAACATATCACGATGGATTTTGTGACTCATTTGCCACGGACGTCTTCTGGTTGCGATGCAATTTGGGTAATTGTTGACAGACTTACCAAAGTATCTCATTTTGTGCCATATTGTATGACATATACATATTTGAGAATGGCGCAGTTGTACATTCAACATGTAGTGCGACTACATGGTATTCCAGTTTCCATTGTATCGGATAGGGATCCGAGATTTACTTCTCATTTCTGGGAAGGGTTACAGACAGCGTTGGGAACTGAAGTGCGGTTGAGTACAGCATATCATCCTCAGACAGATGGACAAACAGAGCGTACGATACAGACGCTTGAGGATATGTTGCGTGCCTGTGTATTAGAGTTTGATACTTCTTGGCAAGAGTCGTTGCCACTAGTGGAATTTTCATATAACAACAGTTATCAGTCTAGTATACAGATGGCACCATTTGAGGCTTTATATGGGCGACGATGTAGATCGCCATTGTATTGGGATGATGTGGATCAGTCTTCCTTACATGGACCGGATATGATTCATGACATGGAGGAGAAAGTAAAAGTAATTCGATTAAAACTGAAAGCTGCTCAGGATAGACAGACTGCTTATGCCAATAAGCGACGTAGACCACTTGAATTTCAAGTTGGTGACCGTGTGTTCTTGAAAATCTCACCTTTTAAAGGTGTAGTACGATTTGGAAAGCGTGGAAAATTGTCTCCACGGTATGTTGGTCCATATGAGGTGTTGCAACGTATTGGTACGTTGGCATATCGCTTGGCACTACCACCAGCTTTGAGTAGTATTCATGATGTTTTTCATGTTTCACTGTTGAGGAAGTATGAACCAGATCCGAGTCATGTATTACAGTTACCTGATGTACAGTTGGATACAGATGTGTCGTATGAGGAACGACCGGTTATGATCTTGGATCGAGCTGAACGCAGGTTGCGTAACAAAGTGATTCCTATGGTGAAGGTACAGTGGGACAGACGGGGTGTCGAAGAGGCAACGTGGGAGACGGAGCAGCATATGATGCAACGGTATCCGGATTTATTTACTGGTATGATTTTACAGTTTTATGATACGGTTGGTACATATATACTGTAGTGATACATACATGATCATGTTTCCTATTTTCATAATGTCGAAGTGTTGAGTTGCGTAGTTCGATATGCATGTTTGTATATACAATTTCGAGGACGAAATTCAATGAGTGGGGGAGAAATGTAATGCCTTGATTTGTGTTATATACGTGTGATATGATTATGGTGTAATTATATCATTTCACGGTATAATAATAGGGTTCAGGTGGAACCAAGAAGAATGAAAACATGAAAACATGATGTACAAAATGTAGTGTAAAGATATGCTTTGAACTTGTATGCATTGAAGGTGCATGAGCATGTGTATTTGAGTTGCAAGTGGGCATTTGAATGTCATGTGAATTTGGAGTTGCATTTGAATGTGAGGTTCATTTCATGTACATGTGATTTAACATGTAATTATCTCCAAATGACATGATATCAAGTAAGTTAAGGACTGAATGACCTTATATCAAGTGCATGATGGAGGCAAAATCACATAATACACCACTTTCACCTAAAAATCTCTACAAGCTCCTCTCCAAACCCTTAGAGCTTTTGGTAGGCAAAGCTTGGATTTTTCACTTGTGAAGTGAGCTAGGAAGTTGGGTGAAGTGATTTCTTAGCCTCTTGGTAAGAAATTCATAGTTGTATACTTGAATTATTCATTAATGTTGATATATGTGAAGGAAAAGCTCAAGTGTGCATGTGTACAATCATAACATGTTTATATGCTAGGAATTGGAATCTATGATGTTAGATTTATGTTTATATGTTCCTAGGTATTGCAAGAAACATGTTGACATGGTTTAATATGAGGTGTAGGAGAAGATTCATGGAGATAAGCTTGAAAATCGCCATGCTCTCACTTTTCTGGGCATCGGCGATCGATCGGTGCGAGTAAGCGATCGATCGCCGATGACAGTAACATTTTAAGGCGGTGAAATTGGATGGCGATCGATCGGTGAAAGTGTCGCGATCGATCGCGATGAACAGAGCATTGTGGCGATCGATCGCCAAGTTGTTGCGATCGATTGCGAGGGGACAGAGAGTTTTGGCGATCGATCGGTGCTGATGGCGATCGATCGCCAGTGGTAATATTTTGAAAAATAAAATATTTTGTGGAATTTGATTTTAATGCCTATGATAACATGATATATTGTTGGCATTGTTGTAGCACCATCACAGGGGACAGGACAACGAGGCACTTAGCTATTGACAACTGCTTTATCTCGTTTGTGTCGCAGTACAGGTACGTGTTGACGTACGGAGTATAGATATGATATGATGATGCTATTATGGTTTTGATATCATATGATTTATGTTATCTTTATGTCATATGATTGGTAGTATCATATGCATGTGCATACATGGATTTCATATGATCGAGTTGGATGCCTTGATAGATATGTGTATATGTTTTGGTACGATCATTGCCTTGATAGATATACCTGGTGGGGTATATACTTTGGCTGCCTCGATAGATATGCTAGTGTTGGGCATATGCTTTGGCTGGGATCGGTGCCTGGATAGATATGCTAGTGTTGGGCATATGCTTGGGCTGGGATCGGTGCCACGATAGATATACTACATATGCTTTGGCTTGAGAGATATACGCCTGGTGTGGGTATATACTCTGGCTATTATCACAGATGAGTATGGTAATATGATATGTGCTGCTAATATGAAGATGTGAGGTGGTTCCACTGACATATTGAGCTGAATAGGCATATCATTTTAGTCTCGTGATAATAGGGTATGTGTTGAGACATGTCATGACATAGTGCATTTGTGGATGCATGATACAGAACATTCACGTTATCTGATTTATTGTGCTTTATCATTGATATTGATATTGTGTTTTGATATTGCACTGAGATAGTTGTTATCTATACTCACGTTGTGAATGTTTCTGTAGGGACTCATAGACGTGGGGAGCGTGAGTCATGATTTCCGCTGCGAGGGGAACCACTGCCTAGGAGTTCTTTTGAATTAGGTTGTTTATGTACATGATATGTATAGTTTGTTAGGTTTTTGATAACCTTGTAAACAACTTAACTAGCATGAACTCTTAATCCGTGCATGGTATATTACTTAATTCAGACTCACATATGTATGTGTAATGGATACATAATGGATTAAGTAAAACGAGGACCCCACAAAGACGAGGAAGAAATTGAAGCCGAAGAAGAACACCAATTTTGGGGTTGGTGATCCGCTGCGTTTCTATGAATTAAAGACAATAAATTTTGGTATATTTAGGATTTCATAAAGTTATTCCGTATTAAGACTTTTTAGAGTTTGATTATGCAATTTAATTCGATTGTAAAGACAATTATTTATTTTTATAGAATATAGACTGGTTTTTTCGTTGAATACGATATTACGAGGCTTATTGATTTCAAGTTGTTATTGGAAATCAATGCCGGTGTTATTGACCCCGGTCTCGGGGCGTGACATTTAAGTGGTATCAGAGCGAGCCAGGTTTCATAATCCCGCTGGGAAAAGATTTCTGGTTGATAAAAATACCAGAATATATATCCCGGTTAAATCAAACCAATTGAAGGTTAAGAAAATCAATTGGGAAAATTTCTCTTGGTGTCATGATCGGCTACTGAAAAAAAAAAAAATTAAAAATCGAAATTCATACCTGAACACCCGCTGCCACAACCGCCGCCGCCGCCTGACGCCACCATACCCACGGCGAACATACCAACAGAATCGTCTCATCCAGAAGAAGCAACTCCCAAAATTTCAGACCAATCGGACACCTCTTGGCCGGTCAATTTTTCCGTTAAGTTTTTCCCAAATTTTTCACGTCAAAAGATTTTCGTTCCGTCATCTTCGATCACCGATGGCCAAATCGGACATACCAAGGTTTCGAATATTACCCCTATGCCGAAAGCCCTCAATCAATTGAATCTTACAGTTACTGGACGACGACGAATCGCCCGATCGACCCTAACACCCAAGAACCCTAACAATCCTGTAACTCAATCCTCCGATTTCCTAACCATCGGAACTCGATTTTCAATTCCTTTTGGCATACTGACCTACGGGACATTACGATCAAAAGCCCCTTATCCGTGGAAACTGAAAATTTCCAGAAGACGGCTGATTCCCCAATCGACTTCTCGCCCTACTAAACCCTAAATCCGAATCTTCAATCCCCGGTTTTTTTTCAGCCTCTGGAACATATTTTTCAAATCAAATCTGGATTACTAACCCACATACGGTGCTCAATCAAACCCCTCTATCAATTTCGAATCAAGAAAGACATACGATTACGAATTTGGAATCAAAATTCGCCTAATTAAGAACCCTAAAGCGTCGAACCCTAATCATCAAATTCTTCCGTCAGTGATGCATCAAAATTAAATTCCTTCCTGATGTAAGTAATACGTTTCATGGGTAATCCAAGTTTTCAGTCAATTTTTTTTTAAAAAATAAAAATAAAAAAATAAGAGAGATATTTTGGTATTTAGTAATTTCATTTGATTTAATTATAAACATTTCATTATTAATAAAAATTATTAATTTCCTTTTTATCGTGCCTTCGATATGTTTTATTATCAATTATACTACTATGCAAGGACTTTAGATCTATATGAATTGTAGGAAATGGCCGGTCGACCTTTCGTAGCAACCGAAACTCCAACTACGCAGTTCCTCCTAACACTAATGAGGAGAGAACGGATGGAAACCAGAATCCTCCACCTCCACCGCCACAACCCCCGAGGGTAGGTCTGAGTCGTGAAGACTTGGCGGCACTAGCCACCATTGTGGCTACGACACTACAAGACCTGGTTAATCCTGCTAACAATCAGCCACATCCTCAGCCAGCGCCACCTCCACAAGGAGTCAAGTACCATTATGAGTCACTTCGCAAGAACAGGGTTCCGACATTTAATGGCAACTCATATCCCGAAATGGCCCAGAATTGGCTTAAGCAAGTAGAAAATCACCACAGACTGCTTGAAGTGCCTGAAAACATCAAGGTCAAAGTCACAACATCCTTTCTCATTGATCAGGCGGGTAAATGGTGGGAAAACGTGTCACCACTGATGGTAGAAATGGGACCAATCACTTGGCAACGGTTCCGAAGCACCTTCCTAAAGCAATATTTTCCGACAGCAGTGCAAAATCAGAAACTGAGGGAATTTGAGAACTTGATGCAAAGTCCTGATATGTCGGTGATAGAATATACCTCAAAGTTCAACTCTCTGGGAACTTATGCACCAAGTATTATGGCAGATGAGACTCTGAAACTACATCGCTTTAGGATTGGGTTAAACAGTCGTATCCAATCTGCTCTAGCAATATATGAAACCACAAACTTTGGAGACCTAATGGGAGCAGCCATCAGGGATGAAGCTGATATAAGACGTCGTGAAGAGGAATTTAAGCGCAAACAACCTCCCCTTAGTCAACACGCCGCCAATGGTCAGGATTTCAAACAACCAAACCAATCCAATAATCAACAAGAGTGGCCCATATCCACCCCATTCAATCATAGGGTTCCAAAATGTTCGACTTGTGACTTCGTACATACTGGTGAATGTCATAGAAAGACTAGAGCTTGCTTCCGATGTGGGAAGTTCGGACATAGAATTGCCGATTGTCCCGAAGCCGATAAAAAGGGGACAGGTTCAGGAAATAGTGCTCCTCCAAACAAGCCAAGGGAGAACAAACCAAATGCTCGGGTATATGCCATAACCCAAGAAAAAGCGGAAGACGTGAACGAAGCCGTGGCAGGTATCATTTTATTAAACAAGTACACGCATATATATTGTTGATTATGGTGTCACGCATTCTTTATATCCAAGAGGTTGCTGAGGAACTATGACTTAAGCGAGAATACCACTTCCAAGGTCAACATGACTCAAGTTTCGAGGACGAAACTTCCATTAAGGAGGGAGGAATGTAAAAACCCGGTTTCCCAACTAAGTCAACCACTAAAGTTTTAGCCAACCAAACTACTTAAGGTTATTTACTCAAACCAATAACTTAACAAGATAGATATTTAAGAATTGTAGTAGGATTAAAACTCTAAATATTTGACAGATAATGATGCACTTTACAAAATAATTAAGGGATAAGCTTTGGTTATCAAAATCTTTGGAGTTCACGTCAATTTATCATTCTTAATAGCCAATAGAATTCATCAGCAGATTACCGTGTCTTCTGCAACCTTTATTCTTCAAAAATTTAGTCATTAAAATTTCCTTCCAATAAGCTTTGAGTCTTCAAAAGTTGACCTTATTCCAACCAATAAAAAGATCCAAGAGTTTAGCCATTTTTAATTTTCCTCCAAATCATCAACAACAAGTTTCGATCAGTAGCATAATTCTGGAAAAAAAATACATCGTGCAATTCACAACTAAAAGTCATCCAAGCACGTTTATAATCGTCTCCAATCTCTGTAAGTGGGCTTTTGTTAAAATCATTCTTTCGTTTTTTTAAATCATAAGTATGTGTTTTAAAATCCAATCGTTATGTGAACTATTTTCAAATTATGAAATCTTTGAAATCTGAAGCACTTTAAATATCGAAACCAATTGGTAAGGAATTCCGAATCTGTTTCTGACCCTGATGCGGTGGGATTATAACCGTTTTTCTGACCTGATACGGTGGTTAACCGTTGTTCTGGGAAGTCCAGACCCTTTATTCGTGGGTGATCCGATGTTCTGACCTCATCTCTAGGAGGGTTATATCTAGAGAACTGATATCAGTACCATGAGGAAACTAGATGATTTATTGTGCTTACTTAGTATATGGTATGAGATTCTGATATGAAGTTTTTGTTCTGTTCTGGCTCTGAGGAGCAAATTCTGTTAAAGTTTTTGTTCTGTTCATATCGGTTCTGTTCTGATTTTTGATAAATGTTTCTGAAAAATTATTATATTTATACGATGTGTCACATACGATTGTCCCCCACTTGCTGAGTGTTTTCCAAAACACTCACCCCTTACTCTACATTCCCAGATAAAGACGAGGAAGAAACTGAAGCCGAAGAAGAACACCAATTTTGGGGTTGGTGATCCGCTGCGTTTCTATGAATTAAAGATAACAAATTTTGGTATATTTACATAAAGTTATTCCGTATTAAGACTTTTTAAAGTTTGATTATGCAATTTAATTTGATTGTAAAGACAATTATTTATTTTATGGAGTATAGACTGGTTTTTTCGTTGAATACGATATTACGAGGCTTATTGATTTCAAGTTGTTATTGGAAATCAATGCCGGTGTTATTGACCCCGGTCTCGGGGCGTGACAACGGGAGTGGATATATTGAGCTTCTGTCGTTGAAAACGAACAGCCATGTGAAGAGTACAAATATCCATATCCAGCTGAGCAATGACAGCACCGTCATCTTTGGCAGTCGGATTGTTGGCATCAAAATTCGCCTTTTTGGCTGCAATGAGTAAGTTTGCCAGTCTGAGCCTATGGTTAGCCTGGAACAATTCTTTGCGATGTACCGCAATCCGTACGTCATCAGTTTCTGTCCCTTTAAGGACTTCTATTCCATTTTGTGGAGTCTCTTGAGCTTGCCGAAGAACAGACCAAAATGGTTGATCGTTCTGTATTCAACCCATTCATCGAACACCATAGTAAGCTCCTTAACTTTGTTTTTAACATCTTCCATGGCGATGTCAATTGCGGTTTGAGCGGCTGACTTGGGTTTTGAAGAGAGGGGCTCAACTAGGACTGCTTTGCCTTTGTCAATGGCTGATGAGGGCTTAATCCCTGATTGGGTGTAGTCTTCTAAGTTCTTGATAACAATTCCCTTGACCACAGGGGTAGTGGAAGGGACTCGGATGGTGACCCTGGGTACAGTGGGTGGAGCTGCTGAAGTTTGAAATTTTGAGGGTTGAATCGGAGTTTGGGTTGTAGGGGTGGCTTTTGTTGAGGGCAATGTAGAAATGGGTTTGATATTTAAGGTCGACAAAGGCTTGGTGATCTTGGTTCTCGGCTTCTTTGGAGGAGGTTTGGCTGTAGATGAAAGAGCAGAGGAAGACTGAGTTTCCTTTGAGTCAGTCTGGACTGTCAGTTTGCGCTTGACTCTAGGTTTTCTAGCAGCAGCATGTTCCTGTCCCCGTTCAATCTTTACAGTCACCTGATCAGAGGGAGTGAGTGGAGCACTTTTGGATTCAAGTAGGGCCAAACCCTTGGGGTTGAGAATCTTGAAGGGGTTGAGTGCAGACGGCTTCCCCAGCTCGATGTCCAGTGTCTCTAAGAGCTTGCTGAGAGGAACAGCAAAGCAGACAGCCTGTTTGGATGCAATGACTGTTTCTAGCAGGACTCCAAACAAGATAGCGGACCAGTTCATCTTCTGTCCGGAGTGGATAGCAGCCATGACCCAAAAATTTTCGGCGGTTACGGCGTCATAGCTTCCGGCTTTACCCAATAGTGGCTTGCCAACAATCTCACAGAGGACTTGAAAGTGAAACAAGCATTTCTTTCTTCTTGAAGGATGGCTGCAGTTTGTGGCCAAAAATGGATACTTTGCCCTGAGATTGGTGAGAATGGCCCGAGGGATGTGGCCAAAGTCAGTCAGTCCGGTTTTAGGAAGACCAAAGGTCTTTGACAGCGTTGTCTGAGAGATGTCGAAAGATTTGCCCTTGACGGAGGTGGAAATGAACGTCTTTTGAGAAACAGCATTGGCGAACAACTCTCGAATCTCTGACTCGTAAACCACCGTTCCACATTTCAGAAAGTTCCTTAATCCTAAGGATTTGAACATAGAAACCATATCTGGATCTGCAGCCCTGTAAATTTCATCGAACTCAACAGATAGAGAGTTGTGAGTGATAGTGGTCATTTGAGTATGTATGAAGACTGCAGAGAGAATTGAAAGATTTGAAAGTAGTGAACGGACAGCAGTAAGTCGTAAAAAGTGAAATGTGAGTGAGATATACAGCCCGCTAAATAGGAGAGATAGGACACGTGTCTGTATCTCGATGACTGATATTTAAGCAATTCAAAATAGACGGACAGGATGAGAAAGAGATAAGGGGGTTAAAATTCGATAAGTCCGAGCTGTTTAAACAATTACTATGTTAAATACTGGTTGTAATTGAGCAGACAGATCATAGGATAAAACCAGATTAGACAGTGATCGGTCTGAAAGTTCGTACCGGTCTGTGTCTTTCTGATTGTTATATTATCGATATGTGCTAGTACACAGTCTTTAAAACAAAATTAGAGATACCTCTAAATATTAAGATAAATCTATTAAGCCAAGAATTTGACGAAAATAATTAAACTTAGCCTCAAGAAGTGGTTTGGTGAAAATGTCTGCTGCTTGCTGGTATGTTGAAATGTGCTCAATCCGAATTTCCATTTTGCCAACGTGATCTCGAATAAAATGATGTCTGCTATCAATATGCTTTGTTCGAGAGTGCAAAACTGGATTATACGTTATAGCAATGGCACTAGAGTTGTCACAAAATATTGGAGACTCAGCAGCTTGAATGCCATAGTCTCTGAGCTGATGTTGAATCCAGAGCATTTGAGCGCAACAGCTTCCAGCTGCAAGATATTCCGCCTCAGCTGTAGATGTGGCAATTGATGTTTGCTTCTTGCTAAACCATGAGATCAATCTTTCACCTAGAAATTGACAGGTTCCACTGGTGCTCTTGCGATCAATCTTACACCCTGCATAGTCACCGTCTGAATATCCAATTAAACTTAAATTTGAATCTTTGGGATACCAAAGAACAACGTTCTGAGACCCTTTTAGGTATTAAGAATGCGCTTAGTAGCAATAAAGTGAGATTGCTTTGGATCAGACTGAAATCTAGCGCATATGCAAACTGAAAACATAATATCAGGCCGGCTCGCTGTAAGATATAATAGCGATCCAATCAGACCTCGATACATGGTTACCTCAACTGTTGTTCCCCCTTCGTCTTTATCTAGCTTAATTGAAGGACTCATAGGAGTTGATGCAGTTGAACAAGTCTCCATTCCGAATCTTTTGAGAAGCCCTTTGGTATACTTGGTTTGATTTATAAAAATACCATTGCTGAGGCGGTACAAGATATGGCTTCCCTTAGAAATATAAGGGAGGTCCAAAAATTGACCGGTCGGGTTGCTTCTTTAGCACGGTTCATTTCTAGGTCAGCACATATGAGTTATGCTTTCTTCCAAGTGCTAAGGAAAGCTAAAAAAATTGAGTGGAATGAAGGATGTGAGAAGGCCTTCGCCGACTTAAAGAGGCATTTGGCCAAGCTACCTGTGTTGGTCAAACCTGATCCCAGAGAAAAGTTATGGGTTTACCTCTCGACCACAGAGCAGGCAGTCAGCTCTATATTGATCAAACAGGAAGGGACAGACCAGAAACCGGTTTATTATGTCAGCCACGCCCTTCGAGGGGCGTAACTCAGATACCCGGAGATAGAAAAGCCGGCTTTAGCTCTGGTTATAACTGCGAGAAGGCTGAGACCGTACTTCCTGTCCCACCCCATTTTGGTATTAACAAATAGCCCAATGGGAAGGATCATGACACAACCCGATATATCAGGAAGGCTGGTCAAATGGACGATTGAACTTGGCAAGTATGACATATCATATCAGCCTAGAACATCTATTAAAGGTCAGGCATTATCCGACTTTTTGGCAGAAATGATCGTACTAGAACCGGAGGCATGGAGAGTGTATGTTGATGGAGCCTCGAACAGCGAGGGATGTGGAGCCGGAATAGTACTAATCTCTCCGACCGGTGAGAAGATAAAGGTTGTGGTAAAGTTGGATTTATGGGCTTCCAACAACGAGGCAGAGTATGAAGCGGTCCTAACTGGGCTTAAGTTAGCTCGGGAGGTAGGTGCTAGTAGGGTAGTCCTCCACTCTGACTCCCAGCTAGCAACCCAGCAGGTGAATGAGAATTTCGAAGTCAAGAGTGCGAGATTGATGGAATATTTGAAAGCAATCCGAGAAATGTCTGAAAACCTTTATGAGTGGAGCATAGTGCAAGTACCTCTGGAAGAGAACCACGAAGCAGACCAACTCGCAAAATGGGCCACATCATTGGGGCCTATGTGCCAAAGGGAGGTCGTATTCCAGACCGAGCTAACACCATTGACGCCGTCATTGGAGCCTTCCGAGACTCCCAGAGTCGAAAGCTGGATGACCCACATCCTAAAATATCTAGGGAACTCCGAGCTCCCTTCGCATAAGAACGAGGCAAGGAGGGTAAAGAGACAGGTTTTCCGATTTGCTTTGATCGGGGATACCTTGTACAAAAGATCTTTCGCAGGGCCTCTGTTCAGATGCCTAACCGAGGAAGAGGCTAGATACGTACTTCGCGAGATACATGAGGGCTGCTGCGGGGATCACCTAGGCAGCCTAGTCCTATCACGAAAAACTCTCCTGACTGGGTATTTCTGGCCCACTTTGAGAAGAGATGCAGTAAAAGTTGTGGCTACTTGTGAGGCTACCACCCAAGACAGAAGAAATTCATAATAACGGCTATTGATTACTTTTCAAAGTGGACTGAGGCCGAGGCCTTAGCCCGGATTACTGAGGAAGACGTGCTGAATTTCTTATGGAAGAATGTTGTATGTCGGTTTGGGGTGCCGAGGAAGTTGATTTTCGACAACGGGAGACAGTTCCAATTACGAAAGCTGACAGTCTGGTGCCAAGAGATGAAGATCGAGCAATCCTTTACCTCAGTGGCCTACCATCAAAGCAATGGGCAGGCGGAAGTCACCAACCGACCTATAGTATACGCATTGACGGCAAGGCTGTATGGAGTAGGAAAGGACTGGACAGATGAACTCCCTAGTGTACTTTGGGTTACCGAACGACGCCCCGAACCCCTACAGGGGAGACGCCTTTCAGTATGGTCTATGATTTAGATGCAATCTTGCCAGCAGAGATAGGAGCGACCTCGGCTAGGGTGCATGCTTATGACAACGACAACGACGGACGTCGAGCTCTAGACCTGGACATGATATGCAAAAAAAAAAAGGGCGGTAATCAGAATGGAGTCTTATCGAAACAAAGTAGTCAAAACCTATAACAAACGAGTGGTGCCTCGGAGTTTCCAGATCGGAGACCTAGTACTAAAAAAAGTTCAGGCAACAGAAGTCCGAAAACTTGACCCTAAATGGGAAGGACCCTACAAGATAATTCAAAAAGTGAGCTCGGGGGCATATTACTTGGAGGACGCAGAGGGAAGGAAGCTGAAGAGACCTTGGAACGCATTTCACCTTAGAAAATATTACTCTTAAACATGTGTATTTCTTTGATTGTATGAACTCATGACAGCAAGTTCTTAAATGAAGTATTATTAAATGAAAAGTTAAGGTCCGCCCTGACTAGAAAAAGTTAAGGTCCGCCCTGACTAAGAAAAAGTTAAGGTCCGCCATGACTATGAAAAGTTAAGGTCCACCTTGACTATGAAAAGATAAGGTCCGCACTAACTAAGAAAAAGTTAAGGTTCGCCCTGACTAGGAAACGTTAAGGTCCGCCCTGACTAGGAAAAGTTAAGGTCCGCCCTGACTATGAAAAGTTAAGGTCCGCCCTGACTAAGAACAGGTTAAGGTCCACCCTGACTATGAAAAGTTAAGGTCCGCCCTGACTAAGAAAAAGTTAAGGTCCGCCCTTACTAAGAAAAAGTTAAGGTCCGCCCTGACTATGAAAAGTTAAGGTCCGCCCTGACTAGAAAGAGTTAAGGTCCGCCCTGACTATGAAAAGTTAAGGTCCGCCCTGACTATGAAAAGTTAAGGTCCGCCCTGATTAAATGGTCAGGGTCCGCTCGGACGAAGATTTACTGCCATGGCCCGCCCCAGGCCCATTATCGCAGCCTGCACTACAGTTTATAACAGACGAGGGCCATGTGCTCATGTTTATTTTATGAGTTTAGAACATGTCAGCCTCGTTATTATTCAAATCTACTTGGTAATAATTTTAGAACTACAGAGTTATTACAACAGGACATTTTGTTTTTGTATTGAATTGCAAAATTATCAGTTATTCTAAGAATAGGTCAGCTTTGTTACTTCATTCTCCCTAGGGCAACACCACAGCTCGGCATAATAAACATTTCATTGAACAAAATTGTACCGGTTACATTTCATTGAAGAAAAATATTTATAAGTAGGGTACATCCTTATCGATCATCCTAATTTATAAAGTCAGGAGGGATGTTGGTCACAATGGCCTGGAGGTCCAAGAAGTCGTCTGGGTCTTGATCCTCCGGAGGGAAGCCCTGAGCTTTGAACTGATCCTTACAGCCCTCGAAGCCAAGGTCAAGGAAGCGAAATGCTTTCGCTGCAAGGAGCTTCTTGAACTCCTCCGACTTTAGGAAAGCATCTTTCTGCCCGACCTCTCCAGCAACGTACGCCTCCAACTCCGAGCGAGATCTGCTCAGCTCTGCGGCAGAGTTGGTCAAAACTATATCTTTCTCAGACAGTGCAGAGCGGAGTCGATCAACCTCAGCACGGTATTTGGTCAACTCAGTCTCTAAGGTCGCCAGCTGTTTTGCCTGTAGCGCAGTGACCTCTCTCAGTTCAACTTCGGCAGCCTCAGCCCGGTCGGTAACCTCTCGAAGTTTCTTTCTGGCATCTGACGAATACTGGCCATAATTTGATCCCCTCCGAACGCTTTCGCGCAGCATTATTAAGCCCTGATTAAAAGAATAATGATAAGAGGATATATAAGGCAACAAAGGGTGGTTAGGTAAGATCAGTAAGAACACTTATCGATAAAGCTCGGACCAGCCCTTCCCGAGCCAGTGGCCTCCACTTCATCACAGCCATGGCCTGTTGATCCGTGCCCGTGGTAATGCACTCCAATATCTCAGCCAGTAGTCCGGAGACAGAACCGATAATCAGGCTGGTGGATTAGGTATACTCCACGGGGAGGCCGGGAGAGCCCGGCTCTGCCGATCGAGCCGATTACGGGCTCTGGACGGAGTCGGCTGACATTTCGGCATGAGGTGCCAGAGAGGTGGCCACTTCTTCCCGGATCGAGGCGGCGGGGGCTTTCCTGTCCCTTTTTCTTTTGCGCAGCGCGGCTGCATCTCCCCCGCTCTCTCCTGAGTGGAGGGTTACTACCGGGGCGGCCTGAGGAGCAGGAGGGGGTGAGGGAGCTCGCTGTTCTTGGGATTTAGGAGCAGTTCTACCTTTCCCTTTTTCTGAGAAACCATGGCGGAGTGCATCTGGTTAAAATACATAGTACCTGCGCAGAAACAAGAGGCATAAATAGAAGGGTAGTATAGCGAATAGTAATTAATCTTAGATCGATGAGGACGCACCAAGAAGAGGACTAGCTGGGTAAGAGCTCAGCATGTAGCGCCTGAGTACGTCCTCTCGAATCAAGACGGTTGTGTCAAATTATCGACCCCCTATGGCTGACATGACCCTCTGATAGAAAACATCTTCTTTGTATCGGTGCGGGAGGGGGCGAGCCTCGGGAAGAGAATCTCTCCAGGCCATAGGGCAAGACCAAGGTCGATATGGTTTGACAAAGAAGTATGTTTCTTTCCATCCTTTGTGAGAACTTGGGATTTTCTCCAAGAACTTGCATGACGGCCTGGACCCAAAGTAGAACAGGCCTGGAAAGGTGGTGTTCTTGACATGGAAAAAATAGTGCAGAAGGGGATGAGAGAAAGGGAGATTCAAAGATTGGAACAAGGCAGCAGTTGCGGCCATACTCTTGTAGGAGTTTGGGCTGAGCTGACTAAGGGAGACTCAAAAGTAACTAGAAAGATCTTGGTACAAAGAGGGGACAGGGAAGCGTAGCCCACTCCTGATTTGTTCAAGAAAGAAGGGAAAAAAGCCCGTAGGGGGAACGTGGGGGAGGTCTCCCAACCTAGGTATTCGTACCTCGTGGTTAGGAGGAATGAAGTGGGAACGAAGAAGAGCCTCAGCCTCAGCCAAAACTCAGGAACTAAGGACCTCGTACCACGGTAGTCCAGCCCGAACCAAATCTCGAGGATCAACCTCGAAGTTCTGAGGAGATGGCTCACGGTTAGGACGAGGAGGGACTTGAAGAAGAGGGATGGCGCTAACAACCTCCCTCGCTGATCCACTATGGGTCGGAGGGCTCGAAAGCCCAGACACCAAGGTGTCTTCAGCCGATCCCCTGAGGGCGGTCCTGGAGGTGGAGGATGTTGAATTCGACACAAGGAAATTAGAGGTAAGAAACTTACAAAAGTCGAAGCGTGCAAGGAGAGCAGGAAGAGGCGAGCGGCGTGAGAAAAGTGATATGAATGAGGAGGATTATGGTATATATAGGCCATCGTAATAGTGGGATGTTTGGGCCTGGCCCATTCGAACGGCGAGGATTGGGGGAGGCCAAACGTCTCGAGAGCAGATGCATTGCAGCTTCGCCGATTGGGACCCACGTCAACGGTCACGTCTTGCTGACAACCTGTCCCATCAAGGTTGAAAGTGTAAGAATATCTGACAATTCAATTCGGATCACGGCATAAAAAGAATAGTCGAGGGCAGCGCTACTCTAGCTCGACTAGAGGGGGATACTCGTGATACCCCCGTAAGGGGTCAGTACGACCTCAACCCTAATTCCACGGGTATGACCTGACCCTACTTCGTCATTTACTGTGAGTACCCATCTCGGTGGATATCTTCATGCCCTCGGAGAAAGCCTGTCCTATTGTACTAAGTTCGGTACCTATACGTAGCTCAGCCCGTATCTTCCACCCAACTCAACCGATCTGACCCCGGCTGAGCTCACATGAGTCGTACACTGTGATCAAGACTGGGACCGTGCTGGCGTGCCAGCTCTGGGTAGTTCCCTTAGTCTTTGTTTTCTTCAGCATCAGCAATAATGTCGTGGGCACTAGAGTGGTCCCTCGTCCGAGTTGTCTGTAACGGAATTTTATTCTAGACAGAAGACTACTCACAAATAGGCCAATCAAAGAATGACTAGTACCCAGAGAATATTTTTTAGTACTATCAAGATCTCGCCGGTAGGGCGTCGTACAAGGTGTACAGTATTTGTCGGTACTCCCCATCCTCTGGGACAAAAACACTCAATGGAATACCTGTGATGCTCCCCCTAAACACCTGGTAGCGTTTATCACGTACGCTCAAATTAACCATCTCAAGTTAATAGCAGTAAATATGTAGTAGCGTGAGTAGGGATCGATCCCACAGGGAAGTGAATATTTTTTATGCTAACAAGTATCAAAATAGGGGGTTATCGAATTTCTTTAACTATAACTAGATTAAACAAAAGCAAACAATTAACTAGTTTATCAAGATTAAGAAGTGGTTCTTGGTTTTCGGTCAACTTTACCTTTGGAAATCATTCACTTGATCATCAAATTACAGCCGTTAAGGTTAAATCAATGGTAGTTTCAAAACTAGTAGGCTTGCTGAATCTAATTAATAAGAACTACATCCGTTGAAATTAATTATCCAATCGTTCTTCCTAAGAATTTAATAACACCAACAGCATGTAATTATCAATCTTAGTTGCTTCTCAATTAGCATTAGATATTGCATGTGATTACTAGGTGATCAATCTATCAATCAAACACAACAATTATAAGAATCATAATCTGAAAAACAAATTGAAATCGAATTGAAAATTCAACAATCAAATCAAAATTTTCACAAGTCTTTCTATTCCAAAGGCAAGTATCCCTCAACCAAGAATCAAGGTGTTTAGCCTTGCATAATTAAATCTAAAACTAACAAAAATTGTATTAAAAACATTAAACAATCAATAGAAAAGAAAGTTACTAAAGCGAAGCACGATTCCGGCTTGTTGATTCCGTCTTCGTTCTTCGAGCGTCTTTACAAAAATTGAAAGAAAAATATTCTAAAAATTCAAAAGTCTGTTCTAAGGTCTCAATTCTCTCCAAAAGAGACTAATTTCGAGTTACAAGAGGTGTGGTGGCTGATGGGGTAGGTTAGAGTCTATGTAGGAAGGAAAGAAATCAAGTTGCCAATCTTTCCAAAACACCGCTGGCGATCGATGGCCATAAGGTGGCGATCGATCGCTAGCTAATTTTTTTCGACGATTTTCTTCAGGCTATAGATCGCCTTTTTCTCACAATCGATCGCCACTTCGTGAACTTTGTTGCTCAACTTTTCGTCCATAGGCGATCGATTGCCTCCTCCATGCGGTCGATCGCCTCCACTAAAATTACATTTTTGGCCTTTTCTTGATCTATATTGAGTCCTTATTAGCTCCAATGCTTTTCTTGACCTTTATTCGCCTTAGTTAGCTCGATTTCTTTGATTCCATCTACAATTACACAAATATACGATTAGGTAGCATATGTATCAAATTATCCATCAAAACATACCAAATCGTAATCAATTAAACGCAATAGATGTGTCTATTTCTAGTCACATCAAACTCCCCCATACTTATTCTTTACTCGACCTCGAGTAAATTAGATAAAACTACAATATTTTTCCTTGGCTCATAGCATCATAACAAACTAATTTGTTCTCACTTTAATGCCTCAACAATTTAAAACATGCATAGTAATGAAAGGCGGTGAAAAGTTAATAATGGAACAAGTTCAATCCCTAAACAATTCGTACCCAACAAAGTAGTGAACGTGTGTGTGTGGTCATAAACAAGTGTCATGTACAAATTACAAGTGTCATGTACAAATTATAGATCCAATAGAAGTAAATCCACAATAGTTCAAGTCATACACTAACACAAGTATAAGCTCACTTGCACACTCTTCTCCACTATCTTAGCCACTTTGCAAACATAAATCAAGTATGTCTTTATTAGCTTGTAGTGTGGCCTAGGTATTGGCTTATGAAAGAAAGGTAAGGATATATCAAGTAAGAGAGTATGATGATATGCACACTAAAAGCTTCTCTTCTTGCTTGAATTTTTCAACTTTTGTTTCAACATTTTTTTCTTTTTGTGCCTTGGCTCCCTTGGAGTCATACTTTTATTTATTTTCTCAAGGCATCCCTTTTCTTTCATGCATTTCATTCTTTTCCTTATGAAGCCCACAAACATTTTAATCATTGAATACTTAAGTGCATGTGAATGAAACACATCATACTCCCTTCAAAGGTATGGATAGAACTCATATTTAGGCTCATTAGGGAATGATGATAAGCTAGTCAAAGAATGTCGAATAGTGGTTGTTTGTATGCTTAGCATACAACCATTCTTTTGCATTAAAGCTCAAACAGGGTACTAGTGATTGATTTTCTTTGCATGGTAGACTTGAAAGGCTCAAACGCATCAAAGATTGCCTATATCACTTTCATGTTTGCAAGAATTCTAGACATACGCCTCAAAGAGCATGTAGTTAAGTTCTAGCATGTATTAGAGACTTCTTAAGACTATCACAAAGTTCACACAATCTTCACTAAGCTATGCACACTTCACAAGTCATGACAATAACGTGCTCAAAATATTCAACTACTAAGTTAAAGTAAAATTTTCATTAGAGTTCAAAGTGTTCCAAGGTTAACAATTCACCTATGTTCAAAAGCATGCATGATATCAATTAGGTTTCATCATGGGCTAGTGACTCTAAGCATCCGTTCGTTACTTAACTATGAGCTCAGAATTTTCAAATTTTTCGATTTTTTTGTATTTTTGTATTAGAAAAACAATAACACACCACTAATCCCTCCCCCATACTTAAATCTTACATTGTCCGCAATGTAAGGCAAAAAATACAAGAGAAGAGAAAAGTCTAACTATGAAAGCAATAAAAATGAAAATAAAAGGGAGAAAGGAAACTAACTCCCCTTGGGTTGCCTCTCAAGCAGCGCCTCTGTTTAACGTCGGTGGCCCGACGCCTGTCCTCTATCAAGGTGGGTGATGCGGTGTCGCTCTATCTTTCCTCTTCCACCTCAATATCTTCTTGATTCCCTTAAATTTTGGTTTGTTTGCCTTTGAGTGGGCGTCTTCAGTCTTTGTTCCTCCTTCAACATCTGGGGCTTGTTGTAGTCGATCCGGAGGGTGCTTCTTTTCAATGGTACAATCCTGCCAGTTAGAAAAGAGAGGGTCAGCAGTATCATGTGCCAGTTAGAAAAGAGAGGGTCAGCAGTATCATGAGTAGATAAATCAGCAATAGTATGAACAGTATGCACAGGATGAGAATCCATACCTCCTTTATCATCAAGGCCATCAGTAGCCTTTCCCATCTCCCACAATTCATCATTATCAAAATCAGAATCATATGCATCATTTATATCAATAGCGTAACTAGCATGCTCATGAGTTTTAATGGGTTCATAGATATTAAATTTTGCAATTTCACCATTAGACTCTATTGTTAACAGGCCGCTATTCACGTCGATCACAGATTTTGATGTTTTCAAGAATGGTCTCCCTAAAAGGATGGGGCTGGATGGATCACCATTTTCCATGTCTAAGACATAGAAATCGGCGGGGAAGACCAAGTTCTCTACATGCATAAGTACATCTTCTATTATCCCCCTAGGAATAACCGTGGACCTATCAGCTAATTGAATCACAGTATGGTCTTGTTTCAAAGGGCCGGGTTTCAGTTGAGTGTAGATTGAGTAAGGCATGACATTAATGGACGATCCTAAATCTAGCATTGCCTTCTCAATTCTAGTGGTTCCAATCACACAAGGGATAGAAAACATACCAGGGTCCTTACACTTTGTGGGAATGCTTCTTTGGATGTCCGCAGAAACATTCTCACCTAACTCAATCTTGGGGCACCCTTTGCCTTCCTTGTTCTTACCCACTTTCTATAACTCCTTCAAAAATCTAGCATATCGAGGCACTTTCATCACGACATCTTGTAGTGGGGCATTTTCCTCGCAGCGTCGGAAAGTGTCATAGAGTCCCTTAAGTCCAGCTTCTCTCATATTATCTTTCAATGCAAGGGGGAATGTAGGTTCAATTTTATATTCACGGAATGGAGGGGACTTACCTCGTGGTTCCTCTTCTTGCATGGGCTCTTCAACGTCCTTCTCTTCCTTCATCTCTCCGTTCTTTGGTGGCGTTAGTACCACCTTTTCCTTATCTTCACCTTCGCTCATCTTCAAAGTGATAGCGCTCACATTCTCCCTTGGGTTCACAATTGGCTATGACGGTAGTCCATTTGACATGCTCGTTTCAAGCTTGTTGAGCGAAGTCGCCAATTGTCCCTGTTAGTTCCGGACCTTATCAATGAGATTTTAAAGATGACAAAACATTTCAGACCGGATCGAGTGAAATCAGACTGACCAGATCGATCGCCCAAAACAGATCAAGCTGATAAGATGACAAAGCATATCAGACCGGATCGATGGATTTCAGACTGACTTTATCAAAGCTTCAGATCGATCTCAATCTTTATCAGATCAGAGCAGTCAAGGATACATAAAGAATGGCTCCTCAGTCCGAATCATTAACGATTATTTATTGTAGCATTTAATGTCGTAATTAATGCTACAAAGGACCAAAGACTGAAGATTGCCATAAAAGGTAAGAAGACAAAGAAGAGCCTATCTGACAGTCGCCGAAAGTATGAACCAGAACGGCAAGTATCCTGAAGAAGAAGACTGTAGCTTACTCAGAGCTCAAGCAGAGTCAAAGTTGCACATTAAGGGAAATAATGTCATTGGTACTTACAACTATAAAAGGATGCAACAAAAGGAATATAGAAGACTCTCGCTGATCAATTGAAAAACGCACAAGAAAGCAAAACAGCACAAGCTTACAAGCTCAGAAGCTCTCGAGCTGAAACTATTCTTAAGCACGATTACTTTGTAACATTTGATCATTTAGGATCACTGTGCACATCTTGTGTATTCTGTGTTGAAAAATAGAAGTGAGAAACATATTGTAACTGTCAGACAGAGTGTGTCTGAGCAGATCGAGTGACTAGGAGTTTCAGACTGGTAGTGAGGTAAATCCAGCCTGAATCGGGTTTGTACAACAGGATTGTATAAATCAAAGTCTTCTAGTATAAACCTTCCTTAATTGGAAGAAGGGGAGACGTAGAAGGATTACACCACCTTCGAACTTCCAGAAACATATCCTGTGTATTATCTTTCTGCACTTGTTCTTTCATACTAGCCATCGAGCCGTTCTTACATATACAAGAACAGACCGTTCCGCACTTATACTTTCAGTGGTCTGTTCTGTACAAGAGTTGATTAAGAAACAGATTTCTTTCACTAATCCGAAAGAAATCACAAGGGATTAATTTTTACAAGGAGTGTTCATTCACCCCCCCTCTAAACACTCCGGACCGATCCTAACAAGTGGTATCAGAGCAGGTCATCTTAATCAGCACAAAATCACTCGAGCTGATGGCATCATTCAACAAAATTCCTATGTTCTCAAAAGAAGACTATGATGACTGGAGAATCAGAATGCAAGCTCATCTGGCAGCTCAGGATGACGATATGTGGTTCGTCATCACTGATGGACCAATGAAGATTCTAAAAATAAATACAGCAGTCGCCATTACTGGTGGTGAACCACAAATGGTAGAGAAAGACAGATCCCCCTGGACGAATGAGGAAAGAAAGAAGGCAAATCTCGACAACGTTGCCAAAGACATCTTGTTCAAGACATTGGACAAGAACATGTTCAGCAAAATCAAAATGTGCTCTACTGCCAAAGAAATTTGGGAGAAGATAGCACAGCTATGCGAAGGCAACGACCAGACCAAAGAAAACAAGCTGACTATTGCTCTTCAAAGATTTGAGGGCATAGATATGAAGAGTGGAGAAACTCTAAATGAGTTTGATGAAAGAGTCACTGGCATCATAAATGAACTGAATGGTCTGGGGAAGGAATATTCTAACACAGAGATCCCTCTGAAAGTTATGAGAGCTCTGCCAAAGGAATGGGATGTTAAGACCATTGCCATGAGGGAATCAAAAGATCTTAACAATGTTGAACTTCATGATCTGTTTGCAGATCTTAAGGCCTATGAGTTTGAACTGATAAGCAGAGGTGAAGCAGAGCCATTCATCTCTCAACCAAACAAGGCCCTGGCAGCCATTCCAGACCAGATCGCCTCAACATCAGACCGATCCGCTGAACAGATAAGTAATGATGCTATGTCATTATTTATCAAGAAATTCGGTAAATTCATGTCTAAGAATAAGAGGAACTTCAAACCCTCTCATCATTATAAATCAAGAAAAGATGATGCTGTTAACGATCAGGCTTGCTACAATTGTGGTAAGACCGGACATTTTATTGCAGATTGCACCAGACCGAAGAAAGAAGAACGGAAAGAGAAGCATCGTGATGATAGGAAGAAGAAGCACTACAAAGACCGCAAGAATCATGGAAAATCCCAAAAAGTCCTAGTAGCTGAAGAGGGAAACAACAAATGGGCTCAGACAGACTCAGACTCGGAAAGCTCTGAATATTCTTCCAGCGAAAGCGAAGAAGATATTCAATGTCTTATGGCAGACGAAGAGATGAGTCAGACAGACGAGGTATATGATCTTGACTCAATTGAATTTACACGAGAAGAGCTCATGTCCGCACTGCAAGACATGGCTAATGATTATAGGATCTTAGCTGAATCATTTGAGAAAAATAAAGCTAAAGCCAGTAATCAAATAGATGAGCACAATAAACCAAGCTGCTCTGAGCAGGGTGAGTGCAATAATCTAAAGATCGAGCTGAATAAGCTGAAAATCTCCTATGATCAGCTCCATGAAGAAAATAAGAGAATTAGCACACAAAATGCTAAGCTTTCTCATATATTCAAAACATGGACAAAATCCAGAACATCTTTGGAAGAATTACAAGAGGTTCAAAGAAACGTCGGTGATTTCACCGGCATAGGCTTTGACACCAAAGAATGCACCAAAGATGAATCTGAGCTGCTGCTGGTAAAGAACCAAGTCAAACAAATGACATTTGTTAAATCCAGCACAGTATATGAGACTGAAGCACCTAAAATTCAAACGGGAGTCTCTTACGTGAATCAAAATCTGAGAAAAGGGATTGGTTATGTTGACCAAGCCAAAGAAAAGGCACCAGCAAGATTTGAGTCTATCAGACCAAATCTAAAGGTGCAAGATCTGAGGCAAGGAAGACAATACAATTACTATAATTCAAAACCGATTCAACGAATATATAGACTACCTTATGAGAATCAAAGGCTTCCACAGCGCACACATTATCACACAGAACATCGAAACAGACCAGCGCACAGCACACCTTACACACACAAGCCATTGAAGCTGATACAGGTGTGGGTTCCCAAAGGGCTAATTCGTTCTGGACCCAAATAGGATTGGGTACCAACAATAATTATATTTGATGACAGGTACCGAAGAAACTCGCATCAGACTGGTATTTGGACAGTGGGTGTTCTCGTCACATGACTGGATACATCGAGCTGCTGTCTGAAGTCACAGAATGTACTGGACCCAAGATTATCTTCGGAGATAACTCAAAGGGTAAGACCGTGGGCAAGGGTAAGATTGTCCATGGTAACATTATTATCAATGATGTGCTGTTAGTTGAAAATCTATGCTATAATCTGATTAGTATAAGTCAACTCTGTGATAATGGTTATGCTGTAGAATTTCACAAACACACTTGCACTGTTAAATCATCAGACGGTATAACCTTGCTTGTTGGAATCAGGAATGGAAATACATATAAGATTAACTGGAATCATGCTCAACCTGAAAATCCTACTTGCTTCATCGCTAACAATGATAATAAACATTGGCTGTGGCATAAGCGCTTGAATCATATAAACTTTAAGACTATTTCCAGCCTGTGTAAACATGATTTAGTTATCGGTCTACCCAAGATCGATTTTGCTAAGGATAAGATCTGCGAAGCTTGCCAAATTGGCAAACAGATCAGATCATCCTTCAAAAACAAGAATGCCAAATCCTCCTCCCGTTGTTTAGAACTACCGCACATGGACTTGTTTGGTCCTATACCAATAACAAGTTTAGGGGGAATGCGGTATACTCTTGTTGTTATTGATGATTACTCACGCTTTACATGGACTATATTTTTAGTAGTAAAGATCAGACCGGTCCGAAGTTGATCAAGCTGCTGAAACGCACTCAGAATGAGAAATCATCCAGCATAGACAGGATTCGCAGTGACAAAGGCACTGAATTTTCAAATCAGAATCTTGAATCCTTTCTAGAAGATCATGGAATCAAGCATGAGTTTTCAGCCGCTCGAACTCCTCAAAAGAATGGAGTTGCAGAACGAAGAAACAGAACGCTCAAGGAAGCAGCAAGAACAATGCTTGCTGATTCTGGTATTTCGCAAAAGTTCTGGGCAGAAGCTGTAAACACTGCTTGCTACACTCAAAATCGGTCTATGATCAACAAGAAGCTGAACCTTACTCCATATGAAATATGGACTGGTAACAGGCCATCTATTTCTCACTTTCATGTTTTTGGCTGCAAATGCTTCGTTCATAACAATGGTAAGAATCATCTTACAGCATTTGAAGCTAAGTCAGATAATGGAATATTCTTGGGATATTCATCAACTAGTAAAGCTTATAGAATTTTCAATAATCGTACCTTAACTGTAGAAGAATCTGTTCATGTAGTTTTTGATGAATCTTTATGTGTTGAGGGCAACAAAGAATCAATTCAAAATCAGATGGAAAATATCCATCTCGAAGCTAACAGTGATGATGAGATTGTAGCTAACAGGTCAAGAGACAATCCACCAGAACCAGAAGTACCAGACAGACCGGATCAAGGCATTGAAGCTTCTTCAGATCGAGCTGATCCGGATGTTCTTCACTCAAATGTTAAAGCAGATGCTGATCATGCTGCTACTACTCATCCGACCGTACCAGACAATCCAGAGTCAAGCTATCGATGGACTAAGAAGCATCCACCTAATCTAGTGATTGGTAGTCCCTCTGCACCGATCAGAACCAGAGGACAGATGATGGATGAATTCACACATGCTGCTTTCATCTCAACTCTGGAACCTAAGAAGATCGATGAAGCTCTGACTGATTTCAACTGGATCAAGGCCATGCAAGAAGAGCTAAATCAATTCGAACAAAATCAAGTTTGGAGTCTAACCCCCAGACCAAGCGATCTGCCTGTTATTGGAACCAGATGGGTTTTCAGAAATAAGCTGGACGCAGATGGAACTGTGGTTAGAAACAAAGCCAGACTGGTGGCACAAGGATTCAGACAATAAGAAGAAATCGACTTCGATGAATCATTTGCACCAGTCGCCAGACTTGAAGCTATCCGAATCTTTCTTGCATATGCTGCCTTTAAAGACTTCAAAGTATATCAGATGGACGTCAAGAGCGTTTTTCTTAATGGAAAGCTTCAGGAAGAAGTCTACATTGAGCAACCACCTGGATTTCAGAACCATCTGTATCCCAATCATGTGTATTTACTGAATAAAGCAGTGTATGGTCTGAAACAAGCTCCAAGAGCCTGGTATGACACTCTATCTCAATTTCTGTTGAACCATGATTTTCAGATCGGCTCAGTAGATAAAACTCTCTTTAAATTCATTAAGGGGAACATACCCTATTAGTTCAGATTTACGTTGATGACATAATCTTTGGGTCAACTAACCCCAAATTGTGCGAGAAATTTTCTAAGTTAATGCAGGGACAGTTTGAGATGAGCATGATGGGAGAACTTTCATTCTTTTTGGGTCTCCAAGTAAAACAGCTCAACAATGGTATTTTCATCAACCAGACCAAGTATACCAAAGAGCTCCTCAAGAGATTTGGAATGGAAACATGCTCAACTTCATCAACTCCAATGAGTCCAACAATCAAGTTAGACAAAGATGAAGGGGGAACGGCAGTTGAAGTAACCATGTATAGAGGACTAATCGGATCGCTATTGTATCTTACAGCGAGCCGGCCTGATATTATGTTCTCAGTCTGTATGTGCGCCAGATTTCAATCAGAACCAAAGCAATCACACTTTATTGCTGCCAAGCGTATTCTGAAATACTTAAAAGGATCTCAGAACGTTGGTCTTTGGTACTCCAAAGATTCAAATTTCAGCTTGATCGGATATTCAGACGCAGACTACGCTGGGTGAAAGATTGATCGTAAAAGCACCAGTGGAACATGTCAATTTCTAGGTGAAAGATTGATCTCTTGGTTCAGTAAAAAGCAGACATCAATTGCCATATCTACAGCTGAAGCAGAGTATCTAACAGCTGGAAGCTGTTGCGCTCAAATGCTCTGGATTCAACACTAGCTCAAAGACTATGGCATCCAAGCTGTTGACTCTCCGATATTTTGCGACAACACAAGTGCAATCACTATAACGTATAATCCAGTTCTGCACTCTCGAACAAAGCATATTGATATACGACATCATTTTATTCGAGATCATGTTGGCAAAAAGGAAATTTGGATCGAGCACATCTCAACAGAGCAGCAAGCAGCAGACATCTTCACCAAACCGCTCCCAGAGGCTAAGTTTAATTATTTCCGTCAAATTCTTGGTTTAATTGACTTATCTTAATAGTTTAGATGTTTTCTTACTTTCGCTCTTAAAGATTTTTGTTGCCACAGATCGATAATACAATGTTCAGAAAGACACAGACCGGTCTGAACTTTCAAACCGATCCATGTCAATCTGATGTTATCCTATGATCTGTCTGGTCAATAAATTTTTTTTTAACAAAATCAGCCCGGACTGATCGCATTTTAACCGCCTTATCTATCTGTTATCCTGACCGTTTATTTTGAATTTCTTTTTATCAGTCTTCGAGATAAAGACACTTGTCTTCTCTCTCCTATTTAGCGGGCTGAACATTTCATCTCCTTTCACTTTTACAACTTACCGCTATCTGTTTTCTTATTCTTTCACTTTCCTAAATCTTCGCACTCTTTTACCTTCATTCCAATGGCTACCATTACTCACAACTCTCTCTCCGTTGAGTTTAATGACATTTACAGGGCAGAAGATGCAGAGATGGTGTCCATCTTCCGAGCTTTGGAATCATCCGGCCTGAGGAACTTTCTGGAGTGCGGCACAGTTGCTTATGAATCTGAAATCCGCGAAATATTGGCCAATGCCGTCTCCCATAAGACATCAATATCCACTACTGTCAAGGGCAAATCATTTGAGATCTCGCCGATGACGCTGGCCAAAACCTTTGGCCTCCCCAATTCCGGACTGGCAGAATTTGGACAGATTCCTCAAGCGTCACTCTCAGCTCTTCAAGGGAAGATTTCTATTTTTGGCCACCGCCTGCAACCCTCGTTTAAGAAGAAGGAAATGCTTTTTCATTTCCAGGTGCTGTGCGAAATCGTTGGCAAACCTCTTTTGGGCAAAGCAGGAAGTTTTGACGCTGTAACCGTAGAGAAGTTCAGGGCTATGGCGGCTATTGTATCCGGACAGAAGATGAACTGGTCCGTGATTCTTTTTGGAGTTCTGATGGAAACGGTGATTGCATCAAAACAGGCCGTATGCTTTGCTGTTCCTCTCAGCAAGCTACTGGAGTCCTTAGACATCGAGCTGGGAAAGTAGTCCGCTCTCAGTCCCTTCAAGATTCTAAACTCCAAAGGGCTCGCACTGCTGAAGTCCAAGAGTGCTCCGCCTACTTCTACTACTCTGGCTGCAGTCAAGATTGAGAAGGGCGAAGAACAAGCTGTTGCGCGCAAACCTCGGGTCAAGCGAAAGCTAACCATCCAGACTGATTCTGAAGAAACTCAATCTGCTCCCTCGCCACCAACCAAGCCACTTCCCAAAAAGCCAAGAACCCAGATTACCAAACCAAAAGCCTTACCCATATTGCCACCAACTAAAGCCACCCCTGCACCCCAACTTTCCACCCAACCTTCACAAGCTTCAACCCCTGCACCCAAAGTCATCGTTAGACTTCCCTCTGCCATTCTCGTGGTCAAAGGGATAGTTATCACTGAGTTGGGAGATTATACCCAATCAGGGATCAAGTCCCCTTCCTCCACCGGCAAGGGAAAAGCCATTCTCTCCGAACCCCTCTCCTCTAAACCCAAATCTGCAGCGCAGACAGCCATCGACATTGCTATAGAGGATGTTGATGAGAAGGTGAAGGCACTCATTGTGGTCTTTGATGAATACGTCCAGTACCGGACTATCAACCACATTGAGATGTTCTTCGGAAAGTTGAGCAGACTGAAGAAGATGGAAGAGGAAGTTCTGAAAGGAACAGAGACCGGTGATGTTCGGCTTGCCGTGCAGCGCAAAGAGCTATTTACGGCAATTCAAAGATTCAGACTGGTCACTCTGCTCCTAGCTGCTAAGAAAGAGAACTTCGATCCAAATGCTCCAACTGCCAGAGATGATGGGGCTGTTATTGCTCAATTAGAGATGGATGTTCATGCTCTTCACTTAGCTGTCCATTTTCAACGACAGAAGATCAGTGTATCCACTCCAGCAACCAGCCCGGATCATCCTTCTGCAAGAAAATCTCTGGCAGAACCTTTCGTTGAGGTTATTCCCTCTGGGGCAGCAGACCAAACTGAAGATCAGCCAGCAGCGCAGCCTGCAGAACCAGCCGCAGATCAGACTGCAGATCAAGCAGCAGCTCAGACTGCAGAGCTAGTACCAGATCAGACATGCGGAGCAGCCATTGCCTAATGCTCCGTCTGCTACATATGATGAACCATTGAATGTGTTGTTGGACTCTCCAACAACATCTATTCCTTTGGGGTCATCAGCCTCCCGTGCACAAATCAGTCCAACCGCAACACTTGCAACAATTGACGCACCAGACTTCGTCGATCCGGATTTAGTGGTGTCTACAGTTGTTGCAGCTCTACAAATTGAGGAGCCTCTCAGTCCCAGCACTCCTCCGGGACCATCAGATGAAGATCTGGCCTTCATTCAAGAATTTTCTTCGGATTTGGTCACCCTGATCCGACCCGAAAGTCATCAGGCTGCCATATCTTCCATTATGCCGATTGCTGAAGAAGATGATCCTGCACTATCATCATCAGATCACTCTCCCAGCCGGCTATCTGATGCACCTCCATCACTGGCACGGACTCTCCAGCATTTCTCTGACAACTGCATGTCACTCTCTCAACGTGTTCTAGAAGTTCATCAAGGTCAGAGGCTTACAGCTTTGGACTTTGATTCATTCAAAGAGAAGATGACAGCCAGTATAAGCAGTCTTCAGCGAGGACGGAATGATTTGTTTTCTCAGCAAGCCACTTATAAGAACAGCCTGAGAAAAGAGCCGATCGAGCTGGCCACTGAAGTCCGAGCATCTGTTGCCAATTCCCTCCGCGCTCAAGACGTTCGTCTTGACGCTATCAGCGCGCAGCTCGCACAAGTTGTTGATTTTCTTCAAGAGATTGCTGCTGACAAAAAGGGGGAAAAGAAGAAAGACTTCAAGCCGCCTCAAACTTCAAGAAAATAGCAGTCTCGTTGATTAAATTTTTAGACTGACTGTATGCGAGATTTTTTATCAATAAAAATCTTTCTTTATCAAGTCCCTGTTCATTTATTTTGAACTTTAATAAAGGCTTAATCGATCCAACTTAATAATGTTCATTTATTTTGAACAAAGAAGAAGTAATCGATCCGAAAGTTTTCGCTTCAGAGTTCTTATCAGACTAGTTAAACAGACTTAGAAGCTAGGTTTTGTCATCATCAAAAAGGGGGAATTTGTTAGTTCCGGACCTTATCGATGAGATTTTAAAGATGACAAAATATTTCAGACCGGATCGAGTGAAATCAGACTGACCAGATCGATCGCCCAAAACATATCAAGCTGATAAGATGACAAAGCATATCAGACCGGATCGATGGATTTCAGACTGACTTTATCAAAGCTTCAGATCGATCTCAATCTTTATCAGATCAGAGCAGTCAAGGATACATAAAGAATGGCTCCTCAGTCCGAATCATTAACGGCTATTTATTGTAGCATTTAATGTCGTAATTAATGCTACAAAGGACCAAAGACTGAAGATTGCCATAAAAGGTAAGAAGACAAAGAAGAGCCTATCTGACAGTCGCCGAAAGTATGAACCAGAACGGCAAGTATCCTGAAGAAGAAGACTGTAGCTTACTCAGAGCTCAAGCAGAGTCAAAGTTGCACATTAAGAGAAATAATGTCGTTGGTACTTACAACTATAAAAGGATGCAACAAAAGGAATATAGAAGACTCTCGCTGATCAATTGAAAAACGCACAAGAAAGCAAAACAGCACAAGCTTACAAGCTCAGAAGCTCTCGAGCTGAAACTATTCTTAAGCACGATTACTTTGTAACATTTGATCATTTAGGATCACTATGCGCATCTTGTGTATTCTGTGTTGAAAAATAGAAGTGAGAAACATATTGTAACTGTCAGACAGAGTGTGTCTGAGCAGATCAAGTGACTAGGAGTTTCAGACTGGTAGTGAGGTAAATCCAGCCTGAATCGGGTTTGTACAACAGGATTGTATAAATCAAAGTCTTCTAGTATAAACCTTCCTTAATTGGAAGAAGGGGAGACGTAGAAGGATTACACCACCTTCGAACTTCCAGAAACATATCCTGTGTATTATCTTTCTGCACTTGTTCTTTCATACTAGCCATCGACCCGTTCTTACATATACAAGAACAGACCGTTCCGCACTTATACTTTCAGTGGTCTGTTCTGTGCAAGAGTTGATTAAGAAACAGATTTCTTTCACTAATCCGAAAGAAATCACAAGGGATTAATTTTTACAAGGAGTGTTGATTCACCCCCCCCCCCCCCCCTCTAAACACTCCGGACCGATCCTAACAGTCCCATTTGTGTAGTCAAACTCTGGATGCTCGCCCTCGTCTCCTGTTGAAATTGTACGCTATTTTCAGCAATAACTTTAATAATATTTTCTAATCTGTCAGAAGGAGGGTGCACTGGAGGTGGTGGAGGTCTCTGATATGGCGGTCTATGGGATGGAGGTTGGTGCATATGTGGGTTCCCATATCCTTGGTTCGGATGGTCCCTCCACCCTTGATTGTAATTGCTCGAGGGGTTGTCATAGCCCCTTTGTGGTGGCCCTGGGAATCCTCCCACTGCATTCACGTGCTCAGTGGCTGTTTCTTGTAGTGAGGAACATGCATCAGTGGGATGGTTCACGGCTAGACAGATTCCACACGGCTTCATCTTCCCCACGTTGTCACCTGCAAGATTACGCACAAGAAAAGTTAGATCAATCAGTTGTTGTTCTAAATTGGATACATTTACCTCTTTTCTTGGTGGTTGTCCATGGCGAACATAAATTGTTGGGAGTTGGCTGCCATGTTAGCTATTAAGTTCCTTGCCTCCTCCGCTGTCTTGTCAATGAAAGCTCCTCCGCTTGCCGCATCCACTAAGTTCCTGTCACCAGAAAGCAAACCTTCGTAGAAATATTGAATTAACAAGTGTTCACTTATCTGATGTTGTGGGCAGTTTGCACACAACTTCTTAAACCGTTCCCAGTACTCATGCAATGATTCCTCTTGGTATTGCTTCACACCGTAGATTTCTTTCCTTAAGTTAGTCGCCCTTGAAGCTGGAAAGTACTTCTCAAGGAAGACTCTTTGTAAATCAGTCCATGTGGTGACTGATCCGGAGGGTAAGTAGAATAGCCAATCTTTAGCAGCATCCTTTAGAGAGAATGTAAAGGCTCTCAGTTTGATTTGCTCCTCCGTTACTCCACTCGGCTTCATCGTAGTGCATACCACGTGGAATTCCATCAAGTGTTTGTGTGGGTTCTCACCTGCAAGACCATGGAAAGATGGCAATAAGTGAATTAGTCCAGATTTAAGTTCGAAACTTACGTTATTCGCGAGAGCAGGGAAAGTGATGCAGAGAGGTTGTTGATCCAAGTTAGGATTCGCCAACTGCCTCAAACTTTGATTCGCAGCCATCATGTTCCTCTCTTCTTCTTCCTCAAGTAACCTTGTTTCTCTTCTTCTCCGATGTAATGTCCTCTCGATCTCAGGATCGTAATAAAAATTCTCTTCGTGATCAGAGGGTTCACCTGTACTCATCAACAAACCACAGTAGTATAAAAAAATAAATAAATAAAACGACGTTAACACAAAAGTAATTGCCTTCCCCGGCAACAGCGCCAAAATTTGGTAGCGTTTATCGCGTACGCCCAAATTAACCATCTCAAGTTAATAGCAGTAAATATGTAGTAGCATGAGTAGGGATCGATCCCACAGGGAAGTGAATATTTTTTATGCTAACAAGTATCAAAATAGGGGTTATCGAATTTCTTTAACTATAACTAGATTAAACAAAAGCAAACAATTAACTAGTTTATCAAGATTAAGAAGCGATTCTTGGTTTTCGGTCAACTTTACCTTTGGAAATCATTCACTTTATCATCAAATTACTAAACCTTATGAATTCATTCAATTATTCATCAATTGAAAACTTAATTCCTTACTTACCTAAATCGTGGTAAAAAAAGAAAACAGCATTCAATTCGACTCTTATCAATTCTTTAACCAAACTACAGCCGTTAAGGTTAAATCAATGGTAGTTTCAAAACTAGTAAGCTTGATGAATCTAATTAATAAGAACTACAGCCGTTGAAATTAATTATCCAATCGTTCTTCCTAAGAATTTAATAACACCAACAGCATGTAATTATCAATCTTAGTTGCTTCTCAATTAGCATTAGATATTGCATGTGATTACTAGGTGATCAATCTATCAATCAAACACAACAATCATAAGAATCATAATCTGAAAAACAAATTGAAATCGAATTGAAAATTCAACAATCAAATCAAAATTTTCACAAGTCTTTCTACTCCAAAGGCAAGTATCCCTCAACCATGAATCAAGGTGTTTAGCCTTGCATAATTAAATCTAAAACTAACAAAAATTATATTTAAAACATTAAACAATCAATAGAAAAGAAAGTTACTAAAGTGAAGTACGTCCGTCTTCGTTCTTCGAGCGTCTTTACAAAAATTGAAAGAAAAATATTCTAAAAATTCAAAAGTTTGTTCTAAGGTCTCAATTCTCTCCAAAAGAGACTAATTTCGAGTTACAAGAGGTGTGGTGGCTGATGGGGTAGGTTAGAGTCTATGTAGGAAGGAAAGAAATCAAGTTGCCAATTTTTCCAAAACACCGCTGGCGATCGATCGCCATAAGGTGGCATTCGATCGCTAGCTAATTTTTTTCGACGATTTTCTTCAAGCGATCGATCGCCACTTCGTGAATTTTGTTGCTCAACTTTCTGTCCATAGGCGATCGATTGCCTCCTCCATGCGGTCGATCGCCTCCACTAAAATTACATTGTTTGCCTTTTCTTGATCTATATTGAGTCCTTATTAGCTCCAATGCTTTTCTTGACCTTTATTCGCCTTAGTTAGCTCGATTTCTTCGATTCCATCTACAATTACACAAATATACGATTAGGTAGTATATGTATCAAATTATCCATCAAAACATACCAAATCATAATTAATTAAACGCAATAGATGTGTCTATTTCTAGTCACATCAACACCCGCCGGTCGTAGCAGGTTGTCCTCTCACTCTCCCAATATATATATACGTAAGGTATCAGGTTTGAGGGAGAGATGTTTTTTAATTGATTTTCCCCGCCATCTTTGCTTGTAAAAGCTCTTATTTTCTTATCCTATATCCTGACTTGATTGTCGGATGGACCCCGTCGGAGAACCCTCTCCGGCTCCCTTCTAACTTTTCTCTTTCAGGATAGCTTATCTCCGCCGGAGGAGTTATTGTTAACTAAAGAAGACACCCTACCAAAATCCAAGGTAACAGCACATATTAAAAAATCATATATATATATATATATATATATAGAGACATACACGTTATTTTTGACCAACTCATATCATTCCTACATTATTTACCAATGTACGATGTAAAATTCTTAACAAAATTGATGTTTGTAGCTTTACCATTGTTTTGCAAAAAAGTTATAATCATTGATAACAATGCAATTCAAATATTTTATTCGATCACTCTCATAGTATGAACAATTTTGTTCTCCGAAAAATATATTTTAGAGAATGAAAAATGAAAATGAAGTATTAATAATGATTTTATTTTAAAACATAAGATAATGAATTCGAAAAATCGAAATCAAATATTACATTTGTGTTCAGTATGTTTGATAATAATATGAATTTATTAACAATGACTCGTATTATTTCAGAAAATTATATTATTACCTTATAGAACGACTAATATAAACAATTAAATTAACTCAATAAAAATAAAAATTATATGTAAAAAGTTCATTCTATCAATTTTCATACAAAAAAACACATGATATCAAAATTATTATTATTTTCTCCCTAAAAATATTACAAAATCACATATTTGACATAATTTCTTTTATCACATATTTTAATATTTCATACATTATTATGTCTTTTATTAAAGCCATTACAAAGTAATATGCATTATTTATCTAGTTACCATCTAATAGAATTTTCATACCAACCCGTAGCGGCATGAAAATTCATTTGAACCCAAAAAGTCGAAGAATTAAGAATGTTTGACAATAATGAAACGTAATGCGCGACTTAGAAAACTTAGTGCGTCATAAAGCGTCGCACATGCACTTAATGAGCCAGATTGCGATCAGAGCGCTAGTCTGCATAGGGACATGATGATTATGTTACGTGTTCCGGAGAAGATGGTAAGAAAAACATAAAACAAAAATTAAAGAATCATGTTTCACACCCGGTCGAATAGTTTTTACCAGTCTTAACCGGTTCTTTAGCCCACCGATTTTAGAGGGACAACATGAACGAACACGACATTCATCACCATGTTAAATCGGTTGAACCGATCGATCCGATCCGATTTTAATAACATTGGTTAATACATAACTAAAAGTAAACAAAATTATTTTCTAAATTATAAAATAAGAATAAATAAATAAAATGATGTTATTACCGTTGTTTTGACTTTCGATGCAAAAAAATTTTCGCTTACGTAATATACATTTTAGGTGCAAGATATTTTGTTAAGAAATGACTCTTATTTGTAATTAAACTAAAATCTTGAAATTAATATTCACAAATTATACAAAGAAACAAAAAAAAAACATTGAAAATTTGATAATGAGAGATTGAGACAAGCTTTTCAATAAAAGTTCAATAGTAAACACGAAGTTTGAGTATCTAATTATTTTACATGTTATTTGGGATTTATTACATTACCACATAAAGCATGTAACTAAAAAATAACGAAAAAAACTATTACTTTATCTAGAAAAGTTATAATTCTCGATCATCGATCATCACAAACTATACATTTTTAAAAAGAAAGATTTAAAGAAAATAAAACAATGTAAAAATTCAAAATTAATATGATTTCTTATATTAGCGTTAAGATATTTCATTATATTTTTATCTCAACATTTTTAAATTAAATCGGATTAATGCATGTTAATGTACAACACACGTGCATTTGCTAGTAAATTTCAAAGAGTCTTTCATCTAAAGATTTTTCTTCTGAACGTGAACATTCATTCCTCTCGCACTAATGTCTTTACATGGAGTAAGCAAATAGGGAACACTTAAATGAACAATCCTATAACTTTGCTAAAAATCCATCAAATGCCATTTCACCGAGACTGGTTTCCTGATCTTTCATTCAGCTAACTAGTACAACGTTTCAAAAATCCACCTGTTTTCACCTGTCTGGTTTAGAAATGGGATCAAATTAGCTCAACATCATCAATAAAGCTAGCTTTAGTCAAACCAAGCAATGGATCAATTTTCTTGAGACGAAACCGGGCTACCGTATCGAAACATTGCACCAGGCCGGCACGTCTGACCAACCCCGCCATCTCCAAGACTCGTGTGATTAGAACATACCCATATGAGTCTTTCATGTCTGTCTCTTCTCATGCCTGATCCAAGGAATTGCAAATGTCAGAATCAATCCCTTTGATTAACCTAAACCAGATTTGGTCCCAGAGACGGGTCTGAGCATTGGATGTGCAAGAGAAGACTGAGAACCCGATGTAGGGCTAAACGCATTAGAATTCGATGAAGATGGATGAAAAGCTGAAAGGGGTAGCCTTGGTCCCAGCCCATATGTCCCTTGTTGTTGCCCGAGTTGCATATGAGGGTGCATCAGTTTATTGTTGTACCCAGAAATGAAAGGTTGCTGAAATCCTGGTTGCCGGTTATTTCCTGAGACATTGTCGTTAAAATTGGTAGCACCTATGCCGGATAAGTCAGTTGGTTGAGATGGAACACCAGATCCAAACTGAGCCGACATCATGAGGGCCCGTTCTGCTGATATCCTCTGCCTCGCCCGTTCCATCTGTTCACATTCCCTCATTAGCATGGTCTCCACTTCTGCAAACTGCTTCAGCTTCAGCTCTAATCTCTTCAACTGGAGCACAAACTCGTCAGATTTTCAATTGCATATCAAGTACTGATGCATATATAAGATACGCTTCAATACAAGAGAGCACGAAATATAACCATCACCATGAAGCATTGACAGTTTAATTACCTTCTCGATACATGAACTACAAATAAGAACATACAAGTATATGGGACCTGGATTTTAGTATATACTACCTCTCTATCCACCGATTCATCCAGTTCTATATTTTTTATGCTACAAAGAACATATGGGGCATAGCGCCAGTATGATTGTGATGAAGTTCAATCATCCATTTGTACAATCAATAACTATTTTCAAAATAAACTTGTATCCCGAACCACCCCAATCCCAAATTTTTTATAAAAAAAAGGGAAGAAAGAAAACAGAGAGAACTCTGAAACTGCAAAACAACATCCATGTTCGGACCAACTTTGTACTGGAGACAAAATAGCGCATAACACAAATTTGTTATCCTAGCCTGTTCATTTTCCTTTATGATGAACCAAAGAAATCAATTAAACCATTTAAACTATTTATTGTGCAGTAAAGGTGTCAAAGATACAAATCAAGAGAAGGATGGTAGGAGTGGCTTCATGTGAGAAGTAGATCGGTGCGTGGCATATTAATCAGAGGATAAGAGTTCATTTTATAGGTTTGAAATTTCTGCAAAAGAGTGAAAGCTAACTTCAGTAGATTATGCTGTGTCGTTCAGTAGAACTAAAATACAAAAAAGAGAGATACAACTATAAATATTTTAGCTCAGAAACTGAAATTGATTAAACTTTTTGAGTGATTTTAAATTCATTAGTTGTAGCTTCTAATTAAAGGCGCATAGCGCACTAAAGCGCACAAAGGTGTCCTGGGGCTATAGCGCAAAAGCAAAAGGCGCGCTTTACCAAAGTAAAGCGCACTAACTAATATATTTTTAATATATAATAAATGTCCATAAATTTTAACAGTTATAAATAAACAAACAAAGTTAAATAATAAAGTAAGCTCAAATAACAACAAAATTAAATAAATTATTAAATATCATACTGCAAAAATATTGTTCAACAAATACTAAAATTGAAAAATTCTTACACATCAAACTATCCAAAGTTTCAAAATAAAACAAAACTAATATATTTAGCACTCATATCTTCAACTTTAAGAACGGTGTCATCTTCATTTTATCACCAAATTTATAGCGTTCAACATCATTCTTTTCCTCTAACTTGGCTAACAAAAAGCATTGTACGTAACAAATAAACCTAACATTCTTTAAGTTGGGCTATTTTTAATAAGCTCAAATATAAATATAATGGCTTAACTAATCACTAGCAAATACTAACAGCCGTTTATACTCTTAGTCCTTATCAAAGACGCGTTAAAACGCGTGCCTTGGTTATGAGTAAAAGCGCAAGAAGCGCGCAAAGGCGTGTGCCTTTCCAAAACAAGGAGCACAAGGCGCTGCGAGGCGCAAGGCCTGAGCCTTGGGCTAAGGCGTGCTATGGCGTACGCCTTGCGGGTTTTTAATAACACTGTGGCTTCTATCATAAAATAACATTGTCATAAAACAATAAAGTATCTTCCCCTTGAAAATACAATAAAAACATCCTCAGTTCCCAGAAAACATGAAATGGCAGGTTTTCAGAAGCACTAGCATTCACTAATCATTACCACAAGTTCAAAAAAGATGAAAAAATCTAGCATTCAGTCCAGCCAAAGAACAAGGCTAGTACCTGATGGTTTATAATATTAGCCGATAACCGTTGGATTTCACGCTCTTCATGATCAGCGAAAAGTTTTGCCTTTAAAGCGGCAGCAGCAAGACCATATTTTGCAGCAGTTCTCACTCTTTCAGCAGATAATGGAAGAGCTCCAGCATCGTATTCGCTCCAAGGACCTTCAGTAAATGTCACTCAGACATATAATAGAAGGAAAGCAGAATAAGGCCAAAGCAATCAACGACATACCTTTTTCACTACTCTTGGTGATATCTTCATGAGGGCTCGCTTCCTCGCTTCCATCCTTAGATAATTCAGCCAAGGATGCATGAGCACATGCAGCAGCTACTCTTGGCCCCAGTGCAGAGGCCAGGAAGGCAACCTAAGATCAACAGTTGTTACACTCATTATTAGAACATACAGGAAATGAAAATACCACAGGAATATGTTTGATACACTCATTATTAGAACATACAGGAAATGAAAATACCACAGGAATATGTGTGTGAGAGAGTAAATACTCCAAAAATGGAAAGAGAACTTAATTGAACAGAAACCAAGGGCAAAAAGAATTTATACCTTCGAGGCATTTCACAGAATATATCTACATACTCCGACAAAAACAGAAAAGAATAGTATAATTTAGTAATGAAAGGAAACAAGTAGGAGAGCACGGTCCATATCTATTTATAAAGAAGGACTCTTCGTGGTGTGGTCTCTTTGATGAAATATTTTTGGCTTTCCCCGAAATAACCCTCACTATGTTTAACCTTCAATTCGATTTTAAATGAGAGTGGATGGTAAAATTTTAAATTTGTCTGAAATAATATATCATTTTCTTTTATTCCCAATTTAAGTGATTTTACTTTCTCCATAATTGTTTAATTTATTTTAATATCGTCAATAATTGTTTATTTTAATTTATTCCTAACCAATAACTTCATGTCCATACTGTAGCAGGACTATAAACAAAGTCGACAAAGTGACTAGAAAGATAATGTATTTTGCATGGAAGGATAAAAAATCATATACGGACAAAAAATAGAAGAAATCAGGAAGGACAGGAGAGATTGAGGGGATAGCTACACAGATATTGCATAAGCATGAGTTCTTGGAAAACAACCTACCAGGTTCATCACTGGATTCCCAGAATTCGTAAAAGGGAATTTGCTTTCAGAATCACACCCTTGCAAGTTGAATCCTATACCACAAACGATATGACAAATGTGATTTACCGAACCTCCTCAATATTCCAAAAAAGAAGACCATCTGGATAACAATATATACCATTTGAATTTGGAACTGATTTTCCAAAATCATCACTACACATATTTGATGAACCAGAAGTAGTTGGAACATCAATATTGTCAAGGGGTGCCGAATCCAGAGGAAGTCGGACAAAATGAAGGATGCACTGATCTTTTGATTTCGTACCAACGTGATCAGCAATTTTACTCCAGTTTTCATTGTGCAGCTGCATTCCCTCGAGCAACAATAAAGTTTCCTGGTCACTCCAACTATCCCCATCCATGAAATATTTCATGAAACTGACCTTCATAAAATCGAGGCTGGAGTGACCAGCAACAAATCTTCCCTCATGATAGCAATACATACACAAAATAACATCAACCTGTCGAGGATAACAATTAACTACAAAGGTGACATAGAATTAATACAAACCACCATTCTTTCAGACATGCCTATAGGATGTTTGATCAATGCAACAGGAGGCGGTAGGCATTATAATTCATGGATTGGTAAGAAGCTACAAATTAGAGTTATTAAAAGAAAGTTTCACACTGCCAAAACTTGTTCAATCATGACAATGTACATATGCAACATATTTGCAAAAATGATCAAAGACAAAAACAAAAAGGGTAAAAATTACCAAAATATGCCACTTACCACTTTCTGTGACTGATAGTACATAGTAGTAATAGGAAGAGAACAGTAATTGCATTGATGCTCGGATAATTGCTCTCTAATGGAACTTTCAAGGTCCGCGTCCTCATGGCACTGATGTGCAAGTTTTGGATACACATCAGTTGCCTTGAGCCTACATTTGGGCTTGTCAAATTGGATCAAACTATCTATAGATTTCAAAACATCCGAAGGCACACGAAGTTCACCATTTGATTCCTCACACAAGTATGTCCCATCCTTTGGAGCTTCGTGCTTGAGAGGAGTTGCACAATAGTTGATTATCCCCCAATGAACAAGAAACCGAAAAACTCGAGTCATTTCATCAATATCAAATCCAGCTACTAGCCCCTGACAGTCAGTAACTGACAAGTGCTTTTCTGGGTTCTCCATATACTTGGCTACTATAAAATTGCGACCCTCTATGTACCTCTCAGGAGTATGTTCTGCTGACCTACCAGAGAAAAAATGTGGCACCACTTGTCGCTCCAATCGATGTACTGAATTTGGGGAAAACCAATCTGCTTGTAAGAAGTATCAAAACCAAAAGACCTTATTACATCAGCAGCCCATTTGAGGAAAGCCAGTAGTGGTAAACTAGTAAATAAATGCCTCAATGATCCACATAAAGAAATGAAAGGCATGCAAATAACCTAAGTGATAATCCATCATTAGAAAAATAAAAGGGAAAGTAAAAGGCAGGTAACCATTGTAAGCATAAATTTGTCCCCTCTTATCATTGTGAAACAAGTTCTTAAGGATATAAATAAAATAAACTCTACATTTCATTTAATCATAAAATCTTGGAGATGACAGCTTGCAATCTGCAACTAAATTTAGCTATTACAAAATAAACTAACTGAAAGTTCGCATAATAACCAGCCAATTACTCTACAATTGGATATTGACCAGGGCAAATTATGTTACCTCAAACATAGGACCACCAACATGAAGGGAAAACCTAAGTGGTTATAGAAGTATGTTTGAAGATTTAATGACATAAGTATCACCTTAACAATAACAAGACCTATACATAGTTTAAGTTCGGTCATTTCCTCATAATATATCCACCATGTACTTCAGAATGGAGTACAAAAATTATCATGCATTTCTTGCGTCGATAGAGTTGTGCAAGTGAATATTTTATTCAATTAATCGAAGTCATGAACTAGCACCTGTTCACTTCCTTCCAAAACATGAATCATGCAAACTAATGTTCCAAAAACAACTCGATATAAGACCGTTAGAGAAGGGAAATGAGTTACCTGCATGGGCAGGCACAACATGTATATGACATGCACTCCCAAACCTTTTAGTAACCCCACGGCTAGGAATTACCTTAGGAGGCCTGAACACATGCGGCCCAACACCACTCCCACTTGCAGTATCCTCCAATGGAGCCCCTGATAGAGCTGAACCATCCCGGGGTACGGCAGACAAAGCCAGCAGCTGCCCATATGATATGTTCTCCAACATAGCCACACCAGCATGCCCCTGATCTCTGCTATCGCCATTCTGTGCAGCCCTCTCTGCTTCCACAATTCCAAACACTGATGAATGTGGTCTATTAACCACTCTCTTAATTGCAACTGGAAAATCACAAATTTTCAATCCACCATCCACCAAATTTTCACTTTCGTTTTTCCGCGATATCTGGGGAATCCTATCTGAGTTCTGATCGTGAGGTTCATCTTCAGTTTCAAGGTGGGTTTGGGGTGGGTCCAGATCGGGGTCTTCATCTTCCTCATTGTCCTCAAATGCATCATCTTTCTCAGGCTCTTTTAGCTTAGATTTTCGCGCAGCTGGGTGCTCTCTTTTCCTATTCCTCCACGTCGATCTTCCATCTTAACAAGCACAAAATAGCAAAACAAAATTTAGGTTTTTACAACTAAATGTCACATACAACTGCGAAAAACAAGCATGCCTGTATAAATTAAAGCCGTTCACCTCACATTCACATTTCTTCATCCAAGCTAACAAAATTTTACACATCAAAAGACAGGTAAATTTCATTTATTTTTCCAAATTTCACAAATAATCCTGAATAACCACACTCAAACAAAACAACCAAACACCCTAGCTTCAAACTCACAAAGAGTCTTTCACTCTCAGAGTTCCATACAAGCAAAAACAAAGCAAATCCCAGCAAATTCCACACACAAGCCGGGAAAGCAATCTCTTCACTCACACACATCGAACCAAACCCCCGTACATACAGGTCCAACTCAGTTTCATAAACCACACACAAATTACAACACAAACAGCAAAGATCCGTTAATCCCGACTTTAATTCGAAGCAAAAAAGACAGAAACGAGTAAGTATATAAAGGAAAAAAATATTTAAGTCACCTGAGGTGGAAGCTGGCATTGCTGAGTGGGAATAAAAAAGGATTTTATGAATTTGGAAGGCGCGAGGGTTTAGGGGATGGGAAGATTTGTGGTGGGGTATGTGTGATCGGGTGAGGTGGAGAGTTGAGAATTGAGATTTTGGTGAGTGAAGTGTGTGTGTGGGTGCGTGAAAGAGAGAGTGAACGACTAACGAGGGGCCAGGGGGATTCTGTGTACTTCGGAGAGTGGAGCTTCTTCTATTTCTTTATACTTGGGGAATTTTACAGCTGGTTTGCAATAAATTCTATTTATTGGACTTAACTGATATTCTTTAAAGCCCCTCAAATCTGGGAATTTATCTTAGTGCCTCTATAATTTGTAAGGTTCACAATCTTTCAAAGATTATATTTTTTTATTAAATTTCAAATATAGTTTACTAAATTATTTTGTATTCTTATCAAATTAATTAACTAAATTGGTGCTATATATATATATATATATACATATATATATTTAATTTTTTTATGCAAATATATATTTAGAAATAAATCATTCATTTTTTTGAGATTAGTCGCTTTGTAATTTATGTCTTAAATAGGAAATAGAATCATTCAATTCAAATCAAAACATAAAAGTCTTACCATCTTGTTACTCTTGCCATTTTTCCTTTAAAAGGTAGTTTGAATGGACAAAAAACGAATACCATTAAAAAGTTGTCACCACTATTATGGTATAATGATATAAACCTCTCTCTTAAGAGTTTGTCGTGGATTACTCCTGTGGTTTTGAAAATAAGCAGAGCAGATTACCCTCATGTGATTTACAAATAGACATTATACTTCATTGTGGTTTTGAAAATAGGCAGATTACTCTCCTGTGATTTGAAAATATGCATTTTACCCCTTATGATGTGTGAATAGGTACAAATTATCCCCTCCATGGATGCCAACTACAAGGGGGTAAAGTTGATATATTCAAAACTACAGGGGGTAAAATATTTATTTTCAAACTACATGGGGGTAATCTGTCTATTTTCAAAACCACAATTAGGTAAAACGCTTACTTTCAAACCATATAAGGGTGATCTGTCTATTTTCAAAACAACAGACGAATAATTCACCACTAGCTTCTCTCTTAATAGGAGAGATATGTGATTTGAATACACGTTAAAACAAAAACCTCACATCCCCATTGCTATTTTGTTTGCTCGCGATCTAATTTTTTGCGCAATTTCAAACACATATGTCAACAATTTATACGGCTTCATAAAAGTAAACAAAGTCATGTCTTGATAGTGGGTAAAAAAATTTGAAAAACTTTAAAAGGAAAATTTTAAATATACCTCAAATTTGAAACTTAGGTTGTGTTTAGATTAATGGATTTGATTTTGAGGAAGATATTTGATTTGAAAAGGGATTGGAATAATGAATTTGAAATGACACTCATATTGAGTGTATTTCAAATCCATCATCATTATATCTACATAAATTAAGAAAGTAATGTATTTGAAATCCACCAAACATAAATTCATCCAAATAATCAAATGAGTTTGAAATCATTGATTTAAAATCCATTGATTCAAATCACTCAATCCAAATGAACCCTTATTGCGTGTAATCACGTATTACCTATTGTTAGGCTTCTTTTTTTTAGTTTTTTAGTTTTTCGAGAGGTGGAGGGGCTAAATAATTTTTCGCACACTGCGGGACTCGAACTCGAGTCTCTCCAAAGTAGATTAGAGCTCTTGACAGTTGAATTAGGCATATGGAGCTCATTAGATTCATTTTATGTATCTTGGAACCGATGATTTAAGATCTGAATTTAAACTTGTGATCTTTAAAATCTACGTGCTTCCCCACTAATCCCTATCCACACCAGTTTTTTGAACTTGTTCTGAGTTCCAAACTATTTGTAGTTATTTAATGCATTTTGAACCTATCTTGCTGAGAAGAGTAAATCGTAAATGGTTGCATTCGGAACACCACCACCCTTCTTTTTATTGGTTGGTAATTTTCCTCATTGATCCAGAATGAGTTTTGATATTGCTGTCACATGTACAACAAACTTGCATTGAATTTTTTTTCTTTTCGTTTTTTTTTTTAATTTTTTTAAGAGGAAGGACTCGAATACAAGACCTCTTACATTGGAAAATAAATGATAATCATTAGGCTAAAAGCTTGTTGTCACGAACTTGCATTGATAGATCATGTAATATATCTAATTTGTTGAACTTCTTATGTTCTTTCTTGAAAATAACAAGGGCAAAATATATTGTCCGCACTGTAGGAGTATAATGGCTTAATTCATTAGCTCTTTTAAAGTTTTAAATTATATGTCAATCTTCTATTTGCTTGCTATAAAAACCAGTTGAACAAATCAAATTGTTCTTATTTTAATCAATGGATGCTAATTTTGAATATATTATCTTCTCAATGAGAAGAACGCCACTAGGTATCTTGCACGTGAACTGGATGGCACCCATTTGACACCAAAAATCTCCAGTCGCATCTGAGATCCTTTCCTGAGCAAGTAAGGTAGACGTAAGATTTTTACCAAGGGGAAAAACATATCAAAATAATAAATGTATGGGAAAAAATTTTAGAGGATCAAATATAATTTACATGGGGATAAAATCCAATTTTTTGTCAGTAAAATTTAATTTTTTGAGGTAAAATACAAAATTTTAAATAAAATTAGGATAAATTTTTTTTTTTCCCTTTTTTGGGCAAGGCAAGCTCATGAAGCTATAGTTTTCAATTTTTAAGAGAGTGAAGGCTAGCGATGGCTTCTTGCTGCTTGATTTCTCAGCAATTCTTTTGTTACAAATGAGGTGACATATTACATATTAATTACTAGTCATCTTCCACGCGTTACGTGTATATATATATTAAAATGATGTGATAATTGTGACGTCTATTTTTTAGTTTGCTTTTAATAATTTGTTTAATTTAAATTATAAAATAATTATATACTATTTTTATATTTAATTTTTTTGGCTTTTAATAAAATTTTAGGATAATATGATAATTTATATGGTAGTTGTTATGGTAATTGTAAGATTGAGAAGAGCATAACGTAAATTGGTGGATACATAGATGTCATGTGTGATTGTGATATTTTAGATTGGTAGGGGAGGGGGTATGAGGTAATTAGACATCGGTCTGAAATGATCGGATCACTAAAGTCCTCACATTATATATATCATAGATATTCATAATTGTACTTTATTTCATATTCATAAACAAATGAAGTGTGTAAGAAATTCAATTGTGTTTATTATTGATATAGTAATTTCTTTATATTATGTTTGAGCAGCTGAATGAGGACCATGGATCATAAAACATGAAAACTCGTTTAATTTACACTCGTATTGTTGAGCTTCTCTAAGTAAATGTGAAGTTCGAATAATATAATCAATCAATCATGTTTTTATCATGCTAAATGGGTCGATTATATAGATCCTTCCGATCCATAGATATAATTTTTTTTCAATATTTTAAGCTGATTAGCTAATAACCCTATTTCTTTACCAGAATTTGTGACCAGCAATGATAGGGTTAAGTATGAATAATAAAATACCGAATGCAAATATTGCGTTTATAAATTTATTTTTAGAGTAACTCGATGTTATAATAAAATTGAAAAATAGAGGAAAGAATAAAATCTGTGACGTAGAATCACCATAAATTAATAATTTTGGCACCGTAAAAAATTTTATTAATTTAGAAAAGTTATTAATTTATCGAATATTAATTAATAATGTTGAGACCAAGTTAGGATCGGTAAAAAAAAATATTAATTTATCTAATATTATTTTATGAAGGTTTGACTATATTTTAAGTCCGAGAATATTGTAACGTTGAAGAAAAATTAATATTCACCTATGCCCGAATCCTTGAGGCGTATCCAAATGGGTTAGAGTTTAAACTATGCTCGTTTATTTTCACAAATATTACTACCTTAAAAAATTAAAAAAATGTGACTATTTATATTTTAAAAAAAATTGATTTTCATCTTATTTTTATATGCTTCAATATAATCATTATTTTAATTAAAACTTTGATTACTTGAAAAAAAATCATAATTGATTATAATTTAATCCGATGCACCATATTTAAATTTTTTTATAATACCCCATATATCATTAGTAGAAACATATCTTTTTTTGAGCTCTTGGACCTAGTCCAGCTGATAATAACTCACATCCACTTTAGATAGACTCGAGTTCGAGTCCCGCATTATGCAAAAAAATATTAGCTCATCCCCCTAAAAAACAGAATGTATCATTTTTGTACACAACATGATAGTTATAATAAAAAATATATTATTTAAAAAATAAATTAAAAAGAGGAAATTACAAGAATGTACCACTTTCCAAAACATCTTTCAACTAAATCTCCCAACAAAATATTCTTTCACTAAATACATTTTTTAGAAAACTTATTTCAAATAGTCCATTTTATTAAACCATAATCTAATTAGTCCATTAATTATGACTAAAATACCATTGCTCTACACCTTCATCCCCAAAATTTTGCCAACTTTCCGCCATCTGCGTCGCCATCCTCCGCCTCCCTCCCTCCAACAACAGCAAGTCTCGTGTTCATCCCCACCTCCTTCGTCTGCTTACACACTAATCAAGCGAAGCACAACTGTAAGGACCCCCGTGCCCTTAACCCATTATTAGTGTATTAAGCCATAACATTAGTGCATTTAATCATACTATCAGGGGAAAAACCATATGCAAGTGCAACACCATATGCTAACCAGAAAATTTCTTGCATTTAAACCACATAATATTCACATTCCCCAACCATGATTATCCATATAACATGCACCCTCATAATACACTAACATACTCTTAGTTCATTTAGCAATTATATATCTAATTGCGTGCAAACCATAAATGAACCGAGGAGAGTCGTAGCCCGTTTATACATTCCATATACACGTAATATGTACTCACATAAGAGCACCCAATAAATGAGCGTGTATTTAATGTATAAAACACTCTGCTGGATACCGTTACTGGTGCTTCGATCCTGGAAGCACCTCTCAAGCGTAACTCGATCTCGACTCTGGATCTGAGCACCTGTCCATCCAGCTCTGGTACCTCAATCCTGGAAGTACTTCAATCAACAGCCCGAGCTCAACTCCAAAGCTGCTGCTACACCTGTACCACCTGCCCCAACAGAGACAGCCCTCACACGGGGTGAGCATACCAATATCCCAATCCAATAACCACAACAATACAATTCATAATTTACAACAATGTAAATGCTACGAAATCAAAATATACTCCCTGGATGGCATCATCCTCATCGGGGGTTTCCTGTACTGTCCCTGTTCTCAAAACACTGAAACCATCAAATTCCCAAATGCCAGTTAATCATTACATTGATTAACAATTCTATGAGCCATATACCAATGTCATAATCAATAACATCAAATCATTAAACAATGATTATAAACAATCCATGTTTCTTACTTATGGTTTCATATCTCCATTTCATTGCTCGCTCTACAATAGCGGCATTCCAATTCCACGCATGCTCGATGGCAGCGGCGTCATAATCGATGTTCGCTCACAGGAGACAACATCCCAATCATTGCTCGCTCAAAGGCGGCACCATGCAATTCTCAATGCATATATAGACATTTGAAGCAAGTACAATAAACCATGCATTTCAATCTCCGTTTATTGCTAATACCATGTGTCATGCATTTCCACACACATTCATTGCAATACAGTGTACCAAGCACTCAACAATTGCAATTATATTAAAGGGCTATGCTCGTACGTCATACGTACCTTATATTTTCCGTAGTTCAAGTCCAAACCTTGCCTTGGTCCCGTGACCGATGAATTATATGCTAAACACGATAATAATCCACAATTAACCTCAAGCATGCAATCATGTGCCCAAGCACGTTCACAAACCCCAAATATACCGTCATCCGTGACGATTAACCATTTTAAAAGGCCCCGGGCGAAGCATGCATCGAAAACTCAACACAAAATAATTCCCAAAATAAGGCATTGGCGATCGATCGCATGATTTCAGGCGATCGATCGCCTCGCGAAAACAGGAACAGGCGATCGATCGCTCCTTTTCAGGCGATCGGTCGCCTCCTAGTGTAAATGGCTACTGCCTCATGGCGATCGATCGCTTCATTTGAAGCGGTCGATCGCCTCACTGTTCATCTTCCTAAAATTTCCAACAACGTCGCGGCGATCGATCGCCCTGCCCTAGGGATCGATCCCCTCGACCTGTAAAAGCCAAAAATGGCGATTTTCTTGCATTATTTTGCCCAACAACAAACCTCACACCCCTTACAACATTAAACCTCAAAATAAACACCATAAAAACCCCTCAAACCAACCAACCCAAAATTCTTTAAAAAATCTATTTCTTTAAATCCAACACAAAACCTTCCCAAACACCACAAAACCACTATCAAAACGAAGATAAATGCGAGGGGATGAATAATACCTTATTATCTTCGAGAAATCCGGCTCCTATGACGAGCCTCCAACGATCTTGCCCATCAAAAGGGAAAGGGGAAGGGTTTGGGGTGAGAGAGGCGTGAGAGGGAGAGGAGAGGAATGGAATGGATTCCAAATGACGGAATCCCGAGTCCAACTGGTATATATAGCAAAATGCCCCAGAATACCAATACCTCCACAAATACATCATGATTCATTAAAAATCATCTGTTTTCAAAAAATCACTCTCCAACATCAAATCCCCCAGACTGGCCCCAACATAAGGCACCCCGGACACCAAGTCCCACTAAAAACCCAACTCATAGGTTTTTCACCAAAAAGAGGATACAATCTCATCCTTTGGATCCAACGATCCCAGATGCCCGATTAAACAACCTCGGGAGATGCCAAACCGCAATTAATTCCTAATTGCCACAATTAAAAATCCATCAAGGATTAATACCACACCGGGATTAACACCATAATCCCCGGACATCACAATTATCCCCCACTAATAAAATTTCGTCCTCGAAATTTGCACCGGCATACTCTACGTAGCACCAGCACTACACAAACAAGGTAAAGCCACAACCCCGATTCTGGACCACAATAGAATCGAATCATTAACTGCGAGAACACCAATCTCGCATCAAGCTCTACAATAGAGCAAATGCCAAAACCAATATAAATCCGAAAGATAACAATATTACTCGGCATGAATCGTCCCGGAAGTCAGTCCATCATGCCTGCAAATCAATCAAAACACCATTGGTTCTAACATAGATATCTCTCCATGATATCCACCAATCGCCCACGATGCTTCACACATATCGTTATGATGGGGAACACTAGTATACAATCAGTATACTCCCGGAAAAATCCGATTTCGCTTTCCCGATCATCTCCTCCAAAGGAGTAGTTGCACCTCTTGCAATCCGGATCGGGTAAACCACGGTCACTAATCCAAACAAAACACATCACCACAGAAGTCTAAAACAAGGTGTTCCAAGAAATACCATCTTGGTCCAAAACACACTATCGAGACTCCACAAGGTCTCAAGTTCCACAGGGGACATGCAAGACAAACAATTGCATTCCCGAACACGTGTCGACCGTGACACTAAACGAATCCGAATCCTGGCCATCCCTCATTTATCCTGGGATTCAACAAATCCTAAAACAGGAAGGCTATCGAATTATCCAACAAGAACTACCATGGGTCCAAAACACGACAATCCCTCCTCAGGGGAAATCAAACGGACCTCACGATTATTCCTCAGAATACATCGTGCCATCGAGATTACCAATCTCAAATTGCCACAATCTCCCACCAGAGATTTATCAAACCAAACACACTAATCCGACGTTCAACAAGGAACGAAATAGAGTTGTCATTCGTATACACACACGGGTATACATGCCTAAGTACCAACACAACAGGTACACTCAAAGCAATAGACCCGGGTATCTCCAAGCATACCCAAAGTCCCAAAATCTGCTGTCAAACCTCGATCATTCTCACTCCACGGAGATTAGTGGTCGACAGACCAAAGCCAAAGGGTGTGATTTCAACATCAACACCACACAACCAAAGCAATGAATCTCCCAAAAGATTCAACCGGCAGGTATATCAACACTGCCTTTCTCACAAGGATAGTGTCATGAATCCATGACCCTCCAACCTCGAACCACCGTCCGGAAAAACTGGATATACATACCAACATATATCTCGGAACCAAAATATGCAATTGGTTCAGAATAGTGCATCGAAGCCACTATCATCAAATCGAAACTCGTATACGCCATGTATACTCAAACAACGATGCCCTGTACCATTGCCATAGTACTCCACACTCGAGCATCACCCCAGAGACGTCTCCTCGAACGTCTCGCTGGAAGTACGAAGCCATTACCTAGTCCAACACTAGTAGGGCTTACCCTGGTTGATTCACGATCAACCCTCCACCAAAACTAGCTGCCTCCATGACAGTACAATCCAAATCTCTCCAAGAGATAAAGTCAATATAGTAGTGTCACTCCACTAACTATACCACACAATTTCAATTGTGACTTCCGTCGCATACCATACGCAGAGATGCTCAACCAGAGCTAACAACGACTTGTCGATGCTCACGTTGGTATTTCCAACAAAATTGAGTTGTCCCAAAACAAGCCTCTTAAAACATTTGACGTATAAACGTCTCCGTGTGGTATTCTCTGCCTCAATTATCAACCACAAGGAGACTACAAAAGTCTACCAAAAGTCCTCATCGTATCATCATACGGTTCACTGGACTTGAATCCAACGAGCAGTATAACGGCAATCAAAAGCACGCTATAACATTGCCACGATATCTGGCTAACAAGCGCTGCCTCCAAAGGCTCATATCAAGCCTACCAACGTCTTATACGTACCACCCGGTATACCATACTGTATCATCTATTTAGAGTAGTGGGTCATCACCCAATATTTCTCTAAAACCAAAGAATAATGGACATCCCGGTGTCCTTGCTCAACCACGAAGCAATCCTAATCCATTAGGACTTACCCCACACTCTCAGGGTGAGTGTGATCACGCCTACCGCAGATCACAACAACAAGCGAGTAGTTTCCTCAATGACTACTCTTACCACCAATCACTTGGTCTAAGCCAAACCAGCGAGTATACCCAAGGGTATCATTACTCGAACAATATATACTCCAAAAATGTGCTGCGGTACAATCCCTGTACGGTGCACCCAATAATTCTTCGAGCAACCTGCTCGGCATAATGGTCTCGTCAACTAGTGACCCAGACATTACCATTGCTCACCAAGGGCGCTCAAACCATACAACCAATACATAACATAAATGTATTAATCATCAAAACGACGCTACACGTCTACATAGAACATCAACCGAGTCATCGTCATCCCGTGACGGCATATGTCAACATATGACATCCAATTAACATTGTCAAACATATGACGGTACATGTCAATACACGACATCCATAATCTCATTGTCAAACACATGACGTATATAACATGTAGTATCCACAATGATGCTAACAAAAGTAATACGCCATACCTCATCGCTATCAAGATAGCGGAATACCTGTATCCATCGTCCACCAGCGGTACACAAGTAGCATCCATCGCTCGTAGGCGACATAATCCAGCTCTACGCACATAGCGGTATAACCCATCGCTATAGAATCAGCGGCATGATCTCTTGTCATAGAGTCAGCGGCATAAGACATTGCTATAGATATCCGGCGGTATGAACCATCGCCATAGGTGTAGCGGAATGACCCGTCGCTATGTAATATCCGGTGGCACGAATCATCGTAAATAGAATACCCGGCGGCATGAACCATCGCTAGTAGAATAGCGGAATGAGACATCGCTATCAATATATCCGGTGGCAAGAACCATCGCCAATCAATATAGCGGAATGAACCGTCGCTATCAATATACCTGGCGGCATGAACCATCGCCAATCAATATAGCGGAATGAACCATGGCTATCAATATACCTGGCGGCATGAACCATCGCCAATCAATATAGCGGAATGAACCGTCGCTATCAATATACCTGGCGGCATGAACCATCGCCAATCAATATAGCGGAATGAACCATCGCTATCAATATACATGGCGGCATGAACCATCGCCAATCAATATAGCGGAATGAACCGTCGCTATCAATATACCTGGCGGCATGAACCATCGCCAATCAATATAGCCGATCCCTAGTCATTGTCACGTAGTGTATTTTAATGCCCCTCGCTCAAATAAAACACGCGGTACTCCCCACCCTCGCTTCTCATATAGGCGGCATAGAATAACCTCGCTTAAATGGACATGCGGCGCTCCCACCCCTCGCTTCACATTTTAGCGGCAAATATTCTTTCCTCGCCTCATATGATAACCACGCTTCAATGTGACATGCGGCGCTCCCACCCCTCACTTCACATTTTAGCGGCACAAAACAACAAATAGCGGCAAGCATTTAAAATCATCACTCATCCATAACAATGACTCATGGGATATTCACCAAGTATTTTGTAATACCCCCGAAATGTGATATGATTATGTTCTACGATGATAAATTATGATGTGTTTAAGGGTTGTGGTGTATTCAAATTGGGGGCCACGATTTATGTTATGATGATATGATGTGGGGAGCATGTTGGGTATTTTAAAGGATGTATTAATTAAATAAAGTTAGAAAATATCGAGTGAGGATATTTTAATACATCGTACTATATACCGGGATACAATTAAACACCACATGGCACCCCAACCACACCACCCCACCCCCACAACTCGGTCACCACCCATCCCCCACTTGTCAACCCACTTGTTTCACACCCATACCTCCACTTGCCCCAACCCATGCTATGACCATTGCCTTGCAATCATTTCCCTCCACCTCCTTCTCCTTCTCTTTTCGTCCCTGGAACTGCAGATTAGAGAAGGAAAGAGGCTGTGAAGCTTTGTGCAAAAAGCTTGCCAATTTGAGGAAGAAAAAGGGGGTAAGACTTCATACTCTATTTTTGGGTTGGGTATAGTTTTGGTGGGATGTTTTACTGCATGATAGGTATAGGTTTGGGTGAAACCTTGGTATGGGTGCTTACATGGTAGTATTATGTAACTACTAGCGTGTTTGTTCGAGCATGTTACATGTTTTATGTGATAGATTTCTAGTTATGAAACTATATGCTCGAAAATCTGGGCAAAGAGATACATGCTCTGTTTCTGTAAAGTTGGTTGAGGATGAAGATTATGATGATGTTATGATGCATGTTAGCTAAGGTTTTGTTAACCTTTGATTTAAGAGCTTACATGGATATTTTATGAAGTTCTTCACATGTTAGTTTCAGTAAGCAAGATGTGTTATGAAGTAGAAAAGATGGTGTGAAAAGAGGTGCTCAAAAATCTGGGGAAATCCCGATTTTTTCAGAGCTCTCGATCGATCGAGATTTGGTCCCGATCGATCGAGCGAGACAGAAGGTCTAAGCATGTTTTCAAAATTTTGGTGCCGATCGATCGAAGGATTTCTCGATCGATCGGTGAAGCTCCTCGATCGATCGGTAAAATGTTCGATCGATCGAGCGAGGCAGAATGCTAAGGCACTATTTGTGCACAGTGTCTCGATCGATCGAGACCTAGGGCCGATCGATCGAGAGAGGCAGAAAGTTGAAAAATATGATGATGTTTTATTTTGTTAAGTTTATGATGTAAGATGGTTTTGAGGCATCTAATATGGTATTATGTGGTCTTGTAGAACCATCCCAGGTACCGGCACCATCAAGGAGATAAAGTCTGTTGACTCCTCCTCTTTTTGAAAAGGTACGTAAGAGGCGTACGGGCATCGGACGGTAACACACATCTTTATACTACAACTATGCTTTTATTGCATAAGTTATACGATGGTTATACGATGATGTTTATACAATGGAGTATATACGAGTTTACATGATGATGTTTATACGATGCTTATATGATGATGTTTACACGATGTATTGTGGTAAGATGCCACGGGGTAAGATACCCCACATGGTAAGAGGCCATGCGATGTATTGTGGTAAGATGCCACGGGGTAAGATGCCCCACATGGTAAGAGGCCATGCGATGTAATTGTGGTAAGATGCCACGGGGTAAGATGCCCCATATGGTAAGAGGCCATACGATGATATTGTGGTAAGATGCCACGGGGGTAAGATGCCCCATATGCATGATTCTAAATCAGGGACAACAATAAGAAGTGAATGAATAACCAGCATATTTACTTAACCAATGTTTCATGCATTTACTATGATATTTTATGATGTTAAGTAAGATTATATATGCTCATGATGTGTTGTCCCTGTAGGTACACTTTTGGACGAAAAGACTAAGGGTCGGGTTGAGGCAGTGAGCTACTAGGGACACAGGAATGCATATGATTCAAGTTATGATTAGTATCTACTCTAGGAGTAGTGTAAATCTAAATGACATTCTTTTAGAATGTAATGAATTATTTTTGAAGTTTTGTATTTTGGCCTGTAATCCTGTTAGCTCGTATAACAACCAAAACCTTAAGATGTTACCTTAATGCATGATTAGTCCTTCTTATGTCTTTTAATCACTGTTAAGGTGGGAAGACCCCACATTAGTGGTATCAGAGCAGTGGTTAGATAACTCGGGAATGAGCGAAGGGTAGCCTTAGCAATAAGTTAGCTAGGTGCTTACTTTTGAACATGTTTATATGTATGTTATTTCATAAAGAAGAAGATGTTATGCTAACATGTTCAATTATCTAACGATGAGTTTATGAACTGCTTTTGGTGTTGTTATTAACCCTTGTGTTGCAGCATGGCAGCAAATATAGAAGTGGGTGACGCCATTAGTGTAAATGCAAGTGCTGGGCGTACGAATCCACTGCCACCACCAGCCTTGGGAGAGGAACCCTCTGAACAGTAGTTGCTACCTGGGGAATTGAGCTTGGCTCAGTTTATGATGTATCGACCTCCGATGTTCGAGGGAACTGAATCAGGAGAGAAAGCTGAGGAATGGTTAGAGAGGATCGAACAGATATTTGTGGCAGCGCCTTGTGCAAAGACGGCCTGGATCCGATTAGCAGAATTTCAGCTGTCCAAGAAGGCACTGATGTGGTGGAAAACCACAGTGATTGAGCAAGAGGCTCTGGGACAGGAAGTTAATTGGAAGATGTTCCGAACGCGGTTTCTAAACCGCTATTTCTCAGCCGCTGCAAGACAGGCCAAGGAGGATGAGTTTACCAGCTTAAGACAAGGTACTATGCCTGTATCTGACTATGCTCTACATTACTGTTCCTTACTACGATATGTGCCACACATAGCTGCAAGCACTCAAGCGAAGATGCGGAATTTCATGAAGGGCTTGAGGCCTGAACTGTATGACAGGGTGATCACTTATGGCCCTGCCTGTTTTGATGATGCACTCTCACGAGCTGAGCTAGCTGAACTGGGAGTTGGTGCATATCCTGATGCAGTGCCACCTCCAGCACCCCCTCAGAGATCTACTTCTGATAATTTGAAACCCAGGGGTGATCAGTTTAAGCCTAGGGGGAACACTTCAGCATCGAGATTCAGTGGCAAGAGGCCCGAGAATCGATGGAAAGAGAAAGGTAGGAATGATGCTCCATCTGGGAGAGGACAGTCTCAGGGAGACAGATCTGGAAGAGTTCAGTGCACTCTTTGTGGGCAACCACATTTGGCAAAGGACTGCGTAGGATGTTATGTCTGTGGCAACAGAGGCCACTTTGCTCGGCGGTGTCCCAACAGGGGAAGACAGCAGAGCTCTATGGGGAGACCTGCGGACAGAACGGCACAACACCGGCCACCCTTTGTGCCAAGACAGTATGGAGGTCAGCCCGCGGGGCCACCTCAGGGACAAGTATATGCTTTGACTAGGGAGCAGGCTACAGCGGCCCCGGAGGAAGTTATAGCGGGTACGTGTCTTTTATTTACGCACCCTGCTCTTATATTGATAGACACAGGTGCGTCACACTCTTTTGTGTCGACGAATTTTGTTGAAAGGCACCACATATGCACTTCCCCGTCCCCCATGCCTCTTATGGTCTCGACCCCCGCTGGAAGAAGTTTGACTACGGATCAGATTGTTTATGATGGCCTCATTTATTTTGAGGATAATGAGTTAAGATCAGATTTGATTGTGTTGGGAATGACAGACTTCGATTGCATTGTGGGCATCGACGTTCTGAACAAGTATCAGGCAGTGGTAAACTGCAGGCAAAGGACTGTCCGATTTAGATCTGTATTGGGAGTCCAGTGGACATTCTATGGGGATGGTTCCCGTCCGAAGATTCCGTTAATATCTGCTGTCAAGATGACACAGCTATTGGAACGAGGTCATGCGGGATATCTTATCTATGCTGTTGACATGACGGAAAAGAGGAAGGAATTAAAGGTTGAGGATGTGCCCGTAGTGGCGGAGTTTCCTGATGTCTTTCCGGAGGAGATTCCCGGATTCCCACCGACGAGAGAGGTCGAGTTTGGGATTGAGTTGCTACCAGGGACGTCTGCAATTTCTCGTGCCCCATATAGGATGGCACCACGGAGCTAAGAGAGCTAAAGATTCAATTGCAAGAGCTCCTAGACAAAAACTACATACGCCCTAGCGTATCGCCATGGGGTGCGCCTGTCTTATTTGTTAAGAAGAAAGATGGATCGATGCGTCTATGCATTGACTACAGGCAGTTGAACAAAGCTACAGTAAAGAACAAGTATCCACTTCCGAGGATCGATGACTTGTTCGATCAGTTGCAGGGTACGAGGCTCTATAGTAAGATCGATCTGAGGTCGGGGTACCATCAGATACGAGTAAGAGAATATGATGTTCAGAAGACGGCTTTCAGGACTAGATATGGGCACTATGAATTCCTGGTCATGCCTTTTGGGGTGACGAATGCCCCAGCTGTCTTCATGAGTTTGATGAACAAGGTGTTCCAGCCATATTTGGATCAGTTCGTCATAGTCTTCATTGACGACATACTTATTTACTCTCGGACTGAAGAAGAGCATGTAAGGCACTTGAGGATAGTACTTCAGATCCTTAGGGATCATCAGCTGTATGCAAAGCTTAGTAAGTGCGAGTTCTGGTTGGACAGCGTGGTATTTTTAGGCCATGTCATATCTAGCCACGGGATATCTGTGGATCCAAGGAAGATTGAAGCTGTGATGGAGTGGGCTGCACCCACTTCTGTACCTGAGATAAGGAGTTTTCTCGGTTTGGCAGGATATTACCGACGTTTCGTCGAGGGTTTTTCGAAGATTGCCAAACCCCTGACGCAGCTGACTCAGAAAGGAGTCCCCTTCTTTTGGTCCGAAGCTTGTGAAGAAGCTTCCAAGAGCTGAAGCGTCGTTTGACTACAGCGCCTGTGCTGGTGATTCCGTGTGAGGATAAGAGGTTCGCCTTGTATACGGATGGGTCATTACAGGGCTTGGGCTGTGTGTTGATGCAAGATAAGCATGTGGTGGCTTATGCATCGAGGCAACTGAAGCCACACGAAGCCAGGTATCCAGTGCATGATTTAGAACTGGCGGCCATCATATTTGCCTTAAAAATCTGGAGGCATTACTTGTATGGCACGTCCTTCACTATATATACGGATCATAAGAGCCTGAAGTTCTTATTCACTCAGGCAGAGTTGAATATGAGGCAAAGAAGGTGGATGGATTTGCTCAAAGACTATGATTGTGAAATTGAGTACCATCCAGGTAAAGCGAACCTGATAGCAGATGCCTTAAGTCGGAAGGTGAAGAGTACTGCAGAAGATGTCATGTGTTTGTCAGCTTTGATGACCTCTTACTGCCATCTGGGCTATGACTTCGATGTGGACACGTCGCATGTGCGAGTGTCGACCTTATTGGCGGAGCCAGATATATTTGAGGCAATCAGGAAGGCCCAGAAGTTGGATAGTGAGATTCAGAGATGGACATCATTGGTACTTCAGGGTCAGCCATCCAAGTTCAGAGTGGCTGATGATGATTCCTTGAGACTGGGCAACCGATGGGTAGTCCCAGATACGCCAGAACTGCGTAGAGGAATATTGGAGCGGGCTCACAATAGTCGTTTCAGTATCCACCCAGGGGGAAAGAAGATGTACAAAGATCTATGCGATCAATTCTGGTGGAGACGCATGAAGCGTGAGGTAATCATTTTTGTTAAAAGATGTTTGATCTGCCAGCAGGTAAAGGCAGAGAGGCAGAGGCCTGGTGGAGAACTGAAGAGCTTAGAGGTGCCTGAATGGAAGTGGGAGCATATATCTATGGACTTCGTGACCCACTTGCCAAGGACGACCTCAGGATTTGATGCGATCTGGGTGATCGTAGATAGGCTAACGAAGACGGCTCATTTCATCCCTTACAGTATGTCGTATACATACTTGAAGATGGCCCAGATGTATATACGGGATGTGGTGAGGTTGCATGGTATTCCAGTCTCGATAGTGTCTGACAGGGACCCGAGGTTCACTTCACATTTCTGGGAGGGTCTCCAGACAGCTTTCGGCACAGAGGTGAGACTGAGTACGGCCTATCACCCTCAGACAGACTGGCCAAACAGAGCGTACCATTCAGACGCTCGAAGACATGTTGAGGGCATGTATTCTGGAGTTTGATACTCCGTGGCAGGATTCAGTGCCGCTGGTGGAGTTCTCCTATAACAACAGTTATCAAGCGAGCATTCAAATGGCCCCTTTTGAAGCTCTGTATGGACGACGATGTAGATCACCACTGTATTGGGAGTACTTGACTAGCAAAGCGGTCAGAGGACCGGATATGATCAAGGATATGGAAGGTAAGATTAAGATGATACGCCAAAAGATGAAAGCGGCCCAAGATAGGCAAGCAGCCTATGCCAATAAGCGGCGACGACCGCTAGAATTCCAGTTAGGAGACAGGGTCTTCTTAAAGATCTCGCCCTTCAGGGGTGTGGTTCGTTTTGGGATGCGGGGAAAGTTATCTCCGAGGTATGTTGGGCCATATGAAGTTTTACAGCGTATCGGTACATTAGCTTATCGTTTGGCTCTACCGCCATCTTTATCTGGCATACACGATGTTTTCCATGTCTCTATGTTAAGGAAGTATGAGCCAGACCCGTCTCATGTCTTACAGCCTACTGAAGTACAGTTAGACTCAGATGTGTCCTACGTTGAACGACCGATCAGAATTCTGGATCGAGAGGATCGCAGACTACGAAGTAAAGTTATACCGATGGTCAAAGTTCAGTGGGATCGTCGGGGTGTCGAGGAGGCTACGTGGGAGACGGAACGACATATGGTGCAGCACTATCCGGAACTATTCTCTGGTATGTTTTTATGTTTAGTTTCGATATGATGATGCATGTGGATTTCGAGGACGAAATCTTATAAGTAGGGGAGTAATGTAATACCCCCGAAATGTGATATGATTATGTTCTACGATGATAAATTATGATGTGTTTAAGGGTTGTGGTGTATTCAAATTGGGGGCCACGATTTATGTTATGATGATATGATGTGGGGAGCATGTTGGGTATTTTAAAGGATGTATTAATTAAATAAAGTTAGAAAATATCGAGTGAGGATATTTTAATACATCGTACTATATACCGGGATACAATTAAACACCACATGGCACCCCAAGCACACCACCCCACCCCCACAACTCGGTCACCACCCATCCCCCACTTGTCAACCCACTTGTTTCACACCCATACCTCCACTTGCCCCAACCCATGCTATGACCATTGCCTTGCAATCATTTCCCTCCACCTCCTTCTCCCTCTCTTTTCGTCCCTGGAACTGCAGATTAGAGAAGGAAAGAGGCTGTGAAGCTTTGTGCAAAAAGCTTGCCAATTTGAGGAAGAAAAAGGGGGTAAGACTTCATACTCTGTTTTTGGGTTGGGTATAGTTTTGGTGGGATGTTTTACTGCATGATAGGTATAGGTTTGGGTGAAACCTTGGTATGGGTGCTTACATGGTAGTATTATGTAACTACTAGCGTGTTTGTTCGAGCATGTTACATGTTTTATGTGATAGATTTCTAGTTATGAAACTATATGCTCGAAAATCTGGGCAAAGAGATACATGCTCTGTTTCTGTAAAGTTGGTTGAGGATGAAGATTATGATGATGTTATGATGCATGTTAGCTAAGGTTTTGTTAAACCTTTGATTTAAGAGCTTACATGGATATTTTATGAAGTTCTTCACATGTTAGTTTCAGTAAGCAAGATGTGTTATGAAGTAGAAAAGATGGTGTGAAAAGAGGTGCTCAAAAATCTGGGGAAATCCCGATTTTTTCAGAGCTCTCGATCGATCGAGATTTGGTCCCGATCGATCGAGCGAGACAGAAGGTCTAAGCATGTTTTCAAAATTTTGGTGCCGATCGATCGAAGGATTTCTCGATCGATCGGTGAAGCTCCTCGATCGATCGGTAAAATGTTCGATCGATCGAGCGAGGCAGAATGCTAAGGCACTATTTGTGCACAGTGTCTCGATCGATCGAGACCTAGGGCCGATCGATCGAGAGAGGCAGAAAGTTGAAAAATATGATGATGTTTTATTTTGTTAAGTTTATGATGTAAGATGGTTTGGTATTATGTGGTCTTGTAGAACCATCCCAGGTACCGGCACCATCAAGGAGATAAAGTCTGTTGACTCCTCCTCTTTTTGAAAAGGTACGTAAGAGGCGTACGGGCATCGGACGGTAACACACATCTTTATACTACAACTATGCTTTTATTGCATAAGTTATACGATGGTTATACGATGATGTTTATACAATGGAGTATATACGAGTTTACATGATGATGTTTATACGATGCTTATATGATGATGTTTACACGATGTATTGTGGTAAGATGCCACGGGGTAAGATGCCCCACATGGTAAGAGGCCATCCGATGTATTGTGGTAAGATGCCACGGGGTAAGATGCCCCACATGGTAAGAGGCCATGCGATGTAATTGTGGTAAGATGCCACGGGGTAAGATGCCCCATATGGTAAGAGGCCATACGATGATATTGTGGTAAGATGCCACGGGGGTAAGATGCCCCATATGCATGATTCTAAATCAGGGACAACAATAAGAAGTGAATGAATAACCAGCATATTTACTTAACCAATGTTTCATGCATTTACTATGATATTTTATGATGTTAAGTAAGATTATATATGCTCATGATGTGTTGTCCCTGTAGGTACACTTTTGGACGAAAGGACTAAGGGTCGGGTTGAGGCAGTGAGCTACTAGGGACACAAGAATGCATAGGATTCAAGTTATGATTAGTATCTACTCTAGGAGTAGTGTAAATCTAAATGACATTCTTTTAGAATGTAATGAATTATTTTTGAAGTTTTGTATTTTGGCCTGTAATCCTGTTAGCTCGTGTAACAACCAAAACCTTAAGATGTTACCTTAATGCATGATTAGTCCTTCTTATGTCTTTTAATCACTGTTAAGGTGGGAAGACCCCACATATTTCATCCATACCTGCATCACAAAGCATAATCCATAATCCAACATACATCATCATGAGTGTATTTTAATGCACCTCGCTCAAATGCGACATGCGGTACTCCCACCCCTCGCTTCAACATTTGGCGGCAAAGCATTAAAATCATCACTACATGTACACATGCAACCACAATGCATAATTCCATGATGTATATAAAATGTAGGTTACCGTTTCGTGTCTTTCAACCATGGCCTTAGCCTTTCGCGTCATAGTGTCCCTACAGGAACAATCCCAAACCATGAGCACACGATAATCCATATTCCCCACAATATGATTATAATGAGTAAATGCATAAACTACGAGTACAAAGTACTTCCCGTATCCCGATGCATTTCAAAATGCTCAACTTGGTTGTCCCTGTGTCACAACTCACAATCAAAATCAACAGGTTATATTATGATTCTATAGATGCCATGACATATAATCGTTTCACTATGATCACATATCACAAATGCACATAAGCAAAATAGTTGTGCCACACAACACTAACTACTATCATGCATAAATATGTGCTACCCATCCTTATCAGCATGTTCCAGGCCTTCAACAGCCCCAAAGAGCTAACCACTGCTCTGATACCACTAATGTAAGGACCCCCGTGCCCTTAACCCGTTATTAGTGTATTAAGCCATAACATTAGTGCATTTAATCATACTATCAGGGGAAAAACCATATGCAAGTGCAACACCATATGCTAACCAGAAAATTTCTTGCATTTAAACCACATAATATTCACATTCCCCAACCATGATTATCCATATAACATGCACCCTCATAATACACTAACATACTCTTAGTTCATTTAGCAATTCTATATCTAATTGTGTGCAAACAATAAATGAACCGAGGAGAGTCGTAGCCCGTTTATACATTCCATATACACGTAATATGTACTCACATAAGAGCACCCAATAAATAAGCATGTATTTAATGTATAAAACACTCTGCTGGATACCGTTACTAGTGCTTCGATCCTGGAAGCACCTCTCAAGTGTAACTCGATCTCGACTCTGGATCTGAGCGCCTGTCCATCCAGCTCTGGTACCTCAATCCTGGAAGTACTTCAATCAACAGCCCGAGCTCAACTCCAAAGCTGCTGCTACACCTGTACCACCTGCCCCAACAGAGACAGCCCCCACACGGGGTGAGCATACCAATATCCCAATCCAAAAAACAATACAATTCATAATTTACAACAATGTAAATGCTACGAAATACAAAATATACTCCCTGGATGGCATCATCCTCATCCGGGGTTTCCTGTACTGTCCCTGTTCTCAAAACACTGAAACCATCAAATTCCCAAATGCCAGTTAATCATTACATTGATTAACAATTCTATGAGCCATATACCAATGTCATAATCAATAACATCAAATCATTAAACAATGATTATAAACAATCCATGTTTCTTACTTATGGTTTCATATCTCCATTTCATTGCTCGTTCTACAATAGCGGCATTCCAATTCCACGCATGCTCGATGGCAGCGGCGTCATAATCGATGTTCGCTCACAGGCGACAACATCCCAATCATTGCTCGCTCAAAGGCAGCACCATGCAATTCTCAATGCATATAGACATTTGAAGCAAGTACAATAAACCATGCATTTCAATCTCCGTTTATTGCTAATACCATGTGTCATGCATTTCCACACACATTCATTGCAATACAGTGTACCAAGCACTCAACAATTGCAATTATATTAAAGGGCTATGCTCGTACGTCATACATACCTTATATTTTCCGTAGTTCAAGTCCAAACCTTGCCTTGGTCCCGTGACCGATGAATTATATGCTAAACACGATAATAATCCACAATTAACCTCAAGCATGCAATCATGTGCCTAAGCACGTTCACAAACCCCAAATATATCGTCATCCATGACGATTAACCATTTTAAAAGGCCCCGGGCGAAGCATGCATCGAAAACTCAACACGAAATAATTCCCCAAAATAAGGCATTGGCGATCGATCGCATGATTTCAGGCGATCGATCGCCTCGCGAAAACAGGAACAGGCGATCGATCGCTCCTTTTCAGGCGATCGGTCGCCTCCTAGTGTAAATGGCTACTGCCTCATGGCGATCGATTGCTTCATTTGAGGCGGTCGATCGCCTCACTGTTCATCTTCCTAAAATTTCCAACAACGTCGCGTTGATCGATCGCCCTGCCCTAGGGATCGATCGCCTCGACCTGTAAAAGCCAAAAAATGGCGATTTTCTTGCATAATTTTGCCCAACAACAAACCTCACACCCCTTACAACATTAAACCTCAAAATAAACACCATAAAAACTCCTCAAACCAACCAACCCAAAATTCTTTAAAAAAATCTATTTCTTTAAATCCAACACAAAACCTTCCCAAACACCACAAAACCACTATCAAAACGAAGATAAATGCGAGGGGGTGAATAATACCTTATTATCTTCGAGAAATCCGGCTCCTATGACGAGCCTCCAACGATCTTGCCCATCAAAAGGGAAAGGGAAGGGTTTGGGGTGAGAGAGGCGTGAGAGGGAGAGGAGAGGAATGGAATGGATTCCAAATGACGGAATCCCGAGTCCAACTGGTATATATAGCAAAATGCCCCAGAATACCAATACCTCCACAAATACATCATGATTCATTAAAAATCATCTGTTTTCAAAAACTCACTCTCCAACATCAAATCCCCCAGACTGGCCCCAACATAAGGCACCCCGGACACCAAGTCCCACTAAAAACCCAACTCATAGGTTTTTCACCAAAAAGAGGATACAATCTCATCCTTTGGATCCAACGATCCCAGATGCCCGATTAAACAACCTCGGGAGATGCCAAACCGCAATTAATTCCTAATTGCCACAATTAAAATCCATCAAGGATTAATACCACACCGGGATTAACACCATAATCCCCGGACATCACAACAACTCTTCTTCTTGTAAATTGACAGCATGTGTAGGGTCTTCCTATCTTAACATGATTATAATAACGTATTATGGACTAACATGCATTAATAACATCTTAGGGTTCCGGTTGTTACATGAGCTAACGGGATTATATGCCAAAAATAAAATTTCAAAACTTATTAGTTACATTCCCATAAACGAATGCTAACATTATAGGTTTATACTACTCCTAGAGTAGATACTATCATCCTGAATCCTATTCCTTTTTGTGCTCCTTGCAGCTCACGGCCTCAACCCAACCCTTACCCCTTCGGTCCAAAAGTGTACCTACAGGGACAACCCATCATGAGCATGCACATCATTACTTAACATCATAAGATAATGGTATATAAATAAATGCATGAAATAATCGTTAACATATACTTCCTGGTTAATCGCATTAACCCACTTTTGTTGTCCCTGTTTCATATTCATGCATGTAATCATTAGTTCTTGACATAAATGATTAAAATCGTAATTCACTTATATGCCCATAATCAACAATGTTAATTAGAAATGTGACTGTTCTGGTCCTGTTATGTCAGCGGCACAATTGGACCCCTCGCTCGACATATAGCGGTACTGTGATATCTCTCGCTACTCCTTGATAGCGGATATATCTCCTCGCTAGCTATGTCAGCGGTAAGTACCTTCCTCGTTTGCCCATAACAACCATCGGAACACTCTACCATTTCTAATAACATAGTTTAACATACATCATAAACAGTCATAACATTCTTACTCATCATAAACACCATCCTCACTTATCATAAACATCATCGTATCTTTACTTATCATAATCATCATCGACCTGTTCCATAAATACTTATGCAATCATTGCATAGTCATAGTATAGGAGTGTGTTTTACCGTCCGATGCCCGTACGTCTCTTACGTACGTTAATCTCAAAAGTGGAGAAGTTGAAGAACTTTATCTCCTTGAAGTTGTTGGTACCTGTGATGGTTCTACACAAGCATACAAATCAATATTAGAAGCCAATTATAGTCCAAATACCAAAAATTCAACAGAAAACATCATTTCCAACTTTTTAGCAGCTGGCGATCGATCGCGAGCCTTACCGATCGATCGCTTCGATGCAGCGATCGATCGCCAGACCACACTGGCTCGCGGCGATCGATCGCGTCATATATGGCGATCGATCGCCTGCAACATATTTCGCCACTGGCCTTCGGCGATCGATCGCTGCATTCGTAGCGATCGATCGCCACTTGCTGTGTGCGCGAATCTTCACCATTTTTGAGCATTTTCCAAGGTCTACCACAAACACTTCAAACTCAAACATTCCAACAACTCAAATACCAACATAACTCACTAAAACCCACATGAAATACCTCAAAAATCATAACCCAACCACATACAACACATATCCAAAAACAAACCCACATAAAAAACTCAAATACAAACCCATTTCAAAACCAAACACCATTAAAACTTTAGGAAGGGTTCCATACCTCTTGAGGACTCCAAATCCTACCAAAAATCTCACAAACAAGGAGTTTGTGAAGATTTCTCCTTCCTAGCCTTGCCAAACTCGAAAATGGGAAGTGGGTTAGGGTTGGGGATGAAATTTGAGGATTTAAGAGTGATGGGTAAAAGTGAAATAAAGTGGGGGGGTATAGTGGGGTTATAAGGGTTAATATTAAATTTGCACCCCATTAATTAACATGATGTATAAAATACCCCAACATGATATTTTAAAAGCATTTTACAAAAATGCACCAAATTCCCAATAAATTCATGCTTTCCAACATAATTGCCAACCAATACAATTAACTCATCTAACACCCAATTTCCCAACATGCACAACATGCACCCTGAAATGCACTCCCGGGTCACGCCTACCATGTGACTAAGCATTTCAACAAGATAATTAATTCCAACACATAAATCAATTATCACCATAATTCATCACGTAAACATAATTAATTCCCAAATTGCAATTGATCATTTCGGGGATATCACAGCATGAGTACGTACATGTGTTTTGACAGTAATAGATGAATGTATAAAATTTCATTTATATAGAAAAAAAATCTAAGACATGTTTCTTCGTCGTTACAGTAGTTATCATTAACAAACTAATACAATAATACATGTCAGTACGAAAACCCAGAGATGAACGAGTTTATAGGCCAACCCAATAACTCCAGTCAAGTGTACGACCGATTTATCAAATCTTGTATTTGACTAATTCATCATAACTAATTAACTACCAAACATCGAACTTTTAGCCTTGAATTGCATATTTAATTTCATGCGGTGCATGTAAAAATTGACTCATGCGGTGCATGTAAAATTGACTCATGCGGTGCATGTAAAATTGACTCATGCGGTGCATGTAAAAATTAATGATGCTGTGCAAGTAAACTTACTCATATGGTGCATGTAAAAATTTACTCAAACTGAAACCTCATTACCACTATGTTTTTTGTTAAATATAGTACGTGAGTCTATCGGTGCATGTAAATTACATGCACCACTTGAGTCGGTGCATGTAAATTTAATGCACTGATAGACTCAGGTATTGTCTTGTGCACTACAATTACAATATTCCCAAATGTCATTTACAATTGATAGGTGCTTGTAAATTACATGCACCGATAGACTTTTTAACCAAAAATATAGTCTAACGGTGCATGTAAATTACATGCATCGCTGAGTCTATTGGTGCATGTAAATACATGCACCGATAGACTCTTTAACCAAAAACATAGTCTAACGGTGCATGTAAATAACATGCACCGTCGAGTCTAACGGTGCATGTAAAAACATACACCGATAGACTCTTTAACCAAAAACATTGTCTAAGGATGCATGTAAAATTACTTGCACCACTGAGTCTATTGGTGCATGTGAATTACATGCACCGATAGATTCAAGTATTGTAAGGCCCCAACCCCTTAACTCGTCATTAGTGCATTTATGATGTCGTATGAGTATAAAAAAAATTCATTCATTAAGGATTCATTACATGCTTCACATAATCCCCCTGACTTTTATAAAAATTTGGGCAAAGTCTCCCCATAATTTGGACTATCAAAAAATATAACACATCACTAAAACTAACTCCCAGCCAGGGAAAAACACAATACTAAAAGAACATAAGTAAGTTCCCGGCCAGGGAAAACACAGTACTAAGGAGATATAAAAAGTGGGCTTCAACACCCATATACAGTCCATATACACGACTCCAAGTTCTCACATACGAGCAACAAATAATGAATACCCATCTAGTTGCATAAATAATGTATACCCTTTACACACTCTCATCCTACGCTTCAGGAAGCAATATTGTCCCACCAAGCTCGAGCTTGCTATGCCAAAATAACTTTGTAGTTGTAATACCTGTTTCAACAGAAACAACCCCCACACAGGGTGAGCATACCAACATCACACTACCCATATCATAACAATGCATAAAGATCATGATAAGATCATAATATCACAATTCAAGAGTATTGAAAATCTATAAAATATACTCCCTGTAAAGTTCTGAATCTGTATAGCTTCCACGCAATGTTCATGTTTCAAACTTACACGCTTTCATACATCATGTTTAGTATCGTCACTGAAAATTTGATAATCAACCACACGATGAATTCAATACATCAAGATTCTATTATTATGATCAATCATAAATAATTCCATATCAATAGTATTCTGTCTATCAATCCATCTCACCAACACTTTCTCATACTGGTCATGCCAAAGGCATCCACACCCAACTCCATATCCGGACCACGTACATTTACGTGTCCACCATACCATACATATCAAACTCAATTCACATATTCGTTTCCTTATATTCGGTCATTACAATTCAACAATATATGAATACTGGAATATGAAATAATACATATTATACCAGCTCGTACGTTACCACATACCTTATAGTCGACAACATGAACAAGCTATCATCAACGTCCGAAGTCTCATGTAGTGTCTATATCGAATATCAATATAATATTAGCTCATATTCAAAGCAACTAATATCATTAAACACTTTTCATTTTCATGCTTCATAGTTACACAAACAAACCAATAATCCTCCATTTAATCAAGTTATCCACCATCTCAACTAAATAGTTAGTTCATAGATTTGTCATTCAAATACTCAACAAAGTCTCCAATTCATGCAATTGCATACATGCAAGTATATTCATTAATATACACTTTAATACATGTTTATAACACACATTAATATCTATCTAACTCACCTATTCACACAATCACATATGCTCCAAGTTATTAGCATCTCAAACCTTAGCCCAACACTCACCAAGACACTTCCATGATATAAGCCATAAGAGTGGACTTCCTTAGTACACAAATAGTAGAGTCTTCTTGGCCAACACTTGAACACAACTTAACCATATTATCAAATAACTTGTAGGCATGATTTTCAATCCCCAATAAAGCCCTAATTATGGTCCATCACAGCCCCTTAAGTTCAGTCATGCAACTCCCCTTATAGCACCAGATTTTCGAACCAAAGTAGTAATTAAATCGAGCCATAAACAGTATAAATTTAACCCATTTTAGCAACATTTTTTGATTCGTTTCAGCACCTAAATTCAACCCATTTCAGCATCATTTCGATTAGTTTCAGCATCTAAATTCAACACATTTCAGCATGCAGTTAACATATATTACTCTTGCTTGAAGTTATTATCTTATATACATTCAAAGACCTACACTAATCCATCTAGCCTTACTGCAAAAGTAATATCAATCCACATTTATAAGTTGAAATATACACATATTTATTCTGATATACACGCATACAAATACACATCCAACAGCTTACGTGTACAAACCCATAGACGCATGATGCAATAATCACAAGGATCAAGCCAATAATTCTAATGAGGTGCAGAGGAAAAGAAAGTCGAACTAGTTGAACTCAAGTAATTATGCATCCTCTTTCCCCTTTCTTTTTATGTTACAGCCTTCACACACTTTTATACCATGAAATATACCCTCATATATTCAACAAGTATTTTGGTCTCTTATCAGCAGGAATAAAGAAAATAGACAACCAAAGTTTCCCCAAAACAACAACAACCATCGAGCAAGAGGGGAAAGCAAACTAATAGCTCAACATAATAATAATCCATCAAGGAACAAACCAAACCGTGGCAAACTGTACTCAAGGAAAGCGATATAACATAAAGATTCAGTAGCACTTCTCAAAGTTAAAACCAGACAGAAAATTCGAACCAACAGCAGGAATTTTCGAACCATAGCTGTAGGATTTCGGTCCACAACCCCCAACACATATTTTCGAACCAACTTAGCAGAATAATGCATAAAGACCGTCCATAAATCGAAGAACAAGAACAAAATTTAGTTAAGGAGTCATGTAGTATCTTACCCACAGCAGCTTGAACAAAAATCACGTCTGAAACAAGGAAGAAAAAAATCAGTCTCTTGCACACAGGGAGGGTGTCGGCGTGGAGCAATGGGAAGTGGGCAGAAATCGTTTCTTAATGTGTGTTTTGGAGAGGGTATGTGAAATTTTAAGTCTAACCCTAGACTAAATCCTCACCATACAAATGCAATTACATCTCATCCCTTCAATTATTATTTTAATTTAAATCAACTAATATATTATTGCAAGAACTCCATTTGAATTTAATTTACATTACAAGTTCAACACGTAATTATTTTATTCCAAACCAGACCAGAAATGATATTCCCAAGAGTCTAAGAATCTCATTGAATTTAATTAACAATATAAACTCAATCCCGGAATCATTTATCCCAACTCCGTTTCTAAAATCCTGATACTTGTGAATTAAATCTCGACATTTCATATAAGTATCATAATAAATCTAATGAACAATTATTAATTTCCCGGACATCACAATTTTCCCCAACTACTAAAATTTCGTCCTCGAAATTTAATTGCATTCTTACCATAAAAGCCAATAAAAAAATTTACGTACCAGTATCCAGCTCAAGATAATGACTTGACCATCTGTAGGATGACAGTCATCCGAATCATCACGGCTCACACATGTGCCCAATTACACCAACAATGATAAGACTGCAAATCACATCACTTTACCATATTCCAACATTAGCATTCAATATCGCAGTAACAACATACTAGCCATGTTCAACTTTATTTACATTTTAAAAAACTCATTCCTATGATTAACTTATCAAAAGAACTACTAATAATGCATAAAAGCCAACACTTACAGTGTTTAGAAATCAAGCACTTCTTGTCATACTTCAGTACCTGTGTACTCGCATCGGTATTCCTCACACAAGGTCTAAATCCGTCACAGTTTACTTTCATCATAGTACACATCATATAATCACTAAATCATCAATCCATGCATAGCATGCGTATATCAGAATGTATGACAATACACCAACTTTTATCATATAAATAACCTCATACCTGTGTGGTTGCAATTGTATGCAACTTATACCAACATCACCACATCACCACCATTGTCCGTATGAAGTAGCGGTACTCTAGAGTCCTTACACATCAACCTCTCATATATCATCTCCTGACTATTATCTGGTGCAAAGTAATTATTAGAAAACCCATTAGTAATTCTCACATACATATATCCACTGTTAGGATCGGTCCGGAGCGTTTAGAGGGGGGGTGAATGAACACTCCTGTTAAAAAATAATCCCTTGTGATTTCGTTTGGATTAGTGAAAGAAATCTGTTTCTAAATCAACTCTTTTGCAGAACAGACCACTGAATATTTTAGTGCGGAACGATCTGTTCTCAAATTAGTAAGAACGGCTCGATGGCTTGAACAACATAATGAGTACAGAATGATAAAACACAGAATATGTTTCTGGAAGTTCGAAGGTGGTGTAATCCTTCTACGTCTCCCCTTCTTCCAATTAAGGAAGGATTCCACTAGAAGACTTTGACTTATACAATCCTGTTGTACAAACCCGATTCAGCTGGATTTACCTCACTACCAGACTGAAACTCCTAGTCACTCGATCTGTTCAGACACACTCTGTCTGACAGTTACAATAGTTTCTCACTTCTATATTTCAATACAGAATACACAAAATAGACTTTAGTCTATTCACACAGTGATCCTAAATGATCAAATATTACAATGTACTCGTGCTTAAGAAGAATTTCAGCTCGAGAGCTTCTGAGCTTGTAAGCTTGTGCTGTTTTGCTTTCTTGTGCGTTTTTCGATTGATCAGACTCTCTTCTTGAGATCTTCTGTTGCATCCTTTTATAGTTGCATGTACCAACGACATTATTTCCCTTAATGTGCAACTCTTGACTCTGCTTAAACTCTGAGTAAGCTACAGTCTTCTTCTTTAGGGTACTTGCCGTTCAGGTTCATGCTTTCGGCGACTGTCAGGTAAGCTCTTCTTTGTCTTCTTACCTTTTATGGTAATCTTTAGTCTATGGTCTTTTTCAGCATTAATTGCGACATTAAATGCTTCAATAAATAGCCGTTAATGATTCAGACTGAAGAACCAATATTTATTCATCCTTGACTGCTCTGATCTGATAAAGATTGAGATCGATCTGAAGCTTCGATCTAGCCAGTCTGATTTCTATCGATCCGGTCTGATATGCGATATGCCTTACAACTTGATCTGTTTTGAGCGATCGATCTGGTCAGTCTGATTTCTCTCGATCCGGTCTGATATGTTTTGTCATCTTTAAAATCTCATCGATAAAGTCCGGAACTAACAAATTCCCCCTTTTTGATGATGACAAAACCTAGCTTCTAAATCTTTTTATCCAGTCTTTTAAGAACTCTGAAGCGTATACTTTCGGATTGATTACTTCTTCTTGAACATTATTAAGTTGAATTTCGGATCGATTAAGCCTTTTAGTTTTTAGTTCAAAATAAATGAACAAGGACTTAACAAAGAAGGATTTTTATTGATCACCAAAAATCCTATATACAGACAGTCTGATTATTCTATTTTCTTGAAGACTGAGACTGATGCGGCTTGAAGTCTTTTCTCTTTTCCCCCTTTTTGTCAGCAACAATCTCTTGGAGAAAATCTACAACTTGTGCTAGCTGAGCACTGATAGCGTCAAGACGAGTGTCTTGAGCGCGAAGGGAATTGGCGACGGATGCTCTAACTTCAGTGGCCAGCTCGATCTGCTCTTTTCTCAGGCTGTTTTTATAAGAAGCTTGCTGAGAGAACATATCATTCATTCCTCGTTGAAGGCTGCTGATACTGGCTGTCATCTTCTCTTTAAATGAATCAAAGTCCAAAGATGTAACTCTATGACCTTGATGAACCTCTATAACACGCTGAGAGAGAGACAGACAGTTGTCGGAGAGGTGCTGAAGGGTCCTTGCCAGGGATGGAGGTGCGTCAGATAAACGGCTCTGAGAGTGATCAGATGACGACAGGGTGTGATCATCTTCTTCAGCAATAGGTATAATTAAGGCAGCATTGCGTGTTTCGGACTGGATCAGGGTGACCAAGGCCGAAGAAAAATCTTCTAAGAATGCCAAATCTTCATCAGATTGGACTGGAGGAGTGCTGGGTCTGGAAGGCTCCTCAATCTGGAGAGCTGCAACAACGGTGGACACCACTAGATCCGGATCGACGAACTCTGGTGCGCCAACTATTGTAAGTGCTGCGGTTGGACTGAGTTGAACATGGGAGACTGATGATCCCAGAGGAATAGATGTTGTTGGAGAGTCCAACAAAACGTTCAAGGGTTCATCTTCTGTAGCAGACGGAGCATTAGTCATTGGCTGCTCCGTTGTCTGATCCGCTATGCGTTCTGCTATCTGGTCTGGTGTCTGGTCTGGTGCTCCAGAGGGAACAACCTCTACGAAAGGTTCTGCCAGAGTCTTGCTAGCAGATGGATGATCCGGGCTGGTTATTGGAGTGGATATACTGAGCTTCTGTCGTTGGAATTGGACAGCTAGGTGAAGAGCATGGATATCCATTTCCAATTGAGCAATAACAGCACCATCATCTTTGGCAGTTGGAGTGTTCGGATCGAAGTTTGCTTTCTTAGCATCCAAAAGCAGATTCGCCAGTCTGAATCTCTGGTTGGCCGTAAATAGATCTTTGCGCTGTACAGCAATTCGAACATCATCTGTCTCTGTCCCCTTAAGGACTTCTTCTTCCATTTTCTGTAGGCGTTTCAGTTTGCCGAAGAACATCTTAATGTGGTTGATTGTTCTGTACTCGACATATTCATCAAAGACTACAACTAGCGCCTTCACCTTCTCATCAACATCCTCCATAGCGATGTCGATGGCTGTTTGCGCGGCAGATTTGGGTTTGGAAGAGAGGGGTTCAGAGAAAACGGCTTTGCCCTTGCCTGTGGAAGATGGAGATTTGATCCTTGATTGGGTGTAGTCTCCCAACTCAGTGATGACAATCCCTTTGACCATGGGGATGGCAGAGGGGACTCGGATGGTTACTTTGGGGCAGTGGTTGAAGCGGGTGAAATTTGGGTTGTAGGTTGGGGTGCAGGGGTGGCTTTTGTGGGAGGCAATATGGGTAGGGCTTTGAGAGGTAAGGTTTTGATTGGCTTTGTAATCTGGGTTCTTGGCTTTTTGGGAAGGGGCTTGGCTGGTGGTGAAGGAGCAGACTGAGTTTCCTCGGAGTCAGTCTGAATGGTTAATTTGCGCTTGACCCGAGTTTTTCGAGCAACAGCCTGTTCTTCTCCCTTCTCAATCTTGACTTCCACCAGATCGGTAGGAGTGGGTGGAGCACTCTTGGACTTCAGTAGTGCTAGCCCTTTGGATTTGAGAATTTTGAAGGGACTTAGAGCAGACTGCTTCCCTAGCTCGATGTCCAAAGTCTCCAGTAGCTTGCTGAGAGGAACAACAAAGCAGATGGCCTGTTTGGAGGCAATCACTGTTTCCAACAGGACTCCAAATAGAATTACGGACCAGTTCATCTTTTGTCCAGAAACAATAGCAGCCATGGCCCTGAATTTCTCTGCAGTGATGGCGTCAAAGCTTCCGGCTTTGCCCAGTAATGGCTTGCCAACGATCTCGCATAGCACCTGGAAATGAAAGAGCATTTCCTTCTTCTTGAATGAAGGCTGCAGGCGGTGGCCAAATATAGATACCTTCCCCTGAAGAGCTGTGAGAGAAGCTTGAGGAATCTGGCCAAACTCAGTCAGTCCGGAGTTGGGAAGACCAAAGGTCTTGGCCAGCGTTGACGGAGAGATTTCAAACATTTTGCCCTTGACGGAGGTGGAGATAGATGTCTTCTGGGAGACAGCATTGGCGAACAGTTAGCGAATCTCTGATTCGTAAACAACCGTGCCACACTCCAGAAAATTCCTTAATCTAGACGATTCCAAAGCTCGGAAAATAGAGACCACCTCTGTATCTTCAGCCCTGTAAATATCATCGAACTCAACGGAGAGAGAGTTGTGAGTGATAGTAGCCATTTAAGTGTAATGAAAATACGAAGAGATTGAAAAGAAATAGAGAGTTAGAGAGCAGACGATGGGAATTGGTAAAAAGTGAATGAAAGTGAAATGTTCAGCCCGCTAAATAAGAGATAGAAGACACGTGTCTTTATCTCGATAACTGATAGTAAAATAATTCAAAATAAACGGTCAGGATAAAAGAAAGATAATGCGGTTAAAATTTGCGATCAGTCCGGGCTGATTTAAACAATTATTTTATTTAAAGACTTGTTGACCAGACAGATCATGGGATAACATCAGATTTGACATAGATCGGTCTGAAAGTTCGGACCGGTCTGTGTCTTTCTGAACATTGTATTATCGATCTGTGCCAGCATACAATCTTTAAAAGAAAAAAGAATAAAACTATTAAATCATCAAGTTAAGTCTATTAAACAAAGAATTTGACGGAAATAATTAAACTTAGCCTCGGGAAGTGGTTTGGTGAAGATATCTGCTGCCTGCTGATCTGTTGAAATATGCTCGATCCGAATCTCCTTTTTACCAACATGGTCTCGAATAAAATGATGTCGTATATCAATATGCTTGGTTCGAGAGTGCAAAACTGGATTATACGTTATAGCGATTGCACTTGTGTTGTCACAAAATATCGGAGATTCAACAGCTTGAATGCCATAGTCTTTGAGATGGTGTTGAATCCAGAGCATTTGAGCGCAACAGCTTCCAGCGGCAAGATATTCTGCTTCAGCTGTAGATGTGGCAATAGATGTTTGCTTCTTACTGAACCAAGAGATCAATCTTTCACCTAGAAATTGACATGTTCCATTGGTGCTTTTACGATCAATCTTACAGCCAGCGTAGTCTGCGTCTGAATATCCGATCAAGCTGAAGTTTGAATCTTTGGAGTACCAAAGACCAACGTTCTGAGATCCTTTTAAGTATTTCAGAATACGCTTAGCAGCAATAAAATGTGATTGCTTTGGTTCTGACTGAAATCTGGCGCACATACAGACTGAGAACATAATATCAGGCCGGCTCGCTGTAAGATATAAGAGCGATCCGATCAGTCCTCTATACATAGTTACTTCGACTGTTGTTCCCCCTTCGTCTTTGTCTAACTTGATTGTAGGACTCATTGGAGTTGATGCAGTTGATCATGTTTCCATTCCGAATCTCTTAAGAAGCTCTTTGGTATACTTGGTTTGGTTGATGAAAATACCATTGCTGAGCTGTTTGACTTGAAGACCCAAAAAGAATGAAAGTTCTCCCATCATGCTCATCTCAAACTGTCCCTGCATTAGCTTAGAGAATTTCTCGCATAATTTGGGGTTAGTTGACCCAAAAATTATATCATCAACACAAATCTGAACTAACATGGTATGTTCCCCCTTAATATATTTAAAGAGAGTTTTATCTACTGAGCCGATCTGAAAATCATGGTTCAGCAGAAATTGAGATAGAGTGTCATACCAGGCTCTTGGAGCTTGTTTCAGACCATATACTGCTTTATTCAGTAGATATACATGATTAGGAAATGAGTGGTTCTGAAATCCAGGAGGTTGCTCAATGTAGACTTCCTCCTGAAGCTTACCATTAAGAAATGCACTCTTGACGTCCATTTGATATACCTTGAAGTCTTTAAATGCAGCATATGCAAGAAAGATTCGGATGGCTTCAAGTCTGGCGACTGGTGCAAAGGATTCATCGAAGTCAATTCCTTCTTCTTGTCGGAATCCTTGTGCCACCAGTCTGGCCTTGTTTCTAACCACAGTTCCATCTGCGTCCAGCTTGTTTCTGAAAACCCATCTGGTTCCAATAACAGGCAGATCGCTTGGTCTGGGGGTTAGACTCCAAACTTGATTTTGTTCGAATTGATTAAGTTCTTCTTGCATGGCCTTAATCCAGTTGAAGTCAGTCAAAGCTTCATCGATCTTCTTAGGTTCCAGAGTTGAGATGAAGGCAGCATGAGTGAATTCATCCATCATCTGTCCTCTGGTTCTAATCGGTGCAGAGGGACTTCCAATCACTAGATTAGGTGGATGCCTCTTAGTCCATCGATAGCTTGACTCTGGATTGTTTGGTCCAGCCGGATGAGTAGTAGCGGCATGATCAGCATCTTCTTTGATATGAGAGTTTGAATCATCCGGATCGGCTCGATCTGAAGGAGCTTCATTGCCTTGATCCTGTCTGTCTGGTACTTCAGGTTCTGGTGGATTGTCTCTTGACCTGTTAGCTAAAATCTCATCATCACTGTTAGCTTCGAGATGGATATTTTCCATCTGATTTTGAATTGATTCTTTGTTACCCTCAACACATAAAGATTCATCAAAAACTACATGAATTGATTCTTCTACAGTTAAGGTGCGATTATTGAAAACTCGATAAGCTTTGCTAGTTGATGAGTATCCTAAGAATATTCCATTATCTGACTTAGCTTCAAATGCTGTAAGATGATTCTTACCATTGTTGTGAACGAAGCATTTGCAGCCAAATACATGAAGGTGAGAGATAGACGGTCTGTTACCAGTCCATATCTCATATGGAGTAAGATTCAACTTCTTGTTAATCATAGACCGATTTTGAGTGTAGCATGCAGTATTTACAACTTCTGCCCAGAACTTTTGCGAAATTCCAGAATCAGCAAGCATTGTTCTTGCTGCTTCTTTAAGCGTTCTGTTTCTTCGTTCTGCAACTCCATTCTGTTGAGGAGTTCGAGTGGCTGAAAACTCATGCTTAATTCCATGATCTTCTAGAAAGGATTCAAGATTCTGATTTGAAAACTCAGTGCCTTTGTCACTTCGAATCCTGTCTATGCTGGATGATTTCTCATTCTGAGTATGTTTCAGCAGCTTGATCAATTTCGGACCGGTCTGATCTTTACTGCTAAAAAATATAGTCCATGTAAAACGTGAGTAATCATCAATAACAACAAGAGTATACCGCATTCCCCCTAAACTTGTTATTGGTATAGGACCAAACAAGTCGATATGCAATAGTTCTAAACAACGGGAGGAGGATTTGGCATTCTTGTTTTTGAAGGATGATCTGATCTGTTTGCCCATTTGGCAAGCTTCGCAGATCTTATCCTTAGCAAAGTCGATCTTGGGCAGACCGACAACTAAATCATGTTTACACAGGCTAGAAATAGTCTTAAAATTGATATGATTCAAGAGTTTATGCCATAACCAGTGTTTATTATTATTATTAGCGATGAAGCAAGTAGGATTATCAGGTTGAGCATGATTCCAGTTAATCTTATATGTATTTCCATTTCTGATTCCTACAAGCATGGTCATACCATCTGACGATTTAACAGTGCAAGTGTGTTTGTGAAATTCTACAGCATAACCATTATCACAAAGTTGACTTATACTAATTATATTATAGCATAGATTTTCAACTAACAACACATCATTGATAATAATGTTACCATGGACAATCTTACCCTTGCCCACGGTCTTACCCTTTGAGTTATCCCCGAATATGATTTTGGGTCCAGTACATTCTATGACTTCAGACAGCAGCTCGATGTTTCCAGTCATGTGACGAGAACACCCACTGTCTAAGTACCAGTCTGATACAAGATTCTTCGGTACCTGTCATCACACAAGATTATTGTTGGTACCCAATCCTACTTGAGTCCAGAACGGATTAGCCCTTTGGGAACCCACACATGTATCAGCTTTAATGGCTTGTGTGTGTCTGGTGTGCTGTGAGCTAATCTATTTCGATGTTGTGTGTGATAATGTGTGCGATATGGAAACCTTTGATTCTCATAGGGTAGTCTATATCTTCGTTGAACTGGTTTTGAATTATAGTAATTGTATTGTCTTCCTTGCCTTAGATCTTGCACTTTTAGATTTGGTCTGAAAGACGCAAAGCTTGTTGGTGCCTTTTCTTTGGCTTGGTTGACATATCCAATCCCTTTTCTCAAACCTTGATTCTCGAAAGAGACTCCCGTTTGAATTATAGGTGCTTCAGTCTCATATACTGTGCTGGATTTAACAATGTCATTTGTCTGATTTTGTTCTTTACCAGCAACAGTTCAGATTCATCTTTGGTGCAGTCTTTGATATCAAAGCCTATGCCTGTAACATCACCGACATTTCTTTGTACCTCTTGCAATTCTTCCAATGATGTTCTGGATTTTGTCCATGTTTTGAAGATATGAGAAAGCTTAGCATTTTGTGTGCTAATTCTCTTATTTTCTTCATGGAGCTGATCATAAGAGATTTTTAGCTTATTCAGCTCGATCTGTAGATTGTTGCACTCACCCAGCTCAGAGCAGCTTGGTTTGATGTGCTCATCCATTTGATCATTGGCTTTAGCTTTACTTTTCTCAAATGATTCAGCTAAGATTCTATAATCATTAGCCATGTCTTGCAGTGCGGACATAAGCTCTTCACGTGTAAATTCATTTGAGTCAAGATCGAATACCTCGTCTGTTTGACTCATATCTTCGTCTGCCATTAGACATTGAATATCATCTTCGCTTTCGCGGGAAGAATATTCAGAGCTTTCTGAATCTGAATCAGTCTGAGCCCACTTGCTGTTTCCTTCTTCAGCTACTAGGACCTTTTGGGACTTTCCATGATTTTTGCGGTCTTTGTAGTGCTTCTTTTTCCTGTCATCACGATGCTTCTCTTTACGTTCTTCTTTCTTCGGTCTGGTGCAATCTGCAATAAAATGTCCGGTCTTACCACAATTGTAGCAAGCCTGATCATTAACAGCATCGTCCTTTCTTGATTTATAATGATGAGAGGGTTTAAAATTCCTCTTATTTTTAGACATGAATTTACCAAATTTCTTGATAAATAATGACATTGCATCATTACTTATCTGTTCGATAGATCGATCTATTGTAGGGGCGATCTGGTCTGGAATGGCTGCCACGGCTTTGTTTGGTTGAGAGATGAATGGCTCTGCTTCACCTCTGCTTATCAGTTCGAATTCATATGCTTTAAGATCTGCGAACAGATCATGGAGTTCAACTTTGTTAAGATCTTTTGACTCCCTCATTGCAATGGTCTTAACATCCCATTCTTTTGGCAGGGCTCTCATAACTTTCAGAGCGATCTCTCTGTTTGAGTATTCCTTGCCCAGACCATTCAGTTCATTGATGATAACAGTAACTCTTTCATCAAACTCATTGAGAGTTTCTCAAATCTTCATTTTTATGCTCTCAAATCTTTGAAGAGCAACATTCAGCTTGTTTTCCTTGGTCTGGTCGTTCCCTTCACAGAGCTGTGCTATCTTCTCCCAAATTTCTTTGGCAGTTGAGCACATTTTGATTTTACTGAACATGTTTTTGTCCAATGTCTTGAACAAGATGTCTTTGGCAACGTTGTCGAGATTTGCTTTCTTTCTTTCTTCATTCGTCCAGAGGGATCTATCCTTCTCGACCATTTGGGGTTCAGCCACCAGTAATGGATACTGTTGTATTGACTTTCAGAATCTTCATTGGTCCATCAGTGATGACGAACCACATATCGTCATCCTGTGCTGCCAGATGAGCTTGCATTCTGATTCTCCAATCATCATAGTCTTCTTTTGAGAACATAGGAATTTTGTTGAATGATGCCATCAGCTCGAGTGTCTTTGTGCTGATTAAGATGACCTGCTCTGATACCACTTGTTAGGATCGGTCCGGAGTGTTTAGAGGGGGGGGGGGGTGAATGAACACTCCTGTTAAAAAATAATCCCTTGTGATTTCGTTCGGATTAGTGAAAGAAATCTGTTTCTAAATCAACTCTTTTGCAGAACAGACCACTGAATATTTTAGTGCGGAACGGTCTGTTCTCAAATTAGTAAGAACGGCTCGATGGCTTGAACAACAGAATGAGTACAGAATGATAAAACACAGAATATGTTTCTGGAAGTTCGAAGGTGGTGTAATCCTTCTACGTCTCCCCTTCTTCCAATTAAGGAAGGATTCCACTAGAAGACTTTGACTTATACAATCCTGTTGTACCAACCCGATTCAGCTGGATTTACCTCACTACCAGACCGAAACTCCTAGTCACTCGATCTGTTCAGACACACTCTGTCTGACAGTTACAATAGTTTCTCACTTCTATATTTCAATACAGAATACACAAAATAGACTTTAGTCTATGCACACAGTGATCCTAAATGATCAAATATTACAATGTACTCGTGCTTAAGAAGAATTTCAGCTCGAGAGCTTCTGAGCTTGTAAGCTTGTGTTGTTTTGCTTTCTTGTGCGTTTTTTGACTCTTCTTGAGATCTTCTGTTGCATCCTTTTATAGTTGCATGTACCAACGACATTATTTCCCTTAATGTGCAACTCTTGACTCTGCTTAAACTCTGAGTAAGCTACAGTCTTCTTCTTTAGGGTTGCCGTTCTGGTTCATGCTTTCGGCGACTGTCAGGTAAGCTCTTCTTTGTCTTCTTACCTTTTATGGTAATCTTTAGTCTATGGTCTTTTTCAGCATTAATTGCAACATTAAATGCTTCAATAAATAGCCGTTAATGATTCGGACTGAAGAACCAATCTTTATTCATCCTTGACTGCTCTGATCTGATAAAGATTGAGATCGATCTGAAGCTTCGATCTAGTCAGTCTGATTTCTATCGATCCGGTCTGATATGCGATATGCCTTACAGCTTGATCTGTTTTGAGCGATCGATCTGGTCAGTCTGATTTCTCTCGATCCGGTCTGATATGTTTTGTCATCTTTAAAATCTCATCGATAAAGTCCGGAACTAACATCCACATTATACGCACCACAGCCACAGATTATCAATATCAAATCATGATGAATGGCCTAACATCAATATTCCTATGTCACGATTATACTCCATCTAAAACAAGGCGTCAACATCACTATCGAATAATTTCGTATCATACCTTTGTAGATGAAATCATCTACAATACACAATAGCATCATAGTATCATGCTCATCATAGTACTCACATGCTCTTAAGCATCAACTTCCGCATTTCATCACCCAACTATTATCTGTCATGGGACAAGTACAAAATAAACACATTAGTTTTTCTCAAATACTGATAACATAACAACGTACCTTGACATTTACGCATTTTGATATTCATAATGTTTCCATCATTGAACATTAATTCCCTGCGTCAAAAGTTTCACGCAATCCGATACACTGTAAGTAATCCAAGGAGCATACAGCGCAGCGGAATAAAATTTTTATGGATTACTAAACACCGGATCTATACATAGGTTGTTCATATCGGATAAAGGAATAAAGGTCTCACCCTTGTAGCGTGTTTGAGCAGATTCCACGGAGCAGCACCACGTCCAACGTCTCCTTCGAGTCACTAGCAAAACTTGTCAAGTTTTGCCTCAACGGTATCCACACGATCAAATCGGGTGAAGGGATAGTTTAAGAACAAGTTGCTAGACAAGTTCTTAAACCGGAACAAGAAACACACTCGATTCTAAATCGAACGATCGCCTCAATTCACCAAGTCTCTCTTCGGCTATCAAGGGAAAAAACCGAGAGCTCCTTGGAATTCTTTGAGGCGGCCGTGAGCTTCTCTTGGGAGGTGGCCGAGAGCACCTTGCTTTTGTGGCTAGGTTTTTGATGTCTCACTTTAATCTAATTAATCACCTTGTATTTATATTATAAGATTTAATTAAGGTTTAAGGCTTTCTTAAAGCCTCATGGGCCCAAACCCATGATTTAATTAAATCCTTATAATCTTTTAATTAAGACTCTTCTTAATTAATTAATTCATCCAATGAATTTAATTTCCCTTCTCGATTTAATCTTTTGTGCGACCCGATAGGATCTTGTAATGTTGGTAGTGACATAAAATCTCATTTTATGTCGCAAGCATTGAGCGGTATCTAGCAACACATCAATGCTACCCAAATTACAAGAATGTCAATGACTCGACATAACCTTTAGAACTTGTGATAATATTAACCATGTAACTTAATCCCTTTGTCCTTTGTGTTTAGATTGAACACGAGTCATGGAATAGTCATACTCGTATATTCAATCTTTATTTCTTGATCCCCAAGTAGAACTAGAATAAACGAATAAGCTCGATATCTCATATCGACTCATTCGAGCATGGCCATGCATTTTAGTTCTCACTTGATCAAGGGCCAAACACATCTCCTGTTATATAGGAGGGACAAATCCTATCTCGATCAGTCAACATCCCTCTACATAATTCGTAGTGTATCCAATAATTGCCTTTATAGTTTACCCTGTTACGGGTAACGTTTGACAATATCAAGATACATAACTCCTTATGTTGGGATCTCTGATGATCACAAGTCATAAGGATTACATACATTATTATCACTATGAGAATTGCATATGACGATCATATAACTATCCATGTTGCATTCTCATGGTGGGTCTGTCCAGTACATCGTTCTCTAACATGTACCCATGTGTTGATTTGATATCTCATATCAATGAACAATTCATCAATCAACACATACTAGTCTCTATGTATTATCATTATCCTGATTCATGATAATACTTGACTAGGGACAATGTTTAAGAATAATACAATATTATTCTAAGGACATTAACATATATATTTATTCACATTGCACAGTTAAAAGAATAATATATAATAACGAATTGCCATTCATAAAATCATAAACATTGTATGTCCAAACAAACATCCAATGACTTGTCTTAGGGCATATCCCAACAAATCTCCCACTTGCACTAAGACCAATCAGACATATACCTAATGTCTAGAGATCTAGTATGACGATCATGCTTCTGCTGTGACAGTGGCTTCGTCAATGGGTCAGATACATTATCATATGTTGGTACTTTGCATATCTTAGGCAAAACACATATCCTTATTGCGATCGAAAATCATCTTTGTCGGTTTGGAAGCTTGCATCAGTGTAACCCATTACATTGAGCTCTTCCTCACCTCCATAAATCAAGAATGTATCCTTAGTTCTTCTCAAGTACTTCAGGATATTCTTGACAGCAATCCAGTGACCTTCACCTGAATCAACTTGATATCTGCTCGTCATGCTCAAAGCATACGATACATCGGGACGAGTACATATCATGGCATACATGATAGATCCAATAGCTGACGCATATGGAAATCTTACTCATGCGTTGTCTATCATCTGGTGTTGAAGGACACTATTCCTTCGAGAGATATATGCCATGTGTCATAGGCACGAATCCTTTCTTTGATTCTTGCATGCTAAACCTTTTAAGCACTTTGTCTATGTATGTACTTTGACTTAGGCCGAGAAGCCTTCTCGATCTATCTCTATAGATCTTGATTCCTAATACATAGGTGGCTTCTCCCAAGTCTTTCATCGAAAAGCAATTCCCTAGCCAAATCTTTACAGATTGTAAGGCAGGGATATCATTTCCAATGAGAAGTATGTCATCTACATACAACACTAGGAAAATGATTACGCTCCCACTGACCTTCTTGTAGACACAAGGTTCATCTTCGTTTTTGATAAAACCAAACTCTTTGATTGCATCATCAAAACGAAGATTCCAACTCCGAGAAGCTTGCTTCAATCCATAAATGGATTGTTGTAGCTTGCATATCTTTCCAGCATCCTTTGGATCGACAAAACCCTCGGGCTGTGTCATGTACACATCCTCGAGCAGATTTCCATTAAGGAAAGCTGTTTTGACATCCATCTGCCAGATTTCATAATCATGAAATGCAGCTATTGCAAGCAAGATCCTTATGGATTTAACCATGGCCACTGGTGAAAAGGTTTCATCATAGTCAATACCATGAATTTGTTTGAATCCTTTTGCAACCAGCCGACCTTTATAGGTTTGTACATTACCATCCATATCGGTCTTTTTCTTGAAAATCCATTTGCACCCTATGGGTCATACCCCTTCAGGTGGATCAACCAAAGTCCATACTTGGTTTGCATACATGGATTCCATCTCAGATTTCATGGCTTCTTGCCATTTCTCAGAATCAGTGCCCATTATAGCTTGTTGATAAGATGACGGCTCATCCTCATCAATAAGTAGTAAGTCACCTTGTTGAGTCACAAGAAATCCATATCTCTGTGGCTCCCGGTGTTCTCTTACAGACCTACACTGGGCTTGTGTCTCTTGAGCAGGTACTTCTTCCACAACAGTTTGCGGTGCCTGCTCTGTTTCCATCTCAATCTCAGGTTCAGTGTTTTCTTGTGGTTGAACTTCACTAAGTTCTATTTTTCTCCCACTGGTTTTTCTAGAAATAAATTCTCTTTCAAGAAATACACCAGTCCGAGCAACAACTACTTTGTTCTCGGTGGGATAATAGAAATAGTATCCTTGTGTTTCCTTAGGATACCCCACAAATAAACACTTATCAGATTTGGGTCCAAGTTTGTTAGTGGCGTGACGTCTAACGAAAGCCTCACAACCCCAAATCTTCATAAAAGACATACTAGGACGCTTCCCAGTCCATATCTCATATGATGTCTTTTCCACTGATTTAGATGGAACACGGTTCAATAAGAAAATCGTTGTTTCTAGAGCGTGTCCCCAAAACGATATTGGAAGATCCGCATGACTCATCATTGATCTAACCATGTCTAACAAGGTTCGATTTCTCCTCTCGGATACACCATTCCATTGTGGAGTATACGGAGGAGTGAGTTGTGGGACTATCCCACACTCCTTTAGATAGTCATGAAACTCTTGGCTTAAGTATTCACCTCCTCGATCTGATCGAAGGATTTTGATACTTTTGCCAAGTTGGTTTTGTACTTCATTTTTGAAATCTTTGAACTTTTCAAAGGTTTCATGCTTATGTTTCATTAGGTACACATACCCATATCTACTGAGGTCATCAATAAATGTAACGAAGTATTGAAAACCACCTCTAGCTTGTGTACTTATTGGTCCACATACATCACTATGTATTAGTCCCAATAACACATTTGCCCTTTCAACATGTCCCTTGAAAGGGGCTTTTGTCATCTTGCCCATTAAACAAGATTCGAATGTTTCATATGATTCAAAATCAAATGAATCTAATACCCCATCCTCATGAAGTTTAGATATGTGGTTCTCGTTTATGTGGCCCAAGCGACAATGCTAGAGATAAGTCGGATTACAATCATTATTTTTAATCCTTTTAGTATTTATGTTATAGATAGGCATATCAAGATTTAATAAATAAAGACCATTCACCATTTGTGCATTAGCATAAAACATATCATTTAAATAAATGGAACAACAATTGTCCTTTATAATAAATGAAAATCCATACTTGTCCAAACAAGAAATAGAAATAATGTTTTTGGTAATCGAAGGCACAAAATAACAATCTTTTAAAATCAATGATAAACCAGAAGGCAAAGATAAATGATAATCCCCTATAGCTAATGCAGCAACTCTTGCTCCATTTCCAACTCGGAGATCAACTTCGCCTTTCGCCAATAATCTACTCTTTTTGAGGTCCTGCACATTTACACAAATGTGAGATCCACATCCAGTATCTAATACCCATGATGAAGAAGTAGATAAATTGACTTCTATAACAAAAATACCTGAAGTGGAAGTCACACTTCCTTTCTTTAGATCCTCCAGATATACTTTGCAGTTTCTTTTCCAATGGCCGGTCTCACCGCAATGGCAACAGTTCCCTTCCTTCGCTATCCCTCCCTTTGGTTTCAGTGCATAAGACTTTGGCTTAGATTTAACAAAGACCTTCTTTGTTTTCTTATTGCCCTTTGCTTTGGCCTTTCCTTTGCCCTTATTCACAATAAGAACATTTGTGGCCTTAGTCTTCTTTGTATTTGCTTCATATGTTCTCAACATACCAAGCAATTGTGGTAGAGTCTTTTCCATGTCAGTCATATTGTAATTTACTACGAATTGACTGAAGCTCTCAGCCAACGATTGCAAGATCACATCGGTGGCCAACTCTTGGTCCAATGGAAAACCCAGCTTGTCCAGATTCTCAATGTACCCAATCATCTTGAGCACATGAGTTCCAACTAGGCTTCCCTCTACCATCCTGCACTGGAACAACGCTTTAGAGACGTCATACCTCTCTTGTCTAGCTTGTTGTTGGTACAGTTGCTTAAGGTGCTCGATTATATCAAACGCCTCCATTTCCTCATGTTGCTTCTGAAGCTCAGAGTTCATGGTTGCAAGCATAAGGCACCCAACATCAAGTGCGTCACTTTGATGCTTCTTGTAAGCATCTTTTTCGGCTCTTGTAGCCGTTAGGGGAGGTTCCTCAGCGGGCAAGGGTTCCTCTAGGACATATTGTTTCTTTTCTTGTTTGAGGACTATCCTCAAGTTCCTATGCCAGTCTAGGAAATTTGTCCCATTTAGTTTGTCCTTCTCAAGGACCGATCGCAGTGATAATGTGTTTGATACGTTGTTAGTTGCCATGGATATCTACAATATAAATATGCAAAATAAGTTTATGATTTAATCATTTAACATGGTCTTATATTAAATGATACTCCCACTATTTTGTTTAAAAATATCAACCCTCAAAACCTTTAGTGGGCCAAGATCCATATTTCGCCTAATCTTGAGTTAGCTTTGGCTAATCACCCAAGACTCGGTTATTTAGGTAGACAACACTTTGTCAATTATATCACATATAATTCTTGGATAGTTGGACGAACAACGCTTTGTTCAATTCATCAAATGAATTATAATCCAACCCATGCCTCTAAGTTCCCAATCCTATTGAGATAACTTAGTTAAGTCGTACCAAATTTAAAGTATAACGGATATCACTTTTATCCTTTCGCGCCTTACTAAGATTGCCACGGTGCTTTGCTTTGGCAAACCCACACATGTACAATCGAAGTTATTGACGAGTACTTTTAATTTTGGAAGGCATCTAAAACTTAATATTTTAGAGGGATTTATTGATCTCATGATTAGTTTGATAATTTAAAATATGTCCACTACATATAGTTGTATACATATCTACATATATGTGTAATACTATTATCAATCTAAAACATAAGATAAATCATGCATCAACATACATAATTAAACGTGACATGGTTATAGCCCCTACTAATGATTTTCTCAAGCCAATGAGAAAATCCTAAGAGTCAACCTAAGGTAACTTCACAAGCACCTTCCTTTGGCTCCAATTTGTGAATGGCCTCCTCATCCCGGCACGATGCTCCATCTTCATTGATCACCATCAATAAAATAAACTACACTATTTACAAGATATAGAATTCCTCGATTCACATTCGAGGGGAACATAGGGGAGGGATTACATTTGGAATGAAATAGAGAAGGCACGACACGCAGGTCGTATTATAAATTACAAACATCCACAAATCCTATCTAATAGGTCAAAGGGCTATAACCACGCACCATGCTCATACAACACATAAAACATGCTTTAACATTTAATTAATTAAATTCTAAACATTTTAAAATTTAATTCTAATTAAAACTGTAAAATAGAATTTTGAAAAATTATCGTACGCTCGGGACATCACATGCCACGAACTTAAGCGACTTAAAATGAACCAAGATTGTTTTCGAAAAACCTAGCCACAAGGTTGGACCATGCATGGGCCAAGGGTTCGAAACCCTAGCCCATGACTCGGCTGTCACCCACGTGACCATGCGGCGCAGCTAGTTTATCGAACCGTGGGTCCTAACCCTAATCCCTTCGCGCCGGCCGTCTTGATGTCTATCGAGCCAAAAGGTTCCAAACCTAGCCATGAGTCACGGTCCCAACCATGTTCGATCGATGAGCGGTGGCGGCTTGACCATCTCGAGCCACGAGTTCCAAAAAACCCTAGCCCTCATGTGGTCTCACACGCCATATTGCATGAACCCTTGAACCATGTTCGGACCATCATGTGCCACCTTAGACTTTATCGAGCCAAAAGGGTTCTAAACCTAATTGGTGCTGCGGCTCGGCCCACGCTCAAGCCAAGGGTCCGAACCCTAGCTCCTAAGCGGCGGCCGAGAGTAAAGGATTGTAGTGGCCGAACCTTTGAGCCACTTTTTGATTTTGCGCATTCGTGTATCGTATACAATTATTCGCCAATTATATCAAATACAATTTTACGATGATTTTCACAAACTCGATTTATTTCATATCATATATGAATTAAAAAGTTTTAATAGCATGCAATATTAATCCTAATATGATTAAAACAATTTAACAACATAAATCCGATATGAGCCTTGAACCTGGCTCTGATACCACTGTAAGTAATCCAAGGAGCATACAACGCAGCGGAATAAAATTTTTATGGATTACTAAACACCCGATCTATACATAGGTTGTTCATATCGGATAAAGGAATAAAGGTCTCACCCGTGTAGCGTGTTTGAGCAGATTCCACGGAGCAGCACCACGTCCAACGTCTCCTTTGAGTCACTAGCAAAACTTGTCAAGTTTTGCCTCAACGGTATCCACACGATCAAATCGGGTGAAGGGATAGTTTAAGAACAAGTTGCTAGACAAGTTCTTAAACCGGAACAAGAAACACACTCGATTCTAAATCGAACGATCGCCTCAATTCACCAAGTCTCTCTTCGGCTATCAAGGGAAAAAACCGAGAGCTCCTTGGAATTCTTTGAGGCGGCCGTGAGCTTCTCTTGGGAGGTGGCCGAGAGCACCTTGCTTTTGTGGCTAGGTTTTTGATGTCTCACTTTAATCTAATTAATCACCTTGTATTTATATTATAAGATTTAATTAAGGTTTAAGGCTTTCTTAAAGCCTCATGGGCCCAAACCCATGATTTAATTAAATCATTATAATCTTTTAATTAAGACTCTTCTTAATTAATTAATTCATCCAATGAATTTAATTTCCCTTCTCGATTTAATCTTTTGTGCGACCCGATAGGATCTTGTAATGTTGGTAGTGACATAAAATCTCATTTTATGTCGCAAGCATTGAGCGGTATCTAGCAACACATCAATGCTACCCAAATTACAAGAATGTCAATGACTCGACATAACCTTTAGAACTTGTGATAATATTAACCATGTAACTTAATCCATTTGTCCTTTGTGTTTAGATTGAACACGAGTCATGGAATAGTCATACTCATATATTCAATCTTTATTTCTTGATCCCCAAGTAGAACTAGAATAAACGAATAAGCTCGATATCTCATATCGACTCATTCGAGCATGGCCATGCATTTTAGTTCTCACTTGATCAAGGGCCAAACACATCTCCTGTTATATAGGAGGGACAAATCCTATCTCGATCAGTCAACATCCCTCTACATAATTCGTAGTGTATCCAATAATTGCCTTTATAGTTTACCCTGTTACGGGTAACGTTTGACAATATCAAGATACATAACTCCTTATGTTGGGATCTCTGATGATCACAAGTCATAAGGATTACATACATTATTATCACTATGAGAATTGCATATGACGACCATATAACTATCCATGTTGCATTCTCATGGTGGGTCTGTCCAGTGCATCGTTCTCTAACATGTACCCATGTGTTGATTTGATATCTCATATCAATGAACAATTCATCAATCAACACATACTAGTTTCTATGTATTATCATTATCCTGATTCATGATAATACTTGACTAGGGACAATGTTTAAGAATAATACAATATTATTCTAAGGACATTAACATATATATTTATTCACATTGCACAGTTAAAAGAATAATATATAATAACGAATTGCCATTCATAAAATCATAAACATTGTATGTCCAAACAAACATCCAATGACTTGTCTTAGGGCATATCCCAACATACACAACATGCTACAGCACACTATCACATATCTGGATGATTGAAATTCAACATAAGAATCAATTGCATGCCTCAATGACGCAATTCATTTCAATCTTTAACTCATCATCGAAACATAATAATTCATTAATCATGAATGTTCACAAAGATCATATGTCCACACACGACATTCATAGTGATCCCACGTCATCACGTGACGTACCCATTAATCTCATGTCAACATGATCACGTTCACCTACTACTCCTACAATATATCAATCTAGCATGCTCTTCACAGTAATAAATACCATCTGAAGCGATTATCACCTGTTATTCCATCTGTACAATCGATTCTCAAAATTAATATAACTCACTGAGTTAATGTAATCAGCATCTTTCAACATATATTCACATATATTCACATGCCAAACCAAACATAATAGTTTACCTCAACTCCTTGTTCCTCTGGAACATTTCAATATCCTCTTGGGCATACACCTCATGTACCCAAGGAACAACAATAACACAATGTCCACGACTATCTGAAATGAACACATCATCAATATACATTGCTAGCACAATAACAGTACATTAATACTCATGCTAACATAATAGCAGCACATCATTATTCATCGCCCAATGACGACACCCTAATATTTATTGCTAACACAATAGTAATATATCAATACTCATCGCCAACACTGGCATGCATAATCTCATCGCCACTACGGGCATGCACAGTATCATCGACACTACTGGCATCCATATAATATCCATAATCATAATGAATAAAATTACATTCTTAAAACAATAAGAGGTAATAACACTTACTGTACACAGTGGATCCACACTCGATCCTTTAAACTGCCCCTGTTCTCAACATAAATATTCCACAAAATATATAATTTCATATCAATACACAATTGATATACTCATCATCAATAACATGACCGTCCAAAAATATTCATTGCCTCGACATATCAGCGGCATTCACAATATTTCCATCGCTTCGATATGATAGCGGTAAATATTATAAATCTCAAATATCACAATATAATCATACCATCATCTCGCCAATAAATGTCATCAATATATCGGTATCAATCACACCACGCTATTGCATCCACTGCAATAAAATAAAAGAGAACAATAATGTCTCTTCATCCACTCTGTCCATGATCGCTTTTACCTGTACATTTGATCATCACAATACGTCAAATCAACAAGGTCAATTTAAATCAACGTATATTCATGACCCTCCCTTTATAGTGGAGGCACATTAAATACATTGCACACTCTCAATAGTGTCGATCCCGACAATAATCACATCGCATGCTCTCCCTAGCACAGACTCAATATCAATATACACGTCACATGCTCTCTCTAGCATTGACCCTGAATATACACGTCGCTCACTTGCCAGCGGCGACCACATCAGTCACTTGTCAGTGGTGACCCAAATCACATCGCTCACTCCTCAGTGGCGACACAATATCACATCGCTCGCTCGTCAGTGGCGATCACATCACTCACTCGTCAGTGGTGACCCAATATCACATCGCTCACTCATCAGTGGTGACCCATATCATATATACTGATCACTCGCCTAAGCGGTGACCCCACTCTACATTCACACAACATGATCACATCGCACACTCTAGTGGCGACCTCTAAATAAACACATCACTCGCTACACGCGGTGACCCACTTCACTCGCTACTAGGCGGTGACCCTTTAATATATATATACGTCGCTCGTACCCACGGCGACCCACATATAACAACAACACGTCGCTCAACACAAAGGCGAGCCACACATAATAATAACACGCCAATCAACCATAAAAGCGACCCTAAACCTCGCTTTTCAATAATACAGTGGAAAATATATTCATCTATTCTTGTACATCATTACGTACCTGTGCCATCATGTAAATGATATACACATACCCAATTGTCACATCATCTGTTGTCATACTCAAACAACACAGTACTGCCTACCATTTCCTATCCTCATATATCATATCTCATTCTCTGATTTCTCCTGCAAAATCAGATTTCTCAGCACTGCACATACATATACATAACATGTACACAAAACTCAACTCAATAAAACACATTTATCCATCTACTAGTAACAACGTCCACTTATCATCAACATTAATTACCGTCAGCTATGTCATTCATCATGCACCTTAAAAGGCATTATCATTTTCACCATAGTCAAGCTAATGATATAAATAAAACGAGTTACCAGACTCGAGGCATTTCAACCATACCACCCTCATTGTGTATGTTCATTGGTATTGCTGGTCGTTTATCAATATCATGTTCTTCGTGTAAGGACCATAGTTCCTTAATGCGGATTAAAGGCATAATTAGAGCTGACATATATTATCAGAGTAAAAAGATCGTGTTGAAGCTATGAGCTTTAAGAAGTACATGCCAAAATAAGGACTATCAAGTGGATTAGTTACATCCCCAATCAAATGAATGTTTTTGATATAGCTTTACACTACTCCTAGAGTAGACACTATACAAAAGTAATCATGTCCTTCATCTATCAAGATTGTTCTTCACAAGCTCACCATCTCAACCCGCTTTAGCCCCTTTTATCATGCCAAATGTACCTACAGGGACAACCCCCAAACATGAGCATATAACAATTCATATACAACACAATATGAATGTAAGGCGTAAATGCATAAACCGTAATAAACACTTCCTGTTTTTCCAATGCATTTAAACGCTCCCTTTTTGGTTATCCCTGTACCATAACTCATGAGTATAATCAAATAGATTATTTAATGGCCCACACATGTCATGCCATAATACCATTTCATCATCACCAATTACCAATCAACAATCCCTAGTCTGTTCATCACAATGTATTTTAATGCCCCTCGCTTTTCACATATAGGCGGCATAGAATAACCTCGCTTCAATGGACATGCGGCGCTCCCACCCCTCGCTTCACATTGAGCGGCAAATATTCTTTCCTCGCCTTATATGATAACCGCGCTCAAATGTGACATGCGGCGCTCCCACCCCTCGCTTCACATTTAGCGGCACCAAATCAAATAGCGGCAAGCATTAAAATCATCAAGGGATGACCATGACTCATGGGATGTGCACCAATAACCATCATAAGCATATACAATCATCATGCATAATTCCAACATGTATTTGCATCCACAATGAATAATTCCACATATACTCGCATTCACAATGCATAACCAATGAGTATAATAGATACATGTACCGTTGGGTGCCCGTACGTCTTCTACGTACCTTTCCAAAAGTGGGGTGTGGTCAGACTTCACTTCCTTGGCTGTGTTGCCACCTGGGATGGTTCTACACAATCACATGAATCCATATTAGAAGCCAATAAATGAACCATTACCACAAACATCATCATTTAGAACAAAATCCCAAAATCCACATTTTATGCCTTGCGATCGATCGGTCCCCAGCCTCGATCGATCGCTAATGTTCAACAAAAAAAGGCATTTTGGTTCTGCCTCTGCCGATCGATCGAGACATTCTCTCGATCGATCGAGATTTCACACATCGATCGATCGGAACATTTTCCCGATCGATCGGTGAGCTCGATACAAGCCTTGGCCAGGCTCTGTCCCGCTCGATCGATCGGACCCAGATTTCGATCGATCGAGAAGCCCTGTTCTTGCGAGAAATTCCAAGTATGAGCTTCCAACAACACCTAAACTCATACACAACCAAGATCAACCACCCAACACAACATTAAACCACAAAACAACCTTAAAATACATCCCCCAAACATAAACAACATGTTGGACCAAGATCCACCCTTATAACCCCAAAACAAGCTACAAGCCCAACCAAAACTCAACAAAACTTTACCATAATGAAAGCTTACCACTTGAGCTTTAAGTTTTCAGCAAAAACTCACAAAAAGACTCCTTTTCAAAGCTTTCTCCTCTCCTCTTGTTTCAGAAACGAAAATGGGAGTTCTTAGGTGAAAGGATGGGGTTTTGGGGACAAAAGCTGATAGAGAGGGGGTGATGGGATATAAAGTGGTATGCAAGTGGCCCTTACCATCTTTGGGAGTTAAATGTGTATCATAATATAAGCATGATGTATAAAATACCCCAACATGATATTTTAAAAGCATTTTACTACAATGCATCAAAATCACCATTAAAATCATGCTTTACCAAAATTACAAACCAACACATTTAAACCATTATAACACCTAAGCACCCAACATGTATAACATGCACCCTGAAATGCCCTACCATTAGACAAGCATTTCACCAAGATAATTAGCCCCAACACATAATCTAATTATCACCATAAAATCACATAAACATAATTAATGCCCAAAAATGCAATTAATTATTTCGGGGATATCACACTTCGTATCTCATACGATCCTGCAATCACAATGGTTAGCAATAACACCAATTTTCATTGCTTCATATCATAAAATGCACATAGCAGGCGTCATGTCACAATGACAGAAAGCTACAATCATGCATAAAAATATGTGATATACATGTCTATCAACACATCCCTAGGCCATTAAACATCCCAAAGAGCTAACCACTGCTCTGATACCACTAATGTAAGGCCCCAACCCCTTAACTCGTCATTAGTGCATTTATGATGTCGTATGAGTATAAAAAAAAATTCATTCTTTAAGGATTCATTACATGCTTCACATAATCCCCTTGACTTTTATAAAAATTTGGGCAGAGTCTCCCCATAATTTGGACTATCAAAAAATATAACACATCACTAAAACTAACTCCCAGCCAGGGAAAAACACAATACTAAAAGAACATAAGTAAGTTCCCGGCCAGGGAAAATATAGTACTAAGGAGATATAAAAAGTGGGCTTCAACACCCATATACAGTCTATATACACGACTCCAAGTGCTCACATACGAGCAACAAATAATGAATACCCGTCTAGTTGCATAAATAATGTATACCCTTTACACACTCTCATCATACGCTTCAGGAAGCAATATTGTCCCACCAAGCTCGAGCTTGCTATTCCAAAATAACTTTGTAGCTGTAATACCTGTTTCAACAGAAACAGCCTCCACACAGGGTGAGCATACCAACATCACACTACCCATATCATAACAATGCATAAAGATCATGATAAGATCATATATCACAATTCAAGAGTATTGAAGAAATCTATAAAATATACTCCCTGTAAAGTTCTGAATCTGTATAGCTTCCACGCAATGTTCTGGTTTCAAACTTACACGCTTTCATACATCAAGTTTAGTATCGTCAATGAAAATTTGATAATCAACCACACGATGAATTCAATACATCAAGATTCTATTATTTATGATCAATCATAAATAATTCCATATCAATAGTATTCTGTCTATCAATCCATCTCACCAACACTTTCTCATACTGGTTGCCAAAGGCATCCACACCCAACTCCATATCCGGACCACGTACATTTACGTGTCCACCATACCATACATATCAAACTCAATTCACATATTCGTTTCCTTATATTCGGTCATTACAATTCAACAATATATGAATACTGGAATATGAAATAATACATATTATACCTGCTCGTACGTTACCACGTACCTTATAGTCGAGAACATGAACAAGCTATCATCAACGTCCGAAGTCTCATGTAGTATCTATATCGAATATCAATATAATATTAGCTCATATTCAAAGCAACTAATATCATTAAACACTTTTCATTTTCATGCTTCATAGTTTACACAAACAAACCAATAATCCTCCATTTAATCAAGTTATCCACCATCTCAACTAAATAGTTAGTTCATAGATTTGTCATTCAAATACTCAACAAAGTCTCCAATTCATGCAATTGCATACATGCAAGTATATTCATTAATATACACTTTAATACATGTTTATAACACACATTAATATCTATCTAACTCACCTATTCACACAATCACATATGCTCCAAGTTTTTTAGCATCTCAAACCTTAGCCCAACACTCACCAAGACACTTCCATGATATAAGCCATAAGAGTGGACTTCCTTACTACACAAATAGTAGAGTCTTCTTGGCCAACACTTGAACACAACTTAACCATATTATCAAATAACTTGTAGGCATGATTTTCAATCCCCAATAAGCCCTAATTGTGGTCCATCACAGCCCCTAAAGTTCAGTCATGCAACTCCCCTTATAGCACCAGATTTTCGAACCAAAGTAGTAATTAAATCGAGCCATAAACAGTATAAATTTAACCCATTTTAGCAACATTTTTTTATTCGTTTCACCTAAATTCAACCCATTTCAGCATCATTTTCGATTAGTTTCATCATCTAAATTCAACACATTTCAGCATGCAGTTAACATATATTACTCTTGCTTGAAGTTATTATCTTATGTACATTCAAAGACCTACACTAATCCATCTAGCCTTAATGCAAAAGTAATATCAATCCACATTTATAAGTTGAAATATACACATATTTATTCTGATATACACGCATACAAATACACGTCCAACAGCTTACGTGTACAAACCCATAGACGCATGATGCAATAATCACAAGGATCAAGCCAATAATTCTAAAATGAGGTGCAGAGGAAAAGAAAGTCGAACTAGTTGAACTCAAGTAATTATGCATCCTCTTCCTCCTTTCTTTTTATGTTACAGCCTTCACACACTTTTATACCATGAAATATACCCTCATATATTCAACAAGTATTTTGGTCTCTTATAGACAACCAAAGTTTCCCCAAAACAACAGCAACCATCGAGCAAGAGGGGAAAGCAAACTAATAGCTCAACATAATAATAATCCATCAAGGAACAAGCCAAACCGTGGCAAACTGTACGCAAGGAAAGCGATATAACATAAAGATTCAGTAGCACTTCTCAAAGTTAAAACCAGACAGAAAATTCAAACCAACAGTAGGAATTTTCGAACCGTAGCTGTAGGATTTCGGTCCACAACCCCCAACACACATTTTCGAACCAACTTAGTAGAATAATGCATAAAGACCGTCCATAAATCGAAGAACAAGAACAAAATTTAGTTAAGGAGTCATGTAGTATCTTACCCACAGCAGCTTGAACAAAAATCACGTCTGAAACAAGGAAGAAAAAAAATCGTCTCTTGCACACAGGGAGGGCGTCGGCGTGGAGCAATGGGAAGTGGGCAGAAATCGTTTCTTAATGTGTGTTTTGGAGACGGTATGTGAAATTTTAAGTCTAACCCTAGACTAAATCCTCACCATACAAATGCAATTACATCTCATCCCTTCAATTATTATTTTAATTTAAATCAACTAATATATTATTGCAAGAACTCCATTTGAATTTAATTTACATTACAAGTTCAACACGTAATTATTTTATTCCAAACCAGACCAGAAATGATATTCCCAAGAGTCTAAATCTCATTGAATTTAATTAACAATATAAACTCAATCCCGGAATCATTTATCCCAACTCCGTTTCTAAAATCCGATACTCGTGAATTAAATCCCGACATTTCATATAAATATCATAATTAAATCTAATGAACAATTATTAATTATCCCGGACATCACAAGTATTGTCTTTAACCAAAATATAGTCTATCGGTGCACGTAAATTACATGTACCGCTGATCTTTGCTTTTTGTCAAAGATGATATTAAATGAATTATAGGGAAAAAATAATGACATCATTTTATGTAAGCTCTTAACACAATTGACCAAAATTTTAACAGTAGCCCGTCTCACTCTAAAGCTACACTTCACTCTTTCCTTAGAAAAACAGCTTCGAGATTGAATGAAGGTAACCGTGTTCTATTTTCTGTATTGTGAGAATCTTAATTGTGTTGAAATAACATGTTTTTGATACCCTGTAGATGAATGATTAGGTTTTTGCGTCGAATTTATGCACTGTTTGTTGATTAAATTAATTTATTAATTTTTATTTAATAGAATTTCAAATTTCACCATCTGAAATCGAATCGAGGTTTTTTATCATCGGGAATATTGTTTACATGTACAATCCATCGGAGATAAATGAACTTGTGACTTGCGAGTTGATCCATAGCGGCAGATGGTGTTTTCGTGCTCTCGAGATTTCTGTGCTGGGAAAAAATGAAGTTCACGCGATAAGGAAGAAGACGTGATGAAGAGACAGTAGTTTAGAGATATTTTGGTCATTTTGACCTAAAATGGACCTAATTGAAAGTAAAATATTTTGGTAGTTCTGGACCGAAAAACTTTTATCATCTGGTACCGACCTAAAATTTTCCCAATTAAAAATATACGCACTTTTCAAAATAAAGTCCAGTTGTATTTCTTAAAAGATGACCATCCAAAACATTATCCAAATTTATTGGGTTATTTCTCAATGGGCCAGCCCATTAAATTTTAATCCCAGCCAATATCGATATACCGACCCGATCTGGTAACATCCACGGTCAGTCCCCTGTCCCAAGTCATCTATGCCAAATACATAGTTCACCATTGTTCCTCCCCCCTTCCAAAGCCCTCAAAATTTCCTCTCTCCCGAACTCAAATCCTCCGATTTTTCCAACATTCCTGCGTGCAATACTTTCTCTCAAGCTAAATGTCGGTAAGTATCATGCAACTATCTATTTTATGACAACTCTAAGAGTTTTGTTAACTATCGGATTTTTCAATTTTTTTCCAGTTTCTTTTTGTCACTTCCGTTGGATTGATTACTTTCGGGTGAAAATTTCAGATCTTTGAGTATAATGGAAGTGCGTTGGTGGCAATGGTGGGGAAGAATTGCTTTGCGATCGCCAGTGACAGACGGCTGGGGGTGCAGCTGCAAACTATCGCCACAGATTTTCAAAAGATCTACAAAATCCACGATAAGCTTTTCATAGGTTTAGCCGGCCTTGCCACTGATGCTCAAACACTGTAAGTCTGCAACATTAATTAATCTAAAGTCTTAGTTTTGTACTATTAATTTGTTTTGTTTTGGGGTAAATGTTTTCTATCGTGCATAGAGAGGAACATTTAAATTCCAAAGCTTGATGTAAAATACCTGCTATACCATCTATGTTTGCATAGAGAGCTAGGGACAGCCTCTGAAGCTTGATATACAAGTTAGGCTTGGGATTCTAAGAAATTTGTGTTGATGTGGGGATCGAAATAGCAGATATATGCTCTAGAACTGGAGCAAGATGGTCAAATTTGTAGAAGAGTGTATAAGGGCCTGCTTAATTTATTTATAATGTAGTAATTGTACATCTTTTTGTATGTATTGCTTTGACGTTTGGGATCTATGCATTAACAGCAGTGGGATGATCATTTGATTTCGTAGGGCTAAAATTAATTGTTCAGACCAGTGGATTCAGCAAGTTTAAGAAATGACTGATCGTTATTAATTTTGATTTCATGATTTATGTTGCTTTGGGTATGTTCAATTATCGTTTCTGGTGTATGTAATAATAACTGTTGTATTTATTGAAGGTTCTCTGTAACTTACTACAGTAACAATTGTTGGTTTGTAATCTAAATACATACCAAGCCACCCCTCTGTTCGATGTGCATATATTTGGTCTCCTTTGGGTTGATTGAATATTGACTTGTATTTCTGGATTGGTTGATTTTTTCTGAAGGTATCAAAAACTTGTTTTTCGACATAAGTTATATCAGCTTAGAGAAGAAAGGGACATGAAGCCTGAAACTTTTGCGAGCCTCGTATCTGCTCTTCTCTATGAGAAAAGGTTGGTAATATTGTTCTACAGTGCATATCTTCAGTTGTTAATGGTCGCATACAACACAGAACATACCGATGTATATCACAAATGTACATTAAGCCGCTGCTCTAGTTTTTCCATGGCTTTGTTTCATCTCACCATTGTTTTTTTGTTGTGGATTACTCCCTCTCACTTTTGTGGGAAATGAAGGCCATCGTTTGATGTAGATTGCAAGCAAGTAATTCTGAGAAGATTATATAATGCCTTGTATCTTTTCTAATTTATTTGCTGTTTAGATTTGGTCCATACTTCTGCCAACCTGTTATTGCTGGATTGGGAGATGAAGGCAAGCCCTTCATTTGCACCATGGATTCTATTGGGGCCAAGTAAGTCAACACTCGTTTCTATTCCATTTTATGAAACGATTGGTGTTTGTGTTGCCTTTCGAGCAAAAGAAACAGTATGATACATGCAAGTTTAAAAATTTAGGATGAATTCAACAATGCAACATGATATTAATAAATGTGATTTTAAATGATTTTATAGATATTTTGGATTTCCCTTAGCAATTTTCCCCGTGGTCTTAGAAATAAAATTTTCGCTTCAACTTTGTTTTTTAGATGTTTTTTTCTGTTGTTTGGGTTTGATACAAAGGAAACTGGTAAATAGACTACAGATATCACAAAATTAAAGTAGTTTCAGGAGCAATTCTTCAATTCTTCAATTCTTTTGTACATACAGTGGTTCCTCATTCTTGGAACTTGCTGATACCTTGTGCAGCTAAATTTTATTTATTCATGTGTGGTTATCATGTTACAAAACTTAAACCCAGACTAGCATTTTATCGTAATGCTGATTTCTGATTTATCCTGTGAGATATTGCATGTTTTTTTGCTTAAAAGAACGATTTATCCGGTGTTTATAGTTTAGCTTCTGTAAATTCAGGGAACTTGCCAAAGACTTTGTTGTTGCTGGCACCGCCTCAGAATCATTATATGGTGCCTGTGAATCAATGTTCAAGCCTGATATGGTTTGTCACTTTTCATGGTGGTGGTGGTGTTTGTTTTAAGATGAGAATTAGCTGTTCAATTAGCACCTATTACTATTCTCCTTCAATTGTTTAGTAAGCTTCATGCTTTATTCACTTATTTTTCGTCTTGGACTCTTGGTCTTGTTATTCTTTTGAGGAAATTAATGCATTTATTGAAAACCAAAAGAAAAAGTACATTTTGATGGTTAAGTGGAAATATTAACTAGCTGCTCCCTCTCTAGCTCTCCCTTCTATCATTCTAACCCACCGTTCTGTCAGCATGTTGGGAGAGAAGCTAAGTTGATATATGCCAGGAAGCATGATGTTGAAAACTCCTATATGTTGTTTAGGCAAAAATGTGATTTTTGTCTCATACTTTACAAATTATTCTCCATCCCTATGCTATCCAAGATGACAGAAATGGCCTTGAATCTTTTATAATGGATTTCGTTCTTGCTTTCAACTTTATGTTGAGATTCACGGCAATGTCATGTGAAATATACATGACAAAGGTGAATATGAGTAAAAGCTGCATAATGATTAGAGATTCTCCTTTCCCTTAATTCAATATCTTTCTTCCATTTATTTCATATTCATTTACTTGAACTGACATTGCTGCTATTCTCCATAGTCATTTTCATACCTTGAGCTCCAAAGCCCAAAATTATAATATACCATTGTCTTGAATTTCATACAGAACCAACTAAAGCGTCGGAATACCTTTGAGCACCAAAATAACTTTGATCATGTAATGCCTTTGGATTAATTGCCAAGTAATTAAAGTTGTATGATTAATAGATTTAAAATAGCAATGTTAGTGACTAATTAGTGAGTGCCCCTAATGAAATTTCTTTAATATAAAATTCCATGAAAATCGGAGTATCTGAGCCAACCGTGTAAAATATAAACAATAAAAATTTATCCATGTATAAGATCCAATTTATCCATGTATTTAGCCATACTCCCATTATCCACCTTCGGTTGTCCATCGTGTAGCTTTGAATGTCAATTAAGGTTTTTTATTTATCGTAAAAGTGATACTAAATTAATAATTTATTCCCAAATTGCGATCAGATCAGAATTTCCAAGTTTGATTCCATGGAAAAAGTAATGGTCCATTGAATTAAAATTGTTGAAGTGCCATTAAATTTATGTAGTTATTGAAAAGTGATGTTAACGGATATGCAAATCTCTTACGCAGGGAAAGTATTTTGCATTGGCTATTTTGTTTAAACTTGGTTCCAATTCACTGGTTTCAGACAAGTTACTTATCTTGTTGCATATACTCAGGAGCCGGAGGAATTGTTTGAGACCATCTCACAAGCTCTCCTATCGTCCGTAGACCGAGACTGTCTGAGTGGCTGGGGAGGCCATGTATATGTCGTGTAAGTATTTTTTTCGATCTCAGATGTTTCTATAGGCTGCAAGCACATTTGTTTAGCAATTTTCAATTTTGCTATCGCAAATTTTCTCGGTGTACTATCAAGGGAACCTGCATAATTCTTTTACATCGTTACAGCACACCAACTGAAGTTACGGAGAGAATCCTCAAGGGAAGAATGGATTAGGCATCACAATAGCCGATACACTATTCGTTATGCCAAATACTCCTTGCACTCTTCGTTCGCAGTCTATCATGTGACCTCAAATCATGGCAACTTTGTTCACCATAGCAAAAAACAGGTGTATTAGTCAAACTTCAAGAATCAAATGCTGCGTTTGTAATCTTTGTTGTCTTTGGATATTCCCGAAAAAAGGATGGATGTGTTCTTGTAATCTTGAACCTTGGTTACTGTTTAGCACGTTGTCTGAAAAAATATTTAAATCCCAGCAGTATATCAGTTGGCTATCGTTAGGTGAAGATGTTAACTTTGCATTTCGGCTTTGGCTAATATTAAAATTGACAACACCTTCTTCCCTTTCTCTGGGTTTCTTGAATATGTTATATGATCGGCCAAATTGGCCATTTAACCTTCCTATACTTGGCTTTTATTGATTTTACAACGTCGGAATGTCTCGGTGTTCATAAAAGTTAAAAAAAAAATTCGATCTTTATTTGAACAATAAGCTAATGTTATTTACACTCCATATTTTGTTCTATAAGCTATACTTTTAATTCAAAATTTGTACTTAAAAGTGGAAAATGTGGAATGTAAATAACATAACTCAAATAATATGGTATTTAAATAAGTTCTTGTAATTAAACCAATTTGCGGTAGCATATGCTTTTGGGAAAATTATAGTTGCTTCCCATATAGACTCGTTTTAATATGACTTCTGTTTGAGCAATAATGGATGAATTCTCTATATAATAGTTGTATTACTAATTCATCACCTATAATTTGTAATGGATAGAGAAAAAATTAGTATTGTATTCCCTACGTTGTGGCTTAAAAATACAGTGGGGAGATGCACATTATTTTTTATACTGAAATGGTTAAAAAAATAATTATGAAAACTAGAATGTCTCTATATATTATTCACCCCTATATTTTTTCAACAAACCTTAACTTACTTTTGTATAAATAAATTAGTTCCAATTGCCTCTCATTCTTCTTTTTTTTTTTTTGGGTAAATTTCTTTAAGATAGTTACTTAGTCATTCACTCAACAATTATCTCATTAAATAGAATAGGCTATATGAATCTTCTCGATTCATACACAAGAAATTTACTCACTTTTATGCTGATTGCCCGAATTTGGGACTGACCATAACGAATTTAAGGTATTTATTTAGTTACAAAATAAATTTGCATTACTACATTTTTTTGATACCCACTACCCTTTTTGTTTACGTTGGGAATTGGTAAACATGGATGAATTGGAAGTTTAGATGAAAAGTTGGGGACCATTTTGAATTTTACCCATATACTTTTCGAAAAACAAACAAAAATGTTTATTAAAAATCATCTACCATAAGATTTTGAAGAAATTAATGAATTTAGATATTTATGTTATGGGAAAACACGTCACCTCGGGTAAATCCAAACCTCGGGTTCCCACATCACCTCAGGAAAATCCCGACCTCGGACAAGTCTAGCTCTGCTCGGTATTCGAGAATTAATTGAACATATAATCGCTAAAGTGGCAGAGTATCACATCGGCCTGTATCACCTAGTCCATTTCTGTCGGATCAAGTCACCTCAGCCAACCATTTCGTGATGTTCATCTCGGTCCATTTCTCCTCAGATCAAATCACCTCGGCCATACCACCTAGGGATGATCACCTCGGTCCATTTCTGCTCGGCCAAAGTGGTCAAACAGTGGCGGAAGACCCGGGCATAACCGCTGGTCAACATGGATGGTTGAACATGCATTAATGTTGAGTAATGAGTGCGAATTTCTCGGGTAAATTATGATATGATCATGCCATGGTCATTGGTAGATCGTGCTTCGGATTTGGCGGGCGATGTGCCGAAGGCACCACTATAAATAAAGCATCAAACAACATAAGAAGGAATTCAATTGCTCCAAAAATACTCTAAATATACACCAGGTTCTTTATATTGTGTTTAGCATATTGCGAAGAACACCTATTCCTTTGCATGTTTGATCTTGTATCCTTTGTCTTTCCGAGCATTGACTTGATCGTGAGGTGGCAACAGCGGAGACATCATCGCCGCCCATCTAACCTTTTTTGTTTCCAGGCTTACCCTACTTGGTATAATCTGTTTGGACATCATAAGCTTACCCTAGGGGTGTTCACCGGTTCGGTTAATGGGCCAAACCGAAAAAAGTTCGGTTCAAACCGAACCGAACCGAAAAATTTCGGTACGACTTTCGATTTTTAAAAAAAAATCGGTTTTCGGTCACAAGGTCTGGTTAACCGAACCGAAAACCAAATTTAAAAAAAGCTAAAATTTTAAAAAAAAGTTTGAATTTTTTTTTATGGTTTAAATTTTTTTTAATGGTTTCGCTTTTGATTGTATTAATAAGAACTCGTAAATTAAAAATGTGTTTCAAGTATAATATAATTTATTTTGTTGTCCCATTTAAACTCGATTTTTTGTATTAAATAGCTTCAAAATAATATTAAAAGTTTAAAATTAAAAGGTCAAAGGTCCAGAATTCATTTGAATCCAATGTATGATGTATTAATGTTTGTATTTACGTTGAATTTGCATCAATTAATCATACAATTTAAAAAAAAATTCAAAAAAGAAAAAGAAGAAAGTACGGTTCGAACCGAAAAAATTCCGTTAAAACCGAAACGAATCGAACAATTTCGGTACTGTTTTTGGTTTTGTAAGCTGTGTTTTGAAAATCGGTCCGAACCGCCACGTTCCACCGATTTAACATGTAACATGTGCTTGGTCCGGTCTGGTTGACCTTTCAAAACCACATTACTAAAAAACCAGTGGGAACCAGATTAAACCAGTAAAAAATCGGTTCAACCAATGAACCGATTGACTGGTTGAACCAGTATGTTCCTTCATTTTTCTTTCCTTTTTTAAAATTCTAATTTTAAATTTTTTTTTTAAATTATAAATCAAAATTTTAGAACAAAATATATATTATATAATTTATTGTTATTGAAATGATTACAAAATAATATTTTATGTATGTTTTTATCAAAATTCCATATAATTCAATAAATGTGTATTGTATATTATATATAAATATGTTTAGTTTCTTGTAAATTATAATATATGTGAATAATTACATAATATTTTATTATAATTTTGGGATATTGTTCTTTTTGGGCATTATTTGTTGTTGTTTTAGATGTTTTATTATTATTATTTTTTTTTATGTTGGACACGTGATTTTATCTGATTTTTGAAGTTTGACATGTTATGTTGGTGTAATGATATTTTTTTATTGTGAACAACTTAAAACTATAACAAATACATGGTATATATATTTTACAAAACTTAAAGTAGATATAACATAATGCTGATGTCATCATTGGTTGAACCAATGGTTCAATCGATCGAACATGCAACAAGTAAGGGCACCGATTTCATGTCCGGTCCAATTTTGAAAACACCTGATTGTAAGCACAACTTTTTGATATTATCTGCTCTGAGTCTTCTTGCTCGGGATCAGAAATCATCCAACAACATCATTGGCACCGTCAGTAGGAACAATTGAACTAAGACATTGAAGTATAAGTCATCCTACCATAATGGTAAGAGGTACAAACTGAGGACAAAGTTCAAAAGGCCACCCTCCCCATCAACAACACCGCATGTCACGGGTACTGGAGAGCCGGACCGAAGAAGGGGAATCCCCACAACACCCCTCTCGGGATGAGCAAGTCCATACACCTTTTGTTCTCCCAATGGGAATACCGATGGAGCAACTCACCCAGATCATTGTGGCTACCATGGGGGAAGCAATGAAGCAGTTCGTCACGCCACCTGAAAGAGAAGAAGTACACGAAGATGAACATATGGCCTCCTCCTCGGAAGAACATGAAAATGAAGATGAACATGCCGACAACCTGTTCAGTCGTGTGGGAGAAGAAAGGAAGAAAACCTTGCATCACCAGTTGGAGGATGTCAAATATGAGCTGTGGTAGATGCGGAATAAATGGAAAGGAGAGCCCGTTCCATCAGAAAGGGTACTCCATTTTCAACCGAGATCCTTAACGACCCTTTGACAACCAATTTTCGAGCTCCAAACATCAGAAATTATGATGGCAATTGATATCCGGGTATCATGGGACAGCCCGATCTTGGCCTTACTCGAACGTAATCTCATCCAGAAGTGCTCAGCCCGGGAGGAATATTCACGGACGTGCTCTCTGGCGGCCGTTAAGAGCAGGTCGGGGTAAATTGTTTACACTGGTGATCAGCTCGGCATATATATGCATGGGTCGGGCACATTTCCAATCAGTATGCTCAGCTCAGGAGGTGTCTTCAGTCCTGCCGGGTTGGACCAGAGAGCACGGGCTATTAGCCCGACCTTAAACTTTTATCTTGGCCTCCCCTACAGAGTTTGGGAAGGTACTTGGGACACTAGTGTGGTCCTCTACCCGGGAAATATATAACCGAATTTTGTCTCATTAAGGGACAACTGGCCGAAGGGACCAATCATATCATGACTAATGTTTGGGGAATATTCTCTGGTAATTATTGAAATCCCATAGGTAGTGCGCTATACACGGATACAGTGTTTGTCGGTGGTCCCCCCAGGTCCCAGCCGGACACGATAGGGGCATCTTTTCTCTCACCTTCCCATATATATATGAGGGGCATCAGGTGGGAAAGGCAGCTTCTTTCCCGCAAATTTCCAGATAAACGTGCATTCCTACAGTATAAAAAAAGGATCCTGATTTGACCGTCGGAGGGACCCCGCCGGAGATCACTCTCTGGCCTCCCTCTAATCTTTTCTTTTCAGGACCGCTCACTACCAATAAGGGAGGAGCTATTGTTAGCTAAGATAACCCACTACCAAAATCCGAGTTAACAGCAATGAATATGGTGGCAATGAAGATCCTGAGGAGCATTTGTCTTGGTTTGAGCAGGCTTCATTTCTCCATCAGCTCACTGATGGAGTCAAATGCAGTGTGTTCTTGGCTCCCGTGGTCAGTGCAACTCAATCTTGGTTCAACCATTGCCCTCTAGAGTCATCGACACCTTCTCAAAGTTTAATTCGTTGTCCGTGCATCAGTTTGCAAGTAGCCGGAAGTATAAAAGAACAACTCTCAACCTGTTTGGACTCAAGCAACAGGAGAAGAAGTCACTTCGGGCTTTTCTGAGAAGATTCAATCAAGCATGCCTTGACGTTCCTCAGGTGACTGTCGAGATACTAGTAAGTGCCTTCACTCAGGGACTCCGATAGAGGGATTTCTCCCGATCCTTGGCTAAAAAGCCCCATCTCAACTATATGACCAATGCTAAAAAAAAAAAAACACACACACATATATATTATTTAAGGTATAGACGGAAACTGATTTGGTGACTGTATAATAAAAATTATAAGTATATCACCGTATCTAATAATATCAATATAACTTCATCATCTCCACCTCTTCTTCAACTTCTCATCCAATTAAACTGTCCATCTCTTGTTCAACTTTCCACTTACATTAAAATAAACTCCGTTTTGATTATTTACGCCTCGAATTTCTCATTAATTTTTGCACACACATCGCATTTCCTTCCCCACTAGTATATACAAGGTGATTATTTAGAGAGTGCGTTTTGATTCCACTTAGAATTTAAATTTGTGCTCGATTTGTCTGGTTCAAAATCTATTATTTGATTTTATTAAACATAGTATTGATGGCTTGAGCTAGTTAATTTTAAATATTCAATGATATTAGACCCAAAATAACTTTTGTCTAACAATCCTATAGTCATAAGGGTCAAACCCATATTAGGCACGATAGAATTCAGGTTAAATTCAAAGCAATGATGGATTTATCAGATCTCAATCAATATCTGTTCTCAAGTTAGTGATGAGTCCTCACCTATGTCACATAATCCTCATATCCTCCTTCGTGCACTAGCGCTCTGATAGCGAACTGGTGCATTGAATGCTTGTGCGGCGCTTTAGGACGCCCCGGGTTTTATTAAGTCGCGCACTGACGTTCCGCTCGTGATCTGGTATATTGAGTGCTCGTACGATATTTTACGGTTAAGTTTTATTAAGTCACGTACTAAGTTTTACTGAGTCGTGAACTTACATGTTAGACATTCTTAATTAACCCGAAAATAATATAAGTCATTTTTAATAAATTCATAATATTACAAAACATGTTGAAACACATATGTAATATTTGGTTTCATTTTTCGAATTCATTATCTTATGACCAATATTATAATTCATTTCATTTTCTATTATCTAAAATATATTTTTCGGAGAACAATAGTTATCCCTATTAAGAGCGCTCAAATAAAAGATTTAATTGCACTGTATGATGTGTGTTAGGTATCAGTGTGTCTGCATTTGTAACCAGATTCTCGAGAAAGTTTATCGGAGATAACTTTACATGCCATGGAAAGTACATGCCATGGAAAGGCAGATAACTCCATGTACTTTACGACTGCAGACTCGCATTTTCAGACTAGATTTAGAGACTTTGATTTGATCGATGGGAGTAGCACCCATAACTTCATGGGAGATAGGGTTGCTAATACAGACGATTAGCAAAGACGGATGGTATTGCCCAGTGCTTCCAGCCATTCACTCTCACAGCGTATATCACTTCCAATGTGCAGGTACTTCCGACTTTTGATAAACTTTTGCATTTGCTTGATTTGTTTAGGGACGTATTTGAGGATCCAAAGAGTCTCCATCCCCATCATATTATTGATCATCACATTCACCTTATCATCCAAGAGTCTCCATCCCCATCATATTATTGATCATCACATTCACCTTATCCTAACACCCATTCCATTAATGTGAAACATTATCGATATCCATATTTTCAAAAAAATGAGATCAAGAAGCTGGTGCAAGAAATGCTTGCTGTAGGTGTAATTCGTCACAGTCACAGTCCATTTTCCATGCCCGTTCTCTTTGTCAAAAAGAATGGTACTTGGCACTTTTGCATTGACTATAGAGCTTTAAAAGAAGTAATAATTAAGGATAGATTTGCTATACCCAATGTAGATGAACTTTTAGATGAGTTGCACGGAACTACTATTTTGTCTAAAATAGATCATCGTGCCGGATACCTTCAGATTTGTCTCCACCCTCATGACATCCAGAAATGAGAAAACCACATATTAGAACCCATGAGGGCCATTATGAATTCTTGGTAATGCCATTTGGGCTTACCAATGCTCCATCCACATTTCAATCCCCATAAACTACATTTTAAAACCATTTTTGCGCAAATTTGTAATTATCTTTTCGATGAGATTCTGGTCTTTAGCAAAACTCGGGAGGAACACCTCGATCACTTGGAGTGTGTTCTTCAATGCTTTAGGCAGATTCCTTCGTGGAAAAAAATCCAATTTTTTTGGCCAACCAACAATTGATTATATCGGGCATATTGTTTCTGCTAAGGGGGTTGAACCAGACCTTGATAATATTCATTCGATTCAAGCATGGGTCCAACCTAAGTCCCTTAAAGGCCTTCGGGAATTCTTGGGGTAAGCTGGATACTACAGAAAATTTGTGCATGGATTCGCTTCTTTGGCAGCACCCTTGACTTATCTTTTAAAGAAATATCAGAATTCGCTGACTTGGCTCAAACTACTTTCGAACACTTAAAAAAATACTTGTCACACACTCCAATTTAGTCTTTACCAAATTTTGACATTCCATTTAAAATTTGCACCGATGCCTCAGGCTCAGGAATTGGTGTTGTGTTACTCCAAAATGACCACCTTGTGGTCTTTTTCAGTAAAATAACAAACCCCGCCTTGTTCGAGCTTCTACCTATATCCGTGAACTTTTTGCTGTTACACAAGCCATTGCCAAGTAGCACCAATACCTTTTTGGTCATCAAATTATAGTAGAAGGGATGACTGTGTTTTAGAGTCAGAAGTTACGGAAGCACTAGCAGATGCACATACTGATCCACATAATTTAGATCCTGCTGTTGCGGACTCCGCTGGATCTACCCCTACTGCAGTAGTTATTCCAAACGCTAACGATGAATCCATCTAGTCCGCTGAGATTCCAACTCAGAACAATCAAGACGAAGAGACTAGGTCCCTTGGACCTCCGCTCCGATGGAAGAAGAATCACCCACCTGAGCTGGTCATAGGTAACCATACTGCTCATCTACGAACCAGAGGACATATGATTAATGAATTTCTTAATGTTGCATTCATCTCTCACATAGAATCTAAGAAGATTCATGATGCTATTATAGATCCAAACTGGGTAGAAACTATGCAAGAAGAACTTAATCAGTTTGTGAGAAATAAAGTTTGGCACTTAGTACCACGACCATCACATCATATTGTTATAGGTACCAAATGGGTATCTAGAAATAAGTTGGATGAGAATAGTACAGTAATTAGGAATAAAGCAAGATTAGTTGCACAGGATACAGACAGGAAAAAAGGCATCAATTTTGATGAGACCTTTGCCCGTGTAGCCTAATTAAAAGTCATTCGTATATTACTTGCATTTGCTGCATTCAAGGACCTTAAAGTCTATCAGATAGACGTTGAGAGTGCTTTCCTTAACGACAAACTCCAAGAGGATGTTTATGTTGAACAACCTCCTGGGTTTGAAAACCATTGTCAACCTTCCTTTGTTTATAAACTAGACAAAGCAATGCATGGTCTGGAACAAGCTACCCGAGCATGGTATGATACTCTATCAAAGTATTTGACTGAGCATAATTTTACCACTGGCACGGTAGACAATACCATTTTTTTAAATTCACAAAATGGTGACCATACTTTAGTAGTTCAGATATACGTTGATGATATTATTTTTGGTAGTACTAACCCAAAACTTTGCGAGAAATTTTCTAAGATCATGCAGGATCAGTTTGAGATGAGCATGTTGGGGGAACTATCATTTTTCCTAGTATTGCAAGTCAAGCAATCTGCTGATGGAATATTCATCAACCAATCGAAGTACACAAATGAGCTACTAAAGAAGTATGGTATGAGCACTAGTTCAGCAGCATCCACTTCAATGAGCTCGTCTGCTAAACTACATTTGGACGAAGCAGGCATACCAATAGAGGTAACCATGTATCGCGGTATTATTGGTTCTTTACTTTATTTGACATCCAACATACCTGACATCATGTTTGTTGTATGTATGTGTGCTCGCTTTCAAGGTGATTCCTAAGCAATCCCACTACACTGATGCTAAGAGGATCCTTAAATACTTAAAAGGAACTGAAAATGTTGGCATCTGCTATCCCAAGAATTCTTCGTTTAGTTTAATCGGATATTCAGATGCTGACTATGCAGGATGTAAGATTGATAGGAAGAGCACGAGTGGATATTGTTAATTCCTAGGAGATAAGTTGATTTCATGGGGTTGCAAGAAGCAGACATACATTGCAACATCTACTGCGTAAGCATAATACCTTGCTGCTGGAAGCTGATGTGCTCAACTACTATGGATCCAACAATAATTAAGAGATTATGGAATTGATTCCACTGAGGCACCAATATTTTATGATAATAAAACTGGTATAGGTATCACATATAATGCAGTTCTTCATTCCCGGACCAAGCACATTGATATTCATCATCACTTCATCCGAGATCACGTTACGAAGAGAAAAATTAGGTTGGAGTACATATCTACCGAACAACAAGCAGCAGACATTTTCACAAAACCCCTACCGGACGCTAAGTTTTACTAATTTCGCAATATACTTGGCTTAGTTGATATAACTAAGTGACACTTAATTGAGGGGGAATTACATTTTAGATATTGCATGAATTTAGGGGGATTATTATTTGAGGGGAATCTGCGTGTCTTTCGAAGGTCTACTGATGCTCAAATTTTATCATTTATTAATGTTTAATTATTTCGGTCCCGCTTAAATCGTATCCATTCTACTTACATTCAAAAATTATTTTTACATAGATGAGCGGCACGTATCTATGTGTCCTTTCATCTACAGTACGGCGTTACATCTCCCCCTCCTTCAACCGCCATTAGTTTTTCAACTTTTTACTTTCACATTTTACAGTTTACTGCGCTAACATATCTTCAAGCAAATTCTTTTTTCAGATTTCTTGTGTTCTTATCCTTGCAAAATCACCATGTCAACGACTAACCAGCCAAGTTTTGTCAAAAATGTGTGTCACGTTGATCCATTGCCTCTATCTCTGACGAAGACATTAAATGAGTTTTCAACAGTTTGAAAAACTCAGGGCTACTGATTCACTCCGCTACTCTACAAAGATGCTCTATTGGAATTTTACGTATCGGCAAGAGTGATTAACAATTCTGTTATCACTTTTGTCTCTGAACAGCAAGTAACCATCACCCAAGAGGAGTTTACTACTCAACTGTGTCTTCCTACCACCAGAATGGCTGACCTTTCTGCCATATTCATACTATTCAAGATGAAATGAGGATCTTATTCTCTGAGTTTGGACAATGATTGCGGCCTCCCTTCAAGAAGATTTTAATGAAGAATCATTACAAGATGCTAGCAAACGTAGTTGCCAAAGATATGTTGTGTAAGGAATGTACTTACGATGTCGTCACCCCAGAAAAGTTCGAGGTGATGAGTTCAATTGTCAAGGGTTTTTGGAGGTGAACTGGTCGGTGATTTGGTTCAGTGTGCTGACTAGAATGATTGGGTCAATAAACACTCTGGATTTGCATTCCCTCTGTTTGCATCTTCAAAAGCTTGGATGTACCAGTAGGGACAGTCACTCATTTGCACTCCACTAGGCTCATCAATGCCAAGTACCTACTGACACATCGGATACTAGATAGTGGGGAATGGGCCACATCCAAGAAGACTACCACAAAGAGGAAGAAGCTTCAAGTTGTAAGTGAATCTGAACCAACCATCTCTGAGTTCGCTGAGTCATCTCCTCCTCCTCCATCGAAGAAACCAAGAACGATGAAGAGGAAGCCTGCTATATCAAGTACAACTACTTCAGTTACCGAGGTATCAATGGTAGCTACAGTAGTGACCGCAATTCATGTCTCCTCCTTCTAACCACTGTATACTGGTGAGACACTTGCATCGGAGATTGCTTCTGAGGATGAGCGTACCGGCTCTCTGAGGGCTATTTTTTTATATTGCCTCGTCTAGTGTTTGTGTAACAACATCCACTACTCCTGTTGTTGTGTCCATTGCTCTCTTGGATACGTCTTCTGCTGATATAATTTCTATGCCACAGTCAACTGATGTTGAGCATATTGTTGTTCCTGCTACTGCAACCTCTGCCGCAGTAGTACTTCTGAGTTCCAGACGAGCACGATGGTCTTTTACCTTATGTCTAAGGACTCCGAAGACAAGATATTCTTACTGCTTCCCTCCTCAGACTCCTGATGGAAATTCAAATGGAAGCATTATCCACCCCGTAGCCACAGAGATTAATCTGGTTCTTTAAGAAGTTGAGGCGCATGTTCAAGAAAAGATGTAATTATTTGATGGTGGTATTAAGACCCGGACCAAGATACGCCTAAATAACTTCAATCGAATTTTGAAGCAGGCTCGGAAGGAGAGAACATCATTCTTGAATTTCTACATCATTCTTGAATTTCTACATACCAGTGATGTTGAAGATGGTCTGCGCCAAAGGGAAGTCTATCGCTTAATGCATTTCATCAACGGACTAAATTCCTTGGTGAAACAGGACATGTCGAGTTTGATCCCAACTCGGGCACAACCACTCACGATGTAGCGGTTCTCAAATCTTTGGAAGCCCGTCTTACGCTGGCCGAGAAAACTCTTCATGAGCTCAAGTTTGGTTTTGGGTTGCACTCCTCGTCTCATCATATCATCACAGATTCAGCGGATGTTTCTGGACAACAAGTGGTTGTTTGTATCAAGTAGAGCCCTCAATAGTCCAAACGCATGCTGCAGTCCCAGCAGACCAAACTCACTCTGTTGGAGAACTACCCATTGCATCTCTTATCCCTCTCTCCTAGCGCAGTCAGCATCCAACCCTACCGGATGTTGATCTTTTGAACCTAGATGACCGCGATATTTTTAAACAAAAAGTATTTCAGAGTGTAACGCGATTCTATACCGCAAGTGCACGGTTGTCAAGTTTTAGTATAGTTAAATGAAAGTAAGGGTTGTCGAATCCACATGGACTAACGTATAAGTACCAAATAAAACTAGTGAAATTATATTTAGCCTACGATTAACAAGGGGGGTAGATTAACTAATGCAACTCTAGAACTAAAAGATCCGAATAAAACAAGAATAAATAAAATAAATGGCTTCCGGATATGCAAAGGAATTTCGCTCGAGAAATTTATCTAGCTCTATGTTCAACTATGTTATCTTCAAAGATTCGTTTGAAAAGGCAATTACCAAACAATTGATTCTTAAGGTGAAAGGTTTTCGTTATTATTCAAGACACTCTCTCGAGCTGTATAGAAACTAATATCAAATTAGAACAAGTAACTCTCCTTCACTTATTTACTAATCTGATATTGCATAAATCTTCAAAACCTCGTTACTCTAAATCTCTCGATTCAAAGTGCTCAGCGTATGTGATTTTATCTCTCGATCTCAATCTTAAACATACATCATGAATTAATGTAGCGTATTATAACGTTATCTCTCGATCTCGGTTATAACTCACAGAATTCAATCAAAGTTAGCTAGGCTTTGATCTTAATAAGCATTTAATTCATGAACAATAAGAAATCAATCCACTCAAACACATTCAAATCAATAAATCAAACACAATTATACTCAAACTCGATAAAATAAACTCAATTCAATTCAAAACAAATCAATAAGACGTTTAATTGTTTCTCAACCTCAAAAACATCCAATTAAAATGAAAATCAAATAAATCCGAGTTTAGAAATACGATAAATGCTGGAACCAATCCGTGTGTTGCACCGTAATCTCTTCTCTTGCTCCTTCCTTGCACTCCGGAAAATGGCTCGTTCAAGCTTGGACGAAGAACGGAGGAAGATGGCCTTTCCTCGGCTTCTTCTCGGCGACGGCTAGGGTTCTAGGGTGATAAAAATCGACTCTCTTCCCTCTCTGATATGATATGGAATGATATGGAAGAGATTCCCTTTTTAATCCACCGAAAATCAAGTTTAAATTTGGAAGATAAGATTTTCAGAAAATCGCGTATCGATCGATCGAAAAGATTTTTTGATCGATCGGTGCACTGTTCGCTTCAGCGTTTAAACTCTCTGCCTCGATCGATCGATCGAGATTTTGTTCCGATCGATCGACACTTCGCTAAATTTGTTGTTGAAGTCTCTGCCCGGATCGATCGATCGAGAAATAATCTCGATCGATCGGTGCCTTAAAAATCTGAATTCTTCACTTTTCCTCTTTTTCGCCTCGATTTCACCCGTTTTCTTCATTTTAGCTCATTTCTTCCATTTCCGACCTATTTTCCTGAAACAAGCAAATAAATACCAAAAAGCGTAATTTCATCCAGGAAAAAGTACGAAAAATGGAAAGAAATTACAGCTAAAAACACTTAAAATATAAGCCTATCAACTCCCCCAAACTTGGACTTGATCATCCTCGAGCAAGCAATAAGCTCAAAAAGTAGAGTCAAACTTAATACTTTGAATGAATCATCTTTACAACTCAACGTAAAAGCTCAGCAATCCTACTTACACGTCAATAAGAGTCATTCAAAGTTCAACAGGAAGCGTTTTCTCCTAAGCTAAACAATACATCGCAACATCGGAATGTACGTGTGTGCTATTGTCAAACATGAGTTATATACATATCTTTTAAGATCAAAATGTGCCATAAAAACTCAAAGTCAAGATTACTTTGGATTACTCTACAAATTTACTATCCAGCAATTCTCCACTAATGTAATTATTCCCTAAACTTGGATCAGAAGGTCTTTAAAAGCTTATAGCGTTAGGCCTTTTGGTGTCGGCTCCAAAGAAAAGGTAGGATGAATGCTAAGAAGAGAGTATAAAAGAATCAGTTCAAACTTGTTCGCACAATATTGAGCTTCTCTTCAACTTTTTAGCATTGGCCACTTTGGGTCTTATTTGAATGTTTTCATTTTTTTCAAGGCTTTTCTCTACATCTTTTCTTATTGCTCATTCTTTCATTTTGTTTTTCACAATGAACTCATCTACAAATACAATTCAGTGCAATGAATGAGATTCATTATACTCCCTTAAGGACGGATAAAATATTTCCTTTAGGCTCAATCCAAGGTAGGTATAATGAGTTAGCCAAAAATGTCGAATGAGGGTCTAATTATATGCAATGCATATACCAATCTTTTTCAATAAGGCTCAAGAGGGGACACTAAGGAATGATGTAGACAAGGTAAGCTTGAAAAGCACAAATGGTCCAAAGATCACCTAAATCATCTCCAAGTCAAGTTCCTAATTATAAAATTTCGCCTCAAAGTGCTTTCAAATAAATTGTAGAGTTTTCTAAGATGCTCAAGACTAATCATAGTTAACACAAGTTTTCACTTTATTCAATACATACTTCACTCAATCATGACTCAAAACGTGCTCAAACTATTCCTCAATTTTGACATAAGTTCAACAAAGGATATATACAAACAAGTTAAAAAAATTCATGACTCCTATCTAGATGGGGATTAATTTCATCATGTATTAAGTTGTTCTCAATTATTTCGCTTAACTGCAACAAAACACCACACCCAAAACACAGCAATACCAACACCCCACAACACAACAACAACTCCCCCAAACTTCGATTCTTCTTTACCCAATTTAACAATAACCAAGTAAATGCACCAAATGATGTAAAGATACAAAATTTCAAACCAATTACCAGGAGAAATCTGATCTATGATGAATTTGGCGCTTGGCTTGGAATTCTCTTTTGGATGCAATTCTACCCAATTTAGGTTGCAATACTTCAGATCTGCAATTAAAATCTCATCAGAAACAATTCTTACTTCAAAGATTTGAAGTAATTTGAAATTTGGAGAGAATATGGATGAGATATTGGAAAAGGCGATTTGGTTCTTTGCTGAAGAGGAGAGGAAAAATTTGATGTTGCTGCACAGACTGCTCTTCGGTGCCCTATTTTTTAAAATTTTCTCTCGATCGATCGATCGAAATTATTTTTCGATCGATCGGTCGAGGGAGTGTAATTCTTTGCTTCTAAATTTCAGGGCGATCGATCGAGATTTTTTTCTCGATCGATCGCCAGCACCAGAATACCAAAATCAAATTTTTCAAAAAATTTTCCTCTCGGGTTGCCTCGCCTACATCTTTCTTGCTTTTACACCTGCAACAAAATTGCACAGACTCATTCTCGGAACATCTAAAAACAAATTAAAAACAACCAAACTAAAATGAAGAACTAAAAACAAAAATTTGAGGAAGGAAAAAAAAAGTTCTTAATTTATAGTCCCAAGCTGGACTGTCACCTCCTCGTCTGTTAACTTGATTGCTCCTTTGGATTCTTCACAGAATGACTAGGGAGCGTACCTTGTGTCCTTCCAGAAATCAACGTGTCCAGCTGCCCTATCTGCACTTCCAGGTTCTTAATCGATACATCCTGATTCTGCATCCTCACCTCCATCGACGAAATCAGTTTTGCCATCAGCTCCTCCATACTCGGTTTTTGTGTGAACCCCGGCTGTGGTTGTGGATTCAACACATTCTCTTGGTTTGACCACCTCAGATTTGGGTGGTTCCTCCACCCCGGGTTGTATGAGTTCGAATATGGATTGTTCTGCTGCCTGTTCCCTACGAAATTCACAGGTTCAGTAGATTGATTAAATTGGTTACCTGCTTGGCACTCAATGCTCGGATGACCGCCTCCACATAAATCACAGAAAATAGCTTGAGCTTGCTTTGCTGCTGCACCCATGCTATCTATCTTTCGGTTCATAGCTTCCAACTGAGCCGAAATAGCAGTAATCTCATCCACTTGATGGATTCCTATTGGTTTCTGTGGCGTGTTCCTTTCCGATTGCCACTGATAGCTATGGGACGCCATTTCCTCCAATAAGTCATACGCTTCTTCCGGTGTCTTCCGCATGATCGATCCCCAGATGATGCATCTATCATAGATTGGTTAGCAGAAAACAAACCATTGTAAAAAGTTTGTACCTGCAGCCAGATGGGTAGACCTTGATGTGGGCATCTCCTCAATAAATCTTTGAAACGATCACACACCTCATATAAACTCTCAGGGTCGAATTGCCCAAACGTAGTGATATCGTTCCGCATCTTTGCTGTCTTGGAGGGAGGAAAGTACTTCGATAAGAAAGCTTTTGTCATCCCTTCCCATGTTGTAATTGATCCTGCAGGTAATGAATTCAACCAGGATTTAGCTTTATCTTTCAATGAAAAAGGGAAGAGCCTTAACCTGATGGCGTCATCGGAGACGCCATTATGTTTAAACGTGTCACAGATCTCCAAGAAGTTGGAGATATGAGTGTTTGGATCGTCCGTGGCAGCTCCCCCAAACATTACAGAGTGCTGTATCATTTGGATAATTGCAGGCTTGATCTCGAAGTTATTCGCCTGGATTGTTGGCCTAGTGATACTGGATAAAGATCCATGAAATGCTAGCTGTGCAAAATCCATCATCGATCTCGGGTTTTGTGCCTCGTTATTGTCGGCCATTGTTCGAGCTTCTCGTAATCTTCTAAGTAAAGTTCTCTCTATTTCAGGATCAAATGGCTCGAGAATGGGTTCCTCTCTTCTGAGCATGCACTAGAGAAATGGTTCCTGTACTAGATCAGACGAAAGGAGACAACAACAAAAATACAAAATCAAAAACAAGAACAACTAACTAAAACGAAAAAGAAAAATAGAAACGAAATAATACAAATTGGCTAAATTACAATTAACTAATCTCGTATGATATTATACAGATTAGTCCCCGGCAACGGCGCCAAAAACTTGACCGCGATATTTTTAAACAAAAAGTATTTCAGAGTGTAACATGATTCTATACCGCAAGTGCACGGTTGTCAAGTTTTAGTATAGTTAAATGAAAGTAAGGGTTGTCGAATCCACATGGACTAACGTATAAGTACCAAATAAAACTAGTGAAATTATATTTAGCCTACGATTAACAAGGGGGGTAGATTAACTAATGCAACTCTAGAACTAAAAGATCCGAATAAAACAAGAATAAATAAAATAAATGGCTTCCGGATATGCAAAGGAATTTCGCTCGAGAAATTTATCTAGCTCTATGTTCAACTATGTTATCTTCAAAGATTCGTTTGAAAAGGCAATTACCAAACAATTGATTCTTAAGGTGAAAGGTTTCGTTATTATTCAATACACTCTCTCGAGCTGTATAGAAACTAATATCAAATTAGAACAAGTAACTCTCCTTCACTTATTTACTAATCCGATATTGCATAAATCTTCAAAACCTCGTTACTCTAAATCTCTCGATTCAAAGTGCTCACGTATGTGATTTTATCTCTCGATCTCAATCTTAAACATACATCATGAATTAATGTAGCGTATTATAACGTTATCTCTCGATCTCGGTTATAACTCACAGAATTCAATCAAAGTTAGCTAGGCTTTGATCTTAATAAGCATTTAATTCATGAACAATAAGAAATCAATCGACTCAAACACATTCGAATCAATAAATCAAACACAATTATACTCAAACTCGATAAAATAAACTCAATTCAATTCAAAACATATCAATAAGACGTTTAATTGTTTCTCAACCTCAAAAACATCCAATTAAAATGAAAATAAAATAAATCCGAGTTTAGAAATACGATAAATGCTGGAACGAATCCGTGCGTTGCACCGTAATCTCTTCTCTTGCTCCTTCCTTGCACTCCGAAAAATGGCTCGCTCAAGCTTGGACGAAGAACGGAGGAAGATGGCCTTTCCTCGGCTTCTTCTCGGTGACGGCTAGGGTTCTAGGGTGATAAAAATCGGCTCTCTTCCCTCTCTGATATGATATGGAATGATATGGAAGAGATTCCCTTTTTAATCCACCGAAAATCAAGTTTAAATTTGGAAGATAAGATTTTCAGAAAATCGCGTATCGATCGATCGAAAAGATTTTTCGATCGATCGTTGCACTGTTCGCTTCAGCGTTTAAACTCTCTGCCTCGATCGATCGATCGAGATTTTGTTCCAATCGATCGACACTTCGCTAAATTTGTTGCTGAAGTCTCTGCCCGGATCGATCGATCGAGAAATAATCTCGATCGATCGGTGCCTTAAAAATCTGAATTCTTCACTTTTCCTCTTTTTCGCCTCGATTTCACCCGTTTTCTTCATTTTAGCTCATTTCTTCAATTTCCGACCTATTTTCCTGAAACAAGCAAATAAATACCAAAAAGCGTAATTTCATCCAGGAAAAAGTACGAAAAACGGAAAGAAATTACAGCTAAAAACACTTAAAATCTAAGCCTATCACTAGACACAGTCATTGAGTCAATAGTAAATAAAGTTAACCTCGCCTCAGGGGATGATGACTCTACTGATTACGTGACTGCATCCACAAATGCCCTAACCATAATATCCACAACCATTTCTGAATCTGAACCATCTCAATACATTATTGACCTTACCATTGCCCCATTTCTGCCAGTCCCACTAATCGAACCCATAACCCAACTACCCATTGACATAGCAATTTTCTCACTACCATCCCTTGTCAATCCCTACCGCCTACTAGCCTGGAGATCCCTACTGAAGCACTTCCTACTGGAACTACGTTCTCTGAGGATTATGTATCTGTTGTATCATCTGTTGTTCTGCCAACCTTTGGGGATGCTGAGTCTAGGATGGATGTTCTCTCTGACGCTGTTCAAACCACATACAATGATCACACGGTGAAATTACGTGACTTTCCTAGTAGTAGACACTTTTTCAGACCCCTTCTCAAACTGAGCCAAACTAAGCGAGAACTCAATCATCAGAACATGCTGCTACAAAGCTGGAGCTCGGAGCAAAGATTGAAGACATGCATGTGGCTTTCTCCAATAAGCTGACAAATATGAAAACAACCTTTGCTTCTCAATTAAACGATTTAAATGTGAGTATGAAAGGTGGTAGAAGTTCAAGAGACAACCATAGTCCAGCAGACAGCAAGAGCGTTCCAGAAGAGATCCATCTCCAGTAAGTAGATAGTCTACTAGTATAGGTCATCAAACCAGCAGAGTTCACTCACCTCAACGATCATCTACTGGACGGGGACAATCAAGCCAGCAAAGAACTCCATCATTCGAGACAACCACCCTCTGACGCATAAGAAGACTTTGACCGCTCCAGACCTTGGTTTAGGCGCCCCTAGTAATGATTCTTTAAATTATGTTGTCATTTTTTACATTTCTTTTTAATAAAATACAGTGTTCAAATCTTATCTTCTGCTTTTCAATTCATGATTGAATGACACCGATCGATGTGTCATAAAATCCACACTAGTAAACACCGCCGACATTTGGCTATAAATACTACCTTCACTACTTCACACTTGCTCACTCTAAAATGCCTAAATATCGCTTTAAGTTCAAGTTACTTCAACCTTTTGAAATCCTTAATCGTGGGTTCATCACTAAAACTAACCAGATCTGGATATTAGGAATATATTCGACTAGCTTAATTTCTTCTTCCACTATATATGGATTATGCTCTACAGGCTATGCTTCTCTAGTTGCCTTACTTCTTAAGGATCATTGTAAGGATTGTCGTAAGGATTGTAAGCAGAGATCATTTTATATAAAAATGATTTCTTTTTTAAATGTCCAGCTTGATTACTACTCGTAATCTGCTTATTTATCTAACACATAAATTGCTACTCTCCACTGCTTTCTTTTTAATTCTTAACAGATATATCTGCTGATCAACATTCAAGCTAAAGTCCCCACTGCCAAGTTTTGTCATCACAAAAAAGGGGGAAATTATTAGGAAAACATTTCTAAGTTCTGGTGATAACAAATGTCTACCATTTAAAGCGTCTACTGCATCGAAGTAGCCTACTGACGAGAAGTCTGTCGACTGGCTCTACAAAGGTCTACCTGAGAGTCTACCGGGTGCCAATAGTTGAAGTCATCATCTACCGAATGCAAAAATAGAAGTCTACTGGATCAGAGTATCATAGCTCACTACCTAGTCCACTGGCGTATTCTCTAGAAGATACCAGCAGACATTAAAAGACATCAGTTGACTTTAGTCCAGCAGGCTAAATCACTAAGGAGAAGTCAGCATACGTAAAAAGGCAACATAACAAAACTCGAACAGATTCACTATGACAATAGTACCACAGAACGTCGCACTACCATATCAGCGGCACCAATCGTGTCAGAATGAACTAGCCGTTTGTGAACGGATTTGCAAAGAAGACAAAAGGAATTTGGATGAAAATCAGGAAGCTGATTTTGTTCGGATTCTTTCCATTTGAAGAATAGCTGATGTTAGGCTTTCGAGTCTATAAAAACGTCGAACAACATATTGAAAAAGGCTCAACACTCTGACTCTTGAATCTACTTCATTTGAAAACAAGCAAAACAATCATTCAAAACACTTAGTGAAATATTCTGAAGTTTTGCAGAGCAATATCTACGCCTTATTGTGATCGAGAAGATCTAAGCATTTTAGTCTACTGCTCAAGAACACTCAATGATAAACAGAGCTTTTATATGTTGTGAGAGTGTTGTAAAAGTCATTTTGTAATCTTTGTGATTATTGTGTTGCTAAGAATTTAGGCAAATCTGTGTGGATGCCTAAGTAGGTTATATACTGAAAAGTGTAAACCAAAGTCTTCTAGTGTAGCCTTCCTGCAAAGAAAGAATGGGAGACGTAGAAGCGTTTGTGCTTCAAACTTCCAGAAACAATTATTTTGTCATTTTCTTTCTGTACTTTACCCTGCTGCATATTGATTCTGCCTTCAGTCAGATATTCACAAGATAGGTGGACACCTTCCGCACTATATATTAGTTGTACACTACCTTGGATTAAATTGAGACTCTACCGCAGTACTTAACATTTTGCTATAACCCGAGAAAACTATATTTGAGTCATTGTTTATTCAACCCCCTTCTAAACACTACATTGATCCTAACAAACCAATACAAAAAAAATCGAATAAGGTCGTGCCAGGCCCGAACATTTTTGAAAATGGGCAGTGGCGTGTTGGCACGACCAGTTTGACACCTCTAATTTTTCCTAAATATGTGAATCATATCCATTAAGCTATCTTAAGGCAATGAAATGTTGTACATGTTTTGCCAAGTTGAGGCATTAGCTCGTGAGATTGACTAGAATATGGCCAAAGGCGGCTGAAATTTTTTGGTGGCCAGGTAAGTTTTAAAAGTGAGGCATTTACTGAGAAATAAAAAAAAACTAAATATTAAACTAAAAAAGAAAGTGAATATTAAACTAAAAACTTACTTCTCGTATTTTTTTATGCAAAAATATTTATTAATTTTTTGTTTTCAAATTTAGCCAATAAATCTTTTTCGATTGCTAGAAATGCTAACACATTTAACGATCTTGAGACATAGTTGTTCTAAATAATTTTTAAAATCTTTAGTTTGAAAAACTTGTTTCTGTAAATTCATCTGTAATTTGTATATTAAGTAATATGACATATGATATGAAACAATTGGGAAAACAATCAAGTTCTTTTATTAAATTTATCATTACAATTTCTTTTAGGACTATTAATTCCAAAATAAATTGAAGCCATCAATATCAGAATGCATATCATGTTTAAGAAATTTTCAAGATCAAGATATTGTTTTTTCAAATCACAATCAATATAAGAATTTAATATGTATAGACTAAATATATCATCATATTTTGAGAATAATTCATACAAGGGATGTATTTTTTTTAAGGGTGGGAGAGAGATGGGGAATAATGTGATTCAATATATTTACTTAGTACAATCAAACATAGAAATGTATTTATATTTTGAGTTTTTCAACTCTATAATTAATACTAATGTGCTAAAAATTTGAAGATCTTATTAGAATTTGGGGCCTAAAATAAATATTTCACTTGCTATGTGATTGAGCCGCCCCTGGATATGGGCTTCTCCATAGATTCCTTCGTCATCCTAGCAGTTTCTTGGTGCATCAATGCCTCTGCAAATATTTTTTTTCTTCTAAAGTCATTGAGCAGCCGGCTCATAATCAAGAGATATGGTGTTACTAATCAGCGAATAAACAATTGCTTGTCAGGATATAATGATGAAACAATCTAAAAGTACTACTTGCTCATTATTTGGGATACCACATTTCTTTATCATATACTATGCACGGACAATATACAATAATATTTGTATGACACAACATGAATACGACACAAAATTTCAAAATTTTCAAGATATGACACGGTTGTGTCACATCTACATATTTACAATAATATTTACATGACACAACATGAATACTTGCTCATTCATATTAACACCAAATATATTTTACTTTAACATAAAGTTTCACAAACACGTCCAAATAAAAAAAAACATCGAAAATATTCTTACAAATTTCAAAAAATAATATATATATAAATATACCACATAAATCATCATAGTATCACTCATACTAACAACAAATGCATATTACTTCAATTATCATAAAGTTCAACTAATTCTAAATTTCATTTTAGCCAAAAAAATTAAATTGTACAATTAACCCCCAAAATGTCATTTATGTGTCAGACACGTGCATCGGTCGTATCGACACGGGTGTCCGATTTCGAGGGGAGTGTCTGACACGTGTTCGAGAGACGTGTCGGTGTTCGACACTGCATCGAGTGATTTGTAGGAGTGTTGCATCATAGACACCAACACTTCATCGAGTGATTTTTAGGAGTGTCTGTACATCATAGGTTAGTATACATATTTGGTAATTTTCAAAAATGTTCTCACAGAATATGAAATTTTTCAATATTAGTCCCAAACTTTTAGGAGTAATCAAATATAGTCTCATATAAATTATTTTTTTAACAAAAATGGTCACATAGTTGAATAGATGCCCACAATTTAATGAGAGTTTTGATATCACTTTTGAATAAAATAAAGTTTAGAACTCGTACTGATTAAAAATGAAAGTTTTGGTTTATTTTTATTAAAAATAATTTTCATTATATTTGATTATTTCTAATAGTTTGATATTAACATTGCAAATGACATTTTTTAAATTTAATGTACATATTATAGCTGCTAACATTATAGTGATAAAACGAGAAATTTATTATCATGGACAAAACTATAAAGCAAAGTCTCTAAAAAAAAACATTTAAAAAATCTCATTTTGTTTGAGGCTTCACCCTTCAAACCTTTAGCATTCCACATATTTTTAATGGATTGATATTATTTGAGGTTGTACAAATCGACTTGAAGATAACTATGAGTGCTCAACGACAGCTTTATGAAGTGATGGGATGTAGTACGATATTACTCAGCATTCCCCATCAATTTATGCCGACATAAGAGGATGACACGTCAATTTTTTTTTTATCACGAGGCATGAGAGTTGTGCACAATTATCACAGTATTGTTTAAAAAAAATAAAAAATTTATTAAGTAAAGTGAACTCGTTTCATATATAATAAATATATATAATAATTATATAATATATCTAATTATATATATATATATACATTTTATTATAATATTCATCGTTAATGAAGTTTCAATCATCCAAATTTCACAACATTTCAATAATAATAAGTTAAAAAGGAGCCACCTAGATCAAGAGACAATAGCATATTAGGTTATTCTCATAATATTTTAAAAATTACATATATGCCCAAATACCTCAAAACGGTTCCCCTCAAAGGCACCCTCCACGCGCCGAGGGCTCCCCGCCCCACGCAGAGGGTACCCCGTCATATGCAGATGGCACCCTGTGTCGAGGCTACCTGCGAGGATACCCTGCTTTGAGGTATTTGGGCATCTGGGTAATATTATACTCTACTTTGAGGTATTTGGGCATCTGGGTAATATTATACTCTACTTTGAGGTATTTGGACATCTGGGTAATATTATAATTATATTATTATATACTAATATTATATATATATATATTAGCATATTATTATATATTATAAATATTATAACTAACATGTTATATATATAATATATTACATATATTAAATAATAATTTATTATTATTATTATTATATATATATATTATATATATATATATATATATATTATATAAAAAAAAAAGAAAAAAGAAAAAAAAAGGAGAGACTCGTGTCGAACTTGAGTCTTTCTAAATGTTGGGAGGATAATAATCAATTAGCTAAAACCTTAAGGCTCCGTTTGGATTAAGTATTGAGATTATTAATCTTTAGATTGCTTATTTATCCCATGTTTACTTTGTTGTATAAAAAAGTTTTATCCCACCATTTTATCACATTCTAATCCCACTTTATAGTAAAAAGACATATTTACCCTTTTCCCACATTTTTTACTATTTCAAAACTTGAAATTCCCTCAAAAAGTACAACTTATTTCCTACAATATTATTATTATTTATTGTATTTGAATTATTTTAATTTATATTATTATTATTATATATATAAATAAGAATATTAAGCGACATATAATAAAAATAAATAGAAGAAATATATATATATAGATATAGAGGAGAGGATAGGAGAGGGGGAGGAGGAGACATAGATGTATAGAGGAGGGGAGAAGAAAAATAAGGAGGAGGAGAGATCTTTATAGAGAGAGGTCTTAGAGGGGGAGGAGAGGAGAGGAGGGGAGAGACAGAGAGGGGGAGAGAAGAGAGGGAGAGAAAAAAGGAGGAGAGAGAGAAGGGGGGAGGGGAGGAGGAAGAAAGGGAGAGACGAGGAGGAGAGGAGAGAGAGAAGAAGAAGAGGAAGCGAGAGAGAAGAAAAAGAAAGAAAAGAGAGAGAGGGAGAGAGAGGGGAGGAGGAAAGAGAGACAGAGAGGGGGAGGAGAGAGACGAGAGAGGAGAGAGAGAAAGAGGAGAGGAGAGAGAGAAAACGGGGAGAGAGAGGAGAGAGAGAGACGAGAAGAGAGAGAGAGGAGAGAAGGAGGGAGAAAAGAAGAAGAGAGACGGAGAGAGGAGGAGGGGAGAAAAGAAGGAGAGAAGAAGAAGAGAGAGAGAGAGGAGAGGAGAGAGAGAAAAGAGGAGAGGAGAGAGAAAACGGGAGAGAGAGGAGAGAGGAGAGAGAGAGAAGAGAGAGAGAGAGAGGAGGAGGAGGAGGAGAGAAGGAGGGGAGAAAAGAAGAAGAGAGACGGAGAGAAGAAGGAGAGAGAAGAAGAGAGAAGGAGGAAGAGAGGGAGAAGAAGCTAGAGAGAGAGAGAGAGAGAGAGAGAGAAAAGAGGAGAGGAGAGAGAGAAAACGAGGAGAGAGAGAGGAGAGAGGAGAGAGAGAAGAGAAGAGAGAGAGAGAGAGAGAGAGGAGAGAAGAAGGAGGGAGAAAAGAAGAAGATCTCCGATATATAATCCTTATAAATCCTATAATATTATTAATCTGTCTAATCCTCTATGTATAGATATTATATTATATTATTATTTATTTTTCTTATTACTATTTTCTAATCTAATAATAATTATTATTTTATTATAATTATATAATAAGAATAATTATTATTTGTATCGTAATAATAATCTATATATATATTATGTAGTATTATTATTATTATTATTATTATTATTTATTTTTATTAGTACTTTTTATAATATAATAATAATAATTATTATTATTATTTTAATTAGATAATAAGAATAATAATAGTTATTATATATTATTAATATTAATGTTATTATTATTATTATCCTAAGGACATTTTAGTAATTATACCAAATAATAAATTTTATAAACCATCTTATCCTCAAACCAAACATCATATAACTTATCACACATTATTTTTACAATCATTTCATACTTTTTAATCTTTACATTACTTATCACATCCTTCAAACCAAACGGTACCTAATAAGACACCATGTATAAGAAACACAATTCACATGTTTTTTTATATGCCTTCCCGGCAAACACCATTATTATATATTATATGGTGCAATGCACAAGTATTAAATGCTATTTTGATATATCATATATTATTTATATGCCTTCCTGGCAAACAAAATTATTATATATAATAATATATGGTGCAATGTATAAGTATTAAATGTTATTTTGATATACCATATGACGCATCACAAGGATAGAGATGATTGGGTTGTAGATATATTATGGAAAACCACTTTTTTTTTTTTTTTTTGAAACTAGGGAAAACCCCATTTGACAAAGGCATTTGTTGGCATCTCTATCTCTTTCTAGTTCTTTGGAGGATAAGATCAAGAAAAAGGGGACTTTTGATGCCAAAATTTAATTCGACACCCTTCATTACTTGTATTTTTGTGTCGACATCTCTTGTATATACTATATTATAATATGTGAGCACCTTAGAGTAACCATTTTGATATAGTCAATGTGAAATTTCAAAAATACTCTCTATTAAGATCATCTATTAACTTCTCAACTTAATTTTCAATTTTTCACCAGTTTTTTGCCTTCCGAAAATGTGCGGCAGCTTTCTCTTCCCTATAATCATATTTAATTCAGATATGTCAAATATAAACATTTAGTATACATATATAATATTTAAAATTTCATTATGCACGCAACTTGTGTACGTCGGCCGCTAATTATATTAATGTGCATACCATATATATAGTGTGTGTGTGTCAAAATTATAAAAGATGTTTAAACACAAAAATAGGAATTCATTTGAGCTTATTATATATATATATATTAGAGAGCATAAGTTGGTCGATATTAAATAATAATAACAATAATAATAATAATTTCAAAAAAAATAATTATTATAAAGAACTGTTCGACATTTAATTTATTGGCCGACTATTTGAATATATATTAAATAGTCGGAAGGCTGACTTTTTGAAAAAAATATTTATTTAGTTTTTAAAATTATAAATATTTTTTTTGAAAAGGTATTTTTTTTTTTAAACAAAAAACCTTTGTATTTTTTGATCTGATAACTGATATGAATATCACATAACACAACAATACAACATTTTTACATAATATTTTTAAATTTATTTCAAAATCATTAAAGCGAGAGTCAAAATCAAGCGAGTCCGATAAATCTCATAAGAAATCCTTAAATGTGGTCCTATTTCATGAATATGTTGATGACTGTGACTTGTCATACAAACTATTAAATTAAAATAATAGTGGACTTTAATTCTATACATTTATTTAAAAAAAAACCCATAATTTTCATTAAAAAAAATTATATAAGTTTATGTGGACAATTAGATATATAATCTCATTCCTTATTTTCTTTTGATTTTTGACATTACGTACCTTAAATTTTTTAGAAATCTCTATACCTGCAGAATTGTAAGACGTGTTGAAAATAGAGGAATTGTATGTGTTTTCAAAACCGGATATGAAATGGAATCGATGCTCTTACTGATTATAGGTTCGATCGGTTAAACCAGTTGAACCACTGGTTCAACCGGTGATGTTATCAGCATTATATAATATCCAATTTAATTTTTATAAAATATATGTAATATATTTATTATAGTTTCATATTGTTCACAATAAAACAAATATCATTACACCAACATAACATGTCAAACTTTAAAAAACAGATCAAACCAGATGTCCAACGTAAAAGAAAAAAATAAATATCTCAATAACAAACAATACCCAAAAGAGCCCCAAAATCATAAGAAAATATTTACAAAATTATGAAACGATTATCTTCTTAAATTTATGAGAAACTAAACATATTTATGTATAATATACAAGACACCTTTATGGATATTTTGATACATACATAAATATTATTTCATAATTATTTAAATAACAATAAATTATATATACTATATTTTTGTTTTAAAAATTTGAAATATAATTTTAACAAAAATTTAAAAATTTAAAAAAAGAAAAATGAAGAAACAACTGGTTCAATCGATCGATCGGTTCACTGGTTGAACCGATTTTTGACCGGTTCAATCCGGTTCATACCCATTTCTTAGCAGGTCGATTTTAGAGGATCAACCGCACCGGATCAAGCACCGGTTATCGGTTGAACCGATCGATCCGGTCGAGTTTTCAAAATACTGATGGTATGGAAAACACCATCTCAATTTCCACTTCGTTTTGGAGCAATGTCATTCATGACATGGTGTTACATTTGTATTTCTTTTTATCACTATTTCCACCACAATTTAGAGGAACATACTTGATTCATCGTCAACATGAGAAAAGTTGGGTTATAAACCATCAGGCTAGCCCTGAGTTGTCACTTTGGGTTTAAAATAAAATCATTTTCACATACAAAGCACCATTATTTCCCGAAAAGGTAACCAAAATATTGGCAGATAACAAACCCGTTTAAATGACCATTTTTCAGTTAAAAGTGGAAATGAAAATTGAAAGAGCAAGACAATAGAATAAATTTCCTAATCACCAAGACTTTTTGCTTAATTCCGTTGATCCATCAACGGAATCTACACATCTTATACAACTACTCCCTCAGAAATTGCGAAATACTAATTTGTTAGGTATCTAATTGGATTTAAGATATAGTGTCATCATTGTCTGGATCCCAAAAAGGCACGATACACCATATGGAAATTGGGAAATGGCTTTTGTAATACAAGTTCTCATAAGTAGGGGTGGGCGTTCGGGTCGGGAATCGGTTAATTTTTTCGGACCCGGTCGGTATTTGGGTACCCGATCGGGTCCAAAGAAAAATAAAGCTTCTAGATTTTTTGAAGAGAAGAGATTTTTTTTTTTTTTGAAGAGAAACGCTTTTAAGTCACACTATTCCCACTTTTTTGGTTTTAAGTCGCACCATTCCCACTTTTTTGGTTTTTAGCACTCTTGAATATATATCAATTTGACCTACCAAGAATACTCGACCGTTTTTTTTTAGGAAACAAAGCAAAATAAATAAATAGGGTACCCGAACAGTTCAATTTTGACCTACCAAGAATTCTCGACCGTTTTTTTTAGAAAACAAAGCAAAAAAATTAAAATAAATAGGGTACCCGAACCCGAACTGTTCGGGTAACCGAACAATTTGGGTCGGGAATCGATAAGGCAAATTGGGTGCCCGACATTTCGGGTACCCGATGTATTTCCCGATTCCCAAAATACCTGACCCGACCCATCCCTACTCATAAGTCATGGACAACTATAGTACACCGAGCAGGTTAATTTTTGTGTATTTCATGGTATTTTTTATTTATAAAGCAATCTTCCGTCAAATTTTAGGATTATTATATGATAGGGAATGACTTCTAAAGATCTTGAGTGGAGAAATCCTGACTAGGGGTGTTCATTCGGTTTAAACCGAACTGAAATTTTAGTTTTGAGTGGAGAAATCCTGACTAGGGGTGTTCATTCGGTTTTGAACCGTCATCTTATCAAGAAGCTATAATGGGCACTGATTCTGAGAAATTGCAAGAATCCATGAAATCTGAGATGAAATCCATGTATGCAAACCAAGTATGGACTTTGGTTGACCCGCCTGAAGGGGTAAGACCCATAGGGTGCAAATGGATTTTCAAGAAGAAGACCGACATGGATGGTAATGTACAAACCTTTAAAGGTCGACTGGTTGCTAAAGGTTTCAAACAAAATTCATGGTATTGACTATGATGAAACTTTTTCACCAGTTGCCATGGTTAAATCCATTATGATCTTACTTGCAATAGCTGCATTTCATGACTATGAAATCTGGAAGATGGATGTCAAAACAGCTTTCCTTAATGGAAATTTACTTGATGATGTGTACATGACACAACCTGAGGGTTTTGTCGATCCAAAGGATGCTGGAAAGATATGCAAGCTACAACGATCCATTTATGGATTGAAGCAAGCTTCTCGGAGTTGGAATCTTCGTTTTGATGATACAGTCAAAGAGTTTGGTTTCATAAAAAAACGTAGATGAACCTTGTGTCTACAAGAAGGTCAGTGGGAGCATAATTATCTTCCTAATATTGTATGTAGACGACATACTTCTAATTGGAATGATATCCCTGCCTTACAATCTGTAAATATTTGGCTAGGGAATTGCTTTTCTATGAAGGATTTAGGTGAAGCCTCCTATGTATTAGGTATCAAGATCTATAGAGATAGATCAAGAAGATTGCTTGGCCTAAGTCAAAGTACATACATAGACAAAGTGCTAAACCGGTTTAGCATGCAAGAATCAAAGAAAGGATTCGTGCCTATGACACATGGGATACATCTCTCGAAGGATCAGTGTCCTTCAACACCAGACGAGAGACAACGCATGAGTAAGATTCCATATGCGTCAGCTATTGGATCTATCATGTATGCCATGATATGTACTCGTCCCGATGTCTCGTATGCTTTGAGCATGACGAGCAGATATCTGGTTGATCCAGGTGAATGTCACTGGATTGCAGGCAAGAATATCCTGAAGTACTTGAGAAGAACTAAGGATACATTCTTGATTTATGGAGGTGAGGAAGAGCTCAATGTAATAGGTTACACTGATGCAAGCTTCCAAACCGACAAAGATGATTTCCGATCGCAATCAGGATATGTGTTTTGCCTAAATGGAGGTGCTGTAAGCTGGAAGAGTTCAAAGCAAGAGACAGTAGCCGATTCTACAACTGAAGCTGAATTCATTGCTGCCTCAGATGCAGCAAAGGAAGCTGTTTGGATCAAGAAGTTCATTTCTGAACTTGGGGTCATGCCTAGCATACTAGATCCGATTGAACTCTATTGTGACAACAATGGAGCCATCGCATTGGCTAAGGAACCTAGATCTCACCAAAGATCCAATCACATACTTCGGTGCTTTCATTTCATTCGAGAAATCGTTGAAAGATGAGATGTAAAAATATGCAAAGTACCAACTGATGATAATGTATCTGACCCACTAACGAAGCCACTATCACAGCAGAAGCATGATCGTCATACTAGATCTCTAGGCATTAAGTATATGTCTGATTGGTCTTAGTGCAAGTGGGAGATTTGTTGGGATATGCCCTAAGACAACTCATTAGATGATTGTTTATGACATACAATGAATTATGATTTTGTTAATGGCAATTCATTATTATATATTATTCGAGTATCTGTGTAATATGAATTAATATATAAGTTAATGTCTTTAAAATAATATTGTATTGTTCTTAAAGATTGTCCATAGTCAAGTATTATCATGAATAAGGATGATGATAATGCATTGAGACTAGTATGTTTTGATTGATGAATTGTTCATAGATATGAGATATCAAATCAACACATGGGTAGATGTTAGAGAACGATGTACTGTACAGACCCATCATGAGAATGCTACATGGATAGTTATATGAACGTCATAAGCAATTCTCATAGTGATAATAATGTATGTAATCCTTACGACTTGAGATCACCAGAGATCCCAACATAAGGAGTCATGTATCTTGATATTGTCAAATGTTACCTGTAACAGGGTAAACTATAAAGACAATCATTGGATACACCACAAATTATGTAGAGGGATGTTGAGTGATCAAGAAAGGATTTGTCCCTCCTATATAACAGGAGAAGTGTTTGGGCCCTTGATCAAGTAAGACTAAAATGCATGGCCGTGCTCGAATGAGTCGATATGTGATATCGAGCTTATTCGTTTATTCTAGTTATACTTGGGGATCAAGAAATAAAAGATTGAATATATGAGTATGACTATTCCATGACTCGTGTTCAATCTAAACACATTGGACAAAGGGATTAAGTTACATGATTAATATTATCACAGTCCGTAGTTATGTCGAGTCAATGACATTCTTGTAATTTGGTAGCCTTGATGTGTTGCTAGATACCGCTCATTGCTTGTGACATAAAATTAGATTTTATGTCGCTGCCAACATTGCAAGATCATATCGGGTCACACAAAAGATTAAATCAATAAAGGGAGATATAGTTCATTGGATGAATTAATTAATTAAGAAGAGTCTTAATTATAAGTATTAGATATATGGATTTAATTAATATATTGGTATGGGCCAATAAGGCTTTTTGAAAGCCCTTTTAATTAAATCTAATCTAATATATATAAACTAACAAGGTTATAATTAAAGGGTAATTATCATAAAACCTATTAGCCACCATACATTGCTCTCGGCCGCCTATAACTACCGAGTAACTCTCGGCCGCCGCCAATCTGAGTGAGACTCACGGCTGCCGCCTTGATTGCGTGTCTTCTCCGGCCGCTGTCTATCGGTTAAGAACCGTGTGAAGCTTTTGTTTTGGTTTAAGAACGATTCTAGCAACTTGTTCTTGAACACCCTTTCGATTTGATCGTGTGGATACCGTAGAGACGAAGGTGTAAATCTTTGTTCATGACTCGTGGACTTGCAACGAGGATTCTGCTACAAACACGCTACAAGGGTATGATTCTTAACAATCTCGGTATGATCACTTTGTATAGGTCCAGTGGTAGGAATCAAGTTTTATTTTCCGCTGCATATTGCTTGATTGATTCCTACCAGCTCCGTCGTCCCATCTCTTCCGATGCGTCTTCTTCTTCAATGGTTTGTGGTGTATGGATGATGGTGGTGTGATGGAGAGTGTTGAAGGATGATATTGTAGGGTAGAATATGAGCCAAAAGTCTGATTTTCGTCCAAGAAAATTCCCTTTATAATGTTGGAAGAGTTTCATTTATTTTGGACACAAAATACCCAAGAATGAAACAAAATCTCGAATTTTTCGGGTATAGCGATCAATCGCGACATCCTGCCGATCGATCGCCAAAACAATCTGTCTTTTATTTTTAAGATTTTCATAACGATGATCGATCGTTCAGAATTGTCAATCGATCGTGAGAATCTTCGAGTCAGCGGCGATCGATCGCCAGAAAATTTTGATCGATCTCGAGAGCTTGAACTTCCACTTTTGCGATTTAGTCCTTCCTTCAATGTCTTTGCTCGGTTTGGTCCCTTTTCATCATTTTTAGCTTATTTCTTCCACTTTTATGTACTTTGATCAAGATTCCTGAAATATACAAATATATACCAAAACGAGTAAATGTCCAGGAATCACTACAAAAACGCTCATAATCTCATAGCAAATTAAGTGTAAAAATCATACTTATCAACTCCCCACAAACATAGACTTGATAATGTAATGCCTCGATATGACGTATACATGTGTGATATGATTATGGTGTAATTATGATTAATTACAGTACGATGTGGACTCGGGTTCGGGTTGAACCGAGCAGGAGTAAAGCCATGTATGAATGAAATTTAGTTGGAAAGGAATAACATGACTATGTATATGTGAGCAATCAAAGAAAGTGAGTTCATAACATAGACATAGACTATATGAACTTAACATGGAAATACATCACATAGTTGGATGTGTCCTAGATTGCCATGAATTTGAGGGGATTTGCATTTGAATTTGAATTTGAATGTGGTGTGTATGTGAGTTGCATTTCATATGAATTTGAGTTTATGTTAGAGGAGCTTATATGAAGGTAGAATCAGATTCGTAATCACATAGTACACCATTTCTCACCTACCATTCTCTACACAAGCACCTCTCCAAACCCTTGCTTGTTCTTGCATCTTTTGCTTGGATTTCACTTGGTAATCAAGCTAGGAAGTTGAGTGAAGTGACTTCATACTTTCTTGGTAAGAATTTCATAGCATATAAAGTACATGGGCTTAGTTGATGGAAACTTGAAGCATGTGGTTACTATTCTTATATGACTTGAATTGAGACTTGTTATAATGCAAAGAAATGAGTTGTAATGATATGGAAACATGTTTAACTGAAGGGATATCATACAAATAACATGTTTGAATGTGAAATTTTGAGATGTAGGAGATACACCATGGAGATAAGCTCAAATCACCATGTTCTGAATTTTCTGAACATCGCCGATCGATCGCGAGCCCTATGGCGATCGATCACCGAGAACAGAGCAAAAATAAGGCGGTGAAAACATATGGTGATCGATCGGTGAAAATCAGGCGATCGATCGCGAGGAAACAGAACATGTTGGCGATCGATCGGGACAAATGGCGATCGATCGCCAGGGTTAAGATTTTGACAAATGTTAGATTTTTGTAACATTTGATTTTGAAGCCTATTTTAACATGTTATGTTGTTCATCTTGTGTAGCATCATCACAGGGGACGGGGCAACGAGGCGGTTAGACATTGACGTCTAATTTATATCTTTTGTGACGCATAATAGGTATGTGTTGACATACGAGTATATGATATTATTGTGATGATGATGTGAGCATGGTATCATATGATTAGTGGTATCATATGCATGTACATTCATGATATTTATATTGTTGAGATGGATGCCACGATAGATATGTCGAATATGCTTTGACTGGGATTATTGCCATGATAGATATGCCAGTGGGGACATATGCTTTGGCTGGGATTGTTGCCACGATAGATATGCTACATATGCTTTGGCATGAGAGGTATACGCCGGTTGGGTATATGCTCTGGCTGTTATAACATGTGAGGACGGTACTATGATATGTGCTGCTAATATGAAGATGTGAGGAGGTTCCACTGACATATTGAGCTGAGATAGGTATATCATATTGGTCTGGTTATAACAGGATGAGGGATGAGACTTGTCATGACATATTTGTATTTGATGATGCATGATACAGAACAATCACAGTTAATGTTTATAATGCTTTGTCATTTTATATTGCTTGTAGCACCGAGCTGGCTGTTTATCTATACTCATATTGTGTGATTGTTTTTGTCGGACTCATAGACGTGGGAGGACGGGATTGTGAGTCTTTTTCCGCTGCGAGTTGAACCACTGCATATGAGTTGTACGAGTCTAGGTTGTTTTACAGTATATATGATGTATATTATGACCGGATTGTGTAAGTATTGTAACAACCTGCATGAGCAAACTCTAAATCAGTGTATGATTTACTTAATTATTACTCACATATGTATAATGAACTGATACATAATGGATAAGTAATGAGGACCCCACATTAGTGGTATCAGAGCAGTGGTTTGAGAACGAGGTGAACAAGGGTAGAGGAAAGGTATTAGTGAGTTGCCTAATACTTTGAAAGCATGTTATGAGTAATGATATGATGTTATACTGACATGCTTTTATATATTTGTTTGTTGTTGGTAACCACCCTGTATTTGCAGTCATGGCAGACAGAGTACCTCATGATGATGTTGGAGATGCCATGAGTGGCAATGCTAGTGTTGGATTGTCAGAGCCAGATTTCGATCCTGGGACCTGTGGGTTATGGGCCCACTACTCTAATGATTTGTACGGTATGGCATACCGGGATGGAACATATGTTACGTTGGTAGGTTTGGTATAAGCCTATGGAGGCAGCGATTTGCTAGCCAGGTATTTTTGCAATGTTATAATGTGCTCGTTGTATCCATTATACTGCTCGCTGGAACCGAGTTTGGTGAATCGTATGATGATACGATGAGGGTAACAGTGGACTCTAGTAGTCACTATGTCGCACGAGGTTTGAGGCAGGGAATACCTCAAGGGAACGTTTATACGCTAAATGTTTTGAGGGACTTGTACTGGGATAGCTCAATTTTGTTGGGAGTACCAACGTGAGTGTCAACAAGTCGTTGTTAGCCTGGTTGTGCATCTTTGCATATGGAATGCAGTGGGGAAACACAATCTGAATTGTGAAATATAGTTAGTGGGGTGACACTACTATGTTGGTGTATCTCTTGGAGAGATTTGGATATACTGTCATGGAGACATCTGGTATCGGTCGTGGGTTGATTGTGCATCAGCCATGGTAAGCATTACTGGTGTTGGACCGAGTAATGGATTTCTTACCTTTCGGTGAGACGTTCGAGGAGACGTCTCCAGGGAAATGCTCGAGATTGTGGAGTACTACGGCATCAGTACAGAGCATCGTTAGAATGAGTATACATGGAGCATACAGGTTTCGATTTGGTAATAGTGGCATTGATGCACTATTCTGAACCAGTTGTGTATTTATTGGTTTCGAGATACATCGTGGTATAAATGTATCTAATTTTCCGAACGGTGGTTCGAGGTTGGAAGGTCATGGGTCATGACACCTTTCTTGTGTCGGAAGTGATATTCTTATACCTTTTGGGAATCGTTGAAAGATTCGATGAGTTGGTTAGTGCGGTGTTGATGTTGGAATCACACCTTTGATCACTGGTTTGTCAATCATCGTTCTCCGCGATGTGAGAATAACTGGGGATTGACAGTTGTTTTGGGGCTTTGGGTATGATTGGTGATACCCGAGTCGATTGCATTGAGTATGCAGGTGGTATTGGTACTTAGGCATGTATACCAGTGTGAGTATACGAATGCCAGCATTTTCTTAGTGCTCGTCGAGCATCGGGTTAATATGCTTGGATGAATAAATCTCCGGTGAGAGATTGTGGCACCTTGAGATGGGTAATCTCGATGGCACAAGGTATTCTGAGGAATGATCGTGAGGTATGGTTGACTTCCTCCGAGGAGGAATTGTAGTATTTTGGGATCATGATAATTCTTACTGGATAATTCGATAGTCTCCATGTGTTAGGATTGTTGAATCCTTGAGTAAACAAAGGATGGCCAGGATTCGGATTTGTTAGGTGTCATGGTTGACACGTGTGGCGGGAATGCAATTGATTTTCTTGCATGCCCTTTCGGTAACTTGAGACCTTATGGAATCTCGATAGTGTGTTTGGACCAAGATGTGATTTCTTGGGACACACGGATGTAGACATCTTTAGAGATGTGGTTTGTGTTGATCGGTGGCTGTGAGTGGCCCGTTCCGTGTTGCAAGGTGATACTACTATTCCTTTGATGGAGATGTGAATTGGAGAGCGGAAACCGGATTTGGTTTAAGTACACTGTAGTGTACTGTTGGTTTCCTTGCTAACGATGTATGTTTAACATCGTAGGTTAAATCGTAGAGATATCATAGAGGCGATACTTATTATGGAATCACGAATGATTCGTTTGATATGGTTGGCTGACTGCTTTTGAGATGGTTAGTATCGGGGAATGCTGACGTCTTTCTTGAATTTGTGCTGGTTTGGGAGGTTACTCCATTCCAAATTTTGGTGCGAGGTCGGTATCCTCGCGGTTGGTGTGTTGTTCATGACATGTTCATGATGTAGATCCGTGTGGATTTTGTAGTCTTGGCAATGAGTGGAGTACGCCGTGCAAAATTTCGAGGACGAAATTTTATTAGTGGGGGGTAATTGTGATGCCCGGGAATTAATGGTGTTAATCCCGGAATATTAATGATCCTTAATAAATTTTAATTGTGGCAGTTAAGAATTAATTGCGGTATTGGGACTCCCGGGGATTTTAAATCCGGTATTTGGAGTATTTGGATCCAGGGGATGAGATTGTATTCTCATCGTGATGATAACCTTGAGATTTGGTTTTAGTGGAATTTGGGGTCCGGAGTACTTTGTACTGGGGCTGGTAACAGAAATAGAGATTGGAAGGTAATTACTGAAAACATATGATTTTTAATGAGTCATGATGTATTTGTGGAAGGATTGGTATTTTGGAGTCTAGGTACTATATATACCAAGTGAACTCGATGTTTCGTCATTGCACGAACTCTCCTCCCTCCCTCTCTCCTCTTACCTGCGATTTCCCCTCTCCCCCACACCCCTCTTTTCCCCCTTTGGTAAAAATGGCTAGAAGTTTGGCTCGGGAGCCGAAATCTCGAAGATAATAAGGTATTGTTCTTCCCCTCGTTCTTATCTTCGATTTGATAGTACTATGGTGGATTTGGTTGAGTATTTTGTTGGGTTTGGAAATTGGGGGGTTTTTGATAAAAATCCAAAGTTGAGTTTTTGGAGTTGAGCTCGGGCTGTTGATTTGAGGTACTTCCAGGATTGAAGTACAAAGCTGGTTGAATAAGTATAGATCCAGAGTTGAGATCGAGCTATGCATGGGAGGTGCTTCCAGGATCGAAGTACCAGTAACGGTATTTGGTAGAGTATCTTATACATTAGATACAAGTTTATTCATTGGGTGCTCTCATGTGGGTATGTTTTTACGTGTTTATGGAATGTATAATTGGGCATGGTTTTTCTCTCTTCGTTTATTGTCTGCATGCAATTAAATATGGAATTGCTAAATGAACTGAGAGCATGTTAGTGTATTATGAGTGTCACGCCCCAGGCCCAGGCCCGCGCAAACGCGACTGCACAATGGGCTCCTATAGCAACTACTTCGTATCCGTCCTCGCTCTACGAAAATGGTTAACCCAAGTTGCTATAATAGCCCATTGTAAGTCTTTATAAACCACTTTAAATTTTCATCCACAACCAATGTGGGACAAGGGTATTACAATCACCCCTCCTTTAGAACGCGACGTCCTCATCGCCACCTAACTCATCGATCCACCGGCACTGGGAATGTAGAGGTGTCTCCTACAGGTTCAAGAGGTGGCTCCCGTCATGTAGCACTTTGCCCAGCAGGTTCAAGAGGTGGCTCCCACGCACGTGGCACTTTGCCCCGCAGGTTCAAGAGGTGGCCCCCGTCGTGTAGCACTTTGCCCTTTAGGCTCAAGAGGTGGCTCCCATGCACGTAGCACTTTGCCTCGCATAGCACTTATCTCCCGGTGTTTTCTGCCGGTGACTGGCTCTGATACATTCTGTCACGCCCAGGGCCCAGGCCGCGCAAACACGACTGCACAATGGGCTCCTATAGCAACTACTTCGTATCCGTCCTCGCTCTACGAAAATGGTTAACCCAAGTTGCTATAATATCCCATTGTAAGTCTTTATAAACCACTTTAAATTTTCATCCACAACCAATGTGGGACAAGGGTATTACAATCAATAGGAGCCCATTGTGCAGTCGAGTTTGCGCGGGCCTGGGCCCGGGGCCTTGACAATGAGGGTGCATGCTATGTAAGTGGTTTTGGTTGAGAAATTTGAATATTATGGGGTTCTAATGCAAGAAATTTTATAGATAGTATATGATGCTACACTTGCATATGGTTTTCTTCCCCATGATAATATGATTGTATGCACTAATGGCATGGGTTAATACACTAATAACGGGTTAAGGGCACGGGAGTCCTTACATCGCCTGTGCCACCACCACCACCACCACCACCACTGGGGCAATGGCAGGTAGAACAGGTACTGTTACCAGGGGAATTAACTTTGACACAGTTTTTGAGTTATCAGCCACCTCGCTTTGAGGGTACTGAATCAGGGGAACAAACAGAGGAATGGTTAGAACGTGTTGAACATATCTTTGTGTCAGCACCATGTGCCAAGTCCACTTGGTTACGTTTGGCCGAGTTCCAGTTGGTGAAGAAAGCAATGATGTGGTGGAAAGCCACATTGATTGAGCTAAGAGCTCAAGGACAGACTGTGAATTGGGATGTCTTCAGAACTCATTTTCTTGATCACTATTTCTCTGTGGCTGCGAGGCAGAGGAAAGAAGATGAGTTTACTAATCTGAAGCAGGGAGTTATGACAGTGTCTGATTATGCTTTGCAGTATTCTTCCTTGTTATGGTATGTACCGCATATCGCTGCAAACACAAATGCAAAGATCAGACAGTTTGTGAAGGGTTTGAGGCCTGAGTTGTTTGATAGGGTGATTTCTAATAACCCTACTTCATATGAGGAAGCGTTGACTAGAGCTGAGATGGCTGAGATTGCAGTTGGCGTGTACAAGGAGGTAGGACATTCTCAACCACCTACATCAGAGAGCATGAGACCTAGAGGAGAACCGTTTAAAGCATCACGAGGAGGTACGTCTTCCTATAGATTTAGTGGAAAGCGGTTTGTGATGCGAAAGGGTGGTGAACGAGGTACCAAGGGACAGTCCCAAGGCAGTAGTAGTAGTAGCGGTCGAGGGTTACAATGTTTTAAATGTGGAGGACCACAGTTTTAAACGAGATTGCCCACAACTTGATACGTTGGTTTGTTTTCAATGTGGGAGGGCAGGACATATGATATGAGCTTGTCCTCAAGATAGAGTACAACAGATGAGAGGGAATATGTCAGAAAGTACAGTGCAACAGAGACCACATGGTGTTCCACGGACTGGTGGAGGACAGAGAGTAGGACCACCTCAGGCTCAGGTGTAAGCACTGAACAAGGAGCAAGCAGAGGCAGCTCCTGATGATGTGATCGGGGGTAAGTGTAGTTTATTTACTTATCCCGCTTTAGTTTTGATTGATACTGGTGCATCACATTCCTTTATTGCACAAGTGTTTATTGACCGGTATCATATATGTTCGTCTCCACTGTTGATGCCTCTGTATGTCTCGACACCCATGGGAACTACTGTGCTGGTTTGTCAGAGTGTGTCTGATTGTGTTATTTAGTTTGATACTGAGTATGGGATACATGCCGATTTGATTGTGTTAGGCATGATGGATTTTGATTGTATTCTTGGTATAAACGTGTTGAGCAGATATAAAACTGTTGTAGATTGTTGTCAGAAGACAGTGACATAACCATTGCTACATGTAATACCTCGATATACTCATACATGTTTTATTTGGTTATTGGGTATGTATGAGATAATTACGGTATGATGTGGACTCGGGTTCGGGTTGAACCGAGTATGACTGATGAAATGAATGAAAAGACTAATGGTTATGTTGCAATGAATGAACATAGTTAAAAACAATGAAATGATGTTCCTGTGTGATAACTAAAGTATGCTATGAAATGGCATGAACTAGGACAAACTATATGGCATTGCTAGACTTGTTGTAGTACATGTTAGACTACATGAAGTCCACTTAACATGGTTTGTTGAATATGTAGCAATTGAATTCATGGTGTAGCCAAGAAGTATGAACCACACATAATGGGATAATAAAGATATATGCATGTGACTTGGAATTTAATGTGAGTTGGTGGTAGTAAACAAGAAAAGAATATGAGTTGAAATTGCATTTGAATTTGAGAGTCGTTCCATATGCACGTGGCTTGAGTTTGGGCGAGGTTATATAACATGAAAATCATATGGAGAAACTCATACTTCACCTTCCAACACCTAGCAAATCTCTACACAAGCTCCTCTTTATATCCTTGTTCTTGCTTCTTTTCTTGGATTTCACCTTAGAAATCAAGATAGAAAGTTGAGAGAAGTGAATTCATAACTTCTTGGTAATGAATGTGTGCTTTGTATACTTGTTCTATGTTGATGTATGATGAGTTGGAGTTGAAGCATGGAAATTGGTAGTTCTTGAGTTATAATGTACAAACTTGAGTTGTATTGTTATAGGAACATGTTCATATGATGCTAGAGTATGAATTTATGAAGTTTGGTAGTGTGATTTGAGGTGTAGGTTGAGAACCATGAAGATAAACTCGCAAATCGCCATGTTCTGAAAAGAACAGAGCTTAGCGATCGACCGTGTTTCATGGAGCGATCGATAGCCTATGCGAAGAAAATAATAAGGCGGTTTAAACTTCAGGAGATCGATCGCGTAAATAGGAGTGATCGATCACGCTTGGACATTATGTTTTGTAAGGGATCAGGAGATCGATCGCTTGTTTCAGGAGATCGATCGCGTACCAATAAGCAATCGATCGCTTGATGAACATAATGTTTAGCAAATTTCTTAGTGTTGAGCGATCGATCGCCAAGGGTGAGAGATCGATTGCGGGACTCAAAATGTTGCAACATGTTATATTTTATGGAATTTGATGATTATGCTTATTATAACATGGATTTATTGATATTCAGATAGTATCATCACAGGGGATAGGTCAGAGAGGAGGTTAAGCGGTAACTCCTGAGTTTCTAGCTTTTGAATATGACGACAGCAGCGTACAAGTTTTGATATTTCATTTATAGCCCTTATATCATGATATATGATGATGATGTAGATGGATGATGATATCTTGTTTATTGATATATGAGATTATTGTGAATATTATATGTGATTGATGCCATGTGAGAGCTATGCCATTGTTGGACATATGCTTTGGCTGTTATATCGTTGATGCCATGTATGCCATTGTTGGGCATATGCTTTGGCTGTTATATCGTTGATGCCATGTGAGAGGTATGCCATTGTTGGCCATATGCTTTGGCTGTTATATCGTTGATTCTATGTGAGAGGTATGCCATTGTTGGTCATATGCTTTGGCTGTTATCTCGTTGATGACATGTGAGAGGTATGCCATGGTTGGGCATATGCTTTGGTTGTTATCTCGTTGATGTTATTAAGTCATCGAGTTGATGCAATGAGATGTATGCTCTTGTTGGGCATACGCTATGACTGTTATACCGTGTGAGGACGGAAAAATTATATGTGCTACTAATATGGGAGGTGAAGGCTGAGCCACTGACATATTAAGCTAAGAGACATATCATATCGGTCCTGTTATAACAAGATGTTGAATGAGATATGTGAGGACATATTTGGCCAATTGTATCATGTTGTATACTGTGTTTTGGGGTATGTACATGGTGTATGTACAGGAACAACAGAAAGGAGTATTTTCAATGCATGAAATACAGGAAGTTCGTTTATACATTTTATATGCATTATATTGATGTTGGATTGTGAACATCATTTCAATACTCATGTTTTGTGTGGTTGTTATGTAGGGACTCATAGCTGGTGGAAAGCTGAGATTGTGAGTCTACCTTCTGCTGCTAGGAGTTAAAAACTGATCGAGATTGAATGAATTGTGGTGTGTAAATGATATACAATTTGTGATGTATATGTACTATGTAAACGACAGACATAGTGAAAAATCTTGATCAGTAGTAATATTATCTTAATCCTTATGTAAAGATATGTGATTTACTTAATTGAACGTATAATTGAGGATTAAGAATGACGAGACCCCACAGTACATATACATCGGCATAATCCATCGATACGTATACATCGGCATAAACCATTGCCATGTATACATCGACATAATCCATCACTACGTATAGAGCGGCATAAACCATCGCTCCGTATACAGCGGCATAATCATCGCTACGTATAAAGCGACATAATCCATCGCTACGTATACAACGGCATAATCCATCGCTACGTATACAACGACATAACCATCACTACGTATACAGAGGCATAATCCATCGCTACGTATACATCGGCATAATTATGGACTCAAGAGGTGACTCACATGTATGTAGCAATTTGTTCCTTTCGGACTCAATAGGTGACTCACATCACATGTAGCGCATTGTTCCTAAACTCTTTGCTTTGACACGGCAGCGGCATGTATCATCGCTTTGACACGACATCGGCATTAACATAATATCCACCGCTTCGAATTATCAGCGTCTCAATGATATCCCTCGCTTCGACACATCAGCGGCCCACGGTACTATGTGACAAAGGCAAATATCTTGGTCCAGCGCTCGATAAGACAACGACAAATATCATGTACCACAGCGGCTCAATGATATCCCTCGCTTCGATATACTAGCGACTCATGCTACAATATGACAGCGGCAAATATCCTGATCCATCGCTGCTCAATATACCTGCATCAATTCAATGATCTCAATATGCACAATTAATACAACAATTCATAAGTCCTACTACGTTATATCAGCGTCTCAATAATATTCTTCGTTTCAAATTATCAGTGGCTCAATGATATCCCTCGCTTCGACATATCAGCGACCCGTGCTATGTAATGACAGCAACAAATACCCTGATTCATCGCTTGGTAAGACAGTGGCAAATATCATGATCCATCGCTAATCGATATACCCGTAGTAGTACAATAATTGCAATACATTCGCATGCACAATAACAATATTAAACATTTATGTATCGCGATAACAAAGCAATCTCAATGTATGTACACATTCACATATACCTGCATTCTCATAATCATAATGCAATCATACCTGGTCATCACATCATCTGCTGTCACCTATTGACGACACCACATTGTCTACCATTTTATGTCCTCAGACAGTACATCATGTTTCTCATTCCCTGATTTGCGTCACACAACACTAACTATAATCATGCATAAACTATGTGCTACTCATTTTTATCAACACATCCCTAGACCCTCAACAGCCCAAAAGAGCAAATCACTGCTCTGATACCACTAATGTAAGGCCCTGGCTACCTTAACCCGCTATTAGTGTGTTATCACAAATAATGGTGCATGCTTTTATAACATTAGGGAATCCTCGTATATGCCATCTATAAAATTTTCGACATTAATCCACTTAATGTTCAATTTACACCTCATAATACACTAACATATTCCCAATTCATTATGCAATGCCCCTTAATTAAATGCATGCAAATCATAACTGAAAAGAGAAATCTCAAAACCTTATACAATCCATATACACATAAGAATGCTCACAGGCGAGCATTGAATATGTAATTGTGTATCTATTGTATAAACATACCACCCAATACCAACATTGTTACCTCAGCCCTGAGAGCATTTTCAATCAACCAGCTCGAACTCAACTCCAGAGCGAATGATATACCTGTTCTACCTGTCCCAACAAAAACAGCTCCCACACGGGGTGAGCATACCAATCACACAATCTCCATAACATCAATATTATAATTCATAATTTACAGAATAAAATGCTGTAAATTTAAAAGATATTCTATGTATAGTATCATCATCATATGGGATATCCCACGATGTTCTTGTTCTCACAATAGCCAAAACCATCAAACTCCCAAAAGCAGTTAATCATTACATTGATTACTTTACTCATACTCAAACCGCCAATTTCATAATCGAATATAATTAGATCATTACACTAATGATTTACAGATATCAGATATATCTCAACAATGATTCCACAATTCTATTACATCGTATCCCATTGCTCACTCAACAATGGCAACATTCTATCCTCTCGTACGCTCAACAGCGGTGGCATCATAACCGATGTTCGCTCAACATTGACAACATCATAGCCATTGCTCGCCAAATAGCGGCATCACATAATTCTCAACAATGCCATCTCATTGCAACAATAATATATTACTCATTCAACAATGACAATAATATATAAAACTATGCTCCTACGTTATACGTACCTTATAGTCCCATAGCTAGAGCCAATCCTTGCCTTAGACACGAGATCCAGTGAATTATTCGCTATATACAGTTAATAGCTCACAATCAATCATAAGCACATAACCACATGCACAAGCATGTATCCAACCCCCAAATACATCATCATATCACGATGATTAATCACAAATACTGAACTATGTATACTACTCAAGACATCCCAACTTATCCTACGTTCAATGAGTTACCGATTAACTCGAATGAGTAGTACGTCTTATTAAAATTCAACCCAAACCATTTCATTTTAAAGTGTAATATTCCCATTGAAATGTAAACATTGTCGTGAAAATGGAATAAACAAATCCCCATTACAAAATCCCAACATTTATCAACAGTTTGTAAAAAAAACAATGGAACAGGGGCCTCGATCGATCGCCATTTTCCGCGATCGATCGTGAGATCTTACTGCCCGGGATTCGAACCCCTGTGATCGATCGCCGACTTCTCGCGATCGATTGCGGTACTGTTCATCGTCTCCAAATTTTAGCGACGTGTCGCGATCGATCGGCGCCAACGTCGCGATCGATCGCGACCTACGATTTTCCAAAAGATCTATGCTTTAATGGTGTTTTTCACACCCAACCTCAAAACCAACACCTCCAACTCCTTCACAACATCAAATACTCCCTTAAAAGTCAACAAAAACACCCAAAACAACACTTTAACAATTCTACCAAAAATCCCCAAAACCCAAATCCATAACCACACCCAACCAAACACCAAACAATTACTACCAATATGAAAATAAAGGCGAGGGGAAAAATATTACCAATTATCTTCAAGAAATATTGCTCCGAGATCGAGACTTGATCGATTCTTCCATGGGAGAAGAAAGGGGGGAAAAGGGGAAAAGGTGGGGGAGAGAGGTGAGAGGCGTGGAGAGAGGAGAGAAGGAGAGGAAGGGAAATGACTGAACACTGAGTCCACTTGATATATATACTACCAAGGCTCCAAAAACCCGAGTTTCAAATACTCGCACCATATACCATTAAAAATCATGTGTGTTCAATAATTATCTCTCACTCACTCAATTACATCAGAAACCTCAATCCAAAGCTCCCCAGATTCCAGATCACACTACCAACACAATTCCAAGGTTTACACCTCAATGAGAATAAAATCTCAACCCTTGGATCCAACAATCCCGATACCAGATTAAAATCATCGGGAGTCCCAACACTGTAATTATCTCATAATTACAGCAATTAAAATCCATTAAGGATCATAATCACTTCGGAAGTAACACAATAATTTCTGGATATTATTCAATAATTCCAACTGGGCATCTAGGACAGTGACTTCACTCACTTGATGCACTGTAGCTTGCTTTTTCGGCACATTCCTTTCGACTGCCATTGACAGTTATTAGCGGCCATCTCCTCCAATAACGTATAAGCCTCCTCGAGCGTCTTTCTCATCATAGTACCTCCTGATGCTACATCAATCATAGAACGGTTATTAGAAAATAAACCGTTATAAAAAGTTTGTAGCTGCAACCAGAGGGAGGCCATGGTGTTGGCATCTCCGCAGTAAATCCTTAAAGTGCTCCCAAGCCTCGTACAGTGTCTCTGGGTTGTGTTGGGCAAACGTTGTGATATCATTGCGTATCTTGGCCGTCTTGGATGGTGGAAAGTATTTTGACAAGAACAATTGTGACATCCCATCCCACGTAGTAATAGAACCTGTAGGTAACAATTGCAACCAAGATTTAGCTTTATCACGTAAAGAGAATGCAAATAAACGTAACTTGATGGTGTCGTCAGTAACGCATTATGTTTGAAGGTATCACAAATCTCCAAGAAGTTGGAGATGTGGGCATTTGGATCATCAGTAACTGCTCCCCCAAACTGGACCGAGTGTTGGATAATACGTATGACAGCAGACTTGATCTCGAAATTGTTAGCCTAGATGCTCGGTCTAGTGATACTAGATAGTGATCCATGGAATGAAGGATGTGCATAGTCCATGAGTGATCGCCTATTAGGCACCTCTTCGTTTCGTCTTTCATCTCTTCCACCTTCGGCCATTGCTTGAACTTTTCTTAGTCTCATAAGAAGAGTTCTTTCAATTTAAGGGTCAAAAGGCTCAAGTGTCGGTTGTTCACTCCTTAGCATGTACTAGGGAGTAATAACCTACAAAAATCCAAAGAGAAAACAGTAGAAGAGTAGAGAATAAAAACAAATGACTAAACTACAGTCAACTAATGTCGTCCGATATTACTTAAACTAGTCCCTGGCAACGATGCCAAAAACTTGATCGCTATTATTTTTAACAGAAAATTATCAGTGTAGTGATTATACCGCAAGTGCACGGTGTCATGTTTTAGTATAGTAGATTTTAAAAAAAGGTTGTTGAACCCACAGGGACTAGAAAAAAATTACCAAACTCAATTAATTTAAATATATTTAGCCTGCAAAAATTGATGATGATTATTATACTAATTTGATTAATAACTCAAAATTCAACCCAACAAGTAGTAAAGAGAATAAAATCAGTCGAGACAATTATCAAGACTTCGGTTCACCCATGTAATCCCCCATAATTCGCCTATTAGTTAAAAATAGAATTCAAACATTCTAATGTGACGAGTTCTCCGAATTTATCTAATATACTCTCTTAAGATATATTAAAACTAATATCAAATTGCAGTAAGTCACTCTCGTGCACTTATTTAACAACTCAATATTGAATGAACCTTTGTGAAAACTTCTAGCTTTCGATTACTAGATATCTATAGCTATCACACATGTATTTGACTTCATCTCTCGATCTCAGTCTGAAATCCACGGCATAAATTACTATATTGTATTGCAATATCATATGAATTGATCATATGATCAATTCAATCGCAATAAATTATCATTCAAATGTAATTACTCCTTCAAAAGCATGAATCACAATAAATTAAGCACAAAGATACGTAAGAATCAATCAAAAACCTTAAATTGAATTATGGGTTCATACAAGGGATCCCCTAAGTCTTGACAACAAACTTAGCCAACAATAGTAAGCAAATAATAATGCATAAAATTGTTTTGCAACATTCAAAACATCAAATATGATAAAAAATTAGAACAAAAGTTAGAAATACAAAAGTAACGATAGGCGTTGACTCCTTGCGTTACTACGTCATCCCGTCTTTTCCGATGCGTCTTCTTCTTCAAAGGTTTGTGGTGTATGGATGATGGTGGTGTGATGGAGAGTGTTGGAGGCTGATATTGTAGGGTAGAATATGAGCCAAAAGTCTGATTTTCGTCCAACACAATTCCTATTGTTGCGCCTTAAAACGCTACAACTCTAATTCCTCTATTTTAAATAAAATTATCGATTTGTGTTTTGATGATTACAAAACCAATGTTTTTTGTACTAATGATTTGTGTTGAGTATGCAGCATAAGTTATTATCAAATTAAGCATATTGAAGATTGACAAAGTGTTGAAATGCCAAGAGAAGTTTACTTTTCGATCAGACGGATCGCTCCAGGCGATGAGTGCCATCGCCCCAGGCGATGGGTGCCAGGTGAGGCATCGCCACGCTCATCGACAGAGGCGATGGCTAGGCGAGCATGCGACGAAGATCACCCCAGGGATGATGAACATCGCCCCAGGCGATGGCAACCATTCGAGACTTCGCCCCGCACATCGACAGAGGCGATGTCGAGGCTGGCGCGCATGGGAAGTTCGCCCGAGGCGATGGGCTGATCGCCTGAGGCGATGCGATGAACGCCTGAGGCGATGTGGAGTTCGCCTGAAGCGATGAAGATTTTGAGCTGCTGAGGCTACGACCTTGATTTGTGCAATTGATCGCCTGAGGCGATGCGTGATTTCTGCTGACCGTTGGGGCGCGGCGATGGTGATCGACTGAGGCGATGGCTGAGGTGATCGACGAGTGATTTCAGCCTTTTGTGTAGCAACGGCTAGTAGGAGCCTAGGGGGCCTCCTACACTATAAATATGGATGCTTTGGAGCATTTTGAAGACAAGAAACAAGCCTACAAACTTCTACAAAGCTTTGATCATTCAATTCTTAAATAGCTTTGCAATCTCCATACATTGTTGTTGTATTGGAGTTTGTAATTCATTCTTTTTGTTAGAGTCTTGTTGTCTTCGTGTGAGTACACCGTGAATGTGTTTTGTTGAGTTTATTGTAAAGGTCCTCCAACACCAAAGCAAGTTGGAAATTGTAAAGTCATAAACAAGTGAAGTTGGTGCATGTGTTGTGGCTATCCTTGGAGCCCTTAAGGCCAAGAAGACTCGTGAAGAGTGTTGATAGCTCGTGAAGAGCTTTGTGTACTCGTGAAGAGTATTGTGCTCGGGAAGAGCTTTGTAAACTCGAGAAGAGTTGGGTTGTGGCTAGCTTGGAGCCTCAAGGCCAAGATCCTTTTTGTTCTAGTGGAACCTCGGTTGGAGGTTATCTAACCGGGAAGAGGAGACGTAGGCGATTCATCGCCGAACTTCTATAACAAATATCCTTGTCATTTACCGCTTTATTACATTACGCATTTATTTATTTACTTCTTTATTTTATTTATTTATCGATTGACTTAAGCCTTCCGCAAGCGCAAACTCTTTTATTTTGCAAACTCATTTTAAAAAGCTAAAGTAGCCAAGGAATCTCATTCACCCCCATCTTCGATTCCAACAAGTGGTATCAGAGCCATTTGATTTTTGTTTTTAAATCAAAATTTTTTTATGGCTAATCTAGCAAATGAGTTTGCTCAAGGTCAATCGACAAATAGACCTCCGCTTTTCACGGGTGATAACTATGGGTATTGGAAAAATAGAATTTCTCTATACATCCAATCCGTAGATTATGATCTATGGAAAATTATTGTGAAAGGTCCACATATTCCTTTAAAGAAGTTGGGGGAATAAGTGTTCCCAAAGAAATGGACGATTCCACAAGAGCGGACATGATATTAATTTCACAAAATGCTAAAGCTATTAATATTTTACATTGTGCTTTAGATATGAAGGAGTACAACCGGATCTCGATGTGCTCAACCGCAAAGGAGATATGGGACAAATTGCAAATTTGTCATGAAGGCACTAATCAAGTGAAGGAGACCAATATTGATTTATTACAACTCAAATATGAGACATTTGAGATGGAGTCCGGAGAAGAGGTTGATTCAACGTTTAGAAGGCTCACCCAAATAATAAACGAGCTTGCTCAACTTGGAGAGAAGTATCCTCCAAAGCAAATATGGAGGAGAGCACTAAGAGCCTTGCCAAATGAATGGGATGCGAAGAGAACCGCCATCATTGAGTCCAACCAAGGAGAAAGTGCCTCTTATGACCTTGATGAACTTCATGGCACATTGGTGACTCATAAACTTGAAGTATCAACAAGGAAAGGCATAAAGGAGGATGATAGATCTATGACAAAGGGGATCGCCTTGGTCGGGATAAAAGATCAATCCGAGGATGACGAGGATGATGAGGAAATGGCATTGTTCACAAAGAAGTTCAAGAAATTCTTCAACAAACATAACAAGCCAAAGGCCTCCGGTGCTACCAAACATGAATCCAGACACGAGGTAACTTGTTATAATTTTCAAGAAAAATGTCATTATGCTAACAAATGTCCTAGGAAGAAGAATGAAGACAAAGGCAAGAAGAAGGCCCTAATAGCCACATTGAGTGATAGTGACTCCGATGAAGAAGAAGCAAATATTTGTCTCATGGCCAAAGATGACATAGATGAAGGAAATGAAAGCGACGATGAGGTACCTTCGTTTGATGAATTACTAGATTCTTATCATGAGCTTATAGATGTTCTTGGCAAAACCAAGATGAGTAACAAATTACTCAAACTTGAGGTAGCCAAGAAAGATGAAGAAAATAATTTATTGAAAAATGAATTAAATTCCTTGAAGATATCTTTTTGCAAATTTAGTGAGAGTAGTCTAAAGATGAATGTGTTGCTTGGCTTGCAACGTTGTAGCTTTGATAAAGCCGGGTTAGGCTTCTCAAGCAAATCAAAATCATTTTCAAGCTTGTTAGCAAAAGCCAAGCATGATTCTCCTACTTGTAACTATTGTTGTAAAAATGGTCACACTAAGAATAAATGTAGGTTTGCTAGAATCCAATACCAACCTAACAAAAGGTGGAAATGGATTCCAAATGTGCCAATGAAAGCTAACCATCAAGGACCCAAAAATCAAATGGGTACCAAAGATCCTCCTATTGTTAATTTGTTTGTAGGGACAACAATGGAATGGATGATGAAGGCACAGGCAACTCAAAGGAGGAGATTATCTCATTCACCTCAATAGAGGAAGCACGGGGCATAGGACCAATGACAAGAACGCGCTCTTGTCATCGAAGGTAAAATTTATTTTATACATTTTAAATAAGCAATTCAAAATTAATTGGCACAAATTAATTGTGACCAATAAATAATGAAGCTCAATATTCATTGGTAGTAAAATGCATAACCCCTTAGCATATGCACATATAAATTGTTTTGTTGCATGATGTATGCTTATCCTTTTATAGTAAGTATCTTGATTTTAAATTTGAAAATGCTATGTGAAATTATGTGATTAAGCATGCTATAAGTGTTTAGATTCTCTATCTTTGATATAATGCTATCATGATCTTAATAAATTTATCAAATGATGATTTGAGAATTCAAATGTTTATTGGGCACTAGTGCATGAAATCTTGGTAGAACATATGCACATTTTGCATGTTTAGAATTCATTGTTGATTGCCTTAAAACGCATGTTTGTATTCCTCAAAATGATTTAATCTTATGCTTATTTTGGGCTATTACATGCTTGATGAGGAACATGTGCAAATTGTGGCTATGTGTCAACATATAATAATGCTATGATTATTTGAATTTTATGCTTTTTGATTATCACAAAAAGGGGGAGAATTTTGTGATAAACTTGAAGTTTAATTCATGCATAGTTTGAGGGGGAGAGTTGTCTGTTTGTTGCTTTACTTGGTTATATTGTATGTGCTATGCAATTGTTAAGGGGGAGTCATGTTTACTCACATTTAATTTCAAAAGTGCATCTTGAAATCACCTTTAAAAGTCACAAATTGTGAATTGTGGATTTTTGAGATTATGTGATTTATTTTTGTTGTTAGATGGTTTAATGGGAGGTAGGTTTATTAAAAATAAATTTTTGGTCTAAAAATTGGCTCAAAATCTGCCCCAACCATCGCCTCAGCATCCTGTGCGTAACGCCTCGTCTGTGGCCCGCATCGCCTCAAACGATGGGTAGCATCGCCTCGGGCGTTCATCGATCGCTTCAGGCGTTCTCCAGATCGCCTCAGGCGATCTCGATTTTTAAAGTCTGAAAGCTACGGCTTTTGCTCATTTTTTCTGCACATTTTCGTGTTTTTATCCCATAATTCGAGCCTCCTGCATAATTGTAATCTCCAACCAATTCTAAGCACTTCCCAACCATCAATTTCACTTTCTAAACAACAATTCTTCCAATTCGAAATTTTGCAACCCTAACCCCAATTTTTCCAAAACCGAAAATTTGTCTCAATTCTCTCAAATTTCTTGCTAAAATGTCTAGAAGCAACCGAGAAGAAGGAGAATCAAGCCGAAGGAAACGCTCTAATCGATCTACTCGGAACTATACGGGTCCTTCCCTTGATGGTAACCCAATTCCCGAAGATTATCTTTCTCGAAAATTATATCCGGGCTATGTGTTTGATTTCGAGTTCCTTAGAACTTCCCAGCTCCCTATTCTTGATTGGATTCAATTTCAACGTTGGGAAATTTTTTCAAACCTCCTAGAAAGAACGATTTTTTGTATAGATTCCATGATTCATTCGTTCTATGCTAATCTTGAATTGTTTGAGGGAGATGGTGAATTAACTATCAAAACCATTGTTTGTAATCGCCCAATTGAATTCACTAGTACCGAATTGGGAAACATTCTTCGCATTCCTTTGGAAGGTCCAGCTAAATTTGCTCTAGCTACTTGGCCTAATGATGGGGTATGCGATCCTGCCCAAGCTTTGTATCTCATTTTTGGCGGCACTCCCCAATGTCCAAATCAATCTTTTTTTATGAATTATATTCCTACGGTCTACCAAATTCTACACAAGATAGTGATCACCTCGATGATCCCTCGAGATGGTGATCGTCTTAGGTTGAAATTCTCTGATGTATACTTGATGTATTACATCATTACCATGACCCCCTTCAACCTACCAAGATTCATTGTCCAAATCTTTAAGAACACGGCCCATAATCGCAAAAAGGTCATTCTTCCTTTCGGGCGTGTTTAACCAAGATTTTTCTTCATTTCAATCTTCCTTTTAATGACAATGAAAAAATCCCTATCAAGCCTAAGGACACCTTCAATCTTAGGTGTTTCCTTTTTAACAAAATTTCTTGGACTCCTTTCTCTTCTTGTTGGGTCAATGATCCGGGGAACTTGCTCTCAGCTTTCAATCCTAAAGATCACCCCTCATTACCCATTGATAGGATGTCTAGTGCTCAAAGACTTCATTTTCCTTTCTTGATTGAACCTAACCCAGAGGAGGGACCCATTCAACATCAATCTCCTTCAACCTTTGATGACATGATGAATATTGTGGCGGATATTCCGGCTCCTGATAGTCATCAACCACATTCTTCATTTGAATTCAATCAAGATGCCTTTGCCTTCTTCACTTCTCAATTCCAAACACTTCGTGATGATATAAACTCTCAATTTCAATCCTTGAGAGTAGATATAAATTCTCAATTCCATTCACTTCGAGATGATGTTGCGTCTCTTCGGGCTTACCAAGACTCTTCTAGAGAAGATTTGTCGTATTGACGACATGAGGTGGATGCTCTCCGTTCTCAGTTTTCCAGTGCCCACATGGACGAGGATCCTAATCACGGGAATGATGGTGATGGTGATGGTGGCATGGATTGAGTTGTATTTTTTTGGTGTTTTTTTTTAGATTTTATCTTTTTGGAATTGTTTGTGAGGATTAAATTGTTTAATTGATGTTGGATTAGTTTATTGTATATGTTGAATGGATTTTAAGTTGTTGAATGGATTTTAAGTTGATATAGTGTTGCTTGTTGATGGCTTTATGGTTTATTCAATTTATAAAGGAAACTTTGCCCAATTTTATTAAAAATCCTTTACCCTTTTTTCTTCTCACAAAAAGGGGGAGAAAGTATGTGTAAACTTGATTGTTGAAATGCTATTTGCAACCTAATTGTTTTTACAACTTGTGACACATTTTTAAAAGGTGATAAAAATGCACATTGGAACATTGTTTATCATTGCATTCTTTAAGGGGGAGTTTAAACTCTCTATGCATTGCATTGTTATAAGTTTATTTTTCTTTCAAGTTTACGGGGTTTTGTGATCATCAAAAAGGGGGAGATTGTTGCGCCTTAAAACGCTACAACTCTCATTCCTCTATTTTAAATAAAATTATCGATTTGTGTTTTGATGATTACAAAACCTATGCTTTTTGTACTAATGATTTGTGTTGAGTATGCAGCATAAGTTATGATCAAATTAAGCATATTGAAGATCCAGGCGATGAGTGCCATCGCCCCAGGCGATGGGTGCCAGGCGAGGCATCGCCACGCTCATCGACAGAGGCGATGGCTAGGCGAGCATGCAACGAAGATCGCCCCAGGCGATGATGAACATCGTCCCAGGCGATGGCAACCATTCGAGACTTCGCCCCGCACATCGACAGATGAGATGCCGAGGCTGGCGCGCATGGGAAGTTTGCTCGAGGCGATGGGCTGATCGCCTGAGGCGATGCGATGAACGTTTGAGGCGATGTGGAGTTCACCTGAAGCGATGACAGATTTTGAGCTGCTGAGGCTACGGCCTTGATTTGTGCAATTGCTCGCCTGAGGCGATGCGTGATTTCTGCTGACCGTTGGGGCGCGGCGATGGTGATCGCCTGAGGCGATGGCTGAGGCGATCGACGAGTGATTTCAGCCTTTTGTGTAGCAACGGCTAGTAGGAGCCTAGGGGGCCTCCTACACTATAAATATGGATGCTTTGGATCATTTTGAAGACAAGAAACAAGCCTACAAACTTCTACAAAGCTTTGATCATTCAATTCTTAAATAGCTTTGCAATCTCCATACATTGTTGTTGTATTGGAGTTTGTAATTCATTCTTTTTGTTAGAGTCTTGTTGTCTTCGTGTGAGTACACCGTGAAGGTGTTTTGTTGAGTTTATTGTAAAGGTCCTCCAACACCAAAGTAAGTTGGAAATTGTAAAGTCATCAACAAGTGAAGTTGGTGCATGTGTTGTGGCTATCATTGGAGCCCTTAAGGCCAAGAAGACTCGTGAAGAGTGTTGATAGCTCGTGAAGAGCTTTGTGTACTCGTGAAGAGTATTGTGCTCGGGAAGAGCTTTGTAAACTCGGGAAGAGTTGGGTTGTGGCTAGCTTGGAGCCCTCAAGGCCAAGATCCTTTTTGTTCTAGTGGAACCTCGGTTGGAGGTTATCTAACTGGGAAGAGGAGATGTAGGCGATTCATCGCCGAACTTCTATAACAAATATCCTTGTCATTTACCGCTTTATTACATTACACATTTATTTATTTACTTCTTTATTTTATTTATTTATCGATTGACTTAAGCCTTCCGCAAGCGCAAACTCTTTTATTTTGCAAACTCATTTTAAAAAGCTAAAGTAGGCAAGGAATCTCATTCACCCCCCTCTTCGATTCCAACACCTTTATAATGTTGGAAGAGTTTCATGTATATGGACACAAAATACCCAAGAAGGAAACAAAATGTCGACTTTTCGGGTATGGCGATCGATCTCGACATCCTGTCGATCGATCGCCAGAACAATCTGTATTTTATTTTTAAGAATTTCCATAACGGTGATCGATCGCCCATAATTGCCGATCGATTGCGAGAATCTTCTGGTCAGCGGCGATCGATCGCCAGAAAATTCCGATCGATCGTTTTGAATTTCAACTTTTGCGATTTAGTCCTTCCTTCAACGTGTTTCCTCGGTTTGGTCATTTTTCATCATTTTTAGCTTATTTCTTCCACTTTTATGCACTTTGACCTTGATTCCTGAAATATACAAATATATACCAAAAATCGTAATAATATCCAGGAATCACTACAAAAACGCCCGTAATCGCATAACAAATTAAGTGTAAAAATCACACTTATCAAAATCATTGTAGTAATGATTTAGCTATTATTAATTATGGAGCTGTCAAATTTGAATATGAGTACAGTAAATAATGTAATGATTTAACTGATCTTCGAGTTGACGATCTTGGACATTGTGAGGACATGAACAATATGGGAGATTTCATATGGCTATGGCATGTACAAGGAGTATTATCTAAATTTACAGTTTTATATTCTGTAAATTATTATTGTGCATTCGATGATATTCAAATTATGTTGTTGGTATGCTCACCTCGTGTGGGGGCTATTTCTGTTGAATTAAGTAGAACATGCACAACATTGGCTTTGGATATTAGTTCGAGCTGTGGAATGAGAATGCTCCCAGGACTGAGGTACCAATGTTGGTATCGGTAATGAGACTTGTACAAGTAGATACACATTCACTTACTAGAGGCTCGTGTGTGAGCATTTTGACTATGTGTATATGGCATGTATAAATTGAGACTTCTCTTTTCAATTACGTATTGCCTCCAATTATTTGAGAATATGATTGCATGAGAATCAAGAATATGATTGGTGCATTGTGAAGTATATACTTATGCTAGTTGAGTTGTGTTGGGAATTGGATATTAAGAAGATTTATGTCGAAAATTTTATAGATGCCATGTCATTGTTATTGAAGCATGTAATGATAATTCACTAATATAGATTATTAATGCACTAATTATGGGATTAGGACGTGGGGTCCTTATATTAGTGGTATCATAGTAGTGGTTTGCTCTTTTGGGCTATCTGAGGGTCTAGGAATGTGTTGATAGTAACGAGTCCACATAAGTTACGCATGATTGTGGTTTTGTGTCAGTGTGACACGACATTTCTAACTTATGTGCATATTATTATATGAGATAACGAGAATTGGTGTTAATACTAACCATGGTAGTTACAGGACCATAAAGAATATGGGGACTATGAACCGATGATGCCTATGAACATACGCACCGAAAGTGGTATAGTTTGAAAAAGTGCAGTAGGCCGGTTACTTAATTAATAGTATGTCATTGATTTGATTATTGTGGTAGCAATGTTGCATTGTTAAATGAGCGATGAATGACATGCTATATTTATGGAATTCAATGTTGATAACGACTTGATGTTGTTGCTAATGAAATGATAGATGAATTTTCATTAAGATTGTGCACCTGTTATATATTTGTATATGGTGCTGAGGAATCTGATTTGGTAGAAAAATCAGAAAATGAGAAATGAGATGTGATGTCTGATGACAAGAATGCTGAACAGTACGGTACTGTTGAAATGTGACAACAGATGATGTGATGATCAGGTATGATTACGTTGTGATTGTGATAATGCAGGTATATGTGACTATACACATCCATCGCTATCGAATTGTTATTTTAAAATATTAACCATTGGTATTGTCATTGTGCGTACAAATATATTGTGATTATTGTGATGCTATGGTTATATCGATTAGCGATGGATCAGAATATTTGCCGTTGTCTTATCGAGCGCTAGATCGGGATATTTGACGCTGTCATATCGTAACTTGGGTCGCTTATATGTCGAAGCAAGGGATAACATTGAGCCGCTGATATAACCTAGTAGGATTGTAGAGATTGTGAGATGTTATGTTGATTTGAGTATTTTGATATTATTGTGATGTTATTGATATATTGAGCAATGGATCGGAATATTTTAGTTGTCTTATCGAACGGTGAATCAAGGTATTTGCCGCCGTCATATCGTAGCGCGGGATGCTGATATGTCGAAGCGATGGATATCCATAGAGCCGCCGATAATTCGAAGCAAGGGGTATTATTGAGCCACTGATTTATATGGAATACTTACCGTTGTTACACGAAGCGAGGGGTATTGATTGTGTACCGCTGTTGGGCGATGAGTATTGATTGTGTACCGCCGTTGGGCGATGAATATTGTGTACCATCGTTGGGCGATGAGTATTGACTGTGTACCCCGTTGGGTGATGAGTATTGTGTACCGTCATTGGACGATGAGTATTGATTATGCACCAAATCTAAACAACACAAATACAAGCGATTTATATAAATTTAGTCAATTGTTTTCCTAAGAATTTAATAACACCAACAGCAGACAATTATCAGTCTTAGTTGCTTCGTAAATTTGATTAATCAAGCAATTATCAAATTTAGCATTAGATTACATGCAAGTTATTAGGTTGTCAATCCAATAAACAAACATAAATCATGTCATCAAAATCTGAAAAAATTGATATTCAATAAAAATTGATAAATATAAGCGTAAGAATCTCCCCAAGATAAATAAATCCAAGGATTCGTCTTCCTCAACCAAGAATTAAAAACTAGCTAAGACATAACTAAGAAAACGCTAAACAAAAGCAAGAGGAAGAGATACTAATCTGATCCGCTCGTCGAGGTCGTCAATCCCACATTCACTTCGATATTTGTAGCGTTCTTCAATAAAACTGAAAGCAAAATTATAAAAAAACCTGAACTAATCTACCCTAACTATCTAATTAATGAAAAAGGTATGATTTTCAAGGTATATAAGGTTGGAGGATGATGAAATAAGTTAGAATCCATGTAGGATGGAAATAATCTAGTTTCCATAATTTTCAGGACACTCGAGCGCTGGGGCGCGGCTGGATGGCCGCTAGAGCGCCTAGCTTTCTGCCTCGGGACATTTTGTCAGCTTGTAAGGCGCCTAGGTTCATAAGATGTTGCACCTAGGCGCATATGATTCTACCTGTTTGTTAGGATCGGTCCGGAGTGTTTAGAGGGGGGGGTGAATGAACACTCCTTGTAAAAATTAATCCCTTGTGATTTCTTTCGGATTAGTGAAAGAAATCTGTTTCTTAATCAACTCTTGTACAGAACAGACCACTGAAAGTATAAGTGCGGAACGGTCTGTTCTTGTATATGTAAGAACGGCTCGATGGCTAGTATGAAAGAACAAGTGCAGAAAGATAATACACGGGATATATTTCTGGAAGTTCTAAGGTGGTGTAATCCTTCTACGTCTCCCCTTCTTCCAATTAAGGAAGGTTTATACTAGAAGACTTCGATTTATACAATCCTGTTGTACAAACCCGATTCAGGCTGGATTTACCTCACTACCAGTCTGAAACTCCTAGTCACTCGATCTGCTCAGACACACTCTGTCTGACAGTTACAATATGTTTCTCACTTCTATTTTTCAACACAGAATACACAAGATGCGCACAGTGATCCTAAATGATCAAATGTTACAAAGTAATCGTGCTTAAGAATAATTTCAGCTCGAGAGCTTCTGAGCTTGTAAGCTTGTACTGTTTTTGCTTTCTTGTGCGCTTTTCTATTGATCAGCGAGAGTCCTGTATATTCCTTTTGTTGCATCCTTTTATAGTTGTAAGTACCAACGACATTATTTCCCTTAATGTGCAACTTTGACTCTGCTTGAGCTCTGAGAAAGCTACAGTCTTCTTCTTCAGGATACTTGCCGTTCTGGTTCATACTTTCGGCAACTGTCAGATAGGCTCTTCTTTGTCTTCTTACCTTTATGGCAATCTTCAGATTTTGGTCCTTTGTAGCATTAATTACGACATTAAATGCTACAATAAATAGCCGTTAATGATTCGGATTGAGGATCCATTCTTTATGTATCCTTGATTGCTCTGATCTGATAAAGATTGAGATCGATCTGAAGCTTTGATAAAGTCAGTCTGAAATCCATCGATCCGGTCTGATATGCTTTGTCATCTTATCAGCTTGATTTGTTTTGGGCGATCGATCTGGTCAGTCTGATTTCACTCGATCCGGTCTGAAATGTTTTGTCATCTTTAAAATTTCATCGATAAGGTCCGGAACTAACAAATTCCCCCTTTTTGATGATGACAAAACCTAGCTTCTAAGTCAGTTTAACCAGTCTGATAAGAACTCTGAAGCGAAAACTTTCGGATCGATTACTTCTTCTTTGTTCAAAATAAATGAACATTATTAAGTTGGATCGATTAAGCCTTTATTAAAGTTCAAAATAAATGAACAATGACTTAATAAAGAAAGATTTTTATTGATAAAAAATCTCGCATACAGTCAGTCTAAAAATTTAATCAACGAGACTGCTATTTTCTTGAAGTTTGAGGCGGCTTGAAGTCTTTCTTCTTTTCCCCCTTTTTGTCAACAGCAATCTCTTGAAGAAAATCAACAACTTGTGCTAGCTGCGCGCTGATAGCGTCAAGACGAACATCTTGAGCGCGGAGGGAATTGGCAACAGATGCTCGTACTTCAGTGGCCAGCTCGATCTGCTCTTTTCTCAGGATGTTCTTATAAGTGGCTTGCTGAGAAAACAGATCATTCAGTCCTCGCTGAAGGCTGCTTATACTGGCAGTCATCTTCTCTTTGAATGAATCAAAGTCCAAAGCTGTAAGCCTCTGACCTTGATGAACTTCTAGAACACGTTGAGAGAGTGACATGCAGTTGTCAGAGAAATGCTGGAGAGTCCGTGCCAGTGATGGAGGTGCATCAGATAGCCGGCTGGGAGAGTGATCTGATGATGACAGTGCAGGATCATCTTCTTCAGCAATCGGCATAATGGAAGATATGGCAGCCTGATGACTTTCGGATCGGATCAGGGTGACCAAATCCGAAGAGAATTCTTGAATGAAGGCCAGATCTTCATCGGAGTATCCCGGAGGAGTGCTGGGTCTGGAAGGCTCCTCAATTTGTAAAGCTGCAACAACTGTAGACACCACTAAATCCGGATCGACGAAGTCTGGTGCGTCAATTGTTGCAAGTGCTGCGGTTGGACTGATTTGTGCACGGGAGGCTGATGACCCCAAAGGAATAGATGTTGTTGGAGAGTCCAACAACACATTCAATGGTTCATCATCTGTAGCAGATGGAGCATTAGGCAATGGCTGCTCCGCTGTCTGATCTGCTGGCTGATCTAGTACTAGCTCTGCAGTCTGAGCTGCTGCTTGATCTGCAGTCTGATCTGCGGCTGGTTCTGCAGGCTGCGCTGCTGGCTGATCTTCAGTCTGGTCTGCTGCCCCAGAGGGAATAACCTCAACGAAAGGTTCTGCTAGAGATTTGCTTGCAGAAGGATGATCCGAGCTGGTTGCTGGAGTGGATACACTGATCTTCTGTCGTTGAAAACGGACAGCTAAGTGAAGAGCATGAACATCCATCTCTAATTGAGCAATAACAGCCCCATCATCTCTGGCAGTTGGAGCATTCGGATCGAAGTTCTCTTTCTTAGCAGCTAGGAGCAGAGTGGCCAGTCTGAATCTTTGAATTGCCGTAAATAGCTCTTTGCGCTGTACGGCAAGCCGAACATCATCGGTCTCTGTTCCTTTCAGAACTTCCTCTTCCATCTTCTTCAGTCTGCTCAACTTTCCGAAGAACATCTCAATGTGGTTGATAGTCCGGTACTGGACGTATTCATCAAAGACCACAATGAGTGCCTTCACCTTCTCATCAACATCCTCCATAGCAATGTCGATGGCTGTCTGCGCTGCAGATTTGGGTTTAGAGGAGAGGGGTTCGGAGAGAATGGATTTTCCCTTGCCGGTGGAGGAAGGGGACTTGATCCCTGATTGGGTATAATCTCCCAACTCAGTGATAACTATCCCTTTGACCATGGGAATGGCAGAGGGAAGTCTAACGATGACGTTGGGTGCAGGGGTTGAAGCTTGTGAAGGTTGGGTGGAAAGTTGGGGTGCATGGCTTTAGTTGGTGGCAATATGGGTAAGGCTTTTGGTTTGGTAATCTGGGTTCTTGGCTTTTTGGGAAGTGGCTTGGTTGGTGGCGAGGGAGCAGACTGAGTTTCTTCAGAATCAGTCTGGATGGTTAGATTTCGCTTGACCCGAGGTTTGCGCGCAACAGCTTGTTCTTCGCCCTTCTCAATCTTGACTGCAGCCAGAGTAGTAGAAGTAGGCGGAGCACTCTTGGACTTCAGCAGTGCGATCCCTTTGGATTAGAATCTTGAAGGGACTGAGAGCGGACTGCTTTCCCAGCTCGATGTCTAAGGACTCCAGTAGCTTGCTGAGAGGAACAGCAAAGCATACGGCCTGTTTTGATGCAATCACCGTTTCCATCAGAACTCCAAAAAGAATCACGGACCAGTTCATCTTCTGTCCGGATACAATAGCCGCCATAGCCCTGAACTTCTCTGCGGTTACAGCGTCAAAACTTCCTGCTTTGCCCAAAAGAGGTTTGCCAACGATTTCGCACAGCACCCTTGAAGAGCTGAGAGTGACGCTTGAGGAATCTGTCCAAATTCTGTCAGTCCGGAATTGGGGAGGCCAAAGGTTTTGGCCAGCGTCATCGGCGAGATCTCAAATGATTTGCCCTTGACAGTAGTGGATATTGATGTCTTCTGGGAGACGGCATTGGCGAATAGTTCGCGGATTTCAGATTCATAAACAACTGTGCCGCACTCCAGAAAGTTCCTCAGGCCAGATGATTCCAAAGCTCGGAAGATGGACACCATCTCTGCATCTTCTGCCCTGTAAATGTCATTAAACTCAACGGAGAGAGAGTTGTGAGTAATGGTAGCCATTGGAATGAAGGTAAAAGAGTGCGAAGATTTAAGAGAGTGAGAGAATAAGAAAACAGATAGCGGTAAGTTGTAAAAAGTGAAAGGAGATGAAATGTTCAGCCCGCTAAATAGGAGAGAGAAGACACGTGTCTTTATCTCGATGACTGATAAAAAGAAATTCAAAATAAACGGTCAGGATAACAGATAGATAAGGCGGTTAAAATGCGATTAGTCCGGGCTGATTTTGTTAAAAAAAAATTTATTGACCAGACAGATCATAGGATAACATCAGATTGACATGGATCGGTCTGAAAGTTCGGACCGGTCTGTGTCTTTCTGAACATTGTATTATCGATCTGTGGCAACAAAAATCTTTAAGAGCGAAAGTAAGAAAACATCTAAACTATTAAGATAAGTCAATTAAACCAAGAATTTGACGGAAATAATTAAACTTAGCCTCTGGGAGCGGTTTGGTGAAGATGTCTGCTGCTTGCTGCTATGTTGAGATGTGCTCGATCCGAATTTCCTTTTTGCCAACATGATCTCGAATAAAATGATGTCGTATATCAATATGCTTTGTTCGAGAGTGCAGAACTGGATTATACGTTATAGCAATTGCACTTGTGTTGTCGCAAAATATCGGAGAGTCAACAGCTTGGATGCCATAGTCTTTGAGCTGGTGTTGAATCCAGAGCATTTGAGCGCAACAGCTTCCAGCGGCTAGATACTCTGCTTCAGCTGTAGATGTGGCAATTGATGTCTGCTTTTTACTGAACCAAGAGATCAATCTTTCACCTAGAAATTGACATGTTCCACTGGTGCTTTTACGATCAATCTTACACCCAGCGTAGTCTGCGTCTGAATATCCGATCAAGCTGAAGTTTGAATCTTTGGAGTACCAAAGACCAACGTTCTGAGATCCTTTTAAGTATTTCAGAATACGCTTGGCAGCAATAAAATGTGATTGTTTTGGTTCTGACTGAAATCTGGCGCACATACAGACTGAGAACATAATATCAGGCCGGCTCGCTGTAAGATACAATAGCGATCCGATTAGTCCTCTATACATGGTTACTTCAACTGTTGTTCCCCCTTCATCTTTGTCTAACTTGATTGTTGGACTCATTGGAGTTGATGCAGTTGAGCATGTTTCCATTCCAAAGCTCTTGAGGAGCTCTTTGGTATACTTGGTCTGGTTGATGAAAATACCATTGTTGAGCTGTTTTACTTGGAGACCCAAAAAGAATGAAAGTTCTCCCATCATGCTCATCTCAAACTGTCCCTGCATTAACTTAGAAAATTTCTCGCACAATTTGGGGTTAGTTGACCCAAAGATTATGTCATCAACGTAAATCTGAACTAATAGGGTATGTTCCCCCTTAATAAATTTAAAGAGAGTTTTATCTACTGAGCCGATCTGAAAATCATGGTTCAGCAGAAATTGAGATAGAGTGTCATACCAGGCTCTTGGAGCTTGTTTCAGACCATACACTGTTTTATTCAGTAGATACACATGATTGGGATACAAATGGTTCTGAAATCCAGGTGGTTGCTCAATGTAGACTTCTTCCTGAAGCTTTCCATTAAGAAAAGCGCTCTTGACGTCCATCTGATATACTTTGAAGTCTTTAAAGGCAGCATATGCAAGAAAGATTCGGATAGCTTCAAGTCTGGCGACTGGTGCAAATGATTCATCGAAGTCGATTCCTTCTTCTTGTCTGAATCCTTGTGCCACCAGTCTGGCTTTGTTTCTAACCACAGTTCCATCTGCGTCCAGCTTATTTCTGAAAACCCATCTGGTTCCAATAACAGGCAGATCGCTTGGTCTGGGGGTTAGACTCCAAACTTGATTTTGTTCAAATTGATTAAGCTCTTCTTGCATTGCCTTAATCCAGTTGAAATCAGTCAGAGCTTCATCGATCTTCTTAGGTTCCAGAGTTGAGATGAAAGCAGCATGTGTGAATTCATCCATCATCTGTCCTCTGGTTCTGATCGGTGCATAGGGACTACCAATCACTAGATTAGGTGGATGCTTCTTAGTCCATCGATAGCTTGACTCTGGATTGTCTGGTCCGGTCGGATGAGTAGTAGCAGCATGATCAGTATCTGCTTTAACATTTGAGTGAAGAATATCCGGATCAGCTCGATCTGAAGAAGCTTCAATGCCTTGATCCGGTCTGTCTGGTACTTCTGGCTCTGGTGGATTGTCTCTTGACCTGTTAGCTACAATCTCATCATCACTGTTAGCTTCGAGATGGATATTTTCCATCTGATTTTGAATTGATTCTTTGTTGCCCTCAACACATAAAGATTCATCAAAAACTACATGAACAGATTCTTCTACAGTTAAGGTACGATTATTGAAAATTCTATAAGCTTTACTAGTTGATGAATATCCCAAGAATATTCCATTATCTGACTTAGCTTCAAATGCTGTAAGATGATTCTTACCATTGTTATGAACGAAGCATTTGCAGCCAAAAACATGAAAGTGAGAAATAGATGGTCTGTTACCAGTCCATATTTCATATGGAGTAAGGTTCAGCTTCTTGTTGATCATAGACCGATTTTGAGTGTAGCAAGCAGTGTTTACAGCTTCTGCCCAGAACTTTTGTGAAATACCAGAATCAGCAAGCATTGTTCTTGCTGCTTCCTTGAGCGTTCTGTTTCTTCGTTCTGCAACTCCATTCTGTTGAGGAGTTCGAGCGGCTGAAAACTCATGCTTGATTCCATGATCTTCTAGAAATGATTCAAGATTCTGATTTGAAAATTCAGTGCCTTTGTCACTGCGAATCCTGTCTATGCTGGATGATTTCTCATTCTGAGTGCGTTTCAGCAGCTTGATCAACTTCGGACCGGTCTGATCTTTACTGCTTAAAAATATAGTCCATGTAAAGCGTGAGTAATCATCAATAACAACAAGAGTATACCGCATTCCCCCTAAACTTGTTATTGGTATAGGACCAAACAAGTCCATGTGCAGTAGTTCTAAACAACGGGATGAGGATTTGACATTCTTGTTTTTGAAGGATGATCTGATCTGTTTGCCCATTTGGCAAGCTTCGCAGATCTTATCCTTAGCAAAATCGATCTTGGGTAGACCGATAACTAAATCATGTTTACACAGGCTGGAAATAGTCTTAAAGTTTATATGATTCAAGCGCTTATGCCACAGCCAATGTTTATTATCATTGTTAGCGATGAAGCAAGTAGGATTATCAAGTTGAGCATGATTCCAGTTAATCTTATATGTATTTTCATTCCTGATTCCTACAAGCATGGTTATACCATCTGATGATTTAACAGTGCAAGTGTGTTTGTGAAATTCTACAGCATAACCATTATCACAGAGTTGACTTATACTAATCAGATTATAGCACAAATTTTCAACTAACAGCACATCATTGATAATAATGTTACCATGGACAATCTTACCCTTGCCCACGGTCTTACCCTTTGAGTTATCTCCGAAGATGATCTTGGGTCCAGTACATTCTGTGACTTCAGACAGCAGCTCGATGTTTTCAGTCATGTGACAAGAACACCCACTGTCCAAATACCAGTCTGATGCGAGTTTCTTCGGTACCTGTCATCAAATATAATTATTGTTGGTACCCAATCCTATTTGGGTCCAGAACGGATTAGCCCTTTGGAAACCCACACCTGTATCAGCTTCAATGGCTTGTGTGTGTAAGATGTGCTGTGTGCTGGTCTGTTTCGATGTTGTGTGTTATAATTTGTGCGCTGTGGAAGCCTTTGATTCTCATAAGGTAGTCTATATCTTCGTTGAATCGGTTTTGAATTATAGTAATTGTATTGTCTTCCTTGCCTCGGATCTTGCACCTTTGGATTTGGTCTGATAGACGCAAATCTTGCTGGTGCCTTTTCTTTGGCTTGGTCAACATAACCAATCCCTTTTCTCAGATTTTGATTCACGTAAGAGACTCCTGTTTGAATCTTAGGTGCTTCAGTCTCATATACTGTGCTGGATTTAACAAATGTCATTTGTTTGACATGGTTCTTTACCAGCAACAGCTCAGATTCATCTTTGGTGCATTCTTTGGTGTCAAAGCCTATGCCGATGAAATCACCGACGTTTCTTTGAACCTCTTGTAATTCTTCCAAAGATGTTCTGGATTTTGTCCATGTTTTGAATATATGAGAAAGCTTAGCATTTTGTGTGCTAATTCTCTTATTTTCTTCATGGAGCTGATCATAGGAGATTTTCAGCTTATTCAGCTCGATCTTTAGATTATTGCACTCACCCTGCTCAGAGCAGCTTGGTTTATTGTGTTCATCTATTTGATTACTGGCTTTAGCTTTATTTTTCTCAAATGATTCAGCTAAGATCCTATAATCATTAGCCATGTCTTGCAGTGCGGACATGAGCTCTTCTCGTGTAAATTCATTTGAGTCAAGATCATATACCTCGTCTGTCTGACTCATCTCTTCGTCTGCCATAAGACATTGAATATCTTCTTCGCTTTCGCTGGAAGAATATTCAGAGCTTTCCGAGTCTGAGTCTGTCTGAGCCCATTTGCTGTTTCCCTCTTCAGCTACTAGGACTTTTTGGGATTTTCCATGATTCTTGCGGTCTTTGTAGTGCTTCTTCTTCCTATCATCACGATGCTTCTCTTTCCGTTCTTCTTTCTTCGGTCTGGTGCAATCTGCAATAAAATGTCCGGTCTTACCACAATTGTAGCAAGCCTGATCGTTAACAGCATCATCTTTTCTTGATTTATAATATGAGAGGGTTTGAAGTTCCTCTTATTCTTAGACATGAATTTACCGAATTTCTTGATAAATAATGACATAGCATCATTACTTATCTGTTCAGCGGATCGGTCTGATGTTGAGGCGGTCTGGTCTGGAATGGCTGCCAGGGCCTTGTTTGGTTGAGAGATGAATGGCTCTGCTTCACCTCTGCTTATCAGTTCAAACTCATAGGCCTTAAGATCTGCAAACAGATCATGAAGTTCAACCTTGTTAAGATCTTTTGATTCCCTCATGGCAATGGTCTTAACATCCCATTCCTTTGGCAGAGCTCTCATAACTTTCAGAGCGATCTCTCTGTTAGAATATTCCTTCCCCAGACCATTCAGTTCATTTATGATGCCAGTGACTCTTTTATCAAACTCATTTAGAGTTTCTCCACTCTTCATCTTTATGCCCTCAAATCTTTGAAGAGCAACAGTCAGCTTGTTTTCTTTGGTCTGGTAGTTGCCTTCGCATAGCTGTGCTATCTTCTCCCAAATTTCTTTGGCAGTAGAGCACATTTTGATTTTGCTGAACATGTTCTTGTCCAATGTCTTGAACAAGATGTCTTTGGCAACGTTGTCGAGATTTGCCTTCTTTCTTTCCTCATTCGTCCAGAGGGATCTATCTTTCTCTACCATTTGTGGTTCACCACCAGTAATGGCGACTGCTGTATTTATTTTTAGAATCTTCATTGGTCCATCAGTGATGACGAACCACATATCGTCATCCTGAGCTGCCAGATGAGCTTGCATTCTGATTCTCCAGTCATCATAGCCTTCTTTTGAGAACATAGGAATTTTGTTGAATGATGCCATCAGCTCGAGTGATTTAGTGCTGATTAAGATGACCTGCTCTGATACCACTTGTTAGGATCGGTCCGGAGTGTTTAGAGGGGGGGTGAATGAACACTCCTTGTAAAAATTAATCCCTTGTGATTTCTTTCGGATTAGTGAAAGAAATCTGTTTCTTAATCAACTCTTGTACAGAACAGACCACTGAAAGTATAAGTGCGGAACGGTCTGTTCTTTTATATGTAAGAACGGCTCGATGGCTAGTATGAAAGAACAAGTGCAGAAAGATAATACACAGGATATGTTTCTGGAAGTTCGAGGTGGTGTAATCCTTCTACGTCTCCCCTTCTTCCAATTAAGGAAGGTTTATACTAGAAGACTTTGATTTATACAATCATGTTGTACAAACCCGATTCAGGCTGGATTTACCTCACTACAAGTCTGAAACTCCTAGTCACTCGATCTGCTCAGACACACTCTGTCTGACAGTTACAATATGTTTCTCACTTCTATTTTTCAACACAGAATACACAAGATGCGCACAGTGATCCTAAATGATCAAATGTTACAAAGTAATCGTGCTTAAGAATAATTTCAGCTCGAGAGCTTCTGAGCTTGTAAGCTTGTACTGTTTTTGCTTTCTTGTGCGCTTTTCTATTGATCAGCGAGAGTCCTGTATATTCCTTTTGTTGCATCCTTTTATAGTTGTAAGTACTAACGACATTATTTCCCTTAATGTGCAACTTTGACTCTGCTTGAGCTCTGAGAAAGCTACAGTCTTCTTCTTCAGGACACTTGCCGTTATGGTTCATACTTTCGGCGACTGTCAGATAGGCTCTTCTTTGTCTTCTTACCTTTTATGGCAATCTTCAGTCTTTGGTCCTTTGTAGCATTAATTACGACATTAAATGCTACAATAAATAGCCGTTAATGATTCGGACTGAGGAGCCATTCTTTATGTATCCTTGACTGCTCTGATCTGATAAAGATTGAGATCGATCTGAAGTTTTGATAAAGTCAGTCTGAAATCCATCGATCCGGTCTGATATGCTTTGTCATCTTATCAGCTTGATTTGTTTTGGGCAATCGATCTGGTCAGTCTGATTTCACTCGATCCGGTCTGAAATGTTTTGTCATCTTTAAAATCTCATCGATAAGGTCCGGAACTAACACTGTTGCACCATAGTGTAGTATTTTGGCCATAACTTTTTCATACGATCTCCAAATTCAACGAATTAGCTGTCCATGCAAAGACAACAGAAAGTTCTACAACTTTTATATTGACCAAATTCCAAAATATTGTTCAAACATGACGAAAATCGAGAAGAAAGTAGTGACACATGTCTTGGATTCCGGTTTTTTCTCTTTTCTTCAACTTACTTCATTGTAGCTCGATTTCTTCACATTTTCCTACATATTACCAAATGTATGATTAGGAACCATAAACATCAAGTTAACCATTTAACCATTCCCAATCATTGAGAGTTAGATGCATAAAACATATCTATTTCTAGACAGATCACTAGTCAATGCGGACTTTAGACTAGTTTTAAAATCTAGAAAAATTAGACTCTCCAAAAATGGAGTTTTCATAGGAAAAGACTATATTGAAAAAAAACCTTTCAAAATGAATGTAATGACGGTTATTCGTCAATTTGAAAGCAATAAAATTAATGATTCTACTTATTTGATTGAGTTTTGTGATTTATGGCGATCATTTGGATCATGTGAATTATGGTTCACTTAACAAATCAGTGAAGTTAAATTTATCGCCTCAAATGAATGTTAACTTAAAACATAAGCGTGAGACTTGTGTGGATGCTAAGTTAACGAAACCGACATTTCATTCAATCGAAAGAACAAAAAGACTCAATTTTAATTGAGTAATCATCAATTGAAAATCTATTCCTCTATCGCCTTATTCCTAGTCGAATAGAAACTGACACTCAATTCAACCCTTATGAAAATATTAACCAGAACAACAGCAGTTAAGATCAATTCAATAATAGCTTCCAAAACTAGCAAGCAATGAATCTAAATAATATAAACACACGTGGTTTATATTAATATGTGTGTAGACTCGTTAAGTCATTGTAGCAAGCGCCAAAACAATGATATGAAAAATTCGACAAGACAATGTTGTCAAATAATTTCAAAATTAATGAGTGTGATAAGCGTGTATATATCAAAAACACACATAAAACATATGTTATAGTATACGTGTATGTTGATGATATGCTCATAGTGGGAAGCACTTTAGAAATCATCAACTCAACAAAGAAAATGTTGACCAAACATTTTCAAATGAAGGATATGGGTGAAGCAAATGTCATACTTGGAATTAAAGTTTCCAAGACATCCGAAGGACGAGTATTGATGCAATCTCATTATGTTGAGAAAATACTGGAGAATTTTCTCACAAATGACACATCGTCGGTGAAAACACCCTACGATCCGAATTACAATTAGTTAAAAAAAATGGTGATCCTGTCATGCAATTGGAATACTCAAGGATAATTGATAGTCTAATGTATCTCATGAACTTTACGCGTGCTGACACTGCATATGCTGTTGGTAAACTAAGTAGAGTCACAAAATTCCAAGTAATGGTCCATTGGAAGACATTGACAAGAGTACTTAAATATTTAAGACACACCTTAAGTAATGGATTGCACTATACAAGATATCATGTTGTGTTACAAGGATACAACGATGCGAATTGGATATCGGACGCAAACGATTCAAAGTCCACAAGTGGTTATGTGTTACCAGTGGAGGGGCAGCTGTGTCGTGTAAATCCACCAAGCAAACTTGTATTGATAGATCCACTATGGAATCTGAATTTGTGGCACTGGATAACGCGGGAGAAGAAGCCGGTGACTTATAAGTTTCTTGGAAGAAATTACTTGTTGGTTAAAACATGTGCCTGCAACTAAGATACATTGCAATAGTCAATCTGCTATAGGAAGGGTACATAGTATCATGCATAATGGTAAGTCTAGACATATACGTCGTAGACATAACACCATTAAACATTTGATCTCTAATGACATTATATACATTGACTACATGAAGTTAAATGATAATATTGCGAATCCGCTTACGAAAGGTTTGCCTAGAGATCAAATATATAGTTTATTGAGGGGAATGAGATTAAGACCCTATAATTAAAATCTCATAGTGGATACCCAACTTTGTTGACTGGAGATCCCAAGATCTAGTTTCAAAAGGGACAACTAATTATAAGATTGTATAAACACATCGGAGATCAATCTCCAACCCATTCCTAAGGTAAGGGGTCTAGCTCGCAAAAGGGGTACGAGGATAGGAAAATGTCTTTGATGATTCCTAAGACATGTTGATAATTATGTTGGAGTATAGCGGGATACTCTTCTAGGAGATCACCTACGTGAGTGCGAAATGTGGCCGCTTCAAAGACGGAAAGCACTTATGAAACCAAGTGTGGTCCATGACCAAAATGGACACAACCGTAAAAACCAATACTAATGTTAAAATTGTTATGGTGGGGGTTCAATTGTCTAGATTTACACCAACGACTAAATAGTTCAAAGCTATAAGTTCACTATTAAGTCAAGTAAATCCGATTAAATACTACTACGGAAGATTCAAAGCCGCAAACTATCTCTCCAGATGTCATAATAGTTCGTTAAAAGTTCTCATTTTCATACATACATTAATTTAGTTCATGCGGGGAATTGTTGGAAAATTTTGAAATAAATTAAAGAAAATAGAATTTTTTTAGTGATGCATGATCGATCGCGTGATTCCATGAGTTTGCATTTGTTGGAAACAAGGGCGCGATCGATCGCGCCCTGCGTCTTTTGACAGAATGATGTGTCCATCATGTTCGGGTGCGGTTTTTCATGATGTGGTACACCTGAATGGTGTCTTTTTGGACATATCTCTTGGTATACTATAAATATAACAACCCTTGCTTGATTTAAACATTAAATTTTGAAATTCACATCCCATTTTGAAGATCAAAATCTGAGCATTTTGTGCATCTTCATCATTGTTCTTGTTGAGTGTTTTTTAAAACCTTTGTGGCTTAAGAATTTGTGATTTGGTGTGCTCCTATCATAAATCATAGTTGTTGTATCTTGGGAGACAAATTGTCAATTGAACTGTTAGCACAGTAGCGGAACAATATTGTCTTAAGGACGTAGATTCCAAATCTTACATCGACATTCCTTCTAAAAACCATTGTTGTATATAAGTTACATTATAATGGAATAATAATATTTTTTTTTGTTCCCCCAAAACCTATAACTCTTTTACTCACAACCATTCTTACTTCAATTTAATCAACACCTAGAGGTTCACTATGGTGGTTTCCAACTTTCCTACCTCGAATGTGAACTTAATAATTCCATTTGACAAGTCATTGATTTCCATTTCATAATTTTACATGTCAAAATTATAGTTTGGGGGTTTTTGTCCTTCTTGCCTACTTACTTTTTTCAAACGATTTCGTATATCTTTAATACCAACTCAAGATAACTTAATTTATTGTGAGATGTTAGGTCAACTACTATTAATTTATATGATATTTATAATCCCTTGAACAAAGTCATGTTTAATAATTGAAATAGTCATTATTGATCTAATTATGACTCGTGGGTTCTCATTGGTGTTACACTATTCATAATGTTATTCAAAAATGCAGAAAATCGACTGTGTAAAATGATCCCAATTGTTAAACTACAATTTGCAACCAATTAAATTATATGCAAATACCTTATTATGATTAGTATAATCATCGTCGTCGGCATCTATAGCGACAAATAGTATGAGAAAATCTTAATGATTTCTTGTACAATGAAATGAAATACCAAAAAACACTATTGTCTTTTAATAATAAAAATAGTTACATTTAAGTTTTTTTTTTTAGAAAGAGAGAAATTTATAATTTCAGTAGAGGTGTCAAACGTGCCGTGTCGTGCCGACATTGTTTGGAAACGGATCGTGCCAATACGGCCAAATTCGATTTTTTTATTTATTTTATTTTTTGTATTTTTAAAAAAATATAATTTATATTAATTAAATTATTTAAATATTAGAATAGTAGAACAAAAAATAGCTTGATACAATATACATGAAAAATTCAAATTTATTGACTATGAATTGAATAACTATAAATTACATTGACATAACAAAGTAGCAAAATCACAAAATATTAATATAAAACATCAACTTTCTTCATTTTCGTCAGAAAGATACATCATGTCCTCATACACCTTGTAATCAGATATCGTCATCTCACCAAACTTTTAATAGAATACACATCCCTACGTTATTTGATTTCATTCTACTTCTTTTTCATCAACGACTCTTGTCACATGCACTAAAACAAGACTCCGATGGAATTGTGGATACCGGAGGGGTTAACAGATCACGTATTATGATGAAAAGCACTGGCCAAAGTTTAGCATTATCTTTCCACATTGCCAAAACATCTGTTTCTAATTCTTGTTCACTAAAATTAATTACTTGATTTAAGTATATTTAAAGCTTGGTAAATAAAGATGGAGTAGAAGAAGTCGAAGTAAAATCTTGTTTTCTTCTTACCATTGTCGACATAGACCTTTACTACTACCATCACTTTCTCTTATTGGAAATGATCTCGAATTATATAATGAAGCATATAAAGAAAACGAACTATATCAATGCGCTCTTTTTCTTGATTAACATTATCATAATTCATGTTGGTGTAATAAGATTCAATTATAATTTCTACACTATATAGTTTTAATATAGGATCCATATTGTGGCCAAACAATTCAAAAGATGAATAGTTTTCCAATATTTTTTTAAACTTATACTCCATTAGTTCAACAGCGTTTATAAATATAGGACTGCTTATATATAATGCAAAATATTTATTAATTTCATAAATTTTATTTAAAAAAAATTGAAGAAGTTGGAGAGTAACACCACGAAAATAATTTCGTAGAATCATAAAAAGGTTCCAACAAATTTAAAATATTAGAAAGCAATGTCCCAATCATTTTCATAAATATGAAATTATTCAAACATAATGTCATTAAAAAAAACAAAGTAATGACATCTTTATAAGGTAAACTTGCTTGCAAAATTAAATATGTTGAATTCCACCTAGTCTGAACATTATAAGAAAAATCTTTACAATTTTTATTGTGAGAAAGACATAAACTTTTAAAGTCTTGCTTTCTAGTAACTGAACCATTAAGAAATCTAAGAGTAGTTGTGGGACCCAACTCGGGACATATTACTTTATCCCTTATCTAATATCACATACAGTGCAATGTATCAATATGATATGCCATGTATCAAAGATCTTGTAATCAAGTAATTGTCAATAATGGAAAGTGACGATTTACTATTTCAGAGTGAATATCGTGGGCTAAAGAGGTGGCTCCCACCGGACAGTTCGATGTAGCATTTTTCCCCACATATTCAGATATGATCTGTATAATCATTCATTTACGAGCCAAGGTGAACCATTCTCCGGACCGTAAAATGGTGCGCATTTTTCAGATGAGGACTTACTTTCCGGGCCGAAGTCGTGTTGTCCAGTAGACTCAATATACAGGGCTCCAATCAGTCATTCACTCAGTTAAAAGAATCATTCAATCAAATGAATCGATCAGTAATTGATAACATTCAAGAATTAAATATGCAGATCAAAATGACCAATGGAACGAGATAATGTATAATATGATAAGTGCGATAATGAATAACAATTTAATGTAAATTTCAGGCCAAATGCAAATGGGCTATATAACAAGAACTTGTAGTAAACCTCACCTCACAACTTGATATCTTACTAGATGGGCTCGATCTTGAACTCAGTTACAAATTTATTTTCTATAAGCATAATATAAGTAATTTATAGTGATTAGTGACCCAAATGCATGGTTGAACATTCTTAAACATCATTTTTTGTACAAAACTTGTATGTGTAATTTTGAATAAGACTTTAAAAATTCATGATAATTCAACCATAAGTCAAAAAATCACGAAACTTCCAGAAATTCCTAAAATCAGTCAAGAAATGTTCGGCCGTCGGAAAATTCAATATCGGGGAGGCGCGTGTAATTCAAGGGCCGCCGTGTCGGTAAGTGGCGGAGCTCCGGCAGCCACGCACTGTTGAAACTTTTTATGGCGCGTTTGTATCGTCGTGATCTACAACTTTTGTTCAGAAACCATTTTGAAATTCCCAACCGATTTTGCCCATTATTTGAGTTTTCGAAATGATTAACTAGAGTGTTTCGGTCGCCGGAAATCAAAACGTACGACCATATTTTGGGCAATCGACCGACATCCCATAACCTTTACACATTTTGAACAACTTTCATTTTATAGACAAGACCAAAATCAGTTTATAAATTGAAGAAATGAAGGCATGAACATACTACCTCAAAACAGATTTATGGGTTGGATTTCAGCTCATGTTCTTCACGGGTTTTCAAAATTTCTGGGTTATTTGTCTTCAATTTTGTTACACCTCTAAAAATATATGTTTTCTGGGTTGATAAGGTAGGCTGCGTGAAAATCTTAGACTTTTGGACAATGTTTGATAATTTTTCTGATTTTTGCTCTATTTTTGCCTAATTTCTACTCTATTCCTACATTATTTTCTACCCCATTTGCATGAAAATACTACTTGAATATGATGGTTTGGGGTGTTATAGGGGTTGTGTGCATGAATTAGGGTATTAAAGTATGGATAAGTTTTGGAGTAAGTTTTGCCAAATATTAAGTTTTAAAATTAAATAAAAAATGATAATTTATTATTTTTATTTTTATTTTTATTATATATATATATACATATATATTTAAAAATATTGGTATTACAGTAGTTTTTATTTTTTTCTAAAAGACTCTCGAGAGGTTTCAACCCATCGTGCATGCACAAATTTAAAATAAGACATGCGCAACGAATATGAAAAAAGATCACCATTTTTAATTAGTCTCAAAAAAGTTTTAAATAAGCAATTGCGACGTTATTATTAGATGCTTTATAAAAAGAAATAGAAAATATTTTACTATTAATATTAAATTCATTAGTTAATTGCATAATCATTAGAAATAACTCCACTCGTATGATGTCAATCAATTTTGCAGTACCTAAATTCTTTTATGTAACATTTAATTATCGTCAATCCAATGTCATGTAACACATATATATGATGCATTGTCAATATAAGTTGTCCAAATATCACTAGTTAGTGCTACTTTTGAAGAACGAAATTAAATTTGCTTTATATTCATTAAAAAATTATGAATGCATCCGATTTACTAGTATTTCTTGAAAACCTTTTATGTTGAGCTTTCGAACCTAAATGAATATAATTAGTGAATTTCGCATTTGTCCCCCATTGAAAAAGGTTTCTCCACACATACTATATATTTAGCTAATTCTCTCATATTTCTTTCAACCGAGTAACTGAAAAACCCTAAATTCAAACTTCTACTACCACGGCAATGAAATTGGGAAAGAGTAGTTTGGGTACCATCATTAGGTTATCTATGATGCTTAGTCATATGCCTAAGTAAATGACATGTCCCACCCGAAGAAAATATGCATAATTTTTTTACACTTTTTACAAACTACTCTTATGCATTTTCCCTCAACATTTTTTACAACAAATAATTGACACACATTACTGGTTCTTTTTTTAGAAGTTTTTCTAGTTGATGATTCAAGATTTGGTGTACTTTCTTCTTTATTTTGATATTGATCAATTTTATCATCATAATTCACAGTATAAGATGAATCGATCATTATGTAAATGCAACGTTATGCAAAAAATCTTATAAAATAACAAAAATAAAGGTTACCAAATATTTTGCCGTGTGCCTTGTATTGCAAAATATTTAGAGACGAACTTCTTTCGTCTTGCTTACAAATTGATAATTGAGATCTTAGAGAATTGAGAGCTTAGATATTGAGAAATCAAATTGTGAAGATAACATGTGGCCAACACTATTTATAACAACCTAAATTAATTTTAAAAAAACGGTCATATTTTTTTACCTTTAAGCATTGTCGATCGATCGACAATGCATGTGCCGATCGATCGGCAATGCATGTAACGATAAAAAAAATATGATTGTTGGCTTTGTCGGTCTATCGGCACATGCATTATCGATCGATCGGCAATTTTCCATTTTTTTAACTTCTCACGACTTTCATCGATCGATATGCTACCATTTGTTGATTGATCGTCGGAATTTTAATAAAAATAATGGCAGTCACTGAAGCATCATCGGGCGTGTCAGCACGACCCATGACATGTCGTGCCCGTGACATTTTTTTTTTTTTTTGCATAATTTAGTATACGCTACATTTTCAGTGTACATGCTAAAGGAACTATTTTTGGTATGTAATGATTCCAAACATATGTGTTGGAATGTCTGAATAAAGCTCCGCTCCCAGCAATTCTTCTATGCGCTTGTAGACAGGTAACCTGCACTGTTTATGGCATAACAAACATTACTCATCGACATCCACGCGATGTAACCCCTCATGTCCACCTGATGTTTAGTGCGGTTGCACTGCTACTGTATAACGAAATAAAGTTGCGTATCTGCTATCAGCTATTGATTTTAGCAAAGTGGCAAGTGTTTGATCCCCACAATTGATATCAGAGAGAGATCATGAGTTTAAGCCATTCATGAAGTAATTTATGGGGATTCCACTTGCGGAATGTTGGGAGTATCTGAATAAAATTCCCAGCAAGTATTTAATGCATTCGTAGACGGGTAGCTCTATACTATCTATAACTTAGTCTGACTTATCGGCACTTACGTGGTGCAACCATTCATGTGGTTTTGCACTACCACAGTATAAGAAAACAAAACTATGCATCTGCTATCGGTTATAATTTTTAGCAAAATGATAAACTTTAGATACTAACAACGTCTAATTTTGTAATAATCTTTATCTTAATATGTAATTTGAGTTATAGCGTATACACTGAACTACTAAATTTTAAATTATTGTATCCACCCGTGGCAAGTTTTAAAATAGTATAATTGTTCATATAAAATTCATTATTTAGTAGTAAATTCTTTTTTAAACTAAAATATATATTATTCAAGTTTTTTGCCCACTAAAAATATTATTTAAGCTTTTGCCCCGGCAGAAAATTTTTAAATTTTTAAAATTGTATAATTTTATCTTCTTTTTTTTTTTTTTTGTAGCAAAGCATCATGCAATGAAATATTGTCATTATATGGTAAGATAAATCCCTAATGGTGTGTTTGAATTGATGGATGTGCTTAGTAGTCTTGGGATAATTTTTTTATCCCATGTTTGGTCTGATGTATTAAAAAAAATTATCATATCATATATATCTCATTCTAATCTCACTTTGCAACAAAATGTCATAAATACACATTCCCACCTTTTTCTATTATATATAATAATAGTCATAATATATACACATATACATATACATATGTATATATATAATAACTAATATATTATTACATTAAGAGGGTATTTTAGTCATTATACAAAACAATAATCATTATCAACCATCTTATCTTCAAATTAAAAAAAAACATATAACTTATCACACATTATTTAACAATTATTTAATAACTTTTTAATTTTTACATTACTTATCAAATTCATCATTTCAAACTGTACTTAAGGCTAACCTTATGTGTGTTATTCCTTGCTAGCATATGGACACAACCTCAATATTAGATCCAATGGCTAAGAATTGATTTGGGTATGTAGGATCCACACATATATGTGGACCTCATATACCCAAATCAATTCTTGATCATTAGATCTATTGTTAGGATAGTGCTCATATGCTAGCATCTCATTTCCCACCCTTAGGTATTAATTCAAAGTAAATGAGAGAACAAAATACGGAATATTCCGGTAGAATAAACTGACGGCTATTCTCCTGGCCTCCGTTTGACCAATTATGTTATACTCAGATTTAGGGAGTATTATATTAGTTAATAAAGTATTATTCAGTCAATTTTTTATTTTTCTAAAAAAATAATTTAAAACCAAAATTCGAAAGTCAGAAAATGTGGTTTTAAATTTGCGCCTCAAATCTTACATGAAAATTTAAAAACATTATATAACAATACGAAATGATGTCGAAAGAATATATGAATAATTTTTTTGTCCGAAAAGCATATCGTACTAAATTTTCGTTCCAAAAAAACCCAACATGTCAAAATTTAAATTATTAAATTTATATCAAATTTAATAAAAAATAACTCTCAAATCAAAATTGTCATTTTAGTTGTAATTCAATTTTTGTTTTTACATCAAAAGATACATGTCTATGGCAGGTACGCTTTTTATATTTATAAGTATATATACACATACATTATATTTTCAAAGTTTAAAAAATGTCTAATTAATTATATATCTAAATTAAGTTGTTAAAAATTTCAAAAGCTTAAATATAGCTTAAAGAAATTGGTTATTTTCAAACTACAATATTTTCGAACCAAGATATTATTCACAACATAGTTTTAGATTTTGAGCAAATGAACTTTTTGATATGAAATTTGAGGTTTATTGACAACGAGCCCCGTAGTTTTTCAAATAAGTAGATTACACTCATATGATTTGAACATAGGCAGTTTACACACTGTGATTTTCAAATAGACAGTTTACCTCATATGATTTGAAATATGCAGTTTACTCCCATTGGTTTGTAAAAATATGCAGTTTACCTCAATGTAGTTTGTGAATATGTGTAAAACACTATTTCTTTCTATGCTATTTTTTGCAAAATACAAGCGGCAAAGTGTTTGTTTTGAAAACTACAAATGGTAGAGTGCCTCATATTATAGACAGTGTCACTAGCTCCATCTAAAACACTCTAGAAACTTTATTTAATGAATTTTTAGAATATTAAAATTCCAGAACAAAACTTTTTGAATATTTTCCATAATAATAATAATAATAATAATATATTATTATTAATAATAATAAATGAATGGTGATGAAGATTCAAAGTGGTGCCCCGCCTACACTGTGCTAATTTACTACTTTTCTAGCGAAGGGGGTTTGTGGACTTTAGGCCTTTTATTAAATGAGTCCAAAGTGGACCATTGAAAAAAAGGCTGCACTCACATGGTTCATTTCATGTAGACAATCCCCCACCCCACCCCCACCCCTACCCCTGCTTCCACACACTTTCCTCTTGTTTTGTCTTATGGCAATGTCACCCACAAAAAAATTATATTATATTTTCAATTATTAAATTAATATGTGAAATATGATGTTCCTTGCAAGATAAGGTTTGAGCTTCCACTAGTAGTAATTCAATTAATGAATATGAGTTTTGAATAAAATAGTGTCTATTTCACATCAAATTAAGATAATAGTCAGAATTATTCAAATCCAGTTGACATTAGAGAGGCTATATAAATTTTTTTATCCTACGAAAACCCTAAAACTGAGTAAAAAATTCTTACGCCGATTTGAAAACATAAAATTGGAATTTGTCAAAGGCAAAATGTTTCTTTTACACCTTCAGAAATAAGCTGGGTTTGACAATAGAGAGGCCGTATAATTTTATTCTGCTACGAAAACTCTAAAATCGAGTAAAAAATTCTTACGTACAAGTAATACTGATAACGATAAACCAGTGAATCAACTTGTGATAGCTCAACTCGGCCCATTTGTTGCGAAGTCTACGGATGCACATCCAAACCCAATGGGTGTAAATAGTTCAAGAACAAAAGCTATCGAAACTCAAATTTATTGGATTCAGTTGGGTGGAATGAACACCCACAATATTGATCCCATCAAACCCAACGTTGACCCAATTGCGATTCGTCCTTGCTAAAAGTGTTCAAAAGTCGAACTAAACTTTATTCAATTTTATATATTTTGGATCCTTCGAATTTTTTTAAGCCTTTAGAGAGAAAAAATACTTCAATTCAGATGAAAAAGACTTGAACCAAACCTAGAACCAGTATAACTTAGAAAACATATGAAGATGCCTATCTACGAACTAGGCACGTTAAATAGGTAGTCAAACGCTACTTTTGTCTAATATTATTTATCCAAGATGTATAAAATGCAACGTTTTGAATTTTGAACACATACAGTTTATATATTAAACATGTTAACTTATACGCTGTATTGTTAAATGTTATGAATATTGCACGTATATTGACATCTATTTATTTAGTCTAAATAGACAATTTAACTTATATCTTAAAATAATTAAAATATTTAATTTGAGAGATAACTTAAAAGTTAAATTCATCATACAAATAGATGTATCACGAATCTTGTTTAGTTTATTTATCAATAATTCATATGTATTGCTTTGTGTTTATTATAAATTTGATTTGGTTCGATAATTTGGTTCAGCCTAATTGGAGTGAAAAAAGTCATTGTCCCTTTGGACGGACTCGTTATCGAGTCAGTAAAGTGGCCCAAAATCTTTGAAAAAATCTCCCCAACCGGCCCCTAACAAAACAAAAACTTATGGGCATTCGAGCCGGTCCAATTGGAAAAACATTTTTCAGCACAGTCCAAATAAAAAATTGTTTTCAAATAAGTCCAATTTTAAATAAAATTACCAAAATAGTATACAGTTAAACGTCGATAAATTAATGTGGGATAAAGTAATAACCTCCTTCTTATGCTCACAAATTGCACTCTTCATATTGTCGGTTAAAGTTGATTTCTTTACACATTTCAAATTATGAGAAGTCATTGGAGGGAAAAATAATGTGTACTGTACTTGAAATATATATTCTACCTTTTATAGCTAAAAGCTAAACCATTTCACATTTAATTTAAAAGAAAGTATGCACATAAAATTAGTTTTCAATGCATAAGTTTCACCATAAAAAAATGAACTTATCTAGATTCAAGTAATACTTTGATATCTTTTAATTTTTCTTACAACATACAATGTATTCATTTTACAATGAAAAATTATCTATAAAATAATAAATATTGATTTTCCGAATGCATTTATCGAGATTTTACATGCATCGCTTGAGTGAAAATACATGCACCGCTGCGCTTTAGAAAAATACATGCACCGCTTGAGTCTACCAGTGCAAATATATCACATTTACTCTATATGTGCATCGTTTGAGTCGCATACACCGATAGACTCATGCGTTGCATGCATATTACATTTACATGCACATCATGAATCACATGCATTGCATGAGGCTAGCTGTGCACGTAAATTACGTGCACCGCTGAATGTTGTAATGAATTCTCTCAAAGTGTATCTAAGGAATCAAGATAACAATGGCTACAAAACAAGTATTATGTTGAGGCGAGATTTGTAATTTCCGTTCTTAAGACAATATTGCTCCGCTATGGTGCTAACGGTTTGCTATGGCAATTTGTCTCCCAAGATACAACGACTATGACTTGTGATAGGAGCACTCCAAATCACAAGTCCTCAAACCACAAAGGTTCAAAGCACTCAACTAGAAGAAAAAATGATGAACAACAAAATGCTCTCTATTTTCTCACTTATTGTCTGAATGAATTTCAAAAATCTTCTTTTGAAACTAGTGGGTTCTTTTGAAACTAGTGGGGATGTGTTGTATATATAATGAACAAAAAACAAGTCCGAATGGACACCATTTGGAGGCATTATATGGCAAAGAATCGCACCCTAAACGTGAATGAACATACCATTTCACAAAAAAGATACAATGCTCGATCGATCGAGCAAGGAGCTCGACCGATCGAGCTACTGTTCACGAAGGCAACAACTTTTCTGGTCAGCTCGATCGAGCAAGCATGTTAAATTATTTTAATTCATTACCTTTTTCAACAATCTCCCAAATGAATTAAATTAATGCGCGTATGCAATTGAGTGCTTTGACAAACTATTATGGCATCGGAGAGAGATAGCTTGCGGCTTTAAATCTTCCGTAGTAGTATTCAATCGTATTTACTTGACTTAATAGTGAATTTATAGTATTGAACTATTTAGTCGTTGGTGTAAACCAAGACAATTGAACCCACACCATAACAATTCTAACATCCGTATTGATTTCTTACGGTTGTGTCCGTTTCGGCCATGGACCAAGCTTGGTTTCATAAGTGCTCTTCATTCTTTGAAGCGGCCACACTTCGCTTTTACGTAGGTGATCTTGTTGCGCCTTAAAACGCTACAACTCTCATTCCTCTATTTTAAATAAAATTATCGTTTTTGTTTTGATGATTACAAAACCTATACATTTTGTACTAATGGTTTTTATTGAGTATGCAGCATAAATTATGATCAAATTTGAAGATTGTAATAGTATTGAAATGCCAAAGAAAAATTGTCTTTTGGAAGACACGGATCGCCCCAGGCGATGAGTGCCATCGCCCCAGGCGATGGGTGCCAGGTGAGGATCGCCACGCACATCGACAGAGGCGATGGCTAGGCGAGCATGCGGGGCAGATCGCCCCAGGCGATGGTGACCATCGCCTGAGGCGATGGCAGCCAAAGGGACTTCGCCCCCGCACATCGACTGAAGCGACGCCGAGGCAATGCGCGGGCACGCGCGCGGGGAGTTCGCCCGAGGCGATGGCATGAACGCCTGAGGCGATGGTCTGGATCGCCTGAGGCGATGTGGTGTTCGTTTGAGGCGATGCAAAATTTGGACATGCTGAAGCTACGGCCTTAATTTTTGCTCTTGATCGCCTGAGGCGATCCACCGATCGCCTGAGGCGATCTGAGGATTTTTTGTCCGTTGGAACGCGGCGATAGGTGATCGCCCGAGGCGATGTCCGAGGCGATCGATGAGTGATTTCAGCCTTATGAGTAGCAACGGCTAGTAGGATCCTTGGAGGCCTTCTACACTATAAATATGGGTGTTTTGGATCATTTTGAAGTTAAGAAACAAGAGTATAAACTACAAGAAAGTTGTGTGCAATCAAAATCATTCTAGCATTGCAAACTTCATACATTTATATTGTATTGGAGTTTGTAATTTACTTCTTGTGTGTGATCTTTTGATTCTTGTTGTTGGTACACCGTGAAGGTGTGATTTGATTATTGTAAAGGTCCTCCAACACCGACGCAAGTTGGAAAATTGTATAAGTCGCCAATAAGTGAAGTTGGTGCAAGATTGTGGCTATCCTTGGAGCCCTTAAGGCCAAGAAGAAGTTGTTCTAGTGGATCCTCGGTTGGACGTTTTCTAGCCGGGAAGAGGAGACGTAGGCGATTCATCGCCGAACTTCTATAACAAATTCTTGTCTCATTTTATTACTTTATTTCCATTAAGCATTTATTTATTTTGTTCTTTCTATTTATCGATTGACTAAAGGCTTCCGCAAGCGAAAAATTATTTTATTTTTACAAACTCATCTTAAAAGGCTAAAGTAGCCAAGGAACCTCATTCACCCCCCCTCTTAGGTTCCAACAAGTGGTATCAGAGCCATTTGATTTTTGTTTTAAATCAAAAATTTTAAATGGCTAATCTAGCAAATGAGTTTGCTCAAGGTCAATCGACAAATCGCCCTCCGCTTTTCACGGGTGATAACTACGGTTATTGGAAGAATAGAATTTCTCTATACATCCAATCCGTAGATTATGATCTATGGAAAATCATAGTGAAAGGTCCACATATTCCTTTAAAGGAAGTTGGGGGAATTAGTGTTCCCAAAGAAATGGACGATTTCACTAGAGCGGATATGATATTAATTTCACAAAATGCTAAAGCGATTAATATTTTGCATTGTGCCTTAGATATGAAGGAGTACAACCGGATCTCGATGTGCTCAACCGCAAAGGAAATTTGGGACAAATTGCAAATTTGTCATGAGGGCACTAATCAAGTGAAGGAGACCAAGATTGATCTATTGCAACTCAAGTATGAAACTTTTGAGATGGAGTCCGGAGAAAACATTGATTCAATGTTTAGAAGGCTAACTCAAATCATCAATGAGCTTGCCCAACTTGGAGAGAAGTATCCTCCAAAACAAATATGGAGAAGAGCACTTAGAGCCCTACCACAAGAATGGGATGCCAAGAGGACGGCCATCATTGAATCTAACAAAGGAGATAGTGCATCATATGATATTGATGAACTTCATGGTACCTTGGTTACCCATGAGCTTGAGATGTCAACCCGGAAGGAAATGAAGAAGGATGAAGAAAAAGCAAAAGGCAAGGGGATTGCCTTGGTTGGAAAGAAAGCACAATCCGATGACGAAGATGATGAGGAAATGGCATTGTTCACAAGGAAGTTCAAGAAGTTCTACCGGAAATACAACAAGCCAAAGACCTCCGAATCCAACAAGAATTCTACTAAACGAGAGGTAACTTGTTATAATTGTCAACAAAATGGTCATTATGCTAATGAATGTCCAAGTAGAAAGAAGGCGGATAAGGGAAAGAAGAAAGCTTTAATGGCCACATGGAGTGATAGTGACTCCGATGAAGAAGTAGCAAACCTTTGTCTAATGGCTCTTGAAGATGAAGATGAAGATGATGAGGTACCATCTTATGATGAATTATTAGATGCTTATAATGAAATTATTGATGTTCTTGGTAAATCTAAAAAGAGTAATAAATTGTTAAAGTTGGACTTGGCTAAAAAGGAAGAAGAAAATGTTACTTTGAAAAATGAACTACTTGATTTAAAGAAATCTTTTGGGAAGTTTAATGATAGTGGTGTAATGCTTCATGAATTGCTTGGCTTGCAAAGATGTAGCTTTGATAAAGCCGGATTAGGCTTCTCAAGCAAGTCAAAAACATTTTCAAGCTTGTTAGCCAAAGCCAAGCATAATCCCCCTACTTGCACCTATTGTTGTAAGGTTGGTCATGTTAGAAATAAATGTAGATTTTTCAAAAATCAATACCAACCAAACAAGAGGTGGAAGTGGATTCCTAAATCCCCCATTGTTACTAACCAACATGGACCCAAAGAACAATTGGGTACCAAAGGTCCAAATATTAAAAATTTGTTTTGTAGGGAGGAACAAGTAAGAGGTCCAATTCTTGGTATCTCGATAGTGGATTCTCAAGACATATGACGGGTGACAAGAACTTGTTCTTGTCACTAAAAGCTAAAAGTGGAGGAAGTGTCACCTTTGGAGACAATAGCAAAGGAATCATTGAAGGCATTGGCTCAATTGGTAACTCTAACTCTACTATTATTGATGATGTACTTTATGTCAAAGGACTCAAGCATAACCTTCTTAGCATAAGTCAATTATGTGATAAAGGTTATGAAGTCTCATTTGCATCACTTCATTGCACCGTATCATACACTCATGACAAATCCATTAAATTCATTGGTTATAGAAGTGAGAATGTGTACAAGGTTGATTTGGATAATCTTTCTTCTCAAAATGTAAAATGCCTTGTAACATTGAATGATAACAAAAATGTGTTATGGCATAGACGACTTGGTCATGTTGGATTGAGCACCATTGGTAAGATTCAAAAACTTGATCTTGTTGTTGGATTGCCTAACCTTGATTTACAAGTTGATTCTATTTGTGATGCTTGTCAACTAGGAAAGCATACTAGAGAATCTTTCAAAAATAAAAATGTTATCTCCACTTCTATGCCACTTGAATTGCTTCATTTAGACTTGTGTGGTCCTTCAAGAACAACTAGTCTAGGTGGAAAATCTTATGCATTTGTCATTGTGGATGATTTCTCTAGATTCACTTGGACATTGTTCTTAGCCCATAAAAGTGATGCCTTTGAGAATTTCAAAATATTTGCAAAAAGAGTTGAGAATGAGAAAACTCTTTCAATAAAGAGTATCCGTAGTGACCACGGAACCGAATTTGAGAATGAAAATTTTATAAACTTTTGTGATGACAAAGGCATTGGTCACAACTTTACTTGTCCTAGGACACCTCAACAAAATGGTGTTGTTGAAAGGAAGAATAGGACATTAGTGGAAATTGCACGTACTATGCTATGTGAATATTCACTTCCAAAATATTTTTGGGCCGAGGCAATGAGCACCGCATGTTATATCATTAATCGTTCATCAATAAGGCCAATTCTCAAGAAAACTCCATATGAATTATGGAGGGGGAGAAAGCCTAACATTTCTTACTTCAAGGCTTTTGGTTCAAAGTGCTTCATTCACAACAATGGTAAGGATAACCTTGGTAAGTTTGATGATAAATCGGATGAAGGTATATTTCTTGGTTATTCTAATACTAGTAAAGCATATAGAGTATTTAATAAACGTAATCTTATTGTTGAGGAATCTATTCATGTTATATTTGATGAGACTAACACTCGAATATCAAGAATTTCCATGGATGGTGATGATGAAGAATTACTTGAGCAAAGGAGAGAGTCAACCACCCTTGAGAACTTTAGTGGTGATAAAGAAGAACAAAGAGTGGAGTCAAGTAATTCCAAAGAGGATGGAGAACTTCCAAAGGATTGGAAAACCACCAAGGATCATCCCATGGATCTCATAATCGGTAGTCCATCAAAAGGGGTAAAAACTCGATCCTCATATATCAATATTTGTAATCATCTTGCTTTCATTTCTCACATAGAGCCTAAGGACATTAATGATGCATTGCTTGATGATTCTTGGATCTTGGCTATGCAAGAGGAACTAAATCAATTCACAAGAAATAAAGTTTGGAATCTTGTACCTAGGCCTTCGAACAACACCATAATTGGAACAAAATGAGTATTTAGAAATAAAATGGATGAACATGGGACGATTATTCGAAACAAGGCTAGGTTGGTAGCTAAAGGATATCGCCAAGAAGAGGGCATAGATTTTGATGAAACTTATGCACCCGTTGCTCGCTTAGAATCTATTCGCATGTTTCTTGCTTTTGCTTGCTTTAAAGATTTTAAGCTCTTTCAAATGGATGTCAAGAGTGCCTTCTTGAATGGTGATTTGAAAGAAGAGGTGTATGTTGATCAACGACCCGGCTTTGAGGATCCACATTTTCCCGACCATGTTTTTAAACTTGATAAAGCTTTGTATGGTTTGAAACAAGCTCCTAGAGCTTGGTATGAAAAACTATCTTCATTCTTAACCAAGAATGGCTTTACAAGAGGAAAAGTGGATATCACTTTGTTTACCTTAATTAAGGGAAATGATTTACTTATTGTTCAAATATATGTTGATGATATCATATTTGGTGCTACTAATGAATCTTTGTGCAAGGAGTTTTCTAAATTGATGCAAGACAATTTTGAAATGAGCATGATGGGAGAACTCAACTACTTTCTTGGATTGCAAATCAAACAATGCAAAGATGGAATCTTTATAAGCCAAGGAAAGTATGTCAAAGATATGCTAAAGAAATTTGGAATGGATAATACTAAAAGTGCATCAACACCAATTAGCTCATCAACCAAGCTTGACAAGGATGAACAAGGTAAACCAATTTGTCAAAAGCTTTATAGGAGTATGATTGGCTCTTTGCTTTATTTAACGGCTAGTAGGCCGGATATTATGTTTAGTGTTTGTTTATGTTCTAGATTTCAATCATCCCCAAAAGAATCACACTTGTTCGCCTTAAAACGCATTTTTAAATATCTTACAAAAACTCCAAATCTCGGCTTGTGGTATTCTAGAAACTCTTTCTTTGATTTGAAAGCTTACTCCGATGCCGATTTTGGAGGCTATAAGGTGGATAGGAAAAGCACTAGTGGTACTTGTTTCTTTCTCGGTAATAGCTTGGTATCTTGGTTTTCCAAAAAGCAAAATTGTGTTGCACTCTCAACAACCGAAGCCGAATATATGGCCGCCGGAAATTGTTGTGCACAAATCTTGTGGATGAAAAGCCAATTACTTGACTATGGGCTAGAATTTCAAAAGTTCCAATTTTTTGTGATAACACTAGCACCATATGTTTATCTAAAAATCCAATTCAACATTCTCGGACTAAGCATATCGATATAAGGCACCATTTCATTCGTGACCATATCGAGCAAAATGATGTTGAATTATTTTATGTTAATACCAAGGATCAAATTGCCGATATTTTCACAAAACCACTAGACGAAAACACTTTTATTTTTCTTCGTGGTGAATTGGGTATGATTGAACTTTGAGCATGTTTGCATACCTTAACAAATGATATCATATTTAGGGGGAGCTCTCTACTTCATCATTTGCATAGAGCAATTGTGAAATTCATTTACATAAATTAATTATGTTAAATGAATTTTATAGCTCAAAATTTAATTTCAAAAGTGCATCTTGAAATCGCCTTTCAAAGTCACAAATTGTGAATTATTGTGTTTTTGAGATTATGTGATTTTTTTTTTGTTGTTAGATGGTTTAATGTTAGTTAGAATTATCAAAAAAAAATTTTTGGTCCAAAAATTAGCTCAAAATGTTGCCAAACCATCGCCTCAACATTCTGTGCGAAGTGCTCGTCCGTGGCTCGCATCGCCTCAAACGATCGCAAGCATCGCCTCGGGCGTGGCTCGCATCGCCTCAAGCCATCGCAAGCCTCGCCTCAGGCGTTATCGATCGCCTCAGGCGTTCTCCAGATCGCCTCAGGCGATCTCGATTTTTAAAGTCAGAAGGCTACGGCTTTTGCTCATTTTTTCAGCAACAATTCGTGTTTTTCACCCATAATTCGAGCTTTCTTCATCATTGTTATAATCGATCATCCTAAGCCTTTCCAAACCATCAATTTCACTTTCCAAACACCAAATCTTCCAATTCGAAATTTTTGCAAACCCTAACCCCATTTCTCAAAATCGAAACTTTACCTCAATTCCCTTAAATTTCTTGCAATATGTCTCGAAGCAACCGAGAAGAAGGAGAATCAAGCCGGAGGAGACGCTCTAATCGCTCCAATAGGAATTATACGGGTCCTCCACTTGATGGTAAGCCTATTCCGGAAGATTATCTTACTCGCAAATTAATTCCGGGTTATGTCTTTGATTTCGATTTCCTTAGGACTTCCCAGCTCCCAATTCTTGATTGGATTCAATTCCAACAATGGGAAAATTTTTTCAAACCCCCTAGAAAGAACGATTTTTTGTATCCATCCATGATTCATTCTTTCTATGCCAATCTTGAACTGTTTGAGGGTGATGGTGAGTTAACTATCAAAACCATCGTTTGCAATCGTCCAATTGAATTCAATAGCACTGAATTAGGACATATTCTTCGCATTCCTTCGGAGGGTCCAGCTAAATTTGCTCTAGCTACTTGGCCCAATGATGGGGTATGTGATCCTGCCCAAGCCTTGTATCTCATATTTGGCGGAACCCCTCAATGTCCAAACCAATCCTTTCTTGTGAATTCTATCCCTACAAACTACCAAATCCTTCACGAGATTGTGATCACCTCGATGATCCCTCGGGATGGTGATCGTCTTAGGTTGAAATTCTCTGATGTATACTTGATGTATTACATCATTACAATGACCCCCTTCAACCTACCTAGATTCATTGTCCAAATCTTTAGGAACACCGCCCATAATCCTAAAAAGGTTATTCTCCCATTCGGTCGTGTCCTAACAAAGATTTTTCTTCATTTCAACCTTCCTTTCGATGACAATGAGAAACTCCCTATCAAGTCCAAGGACACCTTCAATATAAGGTGTTTTTTGTTTAACAAAATTTCTTGGAATCCTTTCACTTCATGTTGGGTTAATGATCCGGGGAACCTATTTTCTGCCTTCAATCCTAAAGATCACCCCTCATTACCCATTGATAGGATGACTAGTGCCCAAAGGGTTCATTTTCCTTTCTTGATTGAACCAAATCTTGATGAGCCACCCATTCAGCATCAATCTCCATCTACCTTTGATGTGATGAATATTGGGGCGGATATTCCAGCTCCTGATAGTCATCAACCTTCTTCTTCTTTTGAGTTCAATCAAGACGCTTTTGCTTTCTTTACTTCGCAATTCCAAAGCCTTCGTGAGGATATGAACTCACAATTTCAATCATTGAGAGTCGACATGAATTCTCAATTCCATTCCCTTCGAGATGATGTTGCGTCTCTTCGAGCTTACCAAGACTCCTCGAGAGAAGATTTGTCGTATTTACGACATGAAGTGGACGCTCTTCGTTCTCAGTTTTCCAGTGCTCACATGGATGATGATACTACTCACGGGAATGATGGTGATGGTGATGGTGGCTTGGATTGAGTTGTCTTTGTTTTAGTTTTTTTTAGATTTTATCCTTTTGTAATTATTTGTAAGGATTAAATGGTTTAATTGATGTTGAAATTAGTTTATTATGTATGTTGATGGATTATTAAGTTGTTATTGGATTTTGAGTTGATTGTTATTACTTGACTGGATTTATGGTTTATTCAATTTTTAAAGGGAAATATGTCCAATTTTCTTAAAAATCCTTTACCCTTTTTTATTCTCACAAAAAGGGGGAGAATGGTTATGTAAACTTGGTGTAAACTTAATTGATGAAATGCTATTTGCACCTAATTGTTTTTACAACTTGTGACACATTTTGTAAAGGTGATAAAAATGCACATTGAAACATTGTTTATCATTGCATTCATTAAGGGGGAGTTTAAACTCTCTATGCATTGCATTGTTATAAGTCTTATTTTCTTTCAAGTTTACCGGGTTTTGTGATCATCAAAAAGGGGGAGATTGTTGCGCCTTAAAACGCTACAACTCTCATTCCTCTATTTTAAATAAAATTATCGTTTTTGTTTTGATGATTACAAAACCTATACATTTTGTACTAATGGTTTTTATTGAGTATCAGCATAAATTATGATCAAATTTGAAGATTGTAATAATATTGAAATGCCAAAGAAAAATTGTCTTTTGGAAGACACGGATCGCCCCAGGCGATGGGTGCCAGGCGAGGATCGCCACGCACATCGACAGAGGCGATGGCTAGGCGAGCATGCGGGGCAGATCGCCCTAGGCGATGGCAGCCAAAGGGACTTCGCCCCCGCACATCGACTGAAGCGACGCCGAGGCAATGCGCGGGCACGCGCGCGGGGAGTTCGCCCGAGGCGATGGCATGAACGCCTGAGGCGATGGTCTGGATCGCCTGAGGCGATGTGGTGTTCGTTTGAGGCGATGCAAAATTTGGACATGCTGAAGCTACGGCCTTAATTTTTGCTCTTGATCGCCGGAGGCGATCCACCGATCGCCTGAGGCGATCTGAGGATTTTTTGTCCGTTGGAACGCGGCGATAGGTGATCGCCCGAGGCGATGTCCGAGGCGATCGAGGAGTGATTTCAGCCTTATGAGTAGCAACGGCTAGTAGGATCCTTGGAGGCCTTCTACACTATAAATATGGGTGTTTTGGATCATTTTGAAGTTAAGAAACAAGAGTATAAACTACAAGAAAGTTGTGTGCAATCAAAATCATTCTAGTATTGCAAACTTCATACATTTATATTGTATTGGAGTTTGTAATTTACTTCTTGTGTGTGATCTTTTGATTCTTGTTGTTGGTACACCGTGAAGGTGTGATTTGATAATTGTAAAGGTCCTCCAACACCGACGCAAGTTGGAAAATTGTATAAGTCGACAATAAGTGAAGTTGGTGCAAGATTGTGGCTATCCTTGGAGCCCTTAAGGCCAAGAAGAAGTTGTTCTAGTGGATCCTCGGTTGGACGTTTTCTAGCCGGGAATAGGAGACGTAGGCGATTCATCGCCGAACTTCTATAACAAATTCTTGTCTCATTTTATTACTTTATTTCCATTAAGCATTTATTTATTTTGTTCTTTCTATTTATCGATTGACTAAAGGCTTCCGCAAGCGAAAAATTATTTTATTTTTACAAACTCATTTTAAAAGGCTAAAGTAGCCAAGGAACCTCATTCACCCCCCCTCTTAGGTTCCAACAGATCTCGTAAAAGAGTATCCCGCTATACTCCAACATATTCTAATATGTCTTAGGAATCATTAAAGGCCTTTTGCCTATCCTCGTAACCCTTTTGCAGGTTACACCCCTTATCATAGGAATGGGTCGGAGATTAATTCTCCAAGGTGTTTATACAATCTTGTAGTTTGGTTGTCCCTTTTGAACATAGATCTTAGGATCTCCAGTCACATAGGTTGGGTATCCACCACAAGATTTTGATTAGAGGGTTTTAATCACACCCCTCGATAAACTATATACTTGATCTCTAGGCAAGCCTTTCGTGAGCGGATCCGTAATATTTTACTTTGACTTCACGTAGTCAATGGACATAGTGTCATTTGAGATCAATTGTTTAATAGTATTGTGTCTACGATGTATATGTCCAGACTTACCATTATACATGCTACTATGTGCCATTCCTATAGCAGATTGGCTATCATAATGTATTTTAATTGCAGGCACATGTTTTTCTCAACAAGGGATTTCTTCCAAGAACCTTCTAAGTCATTCGGCTTCTTCTCCCGCTTTATTCCAAAGATGTGAATTCAGATTCCATAGTGGATCTAGCAATACAAGTTTGCTTGGTAGATTTCTACGACACTGCAGCCCCTCCAATGGTAAACACATAACCACTTGTTGACTTGGAGTTTTGTGTGTCCGATATCCAATTTGCATCACTGTATCATTCCAATACAGCAAGATATCTTGTATAGTACAATCCGTAGTTCAGGGTGTATCTTAAATATTTAAGTACCCTCGTCAATGCCTTCCAATGGTCATTGTTTGGATTGCTCATGAATCTACTTAGCTTGCCAACCGCATATGCAATATCAGGACGTGTACAATTCATGAGATACATGAGAATGCCAATTATCCTTGAGTATTCTAATTGCATGACAGGGTCTCTTGTTTTTAACCAAATGTAGATTCGGGTCATATGGTGTTTTTACAGACGACGTATCATTCGCGAGAAATTTTTTGAGTATTTTCTCAACATAATGAGACTGCGATAATACTCGTCCTTCGGATATCTTGGAGATTTTAATTCCAAGTATCACATTAGCTTCACCCATATCTTTCATTTCAAAATGTTTTATTAACATTTTCTTTGTCGTATTGATGATTTCTAAGTTGCTTCCACTATGAGCATATCATCAACATACAAGCATACTATTACATATGTTTTAGGCGTGTTTTTCATATATACACATTTGTCACACTCTTAATTTTGAAACCATTTGACAACATTATTTTATAAAAAATTTCATTCCATTGTTTTGGCGCTTGCTTAAGCCCATACAAGGACTTAACGAGTCTATACACCTTTTTCTCTTGTCCGGGAACAACAAGCCCATCAAGTTGTTTCATATAAATTTCCTCATCAAGTTCCCCATTGAGAAATGCTATTTTTACATCATTTGATGTATCTCTAAATTGTTTAGAGCAGCGATAGCAATGATCACTCTAATGGACGTAATTCTCGTGACTAGTGAATATGTATCAAAGTAATAAAGGCCTTCTTTTTGTCTATATCCCTTTGCCACGAGTCTCTCCTTGTACTTATCAATTGAACCATCGGACTTATATTTCCTTTTAAGAATCCATTTGCATTCTAATGGTTTTCTTCAAGTTGGAAGGTCAACCAACTCACACGCGTGGTTTTGCATTATGGATTCTATTTCGTCATTAATAGCATCTTTTCACAAAAGAGCATCAGGACTAGATAATGCGTCGCTAACCGACCTAGGTTCATTGTCCAACATATATGTCATGAAGTCAGGACCATAAGTCTTAGCCACTTTGATCCTCTTGCTACGTCATGGCTCTAATTCCTCAATAGAGTCATGGTTAGCGTCTTCATACACCCTTTTCTTAGGGCTCATTTCCTTGTTAGTTTTGTAAGGAAATATTTTGTCAAAAAATACCACATTTCTTGATTCCATGATTGTACCTTCATGCACATCACTTATTTCAGATTTATGTGCTAAAAATCGATATGCACTATTATTGTTAGTATAACTTATAAATACACAATCTATTATTTTAGGCTCAATTTTTACTTGCTTTGGTTTTGGTACTTCTACCTTAGCCAAGCACCCCCACACTTTCAAATATTTGTAGGAAGGCTTGTGGCCTTTCCATAACTCATTAGGAGTTTCATCCTTACTTTTGTGTGGTATTTTGTTTAGAATGTAGTTGGCTGTCAGGATTGCTTCCCCCCACAAGTTTTGTGGTAATCCAGAACTTATCAACATAGCATTCATCATCTCTTTTAGAGTACGATTTTTACGTTCGGCAATACCATTTGATTGCGGTGAATAGGGGGCAGTGGTTTGGTGAATAATGCCATACTCAGTGCAAAATTCTTCAAACGGTGCTCCATATTCTCCATCTCTATCACTTCGAACATTCTTTATCTTTTTGTTAAGTTGATTTTCAACTTCATTCATGTATTGTTTAAATACTCCCAAAGCCTCGTCCTTGCTTCTTAGCAAATAGACGTAACAATATCTTGTACAATCATCAATGAAAGTAATGAAGTACTTCTTCCCACCTCTAGTTTCCACAAACTTTAGATCGCATAAATCCGTACGAATTAATTCAAGAGGTGTCGTAGTTCTTTCAATTGAATGGAATGGCGGTTTCGTTAACTTGGCCTCAACACAAGTCTCACACTTATGTTTCAAGTTAACATTCATTTGAGGCAATAAGTTTAAATTCACTAATTTGGTAAGTGGACCATAATTTACATGACCTAAACGATCATGCCATAAATTACAAGACTCAATCAAATAAGTAGAATCATTCACTTTATTGCTTTCAAGTTGACGTTTAACCGTCATTCCATTCATTGTGAATAGGATTTCTCCATATAGCCTTTTCCTACAAAACTACATTTTTGGAGAGCACAATTTTTTCAGATTCTAAAACTAGTCTAAAGCCGCCTTGAATAGAGCCGATCCGGATATCAGGTTCTTTCGGATGTCGGGAACATGTAGGACATCTATTAAAGTCAATTCCTTTTCCGAAGTCATCTTTAGAATTACCTTCCCCAGTCCAACTACCGGAGATGTAGTAGAGTTTCCCATGTAGAGTTGGAGCCCACTTATTGGAGTGTATGTAGAGAACATTGCCTTGTCCGAACACACATGCCGGGTTGCACCATAATCGACGAACCATTCCATAGGATTTTCCACCAAGTTCGCTTCAAAGATCACAACGGTTAACATTAGATCATTCAAGTCTTCCAAGATCCGATCATGTTCGATCACGTTGACTTGATCTTTTGCTTTCCCACGAGTGTCTTTGTTACGACAATCATTTGCCATGTGATTGGGTTGTCCACACTTATAACATTTTTCTTTGAACTTTTCCGCCTTGCCATTGTTGGAGGTCGTACCGTCAAACTTACGATTTGATCCGATTCTTTGTTCAACTAGGTTAGCCCGAGGTTCCATTTGAAACCTACCCGCCTTCCTATGGGAAACTTTGTTGTCATTCTCTATTCGTAGTCGAACCACAAGGTCTTCAAGACTCATCTCCTTTCGTTTGTGTTTCAGATAGTTCTTGAAGTCCTTCCACATGGGAGGCAATTTCTCAATCATAGAGGCGACTTGGTTGAATCACTTAGACTTATTCCCTCCGCATGAATGTCATGCAATATCACTTGTAGATCTTGCACTTGCGCCATCACAGGCTTAGTATCAACCATCTTGAAATCCAGGAACTGTCCAACTATGAATTTCTTCATGCCGGCACCCTCGGATTTGTACTTTTCCAGTGATGACCAGAGTTCCTTTGCTGTTTTCACAAGATAATAAACGTTAAACAATTTATTTTCTAACCCATTTAGGATGTAGTTCTTGCATAGGAAGCCGCTTTGATTCCATGCATCCAGTGCCGCCCTCTTTTGGGTGTCAGTCTCTCATTCTTCAACCGTAGGAGGCTCCTCGGTTAAGAACCTTGCCAAACTCAGTGTGGTCAAGTAAAAGAGCATCTTTTGTTGCCACCTTTTGAAATCGTTCCCATTGAACTTTTCAGGCCTTTCACCATGATGGACATGAGTCATTGTTACACTCGATGAAGCCATTTGTATTGCTCGATATTGTCTTAAGATTGTTGTAATAAATTCTCTCAAAGTGTATATCAGGAATCAAGATAACAATGACTACAAAACAAGTTTTATGTCGATGCGAGATTTGTAATCTCCGTGCTTAAGACAATATTGCCTCGCTATGGTGCTAACGGTTTGCAATGGTAATTTGTCTCCCGAGATACGACTATGACTTGTGATAGGAGCACTCCAAATCACAAGTCCTCAAACCATAAATGTCCAAAGGGCTCAACTAGAAGAAAAAATGATGAACAACAAAATGCTATCTATTTTCTCACTTATTATCTGAAGAATTTCGAAAATCTTCTTTTGAAACTAGTGGGGATGTGTTGTATAAATAGTGAACCAAAAACAAGTCCGAATGGACACCATTTGACTTAATTGTAAAGAAGATATTTTCGATAATTTAATTGGAAGATATTTTTGTACGTGCTACATTCTTATAATTTTCTGAAAATGTATTAATAAACCAAGACAAATTCTGTAAACCCGACCCGGTTCACAGTTCACACTCACACAGAAACTACAAATCCCACCGTTCCGCATAACACCACAAACGTGTCCTGAGTAACACCCCAACTATAATTTTGTTAATTAACACGTCCGAGTCACTCCAAAACAAGTTACGTAAGCAGTGACATCACCGCACTCCCTCTTCAATACCCGCCACGTGTCCATCAGAACCTTATCACCCACGTGTATTATAGATCCCGCCGCCCCTCCCCGCCACGTGTCCCTCCATCTCTCTTATATATACCCTCTCCTCCCTTACGTACTAAGTTTCACAAAACCCCCTTTCTTTTAAGGCTTAATTTATTAAACTTTAATTGTTATCATCACCTAAAAAAGAAGAAATGACGGCCGTTGATATTGCAGATGCAATTGCCCCCGGGATTCAGGTTTCACCCGACTGATGATGAACTGGTGATGCATTATTTGTGCCGGAAATGTGTTTCGCAGCAGATTTCTGTGCCGATTATCGCCGAAATTGACCTGTACAAGTATAATCCATGGGAGCTTCCAGGTAAATTTGATCTCCAGTTAATTCAACTGTAAAAGAAACCAAGTGAATTGGTAATTCATTGAATGATTGTGTTGATTGCGAGCAGGATTAGCTCTGTACGGTGAGAAAGAATGGTACTTCTTCTCGCCGCGGGACCGGAAGTATCCGAATGGCTCGAGGCCTAATCGTGCGGCGGGGAGTGGATATTGGAAGGCCACCGGAGCGGATAAGCCCATCGGAAGTCCTAAGCCGGTGGGGATTAAGAAGGCGCTGGTGTTCTACTCCGGGAGGGCTCCTAGAGGTGAGAAGACGAATTGGATCATGCACGAATATCGTCTCGCTGACGTGGACCGATCTGCTCGTAAGAATAACAGTAGCTTAAGGGTGGGTTCAATGCACCTTGTGTACTGTATAGATTCCCTCCTCGTCTCTTTCGTTATCATGATTGGAAGATAATAATGGAGTGAATTTGACTGTATTTTTTAACGGTTTGGATTGATTTTGAATAATTTTGACGGTTGTGGGTTCTTTTGTCCAGCTGGATGATTGGGTACTGTGCCGCATATACAACAAAAAAGGTACCTTGGAGAAGCATCCGCCTCACGTCATCAGCCGGGAGATGACGCACGCAGTGACGCCAGAGGAGGACATCAAGCCCGTCATCGTGACGTCACTCGCCGAGTCCTCCCCGGCGGTGTACGACGACTTCATGTACCTCGACGCATCTGACTCAATACCGCGGCTGAACCCTGACTCGAGCGGCTCCGATCACGTGCTCTCGCCGGAGTTCGCCAGCGCGGCGGAGGTCGAAAGCGCGCCGAAGATGAGCGAGTGGGACAAAAACTGCCTTGATTTCACTTACAATTATATCGATAACGCGGCATCGACTGATTTGCTCGGCTCACAGTTTCACAGCTTCTACCAGGCGGAGCCGCCGGCGGAAATGTTTTCTTATCTGAGGAAACCGTTTTAGAATTTGGAGTACTGTCATCGCACGTGGCACAGGAGACTCGGGGTCTATGAGTGTGCACGTGCGACTGACTGTTATTTGTAAAAGTAGTAAAATTTAGCCTTGTAGTAAAATTTGTATTCGTTTCAGGTTTTTATTTTATAATATATTTTTATAGAAAATAAATTTTTAATTGATAATGGATAATTTTTTTTACAAGAGAGAGAGTAAGTCATGATAATGTAAAAATTAATTCAAAAAAATTAACCAACGATCCGTCTAGAAAATTTAAATGAAGGAGATCAAACTCTAAATCTGAGCAGAAATGGATCAAAAGAGAATGAAAAGACCAAAGAATCTGTCTCGTTATGTAGAGTAGAGAAACCTTGCTCCAAACAATTACGTTCAGGAATCCCGATCTTAATTTGATTAAAAATGAAATATAAATAATATTTTTCTACACTTTTATATCTCTAAAAAAATTTAATTATATATTGATTAACAAAAATTCAAAATTGGAAACACTATATTTATGAACGTCGTTTTATTTTTTTCTTAAAATTTTATCGTAACTTTTTTGAGCTGATTTTTCGAATTATAAAAAGAAATATAAATTATTATTGTGGTACAAGTACTTCCTTACATGTAGAGGTGTAAACGTGTTGTGCGGCACGAAGCACGACCATTTTTTAAAAAAAGATTTTGACAATCGATTGCCAAAAAGCTCGAGACAAAAAAAAATTGGTGCAGTAGCGCCAATTCCATACGGTCAAAAATATGATTGTTTGACACTTATTTTTCATTTAAATTTCTTAAAATATAAATAGAGTGTTGGAGATCATTTTATTCTCATAATTTTATTTCTAAATCTCTCTATATTCTTGATTTGTAAGCAAGAAGAAAAAGTTCATCTCAATATTTGGCAAGACAAGATTACAAGGCAAACAAATTGGCGCCAATATTCAACGCTAGGGATATCTGGTAACATTTATTATGTAGTTGTATTAGGTAATTTAACATAACTCTGATTTACATAATGACCGATTCATCTAATAATTTGAATTATGATGATGAAATTGATCAATATCAAAATGAAGAATAAAGTAAATCAAATATTTCATCATCAACTAAAAAAATTCTGAAAAAAGAACTAGAATGTGAGACAATTATTTGATATCGAAGATTGTTTATGGAAATGGCACAAGAGCAGTTTGTAAAAAAAATGTAAATTATACATATAATTCTTAGGTGGAACGAGTCATCTACTTAGACATATGAGTAAGCATGAAAGAGAACCTAATGAGGTACCCAAATTACTATTTCCCAATTTCATAGCGGTGGTGGTAGTAGTTCAAATTTAAGGTTTTTTTAACGTATTCGGTTGCAAGAGATATGAGATAATTAACTAAACACATAGTATAAGTGGAGAAACCTTTTTTTTAAATAATGCGGATGAAAATTTAATAATTATGTTCATTCAACATAAAAAAATTTCAAGAAATACTGTTAAATATGATGCATTCACAATTTTTCATAAATATAAAACAAATTTAATTTCGTATTTATCAAATCATTCTTCAAAATTAGCACTAACCAGTGATATTTAGACAACTTATAGAGGCAAACCATCATATATATGTGTTACAGAACATTTGATTGACGATAAATGTGTGTTACATAAAAAATAATTTAGGTTTTGCAAAATTGATTGGCCTCATAAAGGGTGGAGTTATTTCCAATGTCATTATGCAAATAACTAATGAATACAATATTAGTAATAAAATATTTTATATTTCATTTGATAATGCAATTAATATGGCTTCAATTACTTATTTATAAGCTTATTTGAAACTGTTGGGAACATATTTCTAAGTTTTGGTGATACCAAACATCTATCGCTTGAAGCGTCTATTGCATCAAAGAAGTCTACTGACAAGAAGCCTGCTGACTGACTCTACAAAGTTCTACCGGAAGAAACACTATTGCTTCAATCAAAGTCTACCGGATGCAAAGAGTAGAAGTCTGCCAGATGCAAAGATTAGAAGTCTACCGGAATAAGAAGAACTAAAGTCTACTAGAATAGGAGTAATCATAATCCATTGGCAAGTTCGCTAGCGAGTTATCCGAAAACGACCATCATACGATTTAGAAGACCTTAATCCAGCAGACTAAATCACCAGGAAGAAAACCAGTAGACATAAAAGAACAAAATGACAAAGAGCCTGAATAATGTTATTCTGACAATAGTACAAACAGAGTGTCGCACTACCATATCAGCGTCACTAAAGGACAAAAAGAATTTGGACATAAACTAGGAAGCTGATTTCAAGGGATTCTTTCCATTAGAAGAGTAATTAATGTTAGACTTTCAAGTCTATAAATAGGTCAACAAGCAGATTGAAGAAAGCTCTCTCTAAATCGTTGAATCTTATACATACGCAAAACAAAAGTCTTTACAAACATTCACTGAAATATTCTGAAGTTTTGCAGAGCAACATCTAAGCTTTCAAAGTGACTTTGAAGATCTAAGTATTCAAGTCTGCTGCTCAAGAACACTCGCATATAAACAATGCTTTATCCATTTTGAGAGAGTGTTGAGAAGATCATTGTATTATTCAGACGTGGTTCTGAAATCGATTGTAATCTTTGTGATTCTGTGTGGCTAGGAGTTTAGGCAATCTGTGTGGGTGCCAAAGTAGGTTGTATACTGAAAAGTGTAAACAAAAGTTTTCTAGTGTAACCTTCATGCAAAGGAAGAAGAGGGGACGTAGAAGCGTTTATGCTTCGAACTTCCAGAAACAATCATTGGTCATTTCCTTTCTATAATTTACTCTACTGCCTCTTCTTTCTGCCTTGCAATAGATTGATATTCTACCGCAATACTTAATAGTATGATGTAACTCGAAGAAAATACAATTTGAGCTAGTGTTTATCCATCCCCCTTTCTAAACACTACTTTGATCCTATCAACTTGTATCAGAGCATGTGTTCTCAATTTATAGAATACAAGAACTGATGCCACATTCAACAAGATTCCAATGTTCTATAAAGCTGACTATGATGAATGGAGAATACGTATGTAAGCTCATCTGTCTGCTCAGGACGATGATATGTGGTACATTATTACTGACGGACCAATGAATATCTGGAAAGTAAATCCTGCTACTGGAACTTCAGAGGATGAACCTCAAATGATTGAAAAGGTCAGATCAACTTGGACCAAAGAAAAGAAAACAAATCTGGAATGTTGCTAAGGATATACTATTCAAGACACTGGACAAAAAAATGTTCAGTTAAATAAAGATGTGTTCTACAGCCAAAGAGATTTGGGAGAAGCTCGCACAATTATCTGAGGGCAATGATCAGACAAAGGAGAACAAGTTAACAGTGGTATTACAGAAGTTTGAAAACATCAAGATGAAGCCTGGTGAAATTCTAAACGAATTTGATGAAAGAGTTGACAACATTGTGATTGAACTCACTAGTCTGGAAAAGAGCACTCAAACATAGACTTGGTTATGAAGGTTATGAGAGGACTCCAAGAGAATGTGATGTTAAAACTATCGCCATCAGAGAGTCAAATAATTTGAATAAAATAAATCTACATGATCTATTTGCTGACTTAAAGGCCTATGAGTTTGAGCTAAGTATTCGATGTGATAATGAACCTAGCACCAGTCAACCGACAAAGGCCCTTGCTGCATCAGAGTCTTTGTCTACACCAGTCGAGGTGACTCCAAAAAAGATCTGTACCAATGCGATGACCATGTTTGTTAAGAAGTTTGGAAAATCATGAAGAAATATCATAAGAAATATCGGTCTTATCCTAGGAAGCACAACTCCAAGGATAGATCATATGAAGATGATTGTGTGTGCTTCAACTGTCATAAGCCAGGACACTTCATTGCTGACTGTCTGAAACCTAAGAAAGATTATCAAAAGAGAGGCTCCAAGGACTATCAGAAGTCCAGAGACAAAAGAAGATCATCTAGAAGGGAAAATGAACAAAAAGTTCTCGTTGCGAGGGAGAACAAAAGCAAGTGGGCAGATTGATTCATACTCAGACGAGTCCACTGAATCATCAGTGTAGAGAAGATGAAGGGGTCAACTGCCTCATGGCAAATGATGATGCTGAGGTAACAAAAGCTAATAATTTCTGAATTTTCTTATGAAGAGGTCACCAATGCATTGCAGGACATGATAAATGAGTATCAAACTGTTGTACGAGTCCTTCGAGAACAATAAGACTGAAAATACTAACATACATGAACATCAGACTAGCAAGCTTGGCTTTGAAAGTCAAGTTAACTGGAGAGCTTCAAGGCGCGAGTCAATCAACTCGAACTTGAAAAGGACAAACTTCAATGTGAAAACCAACAACTCACCGATTTGGTTAGCGCATGGAACACGTCGGCAACTAAAAAGGATAAAATACAAGAGTTATTAAGGTATGTCGGTAACTTTGCTGGTATAGGCTATAATGACTTTGAGGGTCCAATCCTAATTATATGATTAATGATCACACAATGATAATTATAGCGTAAAGAGTGGAAGACTTGTTTAACATTTATTAGCATGTGACCCTAAAACATTTCGGCATGACCTCATTGTATGAGGAACATACCACCAATATATACTGAAAATATATGTAGATACCATCAGTTCATATCCAGCATACACGAATCAAATTACTAAAACACATATCCACACTGACTGAAATAAACTAAAAATACATAAACTCCTCACACTCCCCAGGGATAAACCCCTGGTAGACATATACATATAATATTGGGATAAACAGTAATAAATCCTCAAGCGTGTCTCCCATCAGACGTGCCCTCTCTGGGGTCCAGGCCACCTGTAAAACCTGCTATTGTTCACACACAAAGACAACAACAACCCCCTTTAGGGGTGAACAAACACTCAATATGGAAAGATCAAAAGAAATACACCATGTATCTATAAAATGATATATGAAATGAAATGAAATGCAATGCATGTCATGTAATGTCGGAATCAGGTCAATCACTCATCCACTGGGTATATCAGAATCAATCGAATCGCTAGCAAATCATAGTAGCTCGAACTTGTCAAGCATAAGTGATAATCAGTGATGCGTCATCAAAGCGTCATCACATCCCAAGTCTTGACATCGCAGTCAGGGATATACACGGGATGACATTAGCAAGGTGCCACCAATCCCTCGTCCCAACAAATCATGGTAATCAGAGGAGACCATGATTCCCTATACCTCTCAGGCCATTTAATGACGGTTATAGTATCGTGGTACCAATCTAGAGTCCAAAAATAACAGGGTATTTAAGGATCATAGTTCAACGTGCATATAATACATCGATGTATGTAGAACAATGATGTGTGTTAACAAAACATTTATTTTCATACATCGATATGCCAATCATGAATGCCACATAATTTAAATAAAATCACATAGCCACGTAATTTCACATAAGTCACATAGTTCATCAAATCATATACGACATCTGATCGACCGATGCAATGTTGATGCCACAATCAATCTACGCATTACATGTACTCAGTTAATCAACAAATCCATTTATTTCTTCTCAGACTTGGTATCTTCGATCACTTTGATGGTATTTCAGTGCAACTACATAAGTCACATAATTTAAAATACTCATTTAATATATACATCAATATTAGATATTCCAGTCAGCATAAACAAATTACTCTCATAATGTGAGGGCCCAATCCTAAGTAGGTGATTAATGATCACACAATGATAATTATAGCGTAAATAGCGGAAGATTTATTTAACAGTTTTTAACATGTTGGCCTAAAAATTTCGGCATGACCTCATCACAAGAGGAACATACCATCAATACCAATAAACATATACTGAAAATATATATATATATATATATATATATATATATATCATCAGTTCATATCTATCAACATAAATCAGCATACACAAATCTAACTAGTATACACATATCCATATTGGGCTAAAATAAACTAAATATACATAGACTCATCTCACTCTAGGGATACACCCATGGTAGAAAGACTACTGGGATAAACAAGAGTAAAACCTCAAGTGTGACTCCCATCAGACTTGCCCTCTCTGGCGTACTGGTCATCTGTACTACCTGCCATTGTCCACACACAAAGACAACAACAGCCCCATTGGGTGTGAGTAAAAGCCCAATATGGAACGATCATAGAATAAGGATCAAATTGCTGCAAGCATTTCGAGGTTGACATTTTGGAATTGTGTCAATATTATTCACCTTCGACAAAATATGATAGCTGCACAAGATATTGATTTCTCGCAATTACTTCTACGCATTGGCTATGGTCTGCAACCATCAGTAAATGGTGATTTTATAAAAATACCTAAATCAATGATCATACTTTGGGAAGGTGGACAATCAATTTACCAGTTGATAGATTTGATTTTTCCAAGAATGATGGAACATGTGAATGTTGCAAATTATATGGTTGACAGAGCCATTATTACACCCAAGAATGTTGATGTGGATAAAATCAATGAGATCCTCATTTCAATATTTCAAGGTTACGAAATAGAGTACAAATCTTGGGATTCTGTGGAAGAAGACAAAAATAACATGTTCCAAGAAGAGTTTTTGAACTCTCTTACTCCAAGTGGTTTGCCACCACATAGAATTTTATTAAAAAATGGTTGCCTATTAAGCTATTGAGAAATGTTGCACCCGAACTTGGTCTATGTAATGGGACGCGTTTAATATGTCGCAATCTAGGAAAAAAACTTCATAGATGCAGAAATCATTACTGGACTTCACAAAGGTATAAGATATTTTTTGCATCGAATGCCTTTGAAAAGTGAAGATGATTCTGGATTACCGTTTGAGTTGACACTCAAACAATTCCCATAAGATTGAGTTTTGCTCTCACAATAAACAAAGCACAAGGGCAGACAATACCAAATGTCGGCGCAATCATGTCTTCAGTCATGGACAACGCTATGTGGCACTTTCAAGAGGAGTATCGCAGCAAAGCACAAAAATCTTGGTAAAAGATGGCAAATTAGAGCGAAGATCCGGTGCTTATACTAAAAATGATGTTTACAAGGATGTTCTTTTGGCAAATAATGGACCATAAAAAAGTGAGACATTGTGATCTTTGACTTAATAGTAAAAAAAGTTGTTTTATCACTAATGTAAATTATCTTTATTTGCAGGTGACCACCAGCCTAATTCCACAAATATTGATGATGATAAAGCAATGGGTCTAATATCAAAATCTGACTTCACATACTTGGAACTCATGGAATGCAACCGTTTGACACATGGTCAGATTAAAAAAAAACTGCACTTGGCTTCTCGAGGCAAATGGTGGAATTAAAGTTTGCCAAAAGTTACTGAAATTGTATAATAGGTGAGACTTTTACTTCCAACTGATTTAACTGATTGATACTAGGAATTTATCACATTAAATTATCTATTATATAGCACTTCAAATTTCAATATGTTTTGTTCTGCCTTTTCAAATGATTTATTGAAGTTCCTCTTACCGTTCTAGCTTCAGGCATGTGACGCAGAAGATTGTAGCGATGGCAGCAGAAATAACAAAAACCGGAAAAGATAAGGACCATTTAAAAGTTAACCTTCTTCGTAGAGCTAAAGGTGAGGTATGTATACTAAAAATATGTAGTTCATTTTTCTGCTCTTGGACATTGAATTATACAAATGATTTTGTCTCTCAGTTTTCTCATGCCGAGCCTAATTTATTGAAAAAATTATGGTGGTGTATTACAGGAAATTCAGAGATAGAAGTTTCATTCTAATGTAAGATATGCTTCATTTTGTTTGGTCGTTCTTGAAATAAATTTAGTAGATGTTTAAACTCATTATTGGATTGGTGTTTGTGCTTTATTGGTTTGCGTGTTGTTTTGTAGATGAAATATTGTTGCTTGAGGTAAATAGGATGCTTCGAGCAGGAGGCTATTTGTCTGGGCAACATAACCTGTTTATAAGCAGGAAGCAGTCTTCAGAACAATGGGAAGGTAAATTGTTTTAAAGTTTTGGCATTAAACACAGGCCTATTCCCAAAATAACTTGGCATTTTATTTTCTAGCATAATCCAAATATTTATTGACTACTGGCCTAACATCTGGCTAAACTAATTTTACGAAATGGGAAACTTCTTGTACAAACTCCTTCAAAAAAAATGCTAAAATTGAGTTTTGCAGGCATGAGACTTAATAAATTTGCGGATTATCTTTCTCAAAGGGAGATGTGGACCCTTCACGGATAGTAATTACTGGGGAATCACTTGGATGTCAGATAAATTTGCTCCGATATAAATGCAGTGAAGGTATCAAAGCTTATTCTCGGAGGAACTACTAACAAATTAAATTTCAACCTTCAAGACTGCATGCATGGTTTGCTGCAGCAACTGATACTCGCTACACAATGGTTGACTGGTTGTCCCTATAATTGATGTTCAGGTAAGTAAGGTAAGTAACTGCAATGAACATGATTGCGAACATAACCCATGACATAAACTAAGAAAATGCAATTAAGAAACTAGAAATTTACAGTCCTATCGTGGTTGAATTTTTTTAGTTATTTTCATGAATTACAATACAGAGAGAGCATATGAGATTTTCTTATTTTTAGTTGAACATTTACTATGTCTTGCCTAAAATATAACTTCTTTTACGGAGCCCCATTATTATGTGTCGTGTTTCCTTCCCACAATGTGACAAATTTGATTCAGCGCATATCTAGAAATACTCCTGGTTGCAAAAATGTTTACTACATTTGTGCAGAATTAGATTTCACTATATTTATGAAAATGAATTTTTTTTGTCCAATTTTAATCAATAGCTTCAACTCATTTTTTATGATGCCATTTACCCCATGGTTATAGAGTTAGCATTCCTTCTCTTTGTCTTTGAATGATTACATACTTTGTATAAATTCTTGAAATATATCTCTATCACAGAATGATTTCAAAACTGTATACCATTTCTCCCTCAATTCTTCATTCCCCGTCATTTCTGAATAGGTTATGTAGTTTGGATTCACTTAATAATTTTTTTGTTAACTTGAATGAATCAACGACTTCCACCGCTTTTCTCCGTCAAATACGTACTCCTCAATTATGGTCGCATCCGAATTAACTTCCCCATGGCAGTTTCCCACTTTTTATGCATGTGTAGCAGTTTTTTTCTTCATATTTATTTGTTTCATTATTGGTTCAATTGGAAAGCTTCTTTCCACTTCCGTGGTCTTTCTGCTCTCACCATTCTCAGTTCTCATATTTTTATTGTTGTATCCATAGTGTCTATGAATAGGGCGTTTAAAAGGGATGGAAGAGGAAGCTGCAACGATTCATGAATTGGAAGGTAAAGTTGTAAAGGAGATGTGTGCTGTTCAAGGATTTTATTTTTCTTTCCTTTTTTTGGTTTTTTCGGGATAATGTTTTATTAGTGTCTTTTGCTTATTCTCAGCTTCGTTATTTTATAGGTTTGATTTTTTTTATTAGTTATTGCACTTAAAACTGTCTTGTTGACTCTGTTTTGGGATTTTGGCATTAATCAGAAGTATTGTTATTGGGAAAAGGTTTCCTTGACATTATATTTCAAGTTAATCCGAGCACGCACAATCTTACTTTCTCCCGAACTTATCTTCTTCGAGGTGTCCATAGAAGAGCATCGAATCTCTGTTTCATCAAGCATCGAATCTCTTTTCCATAATCGTATCGGCCTTTTTCCACTCTAATATTTCGTTAAACAAAATCAACGTGTATATCTCATGTATTACGTTACACACGCAACGTGTGTGCATCGTCCTGCTAGTATATTATGTATAGTCCTTTTAATATTAAATGTATTTTGTACAAAATGCTCTACCCACTTCACTTCAATTAGTGTGCAGGGGAATCATTATTGACTTGTCTTGTCACATATGTCTTTCTTTCCCCTGGAATGTTTTTCATGCATTGTGGCATTGCAATAGGGCACGTTTAGTGTGGCCAAATTCATCTATTTGGCCATTGCTTGCTAGGTTTAAAGGAACATCTATCATGGATTTGTGGCTGTGGGCGGCTGAAAATGGTCATAAAAGTGATTTGGGAGTCCTTGCTATAGGTTTCATGGAGCTTATGGATTGATCGTAACCAATTTGTCTTTACAGGAAGATTGGATACAATGTAAGATGTCGTTAATAGAGATGTTTCTTATGGGGAGGATTTACTTCCTGTAATGCCAAATCATCTCCTCGTACTACTGTTGTATCTCCAGGTAGGTTTTGGTGTGCACCACCTGTTAGTTGGATAAAAATCAATGTGGATGTTCACTACACCCAAGTATGAATTTTATTGGTGTTGGTGTCACGCCCCGGGCCCAGGCCCGCGTAAGCGCGACTGCACAATGGGCTCCTATAGCAACTACTTCTTACCTGTCCTCGCTAAACGAAAAAAAGGTTAACCCAAGTTGCTATAATAGTCCATTGTAAGCCTTTATAAACTACTTTAAATTTTCATCCACAACCAATGTCGGACAAGGGTATTACAATTACCCCTCCTTTAGAATGCGACGTCCTCGTCGTGACCTAACTCATCGATCCACCGGTACCAGGAATCTAGAGATGGCTCCTGCAGGTTCAAGAGGTGACTCCCACGCACGTGGCACTTTGCCCCGCAGGTTCAAGAGATGGCCCCCGTCGTGTAGTACTTTGCCCCTTTAGGCTCAAGAGGTGGCTCCCACGCACGTAGCACTTTGCCCCTCATAGCACTTATCTCCCGGTGTTTTCTGCCGGTGACCGACTCTGATACCATTCTGTCACGCCCCGGGCAAGCCCGCGTAAGCGCGACTGCACAAGGGCTCCTATAGCAACTACTTCGTATCCGTCCTCGCTATACAAAAATGGTTAACCCAAAGTTGCTGTAATAGTCCATTGTAAAGCCTTTATAAACTACTTTAAATTTGTATCCACAACCAATGTGGGACAATGGTATTACAGTTGGAGTTGTCATTAGAGAGTATCAAGGCACAGTGCTGCTTTCACATGCAATTCAAATTCCCGGATTGTTTTCTCTACAACTTGCGAAACTTATTGCGGTTCGGGAAGGCATAACTATCGCAATGAAGCACATATGGACCACTGGTATTGTTGAAACTGATGCAATTAGTGTTGTTCAGGCCATCACTTTCCCACAAACTTGCCATCTATTCGGAGTCAGTGTAGGACTGGCGCGGATTTTATGGTTCAACATTTATCGTCGCTCTGCTAATGGACTTGCTCATGAATTAGCCTCTTATGCGATTTCGTTTGGTCCGATCCTGTCACATTTAGAATCTTGTCCTTTATTTCTGAAATCGTTTGCATCTTCATGACTTGGCTCATTTAATATAATACAAGTTCTACCACCAAAAAAAAATTTGGAATGATATTTTAAAAGATAATAGTTGTCATTTTCAAAATTTATTCATTTTATGACCATATCAAGATATGGAAGGTCTCCATCGCACGCCCTTTATTAAGGATTAAATCCTTTCATCCGTAGGCAATATATTCCTTGGGCAATCCAGTTTTTCTGTCAATTTGTGAATATGATTTTCGGATTATCTGTTTTCGACTTTGTATTGTTCCAATGAGACCAAGAAAATTAAAAAATCCGGAAATACCCTTCCTATATTTTTTCCACTATCATTAAAACATTACAACTTAAGTACATGTTATTTTTGGGACATGTGAGCTAAGTCATATCTCTTTTTATTTGGGTGTAGATTAAGATAAACTCAAAAGTCCTTGTTTCGATGAGATACCTCAATTTATAAATTTTCGTTTTTGTCTAAATTTGAAATTTTTAATTTTAAAACCACTCAATTTTATTATATAATTTTATTGGCTTCATGTTCTTGAGTGAGAGAATTGTTTTTCTAAAACTTATCACTCAACTCCGAGAAACTTTATTTCGAGTGATCTCTGGCTAACTTGAATAGTCGATGGCATATCTTTCTTATTCTGATTTTTTTCATATTGTGATCCTTAGAACTTAAGTAAATGTGTTGTCATACATTCTTTGGGATACATAAGATAAGATGTATCTTTTCTTAACTGGGTATAGATTATGGCAAATCATGCCCATGATATAATATTTTTGGTTCGAACACTCAGAATTCATTAAGGAAATTATAAATCCATTTTCAGCATTTCAATAATTCTTTTAAAATCCGATAAAATTTATTTCGATCAAATCATATCACCTATCTTTCTTCAAATTTGTTTCATATATTCTTGTGAACTCATTTTCATTGAATAACATGTTTGATGACCGTAGAACTTTGCAAATTTGTCTCTGATATTCTTAAGCTCTATACGCTTAGTGAACCATATAGAGTTGACAACGTTTGTCAGCGGAACTTTAGAAATGCATAACTTACATGGAAGTTGTAAGTGTTAGTATAAGCAAAAGAACGTTCAACGCTAATTTGATTAAGTTGAACGTGATGGAGTTCGACGCTATTTTTGGGAATAGTTTGGTTAGATGAACATCATACGGTAGTTGACTGCTACAACAAGAATGTCGAACTAAGAAGATATCCGAATCAAGAAAAAATTGTATATCATGGCAAGGCCAATGAACGAAATTCATATTGCCTGCGGCACAAACTTAGAAAGCCATGAAGATGATTAAGCTTAAGATATAAGATACTACAATAATATCGGTAGCACTAAAAATCCTGAAATTAATTAATTAATTGAAAATATGCCCAAATTTTGATTTCAGTTGTTTCGTTCTCTAGATGCATTGCCTACATCATCTTTTTGTTTAAGTTATAACCTATCATATTTTGGACCAAACATTTGTTTCTTCAAGTCATTTATCCATGTCGATTCAATGATTTATCTTATCATTCTACATAGTTCCCTTTTTAGTAGTTTTATTAGATGATATGTCACTATCAAAATCATCTAATCCAAGTATAACTCGGTTGTGCAGTAATATTCGTTTTTTTTTATTTCAACTATCTTGTCTCTGACATTTCTTTGGTGATGTCTATTCGAACAATTTGATTACTTTTCTAAGTAATGTTAAATCAATCATATGATTAGACTTTACTTGATTATCAGTCTCCTCATTTGCCAATATATTTTTATCACTTCTTTTGCCTTGATAATCTAATGTTCTTTGCTAGAACTTTTTTCATCCTAATTTAAATACCCATTATTTATTTTTAGTTCTTATCATCGGCTTGACGTTAACAGTTTCGTCAGACTAGTAATTGATGTCATTTACACCGACTAGTAGTTATCTATTTCTCATAATAATTGATTCAATAAACCATTTGACTTAGCCAATGTATTGCTTAGCTAATAGGTCTCAATTTTTTTGAGAATCTATTTTCCTAAAATTGATTACATTTCAGATTTATTACCTTATCTATATGACCAAATTGATAACATGCTCGTGTTATCGAAATCGTTTTACTTAGTTGTTGATAAGTGTGAATTTTACACTTATTTTGTTGTGTTTTTGTATTAATTTTCGTATAGATTTCTGGATGATTTTACGCTTTTTGGTATATATTTGTGTATTTCAGAAATCTAGGTCGAATGTGATAAAAGTGGAGGAAATAAGCTAAAAATGTTGAAAAAGGACCAAACCGAGCGAAGACGTGAAAAAGTGGACTGAATTATCGAAGAATTAAATTTTATACAGCTCGCGATCGATTGGCAACAACATCGCGATCGATCGCCGAGCTATAAAAAGAGTAGGCTGAACATATTACATTGGCGATCGATCGGCAAGAACTCGCGATCGATCGCCAATATACAGTGAAGACTCACGATCGATCGGCATGGAACAAAGATCGATCGCGGAAATGTTAAATTTGGCTATCACGTCCAATAGAGATTGAAGATCGATCGGCGTGGGTTGAAGATCGATCGCCGAGAAGAGTTTTGAGAAAAATAAAGACTTTCCATGTTTGGTTCAAGGTGGACTCCTTCCCATTTATTGTTACCTTATTTAAAAGACCTATGGACGAAAATTCAAGAACTTTTGCACACATTTTCTGAAACCTAGCAGCCACTCCTCCATCCAAAGAAATATACCACAAATCATTGAAGAGCAAGAGCAACGCAAGGACGAAAGAACGGAGCGACGCACGGAGCGACATCCTCGTTATCTTAGTATTTCTGAACTTGATTAATTTTTATATCAGATTTTGATGTTACATTTGTTTAAAGACATATTTTTGCATTATAATTTGATTATGGTTGTTGGCTAAAATATTTGTCAAGACATAAGGGATCCCATGTTTGAACCCTTGAGTTAATTATTGGTTTTGATTTGATTTCTATGATCTTTGCGCATAATTTGTGTTTTTAATGCTTGTAAAAGATTAGCTACCTTTTGCATGATATTGGTAATCGGAATTGAATTGATCATAGGAGATTACGATACGACGTAGTAAATTAGGCCGTGGGTTTTAGGTTGAGACGGACCAAGTAAAATCTAGCACACGTGTGATAGCAATAGATTTACCAAAATCGAAGGCTATTAGATTTTACAAAGCGTTTTTCGGTATTAATCATTCAATAAAGACACAGGAGTGGTTTATTGTAGATTAATGCTAGACTTATTATAACCGGACCAAGGTATAACGAATGAAATAGGAAAACTCGTCACCCTAGAACATAGAATTTTGAATCTTAATTAATAGACAACTTTTGGGGGATTACATGGGTGAACCGACGTCTTGATAATTCGTTTATAATTTCTCTTCAATTATCCATCACTGCTGTTTAGGTTAATTTTTGTGCTTAAGTCAATTTAGTTTGATAATCATTACATAATCGTAGGTTAAATATAGTATTTCTAATCGAACGTGGTAATTACTACCTAGTCCCTGTGGGTACGACACTCCTTACTTTTAAACCCTTATACTAAAACTTGACATCGTGCACTTGCGGTATAGAATCGCTACACTGAGAAATAACTGTTTAAAATAAAAACGATCAGTTGTCATAACCATATCTATCATTTGTTAAGCTATGTCTAGATAGCCAAACTTTTGTTCACTATGATATGGTTAGTAAATTATTTCGACAATTCTTTTTATTGTGTTGGAAATTGTTTCAGTTCCATTCCATCATTGCCATGCTTGAAACTAAAATTCAAAGGGCTTAAACTAGAGAATCAAAACTGCTTTAGAAAAATAAAACTTCAAGATATTTTGGGTATATGTTAGAGACTCATAATTTTATAATATTTTGGAGGCATATGTGAATACCAATAGAGTTTAAACTCGGTGATCAAGTTTATGAAGAATGTTATTCGACACTACAAGGTAGGAATGTTGAGTCCAATATGTGAGACCCTTCGAAATTCTAGAGAAGATAAGAACGTCAGCTTATAAAATAGCATTATCACCCAGCCTATCGAGGATTCATGATGTCACCCATATATCGCAATTAAGAAATCTCGATCCGATACATGGATGAAGTACCAAGTATTGAGACGAATGATTATTCCATATGTCAAAGTCTAATAGTCAAACCACACGGAAATATAAGCCACTTGAGGACCAGAAGAAATGATGCGAAACAAGTATCCCTATCATTTCAGGACCGAACTGACTCAAATTTCGAGGACGAAACTTTCAATAATGAGGGATGTATGTGAAGACCCAAAAATCACCAAAGGAAAGCAAAATCCCTATCAAAGGAAAGTGTTTTAATTATGTTAAAATCTTTTATCAAAAGAAAGATGATTATTGTTTATAATACAAAATACTTGATAAATAATTTTTAGATTACAAAATAATTATTTAGATTATGAGATATATATTTAGATTATGAGATATTATAACCTTTTAAATTAGAAAAATTAGTGGCTAAGCATGTGTTAATAAAACCTGTAATAGATAGCTAAGAAGTTCACTTTCCAAAACACAAAACATAGCAGCCGAGAAGAAAGATTTGTGCAGATTTGAGTTTCCAAAATTCAATCTTTATTCCAGCCCTTAAATATTCGAAACTTCAACCTTTATTTTCAAGGATTTCAACAAACTTTTTTGCTTGCTTCTCTAAAAATTCCATCCTACTTCTCTGAAAATTCCAGCAGCACCTTTTGAATGTTTCAACAAATTTCAGCAACACTTTTCGATCAGTTTCAGCACCATAAATTCGAGAAATACATACACACACAGTAGGATTTTCGATCCATTCAAGGCCTATGAAGGACAGGATTCGTTGTGTTTTCGCGCTCTAAATTCAATCTACCGCGTTCCTAATCATCGCGATAAGTGGGCTTTTGGTTTAAAAATTGTTCTTTCCTTTTTTTTTTAAAATCATAAGCATGCGTTTTGAGTTCCAATCGTTATGTCAACTATTTCAAATTATGAAATTATAATCTTTGAAATCTAAAGCACTTTAAATATCGAAATCCAATTGGTAGAGAATTTCGAGCTCTATTTCTGACCCTTATACAATGAGATTATAATCGTTATTCTGACATGATATGGTGGGTAACCGTCGTTCTGAATTTTCAGACCCTTTATTCGTGGGTGATCCGATGTTCTGACATCATCTCTGTGAGTGTTATGTTTAGGGAACTGATATCAGTACCAGAAGGAAACTAGATGATTTATTGTGCTTATTTTAGTATATGTTATCTGCTTCTGATATGAGATTTCTGTTCTGTTATGGCTCCGATGAGCAAATTCTGTTCAGTTTCTGTTCTGTAATCATATCGGTTTCTGTTCTGATTTTTTATACATGTTTCTGAAAAATTATTATATGTATATATTGTGTCACAAACGTTTGTCCCCCACTTTCTGAGTGTTTCCCAACACTTACCCCATTACTCTCACATCCCCTGATAAGGAAGAAGAACAGGTTGATAACGAGGAACAAGAAGAATTTTTGGGTTGGTGATCCGGTGATGCTGTCAATACTTAAGATATTAATTTAAAGTATTTTATGCTTCCGCCATCCTTTAGAATATTGAACAATGGATTAGGTAGTGTAGTTCAATAATAATTCTATAGTAGATTGAATTATTATTGATGGACTTGGATGTTTGTTCTGGGTTGAACATATGAGTTCTTAGCCCATCAGGAGACACAACTCTAATTCTCCTAGGAGTCTCTATTGTAGCCTATAAATACCAAGTTTCTCAACCTCATTGATACACTTTTAATGAGAACAAATCGATAGTATTGGTTAAGGAGAAAATTCTTGATAGATTACAGACCACACTATATTCAAGAATCACTTGTTAGATTTACGATAGAAACACCAAGGTTTCAAATTCAACCAAAGGTACATGATCCTTCCCGCTATCAGGTATAATCGAAACCCTAGTTTATTTCCGTAATTGGGTTCTTAGTTATCTGTAAAAATTGAATTGTTTATTTTTTATTATTATTATTATTATTTTTATTATTATATATATATATATATAAAGTAATGTCTCTTTGAACAATGAAAATTGTATATGTATCGGTTTCAGTCCTATTATGGTAAAATCAATATACTTTATCTAAAATAGTTTAAATATTATTTTATATTTTGATTTAAAAGATATTATATTGTAATATTAAGTTAATATATAAATAGTGTTCAGATATACACGATATTTCCCCTTTGAACAACCTGAGTTTTGATTCAATTGCTCCACCGGCAAAACCTTTTCTTAAAATAATAATAATTTCACAACAATAAAGTTCAGGAATATAATATTCAAATGGCACTGACCTAGTGCAGTGGCAGTTGCAATTGCAGTTGCGTTGAAGTTGAAGTTGGAATTTGGTAGTTCTTGAGCTTAAATTTTACTTTTTTTATATAACTTTTTTAAATACATATGTGAAATAATCCAAAAAATAAAATTAGTATAAGTCGAATAAAAACATAAACGTATGTTCATTTATTCATCTTTTTAAGCACAAATCTGTATAAGACTATTTGAGACCTTTTTTTATATATACCATAAACAAATGAATATATTAATAAGTCAATGAAGATCCATCCAAAGGGTCACCAAATGACACGACCAAACCAACTGGATAAAATATACATATGATGAGCCTGCCAAAGTCTAACACAAGCTCATCCATAATTGGATTTCCTTTTCTAACTGGATTTTATTCCAAAGATGTGATCTTAGAGCTCGCTTACACTAAGTATACCATCAGTGGGAACTTTGCTTTTTGGTTGAGTGTCCTCTTAACCCTTATTTATATGGGTGGATTGATGATTACCTTCGTAGGAAGTTAGCGTCGGTACGGAGTTGCGTCAGTCGTGGATATAGACTAGGCTAAGTGACAGACTTCATCTCTTCTATTCTCTTCACTTATACCTTACACTTCAGCTGAGTCTAACGAGGCTCAGGTGCGGAGCCTTACACTGTGGACCAAGACTACGCAAAGGTAGAACACCATAGAAACTTCACTGACTTAATCATAAACATTGATTTCGCTACTCTCAATAAGAACCCGCATTAAACGCATACCGCAAGTCAGATAAAGATGTAAAAAATTGTAGCCCCAAAGCACGAATGGGAGGAAGCAGAGACCCCCAAATCCAACTAGGCCCCCTCAATCCAAGTAGGATATGATATTGTCTAACGACGAAACTGCCTTCGAAATTTTTTGAGTCTTTTGGTTTGCTATGAAATGGGAAGAAAAAAATAGACGTACTTTTATTGTGTATAAATAGTCATTTTAAATTTTAAGAACTTTAATTATGAAATAATTCCATACATATGTATGTAAAAAATACATGTATTGCAAAAAAATATCTATCAATTCAAGTTAAGTTTAACCAACTATCCTAAGTCTTTAGTCGTGAACTCGCGAATTCCCCATTATCAGAAATATTTGATCATATTTAGAAATTATAATCGGACTATTTTTCCTTAATACGAAATTGCTCCGCAAGGGTATCTACGGAATTTGATGATCGTCTCTTAAGACATCCTATTAAATAAGTATGGTTCGAATATTAAATAGGTCGTCAAGATGTCTTTAATCACGAATTTTCTTATGCTTCTAAGCAATTCAAAACACTGGACAATTTTCACTCTGAAAGTGAAAATTGATTTTTTGAAGAGAAAACATAACGTTAATTGTATATATATTGTTTATGATTATATTTATTTGAACTAAGGACTCTAGTTTATTTGATAAGATCCCAAATGTGATTAATGCACACGGGTTTTTAAAAAGAAGTTTGGGCATGTATGGAAGGGTACAATGACTACATGAACAAGGAGTCGAGGCTCGAGGGTTGTAAGGGGAGAGTTCAACCTAGTATAAGAGCAATACCCTTATTTTAGATTCAATAGTCCAAATTTGATTTGGACATATGAGAATCACATAACATGTCAAAATCATATTTGCGTTGCACGAGGGTAATGCCCCTCATGCTACGGTCTCATTTCCCGGTTGTAAGGGCTTTATCGCGAACATACTTAGAAATGGACAAAAAACGAAAAGGAACTTGCCACTGCTTGTTTGTTAGCCATGTCTAAATCAAGAAAAGAAGCACGAGCTCTTATTGGTTCGCATGGCCAAGCTATGTCATTGTTTGTATCCAATCTTAGGAGTGGTAGTCTGCTGGAAAAAATTTCAAGAGAGTAGAAAGTTATTGAATTATTTACCTGGTTGTTTAACAGTAACCATTGAACCTGCAAACAATTTGAGGTATTTTGTCTTTGACAAATATAGGCAACATTCCTGCAAGGAAAACTAAGGTAATGATTGGTGTTTCATAAGGAACGGTACACTTTCAAAATGTGCGACACTACGAATTTTCATGTTCATGGGGGACTTTTCAAAGTTGCTTACCACTTGATCTCCTTCAATGGATGCTTGTGATTTTACTTGGAAATATTTGGTTCGACACTTTCAAAGCATCCACATGCCAACATGTATGCAGAAGTAAAGTTTTGGAGATGTTCATTCAACCGAACACTCTTGATGATCAAGCTTCAGAACAACCGATGGCATTGAGGCGTATCCGAGATTGAAGCCTACTGCTCATTCTTCCCTGAATCCACAGCTCCACATGGCTTTAATCTCACCCTCGAAGCTGCACCTCGATCCAAATATATATTCTCCACTCCAACAGATTACAGAGCATAATTTCTTCCTGAAATTCTTTCCCATCATCCAATGATGCCCAAGAACTTTCCCCAAGAAATACCCAGCCCTTCTCCCCTGTTGAGTTCCTCCAGACAAGGATCCACCAAACAAAAGATGCCTATAGGTTACAACACACTCATCTTCTTCCTCAATTCTCTCACTATCATCTAAATGACCCAAGAGAATTCCAAGAAAATGCTCCAGTGTGTATCTTACCTCCCTATCTTCCTGTTTTGCATCTTTAAAGAATTTCAAGAAAGGATATGGATCCCTGTTCTTCTTGAATCATCAAACCATGGGTTCATCCTCTTGGTTTTACCTCCCATGCTCTATCAAAGACTTCAAGAATCTGCAACCGAGTTCTTGCATATCTCTTAAACTGCTCGCACTTAGATTCTCCATAATCCAAAATCGATCTGCCCCGAAAACTTTTCTATATCGAACTTGGTGGATCCCATTGCCGTGGTCTTGTTCCCACAGACTGCGCCAATTGTCATGAATCCGACCCGATCACACCAATTCTATTTGATATATCTATAAACTGGATACACAATTTTGTCTAGTTAAATTCTGCTGAAAATCTTTGTACAGAGCAATTAAAGTGAACAACAATTCTTGTTGATGAATTCTTGAATCTTTCGGTTCTTGTAAGTGTAGTAAACACAACTCACGTGAAGGTCTTTGAACAATAATCAAGAATACATGACTATCATGCAGTCTACTCCTTCTTCACAGCAAGAACGCACGCACACTCTCTGCTGTAAGAATGCCAAATATCTTGTTCTAGAGATTCAAGAAATCTCACTGCCCAAACCAGATTATAATTCCATAAGCCAATATTGCAGAATATTGAAATGACTTTCAGAGTTTAAAACTCACGCACACTTTGAAATTCACAATGCAATATGCCAATCTTCTACAGCAGTAAGAAATAGCATGCATATCATGATTCAAGGGGCAACACATAAACACAGCAGATTGTAAGAAATGGCAGTAAAGAAATAGCAGAATAAGAGAAGAAATAACAACACCGGATTTACCTGGTTCGGCCTTCAACCTTGCCTACATCCACTCCACTGGAGGGGGAGCGATTCCATTGCACCAAAAATCCAAGAGTTAATCCAGATTAAAAACACACTCAACATCTCACACTTCTCTTCCTTTCACAATTGACACGAGAGAAATTCAACCAGATATTACTCTAAGTGTTTATCTCTCAATCTGAATCTTCCCACTCTTATTTTCCCTCGGTGCTACAATATTTCCGGCCAGAAAACTCCGTTGCCCAGTTCTTCTTCCTCCGGAAACTGGTCGTGCTCCTTTATGTTCCCTCGATGGAAAACCGCTCTTCTTCAATTCCCCTCTCATTTGTAATCTGTTTCCCTTGCGCTTTATAAACCCAGGATATAAGATTTAATCTCAGCCATCCACTTTGCTTGCGAGGGCAAAACAAATAACAAAAGGATAATAGAATAATTGTGCATTAGTTAATTGATCAAGTAAAAATATATCCGGTTATAATACTACTTAAATTTGTTACCTATGTCACCAGGTTGTGCGCCATATTACCTCTCCAGAGTGGAAAGAAGGATCATGGGTCTTTGATGTGCCACCCAAGAGACAAAAGCTTAACATATTGTGCAGAAGAAAGGTAACCGTCTTTTGGTTTCATTTCCGAAATCTACTTTCAGATCATAAAGGGGGACAAATTAATCTACCAATGTCGACGGAGAGGTATAATAGCTTGTGATGATAGCAAGTAGTTGGATCTAGTACTGTCTTTTAGTGATAGAAGGATCCTCAAGTGAAAGCGAAGAGGAGATCCAATGCCTAATGGCAGACGAGGAGACTAGTCAGAACGATGAGGTATTCGATTTTGACTCAGATGAATTTACACGAGAAGAACTTGTACTTGCACTACAAGATATGGCCAATGACTATAGAATGCTAGCTGAATCATTTGATAAATTTAAGGCTGAAAGCAAAGATCAAACAGATGAGCACATCATATCAAGCTGTGTTAAGCTAGGTGAATGCGACAGTCTGAAGATCGAGCTGGATAAGCTAAAAATTTCCTATGAACAGCTCCATGTAGAAAATCAGAGAACTAGCGCACAAATTGCTAAAATTTCTCATATTTTCAAAACATGGACAAAATCAAGAGCTTCATTAGATGAGTTGCAAGAGGTACAAAGAAATGTCGGTGATATCACTGGCACGGGCTTTGGTATCAATGAAAGCACTAAAAATGAAACTGAATTGTTGCTGGAAAAGAATAAAGTCAAACAAATGAAATTTGTTAGATCAGCACAATATATGAATCAGAAGTGCCTACAATTCAAACAGGAATCTCTTTCAAGTATAAAGGTTTGAAAAAGGGGGATTGGGTATGTTAACCAAGCCACGGAAAGGCACCAGCGAGTTTTGAGTCTATCAGACCAAACTCAAGAGTGCAGAATCTAAGGCAAGGAAAAATATCCAATTATCACAACTCACAACCGGTCCAAAGAAGATATAGATTGCCTGACAAGAATCAAAGGCCACCATTTCACAAAACACACTACACACAACAAGATCAGCATACTTGCTATCGCACAGCACACACCACACCATACACACACAAACCAATAAAGCTGATTCAGGTGTGGGTCCCCAAATGACGAATCCGTTCCGGACCCAAGTAGGATTGGGTACCAACAGTAATTCTTTTTTTTTACAGGAACCCAAGAAGAAACTATTAGACTGGTATTTAGACAGTGGATGTTCTCGACACATGACGGGAAACATCGAGCTGCTGTCTGATATTACTCAATACACTGGTCCTGCGATCACCTTCGGTGATAACTCAAAGGGTAAGACCGTGGGCAAGGGTAAGATTGTTCCATGTCAACATTATCATAAATGATGTGTTATTAGTTGAGAATTTATGATATAATCTGATTAATATAAGTCAATTATGTGATAATGGTTATACCGTAGAATTTCACAAACACACTTGCACTGTTAAATCATCTAATGGTAAAACCATGATGGTAGGAATCGGGAATGAAAATACTTATAAGATTAACTGGAATCATGATCAACCTGATAATCCTACTTGTTTCATCGCTTATAACGATAATAAACATTGGCTATGGCATAAACGCTTGAATCATCTTAATTTCAAGACTATTTCTAGCCTATGTAAAATTGATTTAGTTATCGGCCTACCCAAGATCAACTTTGCTAAGGATAAGATCTGTCAAGCTTGTCAAATGGGCAAACAAATCAGATCATCTTTTAAGAACAAGAATTCCAAATCCTCCCCACGCTGCTTAGAATTATCCCACATTGGTTGTGGATGAAAATTTAAATTAGTTTATAAAGGCTTACAATGGACTATTATAGCAACTTGGGTTAACCATTTTCGTATAGCGAGGACGGATACGAAGTAGTTGCTATAGGAGCCCATTGTACAGTCGCGCTTACGCGGGCCTTGGCCCAGGGCGTGACACCAACACCAACACCAATAAAATTCATACTTGGGTGTAGTGAAACATCCACATTGATTTTTATCCAACTAACAGGTGGTGCACACCAAAACCTACCTGGAGATACAACAGTTGTACGAGGAGATGATTTGGCATTACAGGAAGTAAATCGTCCCCATAAGGAACATCTCTATTAACGACATCTTACATTGTATCCAATCTTCCTGTAAAGACAAATTGGTTACGATCAATCCATAAGCTCCATGAAACCATAGCAAGGACTCCCAAATCACTTTTATGACCATTTTCAGCCGCCCACAGCCACAAATCCATGATAGATGTTCCTTTAACCTAGCAAGCAATGGCCAAATAGATGAATTTGGCCACACTAAACGTGCCCTCTTGCAATGCCACAATGCATGAAAAACATTTCAGGGCAAAGAAAATGTGATGCCCTGGGATTAATGGTGTTAATCCCGGTGTGGTAATAATCCTTTATGGATTTTAATTATGGCAATTATGAATTAATTGCGGCATTGGGACTCCCGAGGATTTTAAATCCGGTATTTGGAGTCGTTGGATCTAAGGGATGAGATTGTATTCTCATCGTGGTGAAAAACCTTGGAATTTGGTTTTTGGTGGAATCTGGGGTCCGGAGTACTTTGTACTGAGGCTGGTAATGGAAATAGAGATTGGGAGGTAATTATTGAAAACAGATGATTTTTAATGAGCCATGATGTATTTGTGGAAGGATTGGTATTTTCGAGTTTTGGTACTATATATACCAAGTAGACTCGGTATTCCGTCATTTGGCACGAATTCCTTCCATCTCTCCCCTCTCTCTCTACGCCTAACCCTCCCCCATTTCCCCTCTTTTTTCCCTTGGAGGAAAAATCGTTGGTAGCTTGGCTCGGGAGCTGGATTTCACGAAGATAATCAGGTATTAATCTTCCCCTCATCATTGTTTTCGATTTGGTAGTGGTATTGTAGAGTTTGGTTGAGGTTTTGGTTGGTTTTGGATTTAGGGATTTTTTGGTTAAAAATCCAAAGTTGAGTTTTCAGAGTTTTTATTGGCTTTAAATGGTGTATTTGAGGTGTTGATAGTGTATGGGGTGTTGGTTTTGGGTTTGGGTGTGAAAAACACCATGGAAGCTCGAGTTTATTGGAAAATCGCAGGTCGCGATCGATCGCCGAGGGGTGTCGATCGATCGCGACGAGCAGCTGGAATTTTGGTGAAGATGCACAGTGCTGTCGATCGATCGCGAATGGGTTGGCGATCGATCGCAGATACTCACGATCGATCGCGATGAAGCACTGGTTGGCCACTGGTCAAGGGCGATCGATCGCGATAAAATCGGCGATCGATCGCCGCTCGAAGGATGTTGTTTTTTCGAAAATTTTAGAAAATGTCGGGATTTTGGAATTGAGGTTTAAGTGGCCCATTTCCGGACAATGTCAACATTCCAATGGGAATGCTATACTTTTAAATGGATTGGTTGGAGCCAAAGTTTAATAAAACGGAATTCTCGGTTGAGTTTTTGGCTATCTTTTAAACTTATAAAATGGAATATTTTGGGTATTATGCATGCTTAACCAGGGGTATTTTAAAATGGTAAATCGTCATGGATTGACGATAAGTTGGGGGTTATGAACGTGCTTGGGCACGTGGTTGCATGCTTGTGTTTAATTGTGAGTTATTTATGTGTTAGCACATAATTCATCGGGTCGTGGGACTCAGGCGAGGTCGGACTCGAACTATAGAATTATAAGGTACGTATGACGTACGAGCATAGCCTGTTATAATGTTGCAACTGTGAAATGCATGGTCTGTGTATTTGCAATAAATGGATATTGAAATGCATGGTATATGGTACTTGCAATAAATGGATAGGAAAATGCATGGTATATGGTAATTGTGATAAATGGACATACATTGGGAATTATATGGTGCCGCTTTTGAGCGCGCAATGATTGGGATGTTGTCGCCGTTGAGCGACCATCGGTTATAACGCCGCTATTGTTGAGCGTGCGTGGGGTTAAAATGCCGCTACTATGGAACGAGCTATGAAACAGAACTATAGAATCATTGGCTAGATACATGTGATATATGTGGTACTCTATTTGATGAATTAATCATATTTGATTATGGAACTGGTATAGTAGGAATAATTTTAGTTGATCAATGAGATGATCAACTGGCTTTTGAGAATTTAATGGTTTGGTTATTTTGAGAACAGGGACTGTTAGTTCCGAACTTTATCGATGAGAGTTTAAAGATGACAAAACATATCAGACCGGATCGAGAGAAATCAGACTGACCAGATCGATCGCGCAAAACAGATCAAGCTGATAAGATGACAAAGCATATCAATTGTTTTTCTGATTTGATTGTCATAATTGTTATGCATGATTGTTGGACTGATCACCTAGCTTTTGTTCATATAATTTATTGCTAAATTATTAGATATCAAATACGGAATCGTTTGATCCCTCTAATTTACGAAGCAACTAAGATTAATTAAATTCAGCTTGTGAGTTTGTTAAATTCTTAGGAAAAATAATTGACTAGATTAAACATAGACGCTTGGATTATGTTATTTAGTTTCATTGATCTCACTAGTTCATATGCTATCATCGATTTAAATCTTAATCGCTTCTATTTTGATTAATTGTTTGATAAGGGTTAAACTAGAACGCTTGGGCTACTTAACTAAACTTAAGGTGAGATAGGACTTTGATTATCGGATTAAACGTCCACGATGAATATTCATATGGAAATTGAAACATTTGTGAAGATCGATGATCAAGATAGTAAACGCCAATTGTAAAGTTGACCGAAAACCGAGAATCACACTTTCCTCATAAGTTAATTCATCTAGATAATTTTGCATATTAGTTTAATATTGCATTGTAGTAGTTAATTAAATTGATTTCAAAACCCCTTTTTATTTTAGCTTGCATAAGTTAACACAAATATATAGCCTTCCTCGTGGGATCGATCCCTACTCACGCTTCTACATTCATTAATGTTATTAACTTAAGAGGGTTAATTTGGGCGTACGCGATAAACGCTACCATGGCTCCTACAGGTTCAAGAGATGGCTCCCGTCATGTAGCACTTTGCCCCACAGGTTCAAGAGGTGGCTGCCACGTACGTGGCACTTTGCCCCGCAGGTTCAAGAGGTGGCCCCCGTCGTGTAGCACTTTGCCCCTTTAGGCTCAAGAGGTAGCTCCCACGCACGTAGCACTTTGCCCCGCATAGCACTTATCTCCCGGTGTTTTATGCCGGTGACCGGCTCTGATACCATTCTGTCACGCCCCGGGCCAAGGCCCGCGTAAGCGCGACTGCACAATGGGCTCCTATAGCAACTACTTCGTATCCGTCCTCGTTATACGAAAATGGTTAACCCAAGTTGCTATAATAGTCCATTATAAGCCTTTATAAACTACTTTAAATTTGCATCCACAACCAATGTGGGACAAGGGTATTACAGTTGGAGTTGTCATTAGAGAATATCAAGGCACAGTGCTACTTTCACATGCAATTCAAATTCTTGGATTGTTTCCTCCACAACTTGCGAAACTTATTGCGGTTCGGGAATGCATAACTATCGCAAAGTAGCACATATGGACCACTGGTATTGTTGAAACTGATGCAATTAGTGTTGTTCAGGCCATCACTTTCCCACAAACTTACCATCTATTTGAAGTCAGTGTAGGACTGGCGCAGATTTTATGGTTCAACATTTATCGTCGCTCTGCTAATGGACTTGCTCATGAATTAGCCTCTTATGCGATTTCGTTTGGTCCGATCCTGTCACATTTAGAATCTTGTCCTTCATTTCTGAAATCGTTTGCATCTCATGACTTGGCTCATTTAATATAATACAAGTTCTACCACCAAAAAAAAAAAATTTGGAATGATATTTTAAAAGATAATAGTTGTCATTTTCAAAATTTATTCATTTTATGACCATATCAAGATATGAAAGGTCTCCATCGCACGCCCTTTATTAAGGATTTAAATCCCTTTCATCCGTAGGCAATATATTCCTTGGGCAATCCAGTTTTTCTGTCAATTTGTGAATATGATTTTCGGATTATCGGTTCGCGACTTTGTATCGTTCCAATGAGACCAAGAAAATTAAAAAATTCGGAAATACCCTTCCTATATTTTTCCACTATCATTAAAACATTACAACTTAAGTACATGTTATTTTTGGGACAGGTGAGCTAAGTCATATCTCTTTTTATTTGGGTGTAGATTAAGATAAACTCAAAAGTCCTTGTTTCGATGAGATACCTCAATTTATTTGAATTTTCTTTTTTGTCTAAATTTGAAATTTTTAATTTTAAAACCACTCAATTTTATTGGTTTCATGTTCTTGAGTGAGAGAATTTGTTTTTCTAAAACTTATCACTCAACTCCGAGAAACTTTATTTCGAGTGATCTCTGGCTAACTCGAATAGTCGATGACATATCTTTCTTATTCTGATTTTCTATCTCTGGCTAACTCGAATAGTCGATAACATATCTTTCTTATTCTGATTTTCTTCCTATTGTGATCCTTAGAACTTAAGTAAATGTGTTGTCATACATTCTTTGAGATACATAAGATAAGATGTGTCTTTTCTTAATTGGGTATAGATTATGGCAAATCATGCCCATGATTATAATATTTTTGGCTCGAACATTCAGAATTCATTAAGGAAATTATAAATCCATTTTCAGCATTTCAATAATTCTGTTAAAATCCGATAATATTTATTTCGATCAATCAAATCACCTATCTTCCTTCAAATTTGTTTCATATATTCTTGTGAACTCATTTTCATTGAAGAACATATTTGATGACCGTAGAACTTTGCAAATTTGTCTCTGATATTCTTAAGCTCTATACGCTTAGTGAACCATATAGAGTTGACAACGTTTGTCAGCGGAACTTTAGAAACGCATAATTTACATGGAAGTTGTAATGTTAGTATAAGCAAAAGAATGTTCAACGATAATTTGATTAAGTTGAACGTGATGGAGTTCGACGCTATTTTTGGGAATAGTTTGGTTACATGAACATCATACGGTAGTTGACTGCTACAACAAGAATGTCGAACTAAGAAGATATCCGAATCAAGAAAAAGTTGTATATCATGGCAAGGCCAATGAACGAAATTCATATTGCCTGCGGCACAAACTTGGAAAGCCATGAAGATGATTAAGCTTAGATATAAGATACTACAATAATATCGGTAGCACTAAAAAATCCTAAAATTAATTAATTAATTGAAAATATGCCCAAATTTTGATTTCAGTTGTTTCGTTTCTCTAGATGCATTGCCTACATCATCTTTTTGTTTAAGTTATAACCTATCATATTTTTGGACCAAACATTTGTTTCTTCAAGTTAGTTATCCATGTCGATTCAATGATTTATCTTATCATTCTACATAGTTCCCTTTTTAGTAGTTTTATTAGATGAAATGTCACTATTAAAATAATCTAATCCAAGTATAAATCGGTTGTGCAATAATATTCGTTTTTTTTATTTCAACTATCTTGTCTCTGACATTTCTTTGATGATGTCTATTTGAACAATTTGATTACTTTTCTAAGTAATGTTAAGTCATTCATATGATTAGACTTTACTTGATTATCAGTCTCACTCATTTGCCAATATATTTTTATCACTTCTTTTGCCTTGATAATCTAATGTTCTTTGCTAGAAATTTTTTGCATCCTAATTTAAATACCCATTATTTATTTTTAGTTCTTATCATCGGCTTGACATTATCCGTTTCGTCAGACTAGTAGTTGATGTCATTTACACTGACTAGTAGTTATCTATTTCTCATAATAATTGATTCAATAAACCATTTGACTTAGCCGAGGTATTGCTTAGCTAATAGGTCTCAATTTTTTTGAGAATCTATTTTCCTAAAATTGTTTACATTTCAGATTTATTACCTTATCTATATGACCAAATCGATAACATGCTCGTGTTATCGAAATCGTTATACTTAGTTGTCATAACCATATCTATCGTTTGTTAAGCTATGTCTAGATAGCCAAACTTTTGTTCACGATGATATGGTTAGTAAATTATTTCAACAATTGTTTTTATTGTGTTGAAATTGTTTTCAGTTCCATTCCATCATTGCCATGCTTGAAACTAAAATTCAAAGGGCTTAAACTAGAGAATCAAAACTGCTTTAGAAAAATAAAACTTCAAGATATTTTGGGTACATGTTAGAGACTCATAATTTTATAATATTTTGGAGGCATATTAGAAATCTCAAAATATCTAACTAATGAGATATTGACATGGTAAAATCAGGATAACACTGAATGAACTCCTTAATAATGAAAATACTGATCACCCTTATGTTGATACGCAGTAAGTAAAATGACTGTCAACAAACCTGAACTCGTTCAAGCCTCCGTGAACAAAGTTACAATCATGAGAGGGCGACTCAAGTTAGCACAAGACTGCCAAAGAGTTGGACTGACTCGATGCGAATACCAATAGAGTTTAAACTCGGTGATCAAGTTTATGAAGAATGTTATTCGACAATACAAGGTAGGAATGTTGAGTCCAATATGTGAGATCCTTCGAAATTCTAGAGAAGATAAGAATGTCAGCTTATAAAATAGCACTGTCACCCAGCCTATCGAGATTCATGATGTCACCCATATATCGCAATTAAGAAATCTCGATCCGATACATGGATGAAGTACCAAGTATTGAGACGAATGATTATTCCATATGTCAAAGTCCAATAGTCAAACCACACGGAAAGATAAGCCACTTGAGGACCAGAAGAAATGATGCGAAACAAGTATCCCTATCTTTTCAGGACCGAACTGACTCAAGTTTCGAGGACGAAACTTCCAATAATGAGGGATGTATGTGAAGACCCAAAAATCACCGAAGGAAAGCAAAATCCCTATCAAAGGAAAGTGTTTTAATTATGTTACATTTTTTTATCAAAAGGAAGATGATTATTGTTTATGATACAAAATACTTGATAAATAATTTTTAGATTACAAAATAATTATTTAGATTATGAGATATATATTTAGATTATGAGATACATAGTTAGAGTATGAGATATTATAACCTTTTAAATTAGAAAAATTAGTGGCTAAGCATGTGTTAATAAACCTGTAATTAGGGATGGCAACGGGTTGGGTTTGGGACGGGTTTGGCCAATACCAGGACCCGCCCCGGCTCAAGAAAAAAAAAACCAGGACCCGCCCCGCCCCGCCCCGCCGGGTCGCGGGTTCAACCCGCGAACCCGTTTCGTTTTTTTTAAAATTTGTTATTAAAGATTATTTTTCTATTAATTGATTTGAATAAAACATGATTATCAATCTTACCAACTTCATTTCACTGTTAGCATGTTATTTTTCTATTAATTGCTTTTGTTGGGAAAACGATTTCTAAGTTTTGGTGATTACAAACACCTACTGGATGTTAAAGATCAACCGGATGAAGACATCAACTGGATAGTCATCAACCGGACAAGACATCAACTGGATAGTCATCAACCGGACAAGACATCAACTGGATAGACACCAACCGGACAAGCTATCAACCGGACAAGCTATCAACTGATAAAGACACTAACCGGATGAAGTCATCAACTGGTATGAAGTCATCAACCGTATGAAGTCATCAACCGGATGAAGACATCAACTGGATAGTCATCAACCGGATGAAGACATCAACTGGATAGATACCAACCGGACAAGACATCAACCGGATGAAGACATCAACCGGATAAAGACATCAACCGGATGAAGACATCAACCGGGTGAAGACATAAACTGGATAACTATCAGCTGGAAAGTCTCTCACTGAACAAGGACATCAACTGGTCTTAAGAGGATGAACGACCAGTTGAACAAAGAAACCAGCAGAAGTCTAAGCAACGAGACAAAGTAAGTACAACATTCTCTGACAAAAGTACAACAGAGCGGCGCACCCTGCTATATTTCCGCCACCATTACCGTCAGAGTGAAAAGAGCCGTTGTTTTACAAAATAGGAAAGAAGACAACATGTATTTGGAAAGCTAATCAATTCCATATACAAAAAAAAGGCTACCGTTGGACAACCAAACATATAAATACGTCCAAGCAGAGAATGAAGAAGTGCTGAGCAACTTTCAAACTAAGAGAAATACTTCAAAGCAAGAAAGCTATACGACTGATATTTCAAACGTTCAGCAAAGAGCAGACAAACCGCAAAACTAAATCTGTGACAGATTATTTTCAATTGAAGTCTGCTGCTTAGAAACTCTCAAAGCTAGAAAGTTTTATTCTGTAGAGAGTGTTGTAAAATCACTTGTATCCAAAAGATAAGAAGAGTGTGATTGCTAGGAGTTTAGGCCAAGTGTGTTAGTGCCTAAGGAGGTTGTATACTGTAAAGTGTAAACCAAGTCTTCTAGTGAATCCTTCCTGCAAAGGAAGAAGGGGAGACGTAGAAGCGTTGTGCTTCGAACTTCCAGAAACAACTCTCGTATTATTCGTTTATTGCTTTATTACTTCAGTTTTATTCCTCACAAGTTTTGTAGACGTCTTCCGCACTATAATAAGTGTCTACTGACTTGCCTGTTATTGAGAAGCAACTGTAACACTTAACAGTTTACAGTTAACCAGAAAAGAAATCGAAATTATATCTAGTGTTTATTCAACCCCCCCTTCTAAACACTACCCCGATCCCAACAAGTGGTATCAGAGCTTAGGTCTTCTCAATCTTGAGAAATTACTATTTACCAAAAACTGATGGCCTCATTCAGCAAGATTCCAATGTTCAAGAAAGACGAATATGATGACTGGAGGATCCGTATGCAAGCACATCTAAGTGCTCAAGATGATGATATGTGGTATGTGATCACCGAAGGACCGTTGAAGATCATGAAAATCAATACAGCTGCCTCTATCACAAGTGGTGATCCACAAATGGTAGAAAAGGAAAGATCTCAATGGTCAAATGAAGACAAAAAAAAGGCAAACCTAGACAACGTGGCTAAAGACATTTTGTTCAAAACTTTGGACAAAAATATGTTCAACAAAATCAAAATGTGCCCAACAGCCAAAGAGATCTGGGAAAAGATTGCTCAACTCTGTGAAGGAAATGATCAAACCAAGGAGAACAAGCTTACTGTGGCTTTACAAAAGTTTGAGCATATCAAACTGATAAATGGAGAAACTCTCAACGAGTATGATGAAAGAGTGACTGGAATAATAAATGAACTAAGCAGTCTGGGTAAGGAGTTACCCAACAGAGAAGTCACTCTCAAAGTGATGAGAGGTCTACCAAGAGAATGGGATGTCAAGACCATTGCTATGAGAGAATCGAAGGATATCAACAAGATAGATCTACATGATCTGTTTGCTGATTTAAAAGCCTATGAATTCGAATTAGGCATTCGGGTTGAAGATGAACCAAGTACAAGTCAACCAACAAAAGCTCTCACTGCATCTGAGTCTCTGCCTACTCCTACTGAAATGACTCCAGAAAAGATGTGTAACGATGCGATGGCAATGTTCGTAAAGAAATTTGGAAAATTCATGAAGAAGAACCAGAGACATTATCAATCATATCCTCGAAGGCAAAGCTCCAAAGGAAATTCAGAAGAAGAAGAGCGAGTATGCTTCAACTGTCTCAAACCAGGGCACTTCATCGCAGACTGTCCTAAACCCAAAAAGGATGATCACAAAAGAGGATCCAAGGATTACAGAAAATCCAAGGAAACCAGAAGAACATCCAAACGGGACAGAGATCAAAAGGTTTTAGTGGCAGAAGATAGTAAGAGCAAATGGGCTGATTCTGAATCAGAATCAGAGGAGTCAATTAGCTCATCCAGCGAGAGTGAAGACGAAGAAGTCCACTGCTTAATGGCGAATGATGAAAATGAGGTACATGAAACCAACCTATCTGAATTTACACATCATGAACTCACAAATGCATTGCAGGACATGATAAATGAGTATCAGACGCTATACGAATCTTTTGAAAGCTATAAGACTGAGCACTTAATTCCAACTAAAACGCTTGAAAACAAACTTGATTGTGAACAATCAAGGGAGTTGAATTGCTTAAGGGAAGCAGCCAGTCGCCTAGTGAAAGAAAGAGATGAAGCCAAGTGTGCGTACCAGAAACTCAGCAAACTGGTTAGCACTTGGAATGCGTCGACTACCAGAAAGGATGAAATGCTTGAGTCTATAAGGCTTGCTGGTGATTTAACTGGCATAGGCTTTAATAGCAATGACAGCAGATCATCTGGTAATGAGCCTCAACTGTGTCTAACAAAAGGCAAGGTTCAATCAATGAACTTTGTAAGATCTAGCACAGTATATGACCCGTATGAACTGGTTAAAGAACCTGTTAAAGCAACACTCATCAAACAGGTACAGCACAGAGGTATCGGTTATGTAGAACCACTCAAAGAGGCTAAACCAAGGCAAAAGTTCAGAAATGAACTTAAAACCACTGGTCGAGCAGCTAGAGAGGTTAAACCCAACTGGTACTACAACTGTAAACCTGTCCAGAAGAGGTATATGCTGAATAACAGGAACTACAAACCAAAAGCACATGCATACACATATTATCACACTCCACAGCTAAAATCATCACCTACATTTATAAATGCACACACATTTCAGAACACACACCGACCTAAGTCATTCAGGGTCATACAAGTGTGGGTTCCGAAAGGACTAATCCTACCAGGACCCAAGTAGGATTGGGTACCAATCAGTCTATCGCTTTAATTGCAGGAAACTAGAATGCATCCAGTTCGGAGCTCAGAATGGTTCCTAGACAGCGGATGCTCTAGACATATGACAGGGAATGCAAGCTTATTGTCTGAACTAGTGGACTCCACCGGACCCAGAATAACTTTTGGAGATAACGCGAAAGGTAGAACCGTGGGTAAGGGTAAGATTATCTACGGTAACCTCATCATTAAAGATATTCTTTTAGTTGAAAATCTATGCTATAATTTGATTAGCATAAGTCAATTGTGTGACAATGGTCATTCCGTAGAATTCAATCAGCATTCATGCACAATTAAATCTACTGATGGCAATGTATTACTTATAGGAAGAAGGCATGATAACACATATAAAATCGATTGGAATCTTAATCAGCCTACTTCCTTTACTTGCTTAGCTGCCCAGAATACTTCCAAAAATTGGCTTTGGCACAAACGGTTGAGTCACTTAAATTTTAAAACTATTGCTAGTCTGCGTAAACTTGATCTAGTTGTTGGACTGCCCCAAATTGAGTTCTCAAAGGACAAGATCTGTGCAGCATGCCAACTCGGTAAGCAAATCAGATCCTCTTTTAAGACCAAAGGGAGTAAATCTTCTTCTCGGTGCCTAGAGTTGCTGCATATGGATCTGTTTGGTCCTATACCAGTAACAAGTCTAGGGGGAATGAAGTACACCCTAGTGTTAATAGACGATTACACTCGTTTCACGTGGGTCTTGTTCCTAAGTGGTAAAGATCAGGCTACTCCAAAGCTGATCAAATTACTGAAAAGACTCCAAAATGAGAAATCGTGTGGGATAGATAGAATTCGCAGTGATAAAGGTACTGAGTTTACCAATCAATCACTCGAATCATATCTAGATGACCTTGGTATTAAACACGAATACTCTGCAGCTAGAACTCCTCAACAAAACGGAGTTGCTGAGCGTAGGAACCGCACTTTGAAAGAAGCTGCGCGAACTATGCTCGCGGAATCAGAAATATCGCAGAGATTTTGGGCAGAAGCTGTCAACACAGCATGTTATACGCAGAACAGATCGATGATTAATAAGCGAGCTAATAAAACCCCTTATGAGATCTGGAATGGCAGTAAGCCAAATATTTCTTATTTCCATGTGTTTGGTTGCAAATGTTTTATTCACAACAATGGAAAGACTCATCTCACCGCCTTTGATGCCAAATCTGATGCTGGAATATTTCTTGGCTATTCTACAGTTAGTAAGGCATTCAGAGTATTTAATAATAGAACTCTTAATGTAGAAGAATCAGTGCATGTAAAATTTGATGAACCTACTGACTGTACACTATCCGATATACAAATCAACAACTTGAGTAATCGACTGGAAAGCACTTATATTGACGAAAATGTTGATGATGAGATTGATTACAGAAGCAGGGCTGACTGCTCCTTAGAACCAGAAATCCCTGAAGCTCAAGCAGAGGAGTCTGCTGGCCAACAAGCACTGCAGCCAGCCATCAATGAAACAGTGGCATCCACCTCTACTGCAGTTGAAGGAACCAATGAGAAAGATGGGTCTATCAGAATCTCTGATTTACCTACTCACATCCAGTCAACTGAAGAACTCAACCCACTAGGACCTTCGCTCCGGTGGAAGAAGGATCATCCACCCGAGCAGGTCATCGGTAACCCTCTTGCTCCTCTACGCACCAGAGGACAAATGATTAACGAATTTCTTCATGCTGCATTCATATCTCATATAGAACCTAAGAAGATTGATGAAGCTATATTAGACCCAAGTTGGGTAGAAGCAATGCAGGAAGAACTAAACCAGTTTGAGCGAAACAGAGTATGGTATCTAGTACCACGACCACAACATCACACTGTAATTGGCACCAAATGGGTATTTAGAAATAAATTAGACGAAAACGGAACAGTAATTAGAAATAAAGCAAGATTAGTTGCACAGGGCTACAGACAGGAAGAAGGCATTGATTTCAATGAAACCTTTGCCCCTGTAGCACGACTAGAAGCAATTCGCATATTTCTTGCATTTGCTGCATTTAAAGACTTTAAAGTCTATCAGATGGATGTTAAGAGTGCATTTCTTAACGGCAAACTCCAGGAAGAAGTTTATGTTGAACAACCTCCTGGATTTGAAAACCATCAGCAGCCATCTCATGTTTTCCGTCTGAATAAAGCTCTGTATGGTCTAAAGCAAGCTCCCCGTGCCTGGTATGAAACTTTATCAAAATATTTGACAGAGCACAACTTTGTTATTGGCACGGTGGACAAGACCCTTTTTAAATTTACAAAGGGAGATCATACGTTGCTAGTTCAAATATATGTTGATGATATTATCTTCGGGAGTACTAACCCAAAACTGTGCGAAAGATTTTCTAAAATCATGCAGGAACAATTCGAGATGAGCATGATGGGAGAGTTATCATTTTTCTTAGGATTGCAAGTCAAGCAATCTAGTGAAGGAATTCTGATAAATCAGTTCAAGTACACTAAAGAGCTACTAAAGAAATATGGAATGAGTACCAGCTCAGCTGCTGCTACACCAATGAGCTCATCCGCCAAACTCGACTTGGATAATTCAGGAATACCAGTCGAAGTTACAATGTATCGAGGCATGATCGGATCTTTACTATACTTGACAGCCAGCCGACCCGATATTATGTTTGCAGTATGTATGTGCGCCCGGTTTCAAGCAAATCCCAAGCAGTCGCACTTCACTGCTGTCAAGAGGATCCTAAAATACTTAAAAGGAACCGAGAATGTTGGTCTATGGTATCCAAGAGACTCAACTTTTAATCTCATTGGATACTCAGATGCTGACTATGCTGGATGTAAAATTGACAGGAAAAGCACCAGTGGATATTGTCAATTTCTTGGTGATCGGTTAATATCATGGGGATGCAAGAAACAGACATCCATCGCAACCTCCACTGCAGAGGCAGAGTACCTTGCTGCTGGAAGCTGCTGTGCCCAACTGCTCTGGATTCAGCAACAACTCAGAGACTATGGAATTGAGTCCACAGAGGCTCCTATTTTCTGTGACAATACGTCTGCCATTGCCATTACATACAATCCAGTTCTTCATACTCGTACTAAACATATTGACATTCGTCATCATTTCATCAGAGATCATGTTATGAAGAAGGAAATACGGCTGGAGTACATTTCCACAGAACAACAGGCAGCAGACATCTTCACAAAACCCCTACCGGACGCTAAGTTTTCTTACTTTCGAAATATTCTTGGTTTAATTGAAATTACTTCTTGATTATTTTGTTTGGGTAATGAATTCAGGGGGAATTTGTTAGTTTAGTTGCATTTATTTAGGGGGAATTTCTGTTTTAATTTTATCATGGTTATTTAAGCTAAGCTGGTAATACAATGGTCAACTGCAGTGGGGGTATTCGTACCAGTAGGACTCTGCATCCAGTAGATGTTTTCCTACCAGTCGAACCCCACATACCAGTTGATGTTACCAAATATGCTTTGACAAAAATAACCCTCGATACTAATTAACCTAATGAACGTCGGAATTCAAAATTACTTTTGTGTAAAATAAATTATTTCACTCCCGCCTAAATCCTGTCCTTTTATTTTTGGTTAAAATCTTTTTAATCGTTAGATGATTGCCACGTATACATGTGTCCGCTCATCTACAGTACGACGTTACATATACTTCCTTTTTCACCGCCTTTAGTTTTCTCTTCTCTTCATCTTCTCCAAACATCTTACTGCAACAATCGTTTCTTTCAGAAAATTTCCTTTAACAGATTGCTGATGCTCCTTCACCTCAATCATTCAAAATGTCGAAGAATGTTCAACCGAGTTTTATCACAAATGCTGTTCACGTCGATTTTAACTCCATATATACTTCATCTGATGAGGAAACAAAGGATTTAATTCAAAAGCTGGATAACTCAGGGCTATTAGTGATCCTAAGCCAGGCTCCCTCATTTTACCAGGATGAACTACAAGAATTCTTTGCCACAGCAACTGTTGTGGATGACACCGTTGTGGCATCCATCTCTGGGCAGTCAGTCACCATCACTCAACCAGAATTTGCCACTCATCTATGCCTACCCTCCACTGGACTCACTGACTTTTCGACTATTCCGGCAGACCTAAGAGAAGAGATGCGGCTCACAGTGTCGGACTCTGACCATCGTATTCAACGACCTCCTTTCAGGAATGTATTAATGAAGAGCCACTATCGACAACTGGCAGACATCATCTCAAAGGGGATCCTCTGTAAAGCTGGATCATTTGATATGATCACCCCTGAGAAATTCGATGTCATGACTGCCATATGCAAAAGATTGGAGATAAACTGGTCAGCGGTGTTATTTCAAATACTGACTAGTCTCGTCGTATCTGGCAAGGGTCAATCCGGTTTTGCTCTCCCACTAAGCAGTCTATTTGAGAGCAAACACATCAAGACAGGGGCTCTCTCTCATCTTCATCCAGGGAGACTCGTCACTCACAAGTACCTTCAGCTTCATCGCCAACGAAGTGGCAGAGAAGGTGGAGCAACAAAGCGCCGGTTGACTCAAGTCATTAGTGACTCAGAACAGACTGTCTCTGAATCCGCTGAGTCTCCTCCTCCTCCTCCTCCTCCTCCTCCTAAGAAGCCAAGGACCAGAAAAATTGCTCCTCTAGATGCTCGTCAGAGAGACACTGCCGCCTCCGACACTATCTCCTCTGCCGGACCTACAGGTGTTATTTCTGACAGAGAACCCAGCCCTGTCATCCCTTCAACTGGGGAACCCACTGCTGCATTAGCCATGGTGTCTGCTCCATTAATAGACACCTCTTCAGCTCAGGTGAGCTCTCAGCAGGCCCCAGGCTCTATCAGCTTCAGGACACCCAAGTCTACTTGTCCTTACTGTCATCCCAAGGCCACTCCAGCTGACAAAGGAAAATCTCTTATTGCTCCAGTGTCCACTCCTGTTGCATTCGAGATTCAAATGGTCATGGATGCAGTTAAAGCCCAACTGGAACCCCAACTGGAGATTTTTGATCGTTGGGTAAAGGCTCGAGTACAGGTTCGCTTTGATGATATCGATCCTATTCTGGCTCAGGCAAAGCAAGATGAAAACAAAATCCTGACCTATCTGCAAATCCCCGAACCTGAGAAAAGTTTGAAGCTGCGTGATGTCTTTAGTATTATGAACTATGTGGGCGGACTCCAAGCTCTTGTTACATCCCGCATTCAAGTGTTTGATGGACATTCAAGAACAGCGAATCATGATCGAGCAGTTCTAAACGCTCTAGGCCTCAAGCTGGAAATGGCTGAGCTTGCTCTTCATGATCTTCGCATATCCACTGGGATTCATTCATGCTCCTCTTCTGAAATTATTGCAAGCCCTGATCAGCCAGATCTACAAATGGCTATTGCAAATTTAGAGGTTGTCCCTCCTACTGTGGAGCTTACTTCTACTGTTTTGGAGACCTCTCCTACTGGAGCAGATGCCACACCAACTACTTTGGAGGCAGCATCCTCTGCTCCCAGCTCTCCACATGATCAACGGCCCCACCAAATGATTGTTGATCACACCAATGTCGATTCAGTTATTCAGAATGTGGTTCAGCAGGTCACCATCTCCTCTGCAAATAATGAACCAAGTGAATCCTCTCATTCCAATGATCATACTCAAGCGTCTGCTGCTGGGATTGATCAAGCCAATGCTGAACTGGATGCTCCGCACGTGGAAGAAACTGGAACTATGGATGTAGCTATCTCCGCCTCAACTGCGGCCCCTCATATTGACGCTACTACTTTACCATCCACTGCAGTCGTCATTGCTCATCCCAATGCGCTTGCCCCTGCTGCTGATATCCCGATGCTTGCCGGCGATCCGTCCATGGATCAGGAACTATCCAAGGGTTTCTTTGTCTTCACAAACCCTCTGGACGAGCCACCAAACATCGCTGCCCAGCTAGCTCATCTCTCCACCGCTATTACAGCACTGACCAATGATGTTCATAAGCTTAAGCAGGAAGAGAGGGCTGCAACTCTTATTTTAGGAACTCTTCAGCAGCAAACGGACTCTAAATTCCAGCAAGTCTACGCTGACCTAAGTAGTTTAACTACTACTGTCACTAGACTTCAAACCTTTGCTGAGAATGCGGTTGCAGAAGCAGTTTCTCATATTGGCCAGGCGCGTCTTCAGATCAATCAGAACAATGAATCTCTTCATACTGCCACCTCAATGGCTCTTGGAGAAAAGATTGACGACGCCAAAAAGATTTTGACTGATCAATTGGCCACCATGCAAGCAGCGTTTGCGTCTCAAATTCAAGATATCTGCAACAGTCTGCCTGCTGCTCCTCAAACTATCCGCAGGCTGCCTGAACCCAGTCGAACTGCTCCCTATTCTCAGAGAGCCTCAAGTTCAGCTGCTCATTCATCCCTTGCAACTGGAGCACTCCCTCAGTCCAGACCCACTGCTCAACAAAGATCTCGAAGTCCGCGCCAACCGCCTACCGAAAAACGCGACTATACCAAACATTGGTTCGGGCGCAAATAGTATCATTTTCTGACTCTCTCTTACTTACTCCTATTTACTTCTGTGTTAAATTGACTGTCTCTCTGTATTCACTATTTAACATAAATACATTCACATTTATTGCTACCTTGTTTTTCCTATAAATAGAGGTTCTTGTTTGGTCACATAACACACATTCACTCATCATGCTTACTTTTAAGATATTTCTCATTCCCTGGTTTTCTGTTAGATCCTTTCCCGCTTCATGGGTTTATTACTTATCTAAATCAACCCCTCATGGGTTGATTACTTATCTAACCCAGCTCTGATAAGCTTCAGCGCTTTGATCCTGTTCTGGTGCTCCTCATCAGTCAGGAACTACTAACAGCAGATGCCTGGGTGCTGATGACAAAAAGGGGGAAGACAGAGATAGAGTATTCTCGACAGAGATAGAATATTCTTATTAGGCGATTCCATAAAAACTAAAGGAGCTGCCTGATGAATATACATATGACTCTTCCTCTTCCCGACCTTCTCTCTGAAACAAGGTGGATCGAGCTCTTCCTCTCCGCAACTAGGTGGATCGAAGCCTTCCGGTCTACTTTGTTTATTTAAAGAGAAATTTGTCATGTATCATCTATTTTATGTAAAACTAGACTTGTCTTAGATTCTATTCAAAGTGTAAGAATCCATCTTATATAAAGATGAATTTCTCTCAATTGTCCAGTTTGATTACAACTTGTAATCTGCTTATATTTAATGAAAATTTCTTTTCCATGATGTCTTCAAGTATTTTCAGGACTCTTTTCGTATTTACTCTAGTAGGAAATCGATTACTGCTTAGTTTTGTCATCACCAAAAAGGGGGAAATTGTTGGGAAAACGATTTCTAAGTTTTGGTGATTACAAACACCTACTGGATGTTAAAGATCAACCGGATGAAGACATCAACTGGATAGTCATCAACCGGACAAGACATCAACTGGATAGTCATCAACCGGACAAGACATCAACTGGATAGAGACCAACCGGACAAGCTATCAACCGGACAAGCTATCAACTGATAAAGACACTAACCGGATGAAGTCATCAACTGGTATGAAGTCATCAACCGTATGAAGTCATCAACCGGATGAAGACATCAACTGGATAGTCATCAACCGGATGAAGACATCAACTGGATAGATACCAACCGGACAAGACATCAACCGGATGAAGACATCAACCGGATGAAGACATCAACCGGATAAAGACATCAACCGGATGAAGACATCAACCGGGTGAAGACATAAACTGGATAACTATCAGCTGGAAAGTCTCTCACTGAACAAGGACATCAACTGGTCTTAAGAGGATGAACGACCAGTTGAACAAAGAAACCAGCAGAAGTCTAAGCAACGAGACAAAGTAAGTACAACATTCTCTGACAAAAGTACAACAGAGCGGCGCACCCTGCTATATTTCCGCCACCATTACCGTCAGAGTGAAAAGAGCCGTTGTTTTACAAAATAGGAAAGAAGACAACATGTATTTGGAAAGCTAATCAATTCCATATACAAAAAAAAAGGCTACCGTTGGACAACCAAACCTATAAATACGTCCAAGCAGAGAATGAAGAAGTGCTGAGCAACTTTCAAACTAAGAGAAATACTTCAAAGCAAGAAAGCTATACGACTGATATTTCAAACGTTCAGCAAAGAGCAGACAAACCGCAAAACTGAATCTGTGACAGATTATTTTCAATTGAAGTCTGCTGCTTAGAAACTCTCAAAGCTAGAAAGTTTTATTCTGTAGAGAGTGTTGTAAAATCACTTGTATCCAAAAGATAAGAAGAGTGTGATTGCTAGGAGTTTAGGCCAAGTGTGTTAGTGCCTAAGGAGGTTGTATACTGTAAAGTGTAAACCAAGTCTTCTAGTGAATCCTTCCTGCAAAGGAAGAAGGGGAGACGTAGAAGCGTTGTGCTTCGAACTTCCAGAAACAACTCTCGTATTATTCGTTTATTGCTTTATTACTTCAGTTTTATTCCTCACAAGTTTTGTAGACGTCTTCCGCACTATAATAAGTGTCTACTGACTTGCCTGTTATTGAGAAGCAACTGTAACACTTAACAGTTTACAGTTAACCAGAAAAGAAATCGAAATTATATCTAGTGTTTATTCAACCCCCCCTTCTAAACACTACCCCGATCCCAACAGCTTTCCTTATAAAAGATTATTTTTCTATTAATTGATTTGAATAAAAGAATCATTAACGGGACCAGAACTTATAAGATAGCTGAATTCAACATTTTTATGTCGATAGCCTGACGATTATTTTAATGTTCTGTTTTAGAAAAACCTTCTTATATTTAGAAGTATACGGCACAATTATTGACTATGATGATAAACATGGATAGATTACCCAAATTTATCTCCATGTGTATGGGTCAGCAGATCAAGAAGAGATGAGGGACAAATTCTTCGAGCGTTTCCTTCCTTATTTTATGTGGTGTGGCATAAGACTAGGGATGGCAATGGGGCGGGTCCAAACCCGGACCCGTATTGAACTCGACCCGCCGGGGCGGGTCCAAACCCGCTTCAACCGGGTTTGGAAGCGGGGCGGGGCGGGTCCTGGGATTGGCCGCACCCGCCCCGCTATGCATTTTAATTTTTTAAAAAAAAAAATTAATATTGAATATACATTTCACTTCTTTGATTGTACAATAATGTGTTATTGTTTAATTTCATATCAAAAATCATGTGTTTAAGGTAAAGAAGTTGAACATTTTGAATGGAATAAAAACTAAATAATAAATATCTGATAGTTTAAAGATAGTTTTACGATGCTTATTATAAATATTTACTAGAGGAAAACATTACATTCAATCTCAAAACTCAATTTTTGTGTTTCAAAATTAATTTCTACCAAATTTTTTTTTCTATAAAAAAAAAAAATGTTTGCGGGGCGGGGCGGGTAAACCCGCGAACCCGGCGGGTCTAAGCGGGGCGGGGCGGGTATGGGTTTTATGTGTAGCGGGGCGGGTCCTGGGATTGGCCAAACCCGTCCCAAACCCGCCCCGTTGCCATCCCTACATAAGACCAAAATGGGGGGGAATTTTCGCTGTGCATAAATGAATGAACGATTTACAAATTACAATTTTAATTTTAAATTTTTTTTTATAATTTATATTTATTCGGGGCGGGTCCGACCAATACCAGGACCCGCCCCGCCCCGCATCATAAACCCGTTGACCGGGTCCAGACCCGCCCCGGGACCCGTTTGATCGGGTTTAGACCCATCCCAAACGGGACGGGTTCAATACGGATCCGGGTTCAGACCCGTCTTATTGCCATCCCTACCTGTAATAGATAGCTAAGAAGTTCACTTTCCAAAACACAAAACATAGCAGCCGAGAAGAAAGATTTGTGCAGATTTGAGTTTGCAAAATTCAATCTTTATTCCAGCCCTTAAATATTCGAAACTTCAACCTTTATTTTCAAGGATTTCAACAAACTTTTTTGCTTGCTTCTCTAAAAATTCCATCCTACTTCTCTGAAAATTCCAGCAGCACCTTTTGAATGTTTCAACAAATTTCAGCAACACTTTTCGATCAGTTTCAGCACCATAAATTCGAGAAATACATACACACACAGTAGGATTTTCGATCCATTCAAGGCCTATGAAGGACAGGATTCGTTGTGTTTTCGCGCTCTAAATTCAATCTACCGCGTTCCTAATCATCGCGATAAGTGGGCTTTTGGTTTAAAAATTGTTCTTTCCTTTTTTTTTTTAAATCATAATCATGCATTTTGAGTTCCAATCGTTATGTCAACTATTTCAAATTATGAAATTATAATCTTTGAAATCTAAAGCACTTTAAATATCGAAATCCAATTGGTAGAGAATTTCGAGCTCTATTTCTGACCCTTATACAATGAGATTATAATCGTTATTCTGACATGATATGGTGGGTAACCGTCGTTCTGAATTTTCAGACCCTTTATTCGTGGGTGATCCGATGTTCTGACATCATCTCTATGAGTGTTATGTTTAGGGAACTGATATCAGTACCAGAAGGAAACTAGATGATTTATTGTGCTTATTTTAGTATATGTTATCTTCTTCTGATATGAGATTTCTGTTCTGTTATGGCTCCGATGAGCAAATTCTGTTCAGTTTCTGTTCTGTAATCATATCGGTTTCTGTTCTGATTTTTTATACATGTTTCTGAAAAATTATTATATGTATATATTGTGTCACATACGTTTGTTGTCACGCCCCGAGACCGGGATCGATAACACCGGCGTTGATTCCAAATACAATTGAAAATCAACAAGCCTCATAGTACAGAATTTAATACAACCAGTCTATTTATTCCATATACATAAATGTTTTACAACTGAAAATAAAACCATAACTTAAATCTAAACAGAGTTTAGCGGAAGCATAATTATGTAAAATCTTGAAATAATTGCGGTAGATCACCAACCCCAAAAGTTGTGTTGTTCTGCATCTTCGGTATCTGTCTCACTTTTATCTGGGGAGGGGATGTAAGGGGTGAGTGTTTTGGTTGACACTCAGTAAGCGGGGGCCAATCGAATATGCCAAAAACATATACTTATACAGATTTCAAAACAGATTTCAAAACATAAACTGATACACATAACAGAATTTTGCTTCTTTGAGTCATACCAAAAGCATCATATTAGAACACATGTCATATACTTATAAAATTAGATCGATCTACATAACATAAGGATTATAGAGGTGGCTCCTACGAATTCAAGAGGTGGCTCCCGTATGTATAGCACTTTGCCCCATTGGTTCAAGAGGTGGCTCACACGTACGTAGCACGTTGTTTCGCATAGCACTTATCTCCCGATATTCAGAATTTTCATGACATCATAGTTTTTAAAATAGTTCACATATTCGACTGTATTTTTCATAAGCATTTCATATGGTATCAAAACGAAAAGGATAATATAACAAAAGCCCACTTACTTGATTGTTTACGATGATTCTTTAAACTTGAAAGAGTATGGATCTACAACCTTCAAAAATCAACTTCTTTTCTTGCTAGAATATTTGATATTTTGAGAGTATTTGCTTTAAACTTTTTGTGTTTCTACTAATGAATCTAGCTTGGTATTTATAGAAGTTTTTCAAGAAAATATGTAAGCAATGACATCAAGTTAATATTATGTAATCAATGACATCAACTTAATATTATGTAATCAATGACATCAACTTAATATTATGCAAGCAATGATGTATTTAAGGATAGTTTAATTAAATTCTTGGTACCTAAATTCAATGTAACATGTTGTGGTATCATGTTGTGGCAATGTAACATGTTGTGGTATCATGTTGTGGCAATGTAACATGTTTGCAAGTGGTGATCATCACATTCTTCCCTCCTTATGAGGAGTTTCGTCCTCGAAACTTGAAACAGCTTGATCTTGGAACAGATAGGGATATTTTTCTCGCATTTTCTCCTCTGGTTCCCAAGTGGCTTCTCTCTCTGTATGGTTCGGCCATTGAACTTTGATATATGGAATGGTCCTTCGTCTCAGTACTTGATCCTTTGAGTCTATGATTCGGATCGGAATTTCTTCATACTTCAGGGTTTTGTTCAAGTTTCCTTGATCTACTAAAGGTTCTGCTTCGAGTACATGATTTGGATCAGCAATGTACTTCCTTAATTGTGATACGTGAAATACATTATGAATTCTTGAGAGGCTTGGAGGTAGTGCTATTCTATAAGCTAAAGTTCCCACTTTCTCTAAGATTTCAAATGGTCCAACATATCTTGGTCTTAGCTTCCCTGCTTTGTCAAATCGGATGACTCCTTTCATTGGTGAGACCTTTACATAAACCTTGTCGCCAATCTCGAATTCTAACGGTCTTCGTTTCATATCAGCCCAACTTTTTTGTCGATTTTGAGCTGCCTTGAGCCTATCTCTAATGATTGTCACTTTGTCGATTGTGGTTTGTACAAGCTCAGGTCCGGTGATAGCTTTCTCTCCAATTTCATCCCAATATAACGGTGATCGACATTTTCGCCCATAGAGTGCTTCGTATGGTGCCATTCCAATGCTGCTATGATAACTATTGTTATAGGCGAACTCGATCAGAGGTAAGAGCTCACTCCAGTTTGCACTGAAATCTATAGTACAAGCTCTTAACATATCCTCGAGGGTTTGGATTGTCCTCTCTGTTTGGCCATCGGTTTGTGGGTGATAGGCCGTGCTAAGAGTTACCTTAGTTCCCATAGCTTGTTGAAAACTATTCCAGAAGCGTGACACGAATCTGGGATCTCTATCGGATACGATGCTTATTGGGACTCCATGAAGTCGCACAATATTATCCATGTATAGGGTCGCCAGTTTATCCAAGTTATAATTCATACGAACTGGGATGAAATGTGCAGATTTTGTGAGTCTATCCACAATTACCCATATACCGTCATGACTTTGTCGAGACTTTGGCAATCCTACTACAAAGTCCATGGAGATATGTTCCCACTTCCATTCCGGAATTTCAAGAGGTTGAAGTAATCCTCCTGGCCTTTGATGTTCAGCTTTAATTTGCTGACAAACTAAGCATCTAGCGATAAATTCAGCAACATCTTTCTTCATTCCATTCCACCAGAAGCTTTCTTTGAGGTCTGTACATCTTTGTGTTTCCAGGATGGATGGAGAACTTTGATTTATGTGCTGTAATCATCACTTCTCGTCTAAGGTCCTTCACGTTTGGCACACATAACCTTCTTTTCATCCATAAAGTTCCATCGTTGTCTGTCGTGAAATCGGGAAATTTTCCTTCCTTAACTTGTTCTTTCAGTTTAGTTAGGCTGGGATCCTGACTTTGCTCTAACTTTATCATTTCTCGGAGGCAGGGATAAGCTGAAAGGGATGCTAAAATCATCTTCCCTGTGCCCTTCCGACTTAGTGCGTCTGCGACCTTATTTGCTTTCCCTGGATGGTAGCTTATCGTAAGGTCATAGTCCTTCAATAGTTCTATCCATCGTCTTTGCCTCATATTATATTCCTTCTGGGTGAACAAATACTTGAGACTCTGATGATCCATGAAAATTTCACACTTGGCACCGTAAAGGTAATGCCTCCATATTTTCAAGGCAAAAACTACGGCTGCTAACTCAAGGTCATGTGTAGGGTAGTTTTGTTCATACGGTTTGAGTTGCCTTGATGCATAGGCAATCACTCTTCCTTCTTGCATGAGCACACATCCTAGACCTTCTTTTGATGCATCGCTGTAGATGGTAAAACCCGTATTCTCAGTTGGCAATACCAATACAGGTGTAGATGCAAGCTTCTTCTTTAAAGTCTCGAAACTCTCCTCAGACTCCTTACTCCATATGAATTTGGAGTTCTTTTGTGTGAGTTTTGTAAGGGGTATGGCTATCGAGGAAAATCCTTCAACAAATTTTCGATAATAGCCAGCTAATCCTAAGAAACTTCGAATTTCCGTAACAGTCTTTGGTCTTGGCCAGTCCATAATTGCTTCCACTTTCTTAGGATCTACGGACACGCCTGCTTCAGAGATTATATGCCCTAAGAATGCAACGTTGTCTAGCCAAAATTCGCATTTCTTGAACTTGGCAAAGAGTTCTTTCTCTCTTAAGGTCTGTAGGGTAAGACGAAGATGTTCCTCGTGTTTCTCTTTACTCGGGGAATAGACCAGAATGTCATCGATGAACACTACCACGAACTTGTCCAGGAATGGCTTGAATACTCGATTCATCAAGTCCATGAATGCGGCTGGAGCATTTGTCAGACCAAATGGCATCACTGTGAACTCGTAATGCCCATATCTTGTTCGGAAGGCAGTCTTCGAAATATCTCCTGCCTTAATCTTGAGCTGATGATAGCCCGATCGTAGATCAAGTTTAGAAAAGACTTTAGCTCCTTTGAGTTGATCGAATAGGTCGTCTATCCTTGGGAGAGGATATCTATTTTTGATTGTGATTTTATTTAATTCTCTGTAATCGATACACAATCTCATACTCCCGTCTTTCTTTTTTACAAATAGTACTGGAGCTCCCCATGGAGATGTACTTGGTCTGATGTGTTTCTTGTCCAAGAGTTCTTGCAGTTGTTCATTTAGCTCTTTCAATTCAGCTGGAGCCATTCGATATGGTGCCTTCGAAATGGATGTAGCGCCTGGCACCAAGTTAATCTCAAACTCTATTTCACGATCCGGGACTAATCCGGGGAGATCATCTGGAAAAACATCCGGAAATTCTTGTGCTACCGGAATATCTTCTAGTCTGAGTTCAGCTCCTTCCGTGACTTTGTTTATCATGGCTAGGTAAATTCTCTCACCACTTCTCATGGCTTTCCAAGTTTGTGAAGCAGATAAAAGAACTTTACGCTCTTTTGTATTGCCACAATATAAGATTTCTTCTTGGTCTGGTGCTCGTAGTTTGACTTTCTTATTATGGCAGTCAACTAAAGCGTGGTGTTTAGATAACCAATCCATTCCTAGGATAGCATCAAACTCCACCATGTTGAGTTGAATCAGATCGGTGTTGAACTTTTTGTCACTTATATGAATGTTGCATCCTCGATGAATACTATGTGTTTCCAAGGTTTTGTTAGCAGGAGTTGCTACTCTATATGGTTCACTAAGTATGTCAGGTACAAGCTTTAACTTCTTAGCGAACCTCTTAGATATAAACGAGTGCGTAGCACCACAATCAAACAGCACATAAGCAGGCAATTTGTTGATTAAGACAGTACCTGCCACAACGTCATTGGCATTATTCGCCTCATTCTGTGTCATGGCGAACACCCTGGCATTGGGTTTGTTTGGAGGGATGCCATTGCCTGCTCCAGTCCCCTTCTTCTCAGTGTCAGGGCAATTAGCAATTCTATGTCCAAACTTCCCACATCGGAAGCAAGCACCACTTTGTCTACGACATTCCCCAGTATGTGCAAGATTACAGATTGGGCACTTTGGGAATTCTTTGTTGTATGGGGTAGATGTAGATCCCCTTTGTTGATTATGAAACTGATTTGGCCGTTTGAACTTCTGGCCATTGTTAGAGGGCTGATGAGGGAGAGGTCGTTTGCGCTTGAACTCTTCTTCTCGGCGGTGTATGTCAGACTCGGCCTTGATAGCTGCTCCCATCACATCCTCAAAGTTGATGGTATCCAACACTGCTAATGCTGATTGGATCCGACTGTTCAGACCCTTCTTGAAACGGTGTAGCTTTAAGTCATCATCTGCCATAATGGTTGGGGCGTAAGTTCCAAGAGAATGGAATTTTGAGGAATACTCTACCACTGACATTCCTGGAGTTTGTGTCAGGTTATCAAATTCCTCCAACTTTTGGAGTTTAATGGCTGCTGGGAAGTATTGTTTTAGAAATGCACCACGGAACCTTTGCCAAGTGATTGGTCCGGTCACTTCCATCGAGGGTGACATACTATCCCACCACTTATTTGCATCGTCAACAAGAAATGGCGATGTAACTTCCACTTTGATTTCTTGAGGCACTTCCAGTAGTCTATGATGTTTCTCTACTTCTTTCAGCCAATGCTGAGCCACTTCTGGTTTTGAGTTCCCATCGAATGTTGACATTCGATTCTTGCGAAGAGACTCATAATGATATTTTATCCCATGCGGCTGAGGCTGAGGCTGTGGTTGTGCCTGATTAGCAGTTGGGTTAATAATCCCCTGAAGAGTAGTGGCTACTATGGTAGCTATGGCCATGAAGTCTTCACGACTTAAACTCGTTTTTGGAGATTGTGGTGGATCTTGGCTTCCTCCAGCTTCATTATCATTATTGCGTGGAAATCCATATCGTGGGTTGCGGTTGTTACGGGGTGGTCGTCCAGCCATGTCCTACAATTTCACACATTTGTAATTTTGGTCCAAAAGTAATTCTCCCACATCGAGTCATTCATCAATCCAAGCCTCAATTTTATTATAAATAATGGCTTGATGCTGAGTTGAAAATCACACCTCGAAAATCTTCTTTGTTATCATTTAGTGTTTGGTTTCAGTAATTACTACTGAGACTGAACTTTTTAGTCTAAAGTTTGGCTAGAAGCAAGGGTGGTTCATCTGGACGAGGGCGAGCTTCAAAACATGTCTGAAGAAACCCGAATGTTTTTAATTTTGTATTTTATTTTGCAGTTTATTGTGTTTTCATGTCTGTTGGTGATGTCGTTTGGAAATGTAATTTTATTTATCATGAGTTTATTTCTTTTTGTATTGTGGATCAGATATGTAATATTTTGAATTAAATATTCAGTTTGTAATGATAATTATATAAAAGAAATAAAGGTTCTACACCGCTAATATTGCAGTTATAAATTACACTCCTCTAAATTTATGTTAATAAAGATTGTCGATTTGCAAAACGTTCATAGCTTAAAAATATTGAAGAAATTTGAAAAGTTTAAGGTCATTCTTACAAGCGAAACAATATGGTAATCATATAGATTTGTCAATGAGAAATGAGTTTAAAAAAATAAATTTGTGGGGAGAATACGCTAAAAGAAAGTTTTAATGAAACATATAACACTAATATCTAAAAGTTTAGTCAATTCTTATTAACCAAAAATTTATGTAAAACAGAACATGAATAATCATAATCTTGGTGTATTTTGAAAAAAATTATGTTCAAGTTATTGAGTGATAAATCTCAAGCTTTTTATAGGCTAATGGACGCAAAAATTGCGATTCAAAATTCTGTCAATCCGGATCTGAAAATTCAAAATTGGCCAAGGTATTTTAATAAGCATTATATGAGTATCATAAACCCAGAATTAATTTGAAAATGGTGTTCGAATTTGAGAGAAATCGAAGCTCAAAAATTTCAAAATTTTAGGGTTCTATGGCGTGAAATTTGATTCAAAATTGAGCATTTTAATTTGTTTGTAAGAACGATATGATAGAGGGATTTTAATACCCATATAATGACGAGTATAAAAACGAAATTAATTAAGATTTGGCGTTCGAATGGTCGAGAATTTTATCGAATGAAGTTTCGCCAGTTAGGGTTAGGGTTCTTCAATGCTCGGCTTCCATCGATCAATTGGACATCTTCCGGTAGTTGGAACTTGGAAATTGTAGAGGGTTTTTGTATTAGAGTTGATTCCATTTACAGTGATATGCCCGATTGGACCATCGGCGGTCGGAGACGGCGCATCGGAAAAATGACGTCTTTGTTCATGCGTGAGTTGTTATCGGTGATTTGGCCGGGAAATCGTAGTCCGTTCGGTTCGATTTTTGTTGTTGTGTCTTCGTCTCGTTGAGGCGTTCATGGTGACGGGTCTACTTTCAGGTAAGGAGCGGCGACGATATGGAATAGGCAGTAGGCAATTTAAGTTTTTTTTTTTTTTATTCAGACTGTCATTTTGATCCCCCAAACTGATTTTTTAGATTTAATCAGTTGGTCTATTGGATCCGGGATTCATATTCCGGTTAATTTGTATCAACCAGAAATGTTTTCTCAGCAGGATTATGGAACCTGGTTTAGCTCTGATACCACTAAAATGTCACGCCCCGAGACCGGGATCGATAACACCGGCGTTGATTCCAAATACAATTGAAAATCAACAAGCCTCATAGTACAGAATTTAATACAACCAGTCTATTTATTCCATATACATAAATGTTTTACAACTGAAAATAAAACCATAACTTAAATCTGAACAGAGTTTAGCGGAAGCATAATTATGTAAATTCTTGAAATAATTGCGGTAGATCACCAACCCCAAAAGTTGTGTTGTTCTGCATCTTCGGTATCTGTCTCACTTTTATCTGGGGAGGGGATGTAAGGGGTGAGTGTTCTGGTTGACACTCAGTAAGCGGGGGCCAATCGAATATGCCAAAAACATATACTTATACAGATTTCAAAACAGATTTCAAAACATAAACTGATACACATAACAGAATTTTGCTTCTTTGAGTCATACCAAAAGCATCATATTAGAACACATGTCATATACTTATAAAATTAGATCGATCTACATAACATAAGGATTATAGAGGTGGCTCCTACGAATTCAAGAGGTGGCTCCCGTATGTATAGCACTTTGCCCCATTGGTTCAAGAGGTGGCTCACACGTACGTAGCACGTTGTTTCGCATAGCACTTATCTCCCGATATTCAGAATTTTCATGACATCATAGTTTTTAAAATAGTTCACATATTCGACTGTATTTTTCATAAGCATTTCATATGGTATCAAAACGAAAAGGATAATATAACAAAAGCCCACTTACTTGATTGTTTACGATGATTCTTTAAACTTGAAAGAGTATGGATCTACAACCTTCAAAAATCAACTTCTTTTCTTACTAGAATATTTGATATTTTGAGAGTATTTGCTTTAAACTTTTTGTGTTTCTACTAATGAATCTAGCTTGGTATTTATAGAAGTTTTTCAAGAAAATATGTAAGCAATGACATCAAGTTAATATTATGTAATCAATGACATCAACTTAATATTATGTAATCAATGACATCAACTTAATATTATGTAAGCAATGATGTATTTAAGGATAGTTTAATTAAATTCTTGGTACATAAATTCAATGTAACATGTTGTGGTATCATGTTGTGGCAATGTAACATGTTGTGGTATCATGTTGTGGCAATGTAACATGTTTGCAAGTGGTGATCATCACATTTGTCCCCCACTTTCTGAGTGTTTCCCAACACTTACCCCATTACTCTCACATCCCCTGATAAGGAAGAAGAACAGGTTGATAACGAGGAACAAGAAGAATTTTTGGGTTGGTGATCCGGTGATGCTGTCAATACTTAAGATATTAATTTAAAGTATTTTATGCTTCCGCCATCCTTTAGAATATTGAACAATGGATTAGGTAGTGTAGTTCAATAATAATTCTATAGTAGATTGAATTATTATTGATGGACTTGGATGTTTGTTCTGGGTTGAACATATGAGTTCTTAGCCCATCAGGAGACACAACTCTAATTCTCCTAGGAGTCTCTATTGTAGCCTATAAATACCAAGTTTCTCAACCTCATTGATACACTTTTAATGAGAACAAATCGATAGTATTGGTTAAGGAGAAAATTCTTGATAGATTACAGACCACACTATATTCAAGAATCACTTGTTAGATTTACGATAGAAACACCAAGGTTTCAAATTCAACCAAAGGTACATGATCCTTCCCGCTATCAGGTATAATCGAAACCCTAGTTTATTTCCGTAATTGGGTTCTTAGTTATCTGTAAAAATTGAATTGTTTATTTTTTATTATTATTATTATTATTTTTATTATTATATATATATATATAAAGTAATGTCTCTTTGAACAATGAAAATTGTATATGTATCGGTTTCAGTCCTATTATGGTAAAATCAATATACTTTATCTAAAATAGTTTAAATATTATTTTATATTTTGATTTAAAAGATATTATATTGTAATATTAAGTTAATATATAAATAGTGTTCAGATATACACGATATTTCCCCTTTGAACAACCTGAGTTTTGATTCAATTGCTCCACCGGCAAAACCTTTTCTTAAAATAATAATAATTTCACAACAATAAAGTTCAGGAATATAATATTCAAATGGCACTGACCTAGTGCAGTGGCAGTTGCAATTGCAGTTGCGTTGAAGTTGAAGTTGGAATTTGGTAGTTCTTGAGCTTAAATTTTACTTTTTTTATATAACTTTTTTAAATACATATGTGAAATAATCCAAAAAATAAAATTAGTATAAGTCGAATAAAAACATAAACGTATGTTCATTTATTCATCTTTTTAAGCACAAATCTGTATAAGACTATTTGAGACCTTTTTTTATATATACCATAAACAAATGAATATATTAATAAGTCAATGAAGATCCATCCAAAGGGTCACCAAATGACACGACCAAACCAACTGGATAAAATATACATATGATGAGCCTGCCAAAGTCTAACACAAGCTCATCCATAATTGGATTTCCTTTTCTAACTGGATTTTATTCCAAAGATGTGATCTTAGAGCTCGCTTACACTAAGTATACCATCAGTGGGAACTTTGCTTTTTGGTTGAGTGTCCTCTTAACCCTTATTTATATGGGTGGATTGATGATTACCTTCGTAGGAAGTTAGCGTCGGTACGGAGTTGCGTCAGTCGTGGATATAGACTAGGCTAAGTGACAGACTTCATCTCTTCTATTCTCTTCACTTATACCTTACACTTCAGCTGAGTCTAACGAGGCTCAGGTGCGGAGCCTTACACTGTGGACCAAGACTACGCAAAGGTAGAACACCATAGAAACTTCACTGACTTAATCATAAACATTGATTTCGCTACTCTCAATAAGAACCCGCATTAAACGCATACCGCAAGTCAGATAAAGATGTAAAAAATTGTAGCCCCAAAGCACGAATGGGAGGAAGCAGAGACCCCCAAATCCAACTAGGCCCCCTCAATCCAAGTAGGATATGATATTGTCTAACGACGAAACTGCCTTCGAAATTTTTTGAGTCTTTTGGTTTGCTATGAAATGGGAAGAAAAAAATAGACGTACTTTTATTGTGTATAAATAGTCATTTTAAATTTTAAGAACTTTAATTATGAAATAATTCCATACATATGTATGTAAAAAATACATGTATTGCAAAAAAATATCTATCAATTCAAGTTAAGTTTAACCAACTATCCTAAGTCTTTAGTCGTGAACTCGCGAATTCCCCATTATCAGAAATATTTGATCATATTTAGAAATTATAATCGGACTATTTTTCCTTAATACGAAATTGCTCCGCAAGGGTATCTACGGAATTTGATGATCGTCTCTTAAGACATCCTATTAAATAAGTATGGTTCGAATATTAAATAGGTCGTCAAGATGTCTTTAATCACGAATTTTCTTATGCTTCTAAGCAATTCAAAACACTGGACAATTTTCACTCTGAAAGTGAAAATTGATTTTTTGAAGAGAAAACATAACGTTAATTGTATATATATTGTTTATGATTATATTTATTTGAACTAAGGACTCTAGTTTATTTGATAAGATCCCAAATGTGATTAATGCACACGGGTTTTTAAAAAGAAGTTTGGGCATGTATGGAAGGGTACAATGACTACATGAACAAGGAGTCGAGGCTCGAGGGTTGTAAGGGGAGAGTTCAACCTAGTATAAGAGCAATACCCTTATTTTAGATTCAATAGTCCAAATTTGATTTGGACATATGAGAATCACATAACATGTCAAAATCATATTTGCGTTGCACGAGGGTAATGCCCCTCATGCTACGGTCTCATTTCCCGGTTGTAAGGGCTTTATCGCGAACATACTTAGAAATGGACAAAAAACGAAAAGGAACTTGCCACTGCTTGTTTGTTAGCCATGTCTAAATCAAGAAAAGAAGCACGAGCTCTTATTGGTTCGCATGGCCAAGCTATGTCATTGTTTGTATCCAATCTTAGGAGTGGTAGTCTGCTGGAAAAAATTTCAAGAGAGTAGAAAGTTATTGAATTATTTACCTGGTTGTTTAACAGTAACCATTGAACCTGCAAACAATTTGAGGTATTTTGTCTTTGACAAATATAGGCAACATTCCTGCAAGGAAAACTAAGGTAATGATTGGTGTTTCATAAGGAACGGTACACTTTCAAAATGTGCGACACTACGAATTTTCATGTTCATGGGGGACTTTTCAAAGTTGCTTACCACTTGATCTCCTTCAATGGATGCTTGTGATTTTACTTGGAAATATTTGGTTCGACACTTTCAAAGCATCCACATGCCAACATGTATGCAGAAGTAAAGTTTTGGAGATGTTCATTCAACCGAACACTCTTGATGATCAAGCTTCAGAACAACCGATGGCATTGAGGCGTATCCGAGATTGAAGCCTACTGCTCATTCTTCCCTGAATCCACAGCTCCACATGGCTTTAATCTCACCCTCGAAGCTGCACCTCGATCCAAATATCATATTCTCCACTCCAACAGATTACAGAGCATAATTTCTTCCTGAAATTCTTTCCCATCATCCAATGATGCCCAAGAACTTTCCCCAAGAAATACCCAGCCCTTCTCCCCTGTTGAGTTCCTCCAGACAAGGATCCACAAAACAAAAGTTGCCTATAGGTTACAACACACTCATCTTCTTCCTCAATTCTCTCCCTATCATCTAAATGACCCAAGAGAATTCCAAGAAAATGCTCCTGTGTATCTTACTCCCTATCTTCCTGTTTTGCATCTTTAAAGAATTTCAAGAAAGGATATGGATCCCTGTTCTTCTTGAATCATCAAATCATGTGTTCATCCTCTTGGTTTTACCTCCCATGCTCTATCAAAGACTCCAAGAATCTGCAACCGAGTTCTTGCATATCTCTTAAACTGCTCGCACTTAGATTCTCCATAATCCAAAATCGATCTGCCCGAAAACTTTTCTATATCGAACTTGGTGGATCCCATTGCCGTGGTCTTGTTCCCACAGACGGCGCCAATTGTCATGAATCCGACCCGATCACACCAATTCTATTCGATATATCTATAAACTGGATACACAATTTTGTCTAGTTAAATTCTGCTGAAAATCTTTGTACAGAGCAATTAAAGTGAACAACAATTCTTGTTGATGAATTCTTGAATCTTTCGGTTCTTGTAAGTGTAGTAAACACAACTCACGTGAAGGTCTTTGAACAATAATCAAGAATACATGACTATCATGCAGTCTACTCCTTCTTCACAGCAAGAACGCACGCACACTCTCTGCTGTAAGAATGCCAAATATCTTGTTCTAAAGATTCAAGAAATCTCACTGCCCAAACCAGATTATAATTCCATAAGCCAATATTGCAGAATATTGAAATGACTTTCAGAGTTTAAAACTCACGCACACTTTGAAATTCACAATGCAATATGCCAATCTTCTACAGCAGTAAGAAATAGCATGCATATCATGATTCAAGGGGCAACACATAAACACAGCAGATTGTAAGAAATGGCAGTAAAGAAATAGCAGAATAAGAGAAGAAAGAACAACACCGGATTTACCTGGTTCGGCCTTCAACCTGGCCTACATCCACCGGAGGGGAGCGATTCCATTGCACCAAAAATCCAAGAGTTAATCCAGATTAAAAACACACTCAACATCTCACACTTCTCTTCCTTTCACAATTGACACAAGAGAAATTCAACAAGATATTACTCTAAGGGTTCGTTTGGATTAAGTGATGGGATTATTAGTCTTGAGATTATTTATTTATCTCATATTTACTTTGTTGTATAAAAAAAATTTATCCCACAATTTTTATCACATTCTAATTGTTGCGTAAAATCCCTTACCGCAAGCGCACGATAATCAAGTTTTAGTATAGAAAGATGTCGAACCCACAGAGATTGATTAAATAGTTAAATCTAAGTACTAAATTAAAATAATCTTTGCTTTATTTAGAGAATCGAATAGTTGAGTGTTATGCGAATAATAAAAATTAATTAACTAACGATGATCAAATACTGAGTTGAAAAGAAATCAGTTGGAGACGAATCTAGGAGTACGATTTCACTTGTTCATCCACTACACTTATCATTCCTTGATTTCCATGTTATGGATTTCCTAGTTTACTAGCCGAGAATTCTTATTTGTTTCTACTCCCCCTCCCGGGTGTTAAGCAGAATTAATTATCTAACATTAATCTTGATATCCCTATCTAAGATTAATTATCAAACAATTGTAAAAGCGCAGTAATTCCTTTGACGACTTCTATGGAGTTATAGGTCTTCCGAACAATATAACTACCACGATACGAATTCCTTCTTTCCTATTCACAACCCCCTCTCCCGAGTGATAGATCACGAATATGGAATCATTCAATCCATGGCCAGTAGATTAAAAGCATTAGGAACAGGAAAACATAAATAAACCATACGGAAATCCAAATAAACTTCAATCAATTCATAATAAGCGTAGTTTCAAAACAAGCTACATCGTCTCCTAGAAAATAAAATTAGCTCATGCTAGAAGTATTTAAACACATAGACATGTTTAAATAACCCATAAAAATTGCTAAAAGTTTAGAGATGCAAAACGAATTGGACGCCATTCTTCGATCTCCGATGAACGCCGCCGTCTCGTGATGAATTCTCTCCTTTTTGCTCCGAGCCGTCGTCGTTATTCTTCTCCGTTCTTCAACCCTAGCCTCCTTCTCTCCAAGAATATGTCTCAGTCTGAATATCTCGAAAATCCTCCTCTCAAACCTATTAAAAGTCATGTGCAAACTCCTAAGGAAAGTCTCCAAAATTCCATTGGCGTAATTACACCTCCGAAGTGGCGTAAGGCGTAATTACGCCTGTCGACGTGTCTAAAGAACTGGCTTCCCGCGTGACTGGCGTAATTACGCCTGAAAACCGGCGTAGTTACGCCTGAACAAAATCTCAAAGCCGTAGCGTAGGCGTAGTTACGCCTCAAAACAGGCGTAGTTACGCCTCAAGACATTCTCCAAAAATTGATTTGCCGTGGGTTAGGCGTAGTTACGCCTCAGAGTAGGCGTCTTTACGCCTGTTGCCATGATTGAAAGTGTAGATTTTTGGCTTCAATTCATCCGTTCTTTCCGTCATTTGCACCCTTTTAGTCCACAAAACATGTAATTACCTGGATTCCTGCAAAACAACACATAACAAAACCAAAAGCGTAATTCTGATCGAAAACTAACACTAAACCATGCAAAATAAGAAGAAATATAAGTGTATAAAATACACTTATCAAACCCCCTAAACTTAAACTTTTGCTAGTCCCGAGCAAAACAACACAAAAACAAAACAAAAACAAATCAAAACTAAACTGACACGAAAAGACACACAAAACAAAGTTGTAAAACATTCCAATTGTGTAGGCCTCAGAAGTATTCAGACATGCATATCATTTTCTCAAGAATTCTCACGTGTGTGTGTGCTACCATTTCCATGTAATCATTAAAGCAATCTTAACTCACACAAATCAATAGGACTTTGCAAGGTATAGGTTCAAATTGCATTGTTCAAAAACAGAGTGTATTTTGATGAATGCTAACAATGCATCAAGACTACCATGTTTATTACAAGTGTTTCTCGAGTGTCATAGGTTCACTATTCATAACCTTCTCCACTAGTATATTAGACAAATGTGGCTTGGTCAATAGGTCTTAATAAGCTTGTAACGTTAGGCTTTGGCTCATGGCTTGAATAAAAGGAAAGGTATTCAAAGCAAGAGAGTAAGTTGAAATTATAATCAATTTGCGCATTCTCATCCCGCTTTCGACTCCTTCTATTGATGATTCATCAATTTTCTTTTCATTTCAATTCATCCTCTTTTCTCATCCTCCTCATCATTATTCACCTCATTATTTTTCTCTTTTTTTTTTTTTCTTTTCATCGTTACTCCACTTCTCATTTTCAATTAAGATCATAGGAGTTATTTGAACTTTTAAAGCGCAATAGAAGCTTACTCCCTTGAGGGTGGGAAACAGTGTATAAGCTATGAACAAGGTGGTTGATGTGGTATCTTGAAACGATGCCGAATGAGGTTATTCATGTGCCTAAACACATGTCATTTGATTTGTATTAAGCTCAAAAGGGTAACTAAAGATAAAATGATGTCATTTGGTGGCTTCAAAGGCTCAAACGATCAAAAAAAAATTGCCTAAATCATTCCTAAGCCACATATGTCTGTATTTCGCCTCAAAGATTACTATAGTAAGTTCTATACTACTCTCAATTCACAAATAACTTACATGATTTGACCAATGTGCTCAGTTGCATCTGAAAACCATGGTAATATCAGAGAAAATTTGAATGAGATTCTAAAAGATATTGCAAACAATTCAATCCTCATTCTTTTACATTTAAGCTCAAATGGGCTACTATGGTAATTTTCTATGAAAGAATCAAGGCCCAAATTATCAAGAATTGCCTATATCATTTTTGTGTTCGTTCAAATCATCATTGATTAATCAAATGGTCATGGGTTCTAGTGCAAGAATATGTGAGAACTCAAGAGCAACATGAAAACATGAAAATTTTAAAACTTTCCACAAATCAACTCAATTTTTCATCATTGGCCTCAATTGACATTAATACAACTTATGACACTCAAAACTCAACAGACTCTAAATCAAGACAAACCAATCAAAATAAGGAAAACAAACACACAAAAGCAACAGAAATCCAAGTAGTTTGACTAGTTCAAAGTACCCCCCTAAACTTATAAATGTGCATTGTCCTCAATGCATACACATGAAGGAATAAATAGAACGATGCACATACCTAATCGATGACCGTCAGTGGTCATCGTCATCCATATCGTCGGGGGGGCGGTTGTGGAAAAAGTGCTGGCTGGAAAGTCGGCGGCAACCCTTAGATGAAGAATTTTCGATTTGCTTGGCTAAGCTAGACCACTTTGTTGCAACCCCCCTAAACTTGCTTCCTTGCACCAGTAGACTCCAAAAACCTGCAATTAATCGATAAAAATATTGACTTTAGAGGTGGGATAGCTTAATTAAGAGAGATTGAAGAGAACAAATCGGAATTGAAAATTTGAGGGGAAGATGACTAAAAATACGCGAGGCGTAATTACGCCGCTGGAGAGGCGTAATTACGCCTCGCCTACGGCTTTGAAATTTTTTTAAAAAAATGGTAGGCGTAACTACGCCGAAAACAGGCGTAGTTACGCCTACGCTATGGCATTTTAAACTTGCAAAATATTTTTCAGGCGTAAATAAGCCATCATCATTTTTTTTTTTAAATAAAATAAAAATAAAATAAGGATACAGGATTTGGGTTGCCTCCCGAATAGCGCTTAGTTTATAGTCCTCGGCCCGACTGTCTTCCATCCATTCACTTAGGCTCGCTCAGATGAACCTCGTCCACGTCTCTTACTTCTTCCCCAAAATAATGCTTCAAACGCTGCCCATTTGCTTGAAATGTGTGACCGTCATCGCATTTCAGTTCAATTGCTCCATATGGGGTCACTTTCTCAATAGTGAACGGCCCAGACCATCATGACTTCAACTTTCCTGGAAATAGTCGGAGACGAGAGTTATATAGTAGCACTTTCTGACCAGGAATAAACTCTCTTCTCACGATTTGCTTGTCATGCCAATTCTTCGTTCGCTCCTTGTAGATCTTAGCATTTTCGTACGCTTCATTACGAAACTCATCCATCTCAGTGAGCTGTAGCAACCGTTGCTCACCAGCAGCCTTCAAATCAAAGTTCAGCTTCTTTATGGCCCAGAAAGCCCGATGTTCCAACTCTACCGGTAAGTGACATGCTTTCCCAAAAACTAGACGATATGGAGACATCCCTATGGGAGTTTTGAATGCAGTGCGGTATGCCCATAATGCATCATCCAATTTCAGGGCCCAATCCTTTCGGTTAATACTGACCGTCTTTTCAAGAATTAGCTTAATTTCTCGGTTAGAAATTTCGGCTTGGCCATTAGTCTGTGGATGATAAGCCAATGCAATCTTATGCCTCACAGTGTATTTCGTCATCAAAGCACTGAAGATCTTGTTACAGAAGTGGGTCCCTTCATCACTGACAATCGATCTCGGAGTACCAAATCGTGTAAAGATGTTCTTTTGCACGAACTTGACCACGACCTGAGCGTCATTAGTCGATGTGGCAATCGCTTCAACCCACTTAGAAACATAGTCCACTGCTAGCAAAATATATGACTGCCCAAAAGATGGTGGAAAGGGGCCCATGAAATCAATACCCCATACATCGAAGATTTCTAATTCCAAGATATTTGTCAACGGCATCTCATGGCGTTTAGAAATATTACCAATGCGCTGACAACGATCACACGTCTTCACCAAAGTATAACTGTCTCGATGTAGCTCTGGCCAATAGAAACCCGATTGAAGCACTTTTGCTGCTGTCCTTGCTGCTCCAAAATATCCTCCATAAGGTCTGGAGTGACACTTTTCAAGAATCTCTCTTGATTTCCTCCTCAGTTACGCATCTCCGGACAATTTGGTCTGCACAGCGTCTGAATACATACGGTTCATCCCAGTAATAATTCTTCACATCATGAAAGAACTTCTTCCTTTGCTGATAAGTGAGGTCTGGAGGCAATATACCACACGACAAATAATTAGCAAAATCAGCGAACCACGGAGTTTTAGTACATACCTCAAAGAGATGTTCATCAGGAAAGTTCTCTTGTATGACTCCATGATCCATTTGATCCTCCAACTCCAAACGAGATAAGTGATCTGCTACTTGATTTTCACTGCCCTTTTTATCCAAGATCTCGAAATCAAACTCTTGTAGCAACAAGATCCATCTAATCAACCGGGGTTTCGCATCCTTATTGGCAAAAAGATAACGAATCGCTGCATGATCTGTGTAAACTATGACCTTTGTCCCGATCAGATATGCTCTAAATTTGTCGAATGCATACACCACAGCTAGCATCTCTTTCTCGGTGGTCGTGTAATTCTGTTGGGCTTCATCAAGAGTTCTACTTGCATAGTAGATCGCCCTAAAAATCTTGTCTCTCTTTTGCCCCAAAACTGCTCCCACAGCATAGTCGCTGGCATCACACATTAAAACAAATGGCTCCTTCCAATCCGGCACTATGATGATTGGTGCATATATAAGTGCTTTCTTTAGCCTGTTAAATGCCTGCAAACACAAATCATCAAAGACAAAAGGTCTTTTTCTAACAAATTACACAAGGGCTCTTTTTCTAACAAATTACACAAGGGCTTAGCTATTTTAGAAAAATCTTTAATAAAACGGCGATAAAACCCGGCATGTCCAAGGAAGCTCCTAATAGCCTTCTCATTGTTCGGAGGTGGAAGCTTCTCAATTGCAACCACTTTTGCTCTATCCACTTCAAGTCCTTGAGATGACACCTTATGGCCAAGGACAATACCCTCTTGCACCATAAAGTGACATTTCTCCCAATTTAACACGAGGTTCTTTTCTTGGCAGCGCTGTAACACAAGAGATAGGTTATGCAAACAATGGTCAAAAGAGGAACCAAATACCGAAAAGTCGTCCATGAAGACTTCAAGGATCTCCTCCACCATATCTGAAAATATTGCCATCATGCACCGTTGAAAGGTAGCAGGTGCGTTGCATAAACCAAAAGGCATTCTTCGAAACGCAAAGGTGCCATATGGACAGGTAAACGTTGTCTTCTCTTGATCCTCGGGGTCTATGGCAATTTGATTGTATCCTGAATAGCCATCTAAGAAACAGTAATAACAATAACCGGCTAACCTGTCAAGCATCTGATCGATAAATGGAAGAGGGAAGTGATCCTTCCTTGTGGCCTTGTTGAGTTTCATATAGTCAATGCAAACTCGCCACCCCGTCACAGTTCGAGTTGAGATCAACTCATTATTTTCATTTCTTACCACTGTCATCCCTCCTTTCTTTGGCACAACCTGTACTGGGGAAACCCATGCACTATCTGAAATAGCATAAATAATCCCAGCATTTAACAATTTAAGCACTTCTGCTTTTACTACCTCCTTCATTGCTGGATTTAACCGCCTTTGATGATCAATGGAGGGAACGAAGGAATCCTCCATAAGAATTTTATGCATGCACAAAGACGGGCTAATCCCCTTGATATCAGAAATCGACCAACCCAAAGCAGATTTATATGTCCTCAATACACGTAATAATTTATCCTTCTCTAAAGAACAAAGAGATGAAGATATAATTACCGGGTATGTCGAATTCTCACCCAAGCATGCATAAGTAAGGTGGGCCGGTAGTTCTTTCAGTTCCGAGCTCGCCTTCGTATCTTCTTTGACTGATGTATCTCGTACATCTTCCTCTTTGCCAGTAGTGTTGTTCTCCTTAGGCAGGCTCTTAAGTGCTTCCACTTGCTCAGCAAGATCAGGTTCAGTTGCATCCACTTTCATAATAGAGTTGACCATGCAATTCTCCAATGGATCCTCCGGTATTGCTCCTACTTCAAAGTTATGCACACATGAGTCAATAACATCCAAAAACTTGCAAGTACTTACCCCGTCAGGTCCCTTGAGAGCCTTGTAAATATTGAACATGACTTCTTCTCCTCCAACTCTCAAGGATAATTCTCCTCTTTGGACATCGATAAGTGCCCTGCCTGTTGCTAAGAATGGTCTCCCCAAAATTAATGGAACATCTCCATCTTCCTCCATGTCTAGAACCACAAAATCTGCAGGGAAAATAAATTTGTCCACCTTCACAAGCACATCTTCAATTATCCCTCTAGGATATGTGAGAGACCTATCCGCCAATTGCAATGTGATTGTAGTAGGCTTTACTTCACCAAGCCCTAAACTCCTGAAAACAGATAAAGGCATTAAATTAATACTTGCACCTAAATCACATAACGCCCTATTAAATGTAGAACTACCAATAATACAAGGAATAGTAAAACTCCCTGGATCTTTCAATTTTTGTGGTAGCTTCTTTTGGAGTATTGCACTACATTCTTCTGTGAGATTCACGGTTTCAAATTCCTCAAGCTTCCTCTTTCTTGCCATTATATCCTTCATAAACTTTGTATAATTAGGCATTTGTTGCAACGCCTCGGCAAAAGGAATATTTATGTGGATTTTCTTGAAAATCTCCAAGAATTTGGCAAACTGGTCATCTATAGCCTTTTTCCGGAAACGTTGAGGATATGGAAGTGTAGGCTTGTACATAGGAAGCTTTTCCGGTAATGTGTCTTGCTTCTCCTTTTCAACTTCTTTAGGGGTTTCAACCTAAATTTGAGTCTCCTCAACAGATGGCTCATCAACATGTGCTGGTTCTACATCCCCAAGTTCCTTACCACTTCTCAATGACACGGCCTTGCACTGCTCCCTTGGGTTCACTTCGGTGTTGCTAGGAAATGATCCTCTTTGTTGGTTGTTCATGGCATTAGCAAGCTGCCCAATTTGTACCTCAAGAGATTTCATTGTAGCACCCATGTTGTTCATGTGACCCTCAATCGTATCAAGCCTCGACTCATTCTTCTCAAGCCTCAATTTCGAACTTTGAACAAAAGTATTCACCAAATCTTCAAGTGAAGGTTTACCTTCATTCTTTTGTGGAGCATATCCAGGTGGTGGATTCAGAGCACTATTGTTGTTGGCATATGAGAGTCTATCATTGTTGCGGAACCCTTGTTGATACGGATTGCTTTGGTAGTTATTATTGTTGTTGGGATACCGATTGTTTATGAACTGAACGTGCTCTTGCTCTGCTTCCCTTGACAACTCCATTCCAGCTGCAGCAGCGGCCGATTCAATAGTAGGTTGTGCTCCTTGCTTGGTCAGAGCTGCTACCTGCGTGGTTAGTGCAGACAGTTGTGCAGTAAGAGTACTAAAATGATCAACCTCATACATACCTATGGGTTTCCTTGCCATGGCTCGCTCACTGGGCCACTGGAAGCTGTTAGCCGACATCTCCTCAAGTAATTCAAAGGCAGCATCTGCAGTCTTAGAAAATAGTGTTCCTCCTGCTGCAGCATCCACAATGATCCTAGTTGGTCCATTCAACCCATTGTAAAATAACTGAATCTGCACCCAGCTTGCATAGTTATGTTGTGGGCACCTCCTCAATAAATCCTTGAATCGCTCCCATGCCTCGTATAGTTGTTCAGAATCAATTTGTCTGAACGTACTGATTTCAGTTCTCAGTTGAGCTGACTTAGCTGGTGGGAAGAACTTCGAGAGAAATTTCGATGCCATTTCCGCCCATGTGTTAATACCATTATTTGGAAGACTATTGTTGCCAACTCCTTGCATGGTCCCTAAGAGAGAAAGGGAACAATCGCAGTCTCACAGTATCTTCTGGAACACCATTCATCTTCACAGTATCAGCTATCTCCAAAAATATCCTCAAATGCAAGTTGGGGTCTTCAACAGGGGATCCACCAAACTGATTCTGTTGCACCATACTTATCAATGCCGGCTTAAGTTCAAAGTTGTTGGCATTGATAGTCTGGCGAGCTATCCCAGAGTAATTGTTGTTGACCAAAGGTTTGAAATAATCTCTGATCGCCCTTTGAGGTTCAACAAATTGTGGAGGTGGTTCGTTGTTGTCTCTATTTGCAGCCATTTCTATCAATTCCTCCCTTCTCGTTTTTCTCAGTCTTCTTGCAGTTCTCTCGATCTCAGGATCAAACAGCAACGATTCAGGAGTAGTGTACTTTCGCATGCAGATGCAAAAATTCAGAAAAGACAAAAATCACTCCAAAATAAAAGGAATAAAAGCTCTAAATTAAAACCAAGATTAATTGGTACAGTATCAGATTGTACTAAATAATTCAATCCCCGGCAACGGCGCCAAAAACTTGTTGCGTAAAATCCCTTACCGCAAGCTCACGGTAATCAAGTTTTAGTATAGAAAGATGTCGAACCCACAGAGATTGATTAAATAGTTAAATCTAAGTACTGAATTAAAATAATCTTTTCTTTATTTAGAGAATCGAATAGTTGAGTGTTATGCAAATAATAAAAATTAATTAACTAACGATGATCAAATACTGAGTTGAAAAGAAATCAGTTGGAGACGAATCTAGGAGTACGATTTCACTTATTCATCCACTACACTTATCATTCCTTGATTTCCATGTTATGGATTTCCTAGTTTACTAGCCGAGAATTCTTATTTGTTTCTACTCCCCCTCCCGGGTGTTAAGCAGAATTAATTATCTAACATTAATCTTGATATCCCTATCTAAGATTAATTATCAAACAATTGTAAAAGCGCAGTAATTCCTTTGACGACTTCTATGGAGTTATAGGCCTTCCGAACAATATAACTACCACGATACGAATTCCTTCTTTCCTATTCACAACCCCCTCTCCCGAGTGATAGATCACGAATATGGAATCATTCAATCCATGGCCAGTAGATTAAAAGCATTAGGAACAGGAAAACATAAATAAACCATACGGAAATCCAAATAAACTTCAATCAATTCATAATAAGCGTAGTTTCAAAACAAGCTACATCGTCTCCTAGAAAATAAAATTAGCTCATGCTAGAAGTATTTAAACACATAGACATGTTTAAATAACCCATAAAAATTGCTAAAAGTTTAGAGATACAAAACAAATTGGACGTTATTCTTCGATCTCCGATGAACGCCGCCGTCTCGTGATGAATTCTCTCCTTTTTGCTCTGAGCCGTCGTCGTTATTCTTCTCCGTTCTTCAACCCTAGCCTCCTTCTCTCCAAGAATATGTCTCAGTCTGAATATCTCGAAAATCCTCCTCTCAAACCTATTAAAAGTCCCGTGCAAACTCCTAAGGAAAGTCTCCAAAATACCAAAATTCCATTGGCGTAATTACGCCTCCGAAGTGGCGTAATTACGCCTGTCGACGTGTCTAAAGAACTGGCTTCCCGCGTGACTGGCGTAATTACGCCTGAAAACCGGCGTAGTTACGCCTGAACAAAATCTCAAAGCCGTAGCTTAGGCGTAGTTACGCCTCAAAACAGGCGTAGTTACGCCTCAAGACATTCTCCAAAAATTGATTTGCCGTGGGTTAGGCGTAGTTACGCCTCAGAGTAGGCGTCTTTACGCCTGTTGCCATGATTGAAAGTGTAGAATTTTGGCTTCAATTCGTCCGTTCTTTCCGTCATTTGCACCCTTTTAGTCCACAAAACATGTAATTACCTGGATTCCTGCAAAACAACACATAACAAAACCAAAAGCGTAATTCTGATCGAAAACTAACACTAAACCATGCAAAATAAGAAGAAATATAAGTGTATAAAATACACTTATCACTAATCCCACTTTATAATAAAAGACATATTTACCATTTTCCCACATTTTTACTATTGCAAAACTGAAGTTCCCGCCAAAAAGTACAACTTATTTCCTACAACATTATTATTATTTATTGTATTTGTAGATTTAATTATATTATTATTATATTATATATATAAATAATAAGATTAAGCGATAGAGAAGAAAAAAAAGAGAGAAGAGAGAAGGAGAGTGGGAGAGGGAGGGGGAGGAAGAGAAGGAGGATTATAGGAGAGACAGAGAGGAGGAGGTTATTATATATAGGAGATAGAGAGAGAGAAAGAGGATAGATAGAAAACGGGGATGAGAGGATTTAGAGGAGATATAGATAAGAGAAATAAGCTATTAATCGATAGAGAATAAAAATAAAATAAATCTAGATATAAGATATTATATCTATGGTTATTATTATAATATCTGATATATAGATTTCGTTATAATAAAAAGAATAATATTTATATATGGTAATATTATCTTATTATATTATATAGGTAGAGTTTATATATATAATATATACATATATGTTATTATATTATAGTAATCTTATCTATATAAATATTATATATTATATATATATAATTATTTATATTATCCTTATAAAATAAAATCATACCGTTATAATAAATAATAATTATAATATATGTATAATAATCTATAATATAGATAATATATATTTATTATATTTATTTTTATTATACTATTTTGTAATATAATAATTATTCTTATTTTTTTATTTTATACTTACTATAATATGAATATGATTATTCGTTATCGTAATAATAATCTATATCTATATATATATTATGTATTATTATTATTATTTATTTTTGTTAGTACTATTTTATAATATAATAATAATTATTATTATTATTTTAATTATATAATAAGAATAATAATAGTTATTATATATTATTAATATTAATGTTATTATTATTATTATTATGCTAAGGACATTTTAGTAATTATACCAAACAATAAATTTTATCAACCATCTTATCCTCAAATCAAATATCATATAACTTATCACACATTATTTTTACAATCATTTCATACTTTTTAATCTTTACATTACTTATCACATCCTTCAAACCAAACTGTACCTAAGTGTTTGTCTCTCAATCTGAATCTTCCCACTCTTATTTTCCCTAGGTGCTACAATATTTCCGGCCAGAAACTCTGTTGCCCAGTTCTTCTTCCTCCGGAAACTGGTCGTGCTCTTTTATGTTCCCTCGATGGAAAACCGCTCTTCTTCAATTCCCCTCTCATTTGTAATCTGTTTCCCTTGCGCTTTATAAACCCAGGATATAAGATTTAATCTCAGCCATCCACTTTGCTTGCGAGGGCAAAACAAATAACAAAAGGATAATAGAATAATTGTGCATTAGTTAATTGATCAAGTAAAAATATATCCGGTTATAATACTACTTAAATTTGTTACCTATGTCACCAGGTTGTGCCCTCTCCAGAGTGGAAAGAAGGATCATGGGTCTTTGATGTGCCACCCAAGAGACAAAAGCTTAACATATTGTGCAGAAGAAAGGTAACCGTCTTTCGGTTTCATTTCCGAAATCTACTTTCCAGTCATAAAGGGGAACAAATTAATCTACCAATGTCGACGGAGAGGTATAATAGCTTGTGATGATACCAAGTAGTTGGATCTAGTACTGTCTTTTAGTGATAGAAGGATCCTCAAGTGAAAGCGAAGAGGTGATCCAATGCCTAATGGCAGATGAGGAGACTAGTCAGAACGATGAGGTATTCGATTTTGACTCAGATGAATTTACACGAGAAGAACTTGTACTTGCACTACAAGATATGGCCAATGACTACAGAATGCTAGCTGAATCATTTGATAAATGTAAGGCTGAAAGCAAAGATCAAACATATGAGCACATCATATCAGGCTGTGCTAAGCTAGGTGAATGTGACAGTCTGAAGATCGAGCTGGATAAGCTAAAAATTTCCAATGAACAACTCCATGTAGAAAATCAGAGAATTAGCGCACAAAATGCTAAAATTTCTCATATTTTCAAAACATGGACAAAATCAAGAGCTTCATTAGATGAGTTGCAAGAGGTGCAAAGAAATATCGGTGATATCACTGGCACAAGCTTTGGTATCAATGAAAGCACTAAAAATGAAACTGAATTGTTGCTGGAAAAGAATAAAGTCAAACAAATGAAATTTGTTAGATCTAGCACAAAATATGAATCAGAAGTGCCTACAATTCAAACAGGAATCTCTTTCAAGTATAAAGGTTTGAAAAGGGGATTGGGTATGTTAACCAAGCCACGGAAAGGCACCAGCGAGTTTTGAGTCTATCAGACCAAACTCAAGAGTGCAGAATCTAAGGCAAGGAAAAATATCCAATTATCACAACTCACAACCGGTCCAAAGAAGATATAGATTGCCTGACAAGAATCAAAGGCCACCATTTCACAAAACACACTACACACAACAAGATCAACATACTTGTTAGCGCACAGCACACACCACACCATACACACACAAACCAATAAAGCTGATTCATGTGTGGGTCCCCAAAGGACTAATCCGTTCCGGACCCAAGTAGGATTGAGTACCAACAGTAATTCTTTTTTTGACAGGAACCCAAGAAGAAACTATTAGACTGGTATTTAAACAATGGATGTTCTCTACACATGACGGGAAACATCGAGCTGATGTCTGATATTACTCAATACACTGGTCCTAAGATCACCTTCGGTGATAACTCAAAGGGTAAGACCATGGGCAAGGCTAAGATTGTCCATGGCAACATTATCATAAATGATGTGTTATTAGTTGAGAATTTATGATATAATCTGATTAATATAAGTCAATTATGTGATAATGGTTATACCGTAGAATTTCACAAACACACTTGCACTGTTAAATCATCTAATGGTAAAACCATGCTGGTAGGAATCATGAATGAAAATACTTACAAGATTAACTTGGAATCATGATAAACCAGATAATCATACTTGTTTCACTTATAACGATAATAAACATTGGCTATGGCATAAACGCTTGAATCATCTTAATTTCAAGACTATTTCTAGCATATGTAAAATTGATTTAGTTATCGGTCTACCCAAGATCAACTTTGCTAAGGATAAGATCTGTCAAGCTTGTCAAATGGGCAAACAAGTCAGATCATCCTTTAAGAACAAGAATGTCAAATCCTCCTCACGCTGCTTAGAATTATTGCACATGGACTTGTTTGGTCCCATACCAATAACAAGTTTATGGGGAATGCGGTATACTCTTGTTGTTATTGATGATTACTCACGTTTTACATGGACTATATTTTTTAGCAGTAAAGACCAGACCGACCCAAAATTAATCAAGCTGTTGAAGCGCATTTAGAACGAGAAGTCCTCTGGGATAGACAGGATTCGAAGCGACAAAGGCACTGAATTCTCAAACCAAAATCTTGAATCCTTTCTAGATGACCAAGGGATCAGACATGAATACTCAGCAGCTCGCACTCCTCAACAAAATGGAGTTGCAGAACGACGCAATAGAACGCTCAAGGAAGCAGCAAGAACAATGCTTGCTGACTCTGGAATCTCTCAAAAGTTCTGGCAGAGGCTGTCAATACTGCATGTTATACAAAGAATCGGTCCATGATTAGGAAATTAAATTCAACACCATATGAAGTATGGACAAATAACAGACCGACTATTTCATACTTTCATATCTTCGGCTGCAAATGTTATGTCCATAACAACGGTAAGAATCATCTAACCGCTTTCGAATCTAAGTCAGATGATGGAATATTCTTAGGATATTCATCTGTTAGCAAAGCATTTCGTGTCTTCAATAATCGAACTCTAACTTATGGAAGAGTCAATTCATGTAGTTTTTGATGAATCTCTTAATATTGAGAACCACAAGGAACTAATTCAAAATCAGATGGAAATATCCATCTCGAAGCTAACAGTGATGATGAGAATGCAGTTAACAGGTTAAGAGACAATCCACCAGAACCTGAAGTACCTAGACAGACCGGTAGAAGCCACTGAAGTTCTACCAGATCGAGCTGATGTCGCTGATCCGGAAGTAACAAATACCAACGTGAAGACCAATACTAACGATATCAGTATTCTGCCTCCATCGGGATCAGATGTTCTCGAACCAAACTATCGCTGGACCAAGAGGCATCCACCTGATCTGGTGATTGGAAGTCCATTTGCACCCATAAGAACTAGACAGATGATGGACGAATTCACCTACACATTCTATCCAACCTGGAACCAAAACAACTGAAGAAGCTTTAGCTGACTACAACTGGATAGAGGCTATGCAAGAAGAGCTCAACCAATTTGAACAGAATCAGGTGTGGAGTTTAACTCCCATACCAAGTGATCATTTAACTGCCTTACTATACCCTCATCCAGTCCGTTAAAATTTGAATTTTTAAAATATCAGTCATCGAGATACAGACACGTGTCTAATATCTATGTATTTATCAGGCTGTAGATTTCATTCACCATTTTACACCGTCGTCTGCTTATCTCTTCCAAAAATTCCTATTTATTCCATATTCGTATCCTAATCTTTCTAATGGCAATCATTACTCACAATTCATTATCTGTTGAGTTTGATGCTATCTACAGGATGGAAGATACAGAAATGGTATCTACGTTCAAAAATCTGGAATCATCTGGACTGAGGAAATTCTTGGAATGCGGCACGGTGGTGTATGAATCGGAGATCAAAGAACTATTCTCCAACGTCGTATCTCACAAGAATTCCATCTCTTCTTCGGTTAATGGCCAGATTGTTAAAATTTCTCAGGAGCTGTTTACGGAGACGTTTGGACTTCCTACCTCTGGCATGTCCGACTTCGCTCACTTGTCCAAAGCCACTCTGGAAGAATTTCAACGCAGATTATCTATCTTCGGACTTACACTTAAGCCTGCATTCAAGAAGAAAGAGATGTCTTTCCATTTTCAAGTGCTCTGCGACATCGTCAGAAATCCGCTGCTGAGCAAGGCTTGAAGTTTTGATGTTGTGACATCTGAAAAGTTTGGGGCCATGGCAGCTATTCACTTTGGACAGAAAGTGAACTGGTCCTCCATCTTATTTGGTGTTTTATTGGAGACCATCACTTCCGCAAAGCAGACTGTCTGTTTTGCCGTTCCACAGAGCAAGCTGTTGGAGTCCATGAATATTGAGCTGGGGGAATCTTCGGCACTCAGTCCGTTCAAAGTCATCAATCCCAAAGGACTGGCTCTGTTAAGATCCAAAAGTGATCCCCCAACTCCCACTGAATCATTGACTGTCAAGATGGAGGTTGGTGCAGAACAGGCTGCAGCGAAGAAGACAATGGCTAAGCGAAAACTGGTAGTGGTTCAGACTGACTCTGATGAAACCCAGTCTGCCTCTACTACTTCATCCCTAACCAAACCCCTACCAAAGAAGCCTCGAACCCAACTCACCAAACCCCTGACAACCTTAAACCCCAAACCTATATCTACTTTTCCTCCAACCCAAGCAACCCCTGTAGTCCAAGCTCCACTCCCAAAATCCCAAGCTCCACCTCAAGCATCCAAAGCTCCACCCAAACTAGCCAACGTTGTGCCCCGAGTCCCATCCAATATCCCAGCTGTCAAGGGTATTGTGATTAAAGAATTGAGCGATTATACCCAATCAGGGATCAAGCCCTCATCTGTTGCTGGGAAGGGCAAAGCCACCATGACAGAGACTGCACCCTCAAAGCCCAAATTAGCTGCTCAAACAGTTATTGACATTGCCATGGAAGATATTGAAGAAAAAGTACAGGCTCTCACAGTCATATTCGATGAATGGGTCTTGTACAGAACGGTCAATCACTTCAATCTTTTCTTCGGTAAACTCAAGCGGCTGAACAAAATGGAACAAGAAGTTCTGAAAGGCACAGAAATAGACTATGTTCGCATTGCTGTGCATCGCAAAGAGCTATTTTGTGCAAAACACAGGCTGAGGCTTGCAACTCTCCTTATCCAAGCTAAGAAAGCCAATTTTGATGTAACCAGCCTGACTGTCAAGGACGACAGAGCGGTTATATCTCAGCTGGAGATGGACGTCCTCACTCTTCATACGGCTGTCAGAATACATCGCTGGCGGCTGAATATTACAACTCCTCCTCGTAGTCCGGATCACCCAACCCCAAGCCAGGCAGTGGTAGGGCAAAGTTCTGCAGAATATGAGGCAACCATTATTAAGCTAGCGGAGCAGCCACCGCCTAATGCTCATACTGCTGCAGAGCTGAGGCAATGGATATACTACTGGAATCTCCTACTACGTCTATTCCTTTTGCGTCCTCAGTCTCCGAAGCTCGGACCAGCACACTAGTCGCACCAAAGACTATTGTCACACAAGACATCGTCAATGTTGGACTAGTTGTGCCCGGCATCGTTGCGGCTTTACAAATTGAGGAGCTTGTTCAACCAATCTCTCCTTCAGATCAGTCTGGTGCAAGGCTTTGCATTTTTGAATCAATTTTCTACGGATCTGGTTGAATTAGTCCGGTCCGACAATCGCCAATCTGCTGACTCATTTGTTGTGCCGACTAAAAAAGGGAAGGAGCTGGCTGTGTCACCTGCTGAAGACATAACAGACAACCTTGATGATACTCCATCAGTGGCCAAGTCCCTTCGAGAATTATTTGATAATTTTTCTCTTTCTCTCCCAAAGAGTAAGAGAAGTACATCAAAGCCAGTGGACTACCTCTATGAATTTTGATTCTTTCAAGGAAAAGATGCTGAAGAGCATCAATAGTATTCAGCATGGTCTGAACGGTCTGTTTTCTCAACAAGCATCCTATAAGACCAGCCTAAGAAAAGAACAGATCGAGTTGGCTTCCGAAGTAAAAACCGCAGTTGTCAAATCCCTCCTTACCCAAGATCATCGCCTGGATGATATCTGTGCTCAGCTTAAGCAGATCGTAGATTTCCTTCAGGAGATTGCTGGCGCCAAAAAGGGGGAAAAGAAGAAATAAATGAAGCCAGAACAGCAGCCCAAAAAGAAGACATAAAAAAGTGCATGTAACGAATAATATCAGTAAATGTATTCATCAGACAAGTTTATCAACAGTCTTTCGGTCGAAATTCACAGTCTTGATTCATTTATTTTGAATAGTTCATTTATTTTGAACTAAAAGACTTAATTCGATCTGAACATAAATTCTACAAGAAAAGGACTTAAAAAGATAAAGAATCTAGGTTTTGTCATCATCAAAAAGGGGGAATTTGTTCGGTTCTGAATTTTAAAGATGACAAAACAGACCAGATCAAGGTCAACAAAGACCAGACCGATAAAGACCAGATCGATGTCAACCAGATCGGTATAGACCAGATCGACGCAGATCAATGCAGATCAGATGAGAACTTATCAATTCAGACTAACTTAGCAAACTTCGTTCATCGGTCCGAATAATCAACGGCTATTTATTGAAGCATTTAATGTTGTATTTAATGCTGAAATAGACCAAAGACTGAAGTTACATTAAATGGTAAATAGACAAAGTAGATCTTATTTGACAAGCGCCGAAAGAACAGATCAGAAGGGAAAGAGTCTAAAATAGAAGACTGCAGCTTGTTCAGAGGCTTGACCAAAGTAAGGAGTTGCACACAAAAGAAAATATTGTCGTTGGCAGAAATGCTTATATATATGTGCAACTTAAATGCTCAAAGTACGAGACAATACAAGAGATACAACACGCATACGAGATCAACAATCAATCATTTTATTGAGCATTCATTTGAGCAGAACACTATCATCGAAAGACTTCATCTTGTCGATCTGCTCAAAGTTGAAAGCACGTCTTATTGTTTTATTTGATCGTTTAAGGATCATTTGTGCTTAGAATAATTCACTCTATCAATTGTAATTGTTCTAAGATAGAAAAGTGAGTTCTTTGTAACTGTCAGACGATTGTGTCTGAATAGATTGATAGACTAGGAGTTTCAGTCTGGTAGTGGGGTAAATCCAGCTGAATCGGGGTTGTACAACAGGATTGTATTACTCAAAGTCTTCTAGTGAATCCTTCCTAAATTGGAAGAAGGGGAGACGTAGAAGGAATCGCCTTCGAACTTCCAGAAACACATCATGTCTATTTATATCGCACTACTTCGTGTTTCAAGCTATCAGACCATCTTACTAACCAAGAACAGACCGATTCCGCACTCACACTATCAGTGGTCTGTTCAGATTAGAATTGATTAAGAAATATGTTTCATTTGCTAACCCAAGTGAAATCAATCCAGGAAAATCTAAAACGATAAATTTTAGTTGAGTGTCTATTCACCCCCCTCTAAACACTCCTATTTGATCATAACATAAGCAATTTCCCAATCAGTTTCTTCAATATGAAAATGTTCGGCCATCCTTTCATTAAAAAATAAAGTGATCACATTTCTATAAGGTAAACATGCTTGCAACATTAAATATGTAGAATTCACATATTACGAACATCATAAGGAAAATCTTTATAATTTATACCATGATAAATGCATAAACTTTTGAAGTCTTGTTTTCTAGCAACTGAACAATTAAGAAATTTAAGAGTGGTCTTTATTTTTTCTAAATGAAGGCTCAAATGGTTTCAATCTATCTTGCACACACAAATTTAAAATATGACATGCACAACGAATATGAACAAGATAACAATTTAAAATTGGTTTCAAATAAGTTTTTAATATAGTAATTGCAGCGGTATTATTAGTTGCATTATCAAATGAAATAGAGAATGTTAGGATCGATTTCGGGGGTGGGTTGACATTCCACACCCGAGTTCAACCAACTTGAGCTTCAATAGCTCGTGTTCTTGAAATAATTGCACCGAGAGATTATATCGAGTTCGGTTACAAAACCGAGCGGAAGACACTCGACATAATCCGCTCTAAAACCGATTACTCATTTGAAAGGCATTTTAAAGATAGGCAAGAAAGTATGTAAAAGCAGTAAGGTAAATAACACAAGCATTTGTTTCTGGAAGTTCGAAGCACAACGCTTCTACGTCTCCCCTTCTTCCATCTCATGGAAGGATACACTAGAAAACTTTGATTTATACATCTCTTTGTACAAACCCGATCCAGTTGGGCATTCCCCATCCAACTAGAACTCCTAGCAACTCAACTATGTATGTTCTTTAATGTCTCACATACAAAGACCTCTCAATCGGTTGTGATGAATCATCAACCGTTACAATGGTATTCACTCTTCTATTTAGCTCACAAATAGAGTGAATACAAAGGCACAAATGATCTCCTAACAGATCTGATACAGCAAGGTAAGAGGTGCCAAAGGTTTGAGGAGTGCTCTTTATTTAGTAGCTTTTGTCTTTGAAGTTTCTCAATTGAATCCCAAGTGGGTTTGCTTTGGAAGGCTTGGATTGATCTTCAATCAGCTGTTATTGAGCTTCCAAATCATGTATATATAGCCCCAAGTAATGATATATACGTTAGATACAAGAATATAACCGTTGGGACAATTTTGGTAAGCTTTCAAACATTGCAACAGTCATATTCTGCTTCTGGGCTATTTTTGGAAGTCTGCTGGTCTGGTCAACTGGTCTGGTCAGCTGGTTCAGCATCAGCTGGCATGAGGTCTGCTGGTACATCATCAGCTGGTCTGAGGTCTGCTGGTACCAGTTGGTCTGAGGTCTGCTGGTACAACATCAGCTGGCCAAGGTCTGCTGGTACCAGTTGGTCTGAGGTCTGCTGGTACAACATCAGCTGGCCAAGGTCTGCTGGTACCAGTTAGTCTGAGGTCTGCTGGTACCAGTTGGTCTGAGGTCTGCTGGTATAGCATCAGCTGGCCTGGGGTCTGCTGGTAGTCTGCTGGTCCAACATCTGCTGTTCTGTTCTCTTGGTTATATATCTTGATTCATTGATTTCTGGGCAAAGTGATCTTCATAAAAGTTGTAGCCATTTATCTTAGCTTTCCACGGAATCAAGAATCGCTCGATTTCGAGTTCGTATGAGAGAGTTATGCTCGAAATACGAGGCAATGATCCTGCTGTATGTTTGCTGGATGCAGCAGCACATGGCGTACCTTGCAGAAGCTTTTTGGCCATCTTAACGTCCGGTTCAGTCTTTCACTTCCAAAGATGACTTGCAGATCTTTGTCTTAGCTTTCCAACCCATACTGAATCATGTTGTTTCGATATCCGATCTATGAGATATGATCAATTTAGTCAGCAGCGCTCGGGGTCTACTGGATGCTGAATTCTCATTTCAGCAACCAAGCTCAAGGCCATTTCTTAGCAGATCATCAAGCTGTAAAATATCATTTATGAACTGCACACTTGATGAAATATGGTAGCAACACAATAACAAGTTTCGTTAACATCAAAACCAAGATTATTCGGGTTTCCAAAAACCAACAATCTCCCCCTTTTTGATGATCACAAAACTTGAATAAAAATATGAAATATTAGAGCACAATGTTGCATAACAAGAAAAATCATATTTTTAAACAACATATTTCTCCCCCTTTTTGTGTGAATCAAAAAAGGAAGATAAATAAATTTACTCCCCCTCAATGATTGAGATTAAAGTCTCCCCTTAATTTTAAAAGGTTTGAAAATTTGAGCAATTGAGGGGCAAATGGGGTAGGCTAAAACAAATTTAAAAAAAATGCAATGCACATTAATTTTTGAAAAAAATAACCTCTTTTGATGATGGATGAAGCATACTTGGCAACAAATTTGAATTTCTTGACAAAACTCAACAATGTCCATTTCATCTTTCTGCGGTGGCAGCACACTTAGTCCAACTTTCCAGAATAAACTGTATCTCCTCGTGAATAATTAGGCTTCAAGACCTATACCGTTACGATCCTATATGAGTCTAGTTTGCAACGCAAAAAACGGTTCATCATTTGGACATCCGAGCAAGAAGTTATGCCAATTTTCCCAAAGTCGCTGCAAGCTGCCAGAAAACTAAAAATGCTTCGAAAATTGTTAGATAAAATCTCAAAATAAAAATTTTAAACTTAAAATGAGTTTAGAACATATTGAACAAAATTAGAATATTTGAAATAGATTTTAAAATTATTTTCATGCAAAATGAATGCAATGAAATTGATTTTTATGCTAAAAATTTTCATACACCAAGTTTTAGAAAATTATGCTATGAAAATAATTTCATGCTCATGAAAAATTTTCTTTAAAAGATTTCCATCTAAAATCGGTTAAAATGCTTTCCAAGAACAACCTGGCTCTGATACCACTTGTTAGGATCGATTTCGGGGGTGGGTGGCCATTCCACACCCGAGTTCAACCAACTTGAGCTTCAATAGCTCGTGTTCTTGAAATAATTGCACCGAGAGATTATATCGAGTTCGGTTACAAAACCGAGCGGAAGACACTCGACATAACCCGCTCTAAAACCGATTACTCATTTGAAAGGCATTTTAAAGATAGGCAAGAAAGTATGTAAAAGCAGTAAGGTAAATAACACAAGCATTTGTTTCTGGAAGTTCGAAGCACAACGCTTCTACGTCTCCCCTTCTTCCATCTCATGGAAGGATACACTAGAAGACTTTGATTTATACAACTCTTTGTACAAACCCGATCCAGTTGGGCATTCCCCATCCAACTAGAACTCCTAGCAACTCAACTATGTATGTTCTTTAATGTCTCACATACAAACACCTCTCAATCGGTTGTGATGAATCATCAACCGTTACAATGGTATTCACTCTTCTATTTAGCTCACAAATAGAATGAATACAAAGGCACAAATGATCTCCTAACAGATCTGATACAGCAAGGTAAGAGGTGCCAAAGGTTTGAGGAGTGCTCTTTATTTAGCAGCTTTTGTCTTTGAAGTTTCTCAATTGAATCCCAAGTGGGTTTGCTTTGGAAGGCTTGGATTGATCTTCAATCAGCTGTTATTGAGCTTCCAAATCATGTATATATAGCCCCAAGTAATGATATATACGTTAGATACAAGAATATAACCGTTGGGACAATTTTGGTAAGCTTTCAAACATTGCAACGGTCATATTCTGCTTATGAGCTATTTTTGGAAGTCTGCTGGTCTGGTCAACTGGTCTGGTCAGCTGGTTCAGCATCAGCTGGCATGAGGTCTGCTGGTACAGCATCAGCTGGTCTGAGGTCTGCTGGTACCAGTTGGTCTGAGGTCTGCTGGTACAACATCAGCTGGCCAAGGTCTGCTGGTACCAGTTGGTCTGAGGTCTGCTGGTACCAGTTGGTCTGAGGTCTGCTGGTACAACATCAGCTGGCCAAGGTTTGCTGGTACCAGTTGGTCTGAGGTCTGCTGGTACCAGTTGGTCTGAGGTCTGCTGGTATAGCATCAGCTGGCCTGGGGTCTGCTGGTAGTCTGCTGGTCCAACATCTGCTGTTCTGTTCTCTTGGTTATATCTCTTGATTCGTTGATTTCTGGGCAAAGTGATCTTCATGAAAGTTGTAGCCCTTTCTCTTAGCTTTCCACGGAATTAAAAATCGCTCGATTTCGAGTTCGTATGAGAGAGTTAGGCTTGAAATACGAGGCAATGGTTCTGCTGTATGTTTGTTGGATGCAATAGCACATGGCGTGCCTTGCAGAAGCTTTTTGGCCATCTTAACGTCCGGTTCAGTCTTTCACTTCCAACGATGACTTGCAGATCTTTGTCGTAGCTTTCCAACCCATACTGAATCATCTCGTTTCGATATCCGAGCTATGAGATATGATCAATTTAGTCAGCAGCGCTCAGGGTCTACTGGATGCTGAATTCTCATTTCAGCAACCAAACTCAAGGCCATTTCTTAGCAGATCATCAAGCTGTAAAATATCATTTATGAACTGCACACTTGATGAAATATGTTAGCAACACAATAACAAGTTTTGTTAACATCAAAACCAAGATTATTCGGGTTTCCAAAACCCAACAGAGAATATTTTATTACTAATATTATATTCATTAGTAACTTGCATAATGACATTAGAAATAACCCCACCCGTATGAGGCCAATCAATTTTTGTGAAACCTAAATTTTTTTATGTAACACCAAGTTATCGTCAATCCAATATCCTGTAACACAGAGATATGATGAATTGCCAAGATAAGTTGTCCAAATATTACTTGTTAGTGCTACTTTCGATGAAAGATTACCTAAATATGTAATTAAATTTGCTTTATATTCATTACAAATTGTGAATGCATCTGATTTAATAGTATTCCTTGAAAATCGTTTATATTGAGGTTGCAAACCTAAATTAATATAATTAGTGAATTTCGCATCCGCCCCCATTGAAAAAGGTTTCTCCGCCCATACTATGATTTAGCTAATTCTCTCATATCTCTTTCAACATTATAAGTGAAAATACCTAAAATTGAACTACTACTACCAGTATCGAATTATGAAAGAGTAGTTTGGTTACCATCAGTTGGTTCTCTTTCATGTTTAGCCATGTGTCTTAGTAAATGACTTGTACCACCAGAAGAATCATATGCATAATTTTTACGTTTTTTACAAACTGTCATTGATCCATTTCCCTCAACATTTCTACATCGAATAATTGTCATGCGTTACTAGTTCTTTTTTTGAAGTTTTTATACTTGATGATTGAATATTTGGTGTGCTCTGATACCACTGTAGGGTTTCCTTCCCCCGGCGTCGGATCCAAACGCAGCGAAAAAATAAACATTAAACAGATCTAGACCCGGGACGGACAATCGCGCCTGATTCATATATTAACATGCAAATATCAAATATAATACACGAAAAAGATATTACCGTTCACCGACGTAAATCTGATAGCTGTGATCCCTCAAGTCCAATCAACCTGACCAGATCTACAAGCTCAGCATCAGTGCTAGTTTGGTGTTAGCGTTTCTATGAGTATAAATGTAATAGTGTGTTTAACTCTACAGATGGACCATATATTTATAGAGAGTTTGAGTAACTTATTTGGCTAGGTTCTTATGGCCCAACGGGCCAACTATTGACTCATTGGCTTGTAGGGTATCTTATGCTAACATCTAGTTCTGTCTTTTAGTGATAGACTTGAAACATTATGTAGTGAAAGGGTATTTTTTTACTTGTGTATATTACCTCTTTTCCCAGGCTACTCTTGGTAGAGCTACGATTCAAGTGGACAAAAGTTGTAAGTGAAGGAATATACAGTGGTCTCTTCAGCCTCAGCCACGATACCAACAAAGATGGCTCTTCAAGGACTCTTGAAATTGGGATAACCTGGTCCAACAGGTTGTCAACTGAAAATGTGTGAAAGAACCACATCAAGCCTTCTGTTTTCCAGATTGTAAAATGATAAAATATTATCAGGACATGTGGGATATAGCATAAAGGTTCCCCATTCCTTTTTAAGCATCAACCTGCAGTATAACATGTAGTGAGTGGCTCCTCTATTAATGGCAAAAGGAGGCTGCACTTGTTTTTATGTATCTAGCAAAGATATTACAAGTCAAATACAATATGATACATATGTGAGGCCACATGAAATATGAATGTTTGATGCACCTTTAAGGTAATGTCATAAGGGTAGCATTGAACTACCCTTTTTGTATTACTTGATAGTACTTTTTGTTTAGACTAACCGTACCAGATATATATATATATATATATATATATATATATATATATATATATATATATATTTGGCACAATTTTGTAGGGACTTTTAATGGGAAGGGATGGATGCTGATCTTTATTCAAATTAGAATTTTGATCAAACAGGTATTAGTTCAGAAAAATATTTATTGCATATGATTTTTAAATAAAAACATAAAGAGTACAAAGTAAACGTTTATTAAAAAAAATTAAAAGAGAATTAGAAGTTAAATTTTATTATTATTGATTTCATTTTAAAGTATTTTTAAACTATTTACACAAATGAACTACACATCAATATGAAATCTGAAAATCTTTTTAAAAGAACATTTTCTCCAATTGCTCTCAATTTAATCACAAGGAGTTAACTTTCACTGTTCAAATATTGGCATTGCCAAATAACTTAATCTTGTTACTTTATAGTCAAATGCAAAAAAGTTCAAGAAAAATGCAAAGATTAGAAACGAATAATTTTTTACCCAAAAGGCTAACAAATCTGAATCTATAATTTATGATCGAACTTTTTTCTATCTATATACAATTAATAAAAAATCAAACAATATTATATATATTTTAAATATATTAAACTCATTAAATTTAAAATTTATTTATGCTATTAACGCATCAAATATCATATACTCAAAAAAAAAAATTCTTTCCAACTTTCTCAAACTTATATATTTGCTCATAAAAGGCCTTTATATTTGATCTATATATATATATTAATTTGATCTTCATCCCTCTCTGTATTTTTTTTCTGAAATATTTGATGAATGGGGGATCATTCATGAACTAATTCCCATTATATGTTTCATATTTTTGGATTTGGAAGCTTCTGCAAGGCATGTAGATCCATCGTCTCCAAATGTTACCCTGAGAAAAAATATTCATTCCCCAAGAAAATCGATGCTAAATCCATCAAAAGAATTGCAAGGTATTCTCTGCATATATTATTGTCCTAAAGTAAAAACATTTCATCAAGATTTAATCCTCTCTGCAATAATCATGAAGAAGTTTAAAGAAAAGACTTGCTCCAGGATTTTATTGCAGTTCTTTGCGTCCGGAATCATGTTGTATGATTGTTGTCTCACAATGAAAAATTGCTAGAAAATGTAAAGAATCGATGAATATTCTTACAATTCTTACGCCATTAAATGCACAAAAACACATTTTGATCCTACATATAACAAATATGAGACTCATATATATATATATATATATATATATATATATATATATATATATAATATTATACCATATATATAAGTGGTGTGACCTCAAGCCACTTTTTTTAGCTTTTTTAAATTTTTTATTTGCCTTTTCTTTTAATTTTTGTTTTATTTTTGTTAGTTTTTATTTTTTTCATCGTGTTTCCGTGAACAGTAAACGTCCATCATATTCCCTTTTATTTTTGTTATTTATTATTTTTTTGCATAAATACTGATTTATTTGGAAAGATTTGACCATTGATCCAATAGTGCATCCCTTTTATCTCAATTTTTAAAATTTAAAATGTTTTCTTTATTTTTTTAAGAAAAAAACTTGTTATTTTGTCAAGTATGAATTGATTTTAAAAAAAATAGGAAGTTCAAAATAGATTTTCGTCATTGCAAACTTTAATAATAATTTTTATATGAATTGATCTTAAAAAAACAGATAGTTCAAAATAGGTTTTCGTTTTGGCAAACTTTAATAATGATTTTTTTATAAAATATTCGGCATGATGAATTTCTGGTAGATTACAGGTCGTCGGTTTTGCTTGTTTATGTGCATTTTGATTTTCGGCTTACCTACGACCCATTGCTAATATGTGGTATTACCTTTGTTCTGATGTTTGGCATCAAATTTTCCCTTAATGTATGAGGAGATTATATCAAAACCCTTGACCCAACGGTGCATCACTCTTATCTCAATTTTTAAAATTTAAAATGTTATCTTTTTTTCTTTTTAGAAAAAAACTTGTTGATTTTGTCAAGTATGAATTAAAAAAAACATATAGTTCAAAATAGATTTTTGTCGTGGCAAACTTTGATAATAATTTTTTATATGAACTTATTTAAAAAAAAGAGTTAAAAATAAGTTTTCATTGTGGCAAACTTTAATAATAATTTTTTATAAAATATTCGGCATGATGAATTTTTGGTAGATTATAGGTCATCGATTTTGCTTATCTGTATACATTTTCAGTTTTGGCTTACCTACGACCCGTTGCCAATATGTGCTTGTTCTCGATTACCTTTGTTCTGATGTTTGGCATCAAATTTTTCCTTCATGTATAAGGAGATTATATCAAAAAAATTAGAAAATATTAAATTATGATAATTATATATTACTTGTTTGATAATAATTTGGGACGTCACATTTACATTCATTATTTGTCAGAAAGTATATAAATAATTATAAAAGTAAGATGATTCATTAATCATGAGGCCGTAGCAAGTAATATAATAACAATATCATAAAATAACAATGCAACTACAATAATAAATATAAACTATAATTTATCTTATGTGATGCTCGCTACTGCTATGAGAAACCGAAAATATATCTACATTATGAAATGAACCATCGTCATTTTGAAAACTCTTGCAAACTACTTTTGATTGGTTTTGGAGTTTGTTGAGAATAACTTTTATTGTGATATCTGATGTCATCTACTACTGCACTTTCATAGATGACTTTTGTTTAGAGAGTCTATTGGGCCCTACAAGGATATCATATGCCAACTCTTGCTATGGTGTACTGTTGGGGAAGACTTTTGTTTACTCCAACCTATTTGATTTTCTATACAAAGATTATATATGTTCAATGCGTATGAACCATCTTTTTATTCTCTTGAACTGTCTGTTGAACTTGTGTCGAACGTTTTGTTGGACATATAGACCAGGTTATAAGCTCACTGGCACCGCGCCTTGCGCGGCGCCAATTAACTAGTATATATATAGGACATATGGGTTGCCGATTTCTTCCTAGCTGCTTGGCCTGTTTCTAATCCAATACAAAAATGAACTGGTTCGACTAACGGATTTGTGAATTATCTGATTTGATTGCTGACCAGTCCCTCTCCAATAGAAAATAATTTTCTTGCACAACGCAAGACGCGATGCCAAGGAACAATGCTTTTGTTGCAAAAACAGCATAACAATCTGACAAAAAATTACCATTATAGAATGAAATGTTTATGGAGCCTAAGCAAATATCATCATACACGTGACAAGCACAAAGTTTAGAAGAAATACTTTTACGCAAATATACGTCATACTAACAAAATGAGCAAAAGCTACCAAACTCATTTCAGAATGTTAATTTCAGTTTAATATTTTCGAAAGAAGATGGTTCCAAATTTCTAATCTATTTTCTTGCACCTGATCATCACCCTTCCTTTTGTTGATTTCTTCATTGTGGGCAGTTTATCAACATCAGCTACAACATAGAAAACGAAAAAAAATATGATTGATTAGCTTTTAATTAGAAGAGAATTACATTCTGCATCGAGATGACGTCTAATGAGGAGAAATGCTCTTGATATCGTCTCCAGAAATGTCAATGTCAAGCACGACATGATTCATGGATCTCTTCTTGATCTCATCCAACAGGCTTCGTTAGGACAAAACAAATTTATATTCAGTTTATCTAACTACAAAATCATCAATAGCTTAATCATAAACTGAACAATGTAAATAGAAATAATGGATCCCTAAATTTGCTTATACCTACTTTGTCAAACAAGAAGTAAAAATAAAATCTAAATAAAATATGATGACTTGTACATCTATCAGTATTCACAACCACCACCATCGGAAGAAAAAAAATGCATTATGATTAATTGGTACAACTCCTATTTATTTATGGCAATGTTAAGAGTTATCGATTGTTTTAAGTATTTAAAATTGAAATGGATTTGATCACTTACCTACATTGATGTCTCTAGGCAGCACTCCAAAATTAAGTTTCTGGTTTCTCCTTAACCGACGGATTTGTGAGAAAATATGTCATCCCATAATCCTAAATTGATGATGGCATCAATTAACTCTAGCACCCGATATAGGATGCCCAACAAGAAAATACCCACAGAAGGTTGAGTAAAATAATTCAAAACTTTAGATACAGAAATACCCGAAGATCTCAGCAAGTCGGTGTATGAGCAGGCGGTTATCAGTTCATATTACTCTCGTAACTTTGGAAGTGATTCATTCATTACTACTCACCAATCTCCATTTCTTTGGGGCACCCTTCAACACATTTTAAATATACAACAAACAAATCAATCACATATATTATTTAAGGGGAAATAGACTTAAAAAATTCAACACCTTAACATCATTTGAAAAATCCGGAACCCAGTAAATTTTAGACATAAAAATGCTTAAAAACTAAGAATAAAATAACATTTTTTAGTGAATCCATGGTTGGAGTTAGAGATGTCAAACGGGCCGTGTCGGACAGGGATGTGCCGTGCCTGGTACGGCCCGTCCACAAAATAAAATTAAAAAAAAAGGAGCCGTTGAAACGGCTATATTTTTGCCTGTTGGTGCATGAGCGATCGATTAACAGTTATGTGTCGATCATCGCTCAAGCATCTTTTTTTTTAGCCCAAGGTATGGAATGTAGCGATCGACGTCACATAACTGTCAATTGATCACTAACATTTAAAAATTAAAAAAATCATGATTTTCCGTGTCGTGTCGTGCCGTGCCGACACAGTCCACAGGCTGGTACCCACGACACGGCACAATAGCAAAATGGGTTGTGTCGTGCCGCTCCGCATCGTGACGTGCCTTGTGTCGTCCGCTTCGTTTGACATCTCTAGTTGGAGTCCCCACAACGTGGATGTTGTTGTGTTGAATGGGTTTGGATATATAATATAAAGCAGTGAGCAATAAACTGATTCTTACATTGGGAGTAATGCGCAGAAATTGATTGGGGAAGTGAACTTGCAACACAATCATGAAAGAATCAAGCAATAAAATAGACATACTATCGGAATAAGCAGTCCAAGAGTTGGATTTGAAATAATTGCAAGAGCTTTAGCATAGTTGAAAAAAAAAGGTTGAAGTTCCCTAGATTATCAGTAGCCGGAGATGATAAGATTCGAATACCTGCGGAAAACAAATAGGAATACATCCCCGCATAGAGGCTAATGGCTTCAAAATGGCATGTTGAGGAATGAAACACAATTCCAGAACAATACATGTAAGTTTTTTTTTTTTATCACAAACAGAAATATTTCAAGTTATTTAAAATTTGGACTTATTGTTTGGAGAACAACTGAAGAGGTGATAATGAAGGTTTTGATTTGGGACATATTCATAACCAAGGAGACTTCCAGGCCCTGTAATGCTGCAACCGAAGAGCTTCGCTAAATTCTTATGATCAGTACCACTAATCAAGTTAACTTCATTAAAGAAATGATCAGTCCATGTGATGTACTGAAGAAAAGCCTTTTTACAGCAACAATTCTTCCACCTGGTAAAGTGTGTTTTTTGTCAGCAAAAATAAGATAGCATGTGTTAGATTACATATGAAATCATCTCCCTAAAAACGAAAAATATATGACCAAATCTATGTATATTTTCGCCATCGTATAATCTTCCTTCTTGAATATAATGAAATCATGGGTATAAACAACAGAAAAGCGATTGGAACACAAGTTGACACTTGGATAATTGCACGACGATTAGATCTCCATAATCTCTTAGATCAATTTTTTTTTTACAATATGCATACATTGGATACACCAAGAAATATGGGGTGGTTCTTAGGTAAGCAAGTTGTTCAATGCTGAAAAACTTGATCCAATAAAGTATAAAAAAATGGTTTATACTCATTATTTTCTTTCCGAGCCTATAATAGCCAATCTCATCCAATGAGCTAGCAATTTCAAGTCTGTCATTCAATTATATTCTGCAAGCCAAACTAATGCCAATTCCCTACATTCTATAACATGCCAATTGAAAAGTTCGTAAGAAGTTCACTTTATAATGAAGGTTTTGATTCGGAACATATTCATAACCAATGAGACTTCCAGGCTCTGTAATGCTGCAACCCAAGAGCTTCGCTAAATTCTTATGATCAGTACCACTAATCAAGTTAACTTCATAAAAGAAATGATCAGCTAGTGTGATGTATTGAAGAAAAGCCTTTTTACAGCAACAATTCTTCCACCTGGTAAAGTGTGCTTTTGTCAGCAAATGTAAGATAGCATGTGTTAGATTACATATGAAATCATCTCCCTAAAACGGAAAACATATGACCAAATCTATGTACCTCTTCGCCATCGTATAATCTTCCTTCTTGAAAATTGTTACCTCGGATTTTGGTAGGGTGTCCTCCTCGATTAACAATAACCCCTTCAACGGAGGTAAGTGATCCTGAAAAAGAAAGGTTAGAAAGGGGCTGGAGAGTGTTCTCCGGCGGGGCCCCTCCGACGATCAAGTCAGGATGATGTATGAGCAAGAGCTTTTAATTATGCACAAGTTGAGCAGAAGCGAAAGAATCAATTGACAAAATTACCCCTTAAACCTGATACTTTGGACGTATATATAGTGAAGGAGTGAGAAGGACAATCTGTTATGGCTGGCGGATGTTTCGGGGGACCACCGCAGACATTCCTCTGCGTCTTTTTGTTTTAGAGGATGGGGACCACCGACAAATACTGTACATATCGTACGACATCCTACCGGTGAGATCTTGATAGTACTACAAAATATTCCCTGGGTATTGGTCACTTTTTGATTGGCTTATTTATGCATGATCCCCTGTTCTAGGACAAAATTAGTTACAGATAACTCGGACGAGGGACCACTCTAGTGCCCGTGATGGCACTGTCGACGCTGGGCAGAACAGGAGCCAAGGGATCCGCCCTGAGTTGCCGCTCCAGCTCGGTTACAGCGTGCGACTCATGTGAGGCAGCCGGGTCGTATTGGTTGGCTGGGGGTGGAAGTTCAGGACTGAGCTAAAGTTTATGTTGCGCGCTGGGCTCATTAGGACAGGCTTGGATCTGGAGCAACAGGGTATCCAACGGGATGGGCCTGCGCAGCAACGGACGGGGCAAGGTCGGGTCATACCCATAAAATTAGGGTTGAGGCCGTACTGACATCCATTAGGGATATCAAAAATAATGAAATCATGGCTATAAACAAGAGAAAAGCAATTGGAGCACAAGTTGACGCTAGGATAATTGCACGGCGATTAGATCTCCCTAATATCACTTAGATCAAATTTATTTTTACAATATGCATACATTGGATAAACCAAGAAATATGAGGTGGTTCTTAGGGGTTTTTTTCCAGAATATTGTAAATTAAATAAGGAATTTAATAAATACCGTGACTTTTTTACAAAATTACATGAACTCGTTTCTTTGAGAAACGATTTCACAAATATACAATTTCACATTTTTGACAAATTATATATATTATTATATATTATATAATAATATAATATAATATACAATATAATATATATATATATGTATATAAATATATCTATATATATATAATATAATACATATATATATATATATATATATGTATATATAATATATATAATTATAATTATAATAGTATAATTCTAATAATAATGTTATCATCTTGCTACGGGTACATATATTAGGAATGATAGTCCTGATCAGCATTGATAATAATAATAATAATAATAATAATAATAATAATAAGTTACCCCGTGATATATTTTCGGTGCAACTATAGTGCTAATTGTTAGACATGGCCCAAAAACCTACATCAAATTTAAATTGTTTATCAAGTTGAATGATGACATACTATGAACAAGGGTACGTGTTTGAGTATAAGGTTGTGGGCATTTAGATATTGCTATTGATTATTGATATTGAATCGTTGAATTCATGTAGACCCTTCACGAGCTTCCAGATGTCGAGGGTAGCTTATTCATGTTGTCGAACCTAAGGTACATAGTAACGTACACGCAAGTATGCTATGCATTTATGTAATTTACTGAATATGCGAGCTTAGTATAGTGTTTGTGGCCTAATGGTTATTATTATTATTATTATTATTATTATTATTATCATCATCATCATCATCATCAGTACCTAGCAGAAAAATCATTCTGAGCAGGACAACCCATTAGGAATATGTGTATCATTAGCTATATTTTCAAAATCTGGTCGTACATAAAATCGATATCCTTACTGGGTACATATTCGATTTGTTTGACAATAATAATAATTATTATTATTATTATTATTATTATTATGATTATTATACAAATAATAATAATAAACCAATGGGGTATAATCTGCCCACGATCATAGCCCGACAAGATGGTAATGAGGCGTCATCGGGGTATACATCTTCGGAAAGGGTTGTCCTGCTCTGCAAGACCCGGACACAATTATTATTATTATTATTATTATTAATTTTATTAATTATAATAATATGATTTACACGGTATATTTCAAATACAAAAATTAAACATATATATATATTATATTATGTTGTGGTTCAACCGGTCAAATTGATCGAATCTGTACCAATAAGATATCGGTTTTATGTCCGGTCAAGTAATGATTACAATTGTTTTTTTTTAAAGAAATCAATAAACCTACTCAAAGTAAAGAATTCAAAATATAACATAATATCTTATATCATAATATATATATATAGTGATAATAATTAATAATAATTGTGTATGGATCTTGCTGGGCAGGAAGCAGGATAACACATTTCAAACATGTGTACCTTAGCAGACCACAGGCTTACATACATCACGGTAATCAGTTTTTCTTAAAAGTTGGTTCAAAATGTTTTTTTTTTAAAGTTATATATATACATATATAAGTAAAAAAAATTAAAATATATATATAATGTATAATTATATCTATATATATATCTATATACGTATATATGTATAATTATAAAAATAATTATAACTATAAAATAACAATAATTATTATTATTATTATTATAAAATATTAATAGTTATTGTTATTATTAGTATAATATGTATATTATATTAACAATGTTATCAACAATTAAAGGTGAAGTAACGAATTCACCTTTAAATTTTTTTAAAAAAATAATAAAAATTAAACCTGAATTCGTTACTTCAAGTAACTATTTCCCATAATTTCGTAAATGATTTTTGTGTTACGTTAATTCCGAATTTTTGTTTTTTTTATTAATATTTTGATATTTGCCTCGGTTCTTAGGTGAGGAAGTTGCTCAATGCTGAAAAACTTGACCCGATAAAGTATAAAAAAATGGTTTATACTCGTTATTTCCTTTCCGAGCCTATAATAGCCAATCATGTTCAGTGAGCTAGCAATTTCAAGTCTGTCATTCAATTATTCTGCAGGCCAAACTAATGCCAATTCCCTGCATTCTATAACATGCCAATCACACACACCGCTAGCCACGACTATTCATCTTTCTCGAGAAGCAATAGCAGGAACCAAACAACAATGGCACCAGCTAGAGCCTCCCTATCAAGGACCATGAGCCGAAGAAACAGCCTGGAAAAACCAGCCTCTGCCCTTCCACGCTCTCTCTCCAGAAGCATGAGTAGGAAGGGTTCAACCCTTATCATGTATTCTAACTCAAGTGGGCTCGTAAAACCTCCTGCAATGGAGCAGGAACTCGAGTGTACCCTCGAGGAGATGTGCTTCGGATGCATCAAGAAGGTCAATATCACGATAGACACGGTTACAGACAACGAGTAAGTACTAAGGTCATGGTTTTAGTAAAAGAAATAATCAAAACCATGAGAATATTATCTATAAAGATTTACTTGTCACTCCCTAGAAAACCGATTTTTTTATGCTTCTGCTAGTCAAATAATAGAAGAGGGCAAAGTTTTAACGATAAAAGTGAAGCCCGGATGGAGGAAAGGAACAACATTACAACAATAACCTTCGAAGGCATGGGAAACGAGACATAAGGGACATACCCCGCAGATGTAATATATGTAGTTGCAGAGACAGCATCCATTGTTCTGGCGAGAAGGAGACGATTTACAGCTGGAAGTAGAGATTCCATTGGTTGAAGCTCTCACCAGATGTACTCTATCGGTACCGGTACCTTTGTTAGAGTGCCGTGCAATGAGCATGGAAATCGACAATATTATATATCCAGGTTATGAGAAGATCATAGAAGGACAAGGCATGCCAAGCCAAAACGACCCGAAAACAAGAGGAAACTTGATAATCACATTCTCAGTCGAGTTCCCTAAGGAACTGACAGAAGAACAACGGTCCAATATTGTTGATATTTTACAGGATACTAGATGAGGATAAAGTTGTTTTTTGTTTTTCCACTTGAATTGTTGTCTATTCTTCTTTATGATATTTAGGAATATCACACCAGTGTTTCCAAGAAATCCTTTTAGCAAACGTAGTTCAGTGGTAAAAGAAAATTGGAACTAAATTTGTCACATTATAAGCTCAAACACAGTTCAACAATAGACTGGCATTATAAATAAATAATCGAGAAAGAATACTAAAAACAAACACAGACTTCGTAAGCCAGAAACATTATTGTTTAATCCTCAAAAGCCAATACGTACAGGTAAAAGCACAACAAATTAAACCAGTTACATCTTCTGAGGCGTTCATCCATGTATATGCAGGTACAGCCAAAATATATTCAAGTCTTACCAACCGAGCAGAGCTCGAAAAATGCCAATTATGTCTCCCTTTAACAGTGACTTCAACAATTTTAGCTTCTTAGCAGTGTATGGAGGGTATCTGGCAGCTAAATCCCCAGCAAAACTACGTTGTAAAACGGCCTTCTTATGGCTGAAAGCATCAAAAGAGAATTTCCCATGGTATGCTCCCATTCCACTTTCTCCTACTCCCCCAAAAGGCAAACTGGACACCGTAAACTGTGTTTAAAAAAAAAACAGGTTCCGTTGGTCAATCGAGTTATACCGTCATTCTCTCAATATTTTTGGAAAAAAAGTGTGCTTAGATGTAATTTAATAAAAAAGAAAACCAGAAGCTAAGAGCTAGAAATCCTGCTTTTGGGGTTATGCTTCTGCATCACTTTTAAAAATGAAAAAAGAGAGCTTATTTTCACTTCTCTATCCAAACTTAAATCTTCTCCTATATTTAAAAAAAAAACATTTACAAGAGGTTCAGCTTGATAAATAAATTTTTTTTTTTTTTAAACTGCTTCTATATCCAAACTGGCCCAATAAATGGTCCTCCCTACAGGAAATTGAGCAACAATTGTAAGAAAACATGCATGTTGATATTTCTTAGCTTTAGATGTCTCTGTTGGTTGATAAACTCAAAACAAGGCCTTGGCTTGAAACGTGTGAAATCAAGATCACCAATTCTATTTTGATTTGTCCAACTTTTGGTCTCTCCGATTATTACTTTTTATTTCTTAGAATGCCATCCCTCTGTTGGTTGATAAACTCAAACACATCTATGTTCTTTATTTCATAAACAAACCTTGTTTGAATGATAATATTAATTTTGATATCTACAAATATAAATCTGTTCTATACCAAATTAGTCCACACATACGCAATACGTGTGCAGTAAGTACTACTAGTTGACATGAAAGCCGCCTCGTATATATTATGTCACAGAGTTAATCACCACAAATGCTTACCAAAAATCAGATAAATTGCATATCTGCAATGTGTTGGCATGTGCTCAAAACTAAAAGATCTCTTTAAAAATTACAACTCCAGAAGGAAGACTTACATGTAGAGTAGTGTCATTAACGAGCATACCCCCAGCAGAGACGTTACTTATGAACTCCTCCTTCAGTTTTTTGTCATTTGTAAATACATACGCAGCAAGTGGCTTCGCTCTGGCATTAATCTCGCCTATACTGTCTTCAATTTTGTTGACCTTCGCGAAAGGAAACCAAAATCAATACACTAAAAGAGTAATGAGGCAAAACAAAATTAAGCCGAAAATAAGACAAATTTCCTTTATACTTGGAAGCACAGCATGCATACTTTCAAAATTTTAAATATAGAGTATTGACTCGTTCATTTGTTAAATACGAATTGCTCAACTTTTCACCAACCACATGAGGTCTTTTCTCTTCTTAGATCCATAAATAACTCGAGACGACATCATCTCACAATTATACCATTTCAATTGGTTAACACAATTGTGTAAACCACAAGCAAAAGTGATAGAAACAAATGGACAGACTATTTTATTAACCAGCATTAATCTAAGCAAAAAGTAACACAAAAATGAGCTCTCCAATAGAATCTACAAGAACATTCGTTAATGTTCTACCGTGAGTATAGGATCATATAGAATATACAAGAAGATTCATTAAGTTCTACCGTGAGTATAGGAAGTAAAGGGCCAAATATCTCATCGTTCATGATCAGGGAATCAGCTGGGACATCCAACATTATAGTGGGAGCAATCTTGCTGAAAAATGAAAGGAAAAGCAATAACATTTTTAGGATTATACAATCATAAAATCAACTCTGAAGAAGAAAAAGAACGCTAAACCGCTTTGTTGAACTCACAGATTGGCTTTATCCCGCTGACCTCCATGAACGATCTTACCAGAGACCTTCTCATCATCCATCAACCTTGCTATGCGATCAAAATGGTTGGAATTTACTATGGACGACAAGTCTTTTGATTGCAGAGGATCCTTTCCATAGAATTGCTCAAGCTCACATGTAAGAGCATTTATCTAAGAAGCCACGCCAGCGGAAGAAAAAATTAGTACATATTTATCAACATTTATCATGGTTAAATAAAACAGAATTGCTTACCAGTTTTGGAGCATACTCTTTTGTAGTTATTATGTAATCAGGGGAAATACAGGTTTGTCCACTATTGCATCCCCACTTGCCTGAAATGATACGTCTAGCAGCAACCTATCAAATGCAGAATAACTTTTCATAATAATTTTAAAACGATAAGAACAAAGAACAATGCTTTCCGGTAGAGATGCCTTGAAAAAAATAATTTATGTAGGAAAATTTCGGGTAAAAGAAAGTGATCGCTACTTTTAACTCGATATTAGTATCAACAACAGCTGGGCATTTCCCACCAAGCTCCAAAAGCACAGGGGTAAGATGCTTTGCCGCTGCAGCTAACACAATCCGTCCCACCTTACCGTTCCCTATAAAGTTATTCAGTGGAACAGGCATAATTAGGAGCACAAACAACAAAAAATTAAAAGTCATTTTCCCATCATTTGATGAGGATATTAATAAGAAATGCCATAATTATTCTTAAGGGTAAATAAACTAATTTCTTCTGATTTCATGCCAACTTTCGCATCATCATATGGTCGAATTTGTTACTACCTGTATAAAATATTTTGTCCCATTTTTGCTCAAGTAATGCAGTGGTTTCAGACACAGAACCCTCAATAACTTTTACCGCAGAAGTATCCATATACTCCCCAAGAAGTTTTGCAAGCACTGATGACGTGGCAGGGGCAATTTCCGAACACTTTAACACTACTGCATTACCAGCTGCAACAGCTCCAATCACCGGATCAAGAGATAGTACTTTGGGGTCGACCAAAACCACATGCAGTAAAAAGCACAGATGGATTTCGGGGTCAGATAAATACAAAAAAAAAAAGCAAATGTATGCAAAATAAGTGTTGTTTAAACATGAGACAAGTGTAAAGATCAAATCAGGACAAACTTACTAAATGGATAATTCCAAGGTGATATAACTAACACGACACCCAAAGGTTCCGATACTATCTCAGCTTTTGAAGGAAAGGTAGTAATCGAGGTTTTCACCTGCATTTAGCATTGGACAAACCTTTATTGTCATCTAGAAAGCCAATAAAGTTTTCCATAGTTTAAAAAACTTCAAATTTACTTTTTCTGGCCTCGTCCATCTGTGCAATTCCTTCAATGCAAACTTGCATGCTGCTGATACTGCAGAAATCTACATCATAAATAACAGAAGTTGGAACAATGAATTTGACGGGACAGTGATGATAAAATATAAAATTCATGCTGGAGTATATAATTTTTAATGCAAGAAAAAAAGGCCAGCAAGAAGACTATGCAATATCCAATACGTCAGAAATAAAAGGGAATTTCAAGTTTTGACTCAATTATTTCCACTCATTTCTAAAAACTTTTAACAGTCTTAAAAATATGATACTCAGAGGGCAGAGCCATAATCAGACTTGAAATCATTCAGTTGATCATAGTTCCAACCCTGATGATCACTTCTCCATTTGATAAGGACTTGGCAGGGGTAACTATCTACAATTATGAGAAAGATGATTAGATTATTCATCTTTAATTTTTCCTAAAACCCCTAATAATGAATTGTCTTCAGTTTTTTTCCTATCAACATCGATTCGAATTCTTATATGCTGGACACATGACATACTAAACACAATTGCTCTGTATGATCCTTTAGACAAACTTAGTTCACAATCTTTTACTTCTTTTTCAAGATCCCGTTTGCTGCAATTCCGACCCAAAAGAGGGACAGAGATAAAAGATTAAATTTGATTTAATGATTGATTGACCATTCACTGACACCCAAGAACAGAGTCAAGAAGACAGTTTTTCTATAAGAAAACGTGAATCAAGAACCGACACATTTTTTACACCATCAAAATATATGCTCATAGATGAGAGTTTCATGCATCCATGATCCATCATTACATCAAACCAATGTACAAGAATGTTATGAGAAATTTATTGAATGCATTCCATGAAGCGTTTCTTTAGCTTTCCTTCTCTTTGGAAGAAACAACAGTTAACAAACTAATCCTTCATTATAGTACTCACAACACAAAACAAGACCCAAAAGTAAAATCAACAAAAATTAATTTAATTTCTACACGTAGCACCTCAATCTCTTCTCTCTGGGTTAGAGCTAGCTGGACATTAAAAGTAAAAAATGAAAATAAAAATTCATATTTAGCTCATAATTTTAAAATATATAAATTTTGCATTTATTTACATGGAGCCACCCTACTAAATCATTATCATCTTAGCATACCTCAGATTTCCACCAAACAAAAAATAAAGTGAAAAATGCTCTCAAGATCCACCTTTTCATCTTTAATGAAATCAGAGCATTGAATGCATCCAAGAAAAGGACAAAAAACATAACCTCATCGTTTAAATCGAAAAATAACACATGAATCGCATTTAGAAACACCAATTCAAGCAATCCCAAGCTGCAAGAAACAGCAAAATCAAACTATTTTCTTTCACCTCAAAAACATAGGCCTCAAATTCTGGCTTATTCAGATCAGAACACAGAGCCTGAACAATCTCTTGTTCATGATGTTCTGTAATTTTAAGAAGGGCCTTCAACTGAGAAACCCGCCACTCTAATGTCTTGGTCTTTCCGCCGGAATAGGTGGCTCTCAGCTCCTTCACCACTGCTTCCGCATCCATCGCCGCCGTATCAATAAATCTTAAAAAACCCGCTTCTAACCAATAAAAAACAAAACTTGGTAGAAAATATTGCGCGTACACTTGTGAAGACTCGATTATATGTACGATAATTATATACTTGATTACGTGACAGTGTGTAGAAGGAAGGTGGTACGTTTTCTTATCTTGATTAGGAAAGTTTGGCCGGTTGCTTTTTTTATCAAAGACGTGTTATATTCATTGGAAATCACAAGAAGCTGAAATACTTGAAGAATGAAACGGAAAATATCAGGCATCATCTCAAGTAAAATAGACTAATCCAGAAGGAGCCTTGAAAATCGGAAAATACCATATTTTTTTTAACGATCACGCGATCGTGCCATATACCGATCAATATATGAGTCTTTGTATAATTTTGTGTTTGTAATATCCAATACATACAAGAATAACCTTTGAAAATCTACTCGAAATAATTTTTTTAAATTTATCTGAAAATAATAAATACAATATAATAAGAGTATATTTTATTGTTTTTTGAAAAAATAGGAAAAACAAATGGACAAATAAAAAGTAAAAAGAAATAAGATCTCTGTTTCTTTCCTGACAATTTTAGTTCATTGGCTTTACGAATTAAAATATTAAGTTTATCTTTCATAATTTATCATATTTCACCAATTTTTTACTTCATTTATTTCTCATCATATTTTTTAAAACTTTTGTACATATTGTATTTTTCTTTAATTAGTGCTCTTTTTATAAAAATATATTTTTTAAAATAATTTCTAATTTTTTATACGTTATTTTATAAATATTTTGGATATTGATGAACTTCTAATTTATGTGAATTGATATTGTTATATATTTTTGGCTTAATATTTTTTACTTTAAATATTAAATATATTATTATTTAATTTCAAAAGTACAAATACAAAATAAAATTCTACTCCCCGGTATCTTTTTTCGATAATTTGAATGTTGAAATCCTTTTTTTGAATATTTCTCTCGAACATACAATTATCTTCGTTTCTATTAAAAAATACGTATATATATATATATATGATCATAATATTTTAATCAAATTGTAGCCAAATGACTAAGGTTTTTGTTTTATTTATATAATATAATTGTTTGAATTATTATTTTCAATATCAAGCGTAAACAAATGCATAATTTGTAGATGATGATTGACAAACTCTAAGGTTGAAAATAGAACATTTGTTTGGATTTTATCAAATAATTATAATGTTTGATTTGATTAGTTTATGTTTATCATATTTGTAGGTATTAGTCACACTCAAACCATACTACAGAAAAGAAATATTCCATTTACTACGATTAAATTGTTTGGAAATTTTTAGTTAATTTATTAATTTTGTAGAAAAAATTTTCAGATTTCAACCTAACAAAAATATGTCTTTATTTTTATTTGGGGGAATTACAATGAAGTGTTCTTTTGGGACACTTAATCTATTTAAGTCTTGAGAAAAAATATTAGTGCATAGAAATCCAAATTAGAAACAATTTTATTGAAATAGGTCCAATTCAATCAATTAGGTGTTTTATGGTGACTCTTTTACCCCTCAATAGTTTGATATATTGCATTCTATCACTTAGGCTTTTGTTTAAATTACAAAGAATCACATATATAATATTTAATTATCTTTAATATCCTTATATTTATAAAGAAGTAACATTTAACGTCGTCTTTTTACAAGTCCTCATTTTTTGTGATCATTGGCACAAAATGGTATCAGAACCTATGTTTATTCTGTAATATTTAATTATCTTTTATATCCTAGAAAGTTCTGGTCAAAACATAAAGCCCGAAGCTAAAGATCGGGGCAAAGATCAGGACCAACAAGGAGTAGAATCTCGTCGACAGATTCTAATCAAGCTAGTTCTAGCAGAATACCAACGAAGAGAACTTTCAGACGCACACATACTCGTGCAAATGAGAGTTTCAAAGATTGTAACTGCTGGACATGCGGAGCAAGAGGACATATCTCTACAGATTGTCCAGAAAACCAAAGCCTTGGAGTAAGACAATTCGAGCATACCAAGGAATTTGAGGATGCTGTCTATTTCCAGGATTTGGTGCAGGTGTATCAATTTGAGGACATTCCCTCATATGAGAGCATTTATGAAGAAGAGATCTATTCGGATAACGGAGTTGAATCCAGTTGTTCCGAATCAGTGTGAATGAGAGTTTCTTCAACACATGATCAGAGAAGACCCGTCAGGATTCTTCTCCCATACGACCGTTTCTCATAAAACTCTTATAAGTATCATGAAGGAAGAGCCAAAGCTTCAAATGTATGATGGATTTACAATTGGAGCAATGAAAAAAGCCATGGATATGATTGGTCTTCGAAGCAGGAAGCATCAGATTATCCATAGGGTGACAACAAGTGAATTTGCGATCCCGATAGAATTCACGGGAAAACAAATCGAGATGCAATTAATCCCCTACAGAGAAATCCAAGAGATTAAAAACAAAGTCAAAAGAGAAGTTGCTAATACACTCTCATAGATTCATATCGGAGCCATTAGAGCCATCATTAAAACAACATTCAAAGAAGGAATTGATTCGCCCCTCAACCTGACGATCTTTGACAAGAGAATCCCGAACCTCAAAGATTCTTGTTTGAGAACGGTTGCGGGAAACCTGTATGCCAGAAAGATGGCCTTTAACATCTATCCAAGGATTGCATGCAATTTGTGTGATCGAGACTTCAACAAAGTTCTCACTATTCATCAAGATTTTAAAATAAGTGATTTGATGAAAGGGAACATGCCATACTCGATTACCTACAAGGATATCCGGATGACCTCAAGGATTTAAAGTAACTTCAGAGTTTTTTAGGAGTTGTTAATTTTGCTGGAATGTTTATCAACAATCTAGCAAACCACATGAAGGTGTTCAGTCCACTACTCAAGAAATATGTTAAGTTTGAATGGAATGAAGATCACAGACAAGCTGTCAAACAGCTTAAAAAGGTTTGCAGGCAACTACCAAAGCTTGCAATACCAAACGATGAGGATGAACTGGTATTATATACAGATGTCAGTGATCATTGGTGGGCTGCGGTACTTATGAAAGCCACACCAGATGGGGAAATGCCATGCAGATATTGCAGCGTCTATTTGACAGCAGCGAAGTCATCAGATGGCACATCAACGAGAAAGAATTCTTCGCAGTTCGAAAGGCTTTTAAGAAATGGTCACTTTTTCTACTAGCAAAGAAATTTATCTTAAAAATAGATAATACGAGTGTCAAGGCCTTTTTAAAAAATAAAATTGAATCAAAACCAAAGGCTATACTTTTAAGATGGCAAGCTGAATGCAATATTATGATTATGATATTGTCATTGTGAAATCTGATAAAAATATTCTTGCAGATTTTTTGACAAGAGATGGAAGCAAGTGAAGCTAATTCCATCATAACGAGATCAAAGCACCTCCGAGAAAACTGGAGGAGCTAGACAAGAAGATCAACGGCCTGGTGATCAATTCCCAGGTTGCGGGTCAAGTACAAGAACTGGATCTCACGAAGGTCCAACAGGCTATGAAGGCTACTATGCAGGCCCACATCTATTTATAGGACAGTCTTTATATTCCCTTCTGAAAGGATGCTTCAGCGGTGAAGCTAAAGTCGTGTTTCAGAGAACTGGGCTCATCAACCGGTGTGGAGGATTCAAGTACCACCACTACGAGTCCTAGTATTGATCCTTTCGGGGAAGATACATAAGGAAAAATGGATTTCCAGGTATCTAGGATATCTAAGGAATTAAGCCAACCCAGCACCTCAGGGGTTAAAGAGGGAGAGATTAATCTTAGGCCATCGGCGGGCAAATCTAAGGTTAATACTAACGAGAATAAAGTTTCCCCAACTCCCCCTTTGCAGGAATATCAGAGAACATGGGAGAAACTTTGTACAAGAGTGGGTATAATTCCTGAAAAAATTACAGCAGACTGGTCAGGAAAATACCCAAGAATGTGGATGCATCCTGGTGTCAAACCAGAAAGTGTTCCTGAGTGGTTTGATTTTGGCTGCCTAGCTTTAGTCTTTACCACATCACCAAGTTTTTCAAAAATCACAAAATTACCGGATTGGATCTATGAAGGAGTGTATGACTCATGGCAGTATAATCATACACTTGGACGGGGAGATGTTCTGGAGCTGAAATTCATAATTGCAGCCCCCGAAATCACAGGAAAAGGCATTCACCCTAGTTTCATTTTGTAAAGTTACAAAGGCCTAAATAGAAGGCGGTGGATCAAATAAAACCACCGCCTGAAGGAACAACACTAGTTTCCCTGCTCACAGGAGATGACATTACTACCAAAAGAGCTTGGGGATTATGGGTCTGTCTCACTGAGATGAACAAAGTCAAGTATCTGTTCAAAATTTTCTAGAAAACAGCAAACGGATCATTCATGGTTAACTCCGTGACAAGCCATAATACAGAATGTGCTGAGGACATCTTTGAAAAGAAGAGGCAAATATTATGGGACAACAAGATTCGGCAACCAAAGAAACTAGCCGGAAGTTCTGCAACATGGCTCATGTGGGAAGATGGCATGACTATATCTACCCGAGCTGCCCAGAGCAGAAAGAGCCACTGTGCGGGAAAGGATTCTCTGTCAAAAGGGACCAAAAGAAAGATGACAAAGCAGGACCGGCAAAAGTGTAAGATTCCCACGTGGACTGCAAAAACCAAATTTCTAGGGACCACAGGGAGACAAGAGTCATGTGACTCTGACGAGGACTACTACCATTATAAAAAGAGAACAAAATGGTAGGACAGCCTCTTCGGCCGAAAGTCGAAGGGACCACAAGATACCAAACAAGAAAGACGCATGCAATGACGTCTGATGATAAACAAGATTTGAAGTTCGGATTTCACATCCACCTCCAGACTTCTATAAATACCAAGGCATTCAGGAAGCTAAGGACATCGAAAAATTCTCTATAGTTTTCTGAGAATAAATATTATAGTCTCCAAGCTTTGTAATATTTCAACTTTCGTAGCTTGGTAATATTTCTTTTCTTTTCTTTCTTTTGTAATCATTTGTAATATTGTTCTATTGAAGTTTATGTGTTCTTGAGTCCAGCCTCATCTATATGTGAGGCTAAACAAGTTCGTCTCCTCCCAAAAGGAGACGTTTTAATGAATTAGATATTATAAGTATTTCAGAATAAAAATAAGGTTGTTACCCATCTATCTCCCAGATTTCTTTAAATCTTTCTTATATCTTGATTATACCTTACGCCCTAAGGTAGGAAGCGAATTAGAGTTGTATTGTACCGTTTCTGAAGGAGTCGGATAACTGGCAGACTAACCTCGCCTGTGAGCTGAGGTTGGATGGTGATGAGTCATTCGTAAAACAGTCTAGAGGCAGTAAGTTTTTGACTGGTGGCTTTGCGACCCACCTCACCCGGTGCCGTTATGGTCAAAATGGTATATTTCAGTTTGTTAAAATTTTTATTGTAATACGGAATCATGATGTGTCTGTTATTTATTTTTAACATGATCTTCAAATCGGGTTTTGAATTATAATGAGACGAACGTTATATAAATTGTGAGTCCTTTGCAAAAGTATGCTCTTGGGATTCATCCCGAGATGGCAGAAACTGAAGGATTTCATGTTCATATGATGCTACTGTTTGGTAAATATTATGATGAAAACGATGATGAATAATATGTAGAGGCATATTTTGTTCTTTAAACATTTTTCTAGGGGTTAAGAATGCAATTTTATTAAAGATTGGTTGGACCACGTGGACCACATCGACTACATGGGGTTATTATTGTCATTTCAACCAAGAATGAACCTAGATCAACTAATGTCTTTTTCGCTGGACTATGATAGATTAAGTTTTATGAAAGAGTATCGATCCATAATTTTCCCTTTTTATTTTTTCTAGCGGGTTATGGAACTCAGGTTGTGTCGGATTGAGATTTTTCCATCCTGTTTAGAGGGGACCCAAACAAGCCAAGCCATTTGGGTCAAAGGTTGGGCAAGTCAACTAGTTTATGTCAGACTGACCCGTTTTGATAGTTTTATTTGAAGTTAATATCGTCTATATCTACCTCATGGGCTTAACATACATAACTACCAGTCAGGGCGGACGCACATGAAGGAGGGGGATGACAAGTGTTATTCCTCAAACCACAATTTTATGTCCCCTTAAAATTACATTTTGCCCCTCCAAAATTACAGATTATCCCCTTTACATTATATTTTTTCACTCTAAAATATTTTCCCACATTTTTTAATTTTTTTGCCCCTAGTTTTATGTATCTGCCGTTCGAGTGCTAGCCTAAGTACCAAGCTTAAAGCTTGTACTAGTTATCTAGTCATAGTAGAAATATCTATTGATTATTCTTAGTTTATTATGCCTGATAGTTTTGTTGCTTATCCGGGTAACCCTTCTGGTTGTATCGTAATATTGGTGCAAGCGGTTACACTTAAAGTCCAAATGGATTAACGGGTATATTCTGATCGAAATAACTCTTGGAGAAGATTAATGTATGTGTGTGGTCTGGCTTCATTCCTTCTATGGTTAATATAACATATATTAAAAGCTTAATAGTAATTGTTATTGCAAGCAGTTACACTAAATTTCATCCCATCGGTAATCTGCTTAGATTGTGCATAATAAATAAATATATATATATATATATATATATATATATATATATATATATATGTGTGTGGTCTGGGTTCATTCCTTCTATGGTTAATATAACATATATTAAAAGCTTATTAGTAGTTGTTATTGCAAGCGGTTACACTATAGGTAATCTGCTTATGTATCACATTAGATTGTGCTTATATATATATATATATATATATATATATATATATAGATATATATATATATATACTAATTTAGTCAAAACAAATGTGAAACGGTTCCAATAACCTAACAATATCCAATAACATAATTTTATTGATTTTATCTGTCTAATATTTTAACTTCTTCATAATTTTTTTTTTAAAAAAAAAATTTATAACATTTTAGTTGATTAGTACATATTTAATTCATTTAATATCTAGAATACAAATGAATTTTAGTTGCTTAAATATACATTTCATTGAATGGTGAATTTAATAAATGTAACAAATTATTAATTTATCAATTGATTATTATTTATTTTAATCAACCCGGAGTTAAAAGAAAAATAAAAAGGGAAAGAGCATGAAAAAAAAAAGAGAGAGAGAAAGCATTCAAAAATCAGGTAACGAAACTAAGCACTGGAATTTGGTTGCCTAATAATATTGGTTACACCAAACATAAGATTGGTTACACCAAACATTATATCTCTCTCAAGTGAAACGAGTGTAACAATAAGACCAAAAAAAAACAAAGAGTGTCGTTTAATGTTTGTTTATCTTTCTTTTATAAAGTGAAAGATAATTGAAACAAACATTTTAATTTATCATGAAAAATAACATTATTTTATTAAAAATGGCATAGAAAAATAAGAATATTGGGCCATCTCCAACCCAAAACTTCATTTTAACACAAGTTTTGCACCAAAATAGTACAATTTATGCACCAAACACAAGGCGCTTCTACAACCTAACTACTTCAAACTTTAATCCAAAAGAAATATTCCTTACAATATTAACTTTAATTTCATTTAATTTATTACAATTTTATTAATATATTTTATTTGTATTATTAATTATTTAATTTTATTTTTAAATAATTAAAAATTAAATTATGGTTTTGAGTTTAACATTCAAACTAATACATCAAATTTACTATCACATCCATAAAAATAATAATCATTCATTTTAAACAAATAAAAAATATTTAGCGTAGCTACAATGTCGCACCAAATTTGGTGTGGCGCTATAGAAAATGTTGCAGCGTTGGAGAGTATGGGGACACCATTTTGGCGTTGGCATCCCCGTTGGAGATTGCCTTAATGTCGTAAAATCTTATTGTTAATATTCGAACTGGGAGGTGATTTCATTCTCATCATGATATACAAATAAAATACTAAAAGACCCGTCAAGGGTTTTGATGTTGTCATTATTGTTGGGATTAATAAATAATTATTGGGTTTAATAGATAAAAGCCCAATAATTTGGTTTAATTTTGTTAATGAGAACAAAATTATGGTAAGTTAATTATGAATAGTCAATTAAGGTAAAGAAATCCCACATTGAAATTAGAGACGTTTATGGTTTGTTTATATTGAGAAATAAATTAATAGAGTGAATTAAGTAGAAAAGATGGGTGCCCCTCACGCGTCGTCGGTCCGTCTGTTCCGCTCGGATCGGCTCGGCGCGGTGCGCCGTGCTTTGCGTGTCGATGCCGCGAAGGCAGCCCTAACTGTTTACTACTCGAATTTCTAAAATGACCTTTCACCTACCTGCATAATTAAGTTTTGAGACTTTTCATCAACTCACTAAACATTACACTTAATTTTCGAGACCTTTGGATGGTCTGCTGCTCAGCTATATAAGATGTTCAAGCTCTATGTTTTCTTCAATCCGAATCATTCTTCATTCATACATTTCATACTGTTTTAGAGTACTGCACACTACTAGTGTTCGAAGTGGTATGCTCGGAGTTCTGCTTCAATCCGAACAGAGGAGATTAAATGTTGTACCTTGGAACTCATTTGTCCAGGAGGCCAAAAGCTAAAAGCGGGCAAATTTGAGTTTACGGGCACACGGCTTGATGTGGACTCGTCCAGAATCGTGTCCAGATTCTTGTTGTTAAGTCTTCAGTTTATAACTGTTGTCGTAAGTCTAATGCTTTTGTAGTTCGATTTATTTGTTGTTCTAAGTATACTATTTCTATTTACAATATAATTTATTTTTATCACAATTGTTTAAACTGATTCAATCTTTCGATTTAAATAAACAGTACCAACAATTATCACAAAATCAAAGATCAAATTATATGCAAGTTCAAGCACTATCAAAAGTGGAAAGATTAAGTTTAAAGTGATCGATTAAATTCCAAGTACAAGATTAAATTAGCTAGTTATGGGCTGATTTTAGTTAATTAGAAAGACCTAATTATGTTTAGGGCAAAGTTCAGGCTGGTACCTTATACTGAAACTTTATTCATCTTAGTCCAGGAACAAAATTTGCAATCATTTAAGTTCACTTTATGTTAAAATGACAAAAGTGTCATTAATAAGAAAATGCAGCAGTCTCAGAAATTTTCAATCTCTTCCTTTCAGCACTTCGTTCGAGCTCTTCCCTTCACCACTGCGATTCAAATCTCCTCGTAAATCTCTCTTGCCAGTTAAGACTTCTTGCAGTTGGTTTTTCTCTTCATCTCTAAGATTTTTCGTTCCATCACTTCGTTCCAGATGTTTTTTTCAATTCTGGTATGTGTGTGTGTGTGTGTTTTTGTGTGTAAGTGTATATATGCTCTGTTTGTTGCATTTTGAGGTTTTTTAGTTATGATTCATTGATGTACGTGCTTCTTCGCTCATTCTCAGAATTTACAGCTTGAAACTTGCAACGAAGAAGATGACCCAGAGAAAAATTAATTGGTGCACGAAAATTATAAAAAGTAATCGGTGCATGAAAATTATAAAAAATAACTGGTGCACGAAAATTATTAACAGTAACTGGTGCACGAAAGATTGAAAATCGTTAACTGACGCACGGAAAATGAAAAGTAGTAACTGGTGCACGAAAATTAAAATCATTAACTGATGCACGAAGATTGAAAATCAGTAATTGATGCATGAAAATTAAAATCAGTCACAGATGCACGAAACATAGAAAAAATATGTGATTCACGAACCATACAATTAAGTAAGTGATGCACGAACCATACAATTAAGTAAGTGATGCACGAACCATTTAATTTCGTGCACCAGTTATTTTATTTCGTGCACCATTTTGTTTTTTGTAAATTTTGTGCATCAATTAATTAACACAAAGTTCGTGCACCAGTGTTGTATTTTTGTGCATTAGTGTTATATTTTCATGCACCAAGGTTATATTTTCGTGCACCAGTTACTTTTTATAAATTTTCGTGTACTAATGTTATATTTTCGTGCACCAAAGATTATACTTTTGTGCACCAATATTATATTTTCGTGCACCAGTTACTTTTTATGATTTTCGTACACCAATGTTATATTTTCGTGCATCAGTTACTTTTTATTATTTTCGTGCACCAGTTACTTTTTATGTTTTTCGTACACCAATGTTATATTTTCGTGCACCGGTTACTTTTTATAACTTTCGTGCACCAGTTGTTTTTTCTCTGGGTCATCTTCTTCGTTGCAATATCTTGCTGTCAGGATGTATTTGGAAATGAGCAAACAAGCATGGATACCAATGCATACATTACTTCTTCATATATATGCATCCGTCAAAGCCATGAGAGTTTTTTTTTTTAAAAAAAAAACATACCAACAGACTTTTGCTATTTATAATTTAGCATGGATATTCAAATTTATAATTCACATACACACAATATGCACACACACACAAAGGAATGTGCAGAGCAGATTCAGAAATTATATGTGTACGAGTAGTCTAAGATCTTCTTCGATTCAAAAAGATTCCAAATACTACGAAAATTTAGATGCTTCGATTCAAACATATTTCATGTACAGAACATTTTAACAAATAATATTTAGGGACGAAGCGACGAGATGATGAGAAAATAATGATCTGAGAATCGTCGGAAAATTTTAGCAGAAAATTTAAGGTGTGGGGCGACGGGATGAGGAAGAAAATAACGATCTGAAATAAGGTTTAGGGTGTTTTCAACTGAATGGTATTTTTGTAACTAAAAAATACATTTTCAAACCAATAGTTAAAAAATTGAACTTATGTAAATATAATTTTCTCCTAAGTGTATTTTTTTTGTAAGAATTTTTTTTTTACAGATTTATTTGTAATAAGTTTCTATAAAAGCACATATTTGCAATTTCCCCTTTAAGATTATTTATTTAATTCTTGTAGCTTTTTATTTAGTCAATTTTCATGAGCTAGGCTGTGAGTTAAATTTTTTCAGCACATTATGGTTTTTAGTTGCTCTATGCATATATATGTGGGGATGAAATTGCATATGAACAACACATTTCATTAACAAAATTGAGGTTGTCTCAAGAATATGAACAATTCTTCTAAAATTTGATAAGGCTTACTCAGATGCGCGCGTTTGAAATTTAGTAAGGGGATAAAATATATTAAAATAAAAAATAAGGGAAAAAAAGAATTTTGGGGGAAAAATTATAATTTTCGATGAGAAAATGTAATTTTTGGGTGTAAAAGATAATTATTTTTTTATAAAAAAAAAGTATTTAGATAATACAATTTTTTTTTAAAAATAATAAAAAATAATTTGCAATTCGCCCTTGGTCTTTCTACACTGCGAAGTATGATAATAATTTAGCTTTCGAATTTTTATTTTCAATAGAAACTGTTCGGCTTCCTTTATGTTCAAAACCTAATCTTTCCTTAATATATCAAATCAGATAAATGAAGATGCTGTCATCATTCATGATTCATTGATATAAACAAAAAAGCTGTCGGGTAAGTGCCCGCCTTTGCCCTTGTTTAAGACTCATCTAACAATCTATGTTGTATCGAAAATTCTAAAAATCAACTCATGTAGTATCGATCCTATTGTGCACTCCATAACCACGGACTGACACGAGTGTGAACTATTGTAATTTTTTTTAAATTAATTCCAACATATGTCGAATACGGAAGGATACGATTGGACACGACATGACACAATCTTTTTAAAATATACAAAAGATCAAGGGGAATGTGGAGTTATTAAAAAAACTAAATGATGTTGTCGTAGATGCCTCTAGACATTCTTGATATTGCAAATCTCTTGCTTGATAAACCAGAGTTGGAGTCTGTTTTATTTGCTGATGAAGTTATTGAAGAATTAAGTGATGATTGATGTTTTTTAGGTAGAATTAAATGACTTGATATTTGACAATATTTATTGTTTGTATTCCTCTTTTATGTTTATTTAGTTTGAGGGAATTTTGTGATGATTTGATTAGTTAATTATGTATATTCAACTTTACATCATTTTTTTGTTCAAATGTTTGTTAATGATTTTTTTTCTTTAATTTCAGTATATATATAACATAAGTGTATATATAAAATATATATAAATAAATATTTATTATCGTATCCTATACATATTGTAATTTTAGTAAATCAATGTCGTTGTATCCATATTGTCGTACCTGAGTCTCGTATCCATGCAACATAGGAAAGTGGAAGTTTAACTTAAAGGCCATAAAAGTTTAGTTTTGGGCCTAACAATAAACCAGAAACATAAACTTTCTTTTGGGTCAAAGAGGAGTGTGCCTTAATGTGAACCCAACAATGCAGCCTAATAAACTAAGTTCTGAACAGAAAAAAAAATGAGAAATGATAAAATAATTAGAGACAATAATACAAAATTTAATGATTTAATTTTGGAAAAGAATTATAATAGGATTCGTGTTAGTTCTCATCCTAATCCAATTAAATCATTGGATCATATAGGTCCTTTATATTTTATGAAAGGTAAACAGTAAACTTAGTAATTTCAAAGTTATTCTAATCTATTTTAGTTAATAATAATAATAATAATATATTTAATAAATCAAAGATAATAATATATTTGGATTGAAAATTATATAAGAAAAAACTAAAGTTTAATATACTTAAACTAAAATAGTAGATCTAAGGAATATGTCCCCACATAATCTCACTTGTTTAAAAAATTGTATGATCTAAATCGTCTTTGTATTTCTAACTTTTATCTGGTTTTATGAATTGTTTAAACATGTCTATGCATTTATTTCATTCTATCTTGAATTAACTTTATTTTTCTAGGAGAACGATGTAGTTTGTTTTGAAACTACGCTTATTATGATTTGATTGATCTATTTGGATTTATATGGTTTATTGTTGTTTCCTTGTTCTTAAGGATTTTGATCTATTGACCATAGATTGAATGATGATATATTTGTAATCTATCACTCGAGAGAGAGGGTTGTGAATAGGATAAAAGGGATTCATATCGTGGAAGTTTATAGAGTTCGAGAGGCTTATAACTCCATAGAAGTTATTAAGTGAATTACTGTTTCAATTGTTTGATATTTAATTTTACATAGAGATATCAAGATTGATGTTAGGTGATTACTTCTGCTTAACACTCGAGAGAACGACTACAAAATAAATAAGAATTCTCGATTAGTAAACTAAGAAAATCCATAATATTGAGATCAATAAATGATAAGCGTAGTGGATGAACAAGTGAAATCGAACTCCTAGATTCATCTCTAATTGATTTTTCCAACTCAAATTCGATCATTGGTAGTTTAATTGATTTTTATTAAATTGCATAAAACAACTCAACCGTTCGATTCTCTAGATAAAATGAATATTATTTTAATGCAATACTTAGGTATAACTTTATAATCAATCTCTGTGGGTTCGACATCTTTTTACGTGCGCTTGCGGTAAGAAGTCACTCATCAAGTTATTGGCACTGTTGCCGGGGATTTTTAATTTAGTACAATCTGATACTGTACCAATTAATCTTGATTTAAATATAGATTTTTTTTACTTTGAATTGATTGTCGTTTTCTCTGGGCTTTTGCAGTGCATGCAAAAATATACAACTCCGGAATCACCGTTGTTTGATCCTGAGATCGAGAGAACTGCAAGAAGATTGAGAAAATCGGGAAGGAAAGATTTAATAGCAATGTGTGAGAATAGAGAGAACAATGAATCACATCCACTACCTCCGCCATTGGCCACCAGTGACTACTTCAAACTGATGGTCAATAACAATTATTTTGGGACCGCTCGCTAGACTATCAATGCCAACAACTTTGAACTTAAGCCTGCATCGATAAGTATGGTGCAACAGAATCAGTTTGGTTGTTCCACTGTTGAAGACCCCAACTTACATATGAAAATGTTTTTGGAGATAACTGATATTGTAAAAATGAATGATGTTCCAGAAGACACTATGAGGCTGCATTGTTCCCTTTCTCTCTTAGGGATCACGCAAGGAGCTGAATACAATATCTTCTAGATTGTGGTATTTGCACGTGGGCAGACATGGCAACGAGGTCGTCAATCTCGCATTCGAGTTGATCTTCGTAGCCGTCTTCAACAAAATTCAAAGCAAAATTGTATAACTAGTCTAAACTAATATACTCTAACTATCTAATGACTCTAAAGTCTGATCTTTTGAGTTATATATATACGTGAGGCTAATAGGTAGGTTAGAATCCATGTAGGAAAGAAATAAATCAAGTTTCCAATTTTTCCAAAATTCCTTGGCGCTAGGGCTCAGCTGGATGGCACTAGGGCGCCTAGCATTCTGCCTTGGCACACATTTTCCAGGCAGACAGGCGCTAGGGCGCGGCTTGACGAGCGCTGGGCGCCTAGAATTCTGCATGCTACACCACAATTTAGTATTTTGACCATAACTTTCACATACGATCTTCGAATGAAACAAATTAGCTGGATACGCGAAGATAACGAAAAGTTCTACAACTTTCTATTGACCACATTTCCAAAATATTGCTCGGACATGAAGAAAATCGAGGAAAAATGAGTGACATATGTCTTGGATTCCAAATTTTTCTATTTTCTTCAACTTTCTTCATTCTTCCATCATTTAGCTCGATTTCTTCACATTTTCCTACATATTACCAAATGTATGATTAGAAACTATATACATCAAGTTAATCATCAAATCATGTCTAATCATTGATAGTTAGATGCATAAAACATGTCTATTTCTAGACACATCACAATATATATCTAGAATCAAAAGCTGGAAGTTTTCACAAATCTTAATGCAAAATTAATTGTTAAATAAGTATGCGAGAATGACTTACTGCAATTTGATTTAGATTTAATATAGCCCGAGAGAGTATATTAGATAAAATCGAAGAACTCGTCACCCTAGAATCATATTGATAATCGATCGATACTAATGAAAGAATTTTATGGGATTACATAAGTGAACCAAAGTCTTGATAAATCTTCTCTATTGATTTCTTCGTTTTTGTCCGCTTGTGGATTTATTTTTTCATTTAATTATTTGGATGAATTTTATATTGTGTGTATTTGAAATCCATCTATTAATAATTTATATAAATATAACAATAATTGTGAATTTGAAATGATATCTCCCAAACCCTATATAAGCCGCACCCCGCGACAAGAAAATCACAAATACATACCGAGACTCGGAATTTCAGATAAAAATGGCGATCTTCAAGATTTCCATGTGCATATCCCTAGCATTCGTAATACTAACCGGATCCGGCTTCGATTACGTTTCAGCTACGGAGAGTAGCTCTGCAGAAGAATCCGAATCTACAGAGTTCGTGGTGACGTTGGACCACTCCAATTTCACTGATTTCGTTGCCAAACACAAGTTCATCGTCGTTGAATTCTATGCCCCTTGGTATCTCTTTGGTTTTGATATTTTTCTTTTTTTTGAATATTATTTACGTGTTTATCTTCTTGGATTTGTCTTTTTTGTCTTTTATTTATTTTTTAAATCGAGGTTTTGGGTTTGCATTTGGTTGTCCACTTGTTTTGTCAAGTGGCCTACTTTTGTTTAGTGTGCTTTTGGGGTATCATTTTTATGTTTGTTTTTTCCGGCTGCTGCATCTTAATTTTTAGTTGATTTGTTTTTTTTTTTTTTGGTTGTTCTTTTCGTAATTAGGATGGTTCGAAGTGTCAATCTTTGATATAAACGAGGATATTCTGTTGCTTTGTCAAACTTGAGAATCTGTCTTCCGCTGAGAAACTGAAAAATTAACGTATAATGATGAAGATCTGTAAACAGAAAAATAACATTTATGAAGAGATCCGTTGAACTGAAACAAGTAAATATATTTAAGCGAACTGTCTTTGACATTATGATTTGAAAGTTTTTTTCCTATTTAAATCTTTCATTGAAAATGTCTCAGAAACGAACATTTATTAGCTATCAATATTTTTTTAGCAAGCTATCAATTTTATTTGAATCCTGTTGTAGTGTAAGTTAGAATATTGGTTTCTCTTTCTAACAACAATTTATTATGTGATAACATACAATGGTTCTGCTACAATTCAGACAAAAAATATTGTTGTGACCGGTATGAAGTTTTTTTTTCCTCTCAATGAAGTCGCTACACGTAAAATCATCTCATCCAATAATACAAGCTGGTGTTGATGTTCATATATTGTAACAGGTGTGGTCACTGTAAGAAACTGGCTCCAGAGGTAATGATATTGTTTTTCTAAACGATTGTTGCATTTTTTTTCTGGGAAATGTGTAGAGAATTCTTTTGATCTGTTTTAAGTATCTTTTATGAATTTTCAGTATGAGAAGGCTGCATCTATTTTGAGTAAGACTGACCCTCAAGTTGTCTTGGCAAAAATAGATGCTAATGATCAGAATAACAAACCCCTAGCTAATGAGTACGAGATTCGAGGTTTTCCCACTCTCAAAATACTGAGATATGGTGGTAGTGTTGTTCAAGAATACAAAGGACCACGCGATGCTGATGGTATCGTCAGTTATCTGAAAAAGCAAAGTGGTCCTGCTTCAGTTGAATTTAAATCACCTGAAGAAGTAACTTCTATAATTGAAAGCAGTAAGATTCTTGTTGTAAGTCCGCTCTCACTTTTTTACAAACGCGTGTTAGTGCTTCAAGTATGCTAGATTTAGGTTTCACGTGCTCTCTTTAAATGTATAGGTTGGAGTGTTCCCAGAACTCTCTGGAGAAATGTTTGAGAATTTTACAACTTTAGCTGAGAGATTACGTGATGACTGTGAATTCGGTCATACTGTGGATGCCAAACTTCTTCCACATGGAGATGTATCATCTGGAGGACCTTTTGTTAGGTTGTTTAAGCCTTTTGATGAACTCGTTGTCAATTCGAGGTATAACAGTGATGAGATCTCATGTTATAAAATCTTCTTTGGAAGTTATATATGTTGTGTTCTCTTCAATAAAAATTATTGCATTCCTAACCTAGTAACTGACATTCTTGCTTGCAGCAATTTGATGTGGATGCTTTAGTGAAATTTGTTGAAGAAACAAGTGTTCCTACTCTAACTCTTTTTGACAAAGATCCAAAGCACCATCCTTTTGTTATTAAGTACTTCAACAGCCCCAATGCCAAGGTGAGCTGCTTTTACTATTTCTTTCTATATGTACGTTGGTACTTGGGATGTAATCTTGTAATATAAATAAAAGAATCCGTTTATAGATTCTTCAACCTGCATGGCTTTTGTTAGATTTGTTATTCTGCTCATCTGAATGTATGCGTTTTTTGTCTTCTTCTTTTTATTCTTCTTAGTTTTCCTCCTCCTTCCTCGTTCTTCTGCATCTTATCATGAATAAGGATAATTGGAATATGTCATAGTTTTTTTTTTTTTTTAATGTTCTATAGGGCCAGTTGCTGGATGAAAAATGTTTTTTCTCTACTTCAGCGCTTCATTTGTGTTGTCTATGGATGGAATATCATGGTTTTTTATTGTTTTGCCAAGGCCAGTTACTTGATGAATTTTTTTTGGTTTGGCAGGCAATGTTGTTTCTCAACTTCAGCAACGCGCAGTTTGATGCTTTTGGATCAAAGTATAGCGATGTGGCCTTGCGGTACAAGGACAAAGGTTTAAGTTTTCTAATGGGCGATATTGAAGCTAGCCAAGGTGCCTTTCAGGTTGTATATATCAGCACCTTGTTGTTGAGCCATTTACTGAATATCTTTGCTAACCTACTGTCGCTGCCTGAAACGATCAGTATTTTGGAATTAAAGAAGACCAGGTTCCACTCATCATTATCCAGAAGACTGACGGGGAGAAATATCTCAATGCAAACGTCGAGCCCGATCAGATTGAATCATCCCTAAAGGACTTTCAGGTAATGGTTTCTTCATTTATTTCACTTTCTATTTAGTTTTATCCTTCCTTTCACCTATGTCTCTTCATTTTATGATGAGAAAACTTCAATGATTTCCTCAGTAGACAAGTCGGGAATAGTTAATCTAAAAAACTTGCATCATATTCGTTTATTTTATTAAGAATCTTAAATGTTTTTCTGCTCCAATATTTACTGTTTGCATACTGCTTCTTTAAAGTAACTAACTAGCATTTTATAATAACACATGAAGGACGGTGTTGTGCAACGGTACAAAAAGTCGGAGCCTGTTCCTGTTACCAACGACGAACCTGTTAAGGTGGTGGTGGCTGACAGTCTGCAGGACATGGTTTTAAGTTCTGGAAAAAATGGTGAGTTATCATTCATGTTATTTTTTACATTTTCTTCTACTTGAAAGTGCTACTCGTGAGGGTCTGACATTTAAAATTGTTTTTGCTGAAATCACTTCAAATTATTTACCTTGTTGCACCATTTTAAGTAAAACTTCCGTTTAATTTTTTGACCGGCTCATAATTGTTTTCGTGATCCGTTGTGTTTCTGTTTCTCTTTCTTAGAATGCTATTATCTCTATATTGTTCCTGTTTTAATGTGATGAGAAACTTTTTCCTTCTATGTCTCTCATTTACAATTATAGACCACTGCTTGAATTTTTTTGTGGTTGCACATGTTCGTGTTGCACCATGATCAAATTTTCATAATCTCATTGGACAAGAAAGAGATTTTCAATTGAAGTTATTTCCTTTGGTAACTTCATGTTATGTTATTCTTTGCATTATACACCCATATGGGCAAAATTTGTTGTGCAGTTTTTTTAGAGTTTTATGCACCATGGTGTGGACACTGCAAAAAGCTGGCCCCCATCTTGGATGAAGTGGCTGTGTCATTTGCAAATGATCCAGATCTTATCATTGCAAAAATTGTAAGATTAGCTCACCCATATCATCTAAAATTTCATATTCTCAGCTCAACTCATCAGCATAATTTACAAATTTCACCTTTTACTTGGCATTTAAATGCATTGTCTGTGATGCAATGCAATGGCCATAGCATAGGAGGGGATCTATCAGCATATAATGCCACAAACCTATCTTCTTATAGCTGATGTGAAATTTTTTCACTAATCTCGCTGCAATTACACTTTTTCTTGTAAATATTATGACTGAAGATGTAAAAGTAAATATTGGACAAGCACTCTCTTTTGTTGGATCTCGATGGCTATGCTCTTGCATACATACCTTAAAAATCGACTGGAAAAACTTGTTTAGACTATTATGGAGGGAAGGCAAGTTGACAAATTTCAAATGTCTGGATACCTAATATTTATGACATCATTTTGATTTATTCTCCACTAACTTCCATCCTTGCTTTTCTCTGAGTTTTTTATAATACTGCAGGGCCTCTAATCTTTATATTTGATGGTTTTTGCTGCTGCTTTACTTTTTCTAATACTTATAGCTTCCATTATCATTTTTGACGCAATTATTTATTTGGTATTTTGTAGGATGCTACTGCAAATGATATTCCACGTGAGACGTTTGACGTGAAAGGTTATCCGACATTATATTTCATATCATCTAGTGGAAATGTGGTGCAGTATGATGGAGATAGAACTAAAGAAGATATGATAGATTTCATTCAGAAGCACCGATCTACAGTTGCAAAACAGGGAAGCAGAAAAGAGGAGTTGTGAAGAAGGTATCGAAAGTTTCTACATATATGCCCATTCTTGCACATTACTGATTAGTGTGGTCCTTTATTGTCGAGCCCGTGGGTTGGGCATTCGATCCATACCCTCACATAAGATAAATTTGATAACCACCCAATTCCTAATGCTGTCGTCAGAAGTACTCACCATCCATGAAAATAAATTTTCTAGAAAAAAAAATGGAGAATCGAGGTTGGATTAACAACGCTCCTCCAAGGCGACTTGAATCCATGACCAATGAGATCATGATAAGCATTAATATTTATCAAGGTCTCATTTCTGTTTTGCGGATGGATCGTCATTGTTATCACTTCAAAATGTTCTGATTAGATTGGTGGTCTTTAATATTTAAATTCTTCCAGGTATTTGGTGAATTTTTGAAGTACAAAGTAAAACGAAATCCTTCAATTGTCAAAGTATTGATCATCCTGCTCCTTAAAACTCCGATTTCCCGATTTTCCAGTTTACCTAATGCAGCTCTTTTCATCTTCAATCTAGAGTAAGCTTTTTGATTAGCAAGTGAGCAAAAATTCGCGTCAGCTTTTTATGCACTGTTTTGTGATTAGAGATTGCATAGCTCATGTAGTACTTATTAACTGCTACCCGACACTAGAGTTGATTTATTTCAGAAGTCATAGTTTCTTGTCGAATAATGTCCTTTTGCACATTTCAGTTTGATGGGTTATACATCATGATGTAATAACTGTGCCATATGATGCTACATTGATATAATTTTTTGCTTCATGCAAACAAAGACTCCCACTTCCTAGACATGACATACAATCTAGGGATGGCAACGGGGCGGGTCTGGTACGGGTTTAGCCAAACCCAGAACCCGCCCCGCTTCGGGAAAAAAAATCCAAGACCCGCCCAACCCGCCAAAATACCCGCCCCGCCAGGACCCGCTTCCCGGCGGGTTAAACCCGCGAACCCGTTTCGTTTGGTTTTTTTCCAAGTAATGCACAAAGATTTACAAGATTAAAGAATGCGTATAGCATGCCCTGTTAATGTTGTGAACTATGAAGGAACATTCAAGAATCAAGACCATAAATGAAATATCTGCTAGCTGGTATGCAATACAAGGTCAAGAGGGGATATGTACGAAGAAATCAAGCCTGGAACCTATTGAACAATTGGGAGAAGATTCATGGAACCTGTACGCAATTACCTCAGATTTTCTAGCACAATCTCTTTAAAATTTATACAAAAACAATCAGTTTAAAGAGATATTGAGTAAACAATACCGTTATAAACAAGAAGGAAGATGGGTAATGTATGGAGCAAACCTTTACAGTCGCCACGTGAGGGCTGCCGACCGAGGGGAGGGAGTGGGCTTCTCAGACGGCCGACGGAGGGGAGGGATAGGGCTGCGTGGGAGAGCCGACGGAAAGGGAGGGAGTGGCCCAGTGGAGCTGTGTGCTTGTATCCGTGAGCACTTGTGAGGGACGTGAGGTTTTTTTAAAAGAATCAGATTTCCTAGGGCAAATTTAGAAAGAGGTGAAGTGAAGCAACTGGGCAGGATTAAAAAAAATTATAATTTATTGTATACGGGGCGGGTCCGGGGTGGATTTGACCAATCCCAGGACCCGCCCCGCCCCGCGTAATAGACCCGTTGACCGGGTTCAGACCCTCCCCGGGACCCGTTTGACCGGGTTTAGACCCGTCCCAGACGGGACGGGTTCAATACGGGTCCGGGTTTAAACCCGTCCCATTGCCATCCCTAATACAATCTGCTTGGGTGGCGGCATTTGGTGATCGGGGTCGAGGGCCACCGACAGTGGGTGTGTGCCGAATGGAAGTGTGAGTTTATGGTTTATGGTTTAAGGGTGCGTGTAGGAACATGTGAGGGATGAAAACCGAAAACCCAATCCTGTTTATAATTGGCCGATTAAGCTTGGTTGTTATCTGGAGGTTTTTAGTATTAAATTGGTCCAGCTTTTAATAGTGTGGACTGTTTTTTCGTACTCGGGGAATCTAATTCAGCCCCGGCTTCCCGCTATGAAATAAAGATAATTTCCCCTTTTAAAAAATATTTTTCAGTACTTCTGTTAAATTGTGTATCTATTAGATCTTCAAGAAAAAACCACAAATATTTTGGCCAGGGTGACCCAGCAAAGACGAGTCGATGTAAGCATGTAGAGACCCGTTCGATCAGCTTCGGCAAGTATACTATGTGCTTGAGACTAGGGGTTGTTCAGAATCTTCAGATGCGATTTGGTTCGATTTTGAATAAAAATTCCAACCAAACCAAATTTATCGGTTTCAAAAAATTTCAAACCAAGCCGAACCATGAATTATTAAAGTCAAAAGCAAACCATGAATTTCGGTTTGCTTCTGTTAATTTGAATGATCAATTTTAATTTTTGAGCACCATGAGGTCTTGTTATCTAGAAAAGTAGCAGTCGACAAGAAAATATTTTACTCAATCATGGATTAGAATAATAAGGAAAGTATTCTTCTAAAAAATAATAAGGAAAGTACTATTATACAACAAAAATGAAGTCTTTAGTATAACTCCAGCCGACCAATCTCATTCTAATTTCAGTTTTTTTTTTTTTTTTTGGTTTTTTGGAGGATCAGTTTTTTGTTTCACTAATAACATGTTACACAGTTGGGAATAAATGCACCACCCATTGACCTAGACTATAATTTCTTGTGCTTTTGCTCTATAACCATATATAAAACTATATAATAATACTGTGTGAATTGCTTCATGTAGAATTATTTAAAAAATATATCATGATGTAGAAATAAAGAAGAAAATGGATCAACAGGATGACCTGAAAATTAAATACCAACAATAAATTTCATAATATCTACAAATAAGTTTTGAGTCAATAAATACCATTGAAGTTTTTGTGTACTTTATTTCAAATACACTTACTCTTTTTGAAAAGATGGTTGTAAGCAAACTAATAATTTCAAATTTCGATCTATATTAAATCCCATACTACCAAAAAAAATATGATTAAATACTAGATATAAAAACAATATTATTAGCACCATTTTCATATTATATAGTTTCCAACTGGTAGGCACACACAAAGCAAGTGCTTCTTGCTGGAAATGTAAAAACAACTGATTTGTAACAATGCATCAGCATATTACATTATTTGCAACAATTTAGTAGGGAAATTTAGGTTTAGGTGCACTTACCAAACAAGTTTTTCATATAAATCTCCATTTTAAAAAAGTGTGCAAATAAATGCATGGTGGAAAAATATCTTCTCATTTAAGTCCACGTTTCAAATTTATGATTTTAAAAGGTTTATTTTCATACCAAAAATACCCTTTTAGGAGTAAACCCTAAAATCTAATGGAACAGTGTGAAATTTTATTTGGCTGCGCATTGGCTGCGCATTGAGTTCATGTTCGATCGTTTCTCCAAGTAAAAACATCGATTATAATTTCAATCGAATCGTTTTAGCGAGACATTTACGATTTCTGTCTGGTTTTCGTTCCTGGTAATCGATTTAGAGAAGTCACAGAAGGTATTTTATACTTTTGTGAATTTTTTTTGCTTTCGTATATGTTACGATGGATCTTGGATTTATGATTCTATTGAAATGTAGAGATGAAACGCAAGTTTTGAATGTGAATCCCACATTTTCATACAGTGAGTTAAAATCTATTGCAATTGGTAAATGGTTTGATTACAACTCTGATGCAATGACTTTAAATATTCTGTACCTGGACATCCTAAATGTTGTTTGAGTAATGATGATGATATGAGAAATATGTTTATTCTGTGTAAGATTATAGATGTTCAATTGGTGACAATTGATGTTTATGATGAAAAAAATGCATATCATGGAGTTTCTTCGGGAAGTATGAATTGGCAGACTGTCGATGGTGGTGGCACTGTGCCGATTCAATGTGGTGGTGCATGCGAGACAGATGTGCTCGGAGATACTAGGAAAAATAGTGATGTAAGTGAATTACGTGCACAGGGATGTAACTCATCTGCAGGATATGATTCTGACCTTCAAATGTGTAATTCTAAAGGCAAAGAGAAGATGTTGTTGTGTTCTAGCTGGGCATCGAATATTAGTAGGGTTGGGCAACAGTTTAGTGGTGGTGTAGAAGAGTTTCGATGTGAATTAAGTAAATATTCGGTTGAGGTTGTGTTTGATTTCAACTATGTAAAAAACAATAAAGATAGGGTAATTGCCGAGTGTGCTACAAAACATGATGAGGGCTGTGGTTGGTTTGTGAATGCTAGTGTATCAAGAATATATAGGTCTTTCTACATAAGAAAATTGCAAAACATGCACACATGTGGGCTGAGAGTGTTGAAGAACAAATCAAAAAGGATGAGTTCAGTTCTGATATCTGAAATTATTGCGGAACGAGTGTTTTCAAATCCAACCTTCTCTGCAATCGATGTATGTGAGTTAATGAAGAGAGATTACGGCTTGGATATAACGTACAATAAAGCATGGAGAAGTGTTGAGAAAGCTAGATCTATTGCTTTTGGAAATTATGATGAGTCGTTCCAAGAACTGAATTCATATGTTCACTCGGTGAGAACGATAAATGTTGGAAGTTTTGTAAAGCTTGAAGTTGACGACAACAACCGATTTTCCCGTTTGTTTGTTTCGTTCCGTGCTAGTATTGACGGTTTTAAATATTGTCGTCAAATGTTATTCCTTGATGGAACGTTTCTGAAATCCAGATTCAAGGGCACCCTTCTGTCTGCTACGGCTAAGGATGGGAATCAAGGTAAATTGACTGTTTTAAATTGCACCAGTTGTGGTTTACATGCACCGGTTATTATTTACATGCACCAGTTGTGATTTACATACACCAGTTATAATAACATGCACCAGTTATGATTTACATGCACCAGTTATGATTTCCATGCACCAGTTATGATTTGCATGCACCAGTTATGATTTACATGCACCAGTTATGATTTACATGCACCAGTTATGATTTACATGCACCAGTAATGATTTACATGCACCAGTTAAGATTTACATGCACCAGTTATCATTTACATGCACCAGTTATGATTTACATGCACCAGTTATGATTTACATGCACCAGTTATCATTTACATGCACCAGTTATGATTTTGCACCAGTTATCACTTACATGCACAAGTTATCATTTACATGCACCAGTTATCATTTACATGCACAGTTATGATTTATATGCACAGGTATATAATTTACATGCACCAGTTATAATTTAGATGCACCAATTACCGTTACAAAATTACATGCACAAGTTATGATTTACATGACCCATTTATGATTTACATGCTCCAGTTATGATTTACATGCACCAGTTATGATTTACATGCACAGGTATATAATTTACATGCACCAGTTATAATTTAGATGCACCAATTACAGTTACATAATTACATGCACCAGTTATCATTTCCATGCACCAGTTATGATTTACATGCACCAGTGATAATTACATGCACCAGTTATAATTACATGCACCAGTTATAATTTACATGCACCAGTCATATAATTTACATGCACCAGTTATCACTTACATGCACCAGTTATCATTTACATGCACCAGTCATCATTTACATGCACAGTTATGATTTACATGCACAGGTATATAATTTACATGCACCAGTTATAACTTAGATGCACCAATTACCGTTACAAAATTACATGCACCAGTTATGATTTACATGTACCATTTATGATTTACATGCACCAGTTATGATTTACATGCACCAGTAATGATTTACATGCACCAGTTATGATTTACATGCAACAATTATGATTTACATGCACCAGTTATGACTTTGCACCAGTTATGATTTACATGCACATGTATATAATTTACATGCACCAGTTATAATTTAGATGCACCAATTACAGTTACATAATTACATGCACCAGTTATCATTTCCATGCACCAGTTATGATTTACATGCACCAGTGATAATTACATGCACCAGTTATAATTACATGCACCAGTTATAATTTACATGCACCAGTCATATAATTTACATGCACCAGTTATATAATTTACATGCATCAGTTATAAATTAAACGCACCAGGTATGATTACATGCACCAGTTATAATTTACATGCACCAGTTAACAGTTACATGCACCAACTATCTGTAAATAAATTAGATGCACCAGTTATTATTTACATGCATCAGTTAAAATGCATCAGTTATAATTTACATGCACCCGTTATAATTTACATGCACCAGCTATGATTATGATGCATCATTTATAATTACATGCATCAGATAGCAATGTCATGTACCAGTTGTAACTTATGGTTTTATCTCGTAGGTTTGTTCCCGTTGGCTTTTGCTATAGTTGACTCTGAGAACTATGATAATTGGCGTTGGTTTTTATCTTGTTTGACTAATATTTTAGATAACGGGGAAGATGTTGTATATATATCTGATCGTAATGTCGGTTTGATGGAGGCGCTGCCAGTAGTTTTTGGAGCTTCTCTGAAACACTTTTTTTGTTTATACCATTTAAAGTGCAACTTGCGTGACAGATATTCTGGCAAACACTTTTCAAACAATTTTCGTGAGAGGTTATGTTTCCTGCTGGACGAATGTGCATATTCCCCGACGGTGGCAATTTTTAATGAGAAACTCACTATTTTAAAACGAGAAGGTGGACAAAATATGGAATATTTTTTGTAGGGACTTTCATTGGATAAGTGGACAAATGCATATTCTACTGGGATGAGATATGGAGAGATGTACTCAAATGCAGCGGAGTCCTTCAATTCAGGGATGTTAGATGCAAGGGGTCTTCCTATTACCCATATGGTTGACTGTATTAGAGTTAAGTTGATGTGTTTGTTTTCTGATAGAAGATTACTGGCATGCAAATGGAGTGGGGTGTTGTGTGCTCGGATGGGAAAGAAATGGACATCTTATGTAAATGAAGGTCGTGCTTGGAATGTGAAGATGTCTTCGCATTGCTACTTTGAAGTGTTTTCCCGCCCTGCAGTTACTGTTCGCCTTGACAATCAAACATGTTCATGCTACAAGTGGCAGTTGGATGGATTCCCATGTCCTCATGCTATTGTTGTATTCATGAGGAATAAAGTGCAAATAGATGAAGTAGTTGACAAATATTTCCATGTTAGTACGTACAGGCTATGCTATGAAGGAGTCATTTTACCCGTTCCAAGACATACCAAAGGTAATGTTCCTTTGATGGGTATGGAAACAAATGTTTTACCACCGCAAACAAAAAGGCAACCAGGTCGTCCAAAGAAGAGAAGAATTCGATCTAAAGGGGAAAACATTAGACAGTTCCGTTGTAGTCGTTGTAACAAACATGGGCACAATAAAAAAACTTGTAAAGAGCCTATTTGCTGATTTTCGAACAAAAAAGAAAAAATTTACGCAAATGTAATTTTTAACAAATGATTGTGTATTAGTTATAAATGTAAATTTTTTAGTGCAGCGATTAATTTTCATGTACCAGTTATAATGCACACGCACCAGGCGTATTATAAATACAATATGATTTACATGCAAAAGTTATAATTTAAGGAAATAGTTATAATTTACATTCACCAGTTATGATTTACATGCACCAGTTATGATTTACATGCACCAGCTATCATTTACATGCACCAGCTATGATTTACATGCACCAGCTATGATTTACATGCACCAGTTATGATTTACATGCACCAGTTATCATTTACATGCACCAGGTATGATTTACATGCACCAGTTATCATTTACATGCACCAGTTATGATTTACATGCACCAGTTATGATTTAAATGCACCAGTTATGATTTAAATGCACCAGTTATAATTTACATGCACCAGTTATTATTTACATGCACAGTTATAAATACATGCAAAAGTTATTATTTACATGCACCAGTTATGATTTACATGCACCAGTTTTCATTTACATGCACCAGTTATAATTTACATGCACCATTTATAATTTAAATGCACCAGTTATCTTTTACATGTACCAGTTATATTTTAATGCACAAGTTATAACTACATGCACCAATTATAATTTACATGCACCCGTTATGATTTTTAGGCAACATCATATTTTCATGCACCAGTTATAACTAACATGCACAAGTTATGATTTACATGCACCAGTTATATTTTACATGCACCAGTTATCATTTTCATGCACGAGTTATAATTTACATGCACCAGTTATAATTTACATGCACCATTTATGATTTACATGCACCAGTTGTAATTACATGAAACAATTAAAATCAGATGCACCAGTTATCATTTATATGCACCAGTTATCATTTATATGCACCAGTTATTATTTACATGCACCAGTTATATTTTACATGCAGCAGTTATCATTTTCATGCACCAGTTATCTTTTACATCCAGCAGTTATGATTTACATGCACCAGTTGTAATTACATGCAATAATTAAAATTAGATGCACCAGTTATCATTTATATGCACCAGTTATTATTTACATGCACCAGTTATAACTAACATGCATCAGTTATGATTTACATGCACCAGTTATATTTTAATGCACCAGTTATCATTTACATGCACCAGTTATAATTTACATGAACCAGTTATTATGTACATGCACTAGTTATCATTTACATGCACCAGTTATAATTTACATGCACCAGTTATTATGTACATGCACCAGTTATAACTACATGCAAAAGTTATGATTTACATGCACCAGTTATAACTACATGCACCAGTTAAAATTTGATGCATCAGTTATGATTTACATGCACCAATAATAATTACATGCACCAGTTACAATTTACATGCACCAGTTATAATTTACATGCACCAGTTATGATTTACACGGACCAGTCGAAATTTACAAGCACCAGTAATAATTTACATGCACCATTGAAAATTAGATGCACCAGTTTTATTTTACACAGGCTAAAGATTCTGTTTATCATTTTTGTAACAAATTTGAATCATGAATAATCATCTTCGCCATCTTTACCCTGTAATCTGTATTGTAGTCCACACTACAATGCTTTGGCACCGGCTGTCCTCTCATAATCTTTTCCATGTTCATGCAAACGAAGACACCACAGTCGACGGACCCAGATTTCTGTTGTGCAGCTTCTATATATGACTCAATTTGAAATATTTTTTCACTAGGAGTATATTGTATACCCTTTGATATAGGGTCATCATCAATCACTCTATGCATAGCTTCTTCGACATATTCTTTCTGTAAATTGGGTACGAGTTCAAATTATTTTGTCAGCATACTTATAATAATTTAGAAAATAACTCTTAAAATGTAACGTAAATTACCAGTATTTTGGCCTTCTCGAAGTAGTGATCAGTTTCATCTTCCCTGCGTGGCCTTATTGAGTTGTAGTGTGTCCACTTCGATTCTTGCAAGTCAAATACGAGCAATGTCCAATGGTAGCCAGTAGTCACCGATGGATCCTCACGGCCACATGTGTTTATAGAAAAAATAAGGAATCTATATTCCATGGCTTGGGCAATCTTTCCATTTATTTGGTGTTTTGCTGCCTCTTCGCAATATATCTCTCGTGATCTCCTTGCAATGTAATGCTGTCAAGCAGCACGTAGAAATTTAATAGACATGATTTTTATAAGAAATTAAAATTAATAACTTGTGTTTTATTACCCAAGACAAGCAATCAAAAACGTAGTAAGTCTTCCTTTGCCCTAATTTCTCAAGCTGCCTATCAATAAGGATGCTCCAGCAGTCAACAATCTGAAAGGTGTGATCAGACATTTTGCAATGAGTTAATTGAATATCAAGAAAATAGACAAGTGAACAACTCTTTTGATAAACCGTTTACATCGTTAGGAATTGAAAGTCCGTTAAGTATGGCTCCAATATATTTAATAGGTATTTGTTTTGCTGCCATATTGTCTCGCCAGATCACTCCCCTGCACACAATGATAAATTGCAACATTTATTGGTTTCATCTAGTTGAATTAATTTACTTTTTAAAAGAATAAAACAAGTCATACCATTGTCCATGATCCTTGTTGAATTTCAGTAACCAATCTTTTTCTTCTTTGGTCAACCGTTTGAAGATGACATTTCGTGGTTTGAACTTGAAAGGCTCGTCATCCTTATTGTCTTTAACGCGTGTTGCAACCTCAAAATTATCATCATCATGCAATGCTATTTTATCTTTACTGGCTTTTTTGGGTTGATCTTTTTCTTTTACAGTAGAGCTTTTTTGTGTTGACCTCCTAGCCCTTTTCAAGGAGGGGTACGTATGGTCACGATCTTTATGGGCCATTCGGTCCAATCTGTTCTTAATTCTTTTCACCATTGATGTCTGTGCCTCGTTTAATTTCACGAGTTCTACATTTTCCTCGCTCAACATCATCGCAGCTGTTTTTGTGCTGCTCAAGTCGTTGTCAACTGCTTCCTTATCCTTTTTTAAACTTTCGATTCGAGCATGTAGCTGTGCAACGATGTTGTCGAGTTCCTCCTTTTGTTTCAGAACTTCGTTATTTCTGGCATGCAATTCTTTCAGGTCTTCTTCTTTCAGCATGATCATTGTTCTTGCTTCTTCCAGCTGTGTTCTTAATTCAGCATTGTTGAGCAACTGGACATCGTGCTCAGAAACAAATGAGTCAAATTTCACCTTCAACTCTTTTAACTCATTTTCCCTTCTCATAAGTTCCTGCTTTGTTTCTTGGAGTTGGGTGGCCAATTCCGCGGATTGAATAAAATCTGGATTTTGAGTTGAATCCAATGGTTCTTCACTTGCCATATTCACATCTTCATGAAATTCATCTCCTTCTCCATCAGTAGCAAACAAAGATTCCTCACCACAACTTTTGTCGGCAACATTAAAGAGTTGCGTCTCGATCTCGTTATGAACAAACACATCAACCAACATATCCTCATTGGACATGTCAACATCATCATATAAATTTTCGCCACGTGAATGTTCAGAAAGATCAAGCAGTACCTCAGCAATTGTTGCATCAGGGAAATATGCAACTTCTTCTTCTTCATATTCTCTTAAGTCAAATTCGGGTTCTTCATTAAGACTTACAGCTCGATGTTCTTGTCGTTCTGCAACAGATGGTTCTTTATTTTCAATATCTTGTTGCAGGAGTTCAGCTTCCTCAGTTGTCAGTTGTAAAAAGCTTTCCAATATCTGGTGCACCAGTTATATTTCAAGCACCAATTATAAATTCCATGCACAAGCTATATATCATGCAACAGTTATGATTATGATGCACCAGTTATAATTGTATGCACCAGTTATGATTTACATGCACCAGTTATGATTTACATGCACCAGTTAAGATTTTGAACCAGTTATGATTTACATGCACCAGTTATGATTTACATGCACCAGTTATGATTTACATGCACCAGTTATGATTTAAATGCACCAATTATGAATTACATGCACCAGTTATGATTTTAATGCACCAGTTATAATTACATGCACCAGTTATGATTTACATGCACCAGTTATCATTTACATGCATCAGTTATGATTTACATGCACCAGTTATGATTTTAATGCACCAGTTATGATTTACATGCACCAGTTATGATTTTGAACCAGTTATGATTTACATGCACCAGTTATGATTTACATGCACCAATTATGAATTACATGCACCAGTTATGAATTACATGCACCAGTTATAATTACATGCACCAGTTATAATTACATGCACCAGTTATGATTTACATGCACCAGTTATCATTTACATGCATCAGTTATGATTTACATGCACCAGTTATGATTTACATGCACCAGTTATTATTTTCACCAATTATGATTTACATGCACCAGTGATGATTTACATGCACAAGTTAACATTTACATGCACCAGTTATCACTTACATGCACCAGTTATGATTTACATGCACCAGTTATGAATTTGAACCAGTTATCACTTACAGGCACCAGTTATCATTTACATGCACCATTTATGAATTACATGCACCAGTTATCATTTACATGCACCAGTTATAATTTACATGCACCAGTTATCATTACATGCACCAGTAATGATTTACATACACCAGTTATGATTTAAATGCACCAATTATGATTTACATGCACCAGTTATGATTTTAATGCTCCAGTTATGATTTACATGCACCAGTTATGATTTACATGCATAGATATATGATTTACATGCACCAGTAATGATTTACATGAACCAGTTATGATTTTGCACCAGTTATAATTTACATGCACCAGTTATGATTTACATGCACCAGTTATGATTTACATGCACCAGTTATGATTTAAATGCACCAATTATGAATTACATGCACCAGTTATGATTTTAATGCACCAGTTATAATTACATGCACCAGTTATGATTTACATGCACCAGTTATCATTTACATGAATCAGTTATGATTTACATGCACCAGTTATGATTTACATGCACCAGTTATGATTTTGCACCAATTATGATTTACATGCACCAGTGATGATTTACATGCACCAGTTATGATTTACATGCACCAGTTATGAATTTGAACCAGTTATCACTTACAGGCACCAGTTATCATTTACATGCACCATTTATGAATTACATGCACCATTTATCATTTACATGCACCAGTTATAATTTACATGCACCAGTTATCATTGCATGCACCAGTTATGATTTACATACACCAGTTATGATTTAAATGCACCAATTATGAATTACATGCACCAGTTATCATTACATGCACCAGTTATGATTTACATACACCAGTTATGATTTAAATGCACCAATTATGATTTACATGCACCAGTTATGATTTTAATGCACCAGTTATAATTTACATGCATCAATTATAATTTACATTTATGATTTACATGCACCAGTAATGATTTACATGCACCAGTAATGATTTACATGAACCAGTTATGATTTTGCACCAGTTATAATTTACATGCACCAGTTATGATTTACAAGCACCAGTTATGATTTACATGCACCAGTTATGATTTTGAACCAGTTATGATTTACATGCACCAGTAATGATTTACATGCACCATTTATCATTTATATGCACCAATTATCATTTACATGCATCAGTTATGATTTACATGCACCAGTAATGATTTACATGAACCAGTTATGATTTTGCACCAGTTATCATTTACATGCACCAGTTATATAATTTACATGCACCAGTTATATAATTTAGATGCACCAACTACAATTACATAATTACATGTAACAGTTATGATTTAAATTCCCCATTATGATTTAATGCACCACTTACAATTTCACGGTTTAGATCCTTCAATTCAATTGAGCTTAGCTTTTTGTACAAATCTACGAGATTCCATTTCATGAATCTGGGGAACAGATTCGCATCCACTGGATCAATTATCTTAGTTTTCTCGCATAGACAATACTATAAAAAAAATGTTAGTCAATGTTATTAACAAACCAGGGATATTAATTGCAAAAAAAAAATTTGTACGCAACGTACCGGTATCAACGGAACACAACCAGAATGTTTTTCATTGTTGGATTCTATCAGGCTGCTCAATAAATTGTTTAAAATGTGTTCCGACCAATTGAGGGTGCATATTCTCTCCATATCATCCACAAGTGCAGCATAACCCCAGTTCAGGTTTGAAGATTTTGTAGCAATGAACAACGTTGCAAGTATGTACAAAACAACCAAACGAGCAACATCATTGACATCTGTAATATCCTGGCTTCCCACCTTAGAAATCAATTTCTTGTAAATTAAGCTCTTGCTCATTCTGTAATCCCGTAATTTCTCTTTCTCGGGGAAGCATCTAGTTAGGAATGTTGTACATGGGTTGTCTACCATATGCGTGTCAATGTCCTTGTTGCCATCTCTTATTCCAAAAATTACTCGAACATCACTCGTAGTAATGGTCATTCTATGCTCCCCAAGATGGAATCCTTTAGATTCCTTGTGGAAACAATCTATTATTTTCTTGATTGCCACATCCCGTTTCTTGCAATGTTTCAATTCCACCCTGTTGGCTTGAATAGCATTAACCATATGCCAAAAGGGCGTACGCTGCAACACTTGTAAATGTTCATCTCTGAGTTCAATTTTTTTTCAGATCAATCACTACTGTTTGCAGGTTAGATCTGTATAATGATGTCTTATGCGATATTTTGCTAATTTCTTCCTCTGTTGGCGAGGATTCAATTGGTGCTGTAATGAAACAAATACGAGTGACATTAAATTAAACATTTCACACAATAACAATTTAGTTCATCATCACAAGCCCTAGCTGGGGGAAAAATCCGAATCAATACAGAAATCTCATTACAAACCTGAATATTTCAAGAATATACATAACATGTTTACAGAACTCAGTAGAATTACAAGAATTCGAAAAACGTTATACATACCATGTTTTGTTACACCCGTGCGTCGATTCGTCTTCTTCTTCTCAGCCATTTTCTGCAAATTTTTGAGCGACTTTGGAGCCATGTCTTATCGTCTTACAGATTACGATTTTGGAATCTTAAAGGAAGTATAGTTGGATTGCGTTGGATGGAAGAGACTTTGGTATTAAAATCGAAAAGTTTTAGAAACGAATTCGAAATCGACGTAAAATGAAGTGAGAGAATTAGAATTGTGTTCAGAGTGAATGTAATGTACAGGACGTTGCAATTCGGAAGAGAAGGGTTTGCCGCATTTGGTTTAACAGTAGTAAGGGTATATATGTATTTTTGGCCCAAAGTGGACCTAAATAGTTTAATGTTTTTTTCTTAGACTAGCTTCAACAAATTTCAATCATAATGTACCGGCCTGATTTTTTCCCAATTTAGTATACTTGTCGTTCTGAAACTACAACAGAAAATCACCAAAAACTTAGCTGAAAAATACATATGCAAACAGATCAGTAGCACACATACATATGCTCACAGTGATGGGACAATTTTTTTGTTGGTGTTGGCTTCAGCTGACAAACAAGCAACTATTTTCCGTCCAACATATCGAGCACCTCAGACACTGTTGGTCGTAGATGCCGTTTTCCCGTGCATAAAATGCCAACTTGGAAGCAACGTAGTGCTTCCTCCGCATTGATCTTAATTGATTCATCCACCAAATCCATTATTTTGCCATCGTTCCACAGACTCAGCGCCTGAACAGAGCATAACAAAAAGTGCCAATAAAATAAAGATACCTTTTCTAAAACTGGTTTTAAGCAGCCGAGTCTGACTGTGACTGGGTTGCATGCCTCTGTGGAGGGGCTTTAATCTTCTTAGATAAAATAAAATAAATAATATTAATTTGATAACCGTAGCAGCAGAACAATGCTCCACTATAGAGGGGCTTTAATCAACCATTGTGGACGAGTGAGCATGTTATTATAGCTGTAAGTGATTAGTTACAAAAGGAGAAGAGTGGTCTATTGTTAGTGTATCATTTCACTCCAGTCCAGATTAACGTTCCGGATTTCTTCCTCCAGCTCCCCTCATTTTAACGAGTTCTATTAAAATTCAAGGGTTTTCCTAAAGAGAAAAGAAAGTTCTACATATTTCTTTGATTGCTGGTTGTCAGACAACTGTAGTATTGCTCTCTTGATGTGATCATTGTATCTTTGAAGACATATTGCCGAGATTGTCAGATTTGTAGCGAGGCTATAACATTTTACAGAGAGTTACGCTCTAACCTATGAAGAATTAATTAATATTCAGTGTCTGAAATTGCTCATGTCCTAAGCAAGTTGATACACGAAATCACAAGCAAAATCTGATACTTACAAATTCAACAAGATAAAGGAACTCTTGATCTCTATGATGGACAAAGTTTGGCTTGCCACTCACAATCTCCAGGACAGAAACTCCAAAGGCGTACAAGTCTGATGCAGTTGAGAATACATGATCCATCATTGATTCCGGACAGAGGTAGCCGCTGCACATGTATACATTGACACGTATCACGAGAAGAAGTGGTACGCCAAACATAAGTTAATACTGAAAAGGAGGGTTGGGGGATGCATTATGTAATAAATTACATCGTCCCAGCTGCTGTAGATACATGGGATTGGTCTTCTCTCAAAGATCTAGCCGCACCAAAGTCAGAAATTTTAGGATTCATCTCACTGTCTAGCAAAATATTGGATGGCTTGGGATCTCTATGAATTATCATTGATCCTGAATCTTGATGAAGATACAGAAGCCCTCGAGCAATTCCCATGATGATCTTGAATCGTTGATTCCACTGAAGTTGGTTACGTCGTTCTTCATCTATGCATGTGTAGAATTAATGTCAATTCAGTGTGAATCAGTGTCTCTTTGATACAAAAGAGAGTCATGCTATCAGAAATCAAAATTTATTCACAAACAGTGGGAAATGGAATTAATGTGGATTCAGTGTGAATCGGTATTTCCTTAACAACACAGAGAGTTATGCTATCAGATATCAATATTTGTTCATAAAGAGTGGGAAATGGAAAAAAGATTCTGAGGCCACCAACCAAAAATAAAAGAACTCAGCGAGCCATTTTCCATGAACTCATATACCAGCATCCTTTCTTCTCCATGACAGCAATATCCAAGTAGTTTAATAATGTTTCGATGCTGAAGATTTTGAAGCAAAAGAATCTCATTTTCGAATTGATAGTGGCCCATTGAAGAAAATGCTGAAAGCCTTTTAACAGCAACTATCTGCCCTGAAGTCAATACAGCCTATAAAAGGGATAACAATGAAGCTCAGCATAAATATGTAGAAATTTTACTTTGCCAATCTATCTAGTAAAATGGTTCGTATAGAAAAGTTAACCTTATAAACTGAACCGAATCCACCTCGTCCAATCTCATACAAAGGGGAGAATTGATTAGTTGCAAATGCAATGGTGTTCATATCAAACTTGGTCAATTTCACTCCTGCTTTCACAAAGTAAATCTCATTAGTATGAGAGCATTCATATAAGTTTGGCTAAATTAACGAGTCTGAGCTAAGCTCCATTCAAGCTCAACCTTGAGATCATTTAAAGCAACTCTAGTATATATTACACATTAAGAAAAATGCTTCAACCACCAGAATGTCAGCAAAACATGAAATTCAACGATGACCTTTTTTTTTCTTTCCTTTTTTGAATTACTATCCCTTATAAAAGTGTACCTGGTAATGACAATTCATTTTTCTTCGGGGACTTAAATCTGTTCCAAAATGCATCCCACGGCCGCCAAGATGTCTTATATGATGGGGCTTTCCTCTGGTTTCCTCCAGATGAAGGATAAGCATTATCCATGTTACGGTTAGATTGTTCTTTTGGAGGAGGAGTAAATGTTTGCTCATATGTGGAGGACACCATGAATTGCCCACTATCTACTAACTTAGTTTCATCATTACATGGAGCAACACTTGTAACCTCATTTGGCACCGAACATATTGTGGTCTCCTGCTGCTCAAGTGCAAACTCAAGTTGCAGCACAACTTGAGCCATTGTTGGCCGCTTCTTTGGCTCATCATCCAAGCATCTTTCAAAGACCTGTACAAATGTTTTCAAGCTCTCTGGTAAAATTTCCCCTCTCAGGCTTGAAGCTACAATCATATCAACTTCTCCTTTGCTAATTTTGTCTCGAGCCCACTTTGTTAAAATCTGCTCATCCATTGGAACAGTTTGATCTAATGCCGGTCTCCCACACAGTACTTCCAACAGCACCACACCAAAGGCATATACGTCACTTTTCCTGGTCAGTTTACCCGTGCTGAAATAATATGGGTCAAAATATCCAAACGTGCCCTTAACTTTTGTGCTAACATGGCTTTTTGGGTTGCGTCTGTTTTCACGCTTGACCAAGCCAAAATCTGAAACCTTAGCCGTGAAGTTTTCATCCAGCAGGATGTTTGAAACCTTGACATCGCGATGTATGACTGCATGCCCTGTGTGAAGATAATCTAATCCTCGACCAGCTCCAATGCAGATATCAAGACGTTGCTTCCATGCTAGAGAAGAACAATCGGTGCCATTTCTCGCAAGCTTGTAGAGGAGGTCTGCCAAAGTTCCGTTGGGCATATAGTCGTAAACTAGAATCATTTCCTTGTGCTCGTTGCAGTAGCCAATCAAAGAAACTAGGTTAATGTGTCGAAGCTCGGAAAGTGTTTCAATCTCTGTCAAAAACTCAAGTGCCCCTTGCTTAGAGTTTGATTTTAATCGCTTTATGGCAACAGTCTCACTCCCATTATCAATTAGACATTTGTAGACTTTGCCAAATCCACCTTTTCCGATTAAGTGTGCATCACTGAAATTTATGGTGCCCAATCGTAACTCAGATAATGAAAAGCGACGACAAAATCGTTCCGCCCTGACTGATGGCTTATTTTCCTCCTCTGCATTGTTAGATTCCAGAATTCCTCGAAGCTTATGAACAATGATATTGACCAGAGAAACAATAACTATCGTGACAGTTGCAATAATATTTCTATGAGTGATAAACAAGAGTAAAGACTGGAAAGTCCAGGATGGTGAATCCCGTGTAGAAGGCAAGGGATTTGGGAAGGCAAGACTATTGTCAACGTTGCTGAGCTTGAATATTTCAAATCCGGTAAAGGGTCCATGCCCATCAATGACTTCATCACATGATTGAAGGGAGAGATCACGTTTACCTTCTTCTTTCCGTCCTCTCATTACAACTATAAAGTCCCTATGGTCATACTTTAGGAAGACAGTGTGCTCCCTTTCTTGGAATATGTCAATATTCGTACAAGCAACTATTTCATTGATGAGGATTTTGAAGATCAGTTGGCCATTCTCTATCATCTCGAGTCCGTGGTTGGAGAATTGAAGCCTGACCAAATACCTGAATCCCACATCTACCGGTAATTTCCATGTCATATCACTTACCTTTTCTTTTGGAACTGTTTCCCTCGTCCCAAATATGTCGCTGAAATCATCACCCGATGGGGGAGAATCCCATCTCACCGTTTCTTGGTGAACCATTTCTAGTGCAGTGCCATTATCAATGTAGAACAGCTGAGACTCATGTCCAATAACTCGTGCTCCAATACCCCTGCCATGAAAGCGAGAATGACCCAAAGTCACTGGGATTATCTCAATCCCATTAATGAAAGCATAAGCATCTCGTGATTGACTAGTTGCAGGGGAGAAAATGATGTTCAGGAATTGATTTTCTTCTACGGTTAAACAGTACTCCTTAGTAAAATAACTCATCCCAAGAGCGTCACCGGTCAGCGAAGCACTAAAGTTACCAAGTAAGGTGAAAGGTCCGGCTACAACGTTGAACAGATCCCTCCCCCTTTTGAATCCTTTATATGCAGTGGGATTAAAGTGAAGACGGATAAATTTCTGACCTGGGTTCAGTAGAAACGTGTAGGAGAAATGTGAACGAGAGATTCTGGCGGTGTTATAGGGAATCTGGTAATCAGAAATGGAGTCACCACGGATGACAGTCGAGATGGTTGATATGCCTTTTAACTGCAGGGAAGTGCTGAACTTTGGGTGGCTATCTCCGACCCATTTCCTGCCATTATGAGCCGCAGAAACGGAATTTGAGCCACAGTTAATTGAAACATCGCCCCTGATGTAAGCGATGAAGAAGCACATAAACAGCAGCAGAGAAATTGAATAAGATGCTAAAGAGCAGCCATTCATGTTTCGAATCATGGTCAAGATTCTGAAATAATGAGAATGTTGGCATGAAATATGAAAAAAAAATGACCGATGACTTTCACAGTCAACCGGCCCACTCTTGACGCATTTCCAGAAATCAATTTACATTTTTTTTTCAAGAAGTACACATAAGTACCAGTTTTTAAAATATCTTTCAACTAAATCTTCTAAAAAATCTTCTTTTCAACTAAATAAATCTTCTGAAAATCTTCTTTCAATTAAGTCTATTTTTATGAAACACTAATCTACTTATTTCTTTGTTATTTCTAAAATACCCTTATGGCCACCTACATGGCGACGTGGTCTGCATCACATAGTGCCAAACCCAACCCAAGCATCACCACCATCTTCACTCACTCCGAAGTGATAAATTCCAGAATCACATTTCATTGGATCGTACTGAGGTGAAATTGCTCGACTAGCAGAGAAATTCAAGGATGAAGTTGTCGTTTCAAAGTGATTATTGAAGACAGTGGAGTGGGTTTTGCAAAGTGGTGGGGTTATGACAAAATTCCTTCCAATTTCCAAATTCAATTGGATGTTTGTCAAAGTTCAAGATTTGAAAGTTTCAGGCAATCTTCTTCAAACACTTCATAAAACTATTGAGAAGTTCGCCATGTGCTGGTCTAAAACATATTTTATATTCCCTTTCAATGCGGTGGAGGCGGCGAAAGCATAAGACGGAGCGGCATTCAAGCTGAGAGGAAAGCAAGTCCATACTAAACTCCATGATTTTAAAACGAATAAAGTTGAGTATTTGTCCATGATTGTCATGATGTACTGTCTAAACTCCATGATTTTAAAATTAGCAAAGAAGTATGTGAAGTTATTAGAGGGCATGAATTAAGGATTATGAATCTGCTTCATTGTAAAAGATTCAATGCCGGTGCATGTTTTTACGTTATAGTGTTGGTTCATGTAAAAACTAACAATCTTAAACGAGCAAGGAACACATAACGGTGCATGTAAATTACATGCACCGCTAGTTTATCGATGCATGCAATTTACATGCATCGATAGACTCAATATTTGCATTGGTTCTCAAATTACATAATAATTAAGTCTCATACGGTAAGTCTTAAAAGACCATCATAGATAACACTTAAAAATTAAGACACGTATGTGTAATAAATTATCATTTGTAAAATAATATACTTTTGTTATGAGGTTATTTAATAATTTACATATGTTATATGCTCATGTATAATAAAATTTACTTTCAAAAATAATATATTGTGTCTTCACTTTGTTATAAGATCAGTTGTAAAAATTAAAATGAAAAATTAATGCACATTTTTTTATGTTTTGATCATTGTTATTTAGTAATTAGATAAAAAAAACATAGTATATCAGTGCATTGCCGCCTATCGATGCATGTAAATTACATGCATCGATAGATTTTAGTAAGTCGGTGCATGTGAATTACATGCACCGCTGAGTCTATTGGTTCATGTAAATTACATGCACTGATAGACTTATACTGTATTTAACCAAAACATAGCTTTTGTATATATAATTTTGATATGGAACACATTTTCCTCATTAATTTTTTAAAATCTTAACTTTTGATTTAATGAGAGTTTCACAATAATATGAATGCTTAAACAGACAAATTGAGCGTTTTAAATCTTGAAGTTTATTCAAACAGAATGGCCAATGCATTGGAGACTTTGTGTGGTCAATCTTCTGGAGCAGATCAATAGGATAGTCTTAGTGGTACATGCACCACTGAGTCTATCTGAAACAAGAAATATAAAAGCAACACCTAGTGGTGCATGTAAATTACATGCATAGATAAACTCATGTATTACCGGTCCATGTAACCAACATGCACCACTAGATGCAAGCGCTACATATAGAAGGCTCATTATGTGATTTCAATATGAAAGATATAAATTGGATTCAGCCAGTATAGAAGGCTCGGATGTGAAATAGCAAATTGAAATAGCAACACGTAAGTCTAAAGGTGCATGTAAATTACATGCACCACTGAGTCTATCATTACATGTAAATTACATGCATCAATAGACTCATGAGCTGTCAGTGCATATAAACCACATGCACCTCTAGATGCAAGTGGTGCACATGGAAGGCTCATTATGTGATTTGATTTCAACTGGTTAAAGAGGTATCTTAAGAGCACATGAAACAAATTAAAAGTAATGCTTTCCCAACTAAAACCGTAACTTTTGTTCTTTTTATCGTCGAATCAACAAAATGGAATATAACCACAAAGCCATACATTACACATGGTCGCAATCAATTTAGGGTGACATTTAATAACCAGAATGAAGAACCAGAAATACTTGCTTCATCAATTTAGGTGCATGTAAATTACATGGACCACTAGTATTACGTAAGCAAGAAGATTCATCCATGACACATCGACTATTTACTTGTGATAGTAGCACTACAAATCACAATGCTCACAACCACAAATGTTGTAAACTCTCTTCTTCAAGAACAATATATGAATGTGATGCAAAATGAACATGATCTTGCATTTCCTCTCAATAATTGTGTTGAATTCATGCACAATTGTATGTTAAAATGAGTAGGGATATGATATATTTATATTTGGCCAAGGAGACCACAAAAGGAACATTTTGGAGGTGTTTAATCATGAAAAGTCACACCCGAACGTGAAGGGACAAACCCGTTCATTAAAAACCCACCAACACTCTTTTTGGGCAGAATGTCGGGCGCTCGAGCGCCCGCATGCGGCGCTCGAACGCCCAACCCACTGCCCAAAAATGTGGGCAGCGCTCGGGCCCCGCCCGAATTTTTCTCGGGCAGTTTTTTCTAGTCCGTTTTTGCTCGTTTTGGTCTTTATCGAGTATTCGATTTTTTCTTGTGTCCATCTTGCTTAATTTCAATTCATTGGGCCTCAAAATTTCCAACAAAACATAGACATGAAATATTTCAAATACACTTTAATTTTGAGTTTCACATTCAAAATCTACAAAAGAAATCCTTTCTTATTGAAGAATTTTTTGCCAATTTCAATTCACCGAGCTACTGCTCATCCCAAACAATCCAAGCAGAATATTCCAAGATTTTAGTAAGTCAGTGCATGTGAATTACATGCACCGCTGAGTCCATCGTTGCATGAAAATTATACGCATCGATAGATTCATACTGTATTTAACCAAAAAATAGTCATGTGACATCTCAAATACACTTTAATTTTGAGTTTCACATTCAAAATCTACAAAAGAAATCATTTCTCATTGACGAATTTTTGTCAATTTAAATTCATCGAGTTACTGCTCCTCCCAACAAACCAAGCATAATATTTCCAAGATTTTTTTGTAAATCGGTGCATGTGAATTACATGCACCGCTGAGTCTATCGATGCATGTAAATTACATGCACCGATAGACTCCGGTGGTGCATGCGACTCATGCGGTGCATGTAAATGTAATATACATACCTGCATGAGTCTATTGGTGCATGTAATTTACATGCACCAACAGACTCAGCGGTGCATGCATATTACATGTATCGAATGATTAAAATATTATTATGCTACATTTACACCACATGAACAACTTGAAACCATTTATGCATGTAATATACATGCACCAATATACTCAGAGTGCATGTATTCCACGTGCACAGCTAGCCTCAAGTGGTGCACGTACTATCTCACGTCATTTAATTTCAATATCGGATCTTCCATGGAGAATTTGTTTTTGTCGGGCTCTGCAGAATCGAAAATGTTGAATGGGTAAAGATTTGAAGTTTCAATTCTAACGATTTCTCGAAGTACAAAGATATTTGAGACATTCTTATGGAGTTCCTAGATAAATGTTGGAGCGAGAGTTTTGGACTTTCTTCGATTATTTTTTTGGCATCGGGGAATATTGTTTACATGTACAATCCATCGGAGATAAACGAGCTTGTGACTTGCGAGTTGATCCATGGCGGCAGATGTAAGTGGTGGAGCGTGATGAATGTGATGGCCCGTGACGAGACGATGATGAATCAGCTGGTGTTTTCGTGCTATGAAGTTGGGATTGACGAGTTGCAGCGAGTGATGGAACATGAGCGCATACTACAGATTTCTATGTTGGACAAAAATGAAGTCCATGAGATGAATTAGCTGGTGTTTTTCGTGCTCTGGAGATTTCTGTGCTGGGCAAAAATGAAGTTCAGCGATGAAGAAGACGCGATGAAGAGACGGTAATTTGGAGATTTTTTGGTCATTTTGATCTAAAATGGACCTAGTTGAAAGCAAAATATTTTGGTGGACTGAGTCTTAAAAACTTTTACCATCTGGTACCAGCCCGAAATTTTTCCCTTTTTTTAAATTGATTTCATTCCACTTCTTTTCGTAAAATAATTTATAATTCCTAATTAATATCCCTTCTGCATACTTTTACCAATATATATACCTTTTCAATTCCAGGACAATTTTTTATATTTATATTATCAACGTAGAACATGGTTCACAATTATATTTATACATAGTTCAAAGAGATTAATGAATATATTTTGATTAAAATTTTTCTTAGAAATACGAGACAAGTTTTGATTCTTTCTATAGTTTGGTTCTTATAACCTATCAAAATCTATTGAGATTAAAGGTTAGTTATTGTTGTTATATAACATTATCATAAAACTATTTAAAGAAAAATGCATACTTACGATCTATGAGGTAAATGAAAGATTATAGAAGTTTATAATTTTTTGTTCACATAAATATTGTTAGAATTATTAATATATATATTATGATGTGAAGGCTTGAATCAGCCACAAGATAAGAACAACAAGATAGAAACAAAATCAAGGTGGAGAAATGTTGAAGATTGATCCTGATTCTGGAAAAAGGATAAGCTCGATGGACTGGAGAGAGTGAAGTGAAAGAACCCATGTATAGGAGGTGCATACGATATAGAATCCAACACCTTATAATACACTCGATTCATTAACATAGTAAAACTACTATTAAGATTGTTCATGATTTTCATAGTCATCCTGTTAATATCCTACTGACCATAATAAAATACGAAGGCACATGTATGGTTTCTCATGATTTCATTGTTTGTTTTATTCCCCTAAAGGGTGGGACTTTATAGAGGTGTATATTTTTGAGGTTCTGTAATGATCCTTTGGGAGCTGCTACTGCCAAACAAACTTGGGATGTCATTCATGCTTCCTTAGGTACTTCGGTTTGACTTTCTTTTCCACTTCTTGTTTGTTTTGTCATGTTGTAGAATGCCCGGATTTCTTTTTTTTTTTTAATGACCCAGTATCGATTAATATCAGCAAAAGAACGTTTTCCCGTGCTTCCAGACATGCTGAGCTCCACATATTCATGTTTAACGGGTATACAACAAGGAATTAAAGTAGCTACAACTACTTAAGGCATCCTTATATTGCTTAAAAGGGCTTCTTATAATCTAAGAAGGATCATTCGTTGGCAGGAGCTATACTTCGTATAAGGATAGCTCTCCCCACTCGAATGCACGGGATCGTTGGCACGAGGGCGCATGTTCAATCCACCATCGGTATGAAGCTTGGCCTTTTGCAGGGAAAACTTGCTAACCGGAAGAAGAAAAAGACCAAACCACAAGCTCAATTTAGCTGCCTAGAGCTAAAAAGAGCAAGGGCCCTACTTCCCCTCGTCATTATGAATTAACAAGCATTCCAAAGACCAAGCCCCAGTGTCATTATGAATTAACAAGCATTCCAAAGACCAAGCCCCAGTTCATATCGTATGGAGCCATTGTTTCCATTTAGCGCGAATCTCTACGTCTTCATTCTGATTATATTCGTCTAGAATGAAGTGCGCCCACCGGTATGCATCCGAGACACCCTATGCAGTATCTACACCATGAAGTTAGGACTTAGGGACCGATCTTATCCTGAACGCTCTCCATTGCTAGTAACAAACAAAATCGTTAGCTCTTCCAAATACAAAATACCATGGAAGAACCCACCACGTCCACGCATCAGAAAATCAACCTAAGTGTCTTTTCTTAGTTGAATCAATTTTGTAGAACTAAATGGCATGCTACACACAACTTTGATTTTAGAGAGAATAAAACACAAGCAAACTGATCCTCCAGGCTGCGGCGGCATCCACGATAATATTTGCAGACATCATGACATGGAGTCGAAGAAGCCCAGTTATCAGCATGCACGTCAATCCATATCAAGAAAATCCATCCGTTGTTTCATCATCCCCTGAAGTTCTGAAGACTCCCTTTCTGCTTTCTGTGCCTGATCCAACAGAGGACTCGACCCATTATGATACTGCCTCAAAAGTGCACAGTTAATTAAAGATGAGAAAAAGATAGGTGAAGTCAAAGTAGAAACACTTCTCTTTGAAACCTTAAGCTCCGTCAGAATGCTAAGGAATGTCAAAACTAAACGAAGCATTCTAATCCTAATCACTGATGATAAATGAACAATAGGCAACACTCACATTTTGTATTTATGATTAATTGCCTGATTCTATAGAGGGGGAAAAAGCACGAGTGCAAACAGAGTTACATGATCTTTTTCGATCAAAAAATCATAGTATAAATTAACGGCTGTAATTCATCAAAACTAATTATTCTGATAAAGAGCTACTTTAAGTTCCCATCTTATAGAATTAAGGCGACAAGGAAGCTGCAACCAGAAAACTACTTCCATGCCTCACCAAACACCACATAAACAAATTATTGACAGCACAGTGAAACAATAAAACGAAGGTCTCATTCAGATATTACTAAAGATCATGCGGGGATGCTTACTCTTCTAATCTCTGTTGGTGAAACACAAGTCATGTGTGAAGGGAGTTCATCGTTGCCCAGGTCCTGTCAAGTCATATCGCACCTTATGTAAGTGGGAAGAAAACAAAATGGTCTGAAAATAAACTTCAGTATATTACAAAGAAAACAAAATGGCAAAATAAACTTCAGTATATTACAAAACCACGTACCAGCTCCCCAATTAAGACAACATTCTCTCCACGGATTACATACAGACCTAATGGAATGTCACAATAAAGATCGCCAACAATAACACGCTCACATGCGCTTTCCAGAACCGCATTGGCTACATATGCGATAATAAAATTGGTTAGGGAGTGGGAGACGATAGTTGAGTTTGGTGGAAGACAAAAAAGTGAGAAGAATTCAAAATCAATACCAAATTGATCAAAGGAACGAAGAATCCCTAACAGTTTCCTCCCATCTCGAAGTAATACAAGAAGCTTCTCTGGAAAAGGCAAGCATTTCAATTCAGAAGGCAATGTATGAACAGATCATATCCCATAACCAACCATAAACTGAATAACATTGAAACTGCTAGATTTCAAGATTAATGAGCATAGCATATCAATATATCACAAAATGTTATGCATAAATAAGCATGCTGCTACCAATTCAAATAGTATGACTCACCTTAAAGAGTAAGAAAATATATCCTCAATTGCAGCCATGAGACACATATCTTCAAATTTTATGATGTCTAACGATAATTAAATTTTAATGCAGAGTCACAACATTTCCCAACAAGATGCATTATTTATTATATGATAAGAATCAAGAACTTATATACCTTTTTCCTACGACTAACTCGCTTAATTTCCTTTGACATACACCAACGCAACAACCTTATCATCATATAATAGAAAAGGTAGCAGCCCGGCACTACAATCAACAGAGACACAGCTTACATATCAAGACTCTAAAACAAGAAACTATGAGACAAAGTTTGAGAGCCTTTAAGTTTATTTTCCCGAAAATTATGCAGATAACCAAACATAAAGCAATACAAAAAAATTGCGACACAAAATATCCACAACAGACCATGCATAAAGCAGATAATTCGAAAACACGCAAGAATCAACATAACATTCAGTATCTAGCTCAAGCCAAGTCTTGGTTACATCTCAAAACTTAATCAAGAACACCAACTCATCAAAACAGGCAAAAAACAAATTTTAACACGTAACTCGAAAAATACAAGACTACAACAGGAAGCCACAACACTAAAATCAAACACGAACTTCAAGAAGGTAAGAACCAAACGCCCATAGCAAAAGAAGAAAAAACAACTAACTTATAATAATAATAATAATAATAATAATACGCCACACTTTTGACTTCAAGAGTTCATTTTTTAAAAGGAAAAGAACCCAAAAGGCACATATTTACCACTTCAAATTCACATCAGAAAAAATTGAAAACTGATACGCACAAGAAAAACTTACTGTCAAGATAGCTGGCAAGAGAAGTAGAGAGGTAAATATCTTCAGGACCCGCCCAAGACATCGATGTGTTGAAAACAAGATTTCAACTTTTTCGGTATTCTCCAAAAATTAACCGAGAAATCGAATAATTTCAATGAAACTAATTGCATTGGCAGCTTAGATTTCTCTTCTTTAATTACCATCCACCCCAGAAGAGACAAAAAAAATACTGAATAAAGTGTGAACTTTATATATCTGCAAAAACCCTATTCAAGAATATGGGAAAATGGGAAAGGTTTGAAAGGGAAGGGAGTTTATTGACTTTTGGTTGAAGAAGATCAGATCTGAGAAACCCTTACGGGCATGGGCTTGTCCCCAAAAGGTGGAGAGTCATAAGTTTTCTTTTTGTTTTTTGATTTTTTTAAGCTCGAACTCGAGATTCGTCAGGTGTATTGATTATTAACTTTGATTGATTTTTAATAAATTTTTTAAATGATTTTTGTGGAGTTAATTTTTTATTGATTTTTATAAAAATATTTTCCTAAATTCTGTTAGACTTTCATATATTTTTATTGACGTTTACAGAATTATAAAATGATTTTGATAGACTCTTGTAAACATTTTCATACGATGAATAAATCATTATTCAATTTACTAAAATCAAACTTTCAATTATTCAATTATTCAAGTTATATATAATTAATTAACCAATATTAAAATACATTTTTATCAATATTAGATAAATAAATAATCAAAGTAACGAGAAAATTTGATATATTTTCAACACACTTTCATAAAAAATTATCCAAGATTTTGGTGTCATATCCATTGATAAGACATAAAGAACAAACTGTTGCTCAGTAACGAAAAAAACAACAGTTAATCATAACCGTTAATCTCCTCAAATCTCAAGGCTTCAAAAATTCCACTATCTGATGGCAAAGAAGAAGATTCACTTTGGATAATACATTCCCGATAGAAAGCACCATGAGATTACCAGGTTCTGGAGTATGCCACACTAAGAGCATCTTCAAGGGGCGCCAGTTTGGCGTTGGACGCCAAAATGGCGCCCCCTTCTTTGCCCCAACGCAGCACCATTTTCTGCGCGAAAATGGTGCTGCGCTACAGTGCCACGCCATATTTGGCGTGGCACTGTAGCAATACGCCAAAATGGCGCCTTTTTTCTTTTTCTTTTTTTTGTTTTTTTCTTATTTGTAAAAATGTTTAATTATTTATTATATTATTATTATTTACTATTTATTTTAATTAAAAAACTATAACTGAATTTTGGTAATTTTATAAATAATTATTATTAAATAGTATTAATTTTTATAATTAAATTTTTTATAATAAATGTTTATAAAAGTTAAATTTAATAGTTGTTATTGATATAAACTTGTTTATGAAGTAATTAATGATTATGTTAAGTAATTAATTATTAAATTAAACTGATTAAATTTAATATTTATGTAAATGTAATTAATTTAATTTAAACAAATTAAATTAAATTGATAAATTATTTAAATATAAATTTATAAATAAATATATAAAATAATAAAATAATAGGTATAAATGAAATTAAAAGGAATATTCTAGGGAATATTCTTTATAGTGTAAAGTTTGAAGTAGATTGGTTGGAGATGAGTTTTCTATTTGGTGTAAAAATTACACTATTTTGGTGCAAAAGTTGCGCTAAAATGAAATTTGTGGCTGGAGATGGCCTAAGCAATATGAGTCGGTGCTTTAATTCCAATATCAAAGTACAAAGGATACACAGTAAGTAAATACACAGACTAGAGTATGGACTGTGAGAAAGAATAACCACATTTTTGTTCACCTCCTCGCTTTAGCCTCTCATCATGTCTCTGCCTATTAAACACAAAACCATAAAGGTATGTACATTGAGTTAATAGTGATTTTACCCTTTTGTGCATAGTTATTATCTACTACAAGAAGATTTAGTCATTAATACTTGATCGGTTAAGGTGCTGTGAAACTGAGAATCTGGAGAGAGATGTTACACGATTATTTGGTTAAAAGTCAAGCCAAATCTGTGATGAGGGATGGAAAATTTTGGAATTTTTATACTTGTATATAATGATTCAATTTTTATACTTCAAGAATTCCACAAAAGTCATTAAATTTTGTTGAAATTTGGATACATCTAGACTTTTATAGAGTTTTTAAAGTCAAGTTTGAATATCACTTGACTTTTAAAAACTCTACAAAAGTCTATTTTGGTTACCACTAGACTTTTATATAAAAGTCTAGATTGAATACGTTTAAACTCCATAAAATCAATAAAAGTCTATAACTAATACACCCTTTAAGATTCTAGATGCCCATGAGACCTGACCTGATGGTGGAGTCAAATAATTAATTGTCGATAATAATTGGAATTAATTATGAATTGTATAGATATAGATGTATATCAAATTTATGTTATATTATAATCGAATTAATTAAACTTCATAACATTAAAGTATTGTCTATTTCTGTTTCAAAGTTAAAATTGATGAATCAAATTAATATTTTATATTAAATTTCATAATATTATGTATATTAGTGCTGTCTATTTCTGTTTTAAACTTATATTGTTCCATATCTAAAAAAAACTTTAACGTCTACGTATGTGATATATATAATGTAAGTGATTTTCTTAATGATCTAACCGTTTTGTTAGATCAAATGTGGAATAAAATGGATAAATATTATACCTTCAGCCATTGCTTTTTGCGCCCGATGTCTTTTAGTTTTTTGGCTCTTCTAAGCCTTCACAGTCCCACTTTAGATGTTGTATTTGTGTCTGAATTAGATTGTAGGTATAGTGACACAAATACATAGTATTTATAAGCTCTAACCATCATAGAGCACCTCCTATGTAATGACATTGTAGTGAATTAAATTTAATGTGGAATAAATGGACCACTAAATGAACAATTAAATTAAGTGGTTACCATTCCACTAAATGAACCATTGAATGAAGTGGTTTCTAATATTCAATTTGGTTCATATATTTCATCATTCACTACAATAAGAAACAAAAATACATTAATCATGGCGATAGTTTCTCTTAATATGAGTATTATCTTTCATGTATCACAATGCATCATGTTTCTCAAATACTAGCACATACAACTTAATGAATAAACCATATGTTTATTCAAGGTCCAAACATCAATGATATTTCTCAGAATTAATGTGTACACAAGTCAAAATATGAGAATATCACAAAGAGAGTTTCTTAAATATTCGTTCTTATAACGAAATGCACATAGAGGAACCAAGTCCCATTCACGATCCTTAAATTTTAGCGGTGGCATGCCTTTTGTCAAATGATCAACAATCATTAATTCGGTACTAACGTGTTCAATAACCACTATTTTATCTTTAACACGTTCCCGTATGACTAGATACTTGATGTCGATGTGCTTGCTTAGACTACCACTTTTATTATTCTTAGTCATAAAAACTGCAGCCGAATTATCACAATATATTTGCAAAGGCCTAGAGATCGGATCAACGACTCTAAGTCCTGAAATGAAACTCTTCATCCATACACCATGCGATGTAGCCTCAAAACAAGATATGAACCCAGCCTCCATAGTGGAAGTAGCAGTCAATGTCTGCTTTGCACTTCTCCAAGATACAGCTCCACCATCAAACATAAAAATGTATCCTGATGTTGATTTTCGTGAATCAACACAGCCAGCGAAGTCCGAATCAGAGTAGCCTATCACTTCCAGATTATCTGTTTGTATATACATAAACATGTAATTGTTGGTCCCCTTAAGGTACCTTATTACTTTCTTTGCAGATCTCCAGCGATCCATACATGGATTACTCTGACTAACATCCCAACAACAAATGCAATGTCAGGTCTTGTGCAGACCTGAGCATACATTAGACTTCCAACGGCAGAAGCATAAGTAATGTTCTTCATTTGTTCCCTCTCAAAACCATTTTTCGGCCATTGGTTCAAATTGAAACTGTCACCTTTACAATGGGAGCTATACTTGATGAACAATCTTTCATCTGAAATCTCTCTAATACTTTGTTGATATAGGTCTCTTGAGATAGGCTCAGAATTCCTTGAATTATGTCTCTATGTATTTTGATGCCTATGACATAAGATGCATCACTCATATCCTTCATATCAAAGTTGTTAGAAAGAATTTCATCTCATGTAGCAAACCCTTATCAATGGTTGCAAGTAAAATGTCACCCACATATAGATAAAGGAAACAAATCTTACTCCCACTGACCTTTTGGTATATACATTGATCCATAATGTTCTCTACAAATACAAATGAAAATTACATCATGAAATTTCAAATACCACTGAAGGGAAGCTTGTTTCAATCCATATATAGATTTCTCGAGCTTCACACCAATTGCTCACTACTACTAGAGGAAAATCCTTCTAGTTGTTTCATGTAAGCCTCTTCCTCTAGATCTCCATTTAGAAAGGCTGTTTTCACATCCATTTGTTGCAACTCCAAATCGAAATGCGCAAGTAATGCCAAAGTGAATCTTTCTTTGATACAGGGTAGAAGTTCTCCTTGTAGTCGATTCCTTCCTTTTGAGTAAATCTTTTAGCAACGAGTCTTGATTTATATCTTTTAATGTTGCCTTTTGAGTCTTTCTTTATTTTATAGACCCATTTACATCCTATGGCTTTTACATCAGGCAACTCAACAAGATCCCAGACTCCATTAGATGCCATAGAATTGAACTCATCTTTCATGGCATCGTACCATAAACTTGATTCTTTACAACTCATTGCTTGTGAAAACGTTTCAGGATAATTTTCGGCTCCACCATTATAGTCCGCTTCTTTTAAATACACAACATAATGACTAGGTATTGCTGATTTCCTTACTCTAACTGATCTCCTTAAAGTTGTATCAACATTTTCCTGAGGATTGTGTTGTTCAACCGCATGTTCAATAATTCCTGGGAATTCTTGAACATCTTTGATAAGTGTCGTTTTTACACTTATTTAGATGCGATTTTCTAATGGTTTTCGTGTTGATTCTTGGATTATTTTACGCTTTATGGTATATATTTCTATATTTCAGGAATCAATGTTGAAATGCATAAAAGTAGAGGAAATGAGCCAAAAATGATGAAAAAAGGACCAAACCAAGCGAACACGTCAAAGCCGGGAAAAGAAGAAAAGAATAAAAGAAAATAAAAAAAATAGAAAAGTATCTCGATCGATCGAGCCATCAATCTCGATCGATCGGCGTGGACAGAAATTTGGCGATCGATCGAGCCTCAATCTCGATCGATCGGCCGAAGGAATTTTCTGAAAAATAAATTCCTTATAGAGTTTGGGTCAAACAAGGAAGTCCATGATTCCTATCCTTATATATATTTACACGAAAATCACAAGAAAGATCAGACTTTTTAACCTAGGAATAGCCTCCACTCATCCATACTCCATATCACCATCATCCACCATCACCTCTTCATCCTAGGAATTGGAACAAGCCAACAAGAGAATCGAGGAGCACGATCGAGAAAGAAGTGAGGAAGGATCGAGAATCAACGAAGGAGTCGACTTGGGAGTTTTCTTTTACTTTTCCATTATTTGTTTTGAATTATTATTGGATTTAATGTGTTTTGGATGATTGAGAAATATCTTAAACATTGTTTTCCTTTAATATTATTGATTCATTGAATTCATACATCTTCTATGAGCATGTGTTATTGTTCTTAATGCTTTTAAAGGATTGATCCCCTTTGAATGATATTTTATTATAATTGAGATCGAGAGATAAAATTATAATACGATATAATAATTCACGCCGTGTGTTAAAGATTGAGATCGAGAGATAAAATCACATACGAGTGATAGCTTTAGATTGTTTAATCTAAAGTTAGTGGTTTTCATAAAGCGCATTCAATATTAAATTGTTAATTAAGTGAACGAGAGTTACTAGTTGCAATTTGATGTTAGATTTAATATAGCTCGAGAGAGTGTATTGAATAAATTTGGAAAACCCGTTACCTTAGAGATGTATGGAGAAAAGAATTGTAAGGGGTTAGGTGAATCATAGTCTTGATATATCTTAAACATTGTTTTCCTTTAATATTATTGATTCATTGAATTCATACATCTTCTTTGAGCATGTGTTATTGTTCTTTATGCTTTTGAAGGATTGATCCCCTTTGAATGCTATTTTATTATAATTGAGATCGAGAGAAAAAATTATAATACGATATAATAATTCATGCCGTGTGTTAAAGATTGAGATCGAGAGTTAAAATCACATACGACGCCAAAAACTTGATCGCTTTTATTTTAAACAGAAAATTCCAGTGTAGCGATTTATACCGCAAGTGCACGGTGTCAAGTTTTAGTATAGTGATATAAAAGAAAGGATGTCGAACCCACATGGATTAACGTATAAATACCAAATAAAATTAGCAAAATTATATTTAGCCTACGAAATAAATGATTAATTATCTAATTTAAACTAACAACTTAAAAACTCAAAATTAAATCAACTCCTTTGAAGATGCGAAGGAATTCCGCTCAAGAAATTTACCAAGATGTTGGTTCAAATGTGTTATCGTCAATGATTTGTTTGCAAAAACAATTACTAATCAATCAATTCTTAAGGTGACGGATTTCCTAATATAATAAATATACTTTCTCAAGTTATATTGAAACTAATATTAAATTGAATCAAGTAACTCTCGTTCACTTAAACCAATTTAATATCGAATAAATCTCGATGAAAATCGTTAACTTTAAATCTTTCAATTCAAAGTGATCACGTATGTGATTTAATCTCTCGATCTAAATCTTTAACATACAACATGAATTATTATAGCGTATTATAACTTTATCTCTCGATCTCAATTATAATTCACAAATTCAATCAAAGTTAGCAAGGCTTTGATATCATTAATATTATAATTCATGCACAAAAGAATTAATCCACTCAAGCATATTCAAATCAATGATTCAAGCACAATATTCCCTAACCTTGATAAAATAAACTTAATTATATTCAAATCAAATTAACAAGATGTATAATTGTGTCTCAACCTCATAAACATCAATAAATCTGAAAATCAAAATAACTAGAGTTTAGAAATAGGATAACGTAGGAGCGATTCCGTGCGTTGAACGATACTTCTTCTCTTGCTTCCTTCCTTGCACTTCAAAGGATTTCTCTAAATTTGTCTTGTTCTTCGAAGATGAAAGGCGGCTGAAAAATATGATATTGGGTCTGATTATGCTCTGATAATTCTCTTTGAATTCGTGCCATAGTTCCCTAATTTATAGAAGATGGGGTTGCTGGAAGTGTTTCCAAAAATCAAACCAAATCAAGTCTTTAATTTTCTGATAATTCTGCGTCTCTATCGATCGGTGCAAATGTCTCGATCGATCGAGCACCTTCAACTCTCGGACCTGATTTTCTCTGCCTCGCTCGATCGATCGAGGGTAAGCTGCCGATCGATCGAGCTTTCTTCAATTTTGCTTGTCAAGTCTCTGCCATGCTCGATCGATCGAGCATGTGTTGGCCACAACTTCTGTCTCCTTCGATCGATCGCGCTCTACTTCCGATCGATCGGTCATACCAGAATCCAAATTCTTCAGTTCTTGCCTCGGTTTGATCCGTTTTCTTCCTTCTAGCTCAATTCTTCCACTTTCCACCTAGATTCCTGAAACAACCAAATAAATACCAAAAAGCGTAATATCTTCCCGGAATCTACACGAAAACATATACATATTATTGCAAAAATACAAGTAATAATCAACCCTATCAACTCCCCCAAACTTAGATTTGATCATCCTCGAGCAAACATTAAGATCAAAATGCAAAGTCCATCATCAATACTTTAAATGAATTAACTTAGCAACTCAAACGTAAAAGCTCAGAAATCCCACTAACACTTCAACCATAAGTCAATCCAAAAATTACAAGAAGTGTTTTCTTCTAAGCCAAGCAATATATCGCAAAATCGGAACGTGCGTCTGTGTTCATGTCAATCTTGAGTTTCATATATACTTTTAGGATCAAATAATGCTATTAAACTCAAAGTCATGATTACTATTAAACACTCCATAAGCCTACTTTTCAAGCACTTTTCCACTAATGTAATTATTCCCTAGACTTGGATTAATAGGTATTTTAAAGCTTGTAATGTTTGGCCTAGGTGTTTAGCTTCAAAGAAAAGATAGGGTAACACAAAGAAGAGAGTATAATCATGAAAAATTCAAATTTTAAGCACAACTTTGAGCTTCTCTTCTTTTTTTCTTTTATAGCCTTGGCCACTTTGGGTCTTATGTAGTCACTTTTTTCTCAAGGCTTTATCTATCTTTTTCTTTTCTCATTCATCAATTTTTTTTTCAGCAATTAGCTCATCTAAATGTAGCAATTCAAGTGCATCTAATGAGAATCATTATACTCCCTTAGGGTTAAGATGAAAATATTCAATTTAGGCTCAAGTAGGTGGGTATAATGAGTTTGCCAAAGAATGTTGAATGGGGGCTAATAGTATGTTAAACATACTCCATTCTTTTTTTCAATTAGGCTCAAATTAGGGAACTAGAGATTGATATAAACATGGTAAGCTTGAAAGGCTCAAACGTTTCAAAGATCGCCTAAATCATTTCCAAGTCTAGTTCATAACTATAAAATTTCGCCTCAAAGTGCCCTCAAATAGGTTCTAGAGTGCTTTAAGATCCTCAAGACAAATCATAGTTAACAAAATTTTTCCAATATATAATTCCCTCAATCATGACTCAAAAGTGCTCAAGATGTTTCTCGATTTTGAAATATTAACTCAACCAAAGATATTCACAAACAAGTAAAAAAAATCTTCAAGACTTTAGTTGAAATGGGGATTAATATCATCATGTAATACCATTGCAATTCTAATTCCTTATTTCTTAATGGTGAACTCAATTTCAAATTTTTTTTTTATGTGCCCAAAAACGATCTAATCTTATGATAGACTAGTCATGCAAGGAAGTAACAAAAGACAACAGCAGAAACCAGTAAACACCCCCCCAAACTTAGCACATACATTGCCCTCAATGTATAGTAAACAATAAGCGCAAAAGCAAAACACATACCTCGACGATGATCGTCAGTGATCGTCGTCCTCATCATGCTCCGGCGGGGGTACTGGATAGTAAGAAAATATAAAGAAAAGATGAACTAACTAAAAAAACTTTGAAAAACAACCAAGAGATAGAGATAGAAAAAAGTTCTTAATTTATAGTCCAAAGCTGGACTATCACCTCCTTCTCAGTGGTCCATTTTTGCTTGCTCCTTCGGGTTTTTCACTGTATCAGTAGGTAGTGTCCCTTGAGCTCGTCCATGAATTATAGCTGCCAGTTGCCCCACTTGAACCTCTATAGATGCATCCTGATTTTGCATCCTAGTTTCTGTCGATGATATTAACTTGGTCAAGAGCTCCTCCATACTCGGCTTAGGCACATTTCCCGGTTGTTGTTGTGGGTTCAACACGTTGTTTTGGTTGGACCATTGCAAATTTGGATGATTCCTCCATCCCGGGTTGTAAGTATTGGAGTATGGGTTGTTGGGATGCCTGTTTCCTACATAATTAGCAGATTCATTAGACTGAATGAATGGATTACCTGTTTGGCACTCGGTGCTTGGATGATTGCTTCCACATAATTCACAAGTGATAACTTGAGCTTGCATTGCTGTCATGCTCATGCTATCTATCTTTCGATCTTCTTCCTAAATGTACAGCTGGACAGGGAGAGGACTTGTTTTGTTCTCCTAAGAGTCGGCTAGGGCTAGGCCAGAAACTGGAAAGTCCCTAACACCGACTTCCTAGAAACCTACAGAGCCATGCTATCTATCTTTTTGTTCAATGCTTCCAACTGTGCCGAAAGAGTAGTGATGTCGTCAATTTGATGAAATCCAGCCGGTTTCTTTGGCACATTCCTCTCCGATTGCCATTGATAGCTATTAGAAGCCATCTCTTCCAAGAGTTCATAAGCTGCTTCCGGTGTTTTACGCATAATGGATCCTCCTGATGCTGCATCAATCATATAACGGTTAGATGAAAATAATCTGTTATAAAAAGTTTGTACCTGGAGCCAAATAGGAAGACCATGATGTGGGCATCTCCTAAGCAAGTCCTTGAAACGATCCCATGCCTCATATAATGTTTCAGGATCATATTGCCCAAACGTGGTGATATCGTTTCTCATCTTTGCAGTTTTGGAAGGGGGAAATATTTAGACAAGAACGCTTGCGTCATCCCCCTCCCAAGTGGTGATAGATCCTGCAGGTAAAGAGTTCAACCAAGCTTTTGCTTTATCTTTTAATGAAAAGGGAAATAACCTTAACCTGATGGCGTCCTCAGAAACGCCATTGTGTTTGAAGGTATCACAAATCTCCAAGAAGTTGGAGATGTGAGTGTTTGGGTCATCAGTGGCTACTCCCCCAAACATCACTGAATGCTGGATCATCTGTATTATAGCTGGCTTTATCTCAAAATTGTTGGCTTGAATACTTGGCCTTGTAATGCTTGACAGTGATCCATGAAAAGCTGGTTGAGCAAAATCCATCATAGATCTTGGATTCGGTGCTTCATTGTTCGCGCCCCCTTCTTGATTGTTATCAGCCATTGTTCGAGCTTCCCTTATTTTCCTTAGACACGTACGCTCGATTTTTGGGTCAAACGGCTCGAGTGTGGGGTTGCTACTCCTTAGCATACACCAAGAAGATGACTACATGTAAAAATTAATCCAAAAGGAGAAACACGAATGTAGTAAACCCAAAGGTCAAAAGTGACAAACAAATAAAACAAAAATAAATATGGCTAAATTACAATTAACTAATCTCGTATGATATTATACAAAGTAGTCCCCGGCAACGGCGTCAAAACTTGATCGCTTTTATTTTAAACAGAAAATTCCAGTGTAGCGATTTATACCGCAAGTGCACGGTGTCAAGTTTTAGTATAGTGATATAAAAGAAAGGATGTCGAACCCACAGGGACTAACGTATAAATACCAAATAAAATTAGCAAAATTATATTTAGCCTACAAAATAAATGATTAATTATCTAATTTAAACTAAAAACTTAAAAACTCAAAATTAAAGCAACTCCTTTGAAGATGCGAAGGAATTCCGCTCAAGAAATTTATCAAGATGTTGGTTCAAATGTGTTGTTGTCAATGATTTGTTTGCAAAAACAATTACTAAGCAATCAATTCTTAAGGTGACGGATTTCTTAATATAATCAATATACTTTCTCAAGCTATATTGAAACTAATATTAAATTGAATCAAGTAACTCTCGTTCACTTAAACCAATTTAATATTGAATAAATCTCGATGAAAACCGTTAACTTTAAATCTTTCAATTCAAAGTGATCACGTATGTGATTTAATCTCCCGATCTAAATCTTTAACATATAACATGAATTATTATAGCGTATTATAACTTTATCTCTCGATCTCAATTATAATTCACAAATTCAATCAAAGTTAGCAAGGCTTTGATAGCATTAATATTATAATTCATGCACAAAATAATTAATCCACTCAAGCACATTCAAATCAATGATTCAAGCACAATATTCCATAACCTTGATAAAATAAACTTAATTATATTCAAATCAAATTAACAAGATGTATAATTGTTTCTCAACCTCATAAACATCAATAAATCTGAAAATCAAAATAACTAGAGTTTAGAAATACGATAACGTAGGAGCGAATCCGTGCGTTGAACGATACTTCTTCTCTTGCTTCCTTCCTTGCACTTCAAAGGATTTCTCTAAATTTGTCTTGTTCTTCGAAGATGAAAGGCGGCTGAAAAATATGATATTGGGTCTGATTATGCTCTAATAATTCTCTTTGAATTCGTGCCCTAGTTCCCTAATTTATAGAAGAGGGGGTGGATGGAAGTGTTTCCAAAAATCAAACCAAATCAAGTCTTTAATTTTCTGAAAATTATGCGTCTCGATTGATCGCTGCAAATGTCTCGATCGATCGAGCATCTTCAACTCTCGGACCTGATTTTCTCTGCCTCGCTCGATCGATCGAGGGTAAGCTGGCGATCGATCGAGCTTTCTTCAATTTTGCTTGTCAGTCTCTGCCATGCTCGATCGATCGATCGAGCATGTGTCTCCGATCGATCGAGCTCCGCTTATTCTTGTTGGCCACAACTTCTGTCTCCTTCGGTCGATCACGCTCTACTTCCGATCGATCGGTCATACCAGAACCCAAATTCTTCAATTCTTGCCTCGGTTTGATCCATTTTCTTCCTTCTAGCTCAATTCTTCCACTTTCCACCTAGATTCCTGAAACAACCAAATAAATACCAAAAAGTGTAACATCTTCCCGGAATCTACACGAAAACATATACATATTATTGCAAAAATACACGTAATAATCAACCCTATCAATCTTGATCTATTGGAATATTATCAGCAGCTTGTGGAACTTCAATGATTGGTTGTCCAACACCCGTTTGAACTTGAGGAGTGTTGTGAATGATAATCAATCTATCACTTGGAGTGGAAGTTTGAGCATCAATATGATTCCTTTCAAAAACAATGTCCTGAAATCGATCATTCCCACTTATCAAGTCATTCTCAAGAAACTTCGTATTTCTTGATTCCACAATCCTAGTGCTATGAGATGGACAATATAATCTATAACCCTTAGACCTTTCGGCATATCCAATGAAATACCCACTAATGGTCATTGGGTCTAGTTTCTTTTCTTGTTGGTTATAACTCTTACTTCAGACGGGCATCCCCAAACGCGTATATGTCGCAAACTTGGTTTCCAACCTTTGAATAATTCAAATGGTGTATTTGGTTCAACCTTAGATGGAACCCGGTTTAATATATAAACTGTCGTTTTTTAAGAGCTTCAGTCCACAAGGATTTAAGAAGCTTGGAGTTACTTCGCATACTCCTCACCATGTCCATTAAAGTTCGGTTTCTTCTTTCTGCTACACCATTTTGATTCGGAGATCCAGACATGGTGTATTGGGCAACTATCCCATGTTCTTGAAGAAACTTCGCAAATGGACCAGGTGCTTGTCCATCCTCAGTGTATCTACCATAATATTCTCCACCTCTATATGTCCTCACGATTTTAATTTGCTTTTTGCATTGTTTCTCTACTTCGGCCTTAAAAACTTTAAGGCGTCTAGTACTTCGTTCTTGTTATGAAGCAAGTATATATACATATATCGTGAATAATCATCAATGAAAGAGATGAAGTATTTAGGACCATGCGAGTCCGTTACTGGACTACAAATATCTGAATGTATAATCTCTAATATGTTTGTACTCCTCTTAGCACCTTTCTTGGACTTGTTGGTCTGCGTTCCTTTAATGCAGTCCACACAAGTACTGAAACCAGTAAAATCCAAAGTGCTAAGTGCTCCATCATTCACTAATCTCTTAATTCTATCTATGGAGATATGTCCCAATCTTCGATGCCACAAATAGAGGAATCTTCACTCATAATACATCTTCATGCCAGTGTAAACATGCATAGTATTATAAGTTGCATTATTTTGTAAATCAATAGAGAAAAGACCATCAGATAACGTACCATTCCCAACAAGATCAGATTTATAGAATAAACTAAAAGATGTTTTGGAGAACTTAAAGGAATAACCAAATGGTACGAGTCTTGAAACTGAAATTAAATTCCTAGAAAAACTAGGAATATAAAAGGTCTTTTCTAAATTCAAAATAACACGATGATTTAGAACTAGATTGCATGTTCAAACAGCTTCCACATGTGAGCGCATCTCATTTTTGAATAAATGCATTGCTCACTTTCCACTGGTTTTCTTAGGTTTTGCATACCCTGCAAGGTATTCGAAATATGGATTGTAGAACCAGAATCAATCCACCATGTGTTATAAATATTATCAACCATATTAGATTCATAATAGACAAATGAGATTGGTTTACCTTTCGCCTCAAGCCATTTCTTGAATTTGGTGCATCCTTTCTTCAACTGTCCCCCCCCTTTTTTTTTTTTTACAGAAAAAACACTTAGATTCATTTTTGATTCCACATTGGGGCAGTATTTTACATTTCTCTTTCCATTTGGCTTGGTTTATGTACTTTCTTTTCGTTGCCATAAATGCACGTTCACTTTTTTCCATTGCCAGTCTTCCCTCCTCTTGAACACAGATGGTCATAAGCTCATTACTTGACCATTATCCTTATGTGTGTTGTAGGATATCTTAAAAAGTCCATATTGACTTGGAAGAGTGTTCAAAATATAGTGCACAAGGAAAGACTCAGACATGTCAACCTCAAGAGTCTTTAATTGAGCCGCAATGTCCCTCATTTGCATGATATGCTCACGTACACCTTTCACAATTGTGATTCTCATGGATGAAAATTTCATAATTAGAGTGCTGGCTAGTGCTTTATCCGAAGTCTCAAATTGTTCATCAATAGCCTTCAGCAATGCCTTGACATTTTTATGTTCTTCGACGGAACCTCGAATACCAGCAGAGATTTTAGTCTTTATGAACATTACACAGAGACGATTAGATCGCTCCCATTTTTCATAGAGATCAACCTCATCAGGAATGCTGATTTCATTAATCGGAGGTGGTTCGTCTTTCCTTATGGCATAATCAATGTGCATCCACCCTAAATGAAGAAGAATTCTCTCCTTCCATACTTTATAGTGTCACCCTTTAGTTCGGGAATATCACACTTAACATCAAAGAAATTCACAGATTGCATAACTGCATAAAAATTATCGTACATGTTTAGAATCTAAAATTTGAGACTAATTAGCATACCAATGTAAAATCATGCTTAAAAACATATGAATCTAGTGACATAAAACTTGCATGTAGGCTAAAGTCATATTCAATTAGATCCATCAAAAAACAATATGATAAAACTATCAAATTACGTTCATTTTCCTAATTCCCGTGGGTAAATAGTAAATATAATTTAACATTTTATCCTAATTAATTATACGAAAATAATAAAAATTCCTATGGAAAATTTTATTTATTTAAATATGACTAACTACAATTAATGTCATAATGTGATCCGAAAATACGTAATATATAATTTAATATAATTAAGAATGTTGTGGCTATTCCCTAATTAATTAAAATTATATGGATCACACAACATTCAATTTTAATTCACAAATATGTTCATGTAAAGTGCATAAAACAACATGAACATATAATTAAAATTTTAATGTGTTAAACTATTTAACCCAATATTACATGTATAATTAAAGCAATAAAAATTATACATAAAACCAATAAAAATAAATAATTAGCACTTAAAATTAAACCGCATAAAATATATAAATATATACATACGTATATACTTATCATAATATGAAACTTTAATTATAACATTAATTATTGTTATAAGTAATAAATTGTCGGCCAACTTTCAAAACAGTTATTACTTTAATGTTTTTTATTTTTTAATAAATAAATCTTTAGTCTTTTCATGAATAAAATAAGTGACTTTCAGATTTTATTTTAAATGAAGTCCACAGCATCGAAATGTACAAAAGTTGTTCACTTTATTTATTATTAAAATTAAACTCTCTTTTTCTATAAAGAATCGTCTCTTGCACCTTCAGTCAATGAAACCCACCAAAATTTCGCCTAAAAGTTCAGAATTGTTAGAAACATTCTAACCATTATCTTGAAATCTCATAATGTTACTGTTTTTTTTTGAAATATAGACAGCAATTGCTCTAATACCAACTGCAAAGTGATTTCGTAAGTGATTTCTTAAATGATCTCTTAAATGATCTAACCGTTTTGTTAGATCAAATGTGGAATAAAATGGATAAATATTATACCTCCAGTCATTGCTTCTTGCTCCCGATGTCTTCTAGTTTTTGGCTCTTCTAATAAGCCTTCACAATCCCATTTTAGATGATGTATTTGTGTATGAATTAGATTGTAGGCATAGAGACTCAAATACATAGTATTTATAGGCTCTAACCATCATAGAACACCTCATATATTATGACATTGTAGTGAATCAAATAACTATATTTTAATAAACCCTAATCTTTTTTTGAGCATTAAATACCCTTGTTTTAAACACCGGCCCAATTTTTCTCGTCTGATTACTGGATTTCATGCATGAGGGTGTTGGAAGCGGTTGTGGATTTGGTGGTGGAGGAGATGGCGGCATAGGCGGCGTTTCTGGAGATAACCCTATTTCTTGCTTCAACTGCGCAGATTGCTAGGCAGATTCGAGAGGGTAAGGCTCAATAAAATCGCCCTTGACGCCCTGGTTCCATAGGGTAGTGGGTCATCTCTCCGCCCTTCGAATGGCATGGATTTTGAAGCTTTTAGTCTGCATGGATATGAAGGATTATCAGTTTTGAAAGTGCCACTGTCGAAGGAACCCGAGCAGGAGTCGAACTGGACTTGATCTGCAGGGAAATAAACTTTTGTTCCTGGCTTCAATCCTGGAGATTTTTCTTAATAAGTCCAGTTTTTTGATGCCGGCGGAGGCGGAACTGGGAGGCTGATCAGTGTTGGTAGACAAAACGACGATTATAGGCTCTTTTTAATTTTGGGTAATGAGCAGATTCAGCACTCAGCAGCTGTGTAAATATATTGATATTATAAAAAAGTTTTGTATTTAATTTTGCAAGATGTTTGGGACGAAAAAAGGAATTAAATTTTCTGTATATTTTAATATTTATGTGATTTCTATAATAATTGAAACTAATTTTTAAAATGCAATTAATATTAGTACGTTAGATAATTAAATAGTTAAACTAAAATTATAATGAGTCGGTGCATGTATATATAAATCATTGGTGCATGTAAATTATGTGCATCGATAAACTCGGGCGGTAGATGAGGGTTAAATACACCTACTGTCTCTAACAAAAAACCTAGATACATACACCAATGATTTCAAATTACTTAATCGGTGCATGTAACATTCATTCACTGTCTTGAGTCTATCGGTGTATATATATTACATTCATCAATGATTTCAAATATAATGTCAAAATAGTGTATGAATATGTGTTTTGAAGTATATAGTAACATAATGTGGTGCAAATACTTTTTCTTTCTTGAACTATCAAAATTTGATGAATATTAGCTTTTTAGCATGAAAATTATATAACTTTTTAGAGAAAAATAATTTGTTTTAGATAATTTGATCTGGCCAGTCCGGTCCGAAATACAAAGAGTCCAGAAACCAGAATATGACCGTTGCAAGCTCGGGAATGGTGCAGAACCTTTTTCAACGGGCATATTCTTGTGTCTAACGTATGTATCATTGTTTGGGGCTATAGATACAAGTCTTGGAAGCTCAAATAAGATGATTGAAGATAAATCCAAGCAAGATCAAAGCAAACCCACTTGGGATTCAAAATGGGCAGCTTACAAGAAGAGAACAGCTTGAAAGAGAGCAAGCCCAGATTTTAGGCACCACTTACCTTGCTATATCAGATCTAGTTAGAGATCATTTGTGCCATATATATTCACTCTATTCATTGTATTTTAGAGCTTAATAGATGAGTGAATATCATTGTAACGGTTGATGATTTATCACAACCGATGAGAGGTCTTTGTATGTGAGACATTAAAGAACATACATAGTAGAGTTGCTAGGAGTTCTAGTTGGATGGGGCATTCCCAACTGGATCGGGTTTGTACAACGGGATTGTATAAATCAAAGTCTTCTGTTGGAATCCTTCCATGTGATGGAAGAAGGGGAGACGTAGAAGGATTACACCACCTTCGAACTTCCATAAACAAATGCTTGTTTATTTACTTTAATTGCATATCTTTAAAATGTCTTTCAAATGGTTAATCGGTTATAGAGCAGGTTATTTCGAGTGTCTTCCGCTCTGTTTTGTAACCGAACTCGATATAATCTCTCGGTACAATTATTTCAAGAACACGAGCTATTGAAGCTCAAGTTGGTTGAACTCGGGTGTGGACTGGCCACCCACCCCGATCGATCCTGACACAAATGACGTCATAATTGCAATATTGACGTGACGGAATGTCGGGGTCTTACACTAAATGAAGAAGAATTCTCTCATTCCATACTTTATAGTTTCACCCTTTAGTTTGGGAATATCGCACTTAACATCAGAGAAATTCACAGATTGCATAACTGCATAAAAATTATCGTACATGCTTAGAATCCAAAATTTGAGACTAATTAACATAATCATGTTTTATCAATGTAAAATCATACTTAACAACATATGAATCTAGTGACATAAAAAACAATATGATAAAACTATCAAATTACGTTCATTTTTCTAATTCCTGTGGGTAAATATGAAATATAATTTGACATTTGATCCTAATTAATTATACAAAAATAATAAAAATTCATGTGGGAAAATTTATTTATTTAAATATGACTAACTATAATTAATGTCATAATGTGATCCGAAAATACGCAATATATAATTTTGTATAATTAAAGATGTTGTGATTATTCCCTAATTAATTAAAATTATATGGATCACACAACATTTTTAATTCACAACTATGTTCATATAAATCGCATAAAACAACATGAACATATAATTAAAATTTGAACGTGTTAAATTATTTAACCCAATATTACATGTATAATTAAAGCAATAAAAATTATACATAAAACCAATAAAAATAAATAATTTAGCACTTAAAATTAAACCGCATAAAATATATACATATATACATACGTATATACTTATCATAATATGAAACTTTAATTATAACATTAATTATTGTTATAAGTAATAAATTGTCGGCCAACTTTCAGAACAGTTATTACTTTAATTTTTTTATTTTTTAATAAATAAATCTTTAGTCTTTTCATGAATAAAATAAGTGACTTTCAGATTTTATTTTAAATGAAGTCCACAGCATCGAAATGTACAAAAGTTGTTCACTTTATTTTTTATTAAAATTAAACTCTCTTTTTCTATAAAGAATCGTCTCTTGCGCCTCCGGAAAACTCAAAATGGCGTCCCGATGGTTTCGGAGCTTTTTAGAAACCAAAATTTCGTGTAAAAGTCCGGAATTGTTAGAAACATTCAAACCATTATCTTGAAATCTCATAATGTTACTGTTTCTTTTTGAAATATTAGGCAACAAGCGAGAGAGGCAAAACCTTGCTCTAATACCAATCGTAAGTGATTTCTTAATGATCTAACCGTTTTATTAGATCAAATGCGGAATAAAATGGATAAATATTATACATCCAGCCATTGCCTCTTGCTCCCGAAGTCTTCTAGTTTTTGGATCTTCTAAGCCTTCACAATCTCACTTTAGATGTTGTATTTGTGTCTGAATTAGATTGTAGGCATAGGGACTCAAATACATAGTATTTATAGGCTCTAACCATCATAGATCACCTCATATTTTAGGGCATTGTAGTGAAATTTAATATGGAATAAATAGATCACTAAATGAACAATTAAATTAAGTGGTTATCATTCCACTAAATGAACCATTGAATGAAGTGGTTTCTAACATATAATACATATTTAAATATAGTATCTAAAATAATAAGATCCAATAACACTACATGGACCTGTTATTTTGCTGAGAATTGAATATATTCTTATTGATCGATGTTATTATTTTAAGAACTTCATTAAACAGCCATTCATAAACATTGTTTTACCAAATAAAAGTTAAGGATGCAAAAATATATTTCAATTAAATCATCTAAAATATATTCTTTTTAACTAAATACAACTTCTATTAAACTTTTTTCAAATAACTCTATTTTAACAAACCCTAATCTAATTATTCTTTTTTGAGCAATAAATACCCTTGTTTTACCCACCGGCCCAATTTTTCTCAGTCTGATTACTGAATTTCATGCATGAGGGTGTTGGAAGCGGTGGTGGATTTGGTGGTGGAGGAGATGGCGGCATAGACGGCGTTTCTGGAGATAACCCTATTTCTTGCTTCAACTGCGCAGATTCGAGAAGGTAAGGCTCAATAAAACCGCCCTTGACGCCCTGGATTCCATAGGGTAGTGGGTCATCTCTCCACCCTTCGAATGGCATGGATTTTGAAGCTTTTAGTCTGCATGGATATGAAGGATTATCAGTTTTGAAAGTGCCACTGTCGAAGGAACCCGAGCAGGAGTAGAACTGGACTTGGTCTGCAGGGAAAGAAACTTTTGTTCCAGGCTTCAATCCTGGAGATTTTTCTTAATAAGTCCAGTTTTTTGATGTCGGCGGAGGCGGAACTGGGAGGCTGATCAGTGTTGGTAGACAAAACGACGATTATAGGCTCTTTTTAATTTTGGGTAATGAGCAGATTCAGCACTCAGAAGCTGTGTAAATATATTGATATTATAAAAAAGTTTTGTACTTAATTTTGCAAGATGTTTGGGACGAAAAAAGGAATTAAATTTTCCATATATTTTTATATTTATGTGATTTCTATAATAATTGAAACTAATTTTTAAAATGCAATTAATATTAGTATGTTAGATAATTAAATAATTAAACTAAAATTATAATGAGTCGGTGCATGTATATATAAATTATTGGTGCATGTAAATTATGTGCAGCGATAAACTCAGGCTGTATATGAAGGTTAAATGCACCTACTGTCTCTAACAAAAAACCTAGATACATACACCAAGGATTTCAAATTACTTAATCGGTGCATGTAACATTCATGCACTGTCTTGAGTCTATCTGTGCACATATATTACATGCACTAATGATTTCAAATATAATGTCAAAATAGTGTATGAATATGTGTTTTGAAGTATACATTAACATAATGTGGTGCAAATACTTTTTCTTTCTTGAACTATCAAAATTTGATGAACAAGAGCTTTTTAGCATGAAAATTATATAACTTTTTAGATAAAAATAATTTGTTTTAGATAATTAAATAATTAAAAATAAGATTTTAATCATTCGGTGTATGTAATATGTGTACCGCTTGAGTCTTTTGGTGCATGTAAATTACATGGACCGATAGACTCAGTGGGTTCATGAGGGTTGAGTGCATCTATTGTTTCTAACCACAAACCTAGATGCATGCACCAATGGTTTCAACTTATCAGTCGGTGCATGTAATATACATGCATCGCCTTGAGTTGAATCTATCGGTATTCGGTGCATGTATATTATATGCACCAGTGGTTTCAACTTGTTCACACGGTGTAAGTAAACATATTAAGATTTTAATTAGTAATATATATGCACCGCACGAGTCTATCAATGCATGTAAATTACATGCACTGATAGACTCATGCACTATATTTAACCAAAAACATATGTACATGCACCAATGGTTTCAAGCATAACTCTCTCACGTGTTAGAAAACATCATGATTTTCCTTGGTGTCAAACTTAAGAAAGTTAAACTTGTTAGCAAACAGAAACTTAGTTGAGTCGTTTAGAAAATAGTTAAGACCTTGAAGCAATTAATCAAGGCAATCCAATATCCTGCAATAAAAAAATTGAGAAAAATTTCTTTTTCTCTCTCTTTGCGCTTGTCAAGTTTGGAACTTTGAGCAATTTCGTGAATTGTGACGGATTCCTAGTTCGATAATGTAACTATCAACCATCTGGGACTAAATGTTAAAATATAGCAAAAAAAATAAAAATTTGTAAAAATACCGTGCAAAATGTTTGGTTTAATTTTTTATGGTAAATTGTTTCTTGAAGAAACGATTTCAACTTTTTTAAAAAAACAATTTTTTTTTTTAAATACAAAAGGTGAATTCGTTTCTTAAAGAAACGAATTTACCTTTTTCATTTTTTTTAAATTTTAAATATAATATAATATATAATTATATATATATAATTATAAATAAATATTATTATATTATATAAAATATAATATACATATATATATATAATATATATGTATCTGTATATTATATATATTATCATTATATATATATATATATATATATTATAATAAAAATAATGATTATGTTAGAGTATTGTCGAGCGGTACAACTAATTCAAACATGTGTACTTGATACGTATCGTTACCATCTCGTCGGGCAATAACCGTAGGCAGATCATACCCCACATATTAATTTTTATTATTTATTATTATTGTTATAATAATAACTTTTATCATAATTATAATTTTTATTATTGTCATAATAATATTTATTATTGTGATTATTATTATTGTAATTATAATAATATTATTTATGATTATTATAATTATTATTGTCAAATTGATCGAATCTATACCCAATAAAGATACTGGTTTTATCTTTGACCCGATCGATAGCTATTTTTTTTTTTTAAAAAAAACCTTCTACAACGTCGTGTCGTGTCCGTGCCGGCCAATGGTCCGGCATCTCTTGGCCCGGAACGGTCTATGTCCCTGGTCGTGCCTGGCACGACACGGCAACGCATTGTAGCAAAATGGATCGTGTCGTACCGTGTCGTGCCATGACTCGTGTCGTACGCTCCGTTTGACATCTCTATATAATAATAATTATTATTATAACAATAAAAAAATTTAATAATAATAATAATAAATGTGGGGTATGATCTGCCCACGATGAATTATTATTTTTATCATATTTTACATCACCATCAAATTATTATAATATTAATATAATATACATATATATACACGTATATAATAATAATAATAATAATAATAATAATTAATAATAATCATTTGTAAGATTGTGAAGCGCATAACATAAATTATTGGAATAAATGACAGGTGTGACGATAATATTTTAGATTGGTGTGGACATTAATGTAATTAGACATTGGTCAGAAATGATACAATTTAATGACCGACCTGATTTTGAAAACACTAGCTCGGGGTACACATGTTCTCAATAAGTTGTCGTGCTCGACACTGATAAAAAATAATAATAATATAATAATAATAATCCATGCATAGAGGGAGTGCTCCCCGTGCCGAGGGCACCCTCTAATGCCGCATTTTGTTTTTGGTTATTTTTGGATATTTTAGTCTAGGGCGACCATACCTGACCTATTTGTCAAACTATTACAAAAAAATTTAAAAATTTAAAAATTACCGAAAAATAAAATTAATTATGTTATTAAGGTAAACCGTTACTTTGAGTACCGAATTCAACTTCTAAAAAATTGAATTCAAAAGTTTTATATTATAATAATAATAAAATATAATATTTTATAATATATTCCATTATATTAATATCATATATAATCATACATATATACATAAACATATATATATATATACGTACATAATATAATTATTATAGCTATAATAATTATTATAAATAATAATAATAAAAAAAACTATAAAAATTGTATTTATTGAATAATAATAAAAATGATAATAATAATAATAATTATTATTATTATTATTATAAAAATATTAAATCGGGGGCATGTTCTGCCTATGATCGTGGTCCGACGAGCTGGTAACGGGGAGCATTCCCTCTACGCGTGGATTATTATATTATTATTCTTATTATTTTTTATCAGTGTCGAGCATGACAACCCATTACGAACATGTATACCCCGAGCTAGTGTTTTCAAAATCGGATCGGACATAAAACCGATATCATTTTTGTTCGATATACGACGTCTTCCCTCAAATCAGATTATAATAATATATAATATAATATAATAATAATACACATATATAAAGGATATATTAAATATAATTTTCAGCATTTTTTAAGATTACTTTATAATTATTATTATATAGTCAAAATTATTACGTATGAACGGATATGTTACCAACTTGTCGGATTATGATGAACAAATAATGCCCAAGATTTATTTATTATTATTATATATCATTAAAAATAATTTTATATATTATATTATATTATATTATAATTATTATTATTATTATACTTATTTATATAATAATATATATTATTAAATTCGTTACTCAATGTAACGAATTCAACTCTTGTTGAAAATTTTTTTTTTTAATATTTTTTTGCTAAAAATCTAATTTTTGTTCAGAAATCGTTTCTTGAAGAAACAATTTCCCCTAAAAAGTTAAATCAATTTCAATTTACGGTAATTTGATAATTATTTTTATTTTTTATAATAAATTAAAAAATGGTTCCAACCATCTGTGGCAAACACGCAAAATATCACATCTCTCCAATTAATCTTATCTAATTTCAATGGATTACAAGTTGAAGTAGAAGAAATCAATTCAGGGCCGTAAGAAAAACTGAAGAAATAGAAAAGTTACTCGCCGGAAACAAGCCGCCGATGGAGCTGTGAGGGCCGCCACTAGTGCCGTTTCCTTCGTGGAGCTAATAAAGTCAAATTGCAGCATCTGTTACTGTTTGTTACTTGTGAGGGTTTTAGAAGATTCACTTTTTCAGGACTAGCGGTTCACTGTTAGTTACGTGATTGAAGAAGAAATTGATTTTTTTGCAATCGAGGAAGACGACGTTAAGTTCCTTTCGATAATAGTAGGATTATTTTGGCCATTGCATTCAAAATTAGACTTAGTTGAAAGAATTTTTTTGGTAAATTGGTGGACTTGAAAATGTTTCTCCTATTGATACCTGCCGAATTTAGCCCATAAAAGTTTAGCAATAATATAAGCTAGTTATATACTCACATACACACATAAAGTTTACTCAACATTGATGCTACACCATTACATTAGTCACCAAAGCAGAGATCACAACAAATTTCAAAGCACCCGAAGCATGAAAGAACCGTGCACAACTGAGTTATAGCGATCGCGCATTGGTCGTTAAGTCGAGTACAGAATCGAATGAAACACATGCAGCAGCAGCAATCAAGCATCCGTCCGCAGCAAACTGAAGCTGCCTTAAATATCATTTCTTGAGTTTCGTATAACTTGGGTTCAGCACTTTCAGGAGGTTGGTTTTCAGCAGTGGCCACCAGATCACCAAAGCCAACACCAAGGCTTCGCAAGGGTGTAATGTTCTGCAAAATCACAGAATTTATCCCACAGAAAAGGAAGCAGTTAATTCATAAGTCAATAGGAAAGGATAATATGCACATTTTATCCCTTTCACTTCTTATAACTTCAGCTTTAGAATGAAAACCTCAAGATCCCTAATCCATGTCAGAGTATTTCAAAGGTATATGCTCTTGCAACTAAAACGAGCCTCTACATACCTTTTGCATTGTGTCTGGCTTGGCAAATAACTTGCCACTATAAGTCTCGATCAGAGCGATGCTTGTATACTCTGAAGGAACCCTGGTATGCAAACTCAATTTCCTAACCTACAAGTACAGCATCAATAAAATTCATACAATTCCAGTGTTACCAATTATGTAAAGGAGATGTGCCGATATTATGGTTAGCATATTGCTTTATAGATTAGCCAACCACAATCTATTGGAATTAAAGGCTTGGTTGTTGTTGTTATATTACTTTATAGATACCCATGGAAAAGTATGTCGCAGACATCAAGATGTGCAGACGCCAATAACAACCAAATTAAAGAGCTGTCAGCTATGGGTTATTTTGAGATCATTAGAAACAAATAAAATTACAACTCCTTTCGAATTAGTTAGAATTCATAACTTTAAATTGAGAATCGGAAAACAAACCTTTTCCTCTAGAGATTTGCTTCCTGTAAACCACGCATGAGATGTAAGGGCGTGAATTTGTCTCCTCGCAAATGCCTGTTATTTTTATTATCATGAGCTTCTATGATTGTCAAGTAAAAGGAAAACATACGTCCTTAAAGCCAAAAGGAAAATAGAACTAAAGAGTTCTATACATGTTATCAAAAAAAATTTAAATTTCATGAGTGTTACAAAGGTGACTTATCGTCAACAAATTGAGGCCATACTCTGTCGAGAGGTATATCTTTTGCCTGTTGAGCTTTCGCTTGTATTACCAAACTGCTCGAATCGGCTAAGGTCCCACGAACTTCAAGAAAGTCAGGAAAGCGCCCACAATATCTTCCTGATATGAACAATGGACATCCAGATGACAGGTCTGGTATACGAAATGGGTGAAACTACAATGAAAAAGCAGATAAATATCAGGGTTTTATAAAGTACTTTGGATACATATGTCACATACTCGTATGCTGTGTAATCAAGAACATAACGCAATCATTGGAGATAAATAAGATTAGAATGTGAAATACGTGTGGAAGCAGCATTTTATATACTGAAAATTGGGAATGTAATATGATAATATGTAATGTTGCCCTCTGCAATTTAAATCATGATATCCCCATAAAACGGGAACAAACAATATGACTTGTTTACTCGTAATGATCGTGTGGTAACATTGTTATAATTTAGCACACCTCAAGTGAATCGAGATCCTTCAAAGCATCAATGCTTATATCTGAGAGTATGACTTCTGATGCATTACTAATTAGTCTTTCCAACAGCACATTCACAGAATCTGGGACAAGTGAATTATAAGAATTGCCTTTAACGAACTTGGATATGGTATGCAGAAAAGAAGCTTGTATACATGGTAACAGAATGGAACGTTGAAACCAACCTACATCAAAGGCAGCATCATAATAACCCCTTCCAATTTGTGCTAGCATTTGCAAGAAATGATGGTTGCAAAGTGAACCTGATGCACAATGCTCACTTGATGTCAATAGTAAAACAGAAAAAAAGTCAGAATAACATCAAATGCAAAGTAGATGAACAAACAAAAGGACGACTGACAACTCGCCTATGCCAAATGTCCAAACTCGTGGACTTGTCAAGCCTCCCTTTAAAAGTTGAGATTTCATGGCTTCACAAATATCTTTTTCATCTTCAACTGATCCATCGGTAATGAGAAAAATGATGGGAAGAGCATCACTCGTTTTCGAGACCATATTGATTGCCTAACATGAGAAAAATCACATAACTTAGTAAAGGTAAAACACAATTCATCATTTAATTTGTGCATTGCGACATGATATCGCTTTAATTAAATAAAATCCAATAACAGAAGTTACGCAATTGGCTGGCACAGAGGGTGAAGATAAGAGCAAATCATGCATTTAATCAGAAATTCATAGATCACTACTAATGTTATTTAGAAAACCTGATTCAGAGGAGTCGATATGTTTGTGCTTCCCTCCGCTATCAAATTCATCTCAATCCATTCAGAAGCTTTTTCAATCAAGTCCTTAGTTGCTGATACCATGGATGTGGAAAATGATGAAGAATTTCCATTAAAAGCTACAATGTTGAAAGTATCTACAGGGTTAAGCTTTAACAGAGCGGCTAAGAGTGCTGCTTTAACGTTCTCAAGTGGACTTCCCTGCATGCTGGCACTTATATCAACTAAAAATACCAGTTCTTTTCTGAAAACCTGTACAAATTGGCCATTCATTAGATTAGGGAATGAGAATGTTAACTAGTTAACTTTCACATCGGGATCTGCAATCTTTGAAGCAGCACCATAATACAGAAAGTAAAAGGAAATTTGAGTGGAAATCTTTACAAAGTATTTAACTTCCCTTTCAGGATGACCTTGGCAATTAATATGTTCTGGTTCAAAGTCTTTTAAGTCCATAATCTTTAGAGCATAACAAAATGTGATGCTAGAAGGTTAATTTATCCTTTTGTTAATTGAAAGATATTTGATTTACACATACAAGGGGAAAAAGCTATCAGCCTAATGAGACAGCTTACCAACCTTCTTTTTCCCTGGGTATAGATAAAAACAGAACATCTCTCTCTCATCAAAATCATGAAGAGATGGAGACTGCAACAGCACACCGGTAACCATATCACTTGAAGAAACCTGAAGAGTACATGAGAAAACAAGAAAATTAAAGATAACACATCAATTGTTCGATTTCTAGGTTCAAACACAAGAAAAAAGAGTACAACGTATCTTACATTGTATGAAAAACTGAAGTCATTCTTCGACCACATTGAAACTTCCCTCTCACACGAAAATCCTACTTTCCCGGCTTCGTGTCTTATTCTCTGTCAGAAGAGAAGAAATTAGAACGTCGTCTCTGAATTATAAAATAACTTAACCGATGTGATGTACCTCCAGAGGATGACTGGAACATTCATACAAGACTTCAGTTCCCTCACCAGAATTTACATTCACTAAAATACTTTCCTTTTGAGGTTGTTTCTTCATAACAGGGATGACATACGAAGGAAAAGTGAATGGCAAATTAAGACTAAATTTCCCATCTTGATACAACAACTTCTGGGACCAACTGATTCTAACGGATAGCTCGGTTCCTCCATCAACCTAGGAAGAAACATTCCGATGACAAACATGCAAAGTGGGAAAAATAATTCTAGATGTTTGAGAAATTGGGTATCACCTGGGGTATTTTAAGTGTGTATATCCGGCCTTTTATCAGGAGTCCATCTTTTGTGTCTGCTACCTTTTCTGGCTCTATGGTAGCTTCCGAACTAACCAACTCGGTGCGGTATGATTTTGAAGGAATTTCCACTTCTACACCTAGAACAGAACCCTGTTAGCCAATTAATGATCCATAAAAAAGTGAAAAACATCAAAGTAATAACAAAAAACCTAGATCACTGGACTACAACCGACCAGATTTTTACTTGGAAAAAAATACATAAAATTTCAGAGATAATGAAAATCATACTTCATAATCAATTGGCGGCGGAAACACACCACACAAAGTACAGAAGTCAACAAAATATGCACCAATATTACCTGTTCACCCATGGGTACAGCAACGCGGCAGTCACAGCTCTTACTGGCGCTAACACAATGCACGCGCCACCCGCCGCTAATCGTAACGAACGCCGTGTCCAAATAACAATCAACCTCCATCGAGATCTCATGCATGTGCAGCGGAATCAACGCCGGCGGCTCGCACCTACCGTGAACGTACGGTTGGTAGCTGGGAACATTCGGATTGTCAACAACAGCCGGGTCAGAAATCTCTGCGTAAACCATCACCGCAGTGGGAAGGTAACTCTCTGGCGAGATCATCATCGATACCGTGTGTGGCGGCGCTAACACGGTTGATGAGTCCTTGCCGTAGTAGATTCTTTTCGACAGCTTGAGGCCGAGTTCAATCGCGTTGGAGAATTCAGCAGTCATTGTTTCAGCAGATCAACGATCGGAGACTCGCCGACCAAAGCCTGGAATATTGTGAGGACTATCTATGGAAGACGAATGAACCTGAGCTATATAGACATGGAAATGTACTTATATTTATTAATTAATTGTGTATTTAATTATTTTTTAACGTAAGTTTAAAACTCTCAGTTAATGCTACTAAGTACTATCTTTGAATTTGGTAATCAATATCTCTACTTTTACCCCAAAATGTGCTTTAACTTTTAACATAATTGGAATCTGTTATATTTTTTTTGTAAAATAAGATATAATGTCATAATTTAGATTATAAATTAACAAAAAAGCTACACAAACATTTAATCGGACTCAGAAAAAAGCAAATTTTTTTTTTATCACAGAAATTAGAGAATTTTTGTTACAAACAAGATTCAATCCCGAGTCAATTTCATTTTAGGGAAATCTGACAAATATCTTAAATTCGAGTTGTGAATATCATGGTTTCACAGTTGCACTACTCTTAAGGATGTTTGTCTTTAATGTATCGGATGTGTTGGTGTACCAAGATATATGCAAAAATATACATATATATAAATATATTTGCATGTTTCTTTATGCACCAAAGACAAATATCTTTCTATCACTGGATAAGAATATTTTTATTCATATTAAATAAATATATTATTATCAAATAGTTTGATGTATTTTTTAAGATAATATCATCAGTGGGGCTTGTCTTTTACGTGACAACTCCAATTTTCATAGCTTTCAAGTTGCAATAAATATATAATATAATATAGTACAATAACAAAAACATGTCCCTTAACTTATTTGACCGAACCTTTTGCGATTCTAATTAACGGGATTTTTCTCTCCACCAAACTTTACAACTTCTGTCTAGTTGTTTAATAGATAATTGAAAGGAATGTACGTTTCATACAATTATTTTCGCTCAATCATTTCTCAATTAATTTTAATTTGAATTTTTAAAATATTTTATGCCAGATTTATAAACAAATTCTATAAATTTTAGTTGCGGTGTATTATTTTTATAATAAAATATAGTTATCCATGTCATTGTTATTAGGGGTGTACAAAAAAATTATCCAACCAAAGCCGCACTCATCCACCCTTATCCACCCGTCTTAAGTTTCGAAACTATGACATTTACCCATTATATGTTTTTGATATTTGTATCAGTCTTATATATAAATGAAAAAAATAATATATTGTATCAAAAAATAAAAATCTCTTAATTTTGATAATCAATACTAAAGTATTTGTAATAATATAGTAGCCCATTATTGAATAATATAATACAAATTTGGTGTATACATGACTAATTAGTGTATTTATAATTAATTCTTTTTTATATAAAGTTTATATTTACAAAAAATAGTTATAAACTTAAATAGATGAAATTATTGAAAAAGTTTAAAATATTGGTCTCCATGCTATATTACTACAATGATATTTCTTTTATTATTATGAACGTTTGAAACTTTTGCAAATACATGTTATAAATATTTTACAAAATTAAATATAGATATTACATCATGCTGACGTCACACCGATTGAACCAGTGGTTTAACCGGTTGAACCGATCGAACCTGTAACCAGTAAGGGCACCGGTTTTATGTCCGATCCGATTTTAAAAATACTAAGTGTTTCTGGCTCTTTTTTCTTTGCGCGAACATGCTTCGACCACGATGGCGTTGCGAGGGTTTCTGGAACCTAGGGTTACCGCAACCATCTTTATTTCTGCCAAACGGCCTGCATTTTCCACAGCTTGTACCAATCTACAGTGAAAATCCACTACCGAAGTTTTTCCGCACATGACCGCTGATCCATGAAAAGGGAGCTTAAAGCACAAAGAACATTGGTGCACGTTTCTAAAACATTTAGCGGTGCATGCTTATAAAACATTTTTTGGGCAGTGCACATATAAAAACCTACGTGTAACATCTATCGGTGCACGATATATGCTTACCTGCACGTAGGATTTCCTTTGCCGGTGCATTTCCTCACCAAAAAAATTCACAGTGCACGTTCTCATAAAAAAATTTTGCGGGTGCAGCAAACTTTTGGTTTGAAGTTTGAAGACATGGAATACAGATCCTTTGAAGTGGTGCATGCAAGCAATCTTTGAAGTTTGAAGGCATGGAATCCTTTGAGGGGTGCACGACCTCTTGAGCAGTGCACATCCTCTTGAGCTCTGCACATTAGTAATCTTCTTATACGCTGATGTGTTGGTTGAGCAGCCGCACATTTCATCCTCTAGGGTTTTATGTGCACCGATGAACGATGCATGTAGGTTTTGCTTCTTCATATAGGGAAACAAGAAGAGAGAGATAAGGTGTGAGGGAAATTTGATTGGTGCGTAGGGATCAGGTGGTGGGATTTGGAAACGAAGTTATGCAAATTCATGGACACACGATGTTTGAAATGGTTACATGGCCCCATCCTTTTACATGCCGTCGTGCCTGGCGGCTGTGTGTGCCGTTGATGTAGTGCACCGCTACTCACTGGGCAGAGAAGGCATGAGAGGTGGAGGAGATGGTTGAAATGACCATGGGATGGGAAAGGAACCATATGAACCACCGGAAAGCACTGAGAACAAACATTGGAACCCAGAACAAGCATCAGGACAAGATCCGCAAACATAGTCTCGATGAAAATCGGATTCTGATAAAACACTTGTGAAAAAAGTTTTTTTTTAAAAAGGTACATAAATGGTATTTTGGTAAGAAAAAAGTTTCTAATATACTATAGATTTAGAAAATAGGCCTGTTTAAATATAGTTTTTTTTTTAAATTGGATTTGTATGAAAAATTATTTTTTGCCCAGATTTATTGAACATTGTTTTTCAAAATGATATATTTTTGCAATTTCCCCGCTCAGTTAAGCATATATCATAGCCTGGCGTGGTGATTGATATAATTTCTCAGTGGAGGTATTTTCGCTTACTACTGAACAGTAATTATTGTCCGCCGTTATGTTAATTAAGCATGACATTGGGAGTGTAATCCTAATCATGTCTGTTTGTTAGTCTAACAGTGAAAGAAAATCATTAAAACATTCTCAAAAAATCATTAATTTATATCAATCGTAGCTCTATATATATATATATATATATATATATATATATATATATATAGATATATATATATAGATAGTAGAGGACAGTGGAAGATCAGGTGTCTATTTATTTAAATAAAATTATATATTCTTGTAAAAAACAAACATCCCAAATTGATTTATTATTATTTTAGTCCAAAAACAGAAATTATATTAACATAACCACATTTATTAACAAAGGGCCAGCCAACTGCTACAATACATGACAAAACCAATGAAAAATGACACCAAAGATATATGCCAAACAAGGGCAATAACAAAACAACACTGAGTTATAGGCGGACTAAAGGTCTATTGGGGTAATGAGTCACGTCAAAAGTATTAGAGCTTGATCGGAAAAGTGCATAGACCACCATACTTAAATCAAGTCTCCTCAAATCATGTAGCTCATGATGAGATCGAGCAAGAGAATTATCTTTCAATAGAATGGAAGGCACAAAAATGGATGGACAAGAGACATAAACTGCTGTAAGATAGACAAGAAGCAAGCTCTCATTTTCCCAAATTGATAATCTGAGTCCTATCGTCTCTCTCTCTCTCTCTATATATATATATAGACACACACGCATTAAATATGAAGACGAAATAGAGTGTCTTATTGAGAAAAAATTGGACGTGGTCCTTAGGAGCTGGACCCGGTTGCTGTATATTATCACTCAGGTGGAACAACTTGGCAGATTTTTCAGAATATTATAAAAAAATTTAAAAAAATGTAATATTTTATGAGTAAACTCACTTAAAATTCATCAACCGAAAATTTTAACCCCATTCCCTATGTAAGAGAAATTATGTTTGAACTCTCCTTTAACTTTTTCTTCTTTGTTTTAGCTTCATTACAACCCTAAATGTCTTAAAGCCATTTCCTCAATTGCAAATAACTCCCTATATTTTCAGGACCTTTGCAGAAAGACCCTAAAACTTCATTTTTTCACTAATGAACTATTTTAAACGATTAAAACTATAACATGCCCATAATGCTTCTATATTACAATAAAATTTTGACAAACTGATTTCTACATTTTTGACCAACCGTTGGGCATCCCACCAAGTTATACGATGGCTTATTACTATCAACCACACAATCACAATCGATGATTCTGGGGCCTTCAATAGTAGGCATCACAACCCTAATACATTTCCTACCTTAGAACGTATATTATAACCAGATATAAAAAGATTTTATAGAAATTTGGGAGATAGATGGGCAACAATCTTTTTTTTTATTATGAAATTATTTATAATATTTATTACATTAATACATATCCTTTTGGGAGGAGACGAACTGGTTTAGCCTCTCATATAAATGAGGTATGACTCAAAACACAATTAAAATTGACAGACAGAGAATATTATAGAACAATATTACAGAGAAAGAAAGAAAATTACCAAGCTATACAAGGTGATAATCATACAACTTGGAGAATAAAATATTTATTTTGTAAGAAAACAGAGGGGAATGAGCGATGCATTCTACTTCCTTCAACCTGTGTATTTATAGAAGTCTAGAGATGGATGTGAAATCCGGACTTTAATTCTTTTTTTATAATCAGACGTCATTGCATGCGTCTTCTTACTTGTTTGGTATCTCGTGGTCCCTTCTACTTTTGGCAGAAGTGTTGTCCTACCATTTTATTTTCTTTTGATAATGGTAGTGGCCCTCATCAGAGTCGCATGACTCTGTCTCCCTTTTGGTCTCTAGAAATTTGGCTTTTGCGGTCCGCGTGGGAAACTTCCACGTTTTTCTGGTCCCACTTTGTCCTCTTTCTTCTGGTTCATTTTGACAGGGATTCCTTTCCCGAACAGTGGCTCATTTTTCTCTGGGCAGCTTGGGTATAGGTGGTCATGCTTCCAAAGTTAGCCATGTTACAGAACTTCCGGCAAGCATCTTTGGTTGCCGGAATCTTGTTATCCCGCAATTTCCGCAGCTTCTTCTCAAAGATTTTCTTGGCAAATTTTGTAGTATGTCTTGTCATAGAGTTCACCATAAATGACCCGTTCGTCGTTTTTTTTGGAAAATTTTGAACGATACTTGACTTTATTCATCTCGGTGAGACAAACTCATAATCCTCAAGCTTTTCTGGTAGTGATGTCATCTTCTGTGAGCGAAGAAACTAGTGTTGTTCCTTCTATCGGTGGCTTTATATGGTCAATCACCTTCCAGTCAGACCTCTGCAGCTTTATGAAATGGAAGCTGAGATGAAGGCCTTTTCATGTGTTTTCTGGGGCTGCACTTAAATTTTTTAGCTCCAGAACATCTCCTCTTCCGAGTGTATGGTTGATTTTGCCATGAGTCATACACTCCCTTGTAGATCAAATCCGGTAATTTTACAATTTCCAAAAAACTTGGTGCTGTGGTAAAAACTGAGGTCAGGCAGCCAAAGTCAAACCACTCACGGACACTCCGTGGTTTTTGACACCAGGATGCATCCACATTCTTGGGTATTTTCCTGACCAGTCAACTATTAGTTTTCCATGAATTACCCTTACTCTTGTATAGATTTCTCCCATGTCTTTTGGTATTCCTGTAAAGGAAAAACTTTAAACTCTTCAGTATTAACCTTATACTTGTCTGTCAATGGCCTAAGATTAATCTCTCCCTTTTTAACCCCATAGGTGGTGGGTTGACTTGATTCTTCAGGCATCCTAGACTCATGGGAATCAAATTTTCCATATGTATCCTTCTGTATCCCCAACCCCGGTTGATGAGTCGGGTTCTCGTAAACATGACTTTAGCTTCGTCGTCGAAGCATCCCGTTGGAGGGGAATATAAATACTGTCCCATAAACAAATGTGAGCCTGCATAGCAGTCTTTATGTTACGATCGGAGAAGTGTTTAGAAGGGGGGTTGAATAAACACTTGACTCAAATTTGATTTTTCTTTGTTACTACAGACTGTTAAGTACTGCAGTAGCTTCTCAATTAGTTGCAAGTCAACAGACACTGATAATAGTGCGGAATACGTCTGCTGAACTTGTGAGTAATAAAAACTGAAAGGTAAATGTAGAAAGTAAATGACACAAGAATTGTTTTGGGAAGCTCGAAGCACAACGCTTCTACGTCTCCCCTTATTCCTTTGCAGGAAGGATGCACTAGAAAACTTTGAGTAATACAATCCTGTTGTACAACCCTGATTCAGCTGGATTTACCCCACTACCAGACTGAAACTCATACTCTCTCAATCTGTTCAGACATAATCCGTCTGACAGTTACAAAGATCTCACTCTTCTATCTTAGAATGAAATACAATTCATAGAGTGTTTTAGTCTAAGCACAAATGATCCTTAAGTGATCAAATAAAACAATCAGCTGTGCTTTTAACTTTGAGCATATCGATAAGATGAAATCTTTCGATGATAGCGTTCTTCTCAACTGAATGCTCGATAAAGTTGATTGATCTTTTATGCGTTTTGAATCTCTTGTGTTCCGACTCTTGTGTCTTTTGAGCATTTAAGTTGCACCTATATATAAGCATCTCTGCCAACGATAATATTTCCTTTTGTGTGCAATGCTTTGTCAATATCTGAACAAGCTGCAGTCTTCTATTTTAGACACTTTCTCTTCTGGTCTGTTCTTTCGGCGCTTGTCTCTCCTTTGTCTATTTACCATTTAAGGTACTCTTCAGTCATTGGTCTTTTTCAGCATTAAATGCAATATTAAATGCTTCAATAAATAGCTGTCGATTATTTGGACTAAAGAACGAAGGTTACTAGCTTAGTATGTTCTGATCTGCTCTGCATCGATCTGATCTGGTTGACATTGATCTGCATCAATCTGGTATGTTCTGATCTTGTTGACATAGATCTGGTCTGTATCAGTCTGGTTGACATCGATCTGGTATGTTTCGATATAGACTTTATCGGTCTGGTCTGTTTTGTCATCTTTAAAATCCGGAACTAACAAATTTCCCATTTTTGATGATGGCAAAACCTAACTTCTTAATTTTCTTCTAAAGTCCTTTTTCTTGTAGAATATTCGTTCAGATCGATTAAGTCTTCTTGTTCAAATTAAATAAACTATTCAAAATAAATGATAAGACTGAGAATTTTGATTTAAAGACTTTTTATTAACATGTTTGATGAATACATTTACATATGTCATTCATTACAGGCAGTTATCTATGTCTTCTTTATAAGATGATGTGTTGGTCTGTTTTCTGGCTTCATTATTTCTTCTTTTCCCCCTTTTTGTCAGCAGCAATCTCCTGAAGAAAATCTATGATCTGCGTAAGCTGAGTGCAGATAGCATCCAGGCGATGATCTTGAGTAAGGAGGGATTTGACAACAACAGTTTTGACTTCGGAAGCCAGCTCGATCTGTTCTTCTCTCAGGCTGGTCTTATAGGATGCTTGCTGAAAGAACAGATCGTTCAGACCATGCTGAATACTGTTGATGCTCTTCATCATCTTGTCCTTGAATGAATCAAAATCCAGAGAGGTAGTCTGCTGGCTTTGCTGAACTTCTCTTACTCGCTGGGAGAGAAAGAGAAAGTTATCAGATAGCTCTTGAAGGGACTTGACCACTGATGGAGCATCATCAACGAAATCTGGAATTTCTTCAGCATGTGACACATTCAACTCTTTCCCTTTTTCAGTCATTACAGCAAAAGAATCAGCAGATTGGCGAGTGTCTGACCGGACTAGTTCCACCAGATCTGTAGAAAATTGTTTTAAAAAGGCCAAATATGCAGCAGACTGATCTGGAGGAGAGTTTGGTTGAAAAGGCTCCTCAATCTGTATAGCTGCAACAATGCTGGGCACGATTAGATCCACATCGACAAAGTCTTGAGGGACATTAGTCTGTGGTGCGACTAGTGTGCTGGTCTGAGCTTCTGAGACCGAGGACGCAAAAGGAATGGAGGTAGTATGTGATTCAAGCAGTACGTCCATTGCCTCAGCCTCTGCAGTAGACGGAGCGTTAGGCAGTGGCTGCTCCACTGACTCAATAATAGTTGGCTCAGAACTTTGCCCTGCCACAGTCTGGCTTGCGGTTGGGTTATCCGGACTGGGAGGCGGAGTTGAAATATTGAGCCGCTGGCGATGCATTCGAACAACCATATGGAGAGTGAGAATGTCCATCTCCAGCTGAGCGATGACCGCGCTGTCGTCCTTGACAGTCGGGTTGGTGATATCAAAGTTGGCTTTCTTGGCTTGAATAAGGAGATTGGCAAGCCTTAGTCTGTGTTTTCCCAAAACAGCTCCTTGCGATGCACACCAATGCGAACATCATCTGTTTTTGTGCCCTTTAGAACCTCCCGTTCCATCTTGTGCAGCCGCTTGAGTTTACCAAAGAACAGATTGAAGTGGTTGACCGTTCTGTACTGGACCCATTCATCGAATACGACGGTGAGTTCCCATACTTTGTCTTCAACATCTTCCATGGCAATGTCAATGGCTGTTTGAGCAGCAGATTTAGGCTTGGAGGGTGCAGACTTTGTCAGGGTTGCTTTGCCCATTCCAGCAACAGACGAGGGCTTAATCCCGGACTGGGTGTAATCGTCCAATTCTTTGATTACAATCCCCTTGATAGCTGGGATTTGGGATGGGACTCGGGTCACCACCTTGGGTAGAGTGGGTGGAGCTGTGGATGGTTGGGCTTTGGATAGTTGAGGTGGAGCTTGAGATTTTGGGAGTGGAGCTTGGATATAGTGGTTGCTTTGGTTGGAGGAAGTGAAGATATGGGTTTGGGGTTAAAGGTTGTCAGAGGTTTGGTGATTTGGGTTCGTGGCTTCTTCGGTAGATGTTTGGCTGGGGATGAAGTGGTAGAAGCAGACCGAGTTTCATCAGAGTCAGTCTGGACTACCTATTTTCGCTTGGCCCTGGTTGTCTTCATCTATGCAGCCTGTTCTGCACCAACCTCCATTTTGACAGTCAATACATCCTTGGGAGTTGGCAGAGCACTTTTGAATCGCAGCAAAGCCAGTCCTTTAGGATTGATGACCTTGAATGGACTGAGTGCTGAAGCTTTCCCCAGCTTGATATTCAAAGACTCCAGCAGCTTGCTCAGGGGAACAACAAAACATACAGCCTACTTTGCAGACGTGATGGTCTCCAGCAGAACACCAAATAGAATGGAGGACCAGTCCACTTTCTCTCCAAAATGAATAGCTGTCATCGCCCCAAACTTCTCATACGTCACGGCGTCAAAGCTCCCAGCCTTGCTCAGTAGCGGCTTTCCGACGATATCACAGAGCACTTGAAGTGGAAAGGCATCTCCTTCTTCTTGAATGAAGGCCTGAGTGTAAGTCCGAAGACTAATACTCGGCGTTGAAATTCTTCCAAAGTGGCTCTGGACAAGTTAGCGAAGTTCAACATTCTAGATGTAGGAAGTCCAAACATCTCCGTAAAAAGCTACTTAGAGATTTCAACAGTCCGACCCTTTACTGAAGAAGAGACAGAATTCTTGCGAGATACGGCGTTGGAAAACAGTTCTTTGACCGCTGATTCATATACCACCATGCCGCATTCCAAAAATTTTTGTAGTCCGGAAGATTCCAGATTCTTGAATGTAGATACCATTTCTGTATCTTCCATCCTGTATATAACATTGAACTCAACAGATAACGAGTTGTGAGTTATGGTTGCCATTAGAAAGATGATGATTTGAATATGGAATAAAGAGGAGTTTAGAAAGAAATAAGCAGAAGGCGGTAAATAAGTAAAGTAAAATGGTGAGTAAGATGTACATCCTGATAAATAGAGAGATATTAGACACGTGTCTGTATCTCGATGACTGATATTTTAAAATTTAAATTTTAAGGGACGAGATGAGATTAAAGTAAGGCGGTTAAAGTTCGATCAGTCCGGGCTGTAAAATATTACTATGTTAAAGATTGATAGTGTTTTAAGTCAGATCATATGATGATATCAGATCGATGGAGATCGGTCTGATAATCAGGACCGGTCTGAATCTTACTGACCATTGTATTATCGATCTGTACTAACACTAAATCTTTAAACAAAGTTAAGAATGCGTCAAATATATCATGATAAATCTATTAAACCAAGAATTTGATGAAAATAATTAAACTTAGCCTCGGGGAGTGATTTAGTGAAGATGTCTGCAGCTTGCTGGTCTGTTGAAATGTACTCGATCCGAATCTCCTTTTTGCCAACATGATCTCGAATAAAATGATGTCTGATATCAATATGCTTCGTTCGAGAGTGCAAGACTGGATTATATGTGATAGCAATTGCACTTGTGTTGTCGCAGAAGATTGGTGACTCAGCAGCTTGAGTGCCATAGTATCTGAGCTGATGTTGAACCCAGAGCAATTGAGCGCAACAGCTTGCAGCGACGAGATATTCTGCCTCAGCTGTGGATGTGGCAATTGACATTTGCTTCTTGCTAAACCATGAGATCAATCTTTCACCTAGGAATTGAAAAGTTCCACTGGTGCTTTTGCGATCGATCTTACACTCTGCATAGTCAGCGTCTGAATATCCAGTCAAATTGAAGTTAGAATCTTTGGAATACCAGAGACCAACATTCTGAGACCCTTTTAAGTATTTGAAAATGCGTTTAGCAGCAATGAAGTGGGATTGTTTAGGATCAGATTGAAATCTAGCACACATATAAACACAAAATATAATGTCAAGCCGGCTCCCTGTAAGATATAATAGCGATCTGATTAGACCTCGATACATTGTTACCTCAACTGACGTTCCCCCTTCGTCTTTATCTAGCTTGATTGATGGACTCATCGGAGTTGAAGCAGTTGAGCAAGTTTCCATACCAAACCGTTTAAGTAGCTCCTTGGTGTACTTGGTTTGATTAATGAAGACTCCATTATCGAGCTGTTTGACTTGAAGACCCAGAAAGAACGACAATTCTCCCATCATGCTCATCTCAAATTGACTCTGCATTAACTTAGAAAATTTCTAGCAAAGCTTGGGATTATTTGACCCAAAAATGATATCATCAACATATATTTGAATTAACAGAGTATGCTCCCCCTTAATAAATTTAAATAAAGTTTTATCTACTGAGCCGATCTGGAAATTATGATCCAGAAGAAATTGAGACAGAGTGTCATACCAGGCTCTGGGGGCTTGTTTAAGTCCATACACTGCTTTATTCACTAAGTATACGTGATCTGGAAATGAGTGATTATGAAATCCAGGAGGTTGCTCGATGTAGACTTCCTCCTGAAGTTTGCCATTAAAAAATGCACTCTTCACGTCCATTGGATATACCTTGAAATCTTTAAAAGCAGCATATGCAAGAAAGATTTGAATGACCTCTAGTCTGGCAACTGATGCAAAGGATTCATCAAAGTCAATTCCTTCTTCTTGTCTGAAACCTTGTGCAACCAGTCTGGCCTTGTTTCTAACTACTACACCATTTGCATCTAGCTTGTTTCTAAAAACCCATCTGGTTCCAATAACAGGCTGATCATTTGGTCTGGGAATTATTCTCCACACCTGATTCTGTTCAAATTGGTTGAGTTCTTCTTGCATAGTCTCTATCCAGTTATAGTCAACTAGAGCTTCGTCAGTCTGTTTTGGTTCCAGAATATGAATGCAGCGTAGGTGAATTCATCCATCATCTGTCCTCTAGTTCTTATGGGTGCAGATGGATTTCCAATCACCAGATCAGGTGGATGCCTCTTAGTTCAGCGGTAGTTTGGTTCGAGAACATCTGATCCTGATGGAGACAGAATGCTGATATCTTCAGTATTGATCTTTATGTTGGTATTCGTTGCTATCGTATCAGCTACATCAGCTCGATCTGGTAGAACTTCAATGGCTTCTGCCGGTCTGTCTAATACTTCAGGTTCTGGTGGATTGTCTCTTAACCTGTTAACTGCATTATCATCATCAATGTTAGCTTTGAGATGTATATTTTCCATCTGATTTTGAATCATTTCCTTGTGGTTCTCAATATCAAGAAATTCATCAAAAACTACATGAATTGACTCTTCCACAGTTAGAGTTCGATTATTGAAGACACGAAATGCTTTGCTAACAGATGAATATCCTAAGAATATTCCATCATCTGACTTAGATTCGAAAGCGGTTAAATGATTTTTACCGTTGTTGTGGACATAGCATTTGCAGCCGAATATATGGAAGTATGAAATAGTCAGTCTGTTATTTGTCCATACTTCATACGATGTAGCATTTAATTTCTAGTTAATCATGGACCGATTCTGTGTATAACATGCAGTATTGACAGCCTCTGCCCAGAACTTTTGAGAGATTCCAGAGTCAGCAAGCATTGTTCTTGCTGCTTCCTTTAGCGTTCTGTTGCGTCATTCTGCAACTCCATTTTGTTGAGGAGTGTGAGCTGCTGAGTATTCATGTCTGATCCCTTGGTCATCTAGAAAGGATTCAAGATTTTGGTTGGAGAATTCAGTGCCTTTGTCGCTTCGATTCCTGTCTAAGCCAGAGGATTTCTCGTTCTGAATGCGCTTCAACAACTTGATCAATTCGGGCCGGTCTGATCTTTACTGCTAAAAAATATAGTCCATGTAAACCGTGAGTAATCGTCAATAACAACAAGAGTGTACCGCACCCCCCCTAAACTTGTTATTGATATTGGACCAAACAAGTCCATGTGCAATAATTCTAAGCAGCGTGAGGAGGATTTGGCATTCTTGTTCTTAAAGGATGATCTGACTTGCTTGTCCATTTGACAAGCTTATCCTTAGCAAAGTTGATCTTAGGCAGACCGATAACTAAATCATTTTTACATAGGCTAGAAATAGTCTTGAAATTAAGATGATTCAAGCGTTTATGCCATAGCCAATGTTTATTATCATTATTAGCGATGAAACAAGTAGGATTACCAGGTTGGTCATGATTCCAGTTAATCTTATAAGTATTTTCATTTCTGATTCCTACTAGCATGGTTTTACCATTAGATGATTTAACAGTGCAAGTGTGTTTGTGAAATTCTACGGTAAAACCATTATCACATAATTGACTTATACTAATCCGATTATATAATAGGTTCTCAACTAATAACACATCATTTATGATAATATTGCCATGGACAATCTTACCCTTGCCCACGGTCTTACCCTTTGAATTATCACCGAAGGTGATCTTAGGACCCGTGTATTGAGTAATATCAGACAACAACTCGATGTTTCCCGTGTCGAGAACATCCACTGTATAAATACCAGTCTGAAAGATTCTTCTTGGGTTCCTGTCAAATTTTTTTTACAGTTGGTACCTAATTCTACTTGGGTCCGGAACTGATTAGTCCTTTGGGGACCCACACCTGAATCAGTTTTATTGGTTTGTGTGTGTATGGTGTGGTGTGTGATTTTAGTGGTGATGGTGTTCTTGGGTGATGTATGTGATAGTGAGGTATGCATGTTGTTTTCGTTTTTGGTTTCTGTTGGGAAGCATATACCTCTTCTGGACATGCATACAATTATAGTACCAGTTGGATTTTACCCCTCGAGTTGCCTGACCAGTAAGCTTATGTCCATTTCTGAACTTTTACCCAGGTCTGACATTCTCTATTGGCTCAACATAACCGATACCTTTGCGGGATGCCCATTCCTTGATGAGTATTGGCTTAACAGATTCCTTAACCAACTCACTTGGTTCATATACTGTACTGGATCTGACAAAGTTCGTTGTTTGAACCTTGTTCTTCACTAGACACATTTGAGATTTGATACCAGATGAGCTATTTTCATTGTCAGAGTAGCCTATACCGGTAAGATCACCAGCAAGCCTTATCGACTCAAGCATCTCATCTTTTCTGGCAGTTGATGTGTCCCATGTGCGAACCAGTTTAATGAGTTTCTGGTGTGCATATCTGGCTTCGTCCCTTTTTCTCTCGAGTAGACTTACTTTTCCCTTATGCATTCCAACTCATTTGATTGTTCACAATCAAGTTTGTTGTTTTGATGTTTCACTGGGATTGAATGTTCATTCTTATAATTCTCGAAAGACTCATACAACATCTGATACTCATTAATCATGTCCTGTAATGTGTTAGTGAGTTCATTATGTGAAAATTCAGAGAGATTAGAGTCAGTTACCTCACTGTTATCATTGGTCATTAAACACTGAACTTCTTCATCTTCACTTTCACTGGATGAGCTGGTAGATTCTCCTGATTCAGATTCTGAATCAGCTCATTTGCTCTTGTTTTCTTTAGCCACCAGTACTTTCTGGTCTCTGTCCCTTATGGATGATCTTCTCTTTTCCTTGGACTTCCTATAGTCCTCGGATCCTCTCTTCTGATCATCCTTCTTTGGTTTAGGACAGTCAGCGATAAAATGTCCTGGTTTAAGACAGTTGAAGCATACATGATCATCCTCATCTGATCTACTTTTGAAGTTCTGCTTCCTTGGATAAGATTGATAGCTCTTCTGATTTGTTTTCATAAATTTTCCAAATTTCTTGACAAATAGTGCCATTGCATCATTGCATATTTGTTCAGGAGTCAACTATGTTGTGGTGGACAGAGATTCTGATGCAGTAAGGGCTTTGCTTGGTTGACTGTTACTGGGTTCATCTTCAATCCGAATGCCTAGATCAAAATCGTATGCCTTTAAGTCAGCAAATAGATCATGTAGATCTATCTTGTTTAAGTCTCTGGATTCTCTCATGGCAATTGTTTTTACATCCCATTCTCTTGGGAGACCTCTCATGACTTTTATAGTGACTTCTCTGTTGGATAGATCTTTACCTCCAGTTACTCTTTCATCGTACTCACTGAGAGTTTCTCCGCATATCATTTTGATGCTTTCGAACTTCTGTAGAGCGACAATGAGTTTGTTTTCCTTGCTTTGATCATTCCCTTCACACAACTGAGCAATCTTTTCCCAGATGTCTTTGGCAGTGAGACACATCTTGATTTTGTTGAACATGTTTTTGTTCGATGTTTTGAACAATATATCTTTAGCCACATTGTCCAGATTTGCTTTTTTCTTTTCCTCATTTGTCCAGGATGCTCTGTCCTTTTCGACCATCTGAGGTTCACCACTAGTAATAGCAGCTGTTGTGTTGATCTTCATGATCTTCATTGGTCCATCAGTGATGAAGAACCACATGTCATCGTCTTGAGCACTCAGATGTGCTTGCATACGAATTCTCCACTCATCATATTCGTCTTTCTTGAACATGGGAATCTTGTTGAATGAGGACATCAGTTTTTAGTATTTCTCAAAATTGAGAAAACCTGGCTCGGATACCACTTGTTAGGATCGTAGAAGTGTTTAGAAGGGGGGGGGGGGGGGGGGGGTGTGGTTGAATAAACACTTGACTCAAATTCAATTTTTCTTTGTTACTACAGACTGTTAAGTATTGCATTAGCTTCTCAATTAGTTGCAAGTCAACAGACACTGATAATAGTGCGGAATACGTCTGCTGAACTTGTGAGTAATAAAAACTGAAAGGTAAATGTATAAAGTAAATGACACAAGAATTGTTTCTGGAAGTTCGAAGCACAACGCTTCTACGTCTCCCCTTCTTTCTTTGCAGGAAGGATGCACTAGAAGACTTTGAGTAATACAATCCTATTGTACAACCCCGATTCAGCTGGATTTTCCCCACTACCAGACTGAAACTCATAGTCTCTCAATCTGTTCAGACACAATCCGTCTGACAGTTACAAAGATCTCACTCTTCTATCTTAGAACGAAATACAATTGATAGAGTGTTTTATTCTAAGCACAAATGATCCTTAAGTGATCAAATAAAACAATAAGTTGTGCTTCTAACATTGAGCAGATCGATAAGATGAAATCTTTCGATGATAGCGTTCTGCTCAACTGAATCTCGATAAAGTTGATTGATCTTCTGGTCTGTATCAGTCTGGTTGACATCGATCTGGTCTGTTTCGATATAGACTTTATCGGTCTGGTCTGTTTTGTCATCTTTAAAATTCGGAACTAACACTTTTTGACATGTTGGACCTTCGTGAGATCCAGTTCTTGAACTTGACCAGCAACCTGAGAATTAATCACAAGGCCGTTGATCTACTTGTCTAGCTCCTCCAGACTTTCTCCGAGGTGCTTTGATCTCGTTATGATGGAATTGGCTTTACTCGCATCTATCTCTTGTTAATAAATCTGCAAGAATATTTTTATCAGCTTTCACGATGACAATATCATAATCATAATATTTGCATTCAGCTTGCAATCTTAGAAGTCTAGCATTTTCTGGTTATGATTCAATATTATTTTTCCGAAAAAACTTAACACTTGTATTATCTATTTTCAAGATAACTTTTGTTGCAGGTAAAATAGGTGGCCATTTTTAAAGGCCTTTCGGACGGCAAAAAATTATTTCTCGCTGATATGCATCCGGATAGCTTTGCTATCTGAAAATAGACCGCTACAGTATCTGCATGACACTTTTCCATCTGTGTGGCCTTCATGAGAACAACTACCCACCAATGATCACTAGCATCTATGTATAATACCAGTTGATCCTCGTCGTTAGGGGTGGGATCGGGTCGGGTATCTCGGGAATCAGGAAATTCGGGTCGGGTACCCGAAATTTCGGGTACCCCATAGGACATGCCGATTCCCGACCCGAATTGTTCGGGTACCCGACATTTCGGGTACCCGAAATGTCGGGTACCCGAACAATTCGGGTTCAGGTACCCTATTTTTGGTTTTTCTTTTAAATTTTTTTATTTAATTTTTTTTTGCTTCTACAATACATAACAATTTTTTTTTTTTATTTCTTGGTACCCGATCGGGTACCCAATTCTCGATCGGGTACCTTCTTGGAACCCGATTCCCGACCAGAAATTTTTGGGTCGGGAATCGGGTATTGTCCCGAACCTGAAAAATTACCGTTTTTTCATTCTTGTTCGGGAATACCCGATCGGGTCGGGTCGGGTCGGGTACCCGAATACCCACCTCTACTCGTCGTTTGGGATTGCAAGCTTTGGCAGCTGCCTGCAAACATCTTTAAGATCTTTGACAGCTTGTCGACGATCTTCATTCCGCTCAAACATAACATCTTTTTTTAGTAGTGGACTGAACACCTTCCTTTCATCACTAAATTATTAATGAAAATTTCAGCAAAATTAACAACTCCAAGAAAACTATGAAGCTGCTTCAAATCCTTGATATCATCTGGATATCCTTCCACCTTCTAAACAATGTATTTTTTTAAGGATGATTCCGGATTCATCGATTTCATTACCAAGAAACTCAATTTGTCTTTTAATAATTACTGCATTCCTTTTGGATAACACTAATCATTCATTGTAGCAAATATCTGAAAAGATTTCCAAATGTTTAATATGCTCTTTCAAGTTTCTTGACTCGATGAAGATGTCGTCAATGTACACGAACATAAGCTGAAATAATTCTTGAATAGATTATTCATTTTCCTCTGATATATCTGGGGATCATTTGCCAATTTCATTGGCATGACATTCCAGATATAATGTATTTGTGGTGTGGAGAATGCTGTAAACCTTTTGCTAGCTCCTCCCATCTTAATATGGCAGAATCCAGACTTGCAATCAAACTTAGAAAACTTTGGCATTTTTGATACAATAACCAAATGTTATCTGCTTGGGATATTGTATCCGTCGAATTCCAAGATCTCGTTGATCCCTTTGTAATTGATCATTAATCTTGGTTTTTCCTCTCTTTATTTTTTCATAATTTCGAAGAAGAAATCCCGGATACCTGTTGAGATTAACTTAAGGTCAAGATATTCATTAAGTATCATCTGCATATCCTTCCGATCTTCATAGTTTATGGGGATCGGTTTTACCTTACGAACTCATTTTCATTTTCAATTTTCACCTTCAAAGAAGCTCTGAGTTCATTCCTGTCCCACCAAGCCATATGACCCTCATTGTAGTTCCTCTAAAATTCATTTTTACTTCCTCTAGAGTAGTATGCTCTTTGAGAATAGTTTCAGGTTGTAAACCCTCTTCTTGTATTGCCTTATTCAGTAACAGAAGGGTGTCTGGACTAAATTCTTGCTTCATCCACCTCCCTTGCTTCATCCTGTACTATGAATGACATCACAATCACACCATCAAAAGTCATTTAGCGCTTTTGAATGTGCCATTGTTTCCTTAGTTGAAGAATCACTTCACCAAATTTCCGTTGATCCTTCATTTTTGGGTGTCGAAGTTTTCTTTCATCACCACGCTTGCTGCGAAAACTAATATGGAATTTTCTGTGAATATCTCCTTTAGTATCTGTACAACGATCTTATGATGACAAAGGGTTGTGAAAATAAGTCTCATCGTCTCGTTCTCCTATGTGGAACGCTTGGATGTCTGTAGAAAATTATTTCCTAACAATATATCAGCTCATGTATCATGGAAATAGATATGTGGAGTCTTGACTTTGTATCAGGGGTACCGCCTGCTCCGCTTATTATTTTCTCCGTCGCCTGGACTCCTTATTAAGAATAAGAATCCGCTTGAAAAAGTCTCTTCCGTCAATGACTGGTAATTTCTCTCCAACGTCTTTAGGGAAGATGTCTCGTTTGGCAATGCATATTCCAGCTCCTGAATCAAATAAGCTGCAAAATATTCGGCTCGATATTTCTTGTATAACATCCCGACTGAAATGTATATTGTGAATGGACTGGTGGTCATCGGATTCTGTATCGTTTCCCGTCCACCGTGAATTCCATTTCGTCATGCAATCTTTCCCAAGGTTTGTGTTCCTCGAGAAACTCAATCCCAAGAATAAACAGTTCTGGGGATCATACACGCAGTTCCTCCAATTGTTAGATCAATTTGACCAAACTGTAAGCTGTTGCGAATAATATAAGACATTACAAGGGAAGATGTTGTTCTTCTCAGTAATGTCAAAGATTATCTGCATTTCTCCAATAAAATGTTACACTCTTTCCATGTTACGGTATTTTTCAATTTTTTTATAATATTATGAAAGATACCAACCATGGTGCCACCTGTATATTTTTGTATGGACCGGATCTTGTCATAATCATCACACAAAAATATGTACCTATATGTATGTATACGTTTGTATATGTGTTGGTGCATGGTAAGATACGGTCTATACCAAAATTTATATTTTATATTTCACATTAAAAAGTCCCAAATTATTATAACCAAAAGACGAAAAATCCAACCACTGAATTAAACTCTAATATGATCTAACCGTTTTTGATAATTTGATGATACCATAAGGTGAATTCAAGGGACCCATATGCAATTCACATGTGAGATCCATATAAAAAATCATGGACTCTCCTTTGGATTAGGATATTGCCTATCATCGAATTTTCCGACATCGTGAGATTCCTACTATCGCTTTTATTGAGATTTTTAAATAATTATTTTCCAATAAAATATTTATGAAGTATTTGCAACAGTTCATAATTATATCTTAATCTATACTCAGGACTTCATTATTGGTTACGAAGGTGGTGACCGTGATTGATAATGTGATTAAAATTTAAAGGTTCAGGGAAATAATAATTATATATTGTAGATCTGTTGGCTTAATTACAATAATATGTTAATTACCCTAGTGGGTGACCATTTACGAATCGTTGAATGTGATAAACTATCTGACATGTTTAAATTTCACTAATGTCATATATTGCTGTCTTAAATATATGACATTGAAAATAATGTTAGGTGGTAAAATCTATATTCAAGTTACCTCAAATTATATCAACCATAATATCTATTTTTTAATAGGCTAGGGGCTAAATATTTTTTTCGCACTCAGACACGAGTCTTCCTAAAGGGGAGGTGAGTTTTTACCAAGCGGGCTAGGTTCGAAACTCCAAATTATATCAACTATAATTAATTATTTCATCATCATCATCACCGTAATCGTTGTGTTTGCTAACATTCAAAATTATGGTTTTCAGTACACAAATTTTTTTTACTTGCCATCAGATGCTTGTCTCAATGGATGTCACATTCCCACAATTGAGAATGCCTCATGTTCGAGCCCTATAAAACACTTCATCACTCCATGATAAAAGAAATAAAAATTTACTTTGATATTTCCCTATAATACAAAACATTATATTCGTAGAAAATTGATTGAATTGGCAGCCATTCTTGAATGTTGTAGAAAGTTGGGAAATGAAAGAAGTGGCAAATGGTGGGTCTATGACAGATCACATCAATGAATATGCATGTTATGCATGGCCAGAGACGCCGCAGCCCACGATTATTGTACGCTTTCATCAATAAAACCAGTGAAATGATCAACTGGTTAACCGCGTTAACAGTTCAAAGGGTCGGATCTATATTCAATAATATGATTAGTTAAATCATATGAGTGGTCAGACGATGTGGGCTTATTAAGTTTGGTTTTTGCAATGGTAATAAGACAATATGTCCTAAAAATGTGGCCGCAAGAGAACTGAAAATGACCGATGGAAATACGAGCATCACACTTGCAAATACACAATTAGCATAGAAAAATGGCCCAAAAGTAGATCATTTCTTCAATGAATATGATAGGGCTCGTGGACTTGTGAGGGACCAGCAAGCGGCGGAGTAGTTAACAGTCACACGTTTTTCATTATTAAAGTTTAGGTTTACTTTTATTTTACGAAAATTTTAATGTCTAATGTGAGCATTCTAATAATCTAAAATTATTTTCTTACAAAAATATATTCACTCTTTTGGTGACAATAACACAGTTGATGAGATCCTTAAAAAGGTATATGTTTTACAAAAAAAAAAAAAAAACTTGATTAATCACTATGGTATGAACCATACGACACCATAATATCTATTACTGTTTACTTTCATCGAGATGAGGTGTTTACATCATGCCTCGAACATGAGACAATCTCAAATTTGAGATCTTGATGCCAATTGGGCTAAATGCCGTGGCTATTACTCTATTACTAATGTAGCTTAGATGTTGAATGTATTCTACGTAACTTTTACATGAGATCCATATATATTTTATACATTCTTTCATATAAATCTCTCAAGATAACATGAAATTATTTCATTTCGACCCAGTGTCATAATTATGTTTACAAATAATTTGTGATAATTAAAAAGGGCACTGTTAAAAACTTGCACTTTTAATATGTAAATAAATTAATATTGTAGTAGCTAGACTGATACATTTGAGGCGACAGATTACAAATATTAAATTTAATTATATATAAATTGTTGGGATATGCCCTAAGACATGTCATTGGATGATTGTTTTTGACATACAATGTTTATGATTTAATGAATGGCAATTCATTATTATATATTATTCGTTTAACTGTGCAATGTGAATTAATATATATGTTAATGTCCTTAGAATAATATTGTATTATTCTTAAACATTGTCCCTAGTCAAGTATTATCATGAATTGAGATAATGACAATACATAGAGACTAGTATGTGTTGATTGATGAATTGTTCATTGATATGAGATATCAAATCAACACATGGGTACATGTTAGAGAACGATGTACTGGACAGACCCACCATGAGAATGCAACATGGATAGTTATATGATTGTCATATGCAATTCTCATAGTGATAATAATGTATGTAATTCTTACGACTTGTGATCATCAGAGATCCCAACATAAGGAGTTATGTATCTTGATATTGTCAAACGTTACCCGTAACAGGGTAAACTATAAAGACAACTATTGGATACACTACGAATTATGTAGAGGGATGTTGATTGATCGAGATAGGATTTGTCCCTCCTATATAACAGGAGAAGTGTTTGGCCCTTGATCAAGTGAGACTAAAATGCATGGCCATGCTCGAATGAGTCGATATGTGATATCGAGCTTATTCGTTTATTCTAGTTAAACTTGGGGATCAAGAAATAAAGATTGGATATACGAGTATGACTATTCCATGACACGTGTTAAATCTAAACACAAAGGACAAAGGGATTAAGTTACATGATTAATATTATCACGGTTCCTAGGTTATGTCGAGTCATTGAGATTCTTGTATTGGGTAGCATTGATGTGTTGCTAGATACCGCACATTGCTTGCGACATAAAATGAGATTTTATGTCACTGCCAACATTACAAGATCCTATCGGGTCACACAAAAGATTAAATCGATAAGGGAAATTAAATTCATGGGATGAATAAATAATTAAGAGGAGTCTTAATTAAATGATTATAAGGATTTAATTAAATCATGAGTTTGGGCCCATAAGACTTTAAGAAAGTCTTGAACCTTAATTAAAGTCTTATAATATAAATACAAGGTTTTGATTAATTGTTAATTAGACTTTTCATAACACAACCTAGCCACCAAAGCTTGAGAAGCTCACGGCCGCCTCTCACTTAAGCGATCGGCTTCATCATAGTCGAATTGTTTTCTTGTGATTTCCGGCCATCTTTCGATTGTGAATCGAGTGTGCTTCGTGTATATGGTTTAAGGACAAATCTAGCACTTTGTTCTTAAACTGTCCCTTCCCGATTTGATCGTGTGGATACCGTAGAGGCAAGACCTTGGAGGTGTTGCTCGTGACTCGAAATTCGTTGGACGTGGTGCTTCGTGGAATCTGCTCAAACACGCTACAAGGGTGAGACTTTTGTAATCCCTAATCCGATATGATAACCTATGTATAGATCCGGTGTATTAGTAATCCAAATTTTAAATTCCGCTGCGTTGCTATGCATGTTGGATTACTTACAGTGGTATCAGAGCCGTGTACAAGGCTCATATCGGATTTATGTGGTTAAATTATTTTAATCATATTAGAATTAATATTGCATGCTATTTAAAACTGTATGAACATATATGATATGTTAATATTAAGTTTGTGAAATTATCATGAAATTATATTTGATATAATTGATGTTTGATGTATACGATACACGAAGCGAATAATCGAATCAATTGTATGATGTTTCGGCCACCACCTAGTGCACTTGACCCACAGCTTAGCCACGTGAGGGCTAGGAGTTTCGGACTCCTTGGCTCGAGACGGCCTAGTCGTTGTGGCTCATGTTCATGCATGGAGGTTTCGAGACGTGGATGAGTTTTGAACTCTTTGGCTCGATAATGGTTCACGCATGCATGGATAAGTGGCTTCACCATGTGAGAGCTAGGGTTTTCGAACCCTTGGCTCGAGATTGTTGAGCCACCACCGTGCATGGCGTGACCATGATTCGTGGCTCATGAATTCCGGCGTTTCGAACAAGTTGGCTTGATAGAAACCAAGATGGTGCAAGGCGGCTAGGGTTTGGAACCCTAGCGGCGCCGCATCCAGGCCAATGGCTCGGACCAAGTCGAGGGCTAGGGTTTCGAACCCTAGGCCCATAATTGGTCCAGCCGTGGTGTTTGGTTGGTTCGAACCATGGTGGTTCGTGGCTTAGTCGCATTAGTTCGTGGCATGTGATGTCCCGAGCGTACGATAATTTTCCAAAATTTTATTTTACAGTTTTAATTAGAATTAAATTTTAAAATGTTTAGAATTTAATTAATTAAATGATATAGCATGTTTTATGTGTTGTTTGAGCATGGTGCATGGTTATAGCCCTTTGACCTATTAGATAGGATTTGTGAATGTTTGTAATTTATAATACGGCCTGCGTGTCATGCCTTCTCTATTTTATTCTAAATGTTATCCCTCCCCTATGTTCCCTCGAATGTGAATCGAGGAATTCTCTATATTTGTAAATGTTATATAGTATAGTTTATTTATTGATGTTGATCAATGAAGATGGAGCATGGTGCCGGGATGAGGAGGCCATTCACAAATTGGAGCCAAAGGAAGGTGCTTGTGAAGTTACCTTAGGTTGACTCTTAGGATTTTCTCATTGGCTTGAGAAAATCGCTAGTAGGGGCTATAACCATGTCACGTTTAATTATGTATGTTGATGCATGATTTATCTTATGTTTTATATTGATAATTGTATTACACATATATGTAGATATGTATACACCTATATGTAGTGGACATATTTTAAATTATCAAACTAATCATGAGATCAATAAATCCCTCTAAAATATTAAGTTTTAGATGCCTTCCAAAATTAAAAGTACTCGTCAAAACTTCGATTGTACATGTGTGGGTTTGCCAAAGCAAAGCACCGTGGCAATCTTAGTAAGACGCGAAAGGATAAAAGGGATATCCGTTATACTTTAAATTGGGTACGACTTAACTAGGTTATCTCAATAGGATTGGGAACCTAGAGGCATGGGTTGGATAATAATTCATTTGATGAATTGAACAAAGCGTTGTTCGTCCAACTATCCAAGAATTACATGTGATGTAATTGACAAGTGTTGTCTACCTAAATAACCGAGTCTTGGGCGATTAGCCAAAGCTAACTCAAGATTAGGCGAACTATGGATCTTGGCCCACTAAAGGTTTCGAGGGTTGATAATTTTAAACAAAATAGTGGGAGTATCATTTAATATAAGACCATGTTAAATGATTAAAATCATAAACTTATTTTGCATATTTATATTTTAGATATCCATGGCAACTAACAATGTCACAATCACATTATCACTGCGATCAGTCCTTGAGAAGGACAAAAATGGGACAAATTTCCTAGACTGGCATAGGAACTTGAGGATAGTCCTCAAACAAGAAAAGAAGCAATATGTCCTAGAGGAACCCTTACCTGCTGAGGAACCTCCCCTAACGGCTACTAGAGCCGATAAAGATGCTTACAAGAAGCATCAAAGTGACGCACTTGATGTTGGGTGCCTTATGCTTGCCACCATGAACTCTGAGCTTCAGAAGCAACATGAGGAAATGGAGGCGTTTGATATGATCGAGCACCTTAAGCAATTGTACCAACAACAAGCAAGACAAGAGAGGTATGACGTCTCTAAGGCGCTATTCCAGTATAGAATGGTAGAAGGAAGTCTGGTTGGAACTCATGTACTCAAGATGATTGGGTATATTGAGAATCTGGAGAAGCTGGGTTTTCCTTTGGACCAAGAGTTGGCCACTGACGTGATCTTGCAATCGTTGCCTAAAAGCTTCAGTCAATTTGTCTTAAATTACAATATGATTGAAATTGAAAAGACTCTACCACAGTTACTTGGCATGCTTAGAACTTTTGAAGCAAATAGCAAGAAGTCTAAACCTACAAATGTTCTTATTGTGAATAAGAGCAAAGGAAAGACTAAAGCTAAGAGCTTCAAGAAGAACAAGAAGGTCTTTGTTAAGCCAAAGTCTTCTGCACTGAAACCAAAGGGAGGGATAGCAAAGGAAGGGAACTGTTTCCATTGCGATGAGACCGGTCATTGGAAAAGGAACTGCAAAGTATATCTGGAGGATCTCAAGAAAGGAAGTGTGACTTCCGCTTCAGGTATTTTTGTTATAGAAGTCAATTTATCTACTTCTTCATCATGGGTATTAGATACTGGATGTGGATCTCACATTTGTGTAAATGTGCAGGACCTCAAAAAGAGTAGATTGTTGGTGAAAGGTGAAGTTGATTTCCGAGTTGGAAATGGAGCAAGAGTTGCTGCATTAGGTATATGAGATTATTGTTTAGCTTTACCTTCTGGTTTATCGTTGATTTTAAAAGACTGCTATTTTGTGCCTTCTATTACCAAAAACATTATTTCTATTTCTTGTTTAGACAAGTGTGGATTTTCATTTATGATAAAGGACAACTGTTGTTCTATTTATTTAAATGATATGTTTTATGCTAGTGCACAAATGGTGAATTGTCTTTATTTATTAAATCTTGATATGCCTGTCTATAACATAAATACTAAAAGGATTAAAAATAATGATTGTAATCCGACTTATCTCTGGCATTGTCGCTTGGGCCATATAAACGAGAACGGCATATCTAAACTTCATAAGGATGGAGTATTAGATTCATTTGATTTTGAATCATATGAAACATGCGAATCTTGTTTAATGGGCAAGATGACTAAAGCCCCTTTCAAGGGATATGTTGAAAGGGCAAATGTATTATTGGGACTAATACATAGTGATGTATGTGGACCAATAAGCACACATGCTAGATGTGGTTTTCAATACTTCGTTACATTTACTGATGACATCAATAGATATGTGTATGTTTACCTAATGAAGCATAAGCATGAAACCTTTGAAAAGTTCAAGGATTTCAAGAATGAAGTACAAAACCAACTTGGCAAAAGTATCAAAATCCTTCGATCAGATCGATGAGGTGAATACTTAAGCCAATAATTTCATGACTATCTAAAGGAGTGTGGGATAGTCCCACAACTCACTCCTCCGTATACTCCACAATGGAATGGTGTATCCGAGATGAGAAATCGAACCTTGTTGGACATGGTTAGATCAATGATGAGTCATGCAGATCTTCCGATATCGTTTTGGGGACACGCTTTAGAAACAGCAATATTCATATTGAACCGTGTTCCATCTAAATCAGTGGAAAAGACAACATATGAGATATAGACTGGGAAGCGTCCTAGTATGTCTTTTATGAAGATTTGGGGTTGTGAGGCTTTCGTGAGACGTCACGTCTCTAACAAACTTGGACCCAAATATGATAAGTGTTTATTTGTGCGGTATCCTAAAGAAACTAAAGGATACTATTTCTATTATCCCACCGAGAACAAAGTAGTTGTTGCTCGGACTGGTGTCTTTCTTGAAAGAGAATTTATTTCTAGAAAAACCAGTGGGAGACAAATAGAACTTAGTGAAGTTCAACCACAAGAAAACATTGAACATGATATTGAGATGGAAACAGAGCAGACACCACAAGCTGTTGTGGATAAAGTGCCTGCTCAAGAGACACAAGCCCAGCGTAGGTCTGTAAGAGAACACCGGGAGCCACAGAGATATGGATTTCTTGTGACTCAACAAGGTGACTTACTACTTATTGATGAGGATGAGCCGTAATCTTATGAAGAAGCTATAATGGGGACTGATTCAGAGAAATGACAAGAGACCATGAAATCTGAGATGGAATCCATGTACTCAAACCAAGTATGGACTTTGGTTGACCCACCTGAAGGGGTACGACCCATAGGGTGCAAATTGATTTTCAAAAGAAAGACCGACATGGATGGTAATGTACAAACCTATAAAGGTCGACTGGTTGCAAAAGGTTTCAAACAAATTCATGGTATTGACTATGATGAAACATTTTCACCAGTTGCCATGGTTAAATCCATTAGGATCTTACTTGCAATAGCTGCATTTCATGATTATGAAATCTGGCAGATGGACGTCAAAACAACTTTCCTTAATGGAAATCTGCTCGAGGATGTGTACATGACACAGCCCGAGGGTTTTGTCGATCCAAAGGATGCTGGAAAGATATGCAAGCTACAACGATCCATTTATGGATTGAAGCAAGCTTCTCGGTGTTGGAATCTTCGTTTTGATGATGCAGTCAAAGAGTTTGGTTTCATAAAAAACGTAGATGAACCTTGTGTCTACAAGAAGGTCAGTGGGAGCATAATTATCTTCCTAATATTGTATGTAGATGACATAATTCTCATTGGGAATGATATCCCTGCCTTACAATCTGTAAAGATTTGGCTAGGGAATTGCTTTTCGATGAAAGACTTGGGAGAAGCCACCTATGTATTAGGAATCAAGATCTATAGAGATAGATCAAGAAGGCTTCTTGGCCTAAGTCAAAGTACATACATAGACAAGGTGCTTAAAAGGTTTAACATGCAAGAATCAAAGATAGGATTCGTGCCTATGACACATGGTATATATCTCTCGAAGGAACAGTGTCCTTCAACACCAGATGAGAGACAACGCATGAGTAAGATTCCATATGCGTCAGCTATTGGATTTATCATGTATGCCATGATATGTACTCGTCCCGATGTATCGTATGCTTTGAGCATGACGAGCAAATATCAAGTTGATCCAGGTGAAGGTCACTGGATTGCTGTCAAGAATATCCTGAAGTACTTGAGAAGAACTAAGGATACATTCTTGATTTATGGAGGTGAGGAAGAGCTCAATGTAATGGGTTACACTGATGCAAGCTTCCAAACCGACAAAGATGATTATCGATCGCAATCTGGATATGTATTGCCTAAATGGAGGTGCTGTGAGCTGGAAGAGTTCAAAGCAAGAGACAGTAGCCGATTCTACAACGGAAGCTGAGTATATTGCTGCCTCAGATGCAGCAAAGGAAGCTGTTTGGATCAGAAAGTTCATTTCTGAACTTGGAGTGGTGCTTAGCATTAAAGATCCGATAGAACTCTATTGTGACAACAATGGAGCGATCGCATTGGCTAAGGAACCTAGATCTCACCAAAGATCCAAGCACATACTTCGGCGCTTTCATTTCATTCGAGAAATCGTTGAAATGGGAGATGTTAAAATATGAAAAGTACCAACAGATGATAACGTATCTGACCCATTGACGAAGCCACTGTCACAGCAGAAGCATGATCGTCATACTAGATCTCTAGGCATTAGGTATATGTCTGAGTGGTCTTAGTGCAAGTGGGAGATTTGTTGGATATGCCCTAAGACATGTCATTGGATGATTGTTTTTGACATACAATGTTTATGATTTTATGAATGGCAATTCATTATTATATATTATTCGTTTAACTGTGCAATGTGAATTAATATATATGTTAATGTCCTTAGAATAATATTGTATTATTCTTAAACATTGTCCCTAGTCAAGTATTATCATGAATTGGGATAATGATAATACATAGAGACTAGTATGTGTTGATTGATGAATTGTTCATTGATATGAGATATCAAATCAACACATGGGTACATGTTAGAGAACGATGTACTGGACAGACCCACCATGAGAATGCAACATGGATAGTTACATGATTGTCATATGCAATTCTCATAGTGATAATAATGTATGTAATCCTTACGACTTGTGATCATCAGAGATCCCAACATAAGGAGTTATGTATCTTGATATTGTCAAACGTTACTCGTAACAGGGTAAACTATAAAGACAACTATTGGATACACTACGAATTATGTAGAGGGATATTGATTGATCGAGATATGATTTGTCCCTCCTATATAACAGGAGAAGTGTTTGGCCATTGATCAAGTGAGACTAAAATGCATGGCCATGCTCGAATGAGTCGATATGTGATATCGAGCTTATTCGTTTATTCTAGTTAAACTTGGGGATCAAGAAATAAAGATTGGATATACGAGTATGACTATTCCATGACTCGTGTTCAATCTAAACACAAAGGACAAAGGGATTAAGTTACATGATTAATATTATCACGGTTTCTAGGTTATGTCGAGTCATTGACATCTTGTAATTTGGGTAGCATTGATGTGTTGCTAGATACCGCTCATTGCTTACGACATAAAATGAGATTTTATGTCACTGCCAACATTACAAGATCCTATCGGGTCACACAAAAGATTAAATCGATAAGGGAAATTAAATTCATGGGATGAATTAAATAATTAAGAGGACTCTTAATTAAATGATTATAAGGATTTAATTAAAGCATGTGTTTGGGCCCATAAGACTTTAAGAAAGTCTTGAACCTTAATTAAAGTCTTATAATATAAATACAAGGTTTTGTTTAATTGTTAATTAGACTTTTCATAACACAACCTAGCCACCAAAGCTTGAGAAGCTCACGGCCGCCTCTCACTTAAGCGATCGGCTTCATCATAGTCGGATTATTTTCTTGTGATTTCCGGCCATCTTTCGATTGTGAATCGAGTGTGCTTCGTGTATATGGTTTAAGGACAAATCTAACACTTTGTTCTTAAACTGTCCCTTCCCGATTTGATCGTGTGGATACCGTAGAGGCAAGACCTTGGAGGTGTTGCTCGTGACTCGGAATTCGTTGGACGTGGTGCTTCGTGGAATCTGCTCAAACACGTTACAAGGGTGAGACTTTTGTAATCCCTAATCCGATATGATAACCTATGTATAGATCCGGTGTATTAGTAATCCAAATTTTAAATTCCGCTGCGTTGCTATGCATGTTGGATTACTTACATAAATTATGGTGGCCAGATTTCAAGAGGCAAGTCACAAAGGAATATATTATCAAAATGGGCCAAAAGGGAGCTCCAGCCCTTATTGGGATGGATAAGAGCACTTACCAAGTTCAAATCGTGCTTGACACATAAAATTAATTTAGTCAATCTCCACTCGAAAAAGGAAGGATTATGTTAAATTTCATAGTACCGTGGGCTTAATTTTTTTCGTAGTTTGATTTGTTTTTTTTTTGTCAATCAATACATGTACCTCGATTTCAGAATTTCAACTCCCATTCTTTTTCAGAACAAACATGGATTTGCAATGCACGAGCTTCAATAAATTGTCGACCTTGAATACTTTCTTAATCCAAAGTTTGATATCACTATTCGAAACATGAAAATTATACTTCTTGTATCATTTAAGTAGTTTTTATGAGATAAAAACCCTCTAGAGAAAGGAGTTCGGAGAATTGAGAGATGATGGAAATGGTGAAAGAAAACTATCTGATAGAATATATGATTTAGATCTATGAACTTACTGGGTATATTGAAGGTCCGCTCGGGCTCCGCGTTTCAAGTTCGTTATCCTAACCGTCTCCTCTCCTCCATCGGGAGCCTGACCCCTTTTTCAATCTTATCTACAGCCTTGCTCCTCGGCTCCCATGGATGAAGAAGATGGAGACCCACTCGCTTTATAGTGTCTGAATGCGAAGCAGATGGAATGATAGATCGAAGGCAAGCATGCATGAGAGCTCGATTCCTAGGACACTTCTCTTAAGAAAGAAATTCTTGAAACTTTCGAGATCGAATATAGCCTATAGTAAAGTAGCCACGCAAGGGATTCGACTTGCCACTGGGTCCTCACCATAAGAAGAATACAATCAACAAGGAGAACTCGATTCTACATATATGATTGATACCTTCAGGTTCCTTCTCTCCTTTGTTGGGTCGTTCTAAGCCTGGTGCTTTCTTTTCTTCGAAGCCAGTCGTGCTTAAGGGGAATGATCTTCTCTTTGCCGTTAAGCCGACGGCTAGGCTGGAGACACATTTTATACTCAAAATATTTACATAATACCACCAGCAGTAAAGAAACAACAAATATTCACAATTTCTCAAGACTGAACTGAAAATAAACTCAAATTACATAATTATACGATCCAGGACACACCATGGTATAATTTAGCTATCCTACGCTTGGGAAGGAGACAAAAGAAACAACCTCAAGTAAGGCTTCAACGAGTATTCCCTCCTTAGGATCCTAGTTACCTGTAATACCTGCCATTGTCCACACACAAAGACAACAACAGTCCCCTGCGGGGTGAGCCAAAGCCCAATATGAAACTATCAAGTAAATACAACATGCATCTATAAAATTTGATATAGAGAATTATTGTGCAAGCTATGGTATTATGTAAATATTTTGAGTACGGAGTATGTGCTGGATGCCTATGATGCATGCTATGGTATTATGTACTGCACTGGGATATTATTTATGCTTTTCACTTTTCTGGCATGTCCCTCGTGCGCGGAGGTCATGCCAAAATTTTGAGAGCCACTTATTGGCAGGACTTAAAAAAAAAAATTTTCTGCTGTTTACACATAAATAATCATTGTGTGCTAATTAAACACTTGATTAGGAACGGGTCCTCACAGTACGGATTAACCGAATCAATTGAATAATGAACAGAATAAAATTCAATAATACGGGATAGAATAATCAACAAGAACATAACTGATTTATGTGGTTCATTTAATATAGGCTACGTCCATGGAATTGTTATAAATATTTAATATATAAATAAATATTTACAAGTGTTTACAAAACACTTAATCTCACAAATCTGACCCCGAGAATAACCAAGAGAAGTCTCTTTAACTCTCAATAAAACACTTAATAAATATTTCCTCTGTTTACTTGAGTTTGGTATACTAGAAATGGGGGGTGGGGGTGGGGGTGGGGGTGGGGGGGGGGGGGGGTGCATCTATATTTATAGGCACCTCCCCTAGTCTGAAAACATGTAAAGAGCATGTTTTCTTCTTTCATATGTACCCACCATCTATCAACCACCAGCAACATTGATGCTATTGCTAACCACCAACATTAATGTTGCTGGCCAATTTGTAAAAATTTCTCCCATTTAAGACTTGAGTCAACCAGTCTTTAAACAATCAATGCAACAACTCATATTTTCCTTTCTATGCATGTAGTCCAGCGGTAGTCGAACACAACTTCAGTTTTTCAATAGTCACAACATTTGTTAGCATATCAAATAGATTTTTATCTCCAAGAATCTTCTCAAGCATGAAGACTCCATCTTCCAGAAATATTTGATGACATGGTATCGAATCTATATATGCTTCATCCTAGCATGATAAACATGATTTTTTGCCAAATGAATAGCACACTGATTATCACAATATAAACGAGCTATTATCAAGCTTCTGGACCATTCTTCAAAAAAAGATTGTAACCAAATCATTTCTTTGCTAGCTCATGTCACTGCAATATATCAGCCTTAATAGTCGAAAGCGCAACTATCTTTTGCAGCTTAGGTCCCTAGCTTACTGTTGTACCACTTAATGTGTACATATACCCAGTAGTACCCTTTTTGTAATCCAGGTCACCACCCATGTCGGCATTGGCTGTCACGCCCCGCAACCAAGGTCTATAACACCGGCATTGCTTCCAAACAAAAGTAAAAAATAACAAGCCTCATAGTACATAATTTAAATATAACCATTCTTTTATTCCATAAATTAAATATTTCTTACAGCTTGTAATTTAAAACTTACAAAACTGGTCTAAAATGAAAATACGTCAGCTGAAGCTTAACTTAATCAATGACAGCGAAATCTTGAACAATAACAAATAAATCACCATCTCCAAAACTGATTTGATATTCTTCTTGCATTTCTGATTCGCTTTTATCTGTGGATGGGATGTAAGGAGTGAGCGTTTTGAAAAACACTCAGCAATTGGGTGCCAATCGAATGTGACAAACATATAGTATATAATCATAATGTTTAAAACATATATCATAATCTGAGCAGAATATGAAACAAATATTGAAACAAAACTTAACAGAATTAAACTTATCAGAGCCAGAACAGAATATATCCGAATCATAATTCATATACTTTAAATAAAGCATTGACCCATCAAGATCGAAATATAGAGGGCTTCCATAGACTCAAGTGGTGGCTCATGTGTATAAAGCACATTGCTCCGTAGGCTCAAGAAGTGGCTCTCATATACGTGACATTTTGCCCCACATGTTCAAGAGGAGGCTCCCATACATATAACACTTTGTCCATTGGATTCAAGATGTGGTTCCCATCACACGTATCACTTTGCTCAATATAACACTTCTTTTTCAGTAATCAGAAGGTGTCAGAATATCATAGTTTGAAAACATATCACATATTCGATGAAGCATATAGCAAAAACACACTTACAGAGATCAGAAACGATTCGAAAACATGTTTGAATGGAATCGGATTGCGTAAAAGCAGTGAAACTCCTTATCTCCTTTGCTGAAACTTTCGAACTATGTGTGTATTTCGAAATTTGTGTGTTTTGGTGAGAGATTTTGAGTCCTTTTTGGGTAGAAGAATCACTTATATTTATAGAATGCAAATTTCAAGACTCTCGGTTCCTACGACTTCTACGATCCAATCATATCTTTTGGATTATGATAATATATTTCAAATTTATATCTTATCTTTCACTATTATCTATACTATACTTAGTATTTGTTTGACCAAATAATACGAAGTGTTAGTTTGACTAAATAACTCTGATCGTGGTTTGCCCAAAATTCTATTTGTTAACTTTGTTGGAAAAATCGGACTTTCACATTCCTCCATCCTTATTAGAAGTTTTGTCATCGAATTAATTCATCTTGATCTTGAAAATGATAATGTTATTTCTCTCGCATCTTTTCTTCTAATTTACAAGTAGTTTTTCTCTTCGTATGGTTGGATCAGCGAACTTTGATATATGAATAATGCTTCGCCTCAATACTTGATCACTCGAACCTACAATATGAGTCGAGATTTCTTCATACTTCAGAGTTTAATTCAGGTTCCCTTGAACTACTAGAGGTTTTGCTTCAAGCACGTGATTCAAGTTAGCAATGTACTAATTAATTGTGATACGTGGAAGATCCGAAGTTATGGTTCACTAAGCGGCTATAGTTTAAGAATTAAAAAGAATACTGGAGATAATTTTGCAAAGATATAAGGTGCTTTTACAAATTCACAAAGTTCTAAAGTCATCATATAGGTTCGTCATGAAAATGAGTTCACAATAATATCATAAACAAATCTGAAAAAAAGAAGATTTATCTAACTGAATGGAACATATTTTATCGAAATTCCAAAAAAATTATTGAAATGTAGAAATGACTATTAATTTCCTTAATGAATTCGAAGCGATCAGTTTATTCTCGTTCGGACCAAAAATATTATTAGTCAGGGCACGACTTGCCATAATTTACACCCAAATTAAGAAAAATATATCTTATCATACGTGTGCCAGTAATGTATGACATAATATTTATTTAAGTTCTAAGGATCACAATATGAGGACAATCAGAATAAAGAAGGCATGTCTCGACTATTTGAGTTAGCCCGAGATTTTACGCGAAATAATGTTTCTCAAAATTTGGTGAGAAGTTTCAAAATAAATTCTCCCAATGAGGAAAAACAAGCCAACAAGATATGAACTCAAAATATTGAGTGGTTGGAAATTTAAAATTCTCAAAGTTAGCCCAAAACTAAAAAAAATTAAAGAATTAGGCATATCTCATCGAAAACAAGGAATTTGAGTCTGTAATAACATATACTCAAAATAAGTAGATTTATATATTTCACGTGTCCTAATATGTAATATCATGTACTTAAGCGGTAATAATCTAGTCGTATTAGGAAAAGTATAAGGAGTGTATTTTCGGAAATTTGGTCTGGCTGGTACGAGGTGACAATCATGATTTGGGAAATCAGGAAATTGCTTTCAGAAATTTACAGGGATACCCATGGACAAAACATAGAGTTGTAAGTAACTGATTTTTGGTGTACCGGTGATAGAGAAATCACGAGAGTAATTTTCAGCCCGTTAGGGTTCATGTAGCACGACTTTGGTAGATGATTTCATCATTGTCCGGAATTCAAAATTTATAGAGGATTTTTATATACATGCTATTAGGATCATAAGCCCAAATTGGACAGGAAAAAGGTGTAAGCTTGCTGAGAGAATCAAAGGTTAAAGTTCCGGTGCTTAGGGTTTATGTAGGCGAGACATTAGTCAAGAATTTTGCAGTCTTACGATAAATGTGATTTGAAATTGAAATAGGGTTTTTCTTAATCATCATGCTACAAGGATTATATTCCCAAGTTTGATTTATAAAAGGGATTCTGCCGAGTGAGAAATCGAGGATCAAATTTTTGTGGCTTATGGTTCAATAGGCGAGAATTCGATTGAGGAGTTCATCCTAGTCCAATAACTAGAATTACAAATTCATAAGGGGGTATATTGGATCATAACATAAGGATAATTAACCCAAGTTTGATTCGAAAACATGTTACAGTATTTGAGAAATCGAAGGATGAACTTCTGTGGGTTAGGATTCTTGAGGCGGGAGTTTTGATTGAATTGATCATCGTTGATGTTAAAACATGTTAGAGGGCTATTGGTCACAGAGTCATGTGGGTCATGGTAATATCTCATATTTGCGATCTTTGTTCGGCAGCTGCAAGATCGGTACAGGTCTCATGAACACCACCTGGTTTCAATCGTATAATTAGAGGGGCAAATGAACTCCGATTGGTCGAAATTTGGAGGGAGCGATGCTCATGGAGGGGAACTCCGAGCTGGAAGGTTGGTGACATCATTCCTACGGCGACGAGGCTGGCTAACGGCGACATGTTCGATGTTGTTGAATTTTACCTTTTTTATAACCTTTTTATTGTTTTTAATTATTATTTAAAAAAAGAATAAATGATTAGAAATCGAAATTGAGATTCTTCTTTTCGTGAACAACTCCTTATTCATCCATGATGTCATATGACATATTGATTTTCTCGGGTAAAATCCATTTATGAATATACGAACCCTAAAAACGCCGAGTAGAAGTTAGACCGAAGAGATGTTTACCGAACACAGGATACTGACCAGCATATTATCGAGCATCCTTTACCCTCTTCGGGATTTTGGTCAAAGCGTAGCAGAAGACCCGGTCATAATTAAAACTAATTAACCGGCTGGGATTGAACGTGCATTAATGGGGCGGATTTCTCGGACACGCTTGACTCCCATTAAGCCACGATCAAAGGACATCATGTTGCTGGTTTTCCGCGAGTTAGTTACTGAGGGCAGTCCTATAAATACCCTTAGATAACCTCAAAAAAGAGGTTAGATTTTCTTTAGGCAAAAAGACTCCGAAGAGAGCAAACTCATATCTGTTCGGTCCTTTTTGTTATTTCTCAAAAAGATTTGTGTAAATCATTGAGCGATTATTTTGTGAGTCTAGGAAATCTTGTAAATCATCAATATTTATAGTGAAGTTTTATACTGGACTAGGTCCCGTGGTTTTTCTCTCAATTTGAGGGTTTTCCACGTAAAAAATCTTGGTGTGTTTATCGTTATTTTGCATTACCACGTTATTTTACCTTATAGCCAAAATCTCGAATCACATCATTGGCGTCGTCTGTGGGAAGTTTAGGGCAAAGACGTTGAAGTAGGACGAGTTTTCTAACAAAAGATAAATCAAAAGGCAAGATGGCCAGAGGTAAAGGTAGGGGGCAAGCTTCCAGGGGAAATGGATCAAATTGTCATCCATACTCGCTTGATGAACCTAGAGAAGAGCCAGAAGATGAGGGATCATCTCAACATGTTCCTCGGTCATTTCCCGCTAGGGGAATGCCCATGGAGCATCTGACAGAAATGATAACTAAAACTGTCGGAGAGATTATGAGGCAATTTATGGCCCCTCCCCAGAAACAAAAAACTGTGCAAGAAGAAGGAGAAGGGTTGGCCTCCGGACAGGAGCCTGAAAAGGAACCTGAAAAAGAACCTGAAGAAGTTAGAAATATTCCTAGTCATTTGAGTGATGAAACTGATAAAGCTCTAAATCGCCAAATGGAAGAGCTGAAAAGTGAGATGCAGCAGATGTGTAATAAGATGGAAGGACGTCTATATCCTCCGCAGAGGAGTACTCCATTTGCTTCCCATGTGGTTGACGATCCCTTGCCCCCAAACTTTAGGACTCTGAATGTGGGAAACTATGATGGTGGTACAGATCCCGAAGAATACCTGTCTCGATTTGAAAACGCTTCGCTTCTTCATCAACTCACGGATGGAGTGAAGTGTCGGGTTTTCTTGACTACATTATCGGGTGCAGCGCAAGCATGGTTTAATCAGTTGCCAGCAAGAATCATAGACTCTTTCCCGAAGTTTAGTTCTCTATTTTTGCATCAATTTGCAAGCAGCCGGAGTTGCAAGAGAACAGCTCTTAGCCTGTTCGGGATTAAGCAAGCGGAGAAGGAATCCCTTCGAGATTTTCTGAAAAGATTTAGTCATGCATGTCTTGATATTCCACATGTCACCTCTGAAATACTCATCAGCGCGTTCACTCAAGGATTAAAAGAAGGAGACTTATTCCGATCTTTGGCGAAAAAGCCACCTTCTGATTATGATGAACTGTTGGGAAGAGCTTCCAAGTACATTAATTTGGAAGAAGCCCAAAGGATGAAGCAAAGAAGAGATGGTAAAATTGGGGAGGAAGTGAACAGAAAGAATAAACCAGTGGAGCCAATCAAAAGAAGTTTTGACCAATATCTACCGATGAGACCTCATCGGGAAGTAGCCATGAACCAAAGTATGCCAAAGAGGGGGCGGGGTGGACCTCATAGGGGGGGACCTTTCCGAGGAGGGTCCTTCCGAGGAAGAGGATGTCGAGGAGGAGGTTTCCGAGGTGGGAGATCTAATGAATCTGATGGAGGGCGGGGATTTAACGAGGAGTTCAAAGACAATAATTTCACTCCTAAAGTTAACATAAATCCCGGAAGAGGAGCACCTCAGCCAGTCCCTTGGTCAGTTAAGGGAGAAAGAGTAGAGGGAGAAGAGGAAACCTTGAACAATACCCCTAACCGGGGAACTATACACATGATATCCGGAGGGATGTCGGGTGGAGATTCGAACAGAGCAAGAAGGAATCACGCCCGAAAGCTTCAAGTGCTATCTCTTGACCCCAATCATGTACATGAGGGTCCGTCCATATCTTTTGGGCCTGCAGATCTGTAAGGAATCCATTTTCCTCATGATGATGCGTTGGTTATCTCTGCTACAGTGGCTAATTATAATGTGCAGAGGATTTTCGTGGACACAGGAAGTTCGGCGGACGTACTTTTTCTTAGTACGTTAAAACAAATGGACTTGGGAAGCTTACCTATATTGAAAGTGAATACGTCCTTGCACGGATTTACAGGGGAAGCCATAAATCCGATAGGGTAGGTGTCTCTACCAGTTACACTTGGTGAAGAATCAAGGATCAAAACAAAGATGATAAATTTCCTCATTGTGGATGCACCATCTTCTTACAATGTAATATTGGGAAGACCAGCCCTAGCTGCTTTCGAAGCTGTTGCCTCCACCTATCATCTAACCATGAAATTTCCAGTAGGAGAAGAGGTGGGGCAAGTAAGAGGTGATCAAAGCTCATCACGGAAATGTTATGTACAAGAGCTAAGGCAAGAAAGAGAGCAGAATAACGAAGGAAGAGAACGTGGGGGAAGTGAAAAGAGGAAGCGGGGCGAGGAGGAACGAGTAATGCCCGAAGAGGAGTTCCTCAGCATCGAGTTGGGTCACCCTACTCGGATTACGAGGGTAGGATCCCAACTTGATCCAGAATTACGGGAAAAAGTGGTTAATTGTTTAAATCAACACGTGGATGTATTTGCATGGAGTACATCTGATTTAGTGGGAGTAAGACCTGAGGTTTCCGAACACCGCCTCAACGTGGACCCCAATGTTCGGGCAATAAGGCAAAAGAGAAGGCATTTTGGACCAGAAAAGGATGCGGTCATTGCCAAGCAGATAGAAGAGTTGTTAAAGGCAGGCCACATTCGCGAGATCGGTTTCCCTACATGGCTCTCGAATGTAGTTTTGGTGCCTAAAGCTGGTGATAAATGGAGAATGTGTGTGGATTTTAGGGATGTGAATAAAGCATGTCCCAAAGATTGTTATCCCCTGCCCAGAATCGATCAGCTTGTAGATTCTACTGCTGGACATGAATTATTATGTCTTATGGATGCTTATCAAGGATATCATCAGATCCCTTTGGCACAGGAGGACCAATCAAAAGTAAGTTTTATAACAGCAGGAGGAACCTTTTGTTATGTGGTAATGCCCTTCGGATTGAAAAATACGGGGGCCACTTATCAAAGGTTGATGGATAAAATGTTCAAAGAACAAATTGGTCGGAATGTGGAAGTGTATGTTGATGATGTCCTGATCAAGAGCCGAAAAGCCGAGGACTTAGTCAAAGATATGGAAGAAGTTTTCAACACTTTAAGAAAATATGGCATGAAGTTGAATCCCGCAAAATGTACTTTCGGGATTCGTAGCGGCAAATTTTCTAGGGTACATGGTCACGGAAAGAGGTGTTGAAGCTAACCCGGAGAAAATCCGGGCCATACGAGAAATGAACCCCCCGAGAACACTAAATGAAGTGCAAAGATTAGCAGGAAGAATAGCGGCACTGAGCCGATTTATATCCCGATCAGCTGATCGTAGTTTGCCTTTCTTCAAAGCATTAAGGCAAGGAGTTAAGTTCGAGTGGAATGACCAATGCCAAAAGGCCTTCGAGGATCTAAAAAATTAATTGGCTCAGTTACCTTTGATAAATAAGCCTGATCCTAAGGAAACGCTTCTCGTGTATTTATCGGTGGCCAAAGAGGTAATTAGTTCCGTGTTAATCAGAGAAAGGTCAGGACAACATCAGCCTGTATATTATGTCAGCCGAGCCCTGCAAGGAGCCGAGCAACGATACCCTGAAATTGAAAAGTTGGCGTTAGCTCTAGTCACCACAGCGAGAAGACTTCGGCCATACTTCCTGACTCATCCTATCATGGTAATAACAAACACTCCTTTGGGTAGACTTTTATCCAAATCCGAGATATCAGGGAGGATGGTGAAGTGGGCCACAGAGCTGAGTGAGTTTGATGTCACTTATCAACCCCGAACTACAATCAAAGCTCAAGCCCTGTCAGATTTTCTGGTGGAAGTCACTCATACTCCGGAGGAAAAAGAATGGAGTTTGTTTGTAGATGGATCATCTACCCGATTGGGAAGTGGAGCAGGTGTCATACTCATTAGTCCTGAAGGGGAAGAAATCAGGGTTGCCGTCCAGTTCGGATTTCTTTCCTCAAACAACGAAGCTGAATTTGAAGTTATCATTTCAGGCTTCCAAATAGCATTGGACGCTGGAGCCAGGAGGATAAAAGCTTTTATGGATTCGATGCTGGTTGTTCATCAAGTGAAGGGGGTATATAAGGTGAAAGAAGAGAAGCTTAGAAAGTATGTGGAAAAGGTGCGAGCAATGATAGCTCAATTTCAAGAGGTGGAATTAACGCAAATACCAAGGGAAGAGAATACTCGTGCCGATGAATTAGCGAAATTAGCTAGTTCGGTACACGAATGGAAGAACAGGAATGTGCTCGTGCAAGAGCTTTTGATCTCTCATACATCCGTCAATAGCATCATGAGTGTGGAGCCATGTATTGTATCCGATTGGCGAGAGCATTTTATTAAATTTTTGAAGACAAATGTTATGCCTCCTGACCCAAAGGAAGCTGCTAAAGTTAAAAGAATGGGGAACCGATTTGTGTTGATAGAGGGCAAGTTGTTCAAGAAAGGATTCTCAAGTCCTTTTTTACAATGTGCCTCGAGACAAGAAGGGGAGCATTTATTAAAGGAGATTCATGAAGGATGTTGCGGAAATCATGTAGGGGCTAACATGTTGTATCAGAAATCTATCCGAGTTGGGTACTATTGGCCGACGATGAGGGAAGACGCTGAGGAAGTTGTGAAGAAATGCATTAATTGCCAAAGGCATGCGAATTTATCCCATGTACCTGCGGAAATCCTTAATAGTAGCATCATTTACTGTCCCTTTGATCAATGGGGAATGGATATCGTTGGACCATTTCCTCCCGCTACAGGGCAGAGAAAATTTCTCCTAGTAGCCGTTGAATACTTCACTAAATGGGTGGAAGCCGAACCATTGGCTAAAATAACTGAGGAAGAAGTCATCAGATTTTTATGGAGAAACATAGTATGCCGCTTCGGAATACCTCGAAGAATAATTTCCGACAATGGAAGACAGTTTCAGGGAGGAAGGATACAAGAATGGTGCAAAGATATGAAAATTAAACAAGTCTTCACTTCAGTCGCCTATCCTCAAGCAAATGGGCAAGCGGAAGTGATTAATCGGATTTTATTGCACGGGATCAAGACAAGACTAGAAGGGGCTCGAGGGGAGTGGGTAAATGAATTACCCGGGGTCTTATGGGCTTATAGAACGACTCCTCGGGTATCCACATGAGAGACTCCATACAGCTTGGTGTATGGATCTGAGGCCCTCATTCCAGTAGAAATTGGAGTGGAATCTCTTCGAGTACAAAGTTACGATCCCGATCAGAATGAAGAAAAAAGGAAGTTGGAGTTAGATGGGATTATGGAGTTAAGAGAGAAAGCCTTGGCTAAAGTGGAATTGTATAAAATAAGGGTGACCAATGCTTACAATCGGAGGGTTCGCCCGAGGGCTTTTCAGGTGGGAGATCTAGTGCTGCGAAGAATCAATCCCGCGGGGGAAGTAAAGAAGTTAGCACCCAAGTGGGAAGGCCCCTATAAAATAAAAGGGGTGATTGGAAGAGGAGCCTACAGGCTGGAAGATCATGAAGGTCGGGAACTGGTGAGACCTTGGAACATTCATAATTTAAGAAAGTATTTTGTGTAATCTTTCAGTTATCACTGCTGTTTCCATATGTATTTCTTAATTAAATAAATTTCCTTTTATTAAGCAATGTTCGGTTTACTCGTTGGATCGGGATGTTTGGTCAACGTTTAAACTTAATAACACCATCGTTTACTCGTTGGATCGGGATGTTTGGTCAACGTTTAAACTTAAAAATACCATCGTTTACTCGTTGGATCGGAATGTTTGGTCAACGTTTAAACTTAAAAATACCAAGTTATTGTGCTCGGGGTAGCGAGCTTATGTTATTATAGTCCGTTGTTGGCGGGTTAAATACAGGATCGGGAAGTTTGGTCTGTATTTGAACCTAAAATGGGACTAAGTTATTGTGCTCGGGGTAGCGAGCTTATGTTATTATAGTCCGTTGTTGGCGGGTTAAATACAGGATCGGGAAGTTTGGTCTGTATTTGAACCTAAAATGGGACTAAGTTATTGTGCTCGGGGTAGCGAGCTTATGTTAGTTGGCGGGTTAAATACAGGATCGGGAAGTTTGGTCTGTATTTGGACCTAAAATGGGACTAAGTGGTTATGCTCGGGGTAGCGAGCAATGTTCGGTTTACTCGTTGGATCGGGATGTTTGGTCAACGTTTAAACTTAAAAGTACCATCGTTTACTCGTTGGATCGGGATGTTTGGTCAACGTTTAAACTTAAAAATACCAAGTTATTATGCTCGGGGTAGCGAGCTTATGTTATTATAGTCCGTTGTTGGCGGGTTAAATACATGATCGGGAAGTTTGGTCTGTATTTGAACCTAAAATGGGACTAAGTTATTGTGCTCGGGGTAGCGAGCTTATGTTATTATAGTCCGTTGTTGGCGGGTTAAATACAGGATCGGGAAGTTTGGTCTGTATTTGAACCTAAAATGGGACTAAGTTATTGTGCTCGGGGTAGCGAGCTTATGTTATTATAGTCCATTGTTGGCGGGTTAAATACAGGATCGGGAAGTTTGGTCTGTATTTGGACCTAAAATGGGACTAAGTGGTTATGCTCGGGGTAGCGAGCAATGTTCGGTTTACTCGTTGGATCGGGTTGTTTGGTCAACGTTTAAACTTAAAAGTACCATCGTTTACTCGTTGGATCGGGATGTTTGGTCAACGTTTAAACTTAAAAATACCATCGTTTACTCGTTGGATCGGGATGTTTGGTCAACGTTTAAACTTAAAAATACCATGATATTGTGCTCGGGGTAGCAAGCTTATGTTATTATAGTCCATTGTTGGCGGGTTAAATACAGGATCGGGAAGTTTGGTCTGTATTTGAACCTAAAATGGGACTAAGTTATTGTGCTCGGGGTAGCGAGCTTATGTTATTATAGTCCGTTGTTGGCGGGTTAAATACAGGATCGGGAAGTTTGGTCTGTATTTGAACCTAAAATGGGACTAAGTGGTTATGCTCGGGGTAGCGAGCAATGTTCGGTTTACTCGTTGGATCGGGATGTTTGGTCAACGTTTAAACTTTAAAATACCATCGTTTACTCGTTGGATCGGGATGTTTGGTCAACGTTTAAACTTAAAAATACCATCGTTTACTCGTTGGATCGGGATGTTTGGTCAACGTTTAAACTTAAAAATACCATGATATTGTGCTCGGGGTAGCGAGCTTATGTTATTATAGTCCATTGTTGGCGGGTTAAATACAGGATCGGGAAGTTTGGTCTGTATTTGAACCTAAAATGGGACTAAGTTATTGTGCTCGGGGTAGCGAGCTTATGTTATTACAGTCCATTGTTGGCGGGTTAAATACAGGATCGGGAAGTTTGGTCTGTATTTGAACCTAAAATGGGACTAAGTTATTGTGCTCGGGGTAGCGAGCAATGTTCGGTTTACTCGTTGGATCGGGATGTTTGGTCAACGTTTAAACTTAAGTTGTATCATGTTATTATGCGGGGGATGTTCTCTCTAAAGCCCGACCATATTTATCTGCTCGGGATGTCTTTTCCCCGAGCTCTGTTACTTCGGGATATTTTCTAATCAAGCTTTATTTGCTTAAAATTTTGCTTGGTGGAGAGACTAGTTTGCACAAGAGCGTAAGAAGACAAGGAAAGTCATAATATCATCGTCAAAAGATTACAATTAAAAAAAAAAAAAAAAAATTTAAACAAAAGGTGTATAGCCCTAAGTCTACAGCTGAAGGAACTCATCGGGAACGGTATTCAGGGCCTCATCAACATTTATAAAGTCTGTTGAAGCTCCTTCAGGAGGATAGCCAGCGGCTTTAAATTGACGAACAGACGCTTCAAAGCCATAGTTAAGGAACTTGCAGCGCGTTCGCCCAGAATATCACCATACTCTTCAGACTTCATAAATTCTTCTTTCTTGATGAGCCAGGATTCTTCGATCTGAGCAGCCCGAGATAGTTTCTCCTGGTCAAGCTGTTCAGAAAGGGACTTGCCCTCTTCAGCTCGCAATGATTTCTCTTGTGAAAGTTGCTCTAAGAGGGATTTATTCTCTTCAGTCACGGACCTGAACTGCCCGGATAAAGTGGTGTTAGCCTCCTCAAAGTCGGCTAATTTCTTGTGCGCTTCCTCGAGAGCTGCCACTGTCTTATCCCGAGTAGCAACGGCAGCAGAGTATTGTTCTTCCAGTAGCCTTATGGATTTCTTCATCTCTTCGCCGATACCTTCTAGCTGCTTGAGATGTTTCTGATTCTCCCCATCTGAGGACCTCATAGATTGAAAGCGTGTCATAATCTCGCCGGCCATTAGATTGGTCTGCAAGAGAATAAATAAAGTTAATTTACCGAAGGCAAAAAGTTCATCGGATGGAAATGGATATAAGTTACTTGAGTGAGGGAAGTGGAAAAATCATTTATCAAATTGCTGAAGGCCAATCCTCCGAGGTATTTACGATCGGGAGAATTGGCCCAATTGCAAATAATGGAGTGAGAAATTTTGGGGTCCGGTTTTCTCAGAATGGGGACGTTGGGGGGATAAACCCAATCGGGTATATGATATCGGGAGGTTGGCCGAGAAGATCTAGAACCACCAGGAGCAGGTTGAGAAACAGCTCGAGTTTGAAGAGGTGGACTAGCTCGATGGGTCAGGGAGATGCGAGGAGAAGGAGTTTTCTTGGCAGGAGGAAGTTTAGAGGAAGAACCTTGGCCCTCGGGGGCCGCCCTCTTCAGTGATCGAGGAATCAAGGCTTCCGTCTCCGGTACTTCAATCACCTCTTCGGGGGGAGCATGTGTAACAGATGGGGGAGGATTTGTTACAGTGGTCGGTTTGGTAGCCTTCTCTGGTGCTGGCAATTTTCTTCAGGCTAGCAGCAATCTTGGCTTTCAACATCTTGTTTTCTGCAAGAAGGAAACATCATAGCAATTATTCAAGCATGTTCACACAAAATAAGCAAACAAAGCAAGATGCTCGGTAAATACTCACCGAGGGGCATTTTTAGGGAAACACCCTTAGGACTAAGCTGGAACAAGTACAGCAGTCCGTCATCAATCAGCTCCCCAAGGTTAAAACACTGATCGCCAAGCTTACGACGAACTGACAGATATGTTTCTCCCTCAAGTAGCCCCTTGATTGACTTGCCCTTCGGTAAGTTTTTTTTCCACTCCATGGGACAATCCCAGGGTTGGAGTGGGCGAGCAAAGAAGAAAAATCTCTTCCAATTTTTTATGGAGGATGGGTAATTTTTCAGAAACCCATCCCTGTTCGAGAAGAAAAGTAAAAAAGCCCGATCTCCTTTCGATTTAATTGAAAGAAACAGTGGAAGAGTTCGGGAGTCGGAGAAAAAGCCAAAAAAGGATAAGACTATGTAAAAACCCGCCAACAATCGATAACTGTTGGGGAATAATTGACTTAGAGAGATGGCAAAATAGGAAGCAACATCTACAAAAAAAAGGAGGGATAGGAAAACGAAGTCCCCCTCGGAGTTGGTCTATGTAGAAGGGAAAGTAACCCTCGGGAGGCAGGTGGGGGCGAGATCCGGGAGGGGGAACTATAATAGATGTCCCCTTTTGAAATCCCCCATTTAGTTTGGATACTGGATAGGTGCCGTTGTGATTTAATCCCGGATTCAAATATCTCAAACCAGGGAACACGGGCCTTTATCAGATCCTGTTCTGTCGCAGCCTGAAGCTCTTCTCTGCGAGCATCAGGGGCTGACGACGAGCTGGAAGTTTCTTCACTATCAGATGAAGAAGAGTGACGAGGAGAGGGACTTAGGATACCCCCCTCCTCGAACATATCTATAGTTTTCGAATAATCGTCAGAAGAAGACATACTCGATGAATGGAAAGGAAATAAGTAGGAAGGAAAAGTTGGTCAGACGTCTAATGCTAGCTCGGAAGCGAATTGCATAAAAGTAAGTTAAATCAACGAAATGAGTGAGTATTTATAGTGGGGGGCCACTTGAACAGTCGTTAAATCGACATCGTTCAAAATAAATCCCATGAACGGTTATAGATGTACCTCGGGAAACGAAACGTCGCCAGAGTTTTGAAATGTTTAGGCGGGAAAATTAGGCGGTTAAAATACCCCGAGCATGTCAGGATTTTACCCGAAGACAATAAACCAAGATTTCGCTACTCTCATCTTGCTTTACTTTGGGGGGGTGAGGTGATGTCATATGACATATTGATTTTCTCGGGTAAAATCCATTTATGAAGATACGAACCCTAAAAACGCCGAGTAGAAGTTAGACCGAAGAGATGTTTACCGAACACAGGATACTGACCAGCATATTATCGAGCATCCTTTACCCTCTTCGGGATTTTGGTCAAAGCGTAGCAGAAGACCCGGTCATAATTAAAACTAATTAACCGGCTGAGATTGAACGTGCATTAATGGGGCGGATTTCTCGGACACGCTTGACTCCCATTAAGCCACGATCAAAGGACATCATGTTGCTGGTTTTCCGCGAGTTAGTTACTGAGGGCAGTCCTATAAATACCCTTAGATAACCTCAAAAAAGAGGTTAGATTTTCTTTAGGCAAAAAGACTCCGAAGAGAGCAAACTCACATCTGTCCGGTCCTTTTTGTTATTTCTCAAAAAGATTTGTGTAAATCATTGAGCGATTATTTTGTGAGTCTAGGAAATCTTGTAAATCATCAATATTTATAGTGAAGTTTTATACTGGACTAGGTCCCGTGGTTTTTCTCTCAATTTGAGGGTTTTCCACGTAAAAAATCTTGGTGTGTTTATCGTTATTTTGCATTACCACGTTATTTTACCTTATAGCCAAAATCTCGAATTACATCAATCCAACTGTTTTCCCTTGCATATTTTGTCTATCTTAACTGGATTTTTATACTACTGTGGTAGTCTTTTCCAAATGGAATTGTAGTAGTTCTTTCCTTACGGGATTATGGAACCTGGTTCTTTTTGATACCACTTAAATGTCACGCCCCAAGACTAGGGTCGATAACATTGATGTTGATTTCAAATTTGAATTCGAAACAACAAGCCTCATAATATTGAATTTAACTAAAACCAGTATTGTATTCCATAAAATAAATATTTCTTGCAAGTTGGAATTTAAAACTCACAAAACTAGGCAGAGACATCGAATAGCGAAGAGAGGTGGCTCGACAGGGAAGGGATGTGAAATTGTAAAGGATGACTTTGTTTTTGGCAAAACGAGGGCGCCAAAGGAGCCTCTATTATCATCATTCCTTGCCTTAGATATTATGGTAATTATTTAGGAATTGAGCCTTAAAATGAGCTCTTTTCCGGGTCAGTGAACCAAGGTGGGAAAGACTAGTCTAAAGACTGTTATCCAATTAAAATACATCAGCAGGAGCTTACTAATCAATGCCAGCGGAATCTTGAGTAACAACATCTAAATCACCATCTCCAAAACTGATTCTGATATTCTTCTCGATTTCTGATTCACATTTATTTAGGAGTGGGGTAAGGGGTGAGCGTTTTGAGAAACACTCAGCAAGTGTGGCCAATCGAATGTGACAAAACCATATATAATCATAATAATTTTGAAATATATATCAAAATCGGAATAGAATATGATACAAATACCGAAACAAAACTTAATATAATTGCCCTTATCAGAATCAGAACAGAACATATCATGTCAGAAGCATTTTTTGTATAAGTTAATCACAATAAATTCTCTAATTTCCTCACTGTACTGATATCAGTTCTCTAGATTAAACCCTCATAGAGATAATGTCATAACATCGGATTACCCACGAATAAAAGGTTTGGTCTCCAGAATAACGGTTAACCACTGTATAGGGTCAGAACGTCTTTTATAATCCCACAACCTCAGGGTTAGAAAAAGAATTCGGAATTTCCAATTGGATTTCAAAATTAAAAATGCTTCGAAATTATAATTTTCATCAGAATTTCATAATTTCAAAATAATTCACGTAATCGATTGTAGTTTAAAAACATACTATTTTTCAAAAAACGAACTGAATTTCAAAACAAAAACCCACTTACATGGATTAGAGATATTTCTAAGCGTGATTGGTTGGATTTAGTGTATGAAAAATGGGGGAAAACGACATTAAGGTCATGCCCATGAATCATCACTTGCCAAAGCTTGATGACTGCGAGCTCCAATGGCTCCTGGCATCCATGCTCTGTAAAATAGTAAATTAAAGTTAAGCACCATTAAATGGAGGGGTTATATTTGTACAGGTTTGCGAGTTTTCAAGTACAATTACCTGGTCTGGATCAAAATGATATATTCCCAGGTTTGGATTATTCATCCTGGACCCCTGCTGCTGCTGCAGGTTCTGATTGAATCCATTCATCTCAAGAAAATTATACAAGTCGTCAGATGCGGCATTATCTGCATCAGGCTGCAAAGATCCAAGCTGAAGCTGCTGATGATTGGTAGGGACAACATAATACTGATAATTATCATTCGATGCTGGTGCAATTTCCATGTCTGCATTCTGTCCAATCTGGTGATTCTCTTGGACTTGAACAGGATAGTCGTCTCTTCCCAATCTAGGCATTGTTCCGAACTTCCTTGGATTAGTTAGGAACCTATCTTCACGTTGACTACTCCGGGAAGTCTTCCCCTCTTCAACTCGCCAATTATCATTACGACATTTCTTAAAAAAGATGAAGAAACATATAAATTGATTTAGTATAAACTGTGCTATTATATGTAGAGGATCCAGCAAGACGATCGAGGGGGTAGGGTCTCTTGAAGAAACTATATATAATTGTATATGGAAAATTCAAAGGCATAGGAAATGTGACTTACTTGGAGATGGCTGGCTACTTGCAATCTTGTTAGACCATCCACACTCATTAGGTTTAGTATCTCTTTTGGGAAGCACCCTACAATATATAGTCATAGATATTACATCAGTATTACATAATGAATAAAAGTATGTCAGAAAAGAATATTACCAGAGGCTAGTCGAACTAGGTTGACGATTTAGAAGGTTGTGTAAAAAAAAATTCGTTTGAAAATTGCATGGGGCTGGAGTCCACCCTAGCCTATAGGGTGGCTCCGCCCCTTAATTCCAAACAATATACATAACTGTAGCTAAAACATACTTCCATCGCCAAGTTGTCGAACAGCATCCATGAACTTTGCATGAAGTTCCTGAGTCCAGTCAGTGCACTCCCTTCGTGCATTGAGTTTTTTCCTGGATTCGACATCATCGTTAGCTGCCGCCACTTGGTTTTCTGTTTGAGAATGACTAGTTATTCCTTCTTGATACCTCTCCCATTGTTTCAGGAAACGCGCTTTCTCCCTCAAAACATGCTGCCACAGGGAACTGAGTACCTCCAGTGTCGCTGGCTTCTTGACAAAAAGTAGTGCCCCGCTTTCCAGAGCTCTCATCGCAACCAGTGCATCATCAATATACGACATTGCTTTATGTAATATAAAATCAATATATTCAGTCTGAGAGTTGTAAAATAAAAAACATATATGATTGACGTTTATACATTTAAGTTACCAATGATTGGTAAACCCATGTTGACAGCAAGTTGAAGAAGCTTGAATCCATTAAGATCAGGAGAATTGATGTTGGCCATCACAACGTCATATTTCACCTTTCCGCTTGACAGGATTGATATAGCAGTGGAAGCAAGTTCAACAAATGTCACTGAAAAATAATAATCACCGAGTGCCTGTTAATAATTTATATCCTCGTATCATATATAAAAAAACTCACGCATGATTTCCTTATTTATAAATAAAAATGGCCGACGGACTTGTGGCCTACCTGACACCAACTTACCTCGATGTTTCTGGTTCGAGCCTCATCCCCCTCCCAACTTCCCATGTAATTGTAATAGTTGCTCAAATAAATAAATAAACATGTTTTTGTATGTGTACACATATATACTTGTGTGTATTAATTATATATTGAGGTATAGACAGATAATAAGAGATTCTTGAAATTGTTCATAAAATTAACTATAAACAAGAATAAAAACTAAATTATATACATGGTAAGCAAGTAATTAATCTCATGATGTTCGACTTAAAAAGGCTAATAACGTATGATTAATCGACAAAAATATTATTAAAATACAATGGTAAATTAAACGAACGTTATATTTATTCATATTAACCCGCGAAATTTATATTTAAACTTGTCGCAAACACAGATCTCATTTATAATCGAATTTAGGGAAGATCTAACAAAACAAATCATGAAGAAAAGGTTAGAGGACAAATGAAAACCACCCAAAAAAAAAAAAACACACATAAAGAAAGAAACCGAAAAAAAAAAGACAAAAGCAAGATAAGGATAAAGAGGTAACACCAAATGCTAACAGATAAGTGACCAAATCAAAATGAATCTGACCCATTCTAGACAATGTTTACTACATTTGAAAGACCAAAGTTAGCTAAGAACATAAAATAACTGTACCTCTGTATTGGCACAGCTCTAGCAAATTGGCTGTGTTATGCGGACCATCATGATCCACAAGCAAAACATGAATCCCATATGTCATTGAAGCCGTTTCAGCGCTTGTGCCCTCAATCCAAAACCCATTTAAGCCCCACATCATGATCTAAAGATTCAAAAAAAAAAAAAAAAAAACCCTTTTATTATTAGTTTGAAATGTATAATCCAAGTGAAAAACAACAAATTGAAACATTAAAATAAACTAACCAAGAATCAAGATAGTGAAAACTAAACAGATAAGGGGTGCAGTCTTTTGTAAAAGAAAAATGAGAGTGAAAATAAATCAGAGATGCATGTATTTATACATGTTTTCCGAGGGCACACGCTTGTAATATTTAGGATGTATATTTTTTTGACATTATTTTTCAACACTTTTTTTAACGTGGATAATAATATTTACAATTATAAGCTTGTTTTTTCAAGGCTTAAAATTGCAACGGTCACTTGTCTTCTTGACTATATATTTTCAATCCTTGGTTTCAAAGAACATGGGAAGAAAGTAAATTATTTTCTTATATTGTTGGATTATATGAGGTATTTGTGACATCACTTATTTAATACACCCAAAACTCTCTCACGGATTTTCTTCTATGATCGGGTGTGCACCATCACACATATATGTGTATATATATGTATGTATATTTATGTATATGTGTTGCTATTGGTGCACATCTAGTGCATAGTGTATATATATATATATATATATATATATATATATATATATATATATATATATTATTTTGTGTAATTGTCATAACTTACTTACCTCAACGCATCACCCAAATCACAATAATATTAAAACTTTCCATGTATTGTACATTTTATTCAAACTCAATTTAATGATTTTTCATCTCTTACCAAATTAAATGTTTAATGAGTGGAAATTACACATCAGTACTTAGTATTACTTTTAAAATATTTTCCTTATAATATATCATGACTATTGGTTTATTATATAGTGATTACTTATTTTAATTAATTGATATTCGAGTATTTGATTATTATTAAACAAAATAATTGTGGTAAATATGTAACGGGAATTTTTTTTTAAAACATTACTATTAATAATTAATCAATTTATAAGACCTTACAATGTTATGTGAATATGAACCGATATTTGAAGGAGTGAAGGGAAAATTGTTATTGTGTTTGTCATTGAATTCATTAAATGAAGCAAATTTAATTGTGAGCTGCTGTGTGCTTTTTACAATAAGAAGGATGCAAATTTATCGCACTTATTATTGAATTGTAAGTTCTCCAAAGCTATTTGGGACAATTGCTATCATTGGCTATCCATTTCCATTACAGGATTGAACAATGTGGAGGATCATCTTGTCAATCATCTTAATTCCATGCCTTCGTCACATCTTTCCCATGTTTGGTTAGCTATTTGGCAATGTATTTCTTGGTATATTTGGAATTCTATGAACAATATAATTTTTCATCATTGTATTATTGATGTGGAAAGAGTCATTGGGATATCAAAGTTAGGTTGTGGATTTGGTTGAAGGAGTTAAGGTCTGTGTTAGTTAGTTATTCGGTTCATGACTGGTTTCTTCAACCTCATACTTGTCTTGGGTCGTGAATTTTTTCTTTTTGTATTGGGTTTGAGTACCCCTTGTACTCTTTTTTTTTTTAATAAATTGTTGTCTTACCAAAAAAAAAAAAATTATTCGTGATCCATTTGTGAGCAACATTTAACACACACAGAGATAGGATAGTTGTACATATTTTCCAATCCAACAGAAACATTTAGGAATTATCTGTTTTTAATGACCAATTCTTGTGAGATAAGAAATGACCGTATCTCTCATGGGGTTGCGAAAATACCAATCCAATTGATGGATCTATCTCATGGGGGCAGCCAAGACCAAATCCTCTCGTCTAGTCATCCAATGCTTCTGTCGACATCTAAATTTCTGGGTCCTGAAGAGCATATACAACAAGACATATAAATACAATCCAACACGAAGTCATCATGTTCGACCACACGTATACACCAACAATAACAAAAGGAACAAGATTAGAGGCATACTTTAAATATCCACTAAAAAGATCCAAGATGTTGTAAATTTAATAAAATTTAGAGTTCAGAGAATATTCAGAACTATTTTATTCATAACTGATAACCTCTATTTATAGGGTAAAATTGTATAATACAAATTTGTAGATATATTAGATTGATTATATTTAGCAGATGATTATTTACACAACTACTAATGCGTTAAAACCTCTATTTGGCAAGATGGTTACTTGGGAAATTCATGGAGACTTAAGTGCTTGCCTTATTAAAATCTTGACAGTAAAACCGAGTGAAAAAACCTGAACGGAGGAAAAAATAGTATAGCGAAGATACTACCACTTGGATGTCCTTTTGACGATGGATGCATGTCGTTAAAACCTTACTAGGAAAAACCCAATGGGACAAGAAATCCAATGACGGAAAAAGCCATAGACAAGGAAAAAAATAGAACAACTTGGACTACTCCCATGTTACAAACATAATTTGAAACCATTAAGTTCTGATCTTGTATAATGATTTCTCAAAAGTTGATGTAGATAATGACTTTATGAAAATATCAATCATATTATTTTCAATTGTTCCTGATTATTTTGTGTAAATGTATAGTAAATTTGAGATTGCAAAGGAAACTATACGTGAGTAGAACTGTCAAAATGGGCCAGGAACCCAACCTGCCAAACAGGCGGGCCTATACGGACTGGCCCAAACGGGCCGTGGGTTTTGGCGGGCCAACCCGCGGGTTGGCGGGTTGGCCCCATTTTTTTTAAAAAAAAAAAATTTGTTATTTTGTTTTTTATGCTCAATTCATAGATAAAAACTCAATATCACGTTGAAGCATTCGATCTACTATATGTTTTTCACTTGGTCTTGCTTGAAAGTTGCAATAAGTATTTCAAAATTGAGTAAAATACTGATTCACCAATCAAGTTTTTTTAGTAGCAGTGTTGATATAGATAAAACCTGAAACAAGTTTCAGTATTCTTCTAGCATCAGTTTTAGGTTCGGCAAGTTTAGTTGGAAATATTTTTTTGAAGTTTCTTAAAAAAAAAAAATTAATTTTTTTTAACAAAAAATAATAAAAATTAAAAAATATATATTCCGCGGCCCGCTTCGGGTCGGGTTGGGTTGGGGTTTTCCCAACCCGCCTGGAGGCGAGCCCAAACGGGTTGGGCCCGTTTGGGCCGTGGGTTGGGCGGGCCAGCCCGACCCAGTCGGGCTGGCCCGTTCTGACAGCTCTATACATGAGCTTCATAACACATCTTCGGGTTGGAGAAGAGATATAGTAATAATAATGTATCAATTATGCTTAGATATGGTATTTTCGGACCAAAGATCTTTTCTTCATCTTCAAGTTGTTGAAAAAGTTTTTTAAGTAGCAAATGATCGAACAACTATTAATGGATGTGTCATATCCATATAAAAGAATTTTAGTACCTTCTCTGCGTACTATGGCTGATTGACATAAATTTCTTCTGGGAAATCCAATTCATAACTCAACGCGGAATTTTTTATTTTTCAAGTTTTTCATTTCAAGTACTTGACAGTTTTTGCAAACTCTTCGGGATACTACGTCGATTGTACCACATGTTTGGATTATCTTTGTTGGGTTTTGGCCCATTACCTATTAAATCCATTGGGCTTTCTTTCCCATTATTTTTTGGCCCTTCTCCCTTACCCATTACCGAACCCCCCTTTCCCTTCCAGCCCTCACCCTTCGGTGCCCTATTCTCCAGAAGCTTCCCACCGTGTGTCCCTTCGGCTGGTCCAACTTTGGGACTTGCTCCCTCCCCTTCATCTCCCCTTCGGTGCCTTTATGTTGGCCTTGGTTCATGATGAGGCCAACACCTCTAAAACCCGAAACCAGAGTGTGGTTTTCGTCCCCCCTTTTCGTTACTGTGTGTGCGGTGGGTGGCCATGAGTGTTGGTGCTGTGTGTGCTCCTTGGTGCTGTGTGCGCTGGTTGTGCTGAGTGTTGGTGTTGTGTGTGCTCCTTGGTGCTGTGTGCGCTGGCTTGTGCTGAGTGTTGGTGCTGTGTGCGCCTAGTGCATGAGTGGTGCTGTGTGTGCGCTGTGGTACTGGTGTGGCCGTGAGCCTTAGTGCTGTGTGCACTGTGTGGCCGTGAGCTTGAGTGTGTGCACTGTGTGCGTGCCTGTGTGTGTGTGCCGTGAGGTCTCGGGCAGTGTGGTTAGTTGTCCGGTGGAGCTGTGTGTTCGGGCTGTGTGCTTGGGCAGTGGGTTCGGGCAGGGTCTTCGGGTAGTGTCTTCGGGCAGTGTGTGTGTCTCCCCTTTTGGATACGATACCTTGGTTCCCCGGTGACGACGTTGGAAGGAAACCCAGCTCGACCTGAGCTCTAATTCCCTACTCTTGTTTAGTATTTCAGTTTATAGTTTTATTAGTTGAAATTGTATACTGTGATTGCTTTTGTTTCTTGATTGCAGGTTATCAATCGAGATTGGTAGAAAGCGGAACGTAATCCTAACAGTGGTATCAGAGCGTTCCGTGCCTGGTGGAGTGCTCGGTGGACTTCGGGCAGCAGCAAGAGTGCTCGGGCAGACCTCGGGCAGCGGCTGGAGAGCTCGGCTGGTCTCGGACAGTGCTTGTTTGGCTTCGGGCAGCAGCAGGAGGTTTCGGGCAGGAGCAGTAGGCTTCGGGCAGACCTCGGCCAGCGACTGGTGTGCTCGGTGGTCTCGGGCAGTGCCTTGGTAGGGCTTCGGGCAGAGGCAGGAGGCTTCGGGCAGCGACTGGAATCTCGGGCAGATCTCGGGCAGGCGCTTCGGTGATTCGTGCAGTGTGGTTTCGTCACCCCAGAGCTTTGTCTCTGGGTAGTAAGTGATTATTTAACCCTTAATCATTTTACTATCGTGTTTCTAGGTGTAATTGTGTCCCTTACCCGTAGGAAAATCTCTATCGGAACCCCCATGCTCGTACACCGTTGAGTGTATTGTGATCTTGTGGGTGATAGCGATTTTTTCCTTCCCTTAGCTTGGTAAATCCTTTCAGTGTGTTTTGTGTGCCTTGTGGTCCTTGCTTCTGCTGTTTGGTTGTTGAAATTGTGTGTGCCTCTTTGCTTAATTGTGATGGCTTCAATTTCTGGATATAACCTTGAACCTTTTAATGGAAAATCTGATTTTTCTATTTGGCAACAAAAAATGAAAGGAATTTTAATACAACAAAAGGTATTTAAAGCTATTGATGGTAATTGGGCTGAGAACATTACTACTGCTAAGAAACTGGAAGATGACGAATATGCTTATTCTTCAATTATCTTGAACTTGTCTGACTCTGTGCTCAGGAAGTGTGGTAAACTATCATCTGCTAGAGAACTTTGGGAAAAATTAGAAGGAATGTTTACTGAGAAATCTTTGCCTAGTAAACTTTTCTTGTTAGAAAATTTTTTCAGATTCAAGCTAGACTTGAACAAAGACGTAGATGAGAATTTGGATGTGTTTACTAAATTAATTCAAGATATTAAATTGACAGGAGATAAGAACATTGACGACTATTCACCTATTGTTCTTTTAAATGCTATTCCTGAGAATTATAGTGATGTAAAATCCGCCATTAAGTACGGTAGGGATTCTGTTACATTGGATACTGTAATTAACGGCCTTAAAAGCAAGGAATTAGATTTAAAAGTGAACAACGGCGGTAAGCAAGACTCAGGTGAAGTTATGCATGTTAGAGGTAGATCTCAACATAGGTATAACAAGGGGAAAAGGTCTAAGTCTAGGCCTAAGAATAGGAGGTGCTTTAATTGTGGTGATCCTGATCATTTTATTAAAGACTGTCCTGAAAAGAAAAACAAGAATCAAAATAATAATAACCAATCTAATGAACAAGTGAATCATGCTTCTTTATCTGGTGAAGACTCTGGTGATGTCTTTATGGTGATTGACTTATGTGATTCTGTGAATTATGTGCATTCATCTACTGTGTGTGAAAATGAATGGCTAATTGATTCTGGTTGCTCTTATCACATGTCACCTCTTAGAAATTTGTTTTCTAATTATAAAGAAGTTGATAATGGTTCTGTTTCTATTGCTAATGAGAAACTTTGTAAAGTTGCTGGCATTGGTGATGTTTATTTAAAATTTGATTCTGGTTATTCTATGACTCTAAAATATGTAAGACATGTTCCTGCTTTGTGCAATAATTTGTTGTCTTGTTCTGGATTAGAATCATATGGTCTTTTGAGGGTAGATGGGGAAATGGAGTTATGAAAATCATAAAGGGTTCTTTGGTTGTTTTCAAAGGTAAAAAGAAAAGACATCTTTATGTTTGCAAAACTGAATCTATATATGATAATGTGAATTCTGCGACTGATGACTTGACTGATCTGTGCCATAGGAGATTAGGTCATATAAGTTCTAAAGGTCTAGAGAATTTGCATGAAAAAGGTTGCGTTGGTAAAGACGTGTTGTCTTGCATGCCTTTCTGTGATTCGTGTGTTTTTGGCAAACAAAAAAGAGTGAAATTCCCGGATTTCCCTTCCCCTAATGTGACTATGAGTTCTGTGCATGTTGATGAGTCTGTGTCCAGTGATACTCCTTGCAAGGTGGAGCATTTAACTGGTGTACGTCATGTTAATGAACCTGAAATTCATGGAATGCCTGTAAATCATGGTAGTGTTGTTGAACATGAACATGTTGTGCATGATGAATTGGTTGCGAATGAACATGAAGATTTGCATGATATAGCTTGTGCTATTAGTTGCTTAATGTATTTGATGGTAAATACTTGGCATGATATAGCTTGTGCTATTAGTTGCTTAATGTATTTGCTGGTTAGTACTTGGCATGGTATAGCTTATGCTATTAGTTGCTTTAGTAGGTATATGACTAATCCTAGCTTTGTGCTTTGGAATGTTGTTCATTGGTTGTTATCTGTAGGTGATAATCTAAGTGATTATGTGTTTAATCCTGCTGATATGTGTACTAAGTGTTTGTCCCTTAGTAAATTTCAATCATGTTTAAATTTTTTTAAAATTTGATACTGATGATTGATGCATGTTTAGTCCCTTGGTTAGTGTTTTATAACCTGCTGTGTGCTCGTTATAAAACTGTTACCCTTTACTTTCCCACTTTAACTTGTTGTGTGCTTGTTATTGTTTTTTCCTTGTCTGTGCTGTGTGCTATGACAAGAACTTGGTCCACACAATACTGTGTGTGTTGTGGGGACCCTTTGGGCGATGATGAGTCATCTATTAGGTTTTTCCTTACGTCGAGGTGGAGCCGGTATTATGCCAAGGTGGAGATTTGTTGGGTTTTGGCCCATTACCTATTAAATTCATTGGGCTTTCTTTCCCATTATTCTTTGGCCCTTCTCCCTTACCCATTACCGAACCCCCCTTTCCCTTCCAGCCCTCACCATTCGGTGCCCTATTCTCCAGAAGCTTCCCACCGTGTGTCCCTTCGGCTGGTCCAACTTTGGGACTTGCTCCCTCCCCTTCATCTCCCCTTCGGTGCCTTTATGTTGGCCTTGGTTCATGATGAGGCCAACACCTCTAAAACCCGAAACCAGAGTGTGGTTTTCGTCCCCCCTTTTCGTTACTGTGTGTGCGGTGGGTGGCCATGAGTGTTGGTGCTGTGTGTGCTCCTTGGTGCTGTGTGCGCTGGTTGTGCTGAGTGTTGGTGCTGTGTGTCCTCCTTGGTGCTGTGTGCGCTGGCTTGTGCTGAGTGTTGGTGCTGTGTGCGCCTAGTGCATGAGTGGTGCTGTGTGTGCGCTGTGGTACTGGTGTGGCCGTGAGCCTTAGTGCTGTGTGCATTGTGTGGCCGTGAGCTTGAGTGTGTGCACTGTGTGCGTGCCTGTGTGTGTGTGCCGTGAGGTCTCGGGCAGTGTGGTTAGTTGTCCGGTGGAGCTGTGTGTTCGGGCTGTGTGCTTGGGCAGTGGGTTCGGGCAGGGTCTTCGGGTAGTGTCTTCGGGCAGTGTGTGTGTCTCCCCTTTTGGATACGATACCTTGGTTCCCCGGTGACGACATTGGATGGAAACCCAGCTCGACCTGAGCCCTAATTCCCTACTCTTGTTTAGTATTTCAGTTTATAGTTTTATTAGTTGAAATTGTATACTGTGATTGCTTTTGTTTCTTGATTGCAGGTTATCAATCGGGATCGAAAGCGGAACGTAATCCTAACAATCTTAATCCATATCATCACTTAGGTAGCTTTATTACAATCTAATTCAGTTTGGCACTTTAAATCCATATTGTAAGGATCGCTGATGGGGGTTTGAGAGTCTGCTGCTCCGAAACTACGAGTTAGAATTGTCCAGGTGATTGATCATTTCACCTTATCGATTCCAGCTAAATGAGTTGTTATAGCTTTGGTTCTTATAGTGATTGCACCGAGAGATTATGTCAATTTTGATTTAAAAAATCAAGCGAAACGCACTCGAACAAACCTGGTCAGAAATTGATTCAGCAAAGTAATAAAATCAGAGTAAAAACAACAAAACAAACATAGAAAGTGTGATGCCCTGAGATTTGATCAACGTTAATTAAGTATAACTTGTACATTAAATTGTTAATTAATTAGAATTTAATTAATGTTGACATTGTAAATGCAGTTGACAATTGGATCAAAACATGGTAATTATACAAATATATTTTAACAGTTAAATAAACTCCGATAATATTTTAAAAATAATCTATTACATATTTAAAATGGAGAATTAAATTTTCGTGATATAATTTTTGATATAAACTCAGATCGTCTGTACACTTAATATATCAATACACTCGTGATACTCAGAATTACGTAATTGGTTGGATATTGATATTAACACTACGCCGCCATGGTTGGCCCACCCACCATTGTCTTCCCCACTCATGGGCGCGTCATTTCATACCAAGCAATCGTTGTTTACCGTCGTGAAATCCTCGAATTTTGCCCAAAAAACAGCAAGGTCACGCGCCACTAGGGTGCGTCTGTTTTTCGATTCAACCACAAATCGATCAAAGCTCATACATAATCTCTTCCATGTTGGGTATTTGTATAATATCAAAAATAGATCGATAAATTGAAACTAAACTTTATATCAAAATGCAATATTTACCAATATAATAAGAGCACATCACTTTCAATAGTGTTATGAGTCTTATTTCCATAAAGTTATGAACAGTGCTCTTTTGCCTTTCTTTTTTTGTTTTTAATCCTGGCTTTCTCGTTGGCTTTCTCGAGGTGAGTATAATTTTTCTTTGCTTTTCCCTGTTTCGAATTACTTTTTTTTCCGCTTGACTTCGTTTTGCTTTGCCTAATTTCCCCCTCCATCGATCCCACGTTGGACGAGGGTCTGGTTCGAAATGCTCAAAGCAGACAAGGATGCCGCCCAATCCAAGGACGACACTGTCCTTTAGATATAATCGCGAAGAGAAAGCATGCGGTTCGGTAAACAATTTTTTTCCAAACTTGCTTTTTTGGGCTTCTTCTTTTATCGTTGTTTTCTTGCCTTCAGTTTGCCCACCATGTTGGTTTTGCTGAAGTCGGTTGTTGCCATTTTTAGATCGCACTTGTTCTTGCATCGCGCGGTGAGGGGACGTATTTCGTGGAACGTACTATGGCATTTAATGTATCGGTTGTTCTTCTATGGCTCCGGGTGTTTCTCGTCATTCTCGTCGTCTGAGAGAGTGAAGTTCGCGACGTTCATAGGTGAGATCTGTTCACGTGCCCTAATTTTTTAAGGGTTCGTGGGTTGGGGGTAGGTCATTTGTTCAGATTTCCTTCATTATCTATAGTATGCGTGAGGGATAACATGGCCAAGGGATTAATTCGATGGTTCTTTTTTTTTTTTTTGTATTTAGTGATAGCATATGCATGGTCAGTGGTGGAAATCAGATGGTCATTTGAAAGGTCAAGGTCCTTTTTTGCTTTGCTTCTCTCAGATTTATTTGGTTCTTATATTTTAAATTGTATTGTGATGATTCTTTTGTTTGGTGGTTGGCTGGCTTCACGATTTTTAGAACCATTTCCTTGTTGAAGTACTAAAAAAAATACATAATATGTCCAGAATCGAGTCTTACAGTAACATGGAGTGTGATCTTGGTTTGTCTTTATCGTTTTTTCGAGGATTGGTTGCCTTTTCCTTTCGAATTCGTGGTTACGTGCACTCATTTTTCAAGGATTGGATGTCTTTTCTTTCGGATGAACTTTGATCATGATTGTCATTACATGTTACAACATCGTATTCAAAATACTAATGAAAGATTTGTTGTATACAGACACAAAAAATGTTGTCGATTCATTCAAGGGTACTTCATTAAGAAATGTTCATTTCTTACTATAATTTTACTCACTAAGCAGGTCAAAAAAAGTTTATCTCCTTTGCGTTTGTGTTGCATATTCTTACATTGTGAATGTTTTTTGTTATATTTAGTAAATTATTATTTTTAAATGCAGGCTGTAAATGTGTAAACTGAACTCTGATTCGTTGTAGTTGCATATGGTGAGGGAATTAGAGGGGAAGCTTGCGTCTGTTGAAGAGGTTTGTTATATTTTATGCTTGCTCGAGTTTTCTTGCTCTTCTTTTCGTTTAAATTGACTGCTAACAACTTTGCTTGTTGAATTCACATTTTGTCTTTTATCTTATTCCTATAGTAGCTACTGTCAGCTAAGGAGACAGCTGCGTTAGTAGAGCAACATTTTACTGCTGAAATTTCAACTGTAAGTTTAATAATGGGCAGGTGCTTCCAGATTATCTCTTTCTTTTTTAGCTTTACCGTGGGCTTTCCATCGAAATAATTTCTTCAGTGTTGAGTGAAATCATAAAATTACAGTTAGATTGGATTATTATAGTTTCTGATACGAAATGTACATATTTGAATATATCAATTTTCAGTGTGTCAAATACGAATTGAAAAATATATCATTGGCTGAATCGAATTGAATGACGAAAATGACACCTTGAATAAGTCATCTATTTTCTTCGTTTTATCCAGGGATATCTTCAAAAGAGTATTGTTTAAAACACAGAAGGGGTAAATATGAAACTCTGTGAGTTCTATACATTAACACAAAAGATGTGAGGTTTGCTGATTAACAATTAGCAGATAATGCTTTCATTGAGTCGCAATCTCTTTCATTGTAGCGTAACATTACTATTCAATTTTTTATTTTTTTGCAGAGTAACAATAGGCACTTGCAATGTTGCTGGTAATGAATTCCTTTTTTAACCTAGCTATTATTTTATGACCATAAGTCCATAACTGCAGTTGGTTCCATAGAAAGCTCATATCAACTTGGTTTCAAATTATTTGGTCCAAGTTATTCCCATCCCTAAAAAACAGTCTTGAGCATTTAAATGTTTAGGTTATGTCACTAGAAAGTGCATACTTGGGAACAGTTATTTCTACAGACCATTGGTAGGTGGTATTGCTGTTCTTCCCGACTTATCTAAAAAACAGACGACATTTGTTGGTAAATTTAATATTGACAAAGTTAGACATCAAATACAGAGGGATATGGTTTTAGTTTGAACAAATTATTAATGCATTCTTGCCTTGCCCCTTGCATTGTAAATTATACATGTTCTGGTGCTCCATTTTTGCATTATGTTAAATACAACCGAATGCTACATTGGCACGGACATGGTTGTTAAAAGGCCTCGCCTGGCTCGCCTAGGCGAGAAGCCAGGCCAGGCCAGAGTGTGGCGTCTTTGGTGCGTATGAGGCCCACACATACATCAGGCCACGCTTATTCAGCGCCTAGGTGCCCGGGGTTTAAGCCTTGTGCGGTGGCTTGAGGCTTGATGGAAAGGAAGAGTGTTGATAGGATTGGGCTCAATTACTTAAAAAATATTAAGCTCAAATCCTATTTTCAGTAAGCCCAAAGTCAATTTTTAATAAGCTTAAACCCCATATTTATATATTTGGGTATTAACACATCATATTCATTATTAATTATATCAAATGTAAAAATTATAATTAAATTTTTAATTTATAATAAGATATTAATAAATGATAAGAATTAATGTAAAACAAAATATATTTTGAGAATAGAGAAAGAATATTTTAAGAATAAATTCAACCATAATTCAATCAAGCAGATTTAATTTATTGCTTCTTATTTTTTTTTTAATAATTCTGATTTAGTATTGAATGAGATTCATTTTTATCAAATCTCTCTTGTGTAATAAATTTTTATATTACAAATGAATAAATATTACAACATGAGCGCAGCTTCTTAGCTATATAGTTTGGTCATTTTGAAAAAACACATTCATATCTAAATATTTAAAATTTATTTTTTCTCGACACCTGACGTCTATTAGGCCACGCATAGGCCGACGCCTAGCGTTTTGAGCCAGCCATGGTTCATCACTATTTGGCGCCTACCGCCTTTAATAACTATGTGCACGATATGATAAAGGTCGTAAAAGTGAGACTCTCATTATCCATTTTTGAAGAAGTTCATTCATTATGCAAAAAAATAACATTCAACCCGGACTCACTCATGAGGAGACTCCTGTCTGCAATATAGACTTCATGAGTATATACTTGTGCTGATGATTTCTTTTAATCTTGAACTTAAAATATATTTTCTCCTTTGCTTTGATATTTTAGGTGCAATCACTTTTACTATCTTATTCTACTAAGACTTCATATTTGCATTACAACTTCGCTGATCTTTCTGTGTTAAATCATTTTCTCCGGCATCTGAGCACATAGCCGCTGCATATGTTGAACTCAGGAATGTAGGGTCAATCACAAAACAGGAATGCATGCATCTGAACACATAGCCAAGAACCCTTGCCCTCATGAGATTCGGCTGCAGTGAATAAGTAGAAGAAGGATGCTGAAGCAAAGTGCAAAGCCCAGGTTAATATTTTGCACATTAATTTAATTCGTATGTAGAAAAGTTGGATCCTTGGTTGATTGTTGTGGTGATTTACGATTTCAAAATCTAGCTGAAGTTTGTGATTTTATATAGGTTTCTACCTTCGATGGTTTTATGTTTGTCTATTTATGAGCTAACTTAAAAGGCTGAGCCAAGAACTGATCAGATTAGAGTGTTTGGTAGCCAAAATCTGTTCGGCAGTTGCTTTATGTGGTTTTTTTTTTTAGATGTATCACTAAATCTTTTCATGTAATGCAGACTGCAAGTACTACTGAGTGGAGACTTACACTTTTAGCGGCGTTAAAAGTGTAAGTTACAGAGATAGAATTACAATTCTTCGAGGGAATCATGAAAACCGGTAAATCTCTGAAGTGTGAGACCCTCCTCCTTTGGTGTGTATGCACTAATAAAAGTAATTTGAAGGTGCATCAAATATTAGATTAATCAATGTTGTGGTGTTTTGACATGAATTAGAGCATGTTTCGACACCAAAGCTGTCTAATAAAAATTACTTATTATTGTGCTAAATGCTTCACTATTTTGATTTTTCTTGGTGCTGGTTTCCTGTTTATGTCTTAGATGTCGACTTGACAATTTAGAGTAAACAATTTATGTTCTTTTATTTACTTTCACATATTTATCTAAGGATTTATAAGCTCTCGTTTTTTCTTACTTTTAACATGTTAAGTTGTATGTTGCCCAATTTAGCGTATATCTCTTTTTGTTTTCTTATTTGGTTAGAAACTTTTTTAGAATTGTTTTGCTTTTAGACTGTACTCTACGTTTGTTTATTTAGTTCTTGGTTATGCTACTGCTTCAGATTTATGGATCTACTCATGTAATGAATGCTAGATCTGAAAAGATGAGGCTAAGAAACTGCCCAGTGATCTGATACCTGGCACCGTGCCTTGCACGGTGCAAAGATGAACTAGTTTGAATATAAGTCAATAGAATTCTAGCATTACAATTCTATGAATTTTTAATACACTCAACAAATTACAAAATGCTCTCAAATATTAAACTTTTTCTATCATTTATTTGAAATGATTTTCTATATTTCAAATGCTACTAAACACACTTATTTATAGGAGGAAATCAACTTACGTATACAACCTATACTAATCATCTTTTATTGTATATTCAACATTTTTTTTCTTTGAATATGGAAGACATCTTTGAATATGTCTCTTTTGAAGAATACGCAATTCTCACATTTTTCTTGCATCAAAGAAAGCTTTGAATAGCCTTCTTCTTTGACCACAATCAACGTCCAATAATTTGATTGCAAATTAATCTTTTAACACCCCTTCTTAATTTGTAATCCGGACATCATTTCTGAGCTGCTCAATTTTTTCAGCACTGAATGCTTTTGTAAATCCATCTGCTATTTGTTCTTTTGTACTCAAGAAAATTGAATTTCTTGGTTATTCATGAGGCTCCTGATATAATGATGTCAAAGTTCAATGTGCTTCGATCTAGCATGAAAACCAGATTCTTTGTCATTGCGATAATTGACATATTATAAGCATAAAATCGTTGTAGGAGTGCTTTGTTTTTGTTGTAAATCTTCTAATACTCTTCTGAGCCAAATTGCTTCACATGATGCATTTGTAGCTACAATATATTATGCTTCAGCTGATGATAGTGACACAGTCTTCTGTTTCTTTGATGCCCATGAAATCAATTTTGTACCCAAACAAAAAACATATCCAGATGTACTTTTTCTATCATCAACTGATCTAGCCCAATCACTATGAGTGTATCCAACCAGATTATTTTCTTTTTTCTAGGACATACTTGATACCAATTTGTTTCGTACATTGTAGGCATCGTAGAATTCTTTTCACTGCTGCATAATGTAACTTACTCGGTTCTCGCATAAATCTTGATATCAAGCTGACTGGATAAACAATATATGGTCTTGTGTTTGTCAGGTAGATCAAGGACCCAACTAAACTTCGATACATTTTTAGTCAATTTTGGTTGCGCCAACATTTTGCTGCAACTTTTCATTAACTGCAACCGGAGTTGAGATTGGCTTGTACTGCTCATCTGTATTTTTTTAGTAGCTGATCCAGATATTTTCTTGAATATTTCTCCTTTTGATTGTCGAATTTGAATACCAAGAAAATATTTCATGTGATTCAAATATGTCATCTCATATTCTTTCATCATGTCATCTCTGAATTCTTGCACTATAGTTGGGTGTGAATGTGAATATCAAGTCATATACATAAAGACATTCAATAGGAAAATCTTTTGTACCTCCTTTCTTTATGTATAATGACAGCTCGTTTTGGCTTCTCTCAAATCCACTTCTCCAAAAATATTTATCAATTTTGCTGCTCCAGGCTCTTGGTGCTTATTTTAATCCATATAGCTCTTTTTTGAGTTGATAGTCTTTATCTTCTTTGACTTCGACCACATAGCCTTCTGGTTGCTCGGCATACACGTCTTCTTCTAACTCTCTATTCAGAAATATTGATTTTACGTCTAATTGATAGACTGGCAATTCTAATTGGCTGCTAAGGCAAGTACAATTCGAATTGTATCCATTCTAGCAACTGTAGCAAATGTGTCATTAAAATCGATTCCGGGTTGTTGAGAATACCCTTTTGCAACTAAGCGTGCTTTATGCCTCTGGATTGAACCATCTTCTTTGTATTTTGTTTCGAAAATCCACTTGACACCAATCACACATTTTCTTTCTAGAAGATCTGTTAATTCCCATATGTTATTTTTTTCAATACTAGCAATTTCTTCATCCATTGCATTTATCCAGATTTCTTCTTTTGTAGCTTCTTCGAAATTTTGTGGCTCACAGATGAGGATGCCACATCACATTATTCATATATATATCTGAGGCTTCGTACATTTCTCACTGAGCTTTCTGATTCTGGATAAAATTCTTCTTTTGATGGAGGTGAACTAGAGCTAGGACTCGAACTTGTGCTTGTACTTGGTTGGTCTCGTAGATTTGTTGAAAATGTTGGTGGACTGAGCATACAAATAAATTTCGTTTCATATTATTATCCTCTTCCCAATTCCATGACCGGGTTTCGTCAAATATAACAACCCAAGAGATAACAACCTTATTTGTTTTTGGTTCTAGTAATCGACATCCTTTGGAATCGCCATTATAGCCAATAAAAATAAGTTTGTCTCATTTATCACCAAATTTCTCTATTTGCTGGGAAGGAATATGTGAGTAAGGAATGCAACCAAATACTTTAAGATTGCTTACATATGACTTCCTATGGTGCATGCTTCATATGGTGTCTTATTTGGAACCACTTTGGTTGGTAAACGATTCAAAATATAGATGGTTGCATTTACTATTTCTACCCAGAACTCTTTGGTAGTCCTTTTTCAGTCATTATGTTTCGAGCCATTTCAATAATAGTACGATTTTTTCTCTCCGCGACTCCATTTTGTTGTAGACTATATTGTACTGTCAGCTTCCTCTACATCCCTTTTTCTTTGCAATATTCCATGACGGCTTTTCCAATGAATTTGTTGGAACCGAGGGGGGGGGGGGGGGGGGGGAGGGGGGTGAATGAAGTTCCTTGGCTACTTTAGCGTTTTAAAATGAATTGCAAATAGTCGAGTTTGCGCTGCGGAAGACTTGATGTCAATCGAATAATAAACAATATGAAGCAATAATGTAAACGCGTAAAGTAAATAAAGCGACAAATGACACAAGTATTTGTTATAGAAGTTCGACAATGAATCGCCTACGTCTCCTCTTCCCGGCTAGAAACGACCAACCGAGGTTCCACTAGAACAACTTCAACCTTGGCCTTGAGGGCTCCAAGTTAGCCACAAACAAACTCTTCAAAAGTCACACATTCTTCAGGAATCTTCTTGGCCTTACGGGCTCCAAGGATAGCCACACACAAACTCTTCCCGAGTCACACACTCTTCACGAGTCTTCTTGGCCTTAAGGGCTCCAAGGATAGCCACAACCTTGCACCAACTTCACTTGTTGATGTCTTATACAATTTCCAACTTGCGTCGGTGTTGGAGGACCTTACAACAAATCAAATAACACCTTCACGGTGTAACAACACGAAGAACACAAGCTCTCACTCAAGAAATGAATTACAAACTTCAATACAACACAAAGGTATGAAGTTTGCAATGCTAGATAGATTTTAATTGAACAAAGCTTTCTTGTAGTTTATCCTCTTGTTTCTTGTGATCATCTTGAGCCAAACATCCATATTTATAGTATAGAAGGCTCTCAAAGCTCATACTAGCCGTTGCTACACATAAGACATGAATCACTAGGACATCGCCTCGGCGATCACCATCGCTGCGCTCCAACGGTCACAATATTGCGCAGATCGCCTCAGGTGATCCCTGGAACGCCTCAGGCGACCGTCCACCAAAAATAATGACGTAGCTTTAAATGATCAGAAATTTGTATTGCCTCAAACGAACCATGCATCGCCTCAAACGATCTCTCCATCGCCTCAAACGAACCATGCATAACCTCAGGCGTTCTCTTCATCGCCTCAGGCGACTCCGGACTTGTGCGTTCCATCTTCTTCGCTCCAGACATTGTGCACGACGTTGGCTTGAAGCTTGCCATCGCCTCAGACGTTGGTTGCCATCGCCTCAGGCGATCTTCCCATGCGCGGAGTCCTCAGCGTCGCTTCAGTCGATGTGCGGGGCGTTGGCTTGAAAGGCTGCCATCGCCTGGGGCGATGATCACCATCTCTTGGGGCGATCCGCCCATTTCCTTGCAGATTTGATCCCCTTTAATCAGTGCACTTTTCAACCATCTAACCCTGTACACTAAGTAGACACATTAGAATAACATATGCAAGTTTTGTTGATCATCAAAATGCATAAATAATTCGGAGATAAATTAAGCATTAAACTCAACAATGCGTTTAAGGCTCAACAATCTCCCCTTTTTTGATGATCACAATACTTGATAAACTTGAAAATGAAATATGCATGAAATATGAGTAAACAAGACTCCCCCTTAACAAATGCATATCACATGCAAGTTTTACCAAGTAAAGCATAATACAAAAACTCTCCCCCTCAAACCATGCATGTATTAAGCTTCAAGTTTATCACAAAATTCTCCCCCTTTTTGTGATAATCAAAAAGCACAAAGTTCAAATAAACATAGCACAAATATATGTTGACACATATCCATATTCTAACAATTAGCACATGTTCCTCATCAAACATGTAATAGCCATAACAAGCATAAGATTAAATCATTGAGAGGAACACAAACTTGCGTTTAAGGCAATTAACAACAATGGATTCTAAATATGCAAAGTGTGTATATGTCCCATAAAAATTCAAGCATTCATGCTTAATAAACATTTCTCAATGCATCATTATAGACAATTGATAAATTAATTAGGCGCATGTGATGAGAGCTAAATCATTTGGGCCATAGAAGCAATAGAGATATATGAAATTCTTAGGCCATATTTCTTATGATCCAAGATAGAGCATCTAAACAATTAAAGCATGATTAATCACATTTAATTAAGTTGTACATTGCATATTCAAAGTTAACTCAAGGCACATAAAAAGATTTTTACCATAATGAGTTAAGCATAAATCATGCATTTAAACAAATTTAAATAAGCAACATAATTCATTATCATAAGAAGATATCATTTAATTCAATCATATTGTGCAATAACAAAACATGAGCATTTAATCAAGTTATACCAATTTTAATCATCCAATAATTACTCACTTTAAAATTCAAGCATATAGGCACATAAGGATGATTAAACAAGAGTTCTAATACATGGAGAATATATGTCACACAAATATGCATATGCTAAGGGGAAATGCAATTTACTACCAATAAATATTGAGCTTCATAATTTATTGGTCACAATTAATTTGTGCCAATGAAATTTTTCCATTGCACTTTTAAATGCACAAGAGAAATGTAATTAGCTCCCCCTAAATATGACATCATAATAATGTACTTAAAACTCAATTTCCCAAAGATTACCTTCAAGTAATTTAATTTCACCACATAGTTATAATATACAATTCAAGAAAAAATAACCAAGCAAAAGAGCTAATTATGTTATTATGATGCTCAAGATAAATTTATCTTGGATGATAAGAATGAGTTCATATCATCGGTCCTTTACCTAGCGCTTCCTCTATTGTGGTGCATTTGATGGTTTCCTCCCTTGAGGTACTAGTGCCTTCATCATCTCTCCATTTGTTGTTCCTACAAAACAAATTTATAATATGAGGATCTTTGGTATCCATTTGTTCTTTGGGTCCATGTTGATTAGTAACAATGGGGAATTTATGAATCCACTTCCACCTCTTGTTTGGTTGGTATTGATTTTTGACAAATCTACATTTATTTCTAACATGACCAACCTTACAACAATAGGTGCAAGTAGGGGAATTATGCTTAGTTTTAGCCAACAAGTTTGAAAAGGTTTTTGATTTGCTTGAAAAGCCTAGTCCGGCTTTATCGACGCTATATCGTTGCAAGCCAAGCAATTCTTCCAATTTTAAACTACTTTCACTAAAGTTGCAAAAAGATTTCTTCAAATAACTTAATTCATTTTTCAATGAATTATTTTCTTCATCTCTCTTGGCTAACTCAAGTTTGAATAATTTGTTACTCATCTTGGCTTTGCCAAGAACATCAATAAGCTCATTATATGATTCTAATAACTCATCAAAAGATGGTACCTCATCGTCGATTTCCTCTTCCTCGCCATTTACGTCATTTTTGGCCATGAGACAAAGATTTGTTTCTTCTTTATCGGAGTCACTATCACTCCATGTGGCCATTAGACCTTTCTTCTTCCCATTATCATCATTTTTCTTCCTAGGACATTCATTAGCATAATGACCTTTATATTAACCATTATAACATGTTACATCTTGTTTGGAATCATATTTGGTGGCACCGGAGGTCTTTGGCTTGTTGTATTTATTGTAGAACTTCTTGAACTTTCTTGTGAACAAGATAATCTCTTCATCATCTTCATCATCGGATTGTGCTTTCTTTCCGACCAAGGCTATCCCCTTTCTTATAGATTTATCTTCCACCTTTATTCCTTTCCGGGTTGACACTTCAAGCTCATGAGTCACCAAGGTTCCATGGAGTTCATCAAGATCATATGACGCACTATCTCCTTTGTTGGATTCAATGATAGACGTCCTCTTGGCATCCCATTCTTTTGGTAAAGCTCTAAGGGCTCTTCTCCATATTTGCTTTAGAGGATACTTTTCTCCAAGTTGGGCAAGCTCATTGATGATTTGAGTGAGCCTTCTAAACGTTGAGTCAACATTTTCTCTGGACTCCATTTCAAATGTTTCGTATTTGAGTTGTAGAAGATCAATCTTGGTTTCTTTCACTTGGTTTGTGCCCTCATGACAAATTTGTAATTTGTCCCAAATTTCCTTTGCGGTTGAGCACATCGAGATGCGGTTGTATTCCTTCATATCTAAAGCGCAATGCAAAATATTAATAGCTTTAGCATTTTGAGAAATTAAGATCATATCCGCCCTTGTAAAATCGTCCATTTCTTTGGGAACATTCCTTCCCTCAACTTCCTTAAAAGGAATATGAGGACCTTTTACAATAATCTTCCATAGGTCATAATCTACGGATTGAATATATAGATAAATTTTATTTTTCCAATATCCGTAGTTATCTCCCGTAGAGAGCGGAGGTCGATTGGTCGATTGACCTTGAGCAAACTCACTTGCTAGATTATCCATAAAAATTTTGGTTTAAAATTGAAAACCAAGTGGCTCTGATACCACTTGTTGGAACCGAAGAGGGGGGTGAATGAGGTTTCTTGGCTACTTTAGCGTTTTAAAATGAATTTGCAAATAGTCGAGTTTGCGATGCGGAAGACTTGATGTCAATCGAACAATAAACAATATGAAGCAATAACATAAATGCGTAAAGTAAATAAAGTAATAAATGACACAAGTATTTGTTATAGAAGTTCGGCGATGAATCGCCTACGTCTCCTCTTCCCGGCTAGAAAACGTCCAACCGAGGTTCCACTAGAACAACTTCAATCTTGGCCTTGAGGGCTCCAAGTTAGCCACAAACAAACTCTTCACGAGTCACACACTCTTCACGAGTCTTCTTGGCCTTAAGGGCTCCAAGGATAGCCACACACAAACTCTTCCCGAATCACACACTCTTCACGAGTCTTCTTGGCCTTAAGGGCTCCAAGGATAGCCACAACCTTGCATAAACTTCACTTGTTGATGTCTTATACAATTTCCAACTTGCGTCGGTGTTGGAGGACCTTACAACAAATCAAATAACACCTTCACGGTGTAACAACACGAAGAACACAAGCTCTCACTCAAGAAATGAATTACAAACTTCAATACAACACAAATGTATGAAGTTTGCAATGCTAGATAGATTTTAATTGAACAAAGCTTTCTTGTAGTTTATCCTCTTGTTACTTGTGATCATCTTGAGCCAAACATCCATATTTATAGTATAGAAGGCTCCCAAAGCTCATACTAGCCGTTGCTACACATAAGACATAAATCACTCGGACATCACCTCGGACATCGCCTCGGGCGATCACCATCGCTAGGCTCCAACGGTCATAATATTGTGCAGATCGCCTCAAGCGATCCCTGGAACGCCTCAGGCGATCGTCCACCAAAAATAATGTAGCTTTAAATGATCAAAAATTTGCCTCGCCTCAAACGATCTCTCCATCGCCTCAAACGAACCATGCATCGCCTCAAACGATCTCTCCATCGCCTCAAATGAACCATGCATCACCTCAGGCGTTCTCTTCATCGCCTCAGGCGATCCGGACTTGTGTGTTTCATCTTGTTCGCTTCAGACATTGTGCACGGCGTTGGCTTGAAGCTTGCCATCGCCTCAGATGTTGGTTGCCCTCGCCTCAGGCGATCTTCCCATGTGCGGAGTCCTCGGCGTCGCTTCAGTCGATGTGCGGGGCGTTGGCTTGAAAGGCTTCCAACGCCTGGGGTGATGATCACCATCGCCTGGGGCGATCCGCCCATTTCCTTGCAGATTTGATCCCCTTTAATCAGTGCACTTTTCAACAATCTAACATGTACACTAAGTAGACACATTAGAATAACAGATGCAAGTTTTGTTTATCATCAAAATTCATAAATAATTCGGAGATAAATTAAGCATTAAACTCAACAATGCGTTTAAGGCTCAACAAAATTCATCTTCTCTGTCTGTTCTGAGAGTCTTTATTTTTCATCCACTTTGGTTTTCAACATTTGCTTTGAACTCTTAGAACTTTTCAAGTGCTTATGATTTTGCGTTAAAATATAGATCCACATCATTCGGGTATAGTCATCAATGAACATAAGAAAATACCGATTGTCGTTGAGAGATGGTGTCTCCATCGGTCCACAAACATCTGCATGTATGATTCCAATTGTGATTTGGCTCTATATGACATCTTTGGGAATGGCTGGCGATGCATTTTGCCAAATATGCATCCTTCACAAGCTTTGTCTTGGTCTGGAATGTTAGGAAGACCAACAACCATAGTCTTTCTTTTTAACAAATGAAGACCTTTATAGCTCAAATATCCATATCGTAAGTACCAGAGTTTGTAATATTCATCTGTGGTGTTTTGAAGTACCACTTTCGCCGACAATGGCAAATTAAGTGGGAAAACTTTATTTGGACCCATCTTAATTTTTGCCACTACAAGATTCTTGTGTTTGTCAATAATGATACAATGATCATTATTGAAATCAACTTTATGATTCTTCTCCAGCGACTGGCCAACGTTCAAAAGATTTTGAGTTAATTTGGAACATAAAAAACATCGTTGACAATATTTCTTTGGCCATCTTTCATTTGAACACCAATTTCTCATTTTCCAGCAATTTTATGAGATTTTCCATCCACGAGTTTTACTTCTGACGAATATGATTTATCCAATTTTCACGAAACATGTCTTTATTCCCGCCCATATGATTATTGCATCCACTATCGACGTACCAAATATTCTAAAAATTTTGTTGAGAATTTCAGCAGGAATAGAAAATATGAGCTTGGTCTTTTCTTCTATAAAATTTGCTCTACAACATCTTTATACCAGCAGTCATTCTCAGAGTGATTATTATTTATGCATTTTTTACACTTGTTGGGACAATCTTTTGTATCAAGACCTTTTCTTTTGCAATTTCGACAGTAGGAATTTGAATTTTGATTAACATTTCTTTGATTAAAATTAGCACCTCTGCCTCGACCGTGTGCTCGAAAATTTTGATTTCCGCCACGGCATCTTCCAGCTGAACCTTGTTGCACATAATATGTTTTTTCCGTCAATCTGGTTGTCTTTATTATTTTTGTCCTGTAATATTAGCCTTAACTTTAAAAGCTTGTTCCAAGTCTTGACTAGTAAATCTGCTCATTCTTTTCTCATGTGCTTCCAGAGATCACATAAGTTTATCCAAAGACAATTTTGACAAATCTTTGGATTCTTCTATGGCTGCAAAAATATGCTCAAATTGCTCGTAGGCTCCACAACACTTTTTCTACAATTTTCTTATCTTCAGCTGTATCACCATATCCGTGAATTTGATTGACCATCGTAAAAACTCTGGAGAAAAATTCCTCGACATGTTCATTATCTTTCATGGCTAGTAATTTAATAGAAATCACTATTCGTAGCCTCCAAATTGTTTCTTCAATATTTCCCAAGCATCTTTAGATGTCCCGACACCCGTAATGCAAGGTAAAATAGATCGGATAACCCCTTGGTGCGTAAAGGACAAGGCTCTTGCATCATTGGTCTTGTTCCATTTATGCTCTTTTCTTTTTGCAATAGTCAGTGCGGCTTCCTCTTCTGGAGTATAAGTTTCATACCCCTCTTCGAAGATATCCCAGAGTTAATGGGACACGACTAAAGTCCATATTAGGGTGCTCCACAATTCAAAATCTTGTCCAGCAAAGATTGGTACACCTTGTTGGGAATATGTGAAGGCAAGCTCGATGCTGCTAATTAACGCCATATTTGCAAATATAATGGAATATCAAGCCAATGAGTGGCTTCGATACCAAAAATATGTTGGTCATTTTTTATAATATCGAAAATAGATCGATAAATTGAAACAAGTTTTATATCAAAATGCAATATTTGAATATAATTCAATATCGTTCAAAAAATATATAATTCAATAGAATTCTTGCATTACAATTCTATGAATTTTTAATACACTCAACAAATTACAAAATGCTCTCAAATATTAAACTATTATATCATTTATTTGAAATAATTTTCTATATTTCAAATGCTACTAAACACACTTATTTATAGGAGGAAATCAACTTACGGATACAAGTTATACTTTCCATCTTTTATTGTATATTCAACAAGTTTTTTTCTTTGAATATGGAAGACATATTTGAATTTGTCTCTTTTGAAGAATAATCAATCCTCACATTTTTCTTGCACCAAAGAAAGCTTTAAATAGCCTTCTTCTTTGACCACAATCACTCTCCAATAATTTGATTGCAAATTAATCATTTAACATTCCCCTCACATGGACCGAACTATCTGCACCGACCGCCGCCCCTATATCCGCCGGTAGTCTCTAGAAACTGCCCTGAAGCAATCGATTTTCTGCAAGAAAAACAAGGTAAACCAAAGTTCAATTTTCTAGCTTTTAATTCAAATTTTGGGAGTTGTTAGTTTTAAATTTGGTGTTACGGTCTGAAAAAAGTTGTAGTACTATGAGTTAGCTTTGATTTGGCACTAGAACAACTTAATTTGGAGTTATGATGAAAATGTTATGCTAATTTTACCAAACTATGTACAATCTGGAAATTGGGCATACAAGATTTACGAAACTCGACGGGCTTTGCTAACAATCTACCATAAAATGAGTTAACTTACACACTTCAAATATGAATTGTAGTATATTAAGCTATCTTGTATTTCCAATCGGAAACAATTGATTTAGAGTTTTTATGCAAAAGTTATGATTTTTATACCAAAAGGTGTTGAGCTGAAATTTGAATTATCTAGCTCTGCATACTAGTCATATTTTGACCTATTTTATCTAAGCTGAATGGACGAATTTTGTAATGTGTTGAACATATGAAATGTTCTATTTTGAGTTAGCTTTCAAAATAAACTAGGCCCATGTAATTTGTTTAAGCTTTGGAAAGTTGTGAGCTGATTACCAAGGGTAGGTAGGCTGGAAAGTTAGAATCTGCAATGGGTCAAATGTCGGATAATTAGTTTGATATTCTTAAGGTCTTTGAATGACTTTAGGATATATTTGAGGTTTAAATAATCAGGTAATATTGCTTGATTAGAGTACTAGGCTAAAATAAGGTGTTACGATTAGGTAACATACGCTAATTATCTGTATTATTTGATGTGTGATTTGATTAATTATGTGAATTACGTGCGATTACATAGCTACGTGGTTTTATTTAAATTATGTGTTATTAATGGCATCTATATTAGTACATCGGTGTATGAAATTAAATATTTTGTTAACATATATCATTTTTATTCATATATCGATGCATGACATCCACATTGAGCTATGATCTTTGATTACCTCGATATTGTTGATTATGAGATTGATTCAGGGTGTCAGGATCGATTTCGAGGGTGGGTTGTCATTCCACACCCGAGTTCAACCAACTTGAGCTTCAATAGCTCGTGTTCTTGAAATGATACACCGAGAGATTATATCGAGTTCGATTACAAAATCGAGCGAAAGACACTCGACATAACCCGCTCTATAACCAATTACTCATTTGAAAGGCATTTTAAAGATATGCAAGAAAGTAAATAAACAAGCATTTGTTTATGGAAGTTCGAAGGTGGTGTAATCCTTCTACGTCTCCCCTTCTTCCATCACATGGAAGGATTCCAATAGAAGACTTTGATTTATACAATCCTGTTGTACAAACCCGTTCCAGTTGGGAATTCTCCATCCAACTAGAACTCCTAGCAACTCAACTATGTATGTTCTTTAATGTCTCACATACAAAGACCTCTCATCGGTTGTCATAAATCATCAACTGTTACAATGGTATTCAATCTTCTATTAAGCTCTCAAATACAATGAATAGAGTGAATACAAAGGCACAAATGATTCCATAATGAATCTGATACAGCAAGGTAAGAGGTGCCAAAGGTTTGGGGAGTGCTCTTCATTTAGCAACTTTTTTCTTTGAAGTTCCTCAATTGAATCCCAAGTGGGTTTGCTTTGGAAGGCTTGGATTGATCTTCAATCAGCTGTTATTGAGCTTCCAAATCATGTATATATAGGCCCAAGTAATGATATATACGTTAGACACAAGAATATGCCCGTTGGAGAAGGTTCTGCACCATTCCCGAGCTTGCAACGGTCATATTCTGGTTTCTGGGCTCTTTGTATTTCGGACCGGACTGGCCGGATCAGCTTGGACGGATCAGTCTGGCCGGATAAGCTTGGGCAGATCAGCTTGGGCAGCTCAGTCTGATCTGGACAGCTCAGTCTGGCCTGGATCAGTCTGGGCAGATCAGTCTGGCCGGATCAGTCTGGACAATCAGCTTGATACAAAACAGATTGATAAACTTGCTCTGATCTGTTGCTTGTAGCTCTTGATTCTTTGATTTCTGGGCAAAGTGATCTACATGAAAGTTGTATCCCTTTCTCTTAGCTTTCCACGGAATCAAGAATCGCTCGATTTCGAGTTTGTATGAGAGAGTTATGCTTGAAATACGAGACGATGCTCCTTCTGTCTGTTTGCTGGATGCAGCAGCACATGTCGTGACTTGCAGAAGCTTTTTGGCCATCTTAACGTCCGATTCAGTCTTTGAATTCCATAGATGACTTGTAGATCTTTGTCTTAGCTTTTTAACCCATACTGAATTGTTCCGTTCCGATAAGCGAGCTAAGAGTTATGCCCACCAGACTGACAGTCGCTTGCTGTAACAGCTCGATCTTACAGGCGTCACATGGCGTGACTTTCAGAAGCTTTTTTGGATATCTTAACGTCCGATTCAGTCTTTGACTTCCAAAGATGACTTGTAGATCTTTGTTGTAGCTTTCTAATCCATACTGAATCGTTCCGTTCCGATAATCGAGCTAAGAGTTATGCCCAACAGACTGACAGTTGCTTGCTGAAACAGCTTGCTGTTTCTTCGCGGTACAGCTCGATCTTGCAGACGTCTTTTCTCCTTGATAACATTTGAACTAGCCGATATGTTGTGAAATATGACTTTTAGTATTTTGAGTTGGCTGTTTAATCTCTTTAGAAGCACGCCATTTCGATATCCGAGCTATTAGATATGATCGAAACAATCTGCTCTGCCAGAATTTCAGTCTTGGTCCAGCTTGATATCTCATAGCTACTTCTTTATAATTCATCAAGCTCTTAAGTTATGATCTATGAACTGAACACTTGATGAAATATGTTAGCAACACAATAACAAGTTTTGTTAACATCAAAACCAAGATTATTCGGGTTTCCAAAACCCAATACAGGGGTTAGAACATTAAACTATGCTTAGCATTACGTGGCCTATAAGACATAGGCATTCGCGGCTGTGAAGGCCCAAAAATCTTCACCAAAGGAAGTGCCAAAATATGTCATCTTACCAAAGGAAAATAAAATACTCCACCAATGGAAAGTGCAACAATTGAGTCAAATATTCTATTAAAGGAATAATTTCATTAATTATGAGAAATAAAGATCATGAGATCACATCATATAATCAATTGAGAACCTCCTACATCACAAATACTAAGAATATATCCTTACAAGAAGGAAGATATCTTGAAAATCTCTCCCAAAGGCAAACAAAAATTTCAAGCAATATTCTCAAAGATTGCTCTTCAACTTCAGCCACAATTTTGAAATTATCACCCATATAAATACACCCAAACCTGATATCCACCTTTCAGAATATACTCTAAGATGTTTTAAACAAGCTCTCCAAATTTGTGCTCAATCCAATGGCTAGATTTCTGCCAATGCCCTCAGCAAGGAAACTATGCAGATTCTAGGCGTGAAAACAAAAGATTCTATCCATCCTCTAGAATCCAATTCATATGATGGCAAAACCCAATCTCCACAATTCACAATTTAGCTAAATCCCTTGTGAACGCGCTGACAAAATTTTAGCTTGATCTAATGGTTGTTTTGTCGCAAACACTTCTTTCGTCTGACTGTTTTGTAGTGCCCTAAAATTCGAAAATCCTAAGTGAAGAGGAAGGCGTTCACACCATCTTCGCAACCCGGAATCTGTTCCAACGCGCTTAGAATCAATAATTGTAAGTGGGATTTTGTTTAAAAAATCATTCTTTCGTCTTTTAAATCATAAGTATGTGTTTTGAATTTCAATCGTTATGTGAACTATTTTCAAATTATGAAATTCTGATGTTTTGACGAAAATCTTTGAAATCTGAAGCACTTTAATATCAAAATCCAGTTGTTAAGGAATTCCAAGCTCTGTTTCTGACCCTGATGCGGTGGGATTATAACCGTTACACTGACCTAGACTGACCTAGACTGACCTTGTTAACCGTTTTTCTGGTGCGCCAGACCCTTTATTCGTGGGTGATCCAATGTTTTGGTCTCATCTCTAGGAGGGTTATGTCTAGGGAACTAATATCAGTACCATGAGAAAACTAGATGATTTATTGTGCTTACTTTAGTATATGATATGTGATTCTGATATGAGATTCCTGTCCTGTTCTGGCTCCGATAAGAAAATTCTGTTCAATTTATGTTCTGTATTCATATCGGTTTCTGTTCTATTTTTTATACATGTTTCTGAAAAATTATTGTATTTATATGTTGTCAGATTGTCACCCAATTTGCTGAGTATTTCCCAAAACAGTCACCCTTTACTATCCCTCCCTATATAAGAATGAGAAGGAAGTCGAAGATGATGAACAACAACAGTTATGGAGATGGTGAATTGATATTGTTCAAGATTCCGCTGCCATTGAATTATGAAGCTTCCGCTGACAATTGTAAGAAATATTTATTTTATGGATTAAAAGACTGGTTTAAAATAAATTCAGTATTACCAGGCTTGCTGGTGTTATAGACCCCGGTTTCGGGGTGTGACAGCGGCCCCTATGATATGTCGAGATAGGAGACTGATAGTGTATGAGGACCTATCTGAGTAGTTCACTGTTCTTGACTGATGAGATGCTCGAGCTATGATTTGATACCGATCTGATTGATTATGATATATTATGGTTGTTCCATATTGGGCTTTTGCTCACCTCAAGGGGGTCGTGTTGTGTGTGTGTATGGATAATGCCAGGTAGTACAGGTGGTAAAGACCCTAGAGATGGCAAGTCAGGTGAGGGCCACATGCGAGAGGTTTATGTATATGTACACCAAGAGTGTGTCCCTGTGATGTGAGAAGTTTATGTATATTTAATTTGTTTTAGTTCAGTGGACATGGTTTATGAGAGTTTGATATTTGGTGAGCATGTGATGGTTTTTATGATATGATATATATGTTTTATTATGCATATATTGGTATATGTATAACAGGTGGTATGTTCCTCGTCGATGAGGTCATGCGAAATTTTTAGGGCAACATGTTGATAAATTTTAAATTAATATTCAATTGTTTACAATATAATTATCATTGTGTTATCATTAATCACATGATTATGATTGACCCTCACAGAAAGATAAGTGCACATAGATTGTGTATGGAAGTTCGAAAGTGATAGCCCTTATATGTCTCCCTTCTTCCACGAATGGAATGATCCATTAGAAAACTTTGAACTATACAAGAGAACGTTATAAGGCCAGACTAGTTGCAAAGGGGTACACTCAACAAAAGGGAATATATTATTTTGACATTTTTCCCAAGTGGCAAAACTTACAACAGTAAGAGTAATTTTAGCTATTGCAGCCCAATATCCTTAGCATTTGCATCAATGTGATCTGAATAATGATTTTCTACATGGAGATTTAGATGAAGATGTGTCCTTCAACTCCAGGATATTGCTAACAAAATGACACAAGAATATGTAAATTAATCAAGAGTCTCTAAGGTCTGAAACAGGCTTAACGACAATCGTTTCACAAACTCACAATTTGCCTTCTTGATTATGATTTCACTAATCGGTTTCTGATTGTTCCTTATTTATTTTATATGCACAAGACCAGTTCACTGCTTTATTAGTCAAATTGGATGATATATATTAGCAGGTAATACATCGAACAAATTGAAGCAATCAAGAAGCACATCGACGACAAATTTACAATCAAAGATCTTGGCAAATTGAAATACATATTGGGTTTGGAAGTGGCTCGATCTAATGATGGGATTAACTTATGCCATAGAAAGTATGCATTAGATATTTTGACTGACACGTGCTATCATCTTCTACGCCTATGGATTCCACTCTCAAACTCACTTCAACAAGACATGATATCTTTCAAGATCCCACTTCATACAGAAGACTTGTTCGCATATTACTTTACTTGACTATCACAAGAACGGATTTGACCTTTAATATACAATCTCTTAGTCAATATGTCTCTAAACCAACTAATTCTCACATAGCTACAACACTTCGAGTACTAACATTTCCTGAATCTACCCCTGGACAAAGGATTTTTATGTCAACAGATTCACATATGCAACTTAAAGTTTATAGTGATAGCGATTGGGCAAGTTGTTTGGATACAAGAAAGAAGTGTCACATGTTATGCAATATTCTTGGGTAACTCTTTGATTTCATGGAAATCTAAGAAACAAGCAATCGTAAGCCGCCCCTCAGCAGAAGCTGAATACAAAGCACTTGCCACAACAGCATGTGAAATGCAATGGTTGTTTTATTTACTGAATGATTTGAAAATCTCACATAAATCTCATGCATTGATTTATACAGACATCAAATCGGCCTCTTGTATGGCCAACAACAGTTTTTTCATAAGAGGACAAAACACATCCAAATTTATTGTCACTTGGTTCGTGAGAAGATAAAAAAAAAAGCTTAATCAAAATATTTCATACTCGAGCAACGCAACGGAGTAATTCACAGACATCCTAACTAATTAAGCCAATAGGTTTTCAGTTATTCAAACTTTTTACTTCCGAGAAAAAGCATGAAAAATATCCATGTTCACCTTGCAGGGCTGTCAAGATTCAGATCATCAAAATAAACCAATCTGATCAAGAGTCGTATTTCATTTTTCAGATCATCAAAATAAACCAATCTGATCAAGAGTCGTATTTCATTTTATTAAGCATCTTAAGTAATTGGTTGTTTAAGTTACCGATGAAAGTTAAATTACAGTTAGTTAAACACCATTTTTCACTTCTCTCTTGTATATATTTCACATGAATTGACACAGAAGAACGAATCAACTTTGATAATTGTAGAAATTCTCTCATAAAGATCTATGGAAATTCTTCTATTTTCTTTCCAATACATATTCTGGTAGATACATAGAAGATTTTTGATATTGAATTATAATTTTTTCTATAAAAAAAGCTTAATCTTTTATAATTTAGCTCAAAGAGAGAAGGACATCAGGTAATTTCCAAAATTCAAAAATAATAATATATCCAAAAAATAAAAAAATTCCTTGAAATTAATGCTGCACCGGAAGTCTCCTGAAAGTAAAAAAAAAAAAACTCGACGAAAAATAAAATAAGCAACACATGCAAACTTGTAACTCTAGATAGAAACTAAAGTCAGCCAAGATTTGAAAACCTAGCTACGATGCATGATGCATCTGCTTTCATTCATTCCATAATGCAAACATCGGATGCTGGTGGTGCAGCTGCAGCCCATCACTTGCCACATCCATGTTATCATAACTCCGTCGACCCTGCAACGCCTCCTCCGAATAACCTCCTTGCGTGTTATCATTCCCATTCGAAGCCTGATCCCACGTCATCATGTCACCTACTTCATTAGGATTATTGTACGAGGGCCGAGAGTGATCCAACCTCATCATGTCACCTACTTCATTAGGATTATTGTATGAGGGCCGAGAGTGATCTATAGGAGACGACCGCTTTGCCAGGTCTCCGGTAATTAGCGTCGAGCTCGAGCAAATCCTCTTCACATCGTACCTAGTTATGTCGAAATTGGTGACTGCGCTGGTCCCTCTAAACTTTATTGCAGCAATATCGTAAGCTTCCGCAGCTTCTTCTTGTGTACCTAAGTTTATATTTGATCCAATATTTATATTTAAATTGTCTGTCTATTTCTATCGTAATTTCATCACATATCCATTATGGAATATAAAATTAACCAATATAATAAGCCCAGAACACTAGCTACAGTGTTCTGGGTCTTATTTTCCTGTTCAAATGAACAGTAACGTTATTTGTTGGGCTTTTGGGCTTTAGGGCTACGTGTTTGGGCCTTTGCGGTTTATGGTGTTGCTTTATTTTTTGTACTAATATTTTACAAAATGTATCTGGGGTTTTCTGGTTCATGTTCGTCTCAGTCGCCGCCTCCACAGAACAGACATGCTCCTTCTTTCTCGCGGACAAACGTAAGTTCTGTGTTGTTGCCCTGTTGTTCATGTCTGTGGCCGGATGTTCGAGGCTTGTTTTGTGTGTTTTATTTGACATTTCTTTCTGGTCTTTTCGGCCACACTTGCTGTATTTGTGGTTCAAATCCATTTTTTTTCTGCCTATAAGCTATATTGCTGTCTATTATTTATTGGGTTTTCATTTCTGCTTTCGCCTTTTATTGATTATTGCTTGAAGCTTTTTTGGTGGTTGATTCTTCTGGCCAGGTTTTATTTTATTGTGTTTATGGATGTTATTGCATTCGGATGCTGCTTCATGTCTCCTTTGTTTGTTGTAATCAATATTTTTGTATGTTGGTTTTACGGAGTACCATAGAAGATTGAACTAAGGTTTTATTTTATGGTGTTTATTGATGTTCTTGCGTTGGGTTCCTGCTTCACTTCTCCTTTATTAATGGTAATTGAAATTTTTGTATCTTGGTTTTACGGGGTAGCATAGAGGAATGAAGAAAAGTGGATTAGCCCCTGAAAGAGCATATATATGCTATATCAGATGGTGATTATGCTAAAAAAAGGTCGGAAAAAGTTTGACAAGTTAGCATCGATGCGTTTTTGTATCTGAGACATGGAATTAAACCTTGTTCTCTTACATGTATTATGGATTTCAGACGTTCCTTGTGTTTGGGAGTCCAAGGATGCTTGTAAAGTAGGAAGCATGGTCCGCATGAGAGTGTACCCTACAAACACCACAAGACAAAAAAGGTCTGTCAAGCTGCCTGAGATTTCATCTTTTTATGTGTGTGTCTTGGGTTATTTCTCTTTTGTTCCAGGCTTCTTCGATAGCGATTGGTGGTTGCCAAGCATTTGTTAAGGAAAAAATGCCCACAAATTCTCGACGTAAGTTGATTATAGTTAATTATGCATGGTTGAATGTCTGGAATTATTTTTAAACTATGGGTGTGCTTGAGAATTTGTTGTCTGGAATGTGTGTTGGTTTTATTGTTGAAATAATATGTTGTTTTGGGTTTTGATTATTTGGAGATTAATTTAACCGTGTTTCTATTTTCTTTCATGCACCTTATTTTCGGTTGCCTTTGCCCATAAGATGTTTGATATTGCTTTGTGAGAGCTTCTTGGCATTTTGTTGACTGGTTTCAGTAGGAGCTTCTTTACTCAGCGCTGAGTAATAAGAAGAATCGTGATAGATTTATTGTGGAGAAAATTGTTAAGTATGCTGTTTTGAATGTTTAAATGAAGAAGGTTTAAGAATGCTTGCACATACAAATTTATTCAGTGTATCGGGTATATGAAACATTTTGTATATATACTTTTTTTGAGTACAATTTTATAAACATTTTTTAAACATAAAAGAATAGGTAAAGCAGAACTATATTTTCATTTTCTTTAATAGAATGTTCTAACATCGGCCATCAACTTAAAATTTCAGTACTTAGTTTAAGGTATTTATAAAAATGTATTTGAATCTTAAAGATATTAGGCATTTATATAGATCTATTTTGAACCTTAAAGATATTTTGCAGTGTATAACGATTTTGTTAAATTTTGGGTTTATATTGTGAATTTAATATCCTTTATACAAGTATTAATTCGTTAGAGAGATTGATTGTGTTTAAGGATGATTCAAAAGATTATTTTCAAATCAAAGACATTCATGTGAACACCGAAGCATTTCAGCTGCGACGACAAATATCTCATGTCTACTTGATTTACAAAGTGCATATCTGGTATTTACTATAATTCAGCACAGAAAAAATCTTCATTTATTGGTTCAACATTCTTTTTAAAGATTATTTTAGAATAATAAACGACAAAGAGTGGAAGATTCTCTTTTTTGACGATTTTGGTAACCGGAAAGAGTGAAAAAGCTCATTTAATTAGTGTTTTTAATTGATCATATTTATGTTGTACATTGATGCATCGGAAAAAATACCTTAATAATGTTGATATTGAATTTGTGGATTGTATACTCTGTTTGGCGATCATTTGGTAATGCACTTGGCTTTATGTTTATTGGATGATGCTCTTTATGTAGATTTTGAAGATGTGGGTTATATATTCTTTTTCGCTATCATTTTTGAATGAATTAATTTTTTCTCATGTCCTATGATTGTAATGCTGGTTGGTTATTGCCTTATTAATGTGCACTTTTGTTTTTCTCGCATGGTTTTCATCTTTATTAATTGTTTAAAAACAATTGCTTATATCACATAAAAACAAAAGATGACATGCAGTTGACAAGCCTAGAATAAAGCAAAAAAGAGAAAATCGTTATGACAAGTTGTTCTTGATGATGATATCTCTTAAGACGATCTGATCGCAAACCTAAATATTGGTCAACAAGAATATGTTGTTGAAGGTAAATTTCCTCGTGGCTCGCTTATGTCTGTATGAACTTCTCATTTCTTTGTGTTCGCTCAACAAGCATCTACATATTTTTCTCTTGCTCCATGCTGTAGAAACTACTGAACCTACAACAAAGGTTAGAAGGTCCACAAGAAGAAGACTGCTTTTACCAAAGAAACTCGACTAGATAATTATCTCACTCTCATGGTCTTCTGCGTACACATCTGCTTTTTGGGATGTTCCTTTATATTTTTTAAATCCTGCAAATCAATTGCGTATGATAAGCTGTGTGGGCCATGTTTTCTCCTTGTATAGGGCGGTTTCATTATATGTGCATGCTTTCTCGCCCAAGTATTTTACCAAAAATATAATACTCAATCTATATGGTCTTTCCAATGTTTGATTTGGCCATCTTATTGAAGTAATATGGATATTTGATGTGGCTCGATATTATTTTTACGATTAACGCCTGTTTTCAGTTTTTTCACTTCATCAAACGTCCTCAACTGCCCTTTCAATATAGCAGTCGACCAATCATGGCCATTCATTTTAAGTTAATGTGCAAAACATCAACTTGATCTATTAGTCATATTTATTGGTGTTTATAAATACATGCTTCTCTTTGATTATATTGGATGACTATGCTTCACATATCATTACAGAATTATGCGATCATTTGCTATACAACAATGCTTTCAAAATAATATTTTAAAAAAATTGCCTACGAGTCACTAATTAATTACATAATATCTTCATATCTTGCACACTGGCACCGTGCCTTGCACGGTGCCAAGGAAAACTAGTAAATATTATAAAGACAGAATATTTGAGAAGCACATAGAATCTAGTAGTCCATGTCCATGCCAAACTAAATAAGACCAAACATGAAATTATCTATCCCATCCAAATCAAAACCCTAATCACATCATTCAAACATAAATTATATATGCATTTTTTTTACACGGAAAAGGGGTTTTTTTTACAATTTTTGGGCCATACGAGACTTTATCACTCAGCTAAGTCCGAAGTCTCATATATATATATATATACATATATATATATACATATATATATATATATATATATATATATTTACTTTAGCAAGTTGCGATCATATAGGAAATGTATGCATCAAGTCAATTTCAAAATTCAAACTTACTGAAGGTAACTTTGACATTTAAGGTAGCACTTACTAAAAGTACCAAGGTACAAGTCCTTGTTGCCTGCAACCCTTCCTATTCTAGCTTGCCATCTTCCATGCTGATGGTGCCTGCAAAAAATATAATAGATATGTATGTATTTAAATATACGAAGGAGATATGTATGTAAGTGTGTGCGTGTGTGTATATATATATATATAAGTTTGAATTGATGATATTTATACCCCTCTTCCGACATTAAGCCAAAATAGATTTAGCCCTTCTTCTGACATTTAGCCCATATTTTGGCTTCACTGCCACGTCATTTAGCACTATTTATTTTCACGTCATTATTCATTTATATTTAAAACTTTAATATGTATACCTAAAATAATTATTTAATTTAAATAGATAAGAAAACATAAAGAACTATGTTTTTAAAATTATATTTAATAATTAAAAATAAAAATGGAAAATAATTAACAATTAAAATTATATTAATAATGAAATTATAATGTAAATTTAATTAAAATTTAAAATTATATTAATAATTAAATTAATATTAATATTAAAAATTTAAAAAAAAAATAAAAAAAATGTAAAATAACTGCCCAATCGCATAAAAGATTGATTGGGTGGCTCGAGTGAACCCCATTGTGTGAATGGGGTTGCGCTGGGGGCTGGCAAAAGCCCCCATTGTATTTATCAATAACACATCAAGGAGACAATTTTTAAATTTTCAGTGTAGGTAGATTTATGTGTATATTACCTAGTGACACCTCTGTACATGGATGCACCTCTGGAAAATCCACTGCTCCTCCTGGTAAAATAAAAGTAGCTAGATATAAATAAAATTTATATTACAGAATTAATAGCAAACTGATGTTTTATCATTGTCCTGGAGAAAATACCTTCTCAAATGGGCAACAAATTCTTGCTTGGTCATGGAATTCATCTCTTCAATCTCTTTATCATAGTTGCTTACCTAAGATTACACAGAAGAAGATAAAATAAAATAATAATAACAGAAATATAGAAGGCCTTATATATTCTCCATATAGTATTTTTCCAAAAATATATAGTGATAATATAAATCAAGCTATATATTTTATTTACGGGAAAGTTGGTGTGAGTTGTTGGTCCCCAATATTTCAAAGCAGCCAAATCATAAGCCCGAGCTGCTTTCTCTTCTTTATCATATCCCCCTAAAGGAAAATTAACTATAAATAGTTAAATATTAAATGATTATTCATTTTAAAAAATTGAAAAAATATTGAATAGAACTTACCAAGATACACTGTTTAGATTGAGTAGGATGCAACCGAGAAATCCATAATTTGCATAAAAACAACAGATTATTTAACATAGAATTTATTTAGAAATAATTTTAAATAAATAAATTTGTATTTTCAGTACCTTGCCTTCCTTTTCTTGTTTGTCCTTCCTTTCTACAACTATTATCCCACAAATGAGCTTCATATCTTCCAGTCCATCGATGCCTAAATTTTTAAATAAATTTATGAAAAAGGAATTAATTAAAAGCTTAAAACTTATAAATTAATGTGTATGCCTCGTAACACCACGATATTGGGAAGTTCTTTGTCCAAAAGTATCGATGGATTTACGAGGCAAGGTCTCCTTAGTTGTCACCACCCGCTTTTTCCCATCAGCCAACGCCGCCGTGCTTTCATGCTGAGAAGAATCGCTCACGGTTAAAGAAAGCGCCTGAACATCACAGTGATTACTGATCCCAGAAACACCGCCGCAAAAGGGTTGTGCTGAAGAACTGATTGGGACTAAATTGTAATTATATGGTTGAAAAAACCCAGAAGAGTAGGCGAATTCTTCTGTTTTGTGATCATGGCAAATGTTTAAATTTAGTTGCGGGATGTTCATGTTTATTTCAGCAGGTTCATTTGGTGGTGAAATATTTGAGTAGCAACATCCTAGAAAATCTTCAAACTTTGGGGCTTCACTTCCATTCATATCTAAGATTAAAAAAAGCCATAAAATAATAAAGATCAACCCACTCAGAAGGAATAAAACACCATTAAAATTAAACTCGTACGTACATAAGTAGGTATTATCCGAGCTTAAAGCTGGCATCAGAGCCGGAAAGCCATTGTTACCGGTTGAAGCAGCCACATCTTTCTCTCCAGCCGAGCCGCCAACTTCACCATCACCACCAACTTTCAGGTGTGGAGTGAGAGAAAACCCGAGCCAATCACTCATACTAAGATACTAAGTTATCTGTTCGAAAAGAATGCTTTGTGTTATCCCCCACCGCTCAGCTCAAACTTCAAAGCGTAGTAGGCTTGAAAATAGAACTGGATACATTTAGTATCCACGATATATATTTATAGATACATTATAACGTAATAAGTCGTTGATGTGTTGATGTATGGATCGAATCCTATCTTACCATATATGCATAAATATATAATATCTATGTTACATGTTGGTGTATGATAATCCAATTTTTTTAAGAATTACTACATCTATTTGACTGACGTAGGAGATAGATATAAGAAGATCTTGGGTTGTAATTTGCATGATACACCATTTATTACAGTAATCTATGAATGCCCATCTTCTTTTATTGTCACAGCTCTGTGTTCTGCAAAATGAAACCTCGTTTTTCGTTCCTGCTCTGAGGTCTTTACAGAATTTTGTTCATTGCGGGAGATAGAATCACATGTGTTTCGGTGCATAGACTCTCTTAAAGATAAAACCTTATTCCACATGTGGGGAAAACTCATTGGCGGATGTTGCTGCAGTTTGTGAAATAAATGCTCTTCTTATGAAATGTTTGGTTACGCTTATTGTAAAATGTTTGGTGAAACGAGTTTCAAAATTCATGTACAAGCTCCATAGTCTTTTCGGGATCATAAGAGTTTAAGTTTAAGTTGCGTTTGGTGGAAGAAAAAAAATGATTTAACCCTTCCATTATAAAAAAAAATTCATGTATATCACTAACATTATATATTACTAGGTAATGTCAGCTACGCAATGCGTATGGAAATAAGAGGCGCCAAGTGTTTACTTGAATCTTCTTCTTTTGAATATAACAAAACATTTCATGAAAATAAGAGGCGCTAAGTGTTTACTTGAATCTTCTTCTTTTGAATATAACAAAACATTTCATGAAGGAATTGATGTTCGTTTTTTTATGCTTCTCTGAAAATTTAAAGAGAATATGCACATGCATATGTGAATTGATATAACCACCTTCTTCTAGATTTTGCGCCTCGCTCTTAATATCCTTCACAAATTTCATCAACATCACATTTAACCCCACACTCATCGTTGCTGTTAGCCCACAATTCATATTCAACTCGATCATCTGGATGTGGAACAACTTCTCTCTAGTCAAGATTCAGGTTCACCATATAACCACCATCAATAGCTTATATAATCTTTCACCAGAACTTTTACTAATCAGCGTAGATTGTATTATTATCTTCTCTATATATTTTCCAGATGTAACACCTTCTTCAGGTGAATCCTTAGTTATCAATGGTTCATCAATAGCATGAGCAACTAAAACTGCAGTTGCACCAGAATTTTGAGCTTTCCGAACCTTTACAGCAAAAAAACAATCTACAGTACAATAGATATTCGTTTAAAGTTTGTGAAAGTTATGACCCACAAACATATATAACATCAACAACATAATACACATTTCCAAAACAAGAGAAATTGACATCAAATTACAGGAACCTACTATTTATAAGAAGTTTCGGTTTCAATGTACAGACAATAATCAACTTCGTCAATCAACAAAACCAACTTAAAAACAAATAAATTTCCATCTATGAACACACACATAAAGAGGCATATACAACCTACATAACCTTATTTCACAAAATTCAATGTATAATGAGAAATCTTACAAAAAGAGCTCCTCAAACCAAACCTCAACCTAATAAAAAATAATTGGTAGCTTGATAATCAACATTTCCAAGCATTAATTTTTAAAGTGAAGGTATGTCAAATACAACTATGAAGAAGACAACATTATCTAAATAAATGAAAGGCTAACACTATATGCTTAGAATTAATCTATCCAAACTCAGCTGATTAAACTATATCAATAAAAAATTTCAAAATCCAAAGTGTTTCTCCAACTCCATAATTCAAAAAAGGTATCCTATCAAACCATTGACTTCAAAAAGTAACTGAGTCAAGGGGTCAAACAAAATTAGGAAAGTAAATCTCATTCGTCAAACTAAATGACTAATTAAATGGCTGAGAGCAAATCCTTGAGCTAAAAGATCTTACGATAAGCACATATGAAACTCCAATGAAATGGTGGAAAAACTTATTTGTTTAGTGTTGGGTATGTGGCCCAATTGGTTAAGCCCATTATCCTTAACCCGTTATTTATTCTACCCTAATCCCCCACTTAAAACCCTAAGCTAACCCTAAGCCTAATCACGTCTGAAGAAGCGCCTCTCTCGTGAATTTTTCTGTCTCCTTCATCCTCCACTCTGAACCAGACGTGCGCCCCCCCTTTACCACTCTTCTCTTCCACTTTTCTTCCTGCTCCTCCTGTTGTGCGTGGCTGAGTGTCGTGCGAGGAGTGCTGGTCGTGTCTTTGTGCTGTGCGTGAGTACTGTGTGTGCTTCGCTGGTGGTGTGAGGTTGCTGGCCGTGTGGGTTCGAGCAGCAGGCGTGAGTGCTGGTGAGTGGTGGTCGTTGGCAGTGTGTCCGGTGGTGGTTCTGGCCGTGTGCGTGAGGTTCTGACCGTGACTGTTTTCTGTCTGTTGCTGTGTGGTCGGGTAGTGGTCGGGGCGGAGAGTGTTTGGCTGTTGCCTTCTCCTTCCGGTCTTTGCCGAGGTTTCTCCGTGACGTAGATTGGGGAACAGCAGATCTGAGCCTGTCTTGATATCCTTTTGATATTTAGTATTATATTCGTATATTGTGTATTTGCATTTGTCTTTGTTTTGCAGGTATACATGGCGATGCCAAGGCGGATACCCTCATAACAGTTGTATCAGAGCGGTTATCCGCGCCTGGTAGGTGAACAACGACGCTCGGGCATCGGCTGTTTGGCGGTTCAGATTCTGCGCCAATTCGGCTTTCGGTGGAAAAACCCCAGAGCGTTGGCCTCTGGGTTGTAAGTGATTGGCTTGAACCCTAAAAATTTTACAGTTTTGTTGATCGTCTAGGTCATAGGTTCTGAGGCTTGCTTGCTGGTAGAAAACTAGGAATTTGTGTGATTCAGTGTTTTTTGTGTGTTTCAGTGTGGCTCACTGAAATTTTAAAATTGTCTAAAACTTTCAGTTTTTCGTTATCTGTGCCTGTTTTGTGTGGTCCTGCTTCTGCTGCTTACTTTGTGTAATTCCCGGTTTCCCCTTCCCCTAATGTGACTAAGAGTTCTGTGATTCTAGAGTACTTGCATGCTGATGTGTGGGGTCCCTCTAGTGTTCCTACACAAGGTGGTAATAGATACTTCCTATCTGTGATTGATGACTTTTCTAGAAAAGTATGGGTTTTTCTAATGAAAAATAAATCAGATGCTTTTGAAAAGTTTCAAAATTGGAAGATTTTAATTGAGAACCAAACTGGTAAAAAGATTAAGAAACTTAGGACTGATAATGGCTTGGAGTTCTGTAGTTCTGTGTTTGACAATTTGTGCAATGAATCTGGGATTCAAAGGCACAAGACTGTTCCCTATACCCCTCAGCAACATGGTGTGGCTGAGAGGATGAATATGACTCTCCTTGAGAAAGTTAGAAGTATGCTTGCATCTTCTGGCATCTCAAAGAAGTTTTGGGGTGAAGCTGTTGTGACAGCTGCTTACTTGATTAATAGATCTCATTCTGTGCCTTTAAATGGTTTGTGTCCTGAATCTGCTTTTGTTGGTAAAGAATTTGATTTTTCTAATCTTAAAGTGTTTGGTTGCTCTGCTTTTGTGCATAGGAAAGATGATAAACTTGAACCTAGATCTACTAAGTGTGTCTTTCTAGGTTATCCTGAGGGAGTTAAGGGATATAGACTTTGGCTAAGAAGTGAACCTGGTTTTAAAAGCATTATAAGTAGGGATGTATTTTCAATGAGTCTGAAATGCCTTGCTTGCTTCCTTCTGTGCCTGTTGATGAGTCTGAGTCCAGTGCTACTCCTAGCAAGGTGGAGCATTTGCCTGGTGTGCTTCCCTGTTAATGATAACAATGTGCATTTTGCTGAAAATCATGTGAACTTGCCTGTTAATGAACCTGAGATTCATGGAATGCCTGAAAATCATGATATTGTTGTTGAACATGAACATGTTGTGCATGATGAATTGGTTGCTAATGAACATGAAGATTTGCATGATTATCAATTGACCAGAGATAGAGCTAGGAGAAACATAAGACAACCTGCTAAGCTAAGTGACTTTGACCTTGCTTCTTATGTGTTCAATGTGTTTGAATCAATTGATAACTGTGAACAAAACCTACAATGAAGCTTTGAAATCCAAAAATGCTAATGACTGGCTGTGTGCTATGAAAGAGGAAATGCATTCTTTGATTATGAATCATACGTGGATTCTTGTTCCTAAACATGTTAATTGCTCTGTTGTTGATTGCAAATGTTTGTTTGAGGTTAAGAATGAAAATGATTCTGTTAGGTTCAAAGCTAGGATTGTAGCTAAAGGTTTTACTGAAAAAGAATGTGTAGATTCACTGATGCTAAGCCTGTTAATGTGCCATTAGCTGCTCATTTTGTGTTGATTAAAGATCAATGTCCTAAATCTGTTTTTGACTTTGATTCTATGAAGAATGTGCCTTATTCAAATGATATAAGATATGTTATGTATTTGATGGTTAGTACTTGGCATGCTATATCTTATGTTGTTAGTTGATTAAGTAGGTATGTGTCTAACCCTGGCATGTTGCATTGGAATGCTTTTAAATGGCTGTTGTCTGTAGTTGTTAAACTCAAAGGTTATGCGTTTAATCATGCTGATAAGTGTACTAAGTGTTTGTCCCTTAGTAAGTTTCAATCATATTTAAAAATTTTAAATTTGATACTGGTGATTGATGCATGTTTAGTCCCTTGGTTAGTGTTTTATAACCCGTTGTGTGCTCGTTATAAAACTGTTACCCTGGCTACTTTCCCACTTTAACTTGCTGTGTGCTTGTTATTGTTTTTCCTTGTCTTTACTTTTTGTTTTGACAGGAACTTGGTCCACACAATTACTTTGTGTATTGTGAGGACCATAAGGCGATGATGATGGCTGCTTGTATGTTTTCCCTACGTCTGAAGAGAAACCGGTATTGGGCCAAGGTGGAGATTTGTTGGGTATGTGGCCCAATTGGTTAAGCCCATTATCCTTAACCTTTTATTTATTCTACCCTAATCCCCCACTTAAAACCCTAAGCTAACCCTAAGCCTAATCACGTCTGAAGAAGCGCCTCTCTCGTGAATTTTTCTGTCTCCTTCATCCTCCACTCTGAACCAGACGTGCGCCCTCCCTTTACCACTCTTCTCTTCCACTTTTCTTCCTGCTCCTCCTGTTGTGCGTGGCTGAGTGTCGTGCGAGGAGTGCTGGTCGTGTCTTTGTGCTGTGCGTGAGTACTGTGTGTGCTTCGCTGGTGGTGTGAGGTTGCTGGTCGTGTGGGTTCGAGCAGCAGGCGTGAGTGCTGGTGAGTGGTGGTCGTTGGCAGTGTGTCCGGTGGTGGTTCTGGCCGTGTGCGCGAGGTTCTGACCGTGAGTGTTTTCTGTCCGTTGCTGTGTGGTCGGGCAGTGGTCGGGGCGGAGAGTGTTTGGGTGTTGCCTTCTCCTTCCGGTCTTTGCCGAGGTTTCTCCGTGACGTAGATTGAGGAACAGCAGATCTGAGCCTGCATTGATATCCTTTTGATATTTAGTATTATATTCGTATATTGTGTATTTGCATTTGCCTTTGTTTTGCAGGTATACATGGCGATGCCAAGGCGGATACCCTCCTAACATTTAGAACACTAAAACAGATCAAATAAATTGAACACTGGCAAACTACCGAAAGTAAATGCTCACCTATCTTGAAGCAAGAGGAAAATTCCAAACTGCATATTGAAAATGCTATTGGACCAAATTTGGGCAAATCAGCAGCAAAAGCAAAGTCGGTTCAATCACCCCAAATTTACAAATGAATGGAAGTGGGTTTCTCGTAAATAAGCAGCAAAAGCAAATCCAAATCAGCCGATAATATACAGCTCTTAAATATATGCTAGTTAATGACTGTCACAAAATAATGCCAAGTGAAAATAAGCAGCTGTTATATTAAACGGATGTTGTTATACAAGTTAATAATACATATTATGATGATATGCTTTTAATTCAATAAATAAGACAATACATCTTATACCTAAATGATTGGAATTTATCAATTAAGTAAATAAACTAATTTATCATTTGTACACTTGGAGCAGAATTGATGCCGTAAAAAAAACATTAATATGAGTAAAGACAACTGTTTGCTTGTAAGTAGAGTCTGCTGCTGATGTTGTTAGGACTGTGCATATATTTATGCCCCGTGAAAGAATATATACTCACAAACATACTTCTATCATGTAAACGAGAACACCAAAAACAAATAAGAAAAGACTTAATATGACTTCACATAGAGAGTCTAAAGTCAATTGCTTTTAAAGGGTGATGTTCAGCTTTTCGAGTAAAGAGAAAATTCTTTAACACCATTAGATATCAAGCTCATTAGGAAAAAGTCACGTGGCAGAGATAACATTTATATAAGACAGATCATGATTAAAAAAACAAAACACATTAACTGCACTCGATGAGTCTAGAGAAAGCTATCAAAGTCTGTTAGTATGATCAACGAGTTAATCCAATGTTAAAAGGCTTTCTTGACAACAGCTTACCAGCAGTCGAGATCATTGTATAATTTGTTGGAATGATTCTGCATAGTACCCAAAAGGGAAGGGTACAAATAATGTAATGACAGATATATGTAGCTTTGCCTCAGGCTTTAAATAACTATGAACTACACCTTGAAGATGGCAACATGCAACCACACTTAAAATCTGCACCAACACACTTTTGGCATATTTCTCTGAGTACAGATGGATGAATCTGCGGGAACTGAAGCAGAATAACATCATCAGCCAACTCTTTTCAGTAATCCATGATGTCAGGAGTCCGAATTCGTAGAGGATCTGGTCAAAGCATTCTGAAGAAACAAACAACGGGATTGTAACAGTAAATTAATATCATGATTCTAATACATCAAAATTCTACCTAAAAAGTAAATATTGCACATAAAATAGGAATCTTTTACAATATATACAAAATTTTCATCCAATTACATACAGGAGATTTTTCCTTGTCTTTATTTTTGGATATGAAACATATTATTGTATATTTAAGATGTAAGAGACATTCAAATGCAGTATAAATCTCCGTCAACACCTTCTGGTTTGCTGATACCAACTGCTTATGATCAACTCCTTGTGTCTCTGTCAGCAAATGCGTGCTTTTGTTACACCAGTTGATGCATCGAGCCTGCTGTTGTTGCACTCGTCCAAGCATGTAATACAATTGGATTGACTTAAGTTGATACAAATCTCACAGTTAGTATAAACTAAAATATGTTTACTCACCAAACTCAGAAGGGCTTATGACCCTATAAGAGCTAATACAATATCAAGCTCATTGGGCTTTGATTGACACCACACATTTCATTTTTCATTTGTATTTGTTAATCATTTTCATATAATGAATTTGGGTTAACCAGTAGGCGCTTGGTGTTAATAATAACTAGGCCTTTCTTGCACCTGATGCGTGTATATATTTTGTTTTTTCTTTTTGTAAAATGTCATGATAATTGTAACATATGTTTTTTATTTTGATTTTAGTTTTTTTTATTATTTAAATTATGAAATAATTATACAATATTTTATTTAATTTTTTTGGATTTTAATAATTTTTTACGATAATATGGTAATTTGTATGGTAGGTGTGATTGTAATTTATATAATTTGGAATGACATAACGTAAATTGGTGGACACGTAGATGACATATGTTATGGTAATAATTTAAATTGATAGAGACATGAATGTAATTAGATATTGACCTGAAATGGTTGGACCACTAACATTATTATATATATATATATATATATATATATATATATATATATATATATATATATATAATAATGATTTTTTTAATACGCACATGTTTTGAACATATATAAACCATGACAACACCACCACCCTTTTCACTTTTCACAACAAAGCACCACTTGGCTCGTCCATGCCTCGGACAACAGCTGACTCTAAACTGGACAAAGGGATTCAACAAGGGAGCATGAACCGCTGACGAGGATCGCAAACTGGCTCAAGCCATCGAAATCCATTGTCCGAAGCACTGGGCAACCATTGAACCCTAAGCACGTTTTTTTTTTTTTTGGTGTTAAAACTGTTGGGTTTTGGCCCATTACCACTCATTTTACTTGTTGGGCTTTTGGCCCCTCTTCTTGCACACAAATAACCGAGCCCCCCTTTCTTCACCCATTCCCCTCACCCTTCGTCTCCCACCTTGCTCCAGAAGCTTCTCCTGCGCGTGTCTCTTCGGCTGGACCATCCTTGGGACTTGCTGCCCTCCCCTTCGTCTCCCTTTGGTGCCATTAAGTTGGCTTGGGTTCATGATGAGGTAACAAGCCTGAAACCCAAAAATCTCTTGGAGGATTTTCGTCCCCCCCTTTGTCTTCCTGTCTCGGGTTTTTCCTTTGTGGTTGACTGAGTGCTTTGTGCTTTCTGTGTGAGAGTGGGTGCACTGTGTGTGTGGCCTTGAGCTTAGGGTGGTGCTTGGTGTGGCCGTGAGTGTGGTGCTGTGTGCGCCTTGTGCTCAGTGTGGTGCTGTGTGCGCCTTGTGCTCAGTGTGGTGCTGTGTGCGCCTTGTGCTTGAGTGTGGTGTTGTGTGCACTGGCAGTGGCTGTGTGCACTGGTGTGGCTGTGCGTTGAGTGTGTGTGCTGTGTGCGTGCACTGTGGGTGTGGCCGTGAGTTCGTGGTTGGTGCTGTGTGCGCCTCGAGCCCTGGTGCTGTGTGCACTGTGTGTGGTCGTGAGCTGTGGTGCTGGTGTGGCCGTGAGCTGTGTGCTAGGGTTGTGTGCTTTGGGCAGTGGTTCGGGCAGGGTCTTCGGGTAGTGTCTTCGGGCAGTGTGTGTGTCTCCACCTTTTGGATTCGATACCTTGGTTCCCCGGTGACGACGTTGAAAGGAAACCCAGCTCGACCTGAGCCCTAATTCCTTACTCTTGCTTTGCATTTCAGTTTATAGTTTTAATTAGTTGAAATTGTATACTGTGATTGTTTTTTGTTTCTTGATTGCAGGTTATCAATCGAGATCGAAAGCGGAACGAAATCCTTACAGTGGTATCAGAGCGTTCCGTGCCTGGTGGAGTGCTCGGTGGACTTCGGGCAGCAGCAAGAGTGCTCAGGCAGACCTCGGGCAGTGGCTGGAGAGCTCGGCTGGTCTCGGGCAGTGCTTGTTGGGCTTCGGGCAGCAGTTGGAGGCTTCGGGCAGCAGCTGGAGAGTTCGGGCAGCGACTGGAATCTCGGGCAGATCTCGGGCAGTGCCTTCGGTGCTTCGGTCAGTGTGATTTTCGTCACCCCAGAGCTTTGTCTCTGGGTAGTAAGTGATTATTCTAACCATTTAATCATTTTTCCTTACTATCTTGTTTCTAGGTGTAATTGTGTCCCTTACCCGTAGGAAAATCTCAATCTGAAGCCCCATGCTCGTACACCGTTGAGTGTATTGTGATCTTGTGGGTGATTGCGATTTTTCCTTCCCTTAGCTTGGTAAATTCTTTCATTGTGTTTTGTGTGCCTTGTGGTCCTTGCTTCTGCTGTTTGGTTGTTAAAATTGTGTGTGCCTCTCTGCTTAGTTGTGATGGCTTCAATTTCTGGATATAACCTTGAACCGTTTAATGGAAAATCTGATTTTTCTATATGGCAACAAAAGATGAAAGGAATTTTAATACAACAAAAAGTATTTAAAGCTATTGATGGTAATTGGGCTGAGAACATTACTACTGCTAAGAAACTTGAAGATGACGAATATGCTTATTCTTCTATTATCTTGAACTTGTCTGACTCTGTGCTCAGGAAGTGTGGTAAACTATCATCTGCTAGAGAACTTTGGGAAAAATTAGAAGAAATGTTTACTGAGAAATCTTTGCCGAGTAAACTTTTCTTGTTAGAAAATTTTTTCAGATTCAAGCTAGACTTGAACAAAGATGTAGATGAGAATTTGGATGTGTTTACTAAATTAATTCAAGATATTAAATTGACAGGAGATAAGAACATTGACGACTATTCACCTATTGTTCTTTTAAATGCTATTCCTGAAAATTATAGTGATGTAAAATCCGCCATTAAGTACGGTAGGGATTCTATTACATTGGATACTGTAATGAACGGCTTGAAAAGCAAGGAATTAGATTTAAATGTGAACAACGGCGGTAAGCAAGATTCTGGTGAAGTTATGCATGTTAGAGGTAGATCTCAACATAGGTATAACAACAATCATAGATCTGATAATAACCAAAATCAGAATAATGATAAGAACAAGTGGAAAAAGTCTAAGTCTAGGCCTAAGAACAGAAGGTGCTTTAATTGTGGTGATCCTGATCATTTTATTAAAGACTGTCCTGAAAAGAAAAACAAGAATCAAAATGATAATAACCAATCTTATGAACAAGTGAATCATGCTTCTTTATCTGGTGAAGACTCAGGTGATGTCTTTATGGTGACTGACTTATGTGATTCTTTGAATTATGTGCATTCATCTACTGTGTGTGAAAATGAATGGCTAATTGATTCTGGTTGCTCTTATCACATGTCACCTCTTAGAAATTTGTTTTCTAATTATAAAGAAGTTGATAATGGTTCTGTTTCTATTGCTAATGAGAAACTTTGTAAAGTTGCTGGCATTGGTGATGTTTATTTGAAATTTGATTCTGGTTATTCTATGACTCTAAAAGATGTGAGACATGTTCCTGCTTTGTGCAATAATTTGATGTCTTGTTCTGGTTTAGAATCATGTGGTCTTGAGGGTAGATGGGGAAATGGAGTTATGAAAATCATAAAGGGTTCTTTGGTTGTTTTCAAAGGTAAAAAGAAAAGACATCTTTATGTTTGCAAAACTGAATCTGTATATGATAATGTGAATTCTGTGACTGATGACTTGACTGATCTGTGGCATAGGAGATTAGGTCATTTGAGTTCTAAAGGTCTAGAGAATTTGCATGAAAAAGGTTGCGTTGGTAAAGACGTGTTGTCTTGCATGCCTTTCTGTGATTCGCGTGTTTTTGGCAAACAACAAAGAGTGAAATTCCCGGATTTCCCTTCCCCTAATGTGACTATGAGTTCTGTGCATGTTGATGAGTCTGAGTCCAGTGCTACTCCTTGCAAGGTGGAGCATTTAACTGGTGTACTTCCTGTTAATGAACCTGAAATTCATGGAATGCCTGTAAATCATGGTAGTGTTGTTGAACATGAACATGTTGTGCATGATGAATTGGTTGCGATTGAACATGAAGATTTGCATGATATAGTTTATGCTATTAGTTGCTTAATGTATTTGCTGGTTAGTACTTGGCATGGTATAGCTTATGCTATTAGTTGCTTTAGTAGGTATATGACTAATCCTAGCATGGTGCATTGGAATGTTGTTCAATGGTTGTTATCTGTAGGTGATAATCTAAGTGATTATGTGTTTAATCCTGCTGATATGTGTACTAAGTGTTTGTCCCTTAGTAAATGTCAATCATGTTTAAATTTTTTAAAATTTGATACTGATGATTGATGCATGTATAGTCCCTTGGTTAGTGTTTTATAACCTGCTGTGTGCTCGTTATAAAACTGTTACCCTGGTTACTTTCCCACTTTAACTTGTTGTGTGCTTGTTATTGTTTTTCCTTTGTTTGTGATGTGTGCTATGACAGGAATTTGGTCCACACAATACTGTGTGTGTTGTGGGGACCCTTTGGGCGATGATGAGTCATCTATTGGGTTTTCCTTACATTGAGGTGGAGCCGTTATTGTGCCAAGGTGGAGATTTGTTGGGTTTTGACCCATTACCACTCATTTTACTTGTTGGGCTTTTGGCCCCTCTTCTTGCACCCAAATAACCGAGCCCCCCTTTCTTCACCCATTCCCCTCACCCTTCGTCTCCCACCTTGCTCCAGAAGCTTCTCCTGCGCGTGTCTCTTCGGCTGGACCATCCTTGGGACTTGCTGCCCTCCCTTCGTCTCCCTTTGGTGCCATTAAGTTGGCTTGGGTTCATGATGAGGTAACAAGCCTGAAACCCGAAAATCTCTTGGAGGATTTTCGTCCCCCCCTTTGTCTTCCTGTCTCGGGTTTTTCCTTTGTGGTTGACTGAGTGCTTTGTGCTTTCTGTGTGAGAGTGGGTGCACTGTGTGTGTGGCCTTGAGCTTAGGGTGGTGCTTGGTGTGGCCGTGAGTGTGGTGTTGTGTGCGCCTTGTGCTGAGTGTGGTGCTGTGTGCGCCTTGTGCTCAGTGTGGTGCTGTGTGCGCCTTGTGCTCAGTGTGGTGCTGTGTGCGCCTTGTGCTCAGTGTGGTGCTGTGTGCGCCTTGTGCTTGAGTGTGGTGCTGTGTGCGCTGGCAGTGGCTGTGTGCACTGGTGTGGCTGTGCGTTGAGTGTGTGTGCTGTGTGCGTGCACTGTGGGTGTGGCCGTGAGTTCGTGGTTGGTGCTGTGTGCGCCTCGAGCCCTGGTGCTGTGTGCACTGTGTGTGGCCGTGAGCTGTGGTGCTGGTGTGGCCGTGAGCTGTGTGCTAGGGCTGTGTGCTTTGGGCAGTGGTTCGGGCAGGGTCTTCGGGTAGTGTCTTCGGGCAGTGTGTGTGTCTCCACCTTTTGGATTCGATACATTGGTTCCCCGGTGACGACGTTGAAAGGAAACCCAGATCGACGTGAGCCCTAATTCCTTACTCTTGCTTTGCATTTCAGTTTATAGTTTTAATTAGTTGAAATTGTATACTGTGATTGTTTTTTGTTTCTTGATTGCAGGTTATCAATCGAGATCTAAAGCGGAACGAAATCCTTACAAAAACATACTGTATGAATCAATATCTGAAGATATATAAGGCGTGTGAATTTATTTATTTGCAGGGCTTAACCGACGTGCCAAGAGTTGTATGCCCCGATGGATGAATTACTTGAGACCAAATATAAAGAGAGGCAATTTCTCCGATCAAGAGGAAGACTTGATCCTCAGGCTCCATAAACTTCTTGGAAACAGGTTACCTCTATTTTTAACAACAAAACATGTCAACTGACTGATCAGACTCCATATATAAACTTCTAGGAACCAAATTGATTTACCTTTATTTTCAATTCTCCGTTCAGATGGTCATTGATTGCGGGAAGGTAACCGGGTTGAACAGACGATGAGATAAAGAACAGATGGAATTCCCATTTAGCAAGAAGAAATTGCAGTGGAGATTTCAGTATCCAAGAATGATGAGTTTTCTAGAGAAGTAGGCTTTGATGTCGATGATTTCTTGAGAATCCTTCAACTCTGGAATGGGATAAAAAGTTTCTTGAGTATGATCAAACTTGATTTTGAATCATTACGTTTTATGTTTTTAATTGTGTTCAATTCTAGTGTAAACAAATATGAAGTGTCCTCTGGATCTGATTCACATATTGGACCATAACTCATAGAGTTGTTTGAAAACAAAGGTGTTTTATGACCCCGAGCTCCGAAATCTACAAACTCCAAATCTTGTACGTCGTATATGTTGGAAAAAGCGAAAGTTGAATTAAATTTTAAAACTTGCTCGATCGATGATCGAGTGGACCAAAAAAATGTTGGGTATTGTAAACAGTAGCTCGATCGATCGAGAATCTTGCTCGATCGATCGAGCACTGTATTTGTTTTGTGAAATTGTATGTCCATTTATGTTTGGGGTGCCAATTTTGGCCAAATATTGCCTCCAAATGATGTTCTTTGGACTTGATTTTTGGTCTATTATATAAACAACATAACCCCACTTGTTTTAATAGAGAATTTTCGAAATTCATTCATAATTTTTAGTGCAATTTGAGAGCATTTATTGTTCGTCAATTGAGTGTTTTGAACCTTTGTGGTTTGAGTACTTGTGATTTGGAGTGCTCCTATCACAAGTCATAGTCGTTGTATCTTGGGAGACAAATTGTCATAGCAAACCGTTAGCACCATAGCGGGGCAATATTTTCTTAAGGACGGATACAAATCTCGCATCGACATAAAACTTGTTTTGAAGCCATTGTTATTTTTTCCTAAGATACACTTTGAGAGAAATTTTAAACAACAGTATATACTAAAGGCAAGCTTCAATCCCCAATTCATTTACCTATCGTAATTACACAGATGCCACAAAATCTACTCTCCCCTTACTGCCTTAGATTAATTTGGATCTACCATTTGCTATTGTACCAAGAGTTATGTTATAAATAATTATTCAACTAAAATATTTTCTAGTGTTCATTCATTAACTCAACTTAAAAGGTAGCGAAATTGTCATATGAAATTACTAAAGCCAAAATACCATAGCATCAAATTGCCAAATGAAATTAAGATACATAACATAACTGAGGGTTCTTTTCATGGCGTTGAATATTACAATGAATTTTTGAGTTAGACTTGCTCAAACATTCTGCACAGACGAGTATGGAAAAGGATGATTGTGTCCCACACCTTATGTACAGTATATCGCCAGCATTTGGTAGCAGGGGCGGCTCAAACGAAGAGCAATTGAGATATTTGTTTTAGGCTCTCGATTCCAATAAAGCCCTCAGATTTATTAATTATAGAGTTCAGAATCTCAAAAAAAAATTGCTTCCCTTTATTTTTAATTAATAGCCCATACTAATAAGTATTTATAATCAATTACAGCATTCTCCTTCTCTCTCACCCTAAAAAAAAAATTACATATATTATATTGAATTATTTTCAAAATATGATGACATATTTGGTCTTGACAAATTAAATTCATATAATGAACGAGATTTGGAAAAAAAATTCTTGATATTGAAAATTTTCTTAAACATGATATTCATTTTGATATTGATGATTTAGATTTATTTTCAGAGTTAACAGTCTATAGTATATAGAATATTATTAAATATATCAGTTACATATGCAGCTACGTAATAAAGTTTTTCAAAACTAAGGATTATAAAAATTTATTTATGAACAGCTATGTTTCAAGACCAATTATTTATTTATGAACAGCTATGTAATAAATAAGTTTTTAGTTTAGTATTCACTTTATTTTTTTATTTTTCAAAAGACATCATTTTCATAACTTTCATAAGACCTACAAAAAGTTGAGTCTCCCGGTTTGGTAGTTGTCAATCCCAGACCATACCATCAATACCAAAGTTCTGAATTTATTTTTAGAACTCGACTAAGTCAGGTCAACATAACTCCAAAACTACGGCACAAACAGCAGATCCCACAGAAGAATGACTCATACGTTGTATAGGTCTATAACCAACTCATCCGGATTTGACGACAATGGCACTGTTCAACGTACACAAACTATGAAACATGAGGAAATTTAGAAACAGTTCGAGTAAAACTTAAATTCCATGACCTTTTTCGATTGCATAATTTTACTTGCCAAAGTTTCCATTACGAAAAATCAATCACTTTCACAAACTTGTCTGCCCCACCAATCTGCATTTTAGAAGAACTCTCCCATGGATACATAAAATTGAAACTTGAGACGAGACAATAACTTTATTCAGAATTCAATCCTTAATATCAGAATTCAGTCCTTAATAGTTGGATTTTTTTTAACCGTGAAGCGGCTGCTCATTAGGACCGTGGCCCCGTGTATTGGTTGGTTGCCCGTGTTTTGGTTAATTGTCGCGTACTCCTTTACGTCTCTTCCTATCTCCTTTATGTCTCTTCCCATAGTATATAGTCAACTTATACGTCCTTCCCACCTCCTTCTATCGTGCATCTGTTCTTACCATTTTCGTATGTTTGTGTACGCATAAATTTTCATTTATAATATTATATTTTTACCGACAAAAATTAATCATATTATATATGAAATGTTTTACACCCGTGAACTTTTACGAAAATTAGTATTCGAAATGCGTATAAATAACATGAAGATAAAATGTTTTTGACACACAATTCTTCAAACAAATTTTCTCTTCATTTTTTTCTCTTCAATTTTTTCGGTGCGTCAAAAGTATGAATCAAAATATTTCTTAGTTTGTTCAAAATGGATTCGATTTCCATGCTGTTATATTTTGGTGGTAATACTATTATTGGAAACGGATCGGTCGAATATAACATTCCACCAGTTAGACCGATTAGAATTTCATGTTCTATTATTTTATTTGATTTGATTCAACTAGCACATAGAAAGTTAAACATCGACCCAACGATGTTTAATATCAAATTGTCAACCAAATATGCATTCATGGAGAAATCGTCTTGGAATGAAATACCAATCAATATTGTAGATGATGATGTTCTACAATTTATAATGGAATGTCCTAATATGCAGATGCTGCATTTGTACTTCGATATAGAGGCAAGTAATCATGATTTTGGTCTTGAAGGGCCAGAATCAAATCTTCCATATGTCACTGAAGGATTAAGCAATATGGTGGTCCATGATCAACCTTCTACTTCAAGCGGTCGAGATGTTGAGCAACAAAATTATCCTTATTTCGAGCATGGAAGTGGACCTTTGGATCAATATATAACCGCCTCTTCTGAAGAAAATCCTACATATTGGCCAAACACAACAGAAGTTTGGGGATTACGAGAAGAAATTACACCAATTCATGATGTATTTGATCCTGATGTTGGTGGTTCGGAGCATACAATTATGTTGGCAGCAACTGATGGGCCAGCCACACATGACGTTGTGGGGGTCTTCCCACCTTAACAGTGTTAGGATAACATATTAAGGACTAAACATGCATTTGATAACATCTTAGGGTTCTGGTTGTTACGTGAGCTGTTTAGATTACATGCCAAAACAAAATAAAAACTTCAAAACTTATTGGATACATTCCCGTAAATGTATGCTAACATTTTAGATTTATTCTACTCCTAGAGTAGATACTAAACATATCCTGAATCCTATGCATCTTGTGCTCTTTGTAGCTCACTGCTTCAACCCGACCCTTAGCCCCCTTCAGACCAAAAGCGTACCTACAGGGACAACACATCATGAGCATATACATCCTTACTTAACATCATAAAGATAATGGCATATAAATAAATGCATGGAAATAATCGTAACATATACTTCCTGGTTAATCGCATTAACCCACTTTGGTTGTCCATGTTTCATAGTCATGCATATGGGCATCTTATCCTATCGTATGGCATCTTACCATATCATAAACATCATATGGCATCTTACCATATGGGCATCTTACCCTATCGCATGACTTCTTACCATATGGGCATCTTACCCTATCGTATGTCATCTTACCATATCATAAACATCGTATGACATCTTACCATATGGACATCTTACCCTATCGCATGACATCTTACCATATGGGCATCTTACCCTATCGTATGACATCTTACCATATCATAAACATCGTATGGCATCTTACCATATGGGCATCTTACCCTATCGTATGGCATCTTACCATATCATAAACATCATATCATCTTTACTCATCATAAACATCATCATCATAAACTTACTTATCATAATCATCATATATACTTATGTAATCATAGCATAATCTTAATGTAGGAGTGTGATTTACCGTCCGATGCCCGTACGCTTCTTACGTACCTTAATTTCCAAAAGTGGAGAAGTTGGAGAACTTTATCTCCTTGATGTGGTTGGTACCTGGGATGGTTCTACTCAACCATACAAATCAATATTAGAAGCTAAATAATAGCCAAATACCAAAAATTCATCAAAATTCATCATTTTTCAACTTTTAAACAGTGGCGATCGATCGCTTAAAACATGGCGATCGATCGCCTGGCTGTTCGCTTCGCGGCGATCGATCGCTACTGGCCATCGGCGATCGATCGCCTGCTGTGTAAATCGCTACTGGCCATCGGCGATCGATCGCCTCATACATGGCGATCGATCGCCACCTGCTGGTGCGCAATTTTCCACCATTTTTGAGCATTTTTCAAGCTCCATCTTATACCCTTCAAACCAATACTTTCCTACAACACCAACATCATCATAACTCACTAAAACCCACATAAAACACTTCAAAAATCATACCCCAACAATATACAACACATACCCAAAACAAACCCATCTAAAACACTTCAAAATCATCCCATTTCAAAACCAAACATCATCAAAACTTTAGGAAGGGTTCCATACCTCTCGAAGACTCCAAATCTTAACAAAAATCCCACAAACAAAAGTTTTGTGGAGCTTTCCCTTTCCTTCCTTGAAGAATTTCGAAAATGGGGAATGGGTAGGGTTTTGGGAGTGATTTGGGGATTTTAAGAGTGATTGGTAAAGTGAAGGGGAAAAAGGGTAAAGTGAGTTAAAGGGTATAGTGGGGTATGGGTTATAAAGTTAATTAAAATTGAACCCCAAAGTTAACATGATGTATAAAATACCCCAACATGGTATTTTAAAAGCATTTTACAAAAATGCACCAAGCATCTACTACATTCACATCTTCTTCATAATTAACACCCAATACGATTAAATCATGTTAACACCCTATTTTCTAACATGCATAACATGTACCCTGAAATGCAACCCTCGGTCACGCCTACCATGTGACTAAGCATTTCAACATGATAATTAATTTTAACACATTAATCAATTATCCACATACTTCATCATATAAACATAATTAATGCCTTAATTGCAATTAATTAATTTCGGGGCATCACAGACGTACACAGAGATAGTCATTGAGATGTTTACATGAGTGATAGTGAACCCGATAATTCATCGAGTGATTCTTGAGAACACGGTAATGAGGCTGATGAGATGCATGATGAAGACGATAGTAATGTCCATGCATTTCCCAGTGAAGAGACAACATCCCACGAACCACCTTATGCTCCGAGACATATGCAGGACGCACCATTTTTGCCAACCACGATTGAAATGCCACCATTTTTTAATGCGGTCAACGAAGAGCAGGTTCCTGATTCGATTGATGTACCTTCTGGATCGCGAACTCGATATTACAACCCGGAGGTTGGGGAGCTGTCCGTGAACATGATTTTCAAGGATAAGAAAGATCTGATTGCATCTGTGAAAGATTACTCTGTTAGAGTTGTCAGGCGTGAGTATTGTGTTGTGGAAAGCACACGTACTCTATGGAAATTACGGTGCAAAAAGACTTCTCCTGCCGTAAGGTGTAAATGGGGTCTTCGAGCGTCTTTGAAGCCCAAAATGGGTTTTTTGGAAATTAACGAAGTATGGTGGTCCTCACACATGTATCTCGAGTAATGTTGGTATAGACCACCACAACTGGGACAGTAATATGGTGGAAAATACATTGTTGGGGATTGTACGATGTGATCCTTCGTATGAGATTAAGTATGTATGGGAGAATGTTAAAGATAAATATGGCTATGATATTTCGTATACGAAGGCATGGAGAAGTTGCAACGTGCGGTGGAAAATGTTTACGGTACATGGGAGAGCTCCATGCGTCTACTTTCAAAATACATGGGTGCGTTGTCAAAGTATAATACTGGAACAATTGTGGAGTGGAGGCATTTAAGATCTAACAATCAAGCGGTGAATACATTGAATTATGTATTTTGGGCTTTCAAGCCATGAATAGATGGGTTTCAACACTGTCGCAAAATCATTAGTGTTGATGGTACTCATTTGTACACCAAGTATAAGCATAAAATGTTGATCGCCGTCACTCTGGATGCCAACAATCAGATATTACCGTTAGCATTCGGGATTGTTGATGAAGAAACATACGACTCATAGAAATGGTTCTTAGAGAATATCGGTCGACATGTTATACGTGGTGTAACCGGTGTATTTCTTATTTCAGATAGGCATAAGGGAATTGTGCGCGCAGTTGATGATCTACCACTTTTTCAACCTCCTAATGGTGTGCACCATTTCTGTCTAAGACATGTGTGCTCCAATTTTACTTCAAAGTTTAAAAATATCCATTTGAAAGATCTATGCTAGGAAGTGATAGGGTTGAATATTACGCGTTTTTATGCTATGATATGTATATGTTTTCGTGTTGATTCTTGGATTATTTTATGGTTTATGGTATATATTTCTCTATTTCAGGAATCAATGTTGAAATGTAGGGAAAGGTGAAGAAATCAAGCTAAAATGATGAAAGAATGAATAAAGTTGAAGAAAAGAGGAAAAAACCAGAATCCAAGACACATATTGCTCCTTTCTCCTCAGATTACTATATGTTCGAGCCAATTTTTGGAAATGTGGTCCATATAAATGTTGTAGAACTTTCTCTTATCTTCGCGTGGATAGCTGATTCATCAAATTTGGAGTTTGTATGAGAAAGTTACGGCCTAAATACAAAACTTGCCAGAAGCTGAAAAAGGCGAAGAAAAACATTCTGGTCTTGCCGATTGATCGAGCAAGCATTGCCAATCGATCGAGCAAGGCTGAAAAAGCCACGAAATTCTTACTGTGAAGCTCGATCGATCGGCCCTTCTGTCCCGATCGATCGGCGGAAGGAAGTTTCAGAAAAATAACTTCCTTATAGAGTTTGTGTCCAACAAGGAAGTCCTTGATTCCCTTCCCCTATATATTATACACGAAAATTACAACCCAAATCAGAATTTGAACCCTAGGAATAGCCTCCACACCTCCATACTCCATATCACCTTCATCCATCTTCACCTATTCATCCTAGAAATTGGAACAACCCAACAAGGCGATTAAAGAGACGATCGAGAAGGAAGCAAGAGAAGGAGCGAGGATCTACAACCGGAGTCGACGCTGGAAGTTTATTCTTACTTTTAAACCTTAGTTTTGTTTTGTTTTGATTTTATCATGCTTGGATTGTTGCAAGACATATTTGAGTATTGGTATTTATTTATGAGTATGAACTAAGTTTATTTATTGAGGCTAGACGAATCCTTTGTTATGAACCTTCGATTTGATGATTGAATTCTTATAGTTCTTTGCGTATGTTTTATGTTCTTCATGCTTTTAGAGGTTTAATCACCTTTGAATGATGTTAGTATCGTAATTGAGATCGAGAGATGATTTTATGATACTGAATTAATAACTCATACCATGGATTTTAGACCGAGATCTAGAGATGACGTCAAATACATGCGTGATAGCCATAGATATCTAGTAATTGAAAGCTAGGAGTTTTCATGGATCTTATGCAACATTGAATTGTTAAATAAGTGAACGAGAGTTACTTACTGCAATTCGGTGTTAGGTTTAATATAGCTCGAGAGAGTGTATTAGATAAATTGGGAGAACTTGTCACCTTAGAAATATTTGAATATTCAATCGAGAATTGTAGGGAATTGCATTGGTGAGCCAAAGTCTCGATAATCTTCTCTAGTGGATTTTTCTCGTTTACTTTTATTGACTTGGTTGGATTAGTAGTTTATATTAATTAATTAGTCGTTAATTATAAATTAATTATCGTAGGTTAAATATAGTTAAAAGACATCTTATTTGGTACTTGCTTGTTAGTCCCTGTGGGTTCGACAATCCGTATTCTTCCTATTTATACTAAAACTTGACACCGTGCACTTGCAGTCTAAAATCGCTAGATTGGAATTAATTGTTTAAAATAAAAGCGATCAGGAAGCAGGCACACAACATCAAAATTGTAAGTTGGATGTCACAATGTAGGCAATCAAAAACAAAAATATTCTGGCATATAGATATTTGGCAGGAATTTCAAAGGAAAAATGGACTTTAGCCCACGATGGAGGTTGGCGTCGTGGGGTAATGACTACTAATATGTCAAAATGCTTAAATGGTGTGTTGAAGGGTGCTCGAAGACTACCTATTTCCGCGATAGTACAATTGACCCTTCAAAGGTGCGTTCAATACTTTATTCAACGTGTCACAAAAACTCAGCGTATGATTCACAACAATCAGTATCAAATCCACTGGATGGCCCAATAACATCAAAACCACCAGAAGCATCAAAACCACCGGATGAGCCAGCAGTGTCAAAACCACCAGATGGGCCAGCAGTGTCAAAACCACCGGATGGGTCAGCAGTGTCAAAACCACCGGATGGGCCAGCAGGAGAAAAACCACCGTATGGGCCAGCAGGAGAAAAACCAGCAGATGATGGGCCATGCGCAAATCCAACAGATGGGTGGAAACCAATCCCATGTACGCGAGGCGATATAACCCTTACAGTGATTCTCTCGTACCACTGCATGTAGTCATCGTCTGTTGAGTTTGACCTACAACAAGGTTCACCAGTGGCGGCATTTCTTAGCCTCCTACGCCACGTCCTAAGATGTATCTTGTGAAATTTGGCCCAATCCATTTTACGATGACCAGTTCGGGTGACATCATGTAGCTCATTATCGTCAAGTGCAGGTGATAGAATTGACTGGCATATATTGAACTGTCTCATCACCCGGTTAGGACGATGAATCTCCACTATTTGGAAGCAGATAAGAGGGCAAACGCTTCTCCAAATATCATTATTATAGGTAGTAATAATGGAGTTAACATTAGCGGCCTCTGTGTCATACACGATCCAGTTAAACTGCACATTGCTAAAATAAAAAAAATGGGTCAATCAATATATTGAAAATCATCATAAATTTTCAAAATTCAATTACGTAATTTAGGTTTACCTCGTCATTACTCATTTGATCGAGAGAATGTCGTATAATCTGACCGAATGTGTTGCTATATGGGTGTGACGAAACAAAGTGTTCCACCTATTATAAAAAATGTTAAATATTGCAATGTTTTTCATTTTAATATTAGTATTCAATAAAAATAAATAATTATTATCGTGCACCGTAGGGAGCAACAGAAACATTCTCAAGGACAACCAAACTTTTTAACTGTCGGTCAGGGTTCAAATATTTTATCCTACTCCATGCCCAAATCTGCCAATAAACATAAAAATATTTTAAAATAATAAACGGATAAGATATTATTAGTGAGAGAAAAATATTACATATACCCGCACTGCCCCAACTATATTTGTTTACCTCTTCCAAATCTTCAAGTAGCTGCAAATACATGAGTTTTACAGCACTACTATTATAATCTGGAAGCAAAATTCCACCTATAATCATCAAAGCTATACAGTATTTTATTATATCCATCTCTGAGCTCATATCAGAGATACGATTAGCTCGGCAGTGATTGTCTAGAGTGGTCATTCTTAGGTGACCGCCTTTAAATTTTGCTTCTGGCGGCTCAAATCCCAGTAACTCAACACATGTGTTTTGCCATTCTTCCACATGTTGTGAATCATCTACCCCAGTTACTGGTTGATCATCAACTTTCAGACCCTAAATTATTGAAATATCTTGTAAAATAATGGTAGCCTCACCAAATCTAAAATGAAATGTATGGGTCTCAGGCCGCCATCGTTCAACAAGAGCGGTAATCAAATGATTATCGTACATACAATAGCCAGATTGCAAAACACCGTAAAATCACATATCAATGGTATGCCTCCAAACACGATCGTGTATCACGTTCTCATTATACAACCCCCAGATAAGTTTATCTGTACGCTTCACTTTTAGAATATTATCAATATTCTCGGAACAAACAGCACTGGATATATGTGTAGATTGTAGATATAATACAGTTGAATCTCGGGACCTCAATTTAATGTCAACCTAAAATTAATAAAAAAAATTAACACACATATCAACCATTTATAATATTAATAAAAATATATTATACGTACATGTTTAAAAAAATAATGAATTTTTTGATTTATTTTAAAAAATTATGTAATAAAAACAATATGAATAATATATAAGATTTTCAATAATTAACTCACCTTTAATGTAGGTGGACGAATGGATTATTGAAGAGAGAAATGAAAGCTCTGCACTACAGGAAGAAGAAAGAAAAGTTTTTAAGGTATAGAGTATTTCGAGAACGGATATAAATTTATAGATATATTTCGATTGGTATCAATTAAATGGAGTAGGTATCAATTAAATGGAGTAGGTGGAATTGATATCAATTAAATGAAGTAGGTATCAATTAAATGGAGTAAGGTGGGTTTTGTTGGAGATAGGTACGCACATAGCGGCCGCTTAACAAAGAAGCGGCCGGTGAGTAAGTGGGCGGCTACTTATCTTTGAGTAGCCGCCCACTAAAGTGGGCGGCTACTGGATGTTGAGCAGCCACCCACTTAGTGGGCGGCTACTTGTTGTTGAGTAGCCGCTTCATGGTGAAGCGGCTACTCAACGTTTTAAAGCCGCCCTACACAGTCGCGATTTGAGGTATATTTGCAACACCCCCACATTTCGATGTATTTTTGACAAAAAAAAAATTTCCAAATTATTTTTAAAAAAATCCTTAATAATTTAACCTTTCCGAACTAGTCTAGAGTGATTCCTAGGTTGCGTCAAATTCCAACACAATGAAGAATAATTTAAAGTCGCAAAAGTGTTGAAAATAATAATATGCAAGGTGACCAGTGGAATCATGATGTTGCAACTTTTGTCACGCCCCGAGACCGGAGTGCGTGACACCGGCGTTGATTCCAAACATTAATTCAAAATCAACAAGCCCCATGTACAGATCTATGATAAAAATCAGTCTATTTATTCCATTGAAAATAATAATCGTCTTTACAATTGATATTACAAAATACAATTGTCTCGATTAAATCAAAGATGCGGAAGCGTAAATAAAACTAATAAATTTTCTTGAAGGTTCTTCGCGGATCATCATCTCCAAAATTGTTCTTGTTATTCTTCCTCGATCTCTTCTTTTCATCTTTGTCTGGGAGGGGAGGTAAGGGGGTGAGTGTTTGAGAAAAACACACAGCAAGTAGGGGCCGATTGAACATAGGAAAACATACATATATTCATAGAAAAAATCTTTTAAACATTTCTTTATCAAATCCATAGATCTTGGCATATGAACACATTTCTTACACATAAACATATATCTTCCACATATTCGCATAACGACTTATTGGATTCAAGAGGTGGCTCACGTGTGCATAACACTTTGCTCTTAAGGATCAAGAGCATGTGGCACGCCAACATCATGTAGCACTTTGCCCTGCCGAATCAAGTGGTGACTCATACATACGTAGCACTTTGTTCCGCAAAGTCCTTTCATTCATGATCATGTCACATGTTAGATTTAAAAACATAATCCTCGTGTTTGATGTTCAATCGAGAATTTAAATCATAACTAATGTTTTGAAAACGAAATGGAATTGTAGCAAAAACCGACTAACCGTCGGATATACAAAGCGTGGTAGAATGGATCCCGGATTACCAAGGTGGTGCGAACAATCTCCTCTAACCTTGAAGCTTTCGAAAATGAGTGTGTGTGTGTGTGTATGTGAGAGGATTTTTGAAAATTTGATGATGATAGGATAACTTTTTCATTTCTTTATGGTATGATATATAATGGGTTTAATGTGGTGGGATGGTTTAATTAAGGTTCCTAAAAGTTTGTCATGAGAGTCATGATTTGAGCCAACTAATGATTGGGTGTCATCAAGGTAATGAATGGATGTTATCAAAGGCTAATAAAATGGCTAATGTCAAATTTGATCATGCAATTAAATGGATACCAAGATTTGGGCGAGGCACTTGAATGAGTCAATTAAATGAGACAAAATGAATAGAGGATTTTGGGTGTTTATTGTAGGAGAATTAGTTGACCAAAATCAAAACTTTTGCCCTTTAATGACACAATTTGAGCAATGTACTAAATGTCACTAAATGAGATTGAATTGTGGTTGAATTGATTTGAATGGTGGCAAGACTTGGGTTGGCACTTAAATGTCATTGAATGACTAATGACAAGGTTCATTGAATGGCTAACATGATTTGGGGCAAGACAAATTTTCGGGGCTTCACATCCCTCCCTCCTTATTGGAAGTTTCGTCCTCAAAACTTGAGTCGGCTCGATCTTGATGAGACATTTATATTTCTCTTGCATCTTTTCAATCGGTTCCCAAATGACTTCTCTTTCCGTATGGGTTGACCTTTGGACATTTGCGTAAAGAAATGTACTTCGTCTCAACACTTGATCCTTTGAGTCCACGTTCCAAATATATATTTCTTCACACTTCTTCAACTACTAGAAGTTCTGCTCCGAGCATATTATTCCGGTTCGCAATGTATCTCCTCAGTTGTGGTACGTGAAAGATATTATGAATTCGGGATAGGCTTGGAGTGAGCGCTATTCTGATTATGTTGGGACCGTCGGTGTTGAAAGTAACTCGCTTAGGGCAAAAGATTGCTCCAGATTTCGTATTGAAGTCTGAGGCTCAAATGTGTAGCATATCCTCGAGGGTCTGAGTTGTCCTTTCTGTCTGACCATCGATTTGAAGATAATATACGGTACTAAAATTCACAAGAGTACCTACGACTATTGAAAGCTCTCTCAAAGTCGCGACACAAATCGCGGGTCTCTATTAGAGGCTGACGAGACTGGCTTCCTACATTCATTGGTATATAGTCTCGTCTGAGCTCTTACCTAGTCGAACCAAGAACCAACTTTACAAGTACTGCTTATATCGTGCCTTCGTCACGCACTACGCACTCTAATTAAGTTATCTTAACGAATGAATATAGTTTCTAGTTGAATGAGTTTTCTTTGTCAAACTGATCAATGATAGGAGTAAAGTATCTTGTAAAAGGTTGTTCAATTCAATCCAAAAATTTCTCAAAGGGATGTAAAGTGAATGATCAACTTTTTGTGAGTTGAACCGATCAAAACAATTGTTGAATACTACAAGAATTTGCAAAGATGACATATATTATTCTAGGATACAATCTCATGAAAGATAGGAAATGAACATTTCCAGAAAATGGAAAGAAAGAAAAAGTATATAGTTTTGTGCATCAACTCAAAATAAGTTTTGCAAGATGATAATAAAAAAATAATTTTTGATATGAAGAAGATCAAGGTCATATCAAACTCAAGCAATCACAGGGTTTAAAAAATGAACGAATAAACAATTGATGTATTGAACTTTAATAAAGAACGATAACCACATTAACCAAAGAATAATTGGATAATTATGAAACAACAATTTACTATGAGGATCATAAGTAGTAAAAAAAATCATTGAATGATTGTTTCACAAGTAAGATATGTTTCAAACGAATCCCGACTATTTAAAGTAGATGATGATGTAAGAATAATTCCAATATGGATAAGTATTTGTACAAAAGAGGCTATCAACGAAAGAAATTTGAATGTACAATGAATAATTCTTCTAATTGAAATAGTATGGTCTTATATAGGTTTGCCAAATGAAATATGAGTTCAAAAGGATAGCATTAACAAATTTGAAGGAAGACAAATGGTTTCGTTGTCGAAAAGAATTGTATCAAATTTCGAAATGTAGGAAATAGATTTCTAATACCCTAAAAGTTTGAGGGACTAATATATTATATCTTATTTCAACCAAATGATTATATCAATTTGAACACAAAGTGTCACAACTTATACTCAAATTATGGAGGTGTATCTTAAATTATGCGTCCCAAAAGTATAACCTGATTGTACTTAAGTTCTAAGTATCTCAATAAGAATAAGGATGGCATGTCATCGACTATTCGAGTTAACCCGAGAGTATACTCGAAATGAAGTTTCTTGAATTTGGCAAAAAGGTTTCATACAATTTCCATCGATGAATCTAATAGAATATGAAGAATTAAATTCTTGAATGCGCCCAAGAGTAAAAATTCAAGGAATTGAGCGTAACATATGGAAAACAAGGGGATCAAGTTCATAGTGATATACAAAGAGGGATGTTACTTTTCAAAATAATAATAGCAAAGGTTTAAAGTTGTTGTGTAGGAGCGTAACCGATGAATAACAAACTTCGTGACACGCTCGGAGAATAACTTAAAATTTATTAATTAAACATAGAGGTTCACGACAAAATTCTAAACAAAGAAATTCATCACTAGAATACCAAAGAATATTCCTTATTGTTTTTATCACATCGCATACTACTAGTCTATTGTTTCCCCGTCTCCTAAATCCCCTTCAACGTTTTCCATTACTATAGGATTTTCCTCGGGATCATCCTCTTCCATAAGGAGATTGATGACAGATTGCTTGTAGTCGACTTCCTATGCCATTTCGTTCTTCTCATTCTTGAGAGCTTGGATACGGGTCCACATGTTCTCACGATACTCATTGAACTCTTGCTCGAAGCGTTCCAATTGTTGGCACTTATTATTGTGGACTCTCCCAAGTGTTTTATTGTCCTCTATTGCTTTTATAAGTTGCTCTTCAGCACGATGATGGTGGTAGGTCATCATTTGGGCCTTGTAACGGAAGTGATTGATTATCTCCAACAACTCGGTCTAATCTCGCATCTCATTGTCTTGGAATATTTTAACTTCGGTTATATCATGTTCCATCATTTGGATCTAACTGGATGGAGCGTGAGTCATCGTAGCCTATGTCGTATTGAAGGTATGCTACAGTGGATGTGAAATCGAAGGATGAGATTTCGTGGGTTAGAGTTCTTTGAGGAAAAAAGTTAAATCCTCAATTGGTTACTTTTCGGTTGCTGAATTTTGAAATTGACAAATGATGTGAGAATAATAACACAATTCGGATTGGAATAATCTGCTTCGGTGGTTCAAAAATCGAGGGCAAGTATTTGAGATATTAAGGTTTAATAGGCGCGGATTGGGGCTTGAAGAATTCGATCACTCGAGATTTGAAATTTTAAAATTGATTGAGGGCTATTAATATTCATTTTATGAGGATTCATAACCCAAATTTGATTTGAATTTGGTGTTTCGAGTTGTGTGAAATCGATGCCCGAAATTTTCACGAATTAGGGTTCTAAGGGTGAGAAACACGACCCAAAATTGAGCATCTTTCCTTGTTTGGATTTCGATTGGGTAGAGGTTTATTGCTAGACATGGAATAAAGATCATAAACCCAAAATTAATTTGAAATTGGTGTTCTGATTGATGAGGAGATCGAGAAAATATTGTAAAAGTTAGGGTTCTAGGGCGTAAATCGTGGTCCTCAATTGAAGCCTTTGCTTCATTTGGGAGTCGTTAAGAACTTGGGGCTTGTATTACTAGAACAATTACGAATGACATACCGAAGTTAATTGGAATTTCGTGTTCGAATGTTCTGTCAAATCGGATGCTGAAGTTTCGCAAAATTAGGGTTCTTTGAGCGTGATTTTAGGCTCCAAATTGGACGCCTTCCTTTGTTTGTGAGTCAATAACGTCATAGGGCTTTTACTAGGGATGATAACTGGATCATTAACCCGAAATTAATTTGAAATTGGTGTTCGAATTTGGAAGAAATATATGAACACGTTTTCTTGGCCATATTAGGGTTCATAGGCGTGGAGTAGGGTTCAAATTGGAGCACTTTCCGACGTTAGAGAAGAAAGATCTGGTATAGGGATTTTATTCCCATACCATGAATGGTAATCCTTTGAATTTAATTCGATTTTTATGTTCGGATTCGAGAGAAATTAAGGCTTAAACATTTCGTTTTGGGGTTCCTGATTAGGGTCGAAATTTTGATAAAAAAATTAAGCACTTTCCTTTGTTTGTGATTTAATAATAATTGAGGGGTTTTGTGATTCATAAACAGACGATGAATTACATGGATTTTGATTCAAATTCGGTGTTCAAAGTCAGGGGTAATTGATAGCCGAAATTTTCGCACTTTACGTTCTAGGGATCGTCACCCGACTCCCGAAATTAGTCGCCGCGTCTTTGATATGAACTTTTCACGAATGTTGGTCGTCTGGTCACGGGCTTCGTGTTTCCGTAATCAATCCATCGTTCCATCCACTGTAGCGTCGGAATCGGAGGGGCATCCATTTCTTGGACTCACGAGAATCGATCGGTGAATTGGCCATCCGAACGCCATCTGTTCTACCGGGAACTTGCGCCATGACTTCGTCTGAGCAAGGCGGTCATGGTGATGGGTTGATCGTCCGGCCAGGGCTTGCGGCGGCGAGGTGGAGGCCTGACGGCCATAGCCGTTCTTCATTATCTTTTTTTTTTCGTTAATTTTCCAGATTTTTGTTTTTTAATTAGTATTGTTATTATATATATATATATATATATATATATATATATATATATATATATATATATATATATATATATATTATCCATTTGTATATTAGATCCGGGTTTCATAATTTTGTTGATTTATAGCAACCAAAAATCTTTTCCCAGCGGGATTACAGAACCTGGTTTTGTTCTGATACCACTAAAATGTCACGCCCCGAGACCGGGGCGCGTGACACCAGTGTTGATTCCAAACATTAATTCAAAATCAATAAGCCTCGTGTACAGATCTATGATAAAAATCAGTCTATTTATTCAATTGAAAATAATAATCGTATTTACAGTTGATATTACAAAATACAATTGTCTCAGATTAAATCAAAGATGCGGAAGCATAAATAAAACTAATAAATTTTCTTGAAGGTTCTTCGTGGATCATGTTAGGATCGGGGTAGTGTTTAGAAGGGGGGGGTTGAATAAACACTAGATATAATTTCGATTTCTTTTCTGGTTAACTGTAAACTGTTAAGTGTTACAGTTGCTTCTCAATAACAGGCAAGTCAGTAGACACTTATTATAGTGCGGAAGACGTCTACCAAACTTGTGAGGAATAAAACTGAAGTAATAAAGCAGTAAACGAATAACACAAGAGTTGTTTCTGGAAGTTCGAAGCACAACGCTTCTACGTCTCCCCTTCTTCCTTTGCAGGAAGGATTCACTAGAAGACTTGGTTTACACTTTACAGTATACAACCTCCTTAGGCACTAACACACTTGGCCTAAACTCCTAGCAATCACACTCTTCTTATCTTTTGGATACAAGTGATTTTACAACACTCTCTACAGAATAAAACTTTCTAGCTTTGAGAGTTTCTGAGCAGCAGACTTTAATTGAAAATAATCTGTCACAGATTCAGTTTTGCGGTTTGTCTGCTCTTTGCTGAACGTTTGAAATATCAGTCGTATAGCTTTCTTGCTTTGAAGTATTTCTCTTAGTTTGAAAGTTGCTCAGCTCTTCTTCATTCTCTGTTTGGACGTATTTATAGGTTGTGTTGTCCAACGGTAGCCTTTTTGTATATGGAATGGATTGGCTTTCCAAATACCTGTTGTCTTCTTTCCTATTTTGGAAAACAACGGCTCTTTTCACTCTGACGGTAATGGTGGCGGAGATATAGCAGGGTGCGCCGCTCTGTTGTACCTTTGTCAGAGAATGTTGTACTTACTTTGTCTTGTTGCTTAGACTTCTGCTGGTTTCTTTGTTCAACTGGTCGTTCATCCTCTTAAGACCAGTTGATGTCTTTGTTCAGTGAGAGACTTTGCAGTTGATAGTTATCCAGTTTATATCTTCACCCGGTTGATGTCTTCATCCGGTTGATGTCTTTACCAGTTGATAACTTGTCCGGTTGGTGTCTATCCAGTTGATGTCTTTATCCAGTTGATGTCTTCATCCGGTTGATGACTTTATCCGGTTGATAGCTTGTCCGGTTGGTATCTATCCAGTTGATGTCTTTATCCAGTTGATGTCTTCATCCGGTTGATGACTTTATTCAGTTGATAGCTTGTCCGGTTGGTATCTATCCAGTTGATGTCTTTATCCAGTTGATGTCTTCATCCGGTTGATGACTTTATCCGGTTGATGACTTCATCCGGTAGGTCTTTAGCATCCGGTTGATCTTTAATATCCAGTAGGTGTTTGTAATCACCAAAACTTAGAAATCGTTTTCCCAACAATTTCCCCCTTTTTGGTGATGACAAAACTAAGCAGTAATCGATTTCCTACTAGAGTAAATAAGGTAAAAGTCCTGAAAATGCTTGAAGACATCATGAAAAAGAAATTTTCATTAAATATAAGCAGATTACAAGTTGTAATCAAACTGGACAATTGAGAGAAATTTATCTTTATATAAGATGAATTCTTACACTTTGAATAGAGTCTAAGACAAGTCTAGTTTTACATAAAATAGATGATACATGACAAATTTCTCTTTAATTAAACAAAGTAGACCGGAGGGCTTCAATTCACTTAGTTGCGGAGAGGAAGAGCTCGATCCACCTTGTTTCAGAGAGAATGTCGGGAAGAGGAAGAGTCATATGAATATTCATCAGGCAGCTCCTTTAATTTTTATGGAATCACCTAATAAAAATATTCTATCTCTGTTGAGAATACTCTATCTCTATCTTCCCCCTTTTTGTCATCAGCACCCAGGCATCTGCTGTTAGTAGTTCCTGACTGATGAGGAGCACCAGAACAGGATCAAAGCGCTGAAGCTTATCAGAGCTGGGTTAGATAAGTAATCAACCCATGAGGGGTTGATTTAGATAAGTAATAAACCCATGAAGCAGGAAAGGATCTAACAGAAAACCAGGGAATGAGAAATAACTTAAAAGTAAGCATGATGAGTGAATGTGTGTTATGTGATCAAACAAGAACCTCTATTTATAGGAAAAACAAGGTAGCAATAAATGTGAATGCATTTATGTTAAATAGTGAATACAGAGAGACAGTCAATTTAACACAGTAAGTAAATAGGAGTAAGTAAGAGTGAGTCAGAAAGTGATACTATTTGCGCCCTAACCAATGTTTGGTATAGTCGCGTTTTTCGGTAGGCGGTTGGCGCGGACTTCGAGATCTTTGTTGAGCAGTGGGTCTTGACTGAGGGAGTGCTCCAGTTGCAGGGGATGAATGAGCAGCTGAACTTGACGCTCTCTGAGAAGAGGGAGCAGTTCGACTGGGTTCAGGCAGCCTGCGGATAATTTTAGGAGCAGCAGGCAGACTGTTGCAGATATCTTGAATTTGAGATGCAAACGCTGCTTGCATGGTGGCCAATTGATCAGTCAAAATCTTTTTGGTGTCGTCAATCTTTTCTCCAAGAGCCATTGAGGTGGCAGTATGAAGAGATTCATTGTTCTGATTGATCTGAAGACGCGCCTGGCCAATATGAGAAACTGCTTCTGCAACCGCATTCTCAGCAAAGGTTTGAAGTCTAGTGACAGTAGTAGTTAAACTACTTAGGTCAGCGTAGACTTGCTGAAATTTAGAGTCTGTTTGCTGCTGAAGAGTTCCTAAAACAAGTGTTGCAGCCCTCTCTTCCTGCTTAAGCTTGTGAACATCATGGGTCAGTGCTGTAATAGCGGTGGAGAGATGAGCTAGCTGGGCAGCGATGTTTGGTGGCTCGTCCAGAGGGTTTGTGAAGACAAAGAAACCCTCGGATAGTTCCTGATCCATGGACGGATCGCCGGCAAGCATCGGGATATCAGCAGCAGGGGCAAACGCAGTTGGAGGAGCAATGACGACTGCAGTGGATGGCAAAATAGTAGCGTCAACATGAGGGGCCGCAGTTGAAGCGGAGATAGCTATATCCATAGTTCCAGTTTCTTCCACATGCTGAGCATCCAGTTCAGCATTGTCTTGATCAATCTCAGCAGCAGACGCTTGAGTATGATCATTGGAATGAGAGGATTCACTTGGTTCATTATTTGCAGAGGAGATGGTGACCAGCTGAACCACATTCTGAATAACTGAATCGACATTGGTGTGATCAACAATCATTTGGTGGAGCTGTTGATCATGTGGAGAGCTGGGAGCAGAGGATGCTGCCTCCAAAGTTGTTGGTGTGGCGTCTGCTCCAGTAGGAGAGGTCTCCAAAGCAGTAGAAGTAAGCTCCACAGTAGGAGGGACAACCTCTAAATTTGCAATAGCCATTGGTAGATCTGGCTGATCAGGGCTTGCAATAATTTCAGAAGAGGAGCATGTATGAATCCCAGTGGATATGCGAAGATCATGAAGAGCAAGCTCAGCCATTTCCAGCTTGAGGCCTAGAGCGTTTAGAACTGCTCGATCATGATTCGCTGTTCTTGAATGGCCATCAAACATTTGAACGCGGGATGTAACAAGATCTTGGAGTCCGCCCACATAGTTCATAATCCTAAAGACATCACGCAGCTTCAAACTTTTCTCAGGTTCGGGGATTTGAAGATAGGTCAGGATTTTGTTTTCATCTAGCTTTGCCTGAGCCAGAATTGGGTCGATATCATCAAAGCGAACCTGTACTCGAGCCTTTACCCAACGATCAAAATCTCCAGTTGGGATTCCAGTTGGGCGTTAACGGCATCCATGACCATTTGAATCTCGAATGCAACAGGAGTGGACACTGGAGCAATAAGAGATTTTCCTTTGTCAGCTGGAGTGGCCTTGGGATGACAGTAAGGACACGTAGACTTGGGTGTCCTGAAGCTGATGGAGCCTGGAGCCTGCTGAGAGCTCACCTGAGCTGAAGGAGTGTCTATTAAGGGAGCAGACACCATGGCTAATACAGCAGTGGGTTCCCCAGTTGAAGGGATGACAGGGCTGGGTTCTCTGTCAGAAATAACACCTGTAGGTCCGGCAGAGGAGATAGTGTCAGATGTGGCAGTGTCTCTCTGACGGGCAACTAGAGGAGCAATTTTTCTGGTCCTTGGCTTCTTAGGAGGAGGAGGAGGAGGAGGAGACTCAGCGGATTCAGAGACAGTCTGTTCCGAGTCACTAATGACTTGAGTCAAACGGCGCTTTGTGGCTCCACCTTCTCTGCCACTTCGTTGGCGATGAAGCTGAAGGTACTTGTGAGTGATGAGTCTCCCTGGATGAAGATGAGAGAGAGCTCCTGTCTTGATGTGTTTGCTCTCAAATAGACTGCTTAGAGGGAGAGCAAAACCGGATTGACCTTTGCCAGATACGACGAGACTAGTCAGTATTTGAAATAGTACAGCTGACCAGTTGATCTCCAACCCTTTGCATATGGCGCTCATGACGTCAAACTTCTCAGGGGTAATTATATCAAATGATCCTGCCTTACAGAGGATCCCCTTTGAGATGATGTCTGCCAGTTGTCGATAGTGGCTCTTCATTAATACCTTCCTGAAGGGAGGTCGTTGAATACGATGGTCAGAGTCCGACACTGTGAGCCGCATCTCTTCTCTCAGGTCTGCCGGAATAGTCGAAAAGTCAGAGAGTCCAGTGGAGGGTAGGCACAGGTGAGTGGCAAACTCTGGTTGAGTGATGGTGACTGACTGCCCAGAGATGGATGCCACAACGGTGTCATCCACAACAGTTGCTGTGGCAAAGAATTCTTGTAGTTCATCCTGGTAAAATGAGGGAGCCTGGCTTAGGATCACTAATAGCCCTGAGGAATCCAGCTTTTGAATCAAATCCTTTGTTTCCTCATCAGATGAAGTGTATATGGAGTTAAAGTCGACGTGAACAGCATTTGTGATAAAACTTGGTTGAACAGTCTTCGTCATTTTGAATGATTTAGGTGAAGAAGCAGCAGCAATCTGTTAAAGGAAATTTTCTGAAAGAAACGATTGTAGTAGTAAGATGTTTGGAGAAGATGAAGAGGAGAAAAACTAAAGGCGGTGAAAAAGGAAGTATATGTAACGTCGTACTGTAGATGAGCGGACACATGTATACGTGGCAATCATCTAACGATTAGAAAGATTTTAACCAAAAAATAAAAGGACAGGATTTAGGCGGGAGTGAAATAATTTATTTTACACAAAAGTAATTTTGAATTCCGACGTTCATTAGGTTAATTAGTATCGAGGGTTATTTTTGTCAAAGCTTATTTGGTAACATCAACTGGTATGTGGGGTTCGACTGGTAGGAGAACATCTACTGAATGCAGAGTCCTACTGGTACGAATACTCCCACTGCAGTTGACCATTGTATTACCAGCTTAGCTTAAATAACCATGATAAAATTAAAACAGAAATTCCCCCTAAATAGATGCAATTAAACTAACAAATTCCCCCTGAATCCATTACCCAATCAAAATAATCAAGAAGTAATTTCAATTAAACCAAGAATATTTCGAAAGTAAGAAAACTTAGCGTCCGGTAGGGGTTTTGTGAAGATGTCTGCTGCCTGTTGTTCTGTGGAAATGTACTCCAGCCGTATTTCCTTCTTCATAACATGATCTCTGATGAAATGATGACGAATGTCAATATGTTTAGTACGAGTATGAAGAACTGGATTGTATGTAATGGCAATGGCAGACGTATTGTCACAGAAAATGGGAGCCTCTGTGGACTCAATTCCATAGTCTCTGAGTTGTTGCTGAATCCAGAGCAGTTGGGCACAGCAGCTTCCAGCAGCAAGGTACTCTGCCTCTGCAGTGGAGGTTGCGATGGATGTCTGTTTCTTGCATCCCCATGATATTAATCGATCACCAAGAAATTGACAATATCCACTGGTGCTTTTCCTGTCAATTTTACATCCAGCATAGTCAGCATCTGAGTATCCAATGAGATTAAAGGTTGAGTCTCTTGGATACCATAGACCAACATTCTCGGTTCCTTTTAAGTATTTTAGGATCCTCTTGACAGCAGTGAAGTGCGACTGCTTGGGATTTGCTTGAAACCGGGCGCACATACATACTGCAAACATAATATCGGGTCTGCTGGCTGTCAAGTATAGTAAAGATCCGATCATGCCTCGATACATTGTAACTTCGACTGGTATTCCTGAATTATCCAAGTCGAGTTTGGCAGATGAGCTCATTGGTGTAGCAGCAGCTGAGCTGGTACTCATTCCATATTTCTTCAGTAGCTCTTTGGTGTACTTGGACTGATTTATCAGAATTCCTTCACTAGATTGCTTGACTTGCAATCCTAAGAAAAATGATAACTCTCCCATCATGCTCATCTCAAATTGTTCCTGCATGATTTTAGAAAATCTTTCGCACAGTTTTGGGTTAGTACTCCCGAAGATAATATCATCAACATATATTTGAACTAGCAACGTATGATCTCCCTTTGTAAATTTAAAAAGGGTCTTGTCCACCGTGCCAATAACAAAGTTGTGCTCTGTCAAATATTTTGATAAAGTTTCATACCAGGCACGGGGAGCTTGCTTTAGACCATACAGAGCTTTATTCAGTCGGAAAACATGAGATGGCTGCTGATGGTTTTCAAATCCAGGAGGTTGTTCAACATAAACTTCTTCCTGGAGTTTGCCGTTAAGAAATGCACTCTTAACATCCATCTGATAGACTTTAAAGTCTTTAAATGCAGCAAATGCAAGAAATATGCGAATTGCTTCTAATCGTGCTACAGGGGCAAAGGTTTCATCGAAATCAATGCCTTCTTCCTGTCTGTAGCCCTGTGCAACTAATCTTGCTTTATTTCTAATTACTGTTCCATTTTCGTCTAATTTATTTCTAAATACCCATTTGGTGCCAATTACAGTGTGATGCTGTGGTCGTGGTACTAGATACCATACTCTGTTTCGCTCAAACTGGTTTAGTTCTTCCTGCATTGCTTCTACCCAACTTGGGTCTAATATAGCTTCATCAATCTTCTTAGGTTCCATATGAGATATGAATGCAGCATGAAGAAATTCGTTAATCATTTGTCCTCTGGTGCGTAGAGGAGCAAGAGGGTTACCGATGACCTGCTCGGGTGGATGATCCTTCTTCCACCGGAGCGAAGGTCCTAGTGGGTTGAGTTCTTCAGTTGACTGGATGTGGGTAGGTAAATCAGAGATTCTGATTGACCCATCTTTCTCATTGGTTCCTTCAACTGCAGTAGAGGTGGATGCCACTGTTTCATTGATGGCTGGCTGCAGTGCTTGTTGGCCTGCAGACTCCTCTGCTTGAGCTTCAGGGATTTCTGGTTCTAAGGAGCAGTCAACCCTGCTTCTGTAATCAATCTCATCATCAACATTTTCGTCAATATAAGTGCTTTCCAGTCGATTACTCAAGTTGTTTATTTGTATATCGGATAGTGTACAGTCAGTAGGTTCATCAAATTTTACATGCACTGATTCTTCTACATTAAGAGTTCTATTATTAAATACTCTGAATGCCTTACTAACTGTAGAATAGCCAAGAAATATTCCAGCATCAGATTTGGCATCAAAGGCGGTGAGATGAGTCTTTCCATTGTTGTGAATAAAACATTTGCAACCAAACACATGGAAATAAGAAATATTTGGCTTACTGCCATTCCAGATCTCATAAGGGGTTTTATTTGCTCGCTTATTAATCATCGATCTGTTCTGCGTATAACATGCTGTGTTGACAGCTTCTGCCCAAAATTTCTGCGATATTTCTGATTCCGCGAGCATAGTTCGCGCAGCTTCTTTCAAAGTGCGGTTCCTACGCTCAGCAACTCCATTTTGTTGATGAGTTCTAGCTGCAGAGTATTCGTGTTTAATGCCAAGGTCATCTAGATATGATTCGAGTGATTGATTGGTGAACTCAGTACCTTTATCACTGCGAATTTTATCTATCCCACACGATTTCTCATTTTGGAGTCTTTTCAGTAATTTGATCAGCTTTGGAGTAGCCTGATCTTTACCACTTAGGAACAAGACCCACGTGAAACGAGTGTAATCGTCTATTAACACTAGGGTGTACTTCATTCCCCCTAGACTTGTTACTGGTATAGGACCAAACAGATCCATATGCAGCAACTCTAGGCACCGAGAAGAAGATTTACTCCCTTTGTTCTTAAAGGAGGATCTGATTTGCTTACCGAGTTGGCATGCCGCACAGATCTTGTCCTTTGAGAACTCAATTTGGGGCAGTCCAACAACTAGATCAAGTTTACGCAGACTAGCAATAGTTTTAAAATTTAAGTGACTCAACCGTTTGTGCCAAAGCCAATTTTTGGAAGAATTCTGGGCAGCTAAGCAAGTAAAGGAAGTAGGCTGATTAAGATTCCAATCAATTTTATATGTGTTATCATGCCTTCTTCCTATAAGTAATACATTGCTATCAGTAGATTTAATTATGCATGAATGCTGATTGAATTCTACGGAATGACCATTGTCACATAATTGACTTATGCTAATCAAATTATAGCATAGATTTTCAACTAAGAGAATATCTTTAATGATGAGGTTACCGTAGATAATCTTACCCTTACCTACGGTTCTACCTTTCGCGTTATCTCCAAACGTTATTCTGGGTCCAGTGGAGTCCACTAGTTCAGACAATAAGCTTGCATTCCCTGTCATATGTCTAGAGCACCCGCTATCTAGGAACCATTCTGAGCTCCGAACTGGATGCATTCTAGTTTCCTGCAATTAACGCGATAGACTGATTGGTACCCAATCCTACTTGGGTCCTGGTAGGATTAGTCCTTTCGGAACCCACACTTGTATGACCCTGAATAACTTAGGTCGGTGTGTGTTCTGAAATGTGTGTGCATTTATACATGTAGGTGATGATTTTAGCTTTGGAGTGTGATAATATGTGTATGCATGCGCTTTTGGTTTGTAGTTCCTGTTATTTAGCATATACCTCTTCTGAACAGGTTTACAGTTGTAGTACCAGTTGGGTTTAACCTCTCTAGCTGCTCGACCAGTGGTTTTAAGTTCATTTCTGAACTTTTGCCTTGGTTTAGCTTCTTTGAGTGGTTCTACATAACCGATACCTCTGTGCTGTACCTGTTCTTTGATGAGTGTTGCTTTAACAGGTTCTTTGACCAGTTCATATGGGTCATATACTGTGCTAGATCTTACAAAGTTCATTGATTGAACCTTGCCTTTTGTTAGACACAGTTGAGGCTCATTACCAGATGATCTGCTGTCATTGCTATTAAAGCCTATGCCAGTTAAATCACCAGCAAGCCTTATAGACTCAAGCATTTCATCCTTTCTGGTAGTCGACGCATTCCAAGTGCTAACCAGTTTGCTGAGTTTCTGGTACGCACACTTGGCTTCATCTCTTTCTTTCACTAGGCGACTGGCTGCTTCCCTTAAGCAATTCAACTCCCTTGATTGTTCACAATCAAGTTTGTTTTCAAGCATTTTAGTTGGAATTGAGTGCTCAGTCTTATAGCTTTCAAAAGATTCGTATAGCGTCTGATACTCATTTATCATGTCCTGCAATGCATTGGTGAGTTCATGATGTGTAAATTCAGATAGGTTGGTTTCATGTACCTCATTTTCATCATTCGCCATTAAGCAGTGGACTTCTTCGTCTTCACTCTCGCTGGATGAGCTATTTGACTCCTCTGATTCTGATTCAGAATCAGCCCATTTGCTCTTACTATCTTCTGCCACTAAAACCTTTTGATCTCTGTCCCGTTTGGATGTTCTTCTGATTTCCTTGGATTTTCTGTAATCCTTGGATCCTCTTTTGTGATCATCCTTTTTGGGTTTAGGACAGTCTGCGATGAAGTGCCCTGGTTTGAGACAGTTGAAGCATACTCGCTCTTCTTCTTCTGAATTTCCTTTGGAGCTTTGCCTTCGAGGATATGATTGATAAGGTCTCTGGTTCTTCTTCATGAATTTTCCAAATTTCTTTACGAACATTGCCATCGCATCGTTACACATCTTCTCTGGAGTCATTTCGGTAGGAGTAGGCAGAGACTCAGATGCAGTGAGAGCTTTTGTTGGTTGACTTGAACTTGGTTCATCTTCAACCCGAATGCCTAATTCGAATTTATAGGCTTTTAAATCAGCAAACAAATCATGTAGATCTATCTTGTTGATATCCTTCGATTCTCTCATAGCAATGGTCTTGACATCCCATTCTCTTGGTAGACCTCTCATCACTTTGAGAGTGACTTCTCTGTTGGGTAACTCCTTACCCAGACTGCTTAGTTCATTTACTATTCCAGTCACTCTTTCATCGTACTCATTGAGAGTTTCTCCATTTATCATTTTGATATGCTCAAACTTCTGCAAAGCCACAGTAAGCTTGTTCTCTTTGGTTTGATCATTTCCTTCACAGAGTTGAGCAATCTTCTCCCAGATTTCTTTGGCTGTTGGGCACATTTTGATTTTGTTAAACATATTTTTGTCCAAAGTTTTGAACAAAATATCTTTAGCAACATTGTCTAGATTTGCTTTTTTCTTGTCTTCATTTGACCATTGAGATCTTTCCTTTTCTACCATTTGTGGATCACCACTTGTGATAGAGGCAGCTGTATTGACTTTCATGATTTTCAACGGTCCTTCGGTGATCACATACCACATATCATCATCTTGAGCACTTAGATGTGCTTGCATGCGGATCCTCCAGTCATCATATTCGTCTTTCTTGAACATTGGAATTTTGCTGAATGAGGCCATCAGTTTTGGTGAATGGTAATTTCTCAAGATTGAGAAGACCTAAGCTCTGATACCACTTGTTAGGATCGGGGTAGTGTTTAGAAGGGGGGGGTTGAATAAACACTAGATATAATTTCGATTTCTTTTCTGGTTAACTGTAAACTGTTAAGTGTTACAGTTGCTTCTCAATAACAGGCAAGTCAGTAGACACTTATTATAGTGCGGAAGACGTCTACCAAACTTGTGAGGAATAAAACTGAAGTAATAAAGCAGTAAACGAATAACACAAGAGTTGTTTCTGGAAGTTCGAAGCACAACGCTTCTACGTCTCCCCTTCTTCCTTTGCAGGAAGGATTCACTAGAAGACTTGGTTTACACTTTACAGTATACAACCTCCTTAGGCACTAACACACTTGGCCTAAACTCCTAGCAATCACACTCTTCTTATCTTTTGGATACAAGTGATTTTACAACACTCTCTACAGAATAAAACTTTCTAGCTTTGAGAGTTTCTGAGCAGCAGACTTTAATTGAAAATAATCTGTCACATATTCAGTTTTGCGGTTTGTCTGCTCTTTGCTGAACGTTTGAAATATCAGTCGTATAGCTTTCTTGCTTTGAAGTATTTCTCTTAGTTTGAAAGTTGCTCAGCTCTTCTTCATTCTCTGTTTGGACGTATTTATAGGTTGTGTTGTCCAACGGTAGCCTTTTTGTATATGGAATGGATTGGCTTTCCAAATACCTGTTGTCTTCTTTCCTATTTTGGAAAACAACGGCTCTTTTCACTCTGACGGTAATGGTGGCGGAGATATAGCAGGGTGCGCCGCTCTGTTGTACCTTTGTCAGAGAATGTTGTACTTACTTTGTCTTGTTGCTTAGACTTCTGCTGGTTTCTTTGTTCAACTGGTCGTTCATCCTCTTAAGACCAGTTGATGTCTTTGTTCAGTGAGAGACTTTGCAGTTGATAGTTATCCAGTTTATATCTTCACCCGGTTGATGTCTTCATCCGGTTGATGTCTTTACCAGTTGATAACTTGTCCGGTTGGTGTCTATCCAGTTGATGTCTTTATCCAGTTGATGTCTTCATCCGGTTGATGACTTTATCCGGTTGATAGCTTGTCCGGTTGGTATCTATCCAGTTGATGTCTTTATCCAGTTGATGTCTTCATCCGGTTGATGACTTTATTCAGTTGATAGCTTGTCCGGTTGGTATCTATCCAGTTGATGTCTTTATCCAGTTGATGTCTTCATCCGGTTGATGACTTTATCCGGTTGATGACTTCATCCGGTAGGTCTTTAGCATCCGGTTGATCTTTAATATCCAGTAGGTGTTTGTAATCACCAAAACTTAGAAATCGTTTTCCCAACAGATCATCATCTCCAAATTTGTTCTTGTTATTCTTCCTCGATCTCTTCTTTTCGTCTTTGTCTGGGGGGGAGGTAATGGGGTGGGTGTTTGGGAAAAACACCCATCAAGTAGGGGCCGATTGAACACAGGAAAACATACATATATTCATAGCAAAAATCTTTAAACATTTCTTTATCAAATCCATAGATCTTGGCATATAAAACATTTCTTACTCATAAACACATATCTTCCACATATTCACATAACGACTTATTGGATTCAAGAGGTGGCTCATGTGTGCATTGCACTTTGCTATTAAGGATCAAGGGTGATTCACATGCATGTTGCACACCCACATCATGTAGCACTTTGCCCTCGCCGAATCAAGTGGTGACTCATACATACGTAGCACTTTGCTCCGCAAAGTCCTTTCATTCATGATCATGTCACATACTTGTTAGATTTAAAAACATAATCCTCAAGTTTGATCTTCAATCGATAATTTAAATCATAAAGAATGTTTTGAAAACGAAATGGAATTGTAGCAAAAATCAACTTACAGTCGGATATACAAAGCGTGGTAGAATGGATCCCGTATTACCAAGGTGGTGTGAATCATCTCCTCTCTAACCTTGAAGCTTTCGAAAATGAGTGTGTGTGTGTGTGTATGTGAGAGGATTTTCGAAAATTTGATGAAGATAGGATAACTTTTTCATTTCTTTATTGAATGATATATAATGGGTTTAATGTGGTGGGATGGTTTAATTAAGGTTCCTAAAATTTGGCCATTAGAGTCATGATTTGAGCCAACTAATGATTGGGTGTCATCAAGGAAATGAATGGATGTTATCAAAAGCTAATAAAATGGCTAGTGTCAAATTTGATCATGGAATTAAATGGATACCAAGATTTGGGCGATGCACTTGAATGAGTCAATTAAATGAGACAAAATCAATAAAGGATTTTGGGTGTTTATTGCAGGAGAATTAGTTGACAAAAACCAAAACTTTTGCCCTTTAATGACACAATTTGAGCTAGGTACTAAATGAGATTGAATGGTGGTTGAGTGGAATTGAATGGTGGCAAGACTTGAGTTGGGCACTTAAATGTCATTGACTGACTAATGACAAGGTCCATTGAATGACTAACATGATTTGGAGCAAGACAAATTTTCGGGGCTTCACAACTTTGACCAATCAAAGTAGAACTCATGTTCAATAATTAGGGATGGCAATAGATCCGGGTCTTACTTGGACCCGCGCTGGCTAATATGCAAGGTGGCCAGTGGAATTATGATGTTGCAACTTTGACCAATCAAAGTAGAACTCATGTTCAATAATTAGGGATTTCAATGGGTATGGGGTCTTACTCAGACCTGTATTAAACCCGTCCGACCCGTCAATGAGGGTCTGGATCCGGTTCCACCTAGATTTGAAGCATGGCAAGGCGGGTCTCGATTTGGCCAAACCTGGCCCAGACCCGCCCCACTATACATATTATTTTAAAAAAAAATTAATATCCAATATTTATTCACTTCTTTGGCAGAATCATAACGTGACATTATTTAATTAATATCACAATTCATATATTTATATTAAAGAAGTTGGAAAATCTGAAGGGAATGAGAGCAAATTAATAAAGATTTGGTAGCTTAAAGATAGTTTTACAAAGCTTCTTATAATTATTTACTAGATATTTATAATAACATATGGCATCTCTAATAGGCATTTTACGCCCTTTGGTTTATAAATAGCCAGTTTACCCCATTTGGTTTTCAAATAGACACTTTACTCCCATGTGATTTGCAAAACATAGCATAACGGAGGTGATGTTTTGCATTTATTCACAAATCACATGGGGTAAACGGTCTGTTTTCAAATCACACGGGAATAAATTGCCTATATTGAAAATAACATGAGGAGTAAACGGCCTAGTGTCAGACCACATGTGTGTAATAACTTGTGGTTTGACGTGACTTTATCACAAGTCATAGCCTTTGTATCTTGGTAAACGAATTACCGCTGAAACTGTAAGTACCATATCGGGGCAATATTGCTTTAAGGGCATATATTCAATTCTTGCCTCGACAAGTAAGTCATTTCTTATCTTGCTTGCTTATACCAATAAAAACTTCAAGTGTGAAGGCCGATCAACATGGTGGATTGATTAAGGGGCAAGGGGTTGCCCACCCCATGCCCAAAAAAAAAAAAAAAATTTATCTTAAAAAAAATTTATTTTTATCTTAAAAAAAATTAAAATATGCTTTTTACCTAAAAAGTGTTGTTGTCCCTTAAAAATTATATTTTGTCCTCCATTTTAAATTTTATTTTGACCCTTAAACTTTTTTTTTTTGCCTAAAATTTTTATTTTAAAATTTTCTTGCCTCTCCTTCCCAAAAATCTTGCATCCGCTACTGTCGATCAAGACCATGGAGAAGGAAAGAGTAATAAGTAAGGGTGTGCAATCGGTCGGTTCGGTTAATAACAGAACAGAACTTGCTATAACCGATAAAACCAAAATTATTTACTCATAACCGAACCGAATTTTTTTCATAATAACCGATTTAACTGAACCGATAATAATATCGGTTGGTAACCAATATAACCGATATTTTATATAAAAAAATTATTTCAGAACCATTTCAACTCAACCTGATTTTTAACATTTATCTACAATCTCTTCAAATTTCATAATAGACCACGCTGTTCAATGTTTCCTTGTGCAGATGTGGGTTAGCATAATGATACGACCATTTTGTGATTATGCAATTACACCAAAATTGTTATGTTAATCATAAATGCTAAGAACTTATTTGCCTAAACTTATCTTAAAACATTTTAAAAGCTTTTTTTTAATAGAGATGAGGACTGATGTGAAAATGTGTCCGAAAACATTAAAAACAAGGGGAAATTGCATATTGGTACTGTTTTCAAAAATATATTTCAAATAAGTTTTAGAAAAAATAATGTTTACAAAAACATACACTTAGGAGATAATTATATTCACATAAGTCCACTTTTTAAAGAGTTAGTTTGCAAAAGTATTTTCTAGTTCCTAAAATACCCTTTAAGTTATAAAAAAACTCTAAACCTAATTTTTTTATTAACTCTTTACGTAAAACCTTTTCTCCTCTCTCACGTAAAATATTTTCTCCTCTCTCACGTAAAATCTATGACCTTTGATCACTCTGCACCAAAAATCGAAGCAGCTAACTTTTTTGTAATTTGAAATTTCTTTGAATCGAGGAAATATACGTTTGTTTGGAGCGCATAAAACTGATGGCATCGATCGTTTGAGGTAAAGGAAGGTAAGTTTTTTTTGTAGAGATAATAGATTCTTCTCAAAATTTTTGCTCTTCCGTGTCATTGGTTGGAAGCAATGGATTTTGGAATTATGATTTTATTGAAATTTAGAGAGGAAACACAAGTTTTTAACGTAACTTCCAGCTTTTCTTTCATGGAGTTAAAATCTTCTGCAATTCGTAAATGGAGTGATTACAACTTTGATGGAATATCCTTTAAGTATTCTATACCTGGACACCCTAAATGTTGTTTGACTAATGAAGACGATATAAGGAATATGTTTGTTCTGTGTAAGATTATAGACGTCCGGTTGTTGACAGTTGATGTTGATGATGAAAGAATTGCATACCCTGGAGTTTCTTCAGGAAGTAGGAATTTTCAGACATCCTTTGTTGATGTTGGGGATAATGGTGCATGCGAGGCAACTGACCTTATAGATAGTAGGGAAAATAATGTTGCAGGTGCACGTGATGGAATTGAACAAGCATGTAATTCATCTCCAGAATTTGATTCTGATCGTCTCCGACGTAATGTTAAAGGCAAAGAGAAGTTGTTGTTATATTCCAGTTGGTCATCAATTATTAGTAGGGTTGGTCAAAAGTTTAGTGGTGGTGTAGAAGAGTTTCGCTGTGAATTGAGTAAATATTCGGTGGAGGTTGGTTTTGATTTCAACTATGTAAAAACAATAAGGTTAGGGTTGTTGCCGAGTGTGGGAGAAAGCATGATGAAGGATGTGGTTGGTTTGTAAATGCAAGTATCTCAAGAGTGGATAGGTCTTTTTATATAAAGAAATTGAACAACATACACACTTGTGGGCTCAGAATGATGAAAGACAAATCTAAAAGGATGAGTTCTGTTTTAATATCTGAAATTATTGCTGATCGATTGTCTTCAAATCCTAAGTTTTCTGCAACTGATGTATCGGAGTTGATAAAAAGAGATTATGGCTTGGATATTACTTATGTAAGGCATGGAGAAGTGTGGAAAAGGCTAGATATATTGCTTTTGGAAATTATGAAGAGTCGTTCCAGGAATTGAATTCGTATGTTGATGCGGCGAGAACGATAAATGTTGGAAGTTTTATTGAGCTTGAAGTTGATGACATCAACCGATTATGCCGTTTGTTCGTTTCATTTCGTGCCAGCATTGACGGGTTTAAACATTGTCGTCAAATGTTATTCCTTGATGGAACATTTTTGAAATCTCGATTCAAGGGCACCCTTCTGTCAGCGACAGCGAAGGATGGGAATCAAGGTACACAACAATAAGTGATGCACGAACATGAATCTCAATGGTGCATGAACATAACCAAACTGGTGCACGAATCTTATTACAAAATAAGTTTCGTGCACCAGATATTTATAAAACCTTGCATCATTGTAGTTATATAAATTTCGTGCATCACAAGTATTTTCCGTGCATCAGTATATTATTTTCGTGCATCAGTTAATTTATGTAAATTTCGTGCATCAGTAATGTTTATATTACTTTCGTGCATCATTATATTTATTATTATTTCGTGCATCATTTAATAATTTTTGTTCACCAGTTACTTTTAGTAAGTTTCGTGCACCAGTTATACATCACAATTTTCCTTCGTGCATCAGTATATTATTTTCGTGCATCATTATAATTTGAGTTCGTGCACCAGTGTTATTATGTGTGTGCACCCTTATAATTTGGGATTTATGGTGAACGAAAATATATTTCAATTAACATAGTGATGTTTTATTTTTCAAGGTTTGTTCCCTTTGGCTTTCGCTGTTGTGGACTCCGAGAACTACGATAATTGGCTTTGGTTTTTATCTTATTTGAACAGAATTTTAGACAATGGTGAAGATGTTGTATATATATCCGATCGTAATATTGGTTTGATGGAGGCGCTACCTGTTGTGTTTGGAGGTTCTCTGAAACACTTTTTTTGTTTATATCATTTAAAGTGCAACCTCCGTGATCGATATGCTGGTAAACACTTTTCAAATAAGTTTCGAGAGAGATTATGTTTTTTGCTCGATGAATGTGCTTACTCACCGACAGTGGCTATTTTTAATGAAAAGCTAGTTGTTTTCAAACGAGAAGGTGGGTCAATTTTGGAAGATTTCTTACAAGGACTTTCTTTGGATAAGTGGACTAATGCATACTCTACTGGAATGAGATATGGAGAGATGTATTCCAATGCAGCCGAGTCATTCAATTCTTGGATATTAGAGGCAAGGGGTCTTCCTATTACACATATGGTTGATTCTATTAGGGTTAAGTTGATGTGCTTGTTTTCGGCTAGGAGATTAATGGCACAACGATGGAGTGGGGTATTGTGCGCACGGATGGAAAAGAAATGGGCATCTTATGTAAATGAAGGTCGTGCATGGAATATTAAGATGTCTTCTGATTGCTACTTTGAAGTGTTTTCCTACCCTACAGTTACTGTGCGCCTTGACAATAAAACATGTTCATGCTACAAGTGGCAGTTGGATGGATTCTCATCTCCACATGCAATTGCTGTATTTATGAGGAATAAATTGGCAATTAATGAAGTAGTTGACAAATTTTTTCATGTTAGTACGTATAGGCTATGCTATGAAGGAGTCATTTTTCCTATTCCAAGATACGCGAAGGTTGATGTTCCTCTGGTTGGAATGGAAACAAATGTATTACCCCCCCCCCCCCCCAAACAAAAAGGCAACATGGGCGTCCAAAGAAGAGAAGAATTCGATCTAAAGGTGAAAACATTAGACAGTTGTGTTGTAGTTGTTGTAATAAACATGGCCACAATAAGAAAACTTGTAAGGAACCTATTGGATGATTTATGAAAGCTTTTGAAGAAATTTATTTCACTATAATGTTATGCAGTATGAGTTTATATTATGGTGTTCTGGAGATTTACTTCGTGCACCAATGTAATCTTAGTTCGTGCACCAATGTAATCTTAGTTCGTGCACCATTTATGTTGAGTTCGTGCACCAGATATATTGCATTTTCCTTTCACAAGTTCGTGCACCAATGTAATCTTGGTGAAACAGTTAGCTTATGTTCGTGCATCAGTGTACGTTCAAAAGTTCGTGCACCAATGTAATCTTAGTTCGTGCACCAATGTAATCTTAGTACGTGCACCATTTATGTTGAGTTCGTGCACCAGTTATGTTGCCTTTTCCTTTCACAAGTTCGTGCACCAATGTAATCTTGGTGAAACAGTTAGCTTATTTTCGTGCATCAGTATACGTTCAAAAGTTAGTGCACCAATATAAGTTTTAAAAGTTCGTGCACCAATATAAGTTCGTGCAACAATATAAGTTTTAAATGTTCGTGCACCAATATATTTTATTTTCGTGCACCATTGATGTTTTGTTGGAGTACAAGTATAATATATTTCTTGGCACCACTATAAATTATGTTCGTGTACCAATATCTAGTTCTTGAACTAGTATATACAAGTTGCATTCATCAGTTACCTAAATTTAATAAGAACTACAAAATATTATACATTTTGAAGAAGTTAGAAATAAAGAACTAAGAGCCTTTTGCAGCTTGAATTATAACTTTCGACATCTTAACCCGGTAACCAGTATTATAATCCAAGTTTGAATGCTTTGGCACTGGTTGCCCTCTCATAACTTTCTCCATATTCATGCAGACAAATATGCCACAGTCTATAGAGCCATGCTTCTGTTGTGCTGCTTCTTTGTATGGCTCAATACCATAATTGTATTCACTCTAACTGTGTTGCACACCCATTGATATGGGGTCCTCTTGTATAATTTTTTCCATTTTTTCATTGACTATTCTATCTGTAAATTTAAGAAGAGTTCATATTATTTTGTTAATTTACTTAGAGTATTTGGACAAAGCAAACTAATTACCAAAATTACCAGTAGTTTTGCCCTTTCAAATTAATAATCGGTTTCTTCTTCCCTTCGTGGCCTAATAGAATTGTAATGCGTCCACTGACATTCTTGAGTATCAAATACCAGCAATGTCCAGTGGTAGCCAGGTGTGACAAGTGGGTCCTCACGACCGCATGTGTTTATTGGGAAAATCAAGAAACGGTAATTCATGGCCTCGGCTAGCTTGTCATCAATTTGGTGTTTCGCAATCTCTTGGCAGTACACCGATTTTGTTATTTGTACAACATACAACTGTAAAGATTCAAAAAGAAAAAAAATTGATGCATAAAAATTTAACAAAAAATTAATAATTAGGTTGAGTTTTATTACCCAGCACATGCTGTCAAATACATATGACAACTTCTTCTCTTCTTTTTTCGCCATGAATATGTTGATAATGATGGCTCAACGGTCAATAATCTGAGAGTCATGATAAGATATTGTCACAAGTTAAGTGAATATCAACATTTAAATAAGTGCACAAATAATTTGTTAATGACTTAAGAGAAATGGTTAATGTAAATCTCATACATCATTGTGAATTGACAGTCTGTTGAGAATGGCGCCAATATCTCGAACATGTATTGTCTTTTGTGATATATTGTCCGTCCATATGACTCCCCTGCACAGAATGATAAAGTCCAACAATTTTGGTTTCGAACAGTGTTTATAATTTTTTTTTTTAAAAACATTTAAGGCGTACCATTGTCCATGCTCCTTGTTAACTTCCATTATGAAATCTCTTTCTACTTTTGTCAAACGTTTGAAGGCAACATTTGTTGTTTTAAAAATGAATGGCCCTTCCTTGTTCTTTTTCGCAATTTTCACCTTATCTTCAAAATCATCATCGTCCTGCAAGAGTACAATGTCCTTTCTTACATTTTGTAGTTTATCTTCTTCTTCCGTTTCTTCGTTTTGTTTTGACCTCTTAGCTCTTTTATGCTCAGGGTAAGTGTGGTCCTTATCTTTTTTGCTCATTCTGTCCATTCTGTTCTTGATACGTTTGACCATCGATGTATGTTCTGCATTTTCTTTGACGAGTTTCTGATGTTCGTCACTCAACATCTGACTAATTGCTTTTGTGCTGCTCAGCTCGTTCTCAATTTTGTCCTTATCATGTTTAATTCTTTGAATTTGGTCGTGGAGTTGTAAATTTATATGTTCAAGATCTTCCATTTGTTTCTTCTGTTCATCATATCTTGTATGCAACTCTTTCAGCTCCTCTTCCTTCATCAGAAGTATTGTTTTTGATTCCTCAAGCTGTATCCTGATTTCTGCTTGTTCAAGGAATTCTGGTGTAGGCATTACTTCCTTTTCTTGAACAAAGGAATCAAATTTTATTTGTAATTCCTGCAACTCCAATTCCTTTGTCAAAAACGCTGCCTTTAATTCTTCAAGTTGAGCCAATAATTCTTCATTTTGAGTAAATTCTAATTTTTGAGATGTTTCCGCCGGCTGAGAACTTTCAGAATCCACATCTTCTGGCTTGTTGTTGACAAACACATCCACTAAGTTATCATCATTGGATATGTTGTAATCATCGTATAAATTATCCTCTGTATTATGCTCACTCAGATCAATCAAAACCTCAGCTATTGTGGTATCTGGTGTAGATGCATAAAACATGATTGTTGACTCGTTCGGATTTTCTTCTGTCATTGGTTGTTCATCAATTATTTGTTGTTCTGCAGCTTGTGGTTCAACAATTGTTGGTTCTTGATTTTGTTGTTTTTGGTTGTCTTGTGTATATTGTTGGGTTGAATGAGAAGAGATAGGTGATTCTGGTTTATCGCTAACAATGAGGTGCAGAAGTTCACCTTCTTCAATTGACATTGATAAACTTATTTCCTTTATCTGCATCCAATTGTTTATAGTGCATCAGTGTAAAAATGTTCAAGTACCAATATAAAAATGTTCGTGCACCAGTACAACTTTCGTGCATCAATATAAATTCAAATGTTAAAGCACCAGTATAAAATGTCCGTGCATCAGTATAGGTTCAAAAGTTAGTGCATCAGTATAGGTTCAAGGTTCAAACACCAAGATAAGTTCAAATATTAATGCACCAATATAACTTTCGTGCATCTATATTAATATTTAAAAGTTAGTGCACCAGAGTAAAAATGTTCGAGCACCAATACAAAAAAGTTCGTGCACCAGTACAAGTTCAAATGCTAGTGCACCAGTGTAAAAATGTTCAGGCACCAATACAAAAATGTTCGTGCACCAGTACAAAAATTTTCGTGCATCAGTATAAGTTCAAAAGTTAGTGCATCGATATAAGTTTCAACCACAATATAAGTTCAAATGTTCGTGCACCAGTATAAAAATGTTCGTGCATCATTTTACTTTTGCAGTAAATTAATGTGTTATTATACATGAAAAAAATAACTTCATATGTTCGTGCACCAGAATAAAAAAGTTCATGCACCAGTACAAAAATGTTCGTGCATCAATATAATTTCAAAAGTTAGTGCATCGATATAAGTTTAAACAACAATATAAGTTCAAATGTTAGCGCACCAGTACAAAAATATTCGTGCATCAGTATAATTTCAAAATTTAGTGCATCGATATAAGTTTCAACAACAATATAAGTTCAAATGTTAGTGCACCAGTATAAAAATGTCTGTGCATCATGTTACTTTTGCAGTAAATTAATGTGTTATTATACATGCACCAAGATAAAACTTCAAATGTTCGTGCACCAGAATAAAAAAGTTCAGGCTCAGTAGAAAAATGTCCGTGCATCAGTATAAGTTCAAAAGTTAGTGCATCGATATAAGTTTCAACCACAATATAAGTTCAAATGTTCGTGCACCAGTATAAAAAGTTTGTGCATCATTTTACTTTTGCAGTAAATTAATGTGTTATTAAACATGCACCAAGATAACTTCAAATGTTCAAGCACCAGAATAAAAAAGTTCGTGCACCAGTACAAAAATGTTCGTGCATCAATATAATTTCAAAAGTTAGTGCATCGATATAAGTTTTCAACAACAATATAAGTTCAAATGTTAGTGCACCAGTATAAAAATGTTCATGCATCATTTTACTTTTGCAGTAATACATGCACCATAAGTGATTTTACATACATAATAAACGGAGTTCACTAATACTTACGTAAGCACGGTCAAGCTCCTTGATTTTAATCGACCGGAGCTTTTTGTATAACTCTTCAAGATCCCATTTCATGAACCTTGGGAACAAGTTCACATCAACTGGATCAATCAGATTTGTCCTCTCGCATAGCCAATACTACACATAAATGTGAAACAATGTTATCAACAAAAATTAAAGAAATTAATTTCAAGTGGGGATTACAATACGACTTACAGGTATTAGAGGAACACATCCAGAGTGTTTTTTGTGTTTGATTGAACTAATCTGGCAACATCATGTACCGTAGTTGAATCCCGCATTGCTACTTTCAATGTCAATTTCTTGTAAATCGAGCTCTTGCTCATTCTACAATCACTTTTGGACTCTTTATCAGGGAAGCACCTATTTAAGAATGATGTGCGTGGATAATCTACCAACTGCATATCAATGTCTTCAATGCCATCCCTTATTCCAAAAATTAAACGGACATCATTGATATTGATCGCCATTCTGTAATCCCCAAATGTGAATTCAGAGTAATCTTTGTTGAAGCAAGAAATAATTTCCATAATTGGGAGATCACGCTTCTTGCAACGATCAAGGACCACTCGGTCACTTTGAATTCCATTCACAATGAGCCAAAATGGTGTTTGCTACAACACTACCAAATGGTCTTCTCTAAGATTAAGTTTCTTTAGGTCTGAAACCACAGCCTACATGTTTGCTCTGTAAAATGCAGATCTGTTCCATTTTTTGGTTATATCTTGGTCGCTTGGCGAGAGCGGAGGCGATGCTGAGATGAAAACAACAATTAAGGATACGTTAGTGATTATATACTACACTTTGACAATAACGAAATAAAAAAAAGATATTGATTGCCATTCTGTAATCCCCACATTTTTCGTGCACCAAAAATACATTTACATGTATATTTCGTGCATCAAAAATACATTTACACTAAACCATTCAAACGAGCTAAAATGAAATCCACTAAACAAATAAATTTTCGTGCATAAAAAATACATTTACATGGAGATTTCGTGTATCAGAATATCTTGACAGAACGATCTAAAATGAAATCCCACTAAACAAATAATTTTTCGTGCATCAAAAAATATCTTTACATGAATATTTCGTGCATCAGAAACAGTAATCGGAAAAATGAAAAGAACTTTAATCAGAAAAAACCTTTCATACCGTAATCTTAATAGAGAAAAATTCAAACCCTAAATTTTCAACAATACAAAATTTAAACAACAATAATCGGAAAATAAACCACATTAAAACCATAATAATATCAAAAACATTCATTAGGAAACGGAAATCCACCATTACATACCAGATTTCCTCAAGGTTTTTCTTTGTGTTATCGTCTTCCTTGGAGATTTTGCCCGAATACTCTTGATTGATTTTGGAGCCATGTAAACAGTAGTCACAGAATGTTCCCCCAAAATACGAAGAAATGGAATGGAGTTTACGAGAAGATTGGAACGAAATTATAGATGAAAGGAAGCGCTGGAATGAATTCTGGAAGAATCGAAATAAGATTGGAGTTTACATGAGCTTGAATGAAGTCGGAAAGAAGATGGAAAGCCACGATGGAAAATGTGGATTAAAGGGTGATTTTGTCTTTTCAAAATAAAGTGTACTTAAATGATTGCATATTTCTTACCTAGACTAGGATGAACAAACTTTTACCTTTTGGTACCGGCCTGAAGTTTTCCCTAAAAACAAATAAGTGAAATGCAAATGGCTACACAATCAGTATCGTTTTTAAACCCAAAATAAGGCCCAGTAGAATGGTGGCCCAAATCCAATATTGTTGTACTTTTTAATCGGTTTTATCGGTTAACCGAACTTTAAAAAAATAAAACTGTAACCAAAGCGAGAAAACCGATTTAACATATATTTAAAAAAACCGAACTTTCGAACTAACCGAACCGAACTTCCGAAATAATTCGGTTCGATCGGTTAGTTCGGTTAAACCGCACTTTTGATCACCCCAAGTAATAAGTACTTGAATCTGGTAGAGTAAATAATAAATAAATAAACCAATTATTTCCAGAAAATTGTGCCGCCCACACAGTCCTCCATGGAACCTACAAGGGTAATTTTATTTAAGCAGTTGGTATACAGAAATGAACAAAATTTCGACTGCATCACGAGTGCATGGAGCAAGATGATAATTGAATCATTAGGATTAATATCAAATTGATCGTTTCATGCCATAAATAAAGCGTGTGGCATTCAAAAAATAATAATTATAATAACAACAGAAGACTAGCAGTGATGCACACTGGTATTTTAGGACTAACCACTAGGCTATTAATATTGAGCAAGAGACGTCTCTGAAAAAGAGGGAATGGAATCTATCGTATCAGAACCTAGTCGTTTGTTCCGGTATATGGGGCACGAATTGGTCTTGTCTACCACATGAGATATTGTTCCATGGGTAGATCCATTCATTTGATTTATATATTTTCATCCAATATTGATATAATATACACATGAAATGGATGAAATACCCTATGAAATAGCCAAGAACCAAATCTGGTGCACAGCATATTGTGAAACCATCTGCTATGAACTTTGAAAAGGCCTTGGACCAACTAGGTTGCTAGGTCCCTTGTCTGATCAGTATTATTTGACTCAAGTTGTAAGTTGTGATGTTGCTTGTGATTGATGTCATACGTAATATATATTTGTGGGAATCTATATATATTTCAGGCTAGGTGTTGTTATGAGATCCAATTACAGGGAGATTATGCCAAAAAAATTATACAAAAAACGTCATCGTTGTCTGTTTACGTGGCGGCATGTTGGGGCGTGCCCAAATTAACCCTTTCAGCTAATAATAATAATAAATATAATACTAATGTAGTAGCATGAGTATGGATCGATCTCACAAGTAATGCAAAATAAAGTAAAGATGGGGGCATGAAGTTGATTTAATAACTAATAGGAACTATAAAATATAAAAGGGAAAATTAAGGGCCGGTACTTTCATGAAACATAATCTAACTTAGTCCAGCCAAAAAACATTAGTTGATATAAGTCCATTCTTGGTTGAAATGACAATAATAACCCCATGTGGCCCAAACGGTCCACGCGGTCCAACCAATCTTTAATAAATGCATTCTTAGCCCCTAGAAAATGTTTAAAGAACAAAATATGCCACAATATACTATTCATCATCATTTTCATCCTAATATTTACTAAACAGAAACATTATATGAACATGAGATCCTTCAGTTTCTGTCATCTCGAGATGAATCTCAAGAGCATACTTTTGCAAAGGACTCACAGTTTATATGACGTTCGTCTAATTATAATTCAAAACCCGATTTGAAGATCATGTTAAAAATAAATAAAAGGCCCAACATGCTTCCGTATTACAATAAAATTTTAGCAAACTGAAATATACAATTTTGACTATAACGACACCGGGTGAGGTGGGTCGCAACTTCCACCAGTCGAAAACTTACTGCCTCCAGACTGTTTTACGAATGGCTCCTCACCATCCAACCTCAGCTCACGGGCGAGGTTAGTCTGCCAGTTATCCGACTCCTTCAGAAACCGCACAGCACAGCCCTAATTCGTTTCCTACCTTAGGGCGTAAGGTATATTCAAGATATAAAAAAGATTTAAAGAAATCTGGGAGATAGCTGGGCAACAGCCTTATTTTTATTCTGGAATACTTATAATATCTATTACATTAAAACGTCTCCTTTTGGGAGGAGACGGACTTGTTTAGCCTCTCATATAGATGAGGCTTGACTCAAGAACACATAAACTTTAAACAAACTGAACAATATTACAGACACTTATGAAATGAAAGAAAGAAAAGAAATATTACCAAGCTAAGAAAGCTGAAGATTAAAAAGCTTGGAGACTACAATATTTATTTTCAGAAAACTATGGAGAATTTTTGACGTCCTTAGCTTCCTGAATGCCTTGGTATTTATAGAAGTCTGGAGGTGGATCTGAAATCCGGACTTCAAATCTTGTTTATAATCAGACGTCATTGCATGCGTCTTCTCTCTTGTTTGGTATCTTATGGTCCCTTCGACTTTCGGCCGAAGAGTGGTCCTACCATTTTGTTTTCTTTTGCAAATGGTAGTGGTCCTCATCAGAGTCACATGGCTCTTGTCTCCCTGTGGTCCCTAAAAATTGGGCCTTTGCAGTCCGCATGGGAATCTTCCACATTTGTCCGGTCCTGCTTTGTCCTCTTTCTTCTGGTCCCGTTTGACAGGGAACCCTTTCCCGAACAATGGCTCTTTCTGCACTGGGCAGCTCGGGCAGATGTAGTCCTGCCATCTTCCCACATGATCCATGTTACAGAACTTCCGGATAGTTTCTTTGGTTGCCGGAATCTTGTTTTCCCATAATATTTGCCTCTTCTTTTCAAAGATGTCCTCGGCAAATTTTGTAGTATGGCTTGTCATGGAGTTAACCATGAATGATCCGTTCACTATTTTCTGGAAGATCTTGAACGGATACTTGACTTTGTCCATCTCAATAAGACAGACCCATAATCCCCATGCTCTTCTGGTGGTAATGTCATCTTCTGTGAGCGGGGAAACTAGTGTTGTTCCTTCAGGCGGTGGTTTTACTTGATCCATCACCTTCCAGTTAGGTCTCTGTAACTTTACAAAATGAAAGCTAGGGTGAAGACCTTTTCCTGTAATTTCTGGGGCTGCAGTAATGAATTTCAGCTCCAGAACATCTCCTCGTCCAAGTGTATGATTATTTTGCCATGATTCATACACTCCTTCATAGATCCAATCCGGTAATTTTGCGATTTCCAGAAAACTTGGTGTTGTGATAAAGACTGAGGCTAGGCAGCCAAAATCAAACCATTCACGAACACTTTCTGGTTTGACACCAGGATGCATCCACATTCTTGGGTATTTTCCTGACCAGTCTGCAGTAATTTTTCCAGGAATTATACCCACTCTTGTACAAATTTTCTCCCATGATCTTTGATATTCATGCAAAGGGGAAGTTGGGGAAATAATATTCTCGTTAGTATTAACCTTAGATTTGCCCGCTGATGGCCTAAGTTTAATCTCTCCCTCTTTAACCGCTGAGGTGCTGGGTTGGCTTGATTCTTCAGATATCCCAGGTACCTTGGAATCAATTTTTCCTTCTGTATCTTCCCCGAAAGGATCAATACTAGGACCTGTAGTGGTGGTACTTAGGGGTGAGCATTCGGTTAATTCGGTTAAAAACCGAACCGAATTAACCGAAAAAACCAATTTTTTTTTTACAAAACCGAATAAACCGAATTTTTCTAAGAAACCGAACAAACCGAACCGATAAAATATTGGTTAATTCGGTCGGTAACCGAGTTAACCGATATTTTTGAAAAATGAAAAACAACGTAAAAAATTTATAAAAAATAAATTAAAAACTGATTTTAAAAATATAAAAAAAAATAATAATAAAAATCTTGTTAGATCGGTTAAATCGGTTAACCGATATTTTTAAAATCAAAATCGATAACCGAACCGATTTAACCGATATTTTAAAAAAGTAAAACCGAACTTCCGAATTGACAGAACCGAATTTCCAAATTTATTCGGTTCGGTCGGTTATTTCGGTTAAATCGAAGTTTTGCTCACCTCTAGTGGTACTTGAATCCTCCACACCGGTTGATGAGCCCGGCTCTCTGAAACACGACTTTAGCTTCATTGCTGAAGCATCCCGTCGGAGGGGAATATAAAGACTGTCCCATAAACAGGTGTGAGCCTGCATGGTAGCCTTCATAGCCTGTTGGACCTTCGTGAGATCCAGTTCCTATACTTGACCCGCAACCTGAGAATTAATCACCAGGCCGTTGATCTTCTTGTCTAGCTCCTCCAGATTTTCACGGAGGTGCTTTGATCTCGTGATGATGGAATTAGCTTCACTCGCTTCCATCTCTCGTCAAAAAATCTGCAAGAATATTTTTATCAGATTTTACAATGACAATATCATAATCATAATATTGTCATTCAGCTTGCCATCTTAAAAGTCTAGCCTTTTCTGGTTTTGATTCAATTTTATTTTTTAAAAAGGCTTTGACACTCGTATTATCTATTTTCAAGATAAATTTCTTTGCAAATAGGAAAGTGGCCATTTCTTAAAAGCCTTTCGAACAGCAAAGAACTCCTTCTCGTTGATGTGCCATCTGATAACTTCGTTGTTATCAAATAGCTCACTGCAATATCTGCATGACACTTCTCCTTCTGGTGTAATTTTCATGAGAACTGCTGCCACCAATGATCACTGGCATCTGTGTATAATACCAGTTCATCCTCGTCGTTTGGTATTGCAAGTTTTGGTAGTTGCCTGCAAACCTCCTTCAGCTGTTTGACAGCTTGTCTATGATCGTCATTCCACTCAAACTTAACATCCTTTTTTAGTAGTGGATTGAACACCTTCCTGTGGTTTGCTAGAATGTTGATAAACATCCCAGCGAAATTAACAACTCCTAAAAAACTCTGAAGTTGTTTTAAATCCTTGAGGTCATCCGGATATCCTTGTACTTTTTCAACAATATGATTCTGCAGGATAATTCCAGATTCGTTGATCTCAACTCCAAGGAACTCGATTTGTCTTGTAGCGATCACTGCTTTCTTCTCGGAAAGTACTAATCCTTCCTTGTAACAAACATCTGAAAAAATTTTCAAATGTTTAAGATGTTCTTTCATTTTTTTTATGCTATAAGAATGTCATCAATATACACGAACATAAAGCTGAATTAATCCTTGAAAAGATTATCCAACTTTCTCTGATATATCTGGGGAGCACTCGACAATCCCATTGGCATGACATTCCAGATATAATGTCCTTGTGGTGTGGAGAATGCTGTAAACTTTCTCCTAGCTTCCTCCATTTTAATCTGGTAAAACCCAGACTTACAATCGAATTTAGAAAACACTTTGGCATTCTTGATGCTATTTACCAAATGTTCTCTGCTCGGGATAAAATATCCATCAAACTCTAAGATTTTGTTGATCTCTTTATAGTTGATCACCAATCGCGGCTTTCCTCGTTTAATTTTTCCATGATTCCGTACAAGAAATCCTGGGGTGCTGTATGGAGAAATACCTGCTGAGATTAACTTAAGGTCAAGATGCTCCTTAAGTATGATCTGCATATCTTTTCGATCTTCCTGGTTCATGGGGGTCGGTCTGTACCTAACAAACTCATTTTCTTTTCCAGTTTTCACCTTCAAAGTGGCTATGAGCTCATTTTTGTTCCACCATGCCAGTGGATCCTCGTTGTATTTCCTACGAATCTTCCTTTTTACATCCTCTAGAGTGATTCGCTCCTCGAGGTTAGTTTCAGTTTGTGGAACTTCTTCTCGTAACGCATTTTTCAGTAGCAACAGGGTTTCTGGAGTTACTCTTTCTTCGTCCTGTTCTCTGAAAGTCATGATATTAACCCAGTCAAAAGTTTGAGAATCCTTTTCACTAGGACCTTGTTGTCGGAACTGAAGAATTGCCTCTCCAAATTTCCGCTGATCTTTCATCTTTGGGTGTCGAAGTTTTCCTTCATCACCACGCTTGTTGCGAAAACTAATAGGAAATTTTCTGTGAAACGCCTCCCGTAGTCTCTGCGCCATAATCTTATGATCACAAAGGGTTGTGAAAATAAGTCTCCTGGTCTCGTTCTCTTGTGTGAACCGCTTGAATGTGTCAGGCCCCGAGACCGGGGTCAATAACACCGGCATTGATTTTCAATTACAACTTGAAATCAATAAGCCTCGTAATATAGTAATAAACAAAAACCAGTCTATATTCCATAAAAAGAATCATTGTCTTTACAACTGAATTTAAATTGCGGAAATCAAATCTTAAATAGTCTTGAAACGGAATAAATTAATAAAATTCTAAATAAACCAAAATTGATGTCTTTAAGTCATAGAAAAACGCAGCGGATCACCAACCCCAAAATTGGTGTTCTTCGGCTTCAATATCTTCCTCGGCTTTATCTGGGGATATAGAGTAAGGGGTGAGTGTTTTAGAAAACACTCAGCAAGCGGGGGCCAATCGATATGACAATATAATAGTTTTCATAATTTTCCAAAACATATATCTTAATCAAACATATATTGATATGAATGCATTTTAACATATGTAAGGCCCTCGTACCGTATTAGAGAAAATCATGTTTAACTTCTCAACAATTATGTGATTCATCTTATGTTAATCAAATGGTTGAGAATAAACATGAGGAATATTATCTTTGATAATAGCTTGATATTATACTTAACATTTTGTAAATATGATGTCCCAATATTTGATAATGCGAATTAAGTAAAATTTGTATATTAATTTGTCACGTAATTAGAAGTTAATTAATCAGACTATAATGTAATTAATGAGAATGGAAATTGACCTTGTACATGTCTTTTGACAGTCGGGTCAGAACATGGTGAATGACAAGTATATTTTTGGAATATTCGGAATAACACCGAAGGTTTATTAAAATGATTTAATAAATATAAAATTTGCATTAAATCGAAAGATTTAATTTTTGTGATTCAAATAAGGACACGAAGTTAGGTGTGGACTGTACATGTGATGTACATGCACCAGTACACCGGTGACATCCCGATGTTCATAATTGGTCGGGAATTAATATATATCGGGGTAGGACGTAAAACACATAGCAAAATGTGTAAAACACACACAGATCGCGGACACACACTAAAAGGTGCAAAAACACGCACTTCTCGCGCGATTCACCGACCACCGTGTACTTATCCGCTCCGTTCGCCGTCGTACGACCATCTAACGACGATACCGACCTACCACCGTGTTCACAACTCAGAGACGCATCTTTCCATACTAGATAATCGAAATATGGTGTTCTAAAAGTGGTTCGATTTGGTCTGAAACGAACGAAGTCACGACAATTAGGGTTTCTGCACTTTTGGTTCGATTTCTTCAAATCTACTACGAATTGGATGAAGCCAAGGCACCGAATCTCTTCCTTGCACCTGGATGAAACTTTCTACACCAGCCATCTCCACTATCGCCGCCGGAGCTCGCCAGAATCGGCTGACAAGCGTGCGTGATGCTGTGCGCGAAATTGGGTAAAATTTGATATCCGATTTTTCCGACTTTGCTTCAATAATTACCAGTTAATTTGGGCTATAATTATTGAATAATAATTTGAATTGGTGAAAAATAATTTAGCAAATTAAATTATGATGTAATCGCATCAATTTAATTACGCTACATTGGTTAAGCTGTGACTAAAATTGATAACCCATTTTGAATGATTGGTTTATTGAACTATGAATTATATTACTCTGCAGTGACTACTTTGACTCTACAAGCTCAAGTATCGAGAAGTAAAGGTATGTTGCGATCGGGTAACATACGACAGGTATCTGTATCATTTGATATATGATTTGTTGACTTCTGTGAATTATGTGAGATTATGTGGCTACATGATTTTATTTAAATTATGTAGCATTCATAGCATTCATGAATTGGCACATCGGTGTATGAAATTAAATGTTTTGTTAACACACATCACTTTTATACATACATCGATGCATGACATTGCACGATGAGCTATATCCTTGAATACCCTGATATTTCTTGGATTCTGATATCGAACATTGGGGATTGGTACTGCGATACTATGTTGGCATTACATGGCCCGATAGGCATAGGGAATCGTGGTCCCCTTTGATTGATATGGTTTGTTGAGACGGGGATTGGTGGCACCTTGCTGATGTCATCCGTCTGGATATCCCTATATGGTTATGTGATGGCAGGACCTGGGGTTGGTGGCGCTTTGCCGACGTCCATCCGTCTGGATACCCTATAGGCTTGACAGGCTCGAGCTATTCTGATATGGTTGGACTTTCGTTTATTGATTCAGATATACCCAGTGGATGGGTGTACGATATGATACCGACATGACATGACATGGCATGCATCGCATTGCATTGCATTGCATCATATCACATTTTATAGATACGTGATGTATATTCCATGATCGTTCCATATTTGGCTTTTGCTCACCCCCAATGGGGGCTGTTGTTATCTTTGTGTGTGGACAATGGCAGGTGGTACAGGTGACAGGACGCCAGAGAGGGCACGTCCGGTGGGAGTCACACTTGAGGTTTTACTCTTGTTTATCCTAGTAGTCTTTGTACCAGGGATGTATATTCCTGTAGTATGATGAGTCTATGTATATTTCATTTATTTTATTTATCCTAGTTTGATTTACATATGCTGGTTTATGTTGATGGATATGCAACTGGTGGTATATATATATTTTCAGTAGATGTTGATTTGAGTTGGTGGTATGTTCCTCGTGCGATGAGGTCATGCCGAAATTTTTAGGGCCACATTTTAATAAATGTTAAACTAATCTTCCCCTGTTTACGCTATAATTATCATTGTGTTATAATTAATCACATTATTAGGATTGGGCCCTCACAACATAATTGCTCCATCGAGCCATAACATAACATATCATATCATTCATAATTTTCTTATACGTTAAGCACAATAAATAATCTAGTTTCCTCTTGGTACTGATATCAGTCTCTAGACTTATCCCTCCTAGAGATGAGGTCATGACATCGGCTTACCCACGAATAAAGGGTCTGGAAACTCCAGAAACAATGGTTAACCACCGTATGAGGTCATGTAAACGGTTATAATCCCACCGCATCAGGGCCATGAAGGAAATCCTTTTCCAATTAGATTTCGAAAACTTAAGGTGCTTACAAATTAATACTTGCATAATTTCAACATAATTCATATCGATTGAGATTTCAAAACATACTATGGTTTTCAAAAACGAAAGGAATAATAGCAAAAACTCACTTACAGCGATTATAGATGTTTGAACGATTTAGGGTGCGAAAACAATACGAAATCCTTCATTCCTAAGCCTTGAAGAGGTCAAATTTTTGTATGTGCACTGTGTGTAAATTTTCGAACAAGAAGCTGCTGAATTTACCGAAAGATGTGTGCTAAAAATTCTGGAATTATATGTGAAAAAGGGGCGAGAGTTTTGAGCAACAAAATACCAAATTTTGAGGCTTAATCTCTTCGAAAAATCTGGACAGAATGGTGCAAAAGTTTCGGCTCTTTTGAGAGTGAAATTTTCGAAACAGAAGATGGAGGGTATGGGTTTGTGCTAGATCAACTTCGATGGTATAATCCTATATAAACTTGGTTCAAACTTAGCAATATAAAGGTGGAAATCTTCAAAATTATGGAATAAAATTTGTGCAGATTTTATTGCTAAGGTGGTGTAGATTTTGATGTAAATATGGTGTAGGATTTTCGAAAATAAGGAGGTTGAGATTCTTGAAAATTATGGTCTAATATCTTTCCAAAACTCTTGATTGAAGAACGGATTTGGTTCGATTTTTGTGTTGCTAAAATAGGATAGAAATTTTCGAAATTTGTTGGCTTAGATCATGATATTTATGGATAACAAGATTGAGAAATTTGAGTTGAAAGGTATAGATCCTAGGAGTATTTAGTGGTTTAATTCCACAAGGAAACATAATAATAGAGTATCATGCTATAACATTTAATAATCATATAATAAATAAAGTTTTAACTTGAACCAAAATACTTTAATTTGATGAATACCTCAAATTTCCGGTCTTTACATCCCTCCCTCCTTATTGGAAGTTTCGTCCTCGAAACTCGAGTCAACTTGATCATGGAAAAGGTAGGGGTGTTTTTCCCGCATCAATTTTTCTATTTCCCATGTAGCATCTCTTTCCGTATGGTTCGACCATTGGACTTTGACATATGAAATTGTTCTTCGTCTCTGTACATGGTCCTTTGTGTCTATGATCCGAATCGGAACTTCTTCGTATTTTAGAGTTTCGTCCAAGTGTCCTTGAGTGACTAAGTGTTCTGTTTCAAGCACATGGCTTGGGTCAGCAATGTATTTCCTTAGTTGTGATACGTGGAAGACATTGTGAATTCTTGACAGATGTGGTGATAGTGCTATTTTATATGCTAGCTTTCCCACTTTTTCTAGAACTTCAAATGGTCCCACATATCTCGGATTCAACTTTCCCCTTTTGTCAAATCGAATAACTCCTTTCATTTGTGAAATCTTTACATAAACTTTTTCACCAATCTCAATATCTACTGGTCTCCTCTTCATGTCAGCCCAGCTTTTCTGTCGATCTTGAGCTGTCTTAAGTCGGTCTCTGATGATAGATATCTTGTCAGTAGTGGCTTGAACTAACTCAGGTCCTGTGATAGCTCTTTCTCCTACTTCATCCCAGTATAATGGTGATCGACATTTGCGCCCATAAAGTGCTTCGTATGGCACCATCCCAATACTACTATGATAGCTGTTGTTATAAGCGAACTCGACTAGAGGCAAAAACTCGCTCCAATTTGCAGTAAAATCCAATGTACAAGCTCTTAGCATATCCTCGAGGGTTTGGATAGTCCTCTCTGTCTGGCCATCGGTCTGTGAGTGATAGGCCGTACTAAGAGTTACTTTACTTGCCATAGCCTGCTGAAAACTTTTCCAGAAACGTGATACGAATCTAGGATCTCTATCAGATAGGATGCTCACTGGGACTCCATGCAGTCTCACTATATTGTCCATATATAGAGTTGCCAACTTGTCCAAGTTATAGTTCATACGGACAGGTAGAAAACTGATTTAGTTAGTCGATCCACGATTACCCATATTCCATCATGGCTCTGTCTTGATTTTGGTAGTCCTACGACGAAATCCATGGAGATGTGTTCCCATTTTCATTCAGGAATTTTCAGAGGTTGAAGAAGTCCTCCCGGTCTTTGATGCTCAGCTTTAACTTGTTGACATACTAAGCATCGAGCGACGAATTCTGCTACGTCTTTCTTCATGGCGTTCCACCAGAAACTTTCCTTCAAATCTTTGTACATCTTCGTACTCCCAGGGTGTGGACTGAAAATTTGGATTTATGCACTTCAGACATTACCTCTTGTCTTATGTTGTCCACATTTGGTATACACAAACGTCCCTTCATCCACATAATTCCATTACTACCAGTCTCGAAGTCAGTGATTTTTCCCTCTTTGACTTGTTCTTTTAACTCTAGGATCCTGATCTTGACTTAATTTGATGATCTCTCGAAGGCAAGGTCGAGCTGAGACCGAAGCTAAGATCATTTTCCCTTTGCCTTTTCGGCTCAATGCGTCTGCTACTTTGTTTGCCTTGCCGGAATGGTAATTACTTGTGAGGTCGTAGTCCTTCAGGAGTTCAATCCATCGGCTCTGCCTCATGTTCAATTCTTTCTGAGTAAACAAGTATTTAAGGCTTTGATGGTCCGTGAAAACTTCACACTTGGCGCCATAAAGGTAGTGCCTCCAAATTTTTAAGGCGAAAACAACAGCGGCTAAATCGAGGTCATGCGTAGGGTAGTTTTGCTCGTGAGGCTTGAGCTGCCTTGAGGTGTACGCAATTACTCTTCCCTCTTGCATGAGTACACATCCAGTCCTTCTTTCGATGCATCACTATAAATAGTGAAACCCATGCCTTCAGTTGGTAGTACTAGTACCGGTGCAGATGAAAGCTTTTCCTGCAAGGTCTCAAAACTTTTCTCACACTCTTCACTCCAGATGAATTTTGAGTTCCTGTGTGAGCTTTGTAAGATGTACTGCTATTGAGAAAAATCCTTCAACAAACTTCCGGTAATAACCAGCTAGTCCCAAGAAGCTTCGAATTTCTGTTATGGTCGTTGGCCTTTGCCAGTCCAAAACTGCCTCTACCTTCTTAGGATCTACGGACACGTCTGCTTTTGATATGATGTGTCCTAAGAAAGATACACTCTCTAGCCAGAATTCACATTTATCAAATTTGGCATAAAGCTCTTTCTCTCTCAGTGTCTGGAGAGTGAGGCGAAGATGTTGTTCGTGTTCCTCCTTACTTGACTAATAAATGAGAATGTCGTCGATGAACACCACCACAAAGTTATTTAGGAATGGCTTGAATACTCCGTTCATCAAATCCATGAATACCGCTGGAGTATTTGTCAAGCCAAATGGCATCACCGTGAATTCGTAATGCCCATACCTCGTTCTGAATGCAGTTTTTGGTACATCATCAGCTTTTATCTTGAGCTGGTGATAGCCTGACCTTAGATCGAGCTTAGAAAAGACTTTAGCTCCTTTGAGTTGATCGAACAGGTCATCTATCCTTGGAAGAGGGTATTTGTTCTTGTGTGATCTTATTCAGTTCTCGATAGTCGATGCACAATCTCATGCTCCCGTCTTTCTTCTTCACAAACAATACTGGAGCTCCACATGGGGATACACTTGGTCTAATTTGTCTATTGTCTAAGAGCTCCTGGAGTTGTTCCTTGAGTTCGTTCAATTCGGCTGGAGCCATTCGGTATGGTGCCTTTGAAATTGGTGCAGCGCCTGGCACCAAATTGATTTCAAACTCCAATCCACGGTTTGGAACAGAACCTGGCAGCTCTTCAGGGAAGACATCCGAAAATACTTGTACTATCGCTATGTCTTCTACCCTGGGTTCGTCTTCTTCTTTTACCTTACTTATTGTTGTTAGGTATACTTCTTCACCGTTCTTCACGGCTTTCCAAGTTTGTGCTGCCGATAGTAGGAATTTTTGTTCCTTGGTTTTACCGTGATACACGATTTCTCCTTCGTCTGGAGTTCGTAGTTTAACATTCTTGTTGCGACAGTCAAATACCCCATGGTGTTTGGATAACCAATCCATTCCGAGTATAACATCGAAATCCACCATGTTGAGTTGAATTAACTCAGCACTAAACACCGTTTTGTTAATACTGAGATTATAATCTCGGTGTATACTGTGCGCTATTAAGGTTTTATTGGCGGGTGTTGCTACATTGTATGGTTTACTAAGTAATTCCGGTTTAAGAGCTAGTTTCTTAGCAAACCTTTTGGATATAAACGAATGTGTGGCACCACAGTCAAACAATGCATAAGCAGGTAATTCGTTTAATAAAATGGTACCTGCCACAACGTCATTTGCGTCCTCCGCCTCCTCTTGTGATATGGCAAAGACACGGGCATTCGGTTTGTTCTCCCTTGGTTTGTTCGGAGGGCCGCCATTTCTTGCAATTGTCCCTTTACATCAGGTTCAGGGCATTCGGCTATCCTGTGTCCTAACTTTCCACATCGGAAACATGCTCCATTTCCCCTAAGGCATTCTCCAGGATGATTGTAGCCACAACTTGCACATTTTGGAAACCTCTGTTGGTTTGGGACGATTGATGGTCCCTTTCGCTGATTATTGGACTGATTAGGCCTCTTGAAATTTTGTCCATTGGTGGTGTGCTGGTTAGGGGGAGGTCGCTTGTGCTTGAATTCCTCTTCGCTACGTCTTATATCAGCTTCAGCGCTGATGGCTGCTCCCATTAAATCTCCAAAATTTGAGGTTTCAAAAATTGCGAGGGCAGATTGGATACGACTGTTTAGTCCAATCCTGAAGTGATGAAGTTTCAGGGTTTTGTCTGCCATAATACTTGGTGCATACGTCCCCAGTACGTTGAACTTTGCGGTATAATCTACCACTGACATGTCGGGAGTTTGAGTCAAGTGTTCGAATTCCCTCAGTTTCTGATTTTGTACTGCTGTTGGGAAGTACTGCTTTAGGAATGTACTTCGGAACCTTTGCCAAGTGATTGATCCCGTTTCTATCATCAGTGGTGACACATTCTCCCACCATTTCCCTTCCTGATCAATAAGGAAAGATGTTGTGACTTCCACCTTGATATTCTCTGGCACTTCAAGCAGCCTGTGGTGATTTTCCACTTGTTTAAGCCAATTCTGGGCCATATCTGGATATGAGTTGCCATCAAACGTTGGAACTCTGTTCTTGCGAAGTGATTCGTAATGATACTTGACTCCGTGTGGATGTGGCGCTGGCTGCGTATGTGGCTGATTATTAGCAGGGTTAGTCAGACCTTGTAGTGTCGTGGCCACAATGGTGGCTATTGCTATCAAGTCCTCACGACTCAGGCCCACCCTTGGGGGTTGTGGAGGATTTTGGTTTCCCTTCATTCTTTCCTCATTAGTGTTAGGAGGGGCAGCGTAGTTGAGATTATGATTGTTACGAACAGGACGTCCTGCCATATCCTACAATACATATAGATCTAAGGTCCATGCGCAGTAGTATAAATGATAAAGAACATATCGAGGACATGATAAAAAGGAAATTAACGCTTTTATTAATAACTTGAAAATATCCATAATTAAATCAAAAAGGAATTGCTAAATATCAAAATATCTCATTAAACAAAATCTCCTAAAAGACATTGTATTCTAGTAACTACGGATCTTCTACTTCACCACTTCCTAAATTTTCTTATCCTTCTTCTTCCATTGGTTCCTCCTCGGGGTCCTCCTCTGGTTCTTCCTCTGCCTGCATGTTGTCAATGATGCCTTGCAGGTTATTATTGACACCCTGGAGGTGGTTGAGGGAAGCCCACAGTCCATTGTTTCTCACTGCCAAGCGATTATTCGCAGTCTGAAGGGTGAGAACTCTATCTGCCATTCGCTCCGACTGTTGCTTTTGGACTAAGTATTTTTCAGCTATAGTCTTGTGGAGTTTATCCAATCGAGCGACTTCTTTGTTTGCCTCTTTGAGCTGTTCGTCGGCTTGGTGGTTGTAGTAGCCGAGCCTTTGAACATCACCACGCAAGTGGTCTATTAGCTCTAGCAATTCGGATTTAGATCCTTTGAGTTCCTCCACTTCTTGCTCTAAGCTACGGATCATGACGGTCTGGGCTCGGGTCGACATCACCTAAACCCAATTACAGAACTAGTTTAGTCCAATTAAATACTTGACAAATCATTTAAATATATAAAAAAATCAGTAGCATGGGGCATAAATTTTCGAAATTTGCAATCTGGAAATTTTTTTTTTTAAAAAAATTAAAATTTAGGGTTCATATGGCTGAATTAGGGTTTCAAAATTAGTCCTTAATCGTCGACTGGAATTCAAAATTGATAGAGGGTTTCTGATCGACATGCTCAAAGAATCAGTAAAAAATTTTAATTCCAAAACGGTGAAGAGAATGACTGGAATTTGGCGGATGAAAATATTTGGGAATATCAAAGACCAAGGCGGCGGCCAAGAGAGGTGGCCGAGAGCTTGGTGGCCGAGAGCTTCCTATGGTGGCTAGGTTTTGTGTTATGAATTGTATGATTAACAATTAATCAAAACCTTGTATTTATATTATAAGACTTTAATTAAGGTTCAAGACTTTCTTAAAGTCTTATGGGCCCAAACCCATGATTTAATTAAATCCTTATAATCATTTAATTAAGACTCATCTTAATTATTTAATTCATCCCATGAATTTAATTTCCCTTATCGATTTAATCTTTTGTGTGACCCGATAGGATCTTGTAATATTGGCAGTGATATAAAATATCATTTTACGTCACAAGCAATGAGTGGTATCTAGCAACACTTCAAGGCTACCCAAATTACAAGAATGTCAATGACTCGACATAACCTAGGAGCCGTGATAATATTTACCATGTAACTTAATCCCTTAGTCCTTTGTGTTTAGATTGAACACGAGTCATGGAATAGTCATACTCGTATATTCAATCTTTATTTCTTGATCCCCAAGTAGAACTAGAATAAACGAATAAGCTCGATATCACATATCGACTCATTCGAGCAAGGCCATGCATTTTAGTTCTCACTTGATCAAGGGCCAAACACTTCTCCTGTTATATAGGAGGGACAAATCCTATCTCGATCAGTCAACATCCATCTACATAATTCGTAGTGTATCCAATAGTCGTCTTTATAGTTTACCCTGTTACGGGTAACGTTTGACAATATCAAGATACATAACTCCTTATGTTGGGATCTATGATGATCACAAGTCGTAAGGATTACATACATTATTATCACTATGAGAATTGCTTATGACAATCATATAACGATCCATGTAGCATTCTCATGGTGGGTCTGTCCAGTACATCGTTCTCTAACATGTACCAATGTGTTGATTTGATATATCATATCTATGAACAATTCATCAATCAAGACATACTAGTCTCAACGTATTATCATTATCCCGATTCATGATAATACTTGACTAGGGACATCTTCAAGAATAATACAATATTATTCTAGGGACATTAACTTATATATCAATTCATATTGCACAGATATTTGAATAATATATACTAATGATTTGCCAGAAATAAAATCATATTAAATTGTATGTCATAAACAATCATCTAATGACTTGTCTTAGGGCATATCCCAACAATAACATATCATATCATTCATAATTTTCTTATACGTTAAGCACAATAAATAATCTAGTTTCCTCTTGGTACTGATATCAATCTCTAGACTTATCCCTCCTAGAGATGAGGTCATGACATCGGCTTACCCACGAATAAAGGGTCTGGAAACTCCAGAAACAACGGTTAACCACCGTATAAGGTCGTGTAAACGGTTATAATCCCACCGCATCAGGGCCATGAAGGAAAATTAGATTTCGAAAACTTAAGGTGCTTACAAATTAATACTTGAATAATTTCAACATAATTCATATCGATTGAGATTTCAAAACATACTATGGTTTTCAAAAATGGAAGGAATAATAGCAAAAACCCACTTACATCGATTATAGATGTTTGAACGATTTAGGGTGCGAAAACAATACGAAATCCTTCCTTCCTAAGCCTTGAAGAGGTCGGATTTTTGTATGTGCACTGTGTGTAAATTTTCGAACAAGAAGCTGCTGAATTTACGTAAAGATTTGTGCTAAAAATTCTGGAATTATATGTGAAAAAGGGGCGAGAGTTTTGAGCAACAAAATACCAAATTTTGAGGCTTAATCTCTTCGAAAAATCTGGACAGAATGGTGCAAAAGTTTCGGCTCTTTTGAGAGTGGAAATCTTCAAAATTATGGAATAAAATTTGTGCAGATTTTATTGCTAAGGTGGTGTAGATTTTGATGTAAATATGGTGTAGGATTTTCAAAAATAAGGAGGTTAAGATTCTTGAAAATTATGGTCTAAAATCTTTCCAAAACTCTTGATTGAAGAATGGATTTGGTTCGATTTTTGTGTTGCTAAAATAGGATAGAAATTTTCGAAATTTGTTGGCTTAGATCATGATATTTATGGATAACAAGATTGAGAAATTTGAGTTGAAAGGTATAGATCCTAGGAGTATTTAGTTGTTTAATTCCACAAGGAAACATAATAATAAAGTTTTAATCCTGCTATAACATTTAATAATAATATAATAAATAAAGTTTTAACTTGAACCAAAATACTTTAATTTGATGAATACCTCAAATTTCCGGGTCTTTACAGAATGTTTGTAGGAAATTGTTTCCCAACATCATATCGGCGCCGGTGTCATGGAAATAAATAGGTGGAGTTTTAACTTTGTACCATGGGGTACCGCCTGCTCCGCCGATAATTATTTCCGCTCCTCGGACTCCTTCATTAAGAATAAGGATCCGTTTGGAAAAGTCTCTTCCGGCAATGGCTGGTAATTTCTCACCGTCTTTGGGGATTCTCGCCTGGCAGTGCATATTCCAGCTCTTGAGTCAACGGAGGCTGCAAAATATTCTGCCTGGTATTTCTCATATAACATTCCAACGAAAATGTATATGGAGAATGGACTGGTGGTTATCGAAACCGGTATCTCTTTCCATCGCCGTGAATTTCATTCCATCTTGTAATCTTTCCCAAGGTTTATGTTCCTCGAGAAATTCAATCCCTAGGATAAGCTGTTCTGGGATCCTTCCGGCAATCCTTCAATTGTGATATCAATTTCACCAATCTGAAGGTTTCATTGAAACTTGTCAACTGTAGGTTGTTGCAAATAATATAGGACATCGTGGGAAGGTATTGTTCTTCTCAGTGATGTCAAAAACTATCTGCACTTCTCTCCAGCCTTCTGGGCATTTCAGTTTTCCTATTGTTGTGAATACATCAGGAATTTTCTGAATTCTGCTTGAGGCTGCCTTCTGTTTTTCCCCCGGATAGTTGCTGATTAACCTATCATGTTGGAAAGAAATCCTTCTTGGCTCGATCATGAGGCTCCTGCTTCTGTTCAGAATAGGTTGATCTTGTATTCTCATGTCGATCTCTCCTATTGTCGAGGAGTATCAATGATGTCCGGCAATACTGCTTTGGCGAAGTCTTCGAAGATTCTGGACTTTGATGAATTCCTTTTCTCAAGAATACCTCGGAATTATGAGTATTCGAGAGTGCGTATGACACCTTGTAGGTGATCGAGTAAGGCTTGTTCCCTTCTTTCATCAAATCTTCTCTTTTAAAATCTTGATGAAGAGTGAGAACTTTGTTGAAGTCTCGATCTCCTAAATTGTATGCAATCCTTGGATAGATGTTGAAGGCCATCTTTCCTGCATACAAATTTCCTGCTACTGCTCCCAAACAAGAATCTTTGAGGTTCGGGATTCTCTTGTCAAAGATCGCCAGGTTGAGGGGCGATTCAATTCCTTCCTTGAAAGTTGCCTTGATGATTACTCTAATGGCTCCAATATGAATCCACGAGAGTGTGTTAGCAACCTCTCTTTTGACCTTGTTCTTAATCTCCTGGATTTCTCTGTAGGGGATTAACTGCATTTCAATTTGGTTTCCCGTGAATTCCATTGGGATCGCAAATTCACCTGTTGTCACCCTATGAAAAATCTGATGCTTCCCGCTTCGAAGACCAATCATATCCATGGCTTTTTCCATTGCTCCAATTGTAAAGCCATCATACCTTTGAAGCTTTGGTTCTTCCTTCATGATCATCATAAGAGTTTTATGAGAAACAGTGGTATGCGAGAAAAACCCTGACGGCTCTTCTCTAATCACGTGCTGAAGGAACTCTCCTTCACTCTGATTCTGAGCTAGATTCACCTCCATCCTCAGAATAGATCTCTTCTTCGTAGATGCTTTCATCTGAGGGAATATCCTCAAATTGATACACCTGTACCAAATTCTGAAAATAGACAGCATCTTCAAATTCTTTGGTATGCTCGAACTGTCTTATTCATCGGCTTTGGTTTTCTGGACAATCTGTAGAGATATGTCATTTTGCTCCACATGTCCAGCAGTTACAATCTCTGAAACTCTCATTTGCACGGGTAGGTGTGCGTCTGAAAGTTCTCTTCGTTGATGTTCTGCTAGAACTAGCTTGGTTAGAACATGTTGACGAGATTCTACTCCTTGTAGGTCCTGATCTTTGCCCTGATCTGTAGCTTCGGGCTTTCTGCTTTGACCAGAACTTTCGAGGTCTCCATGAAGACCTACTTCTTCTTGAACTACCTCCTCGGGCATATGGATGACTTCTGTACTTCTTCATCTTTTGCCTTTGTGGGTAGTTTCCAATGATTGTAGGGATATCATTTCCCGTACAAAAAAGAGGAGCCATTTTGTTGATTCCTCTGAGCTTCTTGAAATTTTTCTGGAGCTTTGCTTGGTAGCACTACTCCGCCAGCTTTACTTTGAGAAATGACATTCTCCTGGACACCGTCTCGATTGCATGTGGTGTATACTCCTGGATAAGCATTTCTCTCCATGGGCTCGGAATTTTGGCAAAGAACAGCTCAGTTGCACCTTTTTCCGCTATCTTCGACTTCCATCGATACTCTGTAAAGAGTTTGATGTACTTGTCTACATAGCAGATGTCATGTAGTTCCAGCCTAATTAGAGCTTGTCTGTATTTCTTAGCCTTTTCTTCCTCCATTCCCTCGAAGTAGCTTATTCCGATGAAACAGATTTTGAAAAATCTCGCCATCTTATCCACGATCTTTTTCAGGGACTCTCCGGCTAGAACTTCTTCCTTGGTTCCTGGGTCTCCAAGATCCCACGCAATCTTGACTGATCCTTCCAGACTCATTTTTAGAAGTAAAATGAATCCTTCTTTGCTTAAGTCAAGTGTTCCTGATGCTATTCTCATTGCTGAAGCCCACTCATCAATAAGAATTTCTCTGTTTTTGAAATCCAAAATATCAATGTTGAGCATAAGTCCATATGGATGGATTGGATCTAGCTGTGATTTCCCGTAGGGCGTCTGATGAATATATGGCCTTCGGGAACGATTTCTTGTTCCAACGGGGGGATCCAAAGTTGCTGAGGTGAAATCTTCCCTGTGTGGCATACTTTGATCACCTTCGGGTGGGTTGTGTGACCCGAAACTCTCTTGTGGATGAGGTCTTTGTACAAGCTCTCCTGTCTTGATTTCTACGAGATTTAATCCCGCAAATGAATCGGCAAGATCACGTAGATCTTCCAGGTTGATTCTTTCCATTACTTTGTGGGAAGTATGGGCTCTCCTCGTAGGACTGCAATCATTTTCTCAGTCTCCGTCAAGGGCCTCCGGACCTCCTCTGCTTTCCCTTTTTGGAGTAAAATGGGTTCTGTTCCGTAAGATGGTGGCAACCATCCTCCGTTCCTTCTTCCTGTCGGACTTGGCCTTGACTTCAATTATTTCACTCGGGGTTGAACATCTTGAAGGTTTTCAAGAATATCCTTCTGATGTTTAATCATGGTCTCCATCTGACTCTGGATCTGATGGATTTGTGCAGGGACATGGTATTGAAGGAATCCATAGCGCTGCACTGTCTTCTGGATCTCTCTAAGATCTTGGGATATCTTAGAAGAATCTGGCTCGATTTCTCGAAAGGTTGGTTCTCTCATCCTAATCATCTGGTCCAGACCCTGTTGGATCATTGGTGGCTGGAACCACATCTTCATGTTCAGGATGATAGTCTTCCTGAAGTTCTGCTAACTCGAACTGTAGTTTGAGGTTCACTTGATGGAGCCTCTTAGCCATCATTTCGAGTTTCTTGTAATGGTTTATACCGGGTGTGTCTAATATGCCGGTTCCTCGTAAAAGTTTCCACTTATGGCTGAAACGTTGAGCTTCTGCCATATGCTTCTGATTTAGTTTTTTCCAATTTCTGGAAATACCACCTGTAAGAATGACACTTCGAACATTCGTTCGGGTCCATAGTTTTCTTGAATCGTCTCCTCCGTATAGGTTACAAATTAATATTCAAGATATTATCATAGTATTTCCAGAATAAACCTAGGCTCTGATACCATTTTGTGCCAAGGATCGCAAAAAACGGGGACTTGTAAAAAGACGATGTTAAATGTTGTTTTTTTTATAAATATAAGGATATGAAAGATAATTAAATATTATATATGAACTTCTTTGTAATTTAAACAAAAGCCTAAAGGATAGAATGCAATATATCAAACTATTGAGGGGTAAAAGAGTCATCATAAAACACCCAATTGATTTGAAAATTTGAAAAGTGGACCTATTTCAACAAATATTTTCCAATTTGGCTTTTTATGCACTAAGATTTTTCTCAAGACATAAGTAGATTTTGTGCCACCAAAGTGGACTTCCATTTAATTTCCTCAATATAAAAACTATGAATTAACTACTATGCACAATTAAAAATAAGGTGAATTAAATTATGGGTAGAAGAGCGGTTCTTGGTATTCGATCGACTTTACAATTGGGGTTTATTATCTTAATCATCATTCCTCGCAAAAGATTCAATTTGTATATGAATGTCCACCTTTGAAACTTAATTACTATCACACCTTAATCTTAGTTAGGTAGCCCACACTTTCTATTCCAACTCTTATTAATCAATCAATCAAAATACCAGAAATGAAGATTAAAAGACGATAGCTTTAAAAACCAGTTAGACAGACGAAACTAGACAATATAATCCACACATCTATATTTAATCTAGTTGAATGTTTTCTCTAGGAATTTATTAATCTCACACGAGCAAAATTATTAATTTTAGTTGCTTCATAGATCAAGCATTAGATTGCATGCAAATTACCAGGTGATCAATCCAATAGTTAAACACAACCATGACAATACAATATGAAAAACAATCAATACTCGAGCAAGATTGATAAATAAGAAAATGAATTTCATAAGAATCATAAATCACAATGTATTGTATTCCTTAACCAAGAACCAAAAAGATTTAGCTACTCATAGCAAAAGCAAAATAATCAAATTTATTCTATAAAGCATAAACAAAAGCTAAGGAAAGAGTCACTAAAGAATAACATGATTCCGGGGCTTCAATTCCGTATTCGTGCCTTGAAATCTTCGACTTCTTCAACAACAATTGTGATAAAATAATAAAACTACATCTAAACTCTCTATCTACTCTAAGTAATGTCTTCTAAGTCTGAAAACTCGAGTTACATACAGAGGGCTAAAAAATAGGTAATCATTATAGAATGGAAAGAAATCAAATTTCCTTGTTTTGCACGATGCCTACCGATCAATCACCATCTTTTTCTACCTATCGATCGACAGAACAAAATTTTTGTTGTACAAGCTTCGCATTTTGCCGTTCAAGCGTTGCAATGTATACTGATCTTTCGGTATTTTTTCACTTTTCGTCGGTTTTCTCGTCCTCTTCGATTCCTCTTGATCTCTAAGCCATTCTTGATCTTAATGCATCGTTGTTAGCTCGTTTCTTCATCTCCACCTAAATTCAAGCAATTATATGATTAGGTAACATATGTATCAAATTAACAATCAAAATATACTTAATTGTAAACAATTAAACACAATAAATGTGTTTATTTCAAGATATATCAATGTGTAACTATAAAACCAATTTTTTTTTTTTTGGAATATCAGTGATTTCCCAGTCGTCATGGAACGGAACAACGATTTCGGGGATGTTGCAGAAGTTTAAAAAAAAAATTCCAATTTTTTTATTTATTTGATTAAACATTTGATGCAGTTAATTCAATTCGTTTCTCATACTAATGGTGGTAGAGTAAATCGGCAGGCCAGTTAATTAGAAACAATAGCTTCGCATACAGGGTTGTGAGTTTACTGTTGTCAATAAATGTGTTTGGTAGATATTTTGGGCTAAATGTGTTCATTTTCACCAGGAAACATGATTTTGTGGGCAGTGTTACCCAGGGTTGTGCGTGTGTCGTCCAAGAAATTGAACTAGCTGCAAAGCAAGCTTATGAGGCATTTCCACCTCTCATTTGAAGATAAACTTTTCATACAGTTGAAAATACACTTGCTTTTTTTCATGTTGAATGAACCAACTATAACATGTTACAAATTTAACATGAATACTAAATCGATTTTCAATGTACCTAAACATATGGCACACAAATCGAATATGCGGAAATAAAAGTTCAAGATCAGTGTTACCTCCAGCCATTGATATGAAGTTTGATCCAGACAGATCTGAAGAATTGAGTCGCGATAGGGCGCTTCTAAACCTTATGCAATTCTAATAGATGGTGTATTTTATGAAGTGAATTGCTTGGCTTAGGGACCCCCCGCAGTGTCCTTTATATATAAGTCTTGCCATCAAAGACTTAGAGTTTGACACATTCACTCTACTTAAAGATAGTGGGTGGTTATCCAGATAGTGCGCAATCTTCTGGATTAAATATTCTTGATATTATCTTAATAATATATTAACCAAATAATATTAATTATTAACATTCTCCCACTTGGTTAATATATTCACAAACTGAATAATCAAAAATACATCATCATATCAAAAACAAATACACGAATCATGGCGATGTGTCCTCTTATATTGAGTAGTATCTTCCATGTATCACGATGTATTATGCCTCTTAAATCCAAATGCGATAACCTTACTGAATGAATAAACCAATGCTTATTCTAGGTCCAACTTAAGTAATATTTCTCAAACTAACTGAATATGTACACAACTGAATAAGAGAAATATCATAACCGAAAAAGTTTCATTAACTATACAATAAGTGTACGTAAAATGAAATCACATAATGGAGCCAAGTCCCATTCTAAGCACATGATCCTTCAAATCCTTAGTTGGCATGCCTTTTATTAAGGATCGACAATCATCAATTCAGTACGCACGTGTTTAATAACCAATTTATTGTTTTTAACACGCTCCCAAATGGCTAAATACTTAATGTCGATGTGTTTACTTCGACTTTCACTTTTATTATTTAGCCTTAAAAACTGTAGATGAATTGTCACTATATAACCTAATGGCCAAGATATAAAATCCATAATTCTAAGCCCATATATGAAACTCTTCAACCATACACCATGTGAAGATGCTTCAAAACAAGCAACGAACTTGACTGGCAAACATAAATATGTATCCAAATGTTGATTTAGCAAATCAACGCAACCAGCAAAGTCTGAATTGGAGTAGCCAATACCTCCAAATTATCAGTCCGTTTATACATAAGCATGTAATCATTAGTACCTTTAAGGTACCTCATAACTTTCTTTGCAGTATTCCAATGATCAATACCCGGGTTACTCTGATATCTTCCCAACATTCCCACAACAAATGCAATATCAGGTCGAGTACAGACTTGAGCATACACTAGGCTTCCAACACAAGAAGCATATGGAATGTTTTTCATTTGTTCCTTTTCAAACTCATTTCTTGGACATTGATTCAAATTGAATCTATCACCTTTCACAATGGGTGCTACACTTGGTGAACAATCACTCATCCGAAACCTCTCCAGCACTTTGTTTATATAGGTTTCTTGCGATAAACCCAAAATGTATTTGGATCTATCCCTATGGATCTTAATACCAATGACATAAGATGCCTCACATATATCCTTCATATCAAAGTTCTTAGAGAGAAATTGTTTCACCTCATATAGAAACCCCTTATCATTGGTTGCAAGTAATATATCATCTACATACAACACCAAGAAACAAATTTTACTCCCACTAACCTTCTGGTATATACATTGATCCATGACGTTCTCAGCAAAACCAAATGAAGAGATAAAGTGATGGAATTTTAAATACCACTGACGAGAGGCTTGTTTCAATCCGTACATAGATTTTTCTTAAGCTTACACACCAAATGCTCACCATCACTAGAGGAGAATCCTTCTGGTTGTTTCATATAAACCTCTTCCTCTAGATCACCATTGAGAAATGGCGTTTTCACATCCATTTGATGCAAATACATATCAAAATGGGCTACCAATGCCATAACCACACGGAGAGAATCCTTTTTAGATACAGGAGAAAATGTCTCTGTATAATCAATTCTCTCTTTCTGATTGAATCATTTGGCAACGAGTCTAGCCTTATATCGTTCAATGTTGCCCAGTGAATCTTTCTTTGTTTTAAAGACCCACCTAAATCCAATGGCTTTTACACCATCTGGCAACTGAACCAACTCCCAGACTCCATTATGTGCCATTGAATCTATCTCATCATTCATGGCATCGAACCATAACTTGGATTCATCACTTTCCATCGCTTGTGAAAACGTCTCGGGATCATTCTCAGCTCCAATATTATAGTCAGATTCTAGTAGATACACAATATAATCACTAGAATTGCTGATCTCCTCATTCTAGTAGACCTTCTCGATGTTGTATCAACATTATCCTCTAAGACAGGATCATGTTGTTCAACAGGGTTCTCGACAGTATCTGGAATCTGTCGATCATCAGGAACTACTAGATCATGATCAACTACTTGTGAAATCTCTAAGACTTGTTCATCGACATGCCTAAGAACTTGAGGGCAGTTGTAAACATCAATCAGTCGATCACTTACAGTGGATGGATGAGCATCGTAATGATCTTTTTCAGAACAAATATCCTGAAATCGATCGCTCCCACTAATCATGTCATTCTCAAGAAATTTTGCATTCCTCGATTCCACAAATTTAGTGATGTTAGATGGACAGTAGAATGTATATCCCTTAGACCTTTCGGCATATCCAATGAACTACCCACTAATGGTCCTCGGGTCCAACTTTTTTTCATGTGGATTATAAACTCTCACCTCAGACGGGCATCCCCAAATGCGTATATGTTGCAAACTGGGTTTCCAACCTTTCCATATCTCAAAAGGTGTCTTAGAGACAGCCTTGGTTGGAACTCGGTTTAATATATATGCTGTCGTTTTAAGAGCTTCAGTCCACAATGACTTAGGAAGTTTAGAACTACTAAGCATACTACGCACCATGTCTATTAATGTCCGGTTTCTTCTTCCGCCACACCATTTTGACTCGGAGAACCAGGCATGGTATATTGGGCAACAATCTCATGCTCCTGAAGAAACTTAGCAAACGGACCAGGTGCTTGTCCAATCTCAGTGTTTCTACCATAGTACTCACCACCTATATCTGATCTCATGATCTTAATTTGCTTATCGCACTGTTTCTCTACTTCAGCCTTATATGCTTTAAAAGCATCCAACGCTTCATACTTATTATGAAGCAAGTAGAGATACATATATCGTGAATAATCATCAATGAAGGTGATGAAGTATTTCTGACCATACGAATCCATATCAGGACTACATATGTCTGTATGTATGATCTCAAATATATTAGAACTCCTCTTAGTACCTTTCTTTGACATGTTGGTCTGCTTACCCTTAATGCAGTCTACACAAGTGTCAAAATTGGTAAAATCCAAAGCCCTAAGTACTTCATCATTCACTAATCTTTTAATTCTATCAATGGAGATATGTCCCAATCCCCGGTGCCACAAAATAGAGGAATTCTCATTCACAACACATCTCTTAATATCAATAATGGATTGTAGTACCAGAATCAATCCATCATGTGTTATGATTAACATCAATCATTTTGAATTCATAACAGTCAAATGAGAATTGAGTACCTTTCTTTTCAAGCCACTGCTGGAATTTGGGGCAATCTTTCTTAATGTGATCATTTTTCTTACAAAAGAAACACTTGATTTCCTTCTTAATATCCAGCTGAATAGGCATTTTGCCTTTCCCTTTATGCTTGTGCTGACCTTTCTTTCTCATATGGGTAACTACATGCACACTTTCAGGTTGCTCCATAGCCAATCGACCCTCTTCCTGAACACACATGGTCATAAGTTCATTTATTGACCATTTGTATATGTGTGTTGTAGGAAATCTTAAATGGACCGTATTGGTAAGGCAAAGTGTTCAGAATGTAGTGCACCAAGAAAGTATCAGATATCTCAACCTCAAGTGTCTTAAGTTGAGCTGTTATATCCCTCATGTGCATGATATGCTCACGCACTCCTCTAATACCAGTGAGCTTCATTGATGAAAACTTCAAAATTAAGGTGCTTGCCAATGCCTTATCCGAAGACTGAAGTTGAGCATTAATAGCCTTCAGCAGATCACGGACATTATTATGCTGATCGACAGAACCCCTGATCCCAGCAGAAATCTTGGTCTTTATGAACATAACACAGAGACGATTAGATCGTCCCGTTTCTCATAAAGATCAACATCATCCGGAATGCTGGTTTCAGTAATAGCAGGTGGTTCATCTTTCCGTATAGCATAATCAATATCCATCCAGCCTAAATGGAGAAGAATCCTCTCCTTCCACACCTTATAATTATCACCTTTGAGTTCAGGAACTTCACATTTCATTTCAGATAAATTAACAGGTTGAATAACTGCAAGAAAATTCAAAATACATCCTTATATCACAATTTTCAAAGCAAATAACCAAATGACATGTTTTACCCATGTATATCATTCAATAACATATGAATCGCTAACATAGAAACTACCTGTGGGCTAAATTTATAATTCAAATAAATTCATATAACTTTATGATAAAACTATCGAATTATCCGACATTCTTAATACATGTGGGCAAATTAAGAAAATAATTCAATATATCATCCTAATTAAACATATTTAATATAATAAAATTTCATGTGGGATAAATTCCACTATATCAAATATAATTAATTACAAGTAATGTCTATTTAGCTTTATGTGATGTTTGAGAAATTAATGCATAATTTAATTAATTAAAGCTGCTGTGGCTACACTTTAATCAATCATATAATGCATATCACATAGACATTTAATTTGAATGCATAAAACTATGCCATAGTTGAATTAATGTAATGCCTATTTTACTTTAAGTGATCCACAAAATTAATGTAGTAATTTAATCAATTAAAGCTGATTTGGCTATACTTTAATTAATTAAACTATACGAATCACTTAGACATTTATTATGAATGCATAAAAATATTTTATTCTTTATCTTAATTCATATAAATATTGTCTATTGAACTTTATGTAATTCACGTAATTAATGAATAATTTAATCAATTAAAAATGTTAGGATCGGTCCGGAGTGTTTAGAGGGGGGTGAATGAACACTCCTTATAAAATTTATCCCTTGTGAATTCTTTCGGATTAGTGAAAGAAATCTGTTACTTAATCAACTCTTTGAACAGAACAGACCACTAAAAAGGTAAGTGCGGAAACGGTCTGCTCTTGTAAAAGTAAGAACGACTCGATGGCTAAGTGCAGAAGGATAAAACACAGGATATGTTTCTGGAAGTTCGAAGGTGGTGTAATCCTTCTACGTCTCCCCTTCTTCCAATTAAGGAAGGTTTATACTAGAAGACTTTGATTTATACAATCCTGTTGTACAAACCCGATTCAGGCTGGATTTACCTCACTACCAGTCTGAAACTCCTAGTCACTCAGCCTGCTCAGACACACTCTGTCTGACAGTTACAATAAGTTGCTCACTTCTATTTTTCAATACACAATGCGCACAGTGATCCTACAATGATCAAATGTTACAAAGTAATTGCGCTTAAATAAATAACTTCAGCTCGAGAGCTTCTGAACTTTGTAAGCGTGTGCAGTTGCTTTCTTGTGTGTTTTTCAATTGATCAGCATGAGTTCAAAATCGAGAGTCGATGTCTTCCTTTTGTTGCATTCTTTTATAGTTGAGGGTAGCAACGGCATTGTTTCCCTTAATGTGCAACTATGACTCTTTTTAAACTCTGAGAAAGCTACAGTCTTCTTCTTCAGGACACTTGCCGTTCTGGTGTATGCTTTCGGCGACTGTCAGGTAAGCTCTTCTCTGTCTTCTTACCTTTAATGGCAATCTTCAATTTTTGATCCTTTGTAGCATTAATTACAGCATTAAATGCTACAATAAATAACCGTTAATGGTTCGGACTGAGAAGCCATCCTTTATGTATCTTTGACTGCTCTGATCTGATAAAGGTTGAGATCGATCTGAAGTATCGATCTAGTCAGTCTGGAATCCATCGATCCGGTCTGATATGTGATATTCTTTATCAGCTTGCTTTGTTTTGCGTGATTGATCTGGTATGCCTGATTTCCATCGATCCGGTCTGAAATGTTCTGTTAACTTGCTCTGTGTTGTCCGATCGATCTGGTCAATCTGATTTCTATCGATCCGGTCTGGAATGTTTTGTCATCTTTAAAATCTCATCGATAAGGTCCGGAACTAACAAATTCCCCCTTTTTGATGATGACAAAACCTAGCTTCTAAGTCTTTTTAACCAGTCTTGATAAGAGCTCTGAAGCGAGTGCTTTCGGATCGATTACTTCTTTGTTCAAAATAAATGAACATTATTAAGTTGGATCGATTAAATCTTTATTATTAAGCCTTATGATGAGGTTCAAAATAAATGAACACGAACTTAATCAAACGAGGATTTTATTGATCACCAAGAAAATCCTAAAATACACAGTCTGAAAATGTTATTTTCTAGAAGGCGGCCTGAAGTCTGTCTTCTTTTCCCCCTTTTTGTCAGCAGCAATCTCTTGAAGAAAGTCGACAACTTGTGCTAGCTGAGCGCTGATAGCGTCAAGACGAACGTCTTGAGCGCGGAGGGAATTGGCAACAGATGCTCTGACTTCAGTGGCTAGCTCGATCTGCTCTTTTCTCAGACTGTTTTTGTAAGAGGCCTGTTGAGAGAACAGATCGTTTATGCCGCGCTGAAGGCTTCCGATACTGGCATTCATCTTCTCTTTGAAAGAAGCAAAGTCCAAGGCTGTGACCCTCTGACCTTGATGAACTTCTAGAATGCGTTGAGTCAAGGACAGACAGGTATCAGAGAAGTGCTGGATAGTCCGTGCCAGGGATGGAGGTGCATCAGATAGCTTGCTGGGAGAGTGATCTGATGATGACATGGCATGGGCATCTTCTTCAGCAATCGGCACGATGGAAGAAATGGCAGCTTGATGACTTTCGGATCGGATCAGAGTGACCAGATCCGAAGAAAAACCTAGAATGAAGGCCAAATCTTCATCTGATGGTCCCGGAGGAGAGTGGGGACTGGGAGGTTCCTCAACTTGGAGAGCTGCAACCACTGTAGATACCACGAAATCCGGATCGATGAGGTCTGGTACTTCAGTTGTTGCACATGCTTCAGCTGGACTGGGTTCAGCACGGGAGGCTGATGACTTCAATGGAATAGATGTTGTCGGAGAGTCCAACAGAACATTCATTGGTTCATCATCTGTTGCAGACGGAGCATTAGGTAATGGCTGCTCCGCTGTCTGGTCTGGTACGTGCTCTGCAGGCTGATCCTCTGTCTGTTGTGCTGCATCAGAAGGAATAACCTCGATAAATGGTTCTGCCAGAGGCTTGCTTGCAGAAGGATGATCCGGGCTTGTGGCTGGAGTGGAGATACCTAGCTTCTGTCGTTGAAAACGTACAGCTAAGGATAGAGCATGAACATCCATCTCGAGTTGAGCAATCACAGCCCCATCATCTCTGGCAGTTGGAGCAAGCGGATCGAAGTTCTTCTTTTTGGCAACTAGAAGCAGATTGGCCAGTCTGAATCTGTGTTTTGCCGTAAATAAATCTCTGTGCTGCACGGCAAGTCGAACATCATCAGTCTCTGTTCCTTTCAGAGCTTCATCTTCCATCTTCTTCAATCTGTGCAACTTACAGTAGAACAGCTCAATGTGGTTGATAGTCCGGTACTGGACATATTCATCAAAAACCACAATGAGTTCCTTTAGCCTCTCATCAACATCCTCCATAGCGATGTCGATGGCAGTCTGCGCTGCAGATTTGGGTTTAGAGAGGGGTTCGGTGAGAATGGCTTTTCCCTTGTCGGTGGAGGAAGGGGACTTAATCCCTGATTGGGTATAGTCTCCTAACTCAGTGATAACTATCCCTTTGACCACGGAATTGGCAGAGGGAATTCGAAGGGTGACTTTGGGTGCAGGGGTTGAAGCTTGTGAAAGCTGGGTGGAAGGTTGAGGGGCAGGGGTTGCTTTAGAGGGTGGCAGTATGGGTGGAGGTAGAGATTTGGCTGGTTTGGTAATCTGGGTTCGGGGCTTTTTGGGAAGTGGCTTGGTTGGTGATGAGTGAGCAGACTGGGTGGCTTCCGAGTCAGTCTGAATGGTCAGCTTCCGCTTGACCCGAGGTTTGCGCACAGCAACTGGTTCCTCGTCCTGCTCAACCTTGACTGCAGCCAGAGTAGCAGGAGTAGGCGGAGCACTCTTGGACTTCAGCAGTGCAAGCCCTTTGGAGTTAAGGATCTTAAAGGGACGGAGAGCAGACGGCTTGCTCAGCTCGAGGCCTAAGGACTCCAAGAGCTTGCTGAGAGGAACAGCAAAACATACGGCGTGCTTGGATGCAATCACCGTTTCCAGCAGTACTCCAAACAAAATCATGGACCAGTTTATCTTCTGGCCGGATACAATAGCCGCCATAGCCCTGAACTTTTCGGCGGTTACAGCATCGAAACTTCCTGCTTTACCCAAAAGTGGCTTGCCTACCACTTCGCACAGCACCTGGAAATGGAAGAGCATTTCCTTCTTCTTAAAGGAGGGTTGCAATCGGTGGCCAGAAATAGAAATCTTCCCCTGAAGATCTAAGAGTGACGCTTGAGGAGTCTGTCCGAACTCTGTCAGTCCGGAACTGGGGAGGCCAAAGGTCTTGGCCATCGTCATTGGCGAGATCTCGAAAGATTTGCCCTGGACAGTAGTAGAAATGGATGTCTTCCGGGAGACGGCGTTGGCGAACAGCTCGCGGATTTCTGATTCATAAACAACTGTTCCGCATTCCAAGAAGTTCCTCAAACCAGATGATTCCAGGGCTCTAAAAATGGACACCATCGCAGTATCTTCTGCCCTGTAAATGTCATCAAACTCAACGGAGAGTGAGTTATGAGTGATGGTAGCCATTTGAAAGGAGTTTAAAGAAAGTGCGAAGAGTAAGAGAGTGAGAGAGTAAGAAGGTAGAAAGCGGTAAATTGTAAAAAGTGAACAAGTATGAAATGTTCAGCCCGCTAAATAGGAGAGAGAAGACACGTGTCTTTATCTCCAAGATCTGAGAATTAAATAATTCAAAATAAACGGTCAGGATAAAGAAAGATAAGGCGGTTAAAGTACAACTAGTTAAAATGGTCAATCAGTCCGAGCTGTTGTTATTGTCCAGACAGATCATAGATAAAATCAGACTGACAAGGATCGGTCTGAAAGTTCGGACCGGTCTGTGTCTTTCTGAACATTGTATTATCGATCTGTGGTGACAAAAAAAATCTTCAAGTGCGAAAAGAATAAAAACATCTAAACTAATTAAGATAAGTCAATTAAACCAAGAATTTGACGGAAATAATTAAACTTAGCCTCAGGAAGCGGTTTAGTGAAGATGTCTGCTGCTTGCTGCTCTGTTGAAATGTGCTCGATCCGAATTTCCTTTTTGCCAACATGATCTCGAATAAAATAATGTCGTATATCAATATGCTTTGTTCGAGAGTGCAGAACTGGATTATACGTTATAGCAATTGCACTTGTGTTGTCGCAAAATATCGGAGAGTCAACAGCTTGGATGCCATAGTCTTTGAGCTGGTGTTGAATCCAGAGCATTTGAGCACAACAGCTTCCAGCGGCTAGGTATTCTGCTTCAGCTGTGGATGTGGCAATCGATGTCTGCTTCTTACTGAACCAAGAGATTAATCTTTCACCTAGAAATTGACATGTTCCACTGGTGCTTTTACGATCGATCTTACACCCAGCGTAGTCTGCGTCTGAATACCCGATCAAACTGAAGTTTGAATCTTTGGAGTACCAAAGACCAACGTTCTGAGATCCTTTTAAATATTTCAGAATACGCTTGGCAGCAATAAAATGTGATTGCTTTGGTTCTGACTGAAATCTGGCGCACATACATACTGAAAACATAATATCGGGCCGGCTCGCTGTAAGATACAATAGCGATCCGATTAGTCCTCTATACATGGTTACTTCAACTGCCGTTCCCCCTTCATCTTTGTCTAACTTGATTGTTGGACTCATTGGAGTTGATGCAGTTGAGCATGTTTCCATTCCAAATCTCTTGAGGAGCTCTTTGGTATACTTGGTCTGATTGATGAAAATGCCATTGTTGAGCTGTTTTACTTGCAGACCCAGAAAGAATGACAATTCTCCCATCATGCTCATCTCGAACTGTCCCTGCATTAACTTAGAAAATTTCTCGCACAATTTGGGGTTAGTTGACCCAAAGATTATGTCATCAACATAAATCTGAACTAATAGGGTATGTTCCCCCTTAATGAATTTAAATAGAGTTTTATCTACTGAGCCGATCTGGAAATCATGGTTCAGCAGAAATTGAGATAGAGTGTCATACCAGGCTCTTGGAGCTTGTTTCAGACCATACACTGCTTTATTCAGTAGATATACATGATTGGGATACAAATGGTTCTGAAATCCAGGTGGTTGCTCAATGTAGACTTCTTCCTGAAGCTTTCCATTAAGAAAGGCGCTCTTGACGTCCATCTGATATACTTTGAAGTCTTTAAAGGCAGCATAAGCAAGAAATATTCGGATAGCTTCAAGTCTGGCGACTGGTGCAAATGATTCATCGAAGTCGATTCCTTCTTCTTGTCTGAATCCCTGTGCCACCAGTCTGGCTTTGTTTCTAACCACAGTTCCATCTGCATCTAGCTTATTTCTGAAGACCCATCTGGTTCCAATAACAGGCAGATCGCTTGGTCTGGGGGTTAGACTCCAAACTTGATTTTGTTCGAATTGATTAAGCTCTTCTTGCATTGCTTTAATCCAGTTGAAGTCAGTCAGAGCTTCATCGATCTTCTTGGGTTCCAGAGTTGAGATGAAGGCAGCATGAGTGAACTCATCCATCATCTGTCCTCTGGTTCTGATCGGTGCAGAAGGACTACCAATCACTAGATTAGGTGGATGCTTCTTAGTCCATCGATAGCTTGACTCTGGATTGTCTGGTCCGGTCGGATGAACAGTAACAGCATGATCAGTATCTGCTTTAATATTTGAGTCAGGAGCATCCGGATCAGCTCGATCTGAAGTTTCTTCAACGTCTTGATCCGGTCTGTTTGGTACTTCTGGTTCTGGTGGATTGTCTCTTGACCTGTTAGCTACAATCTCATCATCACTGTTAGCTTCGAGATGGATATTTTCCATCTGATTTTGAATTGATTCTTTGTTGCCCTCAACACATAAAGTTTCATCAAAGACTATATGAACAGATTATTCTACAGTTAAAGTTCGATTATTAAAAACTCGATAAGCTTTGCTAATTGATGAATATCCTAAGAATATACCATTATCTGACTTAGCTTCAAATGCTGTAAGATGACTCTTACCATTGTTGTGAACGAAGCATTTACATCCAAATACATGAAAGTGAGAAACAGATGGTCTGTTACCAGTCCATATTTCATATGGAGTGAGATTCAGCTTCTTGTTAATCATAGATCGGTTTTGAGTGTAGCAAGCAGTATTTACAGCTTCTGCCCAGAACTTTTGAGAGATTCCAGAATCAGCAAGCATTCTTGCTGCTTCCTTGAGCGTTCTGTTTCTTCGTTCTGCAACTCCATTCTGTTGAGGAGTTCGAGCAGCTGAAAACTCATGCTTGATTCCATGATCTTCCAGAAAGGATTCAAGATTCTGATTTGAAAACTCAGTCCCTTTGTCACTTCGAATCCTGTCTATGCTGGATGATTTCTCGTTCTGAGTGCGTTTCAGCAGCTTGATCAACTTCGGACCGGTCTGATCTTTACTGCTTAAGAATATAGTCCATGTAAAGCGTGAGTAATCATCAATAACAACAAGAGTATACCGCATTCCCCATAAACTTGTTATTGGTATAGGGCCAAACAAGTCCATATGCAGTAATTCTAAACAGCGGGAGGAGGATTTGGCATTCTTGTTTTTGAAGGATGATCTGATCTGTTTGCCCATTTGGCAAGCTTCGCAGATCTTATCCTTAGCAAAATCAATCTTGGGCAGACCGATAACTAAATCATGTTTACACAGGCTAGCAATGGTCTTAAAGTTGATATGATTCAAGCGCTTATGCCACAGCCAATGTTTATTATCATTGTTAGCGATGAAGCAAGTAGGATTATCAGGTTGAGCATGATTCCAGTTAATCTTATAAGTGTTTCCATTCCTGATTCCTACGAGCATGGTTATACCGTCTGATGATTTAACAGTGCAAGTGTGTTTATGAAATTCTACAGCATAACCATTATCACAGAGTTGACTTATACTAATCAGATTATAGCACAGATTTTCAACTAACAGCACATCATTGATAATAATGTTACCATGGACAATCTTACCCTTGCCCACGGTCTTACCCTTTGAGTTATCTCCGAAAATGATTTTGGGTCCAATACATTCTGTCACTTCAGACAGCCGCTCGATGTTTCCAGTCATGTGACGGGAACACCCACTGTCCAAATACCAGTCTGATGCGAGTTTCTTCGGTACCTGTCATCAAATATAATTATTGTTGGTACCCAATCCTATTTGGGTCCAGAACGGATTAGCCCTTTGGGAACCCACACCTGTATCAGCTTCAATGGCTTGTGTGTGTAGGGTGTGCTGTGTGCTGGTCTGTTTCGATGCTGTGTGTGATAATGTGTGCGCTGTGAGAACCTTTGATTCTCATAAGGTAGTCTATATCTTCGTTGAATCTGTTTTGAGTTATAGTAATTGTATTGTCTTCCTTGCCTTCGATCTTGCACCTTTGGATTTGGTCTGACAGACGCAAATATTGCTGGTGCCTTTTCTTTGGCTTGGTTAACATAACCAATTCCTTTTCTCAGATTTTGATTCTCGTAAGAGACTCCTGTTTGAATCTTAGGTGCTTCAGTTTCATATACTGTGCTGGATTTAACAAATGTCATTTGTTTGACTTGATTCTTTACCAGCAACAGCTCAGATTCATCTTTGGTGCATTCTTTGGTGTCAAAGCCTATGCCGGTGAAATCACCGACGTTTCTTTGAACCTCTTGTAATTCTTCCAAGGATGTTCTGGATTTTGTCCATGTTTTGAATATATTTGAGAGCTTAGCATTTTGTGTGCTAATTCTCTTATTTTCTTCATGGAGCTGATCATAAGAGATTTTCAGCTTATTCAGCTCGATCTGGAGATTTTTGCACTCACCCTGCTCAGAGCAGCTTGGTTTGTTGTGCTCATCCATTTGAGTACTGATTTTGGCTTTATTCTTCTCAAATGATTCAGCTAAGATCCTATAATCATTAGCCATGTCTTGCAGTGCGGACATGAGCTCTTCTCGTGTAAATTCACTTGAGTCAAGATCATATACCTCGTCTGTCTGACTCATTTCTTCGTCTGCCATAAGACATTGAATATCTTCTTCGCTTTCGCTGGAAGAATATTCAGAGCTTTCCGAGTCTGAGTCTGTCTGAGCCCATTTGCTGTTTCCTTCTTCAGCTACTAGGACTTTTTGGGATTTTCCATGATTCTTGCGGTCTTTGTAGTGCTTCTTCTTTCTATCATCACGATGCTTCTCTTTCCGTTCTTCTTTCTTCGGTCTGGTGCAATCTGCAATGAAGTGTCCGGTCTTACCACAATTGTAGCAAGCCTGATCGTTAACAGTATCATCTTTTCTTGATTTATAATGATGAGAGGGTTTGAAAATCCTCTTATTTTTAGACATAAATTTACCGAATTTCTTGATAAATAATGACATAGCATCGTTACTCATCTGTTCAGCAGATCGGTCTGATGTTGAAGCGATCTGGTCTGGAGTGGCTGTCAGGGCCTTGTTTGGTTGAGAGATGAATGGTTCTGCTTCACCTCTGCTTATCAGTTCAAACTCATAGGCCTTAAGATCTGCAAACAGATCATGAAGTTCAACCTCGTTAAGGTCTTTTGATTCCCTCATGGCAATGGTCTTTACATCCCATTCCTTTGGCAGAGCTCTCATTACTTTCAGAGCGATCTCTCTGTTAGAATATTCCTTCCCCAGACCATTCAGTTCATTTATGATGCCGGTGACTCTTTCATCAAACTCATTTAGAGTTTCTCCACTTTTCATCTTTATGCTCTCAAATCTTTGAAGAGCAACAGTTAACTTGTTTTCTTTGGTCTGGTCGTTGCCTTCACATAGCTGTGCTATCTTCTCCCAAATTTCTTTGGCAGTAGAGCACATTTTGATTTTGCTGAACATGTTCTTGTCCAAAGTTTTGAACAAGATGTCTTTGGCCACATTATCAAGATTTGCTTTCTTTCTTTCCTCATTCGTCCAGAGGGATCTGTCTTTTTCCACCATTTGTGGTTCTTCACCAGAGATGGCTACTGCTGTATTGATTTTTAAAATCTTCATTGGTCCATCAGTGATGACGAACCACATATCGTCATCCTGAGCTGCCAGATGAGCTTGCATTCTGATTCTCCAGTCATCATAGTCTTCTTTTGAGAACATGGGGATTTTGTTGAATGATGCCATCAGCTTAGTAGTCTTTGTGCTGATTAAGATGACCTGCTCTGATACCACTTGTTAGGATCGGTCCGGAGTGTTTAGAGGGGGGGGTGAATGAACACTCCTTATAAAATTTATCCCTTGTGAATTCTTTCGGATTAGTGAAAGAAATCTGTTACTTAATCAACTCTTTGAACAGAACAGACCACTAAAAAGGTAAGTGCGGAAACGGTCTGCTCTTGTAAAAGTAAGAACGGCTTGATGGCTAAGTGCAGAAGGATAAAACACGGGATATGTTTCTGGAAGTTCGAAGGTGGTGTAATCCTTCTACGTCTCCCCTTCTTCCAATTAAGGAAGGTTTATACTAGAAGACTTTGATTTATACAATCCTGTTGTACAAACCCGATTCAGGCTGGATTTACCTCACTACCAGTCTGAAACTCCTAGTCACTCAGCCTGCTCAGACACACTCTGTCTGACAGTTACAATAAGTTGCTCACTTCTATTTTTCAATACACAATGCGCACAGTGATCCTACAATGATCAAATGTTACAAAGTAATTGCGCTTAAATAAATAACTTCAGCTCGAGAGCTTCTGAACTTTGTAAGCGTGTGCAGTTGCTTTCTTGTGTGTTTTTCAATTGATCAGCATGAGTTCAAAATCGAGAGTCGATGTCTTCCTTTTGTTGCATTCTTTTATAGTTGAGGGTAGCAACGGCATTGTTTCCCTTAATGTGCAACTATGACTCTTTTTAAACTCTGAGAAAGCTACAGTCTTCTTCTTCAGGACACTTGCCGTTCTGGTGTATGCTTTCGGCGACTGTCAGGTAAGCTCTTCTCTGTCTTCTTACCTTTAATGGCAATCTTCAATTTTTGATCCTTTGTAGCATTAATTACAGCATTAAATGCTACAATAAATAACCGTTAATGGTTCGGACTGAGAAGCCATCCTTTATGTATCTTTGACTGCTCTGATCTGATAAAGGTTGAGATCGATCTGAAGTATCGATCTAGTCAGTCTGGAATCCATCGATCCGGTCTGATATGTGATATTCTTTATCAGCTTGCTTTGTTTTGCGTGATTGATCTGGTATGCCTGATTTCCATCGATCCGGTCTGAAATGTTCTGTTAACTTGCTCTGTTTTGTCCGATCGATCTGGTCAATCTGATTTCTATCGATCCGGTCTGGAATGTTTTGTCATCTTTAAAATCTCATCGATAAGGTCCGGAACTAACAAAAACTGTTGTGGCTATACTTTAATCAATTAAACTATACAAATTACTTAGACATCTTAATTTTTCATGCATAAAAATATTTTATGCTTTACATACATTATTGTGCATTTATCCATAATAAAACAATCAAAATTACACATAAAGATTGCATAATAAATTATTAAAAAATAAAGCAGAAATTCGAATTTCAGAATTGCTGCAGAACCAAACACTTAAATTAAACCAACCCTAATTCCCAAAATCAATAAAAACCCAAACCCTAACCCTCATACAATTGACGCCGCCGCCGCCGCCAACTCCGGTCGAAACACTGCCGACCGACGTCAACCCATCACAACCAGTCCACCTTCGACCACCACTGTGTTGTCATTGCCTCTAAATAGCCATAAATTGGCCTGAATCAGCCATCAATCACGACTTTCGTTTCTATCGCGTAGACTCGATTTCTAAAAATTCGACCATATATGGCTCCTCTAGCCATCGAAAAACGCCTCCTTGCCACGGGATTTAACCTTATCAACGCTTTAAAGTCGATCCCGTGTTCTGAATGGCCAAAATCTAGCCAAAATTGGCCCAAACAGAATGAAACCATGCGGTAACAAATCGCGATTTTCAGGCCTCTTTTGCGATGGTTTCCGGAGACAGAAGGTCCGACGTGGTCGCCTCTCATGGTGGTTCGGTTCGTACCTTCAATTTCCGGAATTGAGTTCCAAACGGCGGCTAATTTCTCATCCCAAAAGCTAGGTTTTTTTTTTTTGGTTAAATTTCAAAACTAGGGTTCATGCCAAAATTGAAATTGGGAATTTTTGATTCAAATGAATTTCTGATATATATTTAAGTTCGAAAATTGTGCAAAAAAATTCATGATACAAAATCAAAATTGCGTCAATATTAATTTCAAAATTTTTGGCCCAAATCAAAAATCTCAAATGTATCAAGGCGAAAGCAAAACCTGGCTCTGATACAAAATGTTAGAAATTTAACATGAATACTAAATCGATTTTTAATGTACCTAAACATATGGCACACAAAATCGAATATGCGAAAATAAAAGTTCAAGATCAGTGTTACCTCCAGCCATTGATATGCAGTTTGATCCAGACAAATCTGAAGAATTGAGTCGCGATAGGGCGCTTCTAAACCTTATGCAATTCTAATAGATTGTGTATTTTATGAGGTGAATTGCTTGACTTAGGGACCCCCCCGCAATGTCCTTTATATATAAGTCTTGCCATCAAAGACTTGGAGTTTGACACAGCTACTCCACTTAAAGGTAGTGGGTGGTTATCTAGATAGTGCACAATCTTCTGGATTAAATATTCTTGATATTATCTTAATAATATATTAACCAAATAATATTAATTATTAACATAACAATCTTGCGTTGCATAGGCTGAGACATCTGAAATTTGGATGAACCAAAGAGAACACCCAAATTTGCAGTCATCTTTATACTACAACATACCAGGGCAGACACTTCATGCTGCTTATTTGCCATCGCACAATGGTCATGTTTCTTTTAATGCACCATAGCAGGTGCTCAATCTTCTCATATGCATTCCCTGGCATGTACCATTCTTCTTCACAGCATACCGCAATTGCAGAGTACTCGTCATTTGGGCCCTGCCATTGGTGGAGCACAATTGGGTGCATATCCTAAATTGGCTCGTTTGAATTTGACCGGAAACATCTCAAGAGAGTTTGTGAAACACTGAAAGTATATGGCTCTCAAGGACTGACATTAGCTACATGTGTATTGATTTTTGACATGTCTAAATGGGGAAATATAGTGGTCCCTAATGTTTGCGTAAATACCCTGTTTAGTCCATATTGTTTTCATCGACCCGATTTGATCCTCGATGTTTTCAAAATGTTCCCAAATCAGTTCAACTGTTAAATGCTATATTTCTAATCACTGCAATAAGTTGTGGTGCAATCTTCTGAATATATTGATCTCAAGGCTCTTTGGTATTAATTAACATCCCTTATGTACAAAATAAAAGTAGGTTCATTTCTGGATTATAATTTATTCAGCTGGTCGTGATTCCTTGTATATGATTCTGGTCCCCTGGCTCTTTTATTCATGGTTGTTCTACATGCACATCAGATTCTTCACTCCTGCAAATGTATTGAGATGTCATATATTATAGCAAGTAATTTTTTAATGTTAGTATTACCAAGAACTCGAAGACTTATCAACATATCTGCGGGAAGGGGAGACTCGAACTTGAGTCCATACAAGGTGGAGAGGTCAGGTTATCTTCGTGAAGACACTCTGTTGTGTGTGATAGGTTTTCGCAGAATGGAACATAAAATCTTGGTCTTTTTTCACCACTCAAATAACATTGCCAAGAAAAACGCAAGGACATCGGGGTGATGGATCGTTTAGCGGGGAATAACACTTTTGGAGCTTAATTTTCTAACTTTAGATAAAGAAAGCTGCCAACGGTTGGGCATAGGATCACTCCCACCTGATTGAATTGTTTTCAAATTTGGTGTTTGTTCTACAAAAAGCCACTGTGTGTGTGTGAACAATAGAATGATCATATTGTTTTGTCAGAGAAAAAAGCTAAAGGCCTTGTCTTTTCTTTTATTGTATCAGCAGGGATGTCTAATTCTCTATTCTTTACATTTTAAGATGCATGCAATTGTAGGGGGTTGGTCCTGTATTTCTTCTTGGGATTGCCAGAATGCACTTTTCTTTTTTTTTCTTGGATTCCCATGTCCTTTTTTATCCCCACATCTCTTTTAACTCAAATTAAAGCAATCCATTTCTGTATGCGTGCGGATAGTTTTGGAGGTCCCCTTGGTATTTTACAAGTTTAAATGAAGGTCTTTCAAGTTCCTTGTTATTTTAATATTGTTGTGTTACAAATTTTAAGCCTTGTTTTGTCATCGATCAATCTGATAAATCACTAAATATGAATGAAATGGTCTCTTATCAACAGCCACAGTGGTTTAGCTTGTTTTGTCATCGATTACATAGTGGAGATTATACTCTAATTCCACCAAGCATATTGTGCCACACTTTGTTAGGAGGAAAATGGTGGACTTGGCGTGTCAAATACCACGTCCAATTCACCCACCCACTAAGGAAAGAATAATTGTATTTTGAGAGATAAATTATCTTGTTATGGCATGCATCCCTGATTTATTACCAAATCCTGAACTAAGGATTTTTTTTGTTTTATGACGATGGAACACATGACCGCTACCATTGGGGTGTGCATTGGGTAAAATCCCGGGTTGACGCAATAGCATACAAACAACGCCGACTAGGAAAATCGCACTAGGCAAGCCCGTGGAACATACTTAGACCGAAAAAGTATTGGCAGGAGAAATCAAATTCATAACCTTACGGTCTTGAGCTCACCTGCTCCACCAACTTGGATACTCCCACTAAGTTATTTATTGGATTATCTTCATGGAATCTCTCAAGCTCACGAAAGGAAGCTAAAACTGGTCTTGCCTCAATTTTTTGGTAAATTGAACAAAACAAATATTAAAGCTGGAGTACCACCACGTTTGGTGAATTTTTCCACCTTATTCTCCATACATAGTTGACTTAGACAAAGATTGAAACAAATTACATGGCCCATGAAGTGGTATTCAATACAACCACGATTCATAACCACCGGTTAGACGGTTCAAAAAGCCTCGTCCCTTAACCGTTAACATTCCTAGACGATTTCGGTTACGGTTCATGAAGCGCCTATGATTCCGTTTCCGGTTATGGTTAACTAACGGTTACAGTTTGACAGTTATTTTTTTAAAAAGAAAAAAAAGAAAGTAAAAGTTGAAAAATATATAAAAAAAGTATAATGGGTTTTCCTCCATGGATTAATCATAAAATAACGTTAAATAAATTCAAGCTCAAATAATCAAAATGTGTAAGATATATTTATTTGATTAATATATAGAAATCATAACACTCTATTTAGATAAACAATGTTCTTATAGCTTAGTTGCTGAAGCTAATTATTCAAGTTGGAGGTCATGAGTTCAAATCTATACTATAACGTATGTTTTAAATTATTAAAATAAACCGACGATTCAAGGGTTCGGAAATTATGATCCTACTGGCCCGTCTATACGAGTCTGACCCATCGCACTGTTGACTCGGTTGACCACGGGCCGGTTCAGGGTTATTTATAACCCTTGGTCAGGTCTGGTATTCAATATCATAAGCTGCGATCGATGAAATATCCTCCATCTCCTAACTCAGTTGTTCCATTTTCTAAAAAAACACAAATACTTAAACATCACTTCATTTTTTTTAAAATGATAAATTTGGTGACCTAAAAGTTATAATGTGAAAACGTTAAATCATTTAAAAAAGTTCAAAATATAAATTTTTAATTGCTATATATAAATAATAAATAACTAAATAAATAAATTAAGAAAAGGGGGAGAGCGAGAATCAAGCACGGGGTGCAATCATAGTATTTAAATCAATCTACTAACTATTTTCTCACACGTGCGCGCAAGAGCAAGCACTATCGATGCACTTTTTTCTACAAAAAAACTAGTATGTAGATCTTTGATCTTGCTTTTGTTTAAGGTGGTATTTATTACAAGCAAAATAGCAAAAGATCCATGAACGAGGAACACCAAAAAAAAAAGAAGAAAATATCTCTTATTGAAAGAATAACAATATTGTTATACGAAAATCTAAATTAAGTAATTAACTCACAGCTTTTATATACACGTATACAGTCAGCTCATGACAGCTCATTCATATATCCATGTAGGACTAATTCCAATATTCCCCCATCAAGATGTGGAGTGTATATTTTGAACTCCCGTCTTGTGTAACAAAATCTTAAAACAAGTAGGCTGTAATGGCTTTATGAGTAAGTCGGCCAGTTGATTCATTGAAGATATTTCGTGAAAGCCGGGATTAGAAGCAATGTGAATAGCCGCTTGACTATCACAAAATAGAGTAGCAAGAGCATATACGCAGACGCCTAACTCCTTCAGACGAGAAATGATCCACGCAACTTTACAAGTGGCATTCGCCATGGACCGATATTCTGACTCAGTAGAGGAACGAGAGATCTTATGTTGTTTCTTTGACTTCCATGAAACAATAAGATCCAAGAAACACAGAAAAACCACTTATAGAACGTCTGGTATCCGGACATTCTGCCCAATCCGAATCTGAAAAGAAATTAAGCTTGTGTCCCGAAGAAAAACTATAAAATATCCCTTGTCCAATCATCTCTTTAACATACTGAAACATTGAATAAGCTGCTTGCATATGTGTAGTCTGTGGATTTGATACAAATTGGCTAAGCTTGTTAACAACATAACATAAGTCTGGATGAGTCACCGTGAGGTATAACAAACCTTCCAATCAACAAGGCAAGGAACATCGATCCCCGAGTACGAATAAACAATGAATCGGCTTGAGATTGAACAAAACCAAACTTCAAAAGTGTGGATGAAAACTTTAAGAAGCACTGTTTTGAGGCTTGTCTTAGTCCATACAAGGACTTATTCAATTTGCATACTGCATCTCGTGGTAAATTCTCCCTCTTTCTGCCATAACCAGGATGTAAACCTCCTCGGATAAATCACCATGCAAGAAAACGTTATTCACATCAAGTTGAATTAAAAACCAATTATGAATAGCACTCAATGCCAATAAAATTTTGACTGAAATAAGTTTGGCAACTGGTGAGAAAGTTTTGAGATAATTCACACCTTCTTGTTGGGTATAACATTTGGTCACTAATCATGCTTTGTAACGATGTAAGGTTCCATCAGCCAAGAATTTTGCCTTGTAAACCCATTTACATCATACAGGTGTTTTTCTCGGTGGCAAGGATATAATGTTCCAAGTATTGTTGGTTTCTATGGCTTGCAATTCTTCCCTCATGGCTTGTTCCCACTCAGGAATACATGGTATTGTGGCTCAAAAACAGAGGAAACATTTAGGATGAGCATTTTATAAGAATTGTGAGAATTTATAACAGAGGAAATAGGATGTGATGTGGAGGATTTTGATGTGGAATTAATAAGATAACAATGATAATCTTGGAGGTGAGAAGGATTCACAAGAGTGCGTTTTGAATGTTTGGACCTTGAAGGTGTGATAGCTTCATCTGACGAGGAAGGGATGAAACTTTGTGTACCATGTTTGTTGGTGGAGACAGTTTCCTCAAACAACATATCATTATTGTTATGTTGAGGGCAATGTGTCTGAAAAGGGAAAATGTGCTCATGGAATATCACATCACGTGAAATATATATATCATTCGTGTCAAGATTTAGCAACTTATAACCAGTTGGATACCCAAGAAGGACTGACTTAATAGCACGATGAGAAAACTTATTTCGATGAGTTAGAAGAGTTGAACCATAACAAAGACAACCAAAGACCTTCAAATGCCTGTAAGCTGGATGTTTTTGAAATAATAACTCGAAAGGCGTTTTGTGGGAAAGAATAGGCCAAAGAGTTCTATTTATCAAGTAAATTGCAGTAGATACACAATCATTCCAGTAGACAAGAGGAGCATTGGACTGGAATGTGAGTGCGCAGGCAACATTGAGTATGTATTGGTGTGTTTCCTCTCAACTACGGAGATTTGCACCGGTCTATCAACACAAGAAAATTGATTAATGATCCTTAGGACTTAAAAAATCCAGTGACTTGAAGCTCATTAGCATGTCTGAACGAACAACTTTAATCTTCTTCCGAACCTGAGTTTGAACCAGTTTATGAAAGTTGGGAAACCATTAAACTTGGCTTTCAAAAAATAATCCAAGTGTACCTTGTACAATCATCCGCGATGATGTAACAAGCATCAGATGATAATTGCTCAGTGAGATAAGTAACCGAAAGAAGGTTGAATCTAAATTGAGGTACATGAAGTACATCTATCAAAATGAGATATGTTGAGAGACGTACACTACCAATAACTGTGGAATTATTTGGCAAGTTGATGAAAGTATGGCAGGGCTTGTATGTTTGAAAAGAAGACAAGGAACAACAAATGTGGTGTGTGGCTCCAGTGTCTAATTTCCAATTATTATGTGAGGAACGAGTGAAAGAAGAAGAAATATCATGAAAACATGACACTATGGGTTTGGAAAATACATGGTGCATTACTCTGATAAAATCGATCCTGCAAGTTCGTCCACATTTCTATCAAATTTGTTAATAAATGGTTACCCGAATTTATTATTATTTACTCAATTCTATCATTAGCATTATATTTTTTTAGTAAAAGAGCCCTTCTTTGTAACCAACTAAATATTATAAATTAACTGGCACATTTATTGATATGTCCATAACGAATAATTCGCTATCTAAGTATTTTACCCAAAATGTAAAATCAAGGGTTGTGAGTGGATCGCACACAAAATTATGTGAAACTCATTGCCCAAATTCATTTGAACCATTGATTTTACACTTTGGGTAAAACCCTAAGAATAAGGTCGAATTACCCGTCGTAATGCCCTAGTTTGCACGTCCCGTCTCATCCATATTTATTAATTAAAAATCTTATAATAATCAATTGACGCCTACAGAAAATGCTCCAACACACTAATTTAATTTTCCTCGTATAACTCAAATTTAAGTTTTTTTTTTTCAATTAGATGAACTATAATTCTTTAACTCTTGTACCTCATTGTCATTTCTTAAATTGGGTAACTTAACCTATGCAATACATGTGTACTTTAAATTATTGAATTTGAACAATTATTATCTAAGTTATTAATCCCATTAGATATTGAAAAAAAAAGTTTTTCTTTAATAAACCAAATTAATTTTCTTAACATTCAAATAATAATTTATCCTTTAAAAAAAATTATAAAATAAATATAATATTCTAACTCCATCTAAATAATTTTAAACACAATATTATATTGTCACATATCAAATCACAAAGAGAAAAACCTCTAAACTTTTTTTTTGTGTATTAAAATCTAGGATATATGTTTGGACTTTTAACTAATGAAATTCATGTAATGAGAAGTGTGAATAATTGAGCTTTTGGTAATCTCATTCTCTTTCATAAATGACTCGAGTTTGAATCACGTGAAATAGGTAAAAAATTCCGTCCCTCACCCAAGTGTGAATAGTTATTTAATGATTTTATAGTATTCACACCACAAAAGACTGTTTTCTAAGCAATCACTTTGATATATTGTTTATTTTATGAAATTGTTAGCATGCATCATCACCACATCATTATACGACAATCTATACTATATGTGTTAAAAAATAAACATCTTGGAGATATCCAAGAGCTATATTAATTATTTTTTGCATGTAAAACATGCTTATTCAGAAATAATAAAAGTCAATAATATTGTAAATCAATATTATAACTTAAATTTTATTTACTACTGTCTAAAATGATTTGTATAGTAGATTCTAAAATAATTCCACAACGAAATATATCTGATATCACCTGAATTTGCGGTGACTTGCTTATATCAATAGAGAGGGGGTTCACCTCTCTTTCTTCTCCAATGCTCTATAGCAGCAAGGATGTCAGTAAATATATTTCTGCAATGACCTGAAAATACGAAGGAACAGTGAGAAGGGTGCCGGAAGTTTTTCCGGCGGATCCCCTCCGACGCTCAAGTCAGGCGAAAGAATAGGAGGAAATATATGCTGTAGGTAAAGGCGATTATAATATAAATTAGGCCCAGACTGATACCCCAAACCTGGTATTTATACATGTTTATCCAAATCTTACCCAGATATGCCAAGATCTTATGAATACAATCAAATCTCTGATATTGCTCCGCAGATCTAGGACTAGGTATCTTGGGGGACTAGTTTCCTTATTGAGCACCCGCCTCAACAAGAAAATGAGAAGAGCTCGGCATTGCAGCTCGGGATCCCAAAAGAGGTCGCACAACGAGATGGTGGAGGTGCATTAGGTCAGCCAAATAGGTCGGACCGTCAGATCGGACGGCATAAAGAGCTCGGAAGGGCAGGCGATGTCTCGCGAAGAGAGGCGAGTAAAATTCATGGAGGGAGGTCGGCTCGTCAGGTGGTGTCTTCATCTTTTAGGGGTATCACAGTCCCCCCTCCCTGTCGAGCTGACGTTGTAGACTATAAGCTCGGATGTGCTGAGCTATCCTGATGAGCTAATTCTTCAAATAGCAAAACTTGATTTAGGCGGGAATTAATCGGCTAAATATTTTGAATTTTGAATTGAAAATACGACCGTTGGGCTACCCGCCCGATTCCTGAGGCTAATCTAGACCGTACAGCGCATCAGGGATCAACAGCTGGGATTCGTTGAGGTCTCCCTATATATATACCGGTCCGGGTCCCTCATTTTCCACTTTTGCAATTTTCGAAACAGATCGGATCCGACCTCTTTATCATTTCTCTCCATTTTTCTTTCTGAAAACTCCTAGGTACGTTTGTTCTCAGCTGTTTTTTTTTTTTTTTGTTAAAGATGTCTTCTCCTGATCAATTGTTTCCTTCCCCCCTGACTGATGAGGAGCTTAGAGCGGTAGATCAGTATGGTTCATTTTGTAAGTAATCCAAGAGCATACAACGCAGCGGAATAAAATTTAATGGATTACTAACCAGCAGATCTATACATAGGATTCATATCGGATAAAGGAATTACAAGTGTCTTACCCTTGTAGCGTGTTTGAAGCAGAATCCACGGAGCAGCACCACGTCCTACGCCTTCTCCGAGTCACTAGCAAAACTCAATGAGTTTTGCCTCAACGGTATCCACACGATCAAATCGGGTGAAGGGAAAGTTTAAGAACAAGTTGCTAGACAAGTTCTTAAACCGGAACAAGAAACACACTTGATTCACAATCAAGAAGATGGCCCCAAAAACCTCTACCTCGCGTCGACTATATGGAAGTCGAGAGAGAGTAAGAGATGGTGGCCGTGTGTCTTGCTTGAGAGGTGGCCGAGAGCACCTTCAAATGGTGGCTAGGTTTTTATGTCTTGGAATAAAAAAAAACTTAATCACCTTGTTAACCATTTATATATGATTTAAATTAAAGGCTTTCATAAAGCCTCATGGGCTTAAGCCCATGATTTAATTTAATCCTTATGATTATTAATTAAGACTCCTCTTAATTATTTAATTCATCCCATGAATTTAATTTCCCTTCTCGATTTAATCTTTTGTGCGACCCGATAGGATCTTGTAATGTTGGCAGTGACATAAAATCTCATTTTATGTCGCAAGCAAAGAGCGGTGTCTAGCAACACATCAAGGCTACCCAAATTACAAGAATGTCAATGACTCGACATAACCTTTAGAACTTGTGATAATATTAACCATGTAACTTAATCCCTTTGTCCTTTGTGTTTAGATTGAACACGAGTCATGGAATAGTCATACTCGTATATCCAATCTTTATTTCTTGATCCCCAAGTAGAACTAGAATAAACGAATAAGCTCGATATCTCATATCGACTCATTCGAGCATGGCCATGCATTTTAGTTCTCACTTGATCAAGGGCCAAACACATCTCCTGTTATATAGGAGGGACAAATCCTATCTCGATCAGTCAACATCCCTCTACATAATTCGTAGTGTATCCAATAGTCGTCTTTATAGTTTACCCTTACGGGTAACGTTTGACGATATCAAATTACATAACTCCTTATGTTGGGATCTCTGATGATCACAAGTCGTAAGGATTACATACATTATTATCACTATGAGAATTGCATATGACGATCATATAACTATCCATGTTGCATTCTCATGGTGGGTCTGTCCAGTACATCGTTCTCTAACATGTACCCATATGTTGATTTGATATCTCATATCAATGAACAATTCATCAATCACACATACTAGTCTCTATGTATTATCATTATCCCAATTCATGATAATACTTGACTAGGGACAATGTTTAAGAATAATACTATATTATTCTAGGGACATTAACTTATATATCAATTCATATTGCACAGATATTCGAATAATATATACTAATGATTTGCCATTAATAAAATCATATTACATTGTATGTCATAAACAATCATCTAATGACTTGTCTTAGGGCATATCCCAACAAATCTCCCACTTGCACTAAGACCAATCAGACATACACTTAATGCCTAGAGATCTAGTATGACGATCATGCTACTGCTGTGACAGTGGCTACGTCAATGGGTCAGATACATTATCATCTGTTGGTACTTTGCATATCTTAGGCAAAACACATATCCTTATTGCGATCGAAAATCATCTTTGTCGGTTTGGAAGCTTGCCTCATTGTAACCCATTACATTGAGCTCTTCCTCACCTCCATAAATCAAGAATGTATCCTTTGTCCTTCTCAAGTACTTCAGGATGTTCTTGACAGCAATCCAGTGACCTTCACCTGGATCAACTTGATATCTGCTCGTCATGCTCAAAGCATACGATACATCGGGACGAGTACATATCATAGCATACATGATAGATCCAATAGCTGACGCGTATGGAATCTTACTCATGCGTTGTCTCTCATCTTCTGTTGAAGGACACTGTTCCTTCGAGAGATAAATGTCATGCGTCATAGGCACGAATCCTTTCTTGGATTCTTGCATGCTAAACCTTTTAAGCACCTTGTCTATGTATGTACTTTGACTTAGACCAAGAAGCCTTCTTGATCTATCTCTATAGATCTTGATTCCTAATACATAGGTGGCTTCTCCCAAGTCTTTCATCGAAAAGCAATTCCCTAGCCAAATCTTTACAGATTGCAAGGCAGGGATATCATTTCCAATAAGAAGTATGTCATCTACATACAACACTAGGAAAATGATTACGCTCCCACTGACCTTCTTGTAGACACAAGGTTCATCTTCATTTTTGATAAAACCAAACTCTTTGATTGCATCATCAAAACGAAGATTCCAACTCCGAGAAGCTTGCTTCAATCCATAAATGGATCGTTGTAGCTTGCATATCTTTCCAGCATCCTTTGGATCGACAAAACCCTCGGGCTGTGTCATGTACACATCCTCGAGCAGATTTCCATTAAGGAAAGCTGTTTTGACATCCATCTGCCAGATTTCATAATCATGAAATGCAGCTATTGCAAGTAAGATCCTTATGGATTTAACCATGGCCACTGGTGAAAAGGTTTCATCATAGTCAATACCATGAATTTGTTTGAATCCTTTTGCAACCAGCCGACCTTTATAGGTTTGTACGTTACCATCCATATCGGTCTTTTTCTTGAAAATCCATTTGCACCCTATGGGTCGTACCCCTTCAGGTGGATCAACCAAAGTCCATACTTGGTTTGCATACATGGATTCCATCTCAGATTTCATGGCCTCTTGCCATTTCTCAGAATCATTGCCCATTATAGCTTGTTGATAAGATGACGGCTCATCCTCATCAATAAGTAGTAAGTCACCTTGTTGAGTCACAAGAAATCCACATCTCTGTGGCTTCCGGTGTTCTCTTACAGACCTACGCTGGGCTTGTGTCTCTTGAGCAGGTACTTCTTCCACAACAGTTTGCGGTGCCTGCTCTGTTTCCATCTCAATCTCAGGTTCAGTGTTTTCTTGTGGTTGAACTTCACTAAGTTCTATTTCTCTCCCACTGGTTTTTCTAGAAATAAATTCTCTTTCAAGAAATACACCAGTCCGAGCAACAACTACTTTGTTCTCGGTGGGATAATAGAAATAATATCCTTTCGTTTCCTTAGGATACCCCACAAATAAACACTTATCAGATTTGGGTCCAAGTTTGTTAGTGGCGTGACGTCTAACGAAAGCCTCACAACCCCAAATCTTCATAAAAGACATACTAGGACGCTTCCCAGTCCATATCTCATATGGTGTCTTTTCCACTGATTTAGATGGAACACGGTTCAGTAAGAAAATCGCTGTTTCTAGAGCGTGTCCCCAAAACGATATCGGAAGATCTGCATGACTCATCATTGATCTAACCATGTCTAACAAGGTTCGATTTCTCCTCTCGGATACATCATTCCATTGTGGAGTATACGGAGGAGTGAGTTGTGGGACTATCCCACACTCTTTTAGATAGTCATGAAACTCTTGGCTTAAGTATTCTCCTCCTCGATCTGATCGAAGGATTTTGATACTTTTGCCAAGTTGGTTTTGTACTTCATTCTTGAAATCTTTGAACTTTTCAAAGGTTTCATGTTTATGTTTCATTAGGTACACATACCCATATCTACTGAGGTCATCAGTAAATGTAACGAAGTATTGAAAACCACCTCTAGCTTGTGTACTTATTGGTCCACATACATCACTATGTATTAGTCCCAATAAAACGTTTGCCCTTTCAACATGTCCCTTGAAAGGGGCTTTAGTCATCTTGCCCATTAAACAAGATTCGCATGTTTCATATGATTCAAAATCAAATGAATCTAATACTCCATCCTTATGAAGTTTAGATATGCGGTTCTTGTTTATGTGGCCCAAGCGACAGTGCCAGAGATAAGTCGGATTACAATCATTATTTTTAATCTTTTAGTATTTATGTTATAGATAGGCATATCAAGATTTAATACATAAAGACCATTCACCATTTGTGCACTAGCATAAAACATATCATTTAAATAAATAGAACAACAGTTGTCCTTTATTATAAATGAAAAACCATACTTGTCTAAACAAGAAATAGATATTATGTTTTTAGTAATAGAAGGCACAAAATAACAGTCTTTTAAAATCAATGATAAACCAGAAGGTAAAGCTAAATGATAATCTCCTATAGCTAATGCAGCAACTCTTGCTCCATTTCCAACTCGGAGATCAACTTCACCTTTCGCCAACGTCCTACTCCTTTTGAGATCCTGCACATTTACACAAATGTGAGATCCACATCCAGTATCTAATACCCATGATGAAGAAGTAGATAAATTGACTTCTATAACAAAAATACCTGAAGCGGAAGTCACACTTCCTTTCTTTAGATCCTCCAGATATACTTTGCAGTTTCTTTTCCAATGGCCGGTCTCACCGCAATGGAAACAGTTCCCTTCCTTTGCTATCCCTCCCTTTGGCTTCAGTGCAGAAGACTTTGGCTTAGATTTAGCAAAGACCTTCTTTGCTTTCTTGTTGCCTTTAGCTTTGGCCCTTCCTTTGCCCTTATTCACAATAAGGACATTTGTGGCCTTAGTCTTCTTAGTATTTGCTTCATATGTTCTCAACATACCAAGCAATTGTGGTAGAGTCTTTTCCATGTCAGTCATATTGTAATTTACTACAAATTGACTGAAGCTCTCAGGCAACGATTGCAAGATTACATCGGTGGCCAACTCTTGGTCCAATGGAAAACCTAGCTTGTCCAGATTCTCAATGTACCCAATCATTTTGAGCACATGAGTTCCAACTAAGCTTCCTTCTACCATCCTGCACTGAAATAACACCTTAGAGACGTCATACCTCTCTTGTCTTGCTTGTTGTTGGTACAACTGCTTTAAGTGTTCGATCATATCGAACGCCTCCATTTCCTCATGTTGCTTCTGAAGCTCAGAGTTCATGGTGGCAAGCATGAGGCACCCAACATCAAGTGCGTCACTCTGATGCTTCTTGTAAGCATCTTTTTCAGCTCTTGTAGCTGTTAGGGGAGGTTCCTCAGCGGGCAAGGGTTCCTTTAGGACATATTGTTTCTTTTCTTGTTTGAGGACTATCCTCAAGTTCCTATGCCAGTCTAGGAAATTCGTCCCATTTAATTTGTCCTTCTCAAGGACCGATCGCAGTGATAAAGTGCTAGTAACGTTGTTAGTTGCCATGGATATCTACAATATAAATATGCAAAATAAGTTTATGATTTAAATCATTTAACATGGTCTTATATTAAATGATACTCCCACTATTTTGTTTGAAAAAATATCAACCCTCGAAACCTTTAGTGGGCCAAGATCCATATTTCGCCTAATCTTGAGTTAGCTTTGGCTAATCGCCCAAGACTCGGTTATTTAGGTAGACAACACTTTGTCAATTACATCACATATATTTCTTGGATAGTTGGACGAACAACACTTTGTTCAATTCATCAAATGAATTAAAATCCAACCCATGCATCTAGGTTCCCAATCCTATTGAGATAACCTAGTTAAGTCGTACCCAATTTAAAGTATAACGGATATCACTTTTATCCTTTCGCGCCTTACTAAGATTGCCACGGTGCTTTGCTTTGGCAAACCCACACATGTACAATCGAAGTTATTGACGAGTACTTTTAATTTTGGAAGGCATCTAAAACTTAATATTTTAGAGGGATTTATTGATCTCATGATTAATTTGATAATTTAAAATATGTCCACTACATATAGTTGTATACATATCTACATATATGTGTGTTAGTTCCGGACCTTATCGATGAGATTTTAAAGATGACAAAACATTTCAGACCGGATCGATAGAAATCAGATTGACCAGATCGATCGGACAAAACAGAGCAAGATGACAAAACATTTCAGACCGGATCGATGGATATCAGGCATACCAGATCGATCGCGCAAAACAGAGCAAGCTGATAAAGAATATCACATATCAGACCGGATCGATGGATTCCAGACTGACTAGATCGATACTTCAGATCGATCTCAACCTTTATCAGATCAGAGCAGTCAAAGATACATAAAGGATGGCTTCTCAATCCGAACCATTAACGGTTATTTATTGTAGCATTTAATGCTGTAATTAATGCTACAAAGGATCAAAAATTGAAGATTGTCATTAAAGGTAAGAAGACAAAGAAGAGCTTACCTGACAGTCGCCGAAAGCATACACCAGAACGGCAAGTGTCCTGAAGAAGAAGACTGTAGCTTTCTCAGAGTTTAAAAAGAGTCAAAGTTGCACATTAAGGGAAACAATGCCGTTGCTACCCTCAACTATAAAAGGATGCAACAAAAGGAAGAAAAAAGACTCTTGATTCGAACTCACGCTGATCAATTGAAAAACACACAAGAAAGCAACTGCACACGCTTACAAAGTTCAGAAGCTCTCGAGCTGAAGTTATTTATTTAAGCGCGATTACTTTGTAACATTTGATCATTGTAGGATCACTGTGCGCATTGTGTATTGAAAAATAGAAGTGAGCAACTTATTGTAACTGTCAGACAGAGTGTGTCTGAGCAGGTTGAGTGACTAGGAGTTTCAGACTGGTAGTGAGGTAAATCCAGCCTGAATCGGGTTTGTACAACAGGATTGTATAAATCAAAGTCTTCTAGTATAAACCTTCCTTAATTGGAAGAAGGGGAGACGTAGAAGGATTACACCACCTTCGAACTTCCAGAAACATATCCTGTGTTTTATCCTTCTGCACTTAGTCATCGAGCCGTTCTTACTTTTACAAGAGCAGACCGTTTCCGCACTTACCTTTTTAGTGGTCTGTTCTGTTCAAAGAGTTGATTAAATAACAGATTTCTTTCACTAATCCGAAAGAATTCACAAGGGATAAATTTGATAAGGAGTGTTCATTCACCCCCCCCTCTAAACACTCCGGACCGATCCTAACAATGTGTAATACTATTATCAAACTAAAACATAAGATAAATCATGCATCAACATACATAATTAAACGTGACATGGTTATAGCCCCTACTAATGATTTTCTCAAGCCAATGAGAAAATCCTATGAGTCAACCTAAGGTAACATCACAAGCACCTTCCTTTGGCTCCAATTTGTGAATGGCCTCCTCATCCCGGCACGATGCTCCATCTTCATTGATCACCATCAATAAAATAAACTACACTATTTACAAGATATAGAATTTCTCGATTCACATTCGAGGGGAACATAGGGGAGGGATTACATTTAGAATGAAATAGAGAAAGGCACGACACGCAGGTCGTATTATAAATTACAAACATCCACAAATCCTATCTAATAGGTCAAATGGCTATAACCACGCACCATGCTCAAACAACACATAAAGCATGCATTAACATTTAATTAATTAAATTCTAAACATTTTAAATTTAATTCTAATTAAAACTGTAAAATAGAATTTTGAAAAAAATTATCGTACGCTCGGGACATCACATGCCACGAACTTAAGCGACTTAAAATGAACCAAGATTGTTTTCGAAAAACCTAGCCACAAGGTTGGACCATGCATGGGCCAAGGGTTCAAAACCCTAGCCCATGACTCGGCCGTCACCCACGTGACCATGCGGCGCAGCAAGTTTATCGAACCGTGGGTCCTAACCCTAATCCCTTCGCGCCGGCCGTCTTGATGTCTATCGAGCCAAAAGGTTCCAAACCTAGCCATGAGTCACGGTCCCAACCATGTTCGATCCATGAGCGGTGGCGGCTTGACCATCTCGAGCCACGAGTTCCAAAAAACCCTAGCCGTCATGTGGTCTCACACGCCATATTGCATGAACCCTTGAACCATGTTCGGACCATCATGTACCAATTTAGACTTTATCGAGCCAAAAGGGTTCTAAACCCTAATTGGTGCGGCGGCTCGGCCCACGCTCAAGCCAAGGGTCCGAACCCTAGCTCCTAAGCGGCGGCCGAGAGTAAAGGATTGTAGTGGCCGAACCTTTGAGCCACTTTTCGATTTTGCGCATTCGTGTATCGTATACAATTATTCGCCAATTATATCAAATATAATTATACGATGATTTTCACAAACTCAATTTAATCATATCATATATGATTATATACAATTTTAAATAGCATGCAATATTAATTCTAATATGATTAAACTATTTAACCACATAAATCCGATATGAGCCTTGTACACGGCTCTGATACCACTGTAAGTAATCCAAGAGCATACAACGCAGCGGAATAAAATTTAATGGATTACTAACCAGCAGATCTATACATAGGATTCATATCGGATAAAGGAATTACAAGTGTCTTACCCTTGTAGCGTGTTTGAAGCAGAATCCACGGAGCAGCACCACGTCCTACGCCTTCTCCGAGTCACTAGCAAAACTCAATGAGTTTTGCCTCAACGGTATCCACACGATCAAATCGGGTGAAGGGAAAGTTTAAGAACAAGTTGCTAGACAAGTTCTTAAACCGGAACAAGAAACACACTTGATTCACAATCAAGAAGATGGCCCCAAAAACCTCTACCTCACGTCGACTATATGGAAGTCGAGAGAGAGTAAGAGATGGCGGCCGTGTGTCTTGCTTGAGAGGTGGCCGAGAGCACCTTCAAATGGTGGCTAGGTTTTTATGTCTTGGAATAAAAAAAAACTTAATCACCTTGTTAACCATTTATATATGATTTAAATTAAAGGCTTTCATAAAGCCTCATGGGCTTAAGCCCATGATTTAATTTAATCCTTATGATTATTAATTAAGACTCCTCTTAATTATTTAATTCATCCCATGAATTTAATTTCCCTTCTCGATTTAATCTTTTGTGCGACCCGATAGGATCTTGTAATGTTGGCAGTGACATAAAATCTCATTTTATGTCGCAAGCAAAGAGCGGTGTCTAGCAACACATCAAGGCTACCCAAATTACAAGAATGTCAATGACTCGACATAACCTTTAGAACTTGTGATAATATTAACCATGTAACTTAATCCCTTTGTCCTTTGTGTTTAGATTGAACACGAGTCATGGAATAGTCATACTCGTATATCCAATCTTTATTTCTTGATCCCCAAGTAGAACTAGAATAAACGAATAAGCTCGATATCTCATATCGACTCATTCGAGCATGGCCATGCATTTTAGTTCTCACTTGATCAAGGGCCAAACATATCTCCTGTTATATAGGAGGGACAAATCCTATCTCGATCAGTCAACATCCCTCTACATAATTCGTAGTGTATCCAATAGTCGTCTTTATAGTTTACCCTGTTACGGGTAACGTTTGACGATATCAAAATACATAACTCCTTATGTTGGGATCTCTGATGATCACAAGTCGTAAGGATTACATACATTATTATCACTATGAGAATTGCATATGACGATCATATAACTATCCATGTTGCATTCTCATGGTGGGTCTGTCCAGTACATCGTTCTCTAACATGTACCCATATGTTGATTTGATATCTCATATCAATGAACAATTCATCAATCAACACATACTAGTCTCTATGTATTATCATTATCCCAATTCATGATAATACTTGACTAGGGACAATGTTTAAGAATAATACTATATTATTCTAGGGACATTAACTTATATATCAATTCATATTGCACAGATATTCGAATAATATATACTAATGATTTGCCATTAATAAAATCATATTACATTGTATGTCATAAACAATCATCTAATGACTTGTCTTAGGGCATATCCCAACACATTTTACCCCGAAGGGGTTGCCCTACCTGAGGGAGTTGAGCCAATTGAAGAAGTTGTGCGCCCTGAGGCTCCCCAGGAAGCTGGGACCTCAGCTGAACCCGACCTTCAAATAACTGAGGCCAGTCCTCGCCTTAGATCGGGGTCGCCTCCGGGCAATTATCCATGGTACGAACTGTATGTTCCAGCCTTGGATGGGTCCGATGAGGCAAAAATACGCCAGCTCAGCCAAGCCCCTGTTGATTATGAGTTCGTATTCCCTTCCTCTTCACGACGATCACACCAACCTCCTGAGGGTTTTTATACCTTTTACCGCGGCCAACTGGAGGGGGGTTTACGTTTTCCTCTTCCTGAGTTCTTTCAGGAGTTCAGTAGTTTTTACCAGCTAAACCTTAGCCAATTCTCTCCTAACTCCTTCCGTATTTTGTGTAGTCTAGTAGTTATTTTTAAGGCCTTGGGCCTACCTTACGACCACCCTTCCCTCTCTTATTTTTTTCATATCAAGAGATCGGATGAGGGACCCTGTATGTCACCAGCCGACCTGACTGTGCATTTGTTGGGGGATATCCTAGCAAAATTAAAGATTGGAAAAATGATTTCTTTTTTGTAAAACCTTCTCGGCCCTGGGTCTGCTGCTCTGATTGGCTTGAACATCTCCCAGCTCTCCCCTCTCCTCCCAAAAATTTCAAAAAGAGCACCACCTTCTTGGATGTAATGAACGCCATAGGAGGTCACTGCTTTAATTCATCTAAGCTGTTGGTGGAGGATCTACTTTGTTTTGCTGGGCTGAGTCCGGCTGATCTGACCTTGAGGGGGCGAGCCGGTACTTGTTCTAGCATGTTGTAACAATTATTTTACCAAGTGTTTTTTGATCGGTTTGACTGAACTATTTATTTTCTTATACAGAAGACAGAGTTATGAGCTCCTTAGTGTTGAAAGCTATTCAGAAAAGGAAACAAAAACAGGGCCAACCCCCAGCAGCTGAGGGAGTAACTATTGTGGATATAGGAGGTGAGAGTCCTCCCGAGGATGTAGTTCAGCTTTCCCGGAAAAGACCGGCTGCTCCAGGGGGCTCATCAGGGTCTACTGCTGTGGAAGCTCAGCCTCTGAGGCAAGTTCAGGCACGTGCCGATCCGTCCGACCTCCCTTCGATGGGCGAGAAAGGAGGTGCACCAGCTCGTGTGGAGAGGTGTCGTGAACGGGTGATGGAAGCTTACCGAGGAGGCGTCAGACTAGTTGGGGAGGGACCGAGCACAGTTGCCTTAGCTGTGGCTCGTGACCTGCCTAACACGGAGGATGCCCTTTATATGAGCCAACTGAGCTGGGGGGACCTTATGACCCGAACAGGGAGCCGTCTGACCGAGGCTATGCTCTTGATGGGGGAGTTTACGTCCAGGACGTCTTTCATCCGAAGACAATCTCTGAAAGATGCCAAGGTCTTTGATAATATGCAAGACACTCTCGCTGAGGCCAAATCTCTTCATGAGAAAGAAATCTCTGAGCTGAAAGCTCAGATTGATAAGAAGACCGTCGCTGAGGCTGAGGCTCGCTCTTTGATTGAGGCCCAGAAACGCCAACATGAGGCTGACCTCCAGGAGCTGCGTAATGAGTTAGCTTTAGCGAAAGGGCTAGCTAGCTCTGCTGAGCAGGAACTTGCTAAGTCTCTAAAGGAGGCGGCCGAGGAGAAGCAAAAGTCTGAGGAGTTGGTAGGGGAGAAACTCCTAACTTTTATTGAGGCTGGTTTACAGGGATGTCTTAGCCAGATTAAAGAGCATGGTTGTCTTGTACCTGAAGTCCCTTTGGATTTTCTAGATGTAGAAAAAGTAGCTGCATCTCTCCCCCCTGATCTATAGATATAATTTTGTAATCCTTCCGAATTGTTCTTTTCTTTAATGTTAGTTCTGTTTTACCGTTCTTGTCAATTTTGTATGGCGGAGCTTAATTAGATAAGACTTAGTGTGCCGTAGCTTGGCCTAGCTTAACCATTCACCATGTAATGGCTAACATTAAACAGGTAGGGCCAAGAACGACATAGCTCGGCCAAGTGTAACAATTTACAACGTGATGGCAAACATCAAACAGGTAGGACCCAACATGACGTAGCTCGGCCTACGTTAATAATTTACCACGTAATGGCAAACATTAAACAGGTAGGACCAAGCATGACGTAGTTCGGCCTACGTTAATAATTTACCACGTAATGACAAACATTAAACAGGTAGGACCAAGCATGACGTAGCTCGGCCTAGTTTAATAATTTACCACGTAATGGCAAACATCAAACAGGTAGGACCAAGCATGACGTAGCTCGGCCTACGTTAATAATTTACCACGTAATGGCAAACATTAAACAGGTAGGACCAAGCATGACGTAGTTCGGCCTACGTTAATAATTTACCACGTAATGGCAAACATTAAACAGGTAGGACCAAGCATGACGTAGCTCGGCCTAGTTTAATAATTTACCACGTAATGGCAAACATGAAACAGGTAGGACCAAGCATGACGTAGCTCGGTCTAGTTTAATATTTTACCACGTAATGGCAAACATCAAACAGGTAGGACCAAGCATGACGTAGCTCGGCCTACGTTAATAATTTACCACGTAATGGCAAACATTAAACAGGTAGGACCAAGCATGACGTAGCTCGGCCTAGTTTAATAATTTACCACGTAATGGCAAACATCAAACAGGTAGGACCAAGCATGACGTAGCTTGGTCTAGTTTGATAATTTACCACGTAATGGCAAACATTTGCTCCTGGTGTAACCAGGGCTAAGCTCGTCGTAAACGTGCTCCTGAGGTAGGTTGCACACCCTTGCTCCTGGCGTAACCAGGGCTGAGCTCGTGCTCCTGAGGTAGGTTGCACACCCTTGCTCCTGGCGTAACCAGGGCTGAGCTCGTGCTCCTCAGGTAGGGTGAAAACCCTTGCTCCTGGCGTAACCAGGGCTGAGCTCATTGTAAACGTGCTCCTGAGTTGGTTGCACACCCTTGATCCTGGCGTAACCAGGGCTGAGCTCGTGCTCCTCAGGTAGGGTGAAAACCCTTGCTCCTGGCGTAACCAGGGCTGAGCTCATCGTAAACGTGCTCCTGAGGTAGGTTGCACACCCTTGCTCCTGGCGTAACCAGGGCTAAGCTCGTGCTCCTGAGGTTTGTTGCACACCCTTGCTCCTAGCGTAACCAGGGATGAACCCGTGCTCCTCAGGTAGGGTGAAAACCCTTGCTCCTGGCGTAACCAGGGCTGAGCTCGTCGTAAACGTGCTCCTGAGGTAGGTTGCACACCCTTGCTCCTGGCGTAACCAGGGCTGAGCTCGTGCTCCTCAGGTAGGGTGAAAACCCTTGCTCCTGGCGTAACCAGGGATGAACTCGTCGTAAACGTGCTCCTGAGGTAGGTTGCACACCCTTGCTCCTGGCGTAACCAGGGCTGAGCTCGTGCTCCTCAGGTAGGGTGAAAACCCTTGCTCCTATTTGTACAATATCTGTCAAAAATTATAAAACTTTGCATTGAAATAATAAAAGAGTATATCATCCAAAAACAAAAACAACCTTTGCTAAATTTTAAAGAGCTGAACTAAGAATAATATTTTCGGAGATGATAAGCGTTCCAGGGTCTTTTCAACATCTTCCCATCAGGACCTTCTAGGTAGTAAGCTCCTGAGCTTAGCTTTTCAACAATCTTGAAGGGACCCTCCCACTTAGGGTCTAGTTTGCCCACTTGAACCTCTTGCACCTTTCTTAGTACGAGATCGCCGACCTGGAAAGTTTTCTGAATAACTCGTCTGTTGTACATCCGCGCCACACGATTACGATAGGCTTCCATTCTGATGGCCGCAGCCTCCCTTACTTCTTCAATCAGATCCAGGTCAGCAGCTCTTCTATCACCGTTTTGTTCATCATAGAAATGCACTCTTGATGACTCCACTCCAATTTCAGCTGAGAGTACCGCTTCATTTCCGTAGACCATACTGAATGGGGTTTCACCTGTTCCCGTTCTTGGTGTAGTTTGATAGGACCATAGAACATTAGGTAGTTCTTCCACCCAATTTCCTTTGGCCTTTCCCAACCTAGCTTTAATGCCTTGTACTAGAGACCTGTTGGTGACTTCTACCTGACCATTACTTTGAGGATATGCAACAGAAGTGAAAGCCTGATGGATTTTTAACTCTTCACACCATGCCCTGAGCAGAGCTCCTTGGAATTGCCTTTCATTGTCCGAGATGATCTTCCCCGGGACACCAAATCGGCAAACAATGTTTTTCCAGATGAAGTTGAAGACCTCTTTCTCAGTGATTCTGGCTAATGGCTCTGCTTGGGTAGAAATAATCAATGGCTACGATCAAAAATTTCTTCTGAGCTTTACCTGTTGGAAATGGTCCTACTAAATCAATGCCCCACTGATCAAAAGGGCATGCTGGCACAATGGCTTTCATCATCATAGCTGGATGATGTTGAAGCCTGGAATGTCTCTGACAACTGTCACATGATATAACCATAGCAGCAGAGTCCTTCTGAATTGTAGGCCAAAAATATCCATCAAGGAGCACCTTCTTTGCCAAGAAATATGATCCTAGATGATTTCCACAGCACCCCTCATGGTTTTCCTTAATACATAGTCTGATTCTTTTGGACCCAAACAACGCAGAAGTGGTTTGGCGAAAGACCTCTTGTACAAGATTCCTTCGATGAGTATGAATCTCTGACTTCTCTTTTTGAGTCTATAAGCTTTTTTGGTATCAGTTGGGAGCTTAGCATTGGTAAGATAGTCTAAGAGCTCTTGTCTCCAATCATTCTCTTCCACAGATTCTGACGGAACATCCTGACTAGGAGTTAACTCAATTTGAAACACCACGTCTCTATTTTGCCAAGCTCGGAGAGCACTAGCCATTCTTGCCAAACTGTCGGCCTTTCTATTCTCTTCTCTTGGGATCTGTTTGAATGTTACCTCTAGAAATCCCTCCTTGATCTTTTCTATGGTACTTGCATAATAGATTAACTTCTCGCTTCTAACCTCATAGGCCCCGTTCATTTGTTGGGCTACTAGCTGCGAGTCAGAGAAGACATGTATACGTTTAGCTCCAACATTTCGAGTCGCCCTTAATCCAGTCAATACTGCCTCATATTCTGCTTCATTGTTGGAAGCTCGGAAATCCAACCGTACTGCCAAACATACCTCTTCTCCGGTTGGAGATATCACACAACACCAATCCCCATTCCCTCATTACAAGAAGAGCCATCTACAAATGCTTTCCATAATTCTTCTTTCTCGGGATGCACAGTTTCCGCAATAAAATCTGCTAGGGCCTGAGCTTTGATAGCTGTGCGTGGCTCATATTGTATATCATACTCTCCTAGTTCGGTTGTCCATTTAACAAGTCGTCCAGAGACATCGGCGCGGCTGAGTATTTTTCCCAGGGAGCTGTTTGTTAGCACCGTTATGGGATGGGTTAGGAAATAAGGCCTGAGTCTCCTAGCTGTGATGATCAATATTAGAGCCAACTTCTCGATCTCTGAATACCTCAGCTCAGCATCTTTCAAGGCATGAGATAGGTAATATATAGGTTGCTGTCCTGATTCTATCTCTTTGACAAGGAACCGAGCTGATTGCTTCCTCAGTCGCTGATAGGAAGACATATAACCTCTCTGCCTGCAGAGGCTTGGCTAATATAGGAAGTTCAGCTAAGTATTTCTTTAATTCTTCAAATGCTTCCCCACATTTTTCGCTCCATTCAAATTTGTCAGCCTTGCGGAGTATCTTAAAAAGGGGAGACTTCTATGAGCTGATCTAGAGATAAATCGAGATAAAGCAACGATTTTTCCTGCCAAGCGCTGCACCTCTTGAAGGTTCTTTGGAGGAGACATCTCACAGATGGCTCTCACCTTTTCTGGATTAGCTTCAATACCCCTTTCTGTATACAGCCTAGAAATTTCCCGCTTTTCACCCCAAACACACATTTTTGGGGGTTTAACTTTAATCCGTAGGATCTAAGAGTGGAGAATGTCTCCGTCAGATCGGTGATTACATCAGTGCCACTTTTTGATTTTACCAGAATATCGTCTACATATACCTCTACATTTCGGCCTAACTGTTTTGAAAACACATTGTCCATCAAACGCTGGTAAGTAGCTCCTGCATTCTTGAGCCCGAAGAGCATAACAACATAGCAAAATGTCCCATCTGAGGTGACAAAACTAACGTTATCTTGATCTTCTTTAGCCAAAGGGATCTGATGATATCCCTGGTAGGCATCCATTAAGCACAAGTACTGATGTCCTGCTGTTGAATCAACCATCTGATCAATCCTTGGTAATGGGTAACAATCCTTCGGACATGCCTTATTAAGATCTCTGAAGTCTATACACATCCTCCACTTTCCCGAGCTCTTTGGTACCAAAACCACATTTAGAGCCATGTAGGAAATTGTATTTCTCGAATTTGACCTGCCCGAAGGAGCTCCTCCACTTGCTCTCTTATGACATTATCCTTTTCAGGTCCAAAATATCTTTTCTTCTGTTTTACAGGTTGGACTCCTGAGAGTACATTCAAATGATGTTCTAGTCTAATTCCCCTTAGATCCCGAGCACTCCAGGCAAAGATATCCTCATTTTTAATCAAACATGAGATGAGATCTGCTTTTATATTTATTTCCAAGTCCTTGGCTATTTTTACTTTCTAATCAGGATAGACGAGCTCAATTATTTCTGGTTCTTCATCCAAGCTGTTTGGAATGCCTTTGTCATTCGGAACACTATACCCAGCTCTTTCAATACAACCAACCTCCCGACGAGCTCGCTTTACGTCCTCTTTTACTTCGTCCACGTAACATCTGCGAGCTATTTTCTGATCACCACAAAGAACCCCAACCTCTCTACCCACTGGGAATTTTAATTTCTGATGATAGGTAGAAGCTACTGCCTTGAAGTCCTTCATAGCAGGTCGGCCTAAGATTGCATTATATGATGAAGGTGCCTCTACCACAGTGAAATTAACCATTTTTGTTATGCGGGACATCCCATGACCTAGAGATAAGGGTAGGTTGATCTGTCCAAGAGGTTGAATTGCGTGCCCGGTGAACCCGTACAGAAGAGTTGCAATATGTTCATACTTTGACCTCTCTATCTGCATCTTTTCTAAGGTATCTTTGAACAAGACATTGACTGAGCTCCCTGTATCAATGAAGATCCTTGCTACGTCATAGTTAGCTATGGTTATAGTGACCACTAGGGCATCATTGTGTGGGGGTTGCAACTCCTTTCAGGTCATCAGGCCCGAAGCTTATGACAGGCTCGTCCCTTGCAATTAACTCTTCCGATACTTCGAAATTTTCCATTCTTCTACCATGACTTTTCCGAGCTCTGCTCGAATCTCCATCAGTGGGTCCCCCCGAGATCATATTAATAGTTCCTCGGGTGGGATTATTATCCACCTGTTCGACCCTTCTCCTCTGATTATCTGTTCTTTAGGAGGAATACTCCTTTCACGGGACCTGGTTCGGCCCCTATATGGTGTCTTTTCTCTTCTTTTACCTCGGTACCGGCTTCTACCCCGACCTCCTTGAGAAGGTTCTTGCTTCTTTGTTAGGAGAGTTTTTATTTCAGAGTCTCTTTTGATGTTTCTTTCTACCTCATCTTCAAGCTTCTGGCACTCATTCGTTATATGACCGTACTCTCTATGGAATTCACAGTACTTATTAGAGGTAGGCGTACGGGGCCCCTTATCTGACTTCCTTGGTCTTTCCAGTTTCTTTCTATCATCACATATTTCCATAGCTCTTTCCAAGCTCATGGATAGAGGTATGCGTGATGCAAATTGATTTCTAGTTCGACTACTTTCATCGGCCCTATCTGCAGGTCTTTTCTTGCTTAACTCTAACTTATCTTTCTTTTCTGAGGGCCGCAGCTCAACCCTTCTCTGTCTCTGTGCATCTTCAAGATTGATGTACTTTTCAGCTCGTCATAGCTTCGAGGGGGTTTCTTTACCAATGATTTAAAGAACTCTCCTGCCTTAAGCCCTTGTGTAAAGGCGTTAATAAGGACATCTACCGTTGCAGTGGGGACCTCTAAGGCTGCCCCGTTAAAGCGTTGTACAAACTCCCTCAAGGACTCCTGCTCATTCTGCTTGGTAGTAAACAGACTTAAAGAAGTTTTTTGATACCTCTTGCTGCTGGTGAATTGGTTTAGAAAAGCCGAACTGAACTCTTCAAAGCAGCGTACAGTGTTTGGTTTAATTAAATTAAACCACTGTTGTGCCGATCTAACCAGGGTGGTCAGGAAAACACGGCATTTGATCCCATCAGAATACCTATGCAGCAGAGCAGCATTCTCAAATCTTCCAAGGTGCTCCTCCGGGTCTGTGCTTCCATCATATTCTCCCACCGCGGGTTGTCTGAAATTTGGCGGGAGTTCCTCTCCTAAAATAGTTAGGGAGAATAGACTTTCTCTCCTAGCCACTGGTGGTCTGCCACCTAGATGTTGACCCAATCGCCTTATCTCTCCCCATACAGCTTCCATTGGATCTATTAGCGGAGGCTCTACTTGTGTATCTGTCTCAGCACTTGCTACCCTATTGTTTTCAGGGACCTGCTCTGGTTGCACAGGCGGAGGCGCCTGATTTGTTTGTGGCGGGGGTGGAGCTTGGTTAGACTCCGTTGGTGGTGGAACCTGGTGTTGAAAAAAAGTATTACGCATGGTTCGATTGATGAATTGTGCCAGCTGCTCCATAGTCAGATCTCCTACATTCATAACAGATGGAGGTGCTTGATCTTCCTGCTGTGGAGGAATATCATGATTTTCCACACTGGGAGTTTCTCTTTCTCCCAGGTTCCTCCTGACTCCGCGCCCACGTCCACGTCGTCCAGCCATATCAACGTCTTCAACTTAGAAAACTTCCCACAGACGGCGCCAATTGATATCACCTGAATTTGCGGTGACTTGCTTATATCAATAGAGAGGGGGTTCACCTCTCTTTCTTCTCCAATGCTCTATAGCAGCAAGGATGTCAGTAAATATCTTTCTGCAATGACCTAAAATACGAAGGAACAGTGAGAAGGGTGCCGGAAGTTTTTCCGGCGGATCCCCTCCGACGCTCAAGTCAGGCGAAAGAATAGGAGGAAATATATGATGTAGGTAAAGGCGATTATAATATAAATTAGGCCCAGATTGATACCCCAAACTTGGTATTTATAGGCGGAGACTTAAGAGTTGTATTGCAGCAAGGACTCTTTCCATGTTTATCCAAATCTTACCCAGATATGCCAAGATCTTATGAATACAATCAAATCTCTGATATTGCTCCGCAGATCTAGGACTAGGTATCTTGGGGGACTAGTTTCCTTATTGAGCACCCGCCTCAACAAGAAAATGAGAAGAGCTCGGCATGGCAGCTCGGGATCCCAAAAGAGGTCGCACAACGAGATGGTGGAGGGGCATTAGGTCGGCCAAATAGGTCGGACCGTCAGATCGGACGGCATAAAGAGCTCGGAAGGGCAGGTGATGTCTCGCGAAGAGAGGCGAGTAAAATTCATGGAGGGAGGTCGGCTCGTCAGGTGGTGTCTTCATCTTTTAGGGGTATCAATATCATTTTAAAAACACAGTTTATTCCATATAATATAAATTAACTTTATTAAATTATTGACTATGTTAACAATTAAATATATTTTTTAAAAAAATATAATTCTTTATGAAAATAGAGGATGGTTGACATATAGAAGCAGAATCGCGCGAGAGGAAACCTCAGTAAATCCGTGCTTACATTACACTCAACCAGTGTTTTCAAATCGGACCGAAGATAAAATCGATTTTCTTATTGATTATAAGTTTGATTGGTTAACACCAGTATTTCTCAATCAGACCGGATATAAAACCGATGCTCTTACAATACAATACGGTTCTCGTCCGTTCTCACCGGCTTTTTAATAAAGTGTTTTAGAAATCAATCAGATCGGACCAAGTATCGATCGCCGATTGAACCGATGGGCCGGATCTGATTTTCAAAACACGGCACCCAACCAACAGCTCTCGATCCACTCTAACATATATATAGAATAATCATCATCACCTTAATTATGAGCGCTCTCGTTTCAACTGTGGTTATCCCATTCCCACCACTTTGCTTTCCTGTTCCTCCTCGACACAAGCTGCCAGCCTGTGTCTCTATGTGATCGATCATGTATCGTTTCTTTTTATTTCTTTTACCAATTACTACATCATTTGGTTTCACTTCTTCTTGAACAGATTAAAGTTTTCTTGATATCGTTTCTCATCCATTATAAAGCAAAAACATGGTGGATAAGTATGGATACTACACAAGAGAGAATTCAAACTATTCTCATCCCTCTTTTTCGTCCACACTTCTTGATGTAATTTACCGTTCATTTGATCAAGGGGAAGACCAGATTGTCATGTACGGAGAAACAATCAGGAAGAAGCAGCAGAACCAGAGTAGTGCTCCTGCCATGTTTCAAACTGAAGAAGAAAATGCGAATATCCAGAGGGCTTATATGATAGAGAAATGGATGGAGAAGAAGGTTGCTGAAAAGGTGCCTTCTCGGAGAAAATCAACGGAGGCAGAGGAGGTTTTCAGGTCCGGCTCTTGGGTTTCTAGCGGCGGCGCTGGACTTTTTTCATCTTCAGACGACGCTGAATCTTTCTACTGGAAGAGGCCGAAGACAATTCGTGTCTGTGATTCGGGCCTGGAGAAGGAGAAATCGGTCAGTCGCCATGAAAAAACCAGCAAATATCAGGAGGGATTCTTGAAGACAAAATCTCGGGCACTGAAAATATATGCCGATCTGAAGAAAGTGAAGCAGCCAATTTCCCCCGGTGCTCGTCTCGCTGGTTTCTTGAATTCCCTATTCACCACAGCTGGAAACACGAAGAAACCCAAAATGAATTCCCCAAGCTTAAAATCAGCTAACGCGTCAACTTGTTCATCAGCTTCTTCTTTCTCCAGATCCTGTCTCAGCAAAACACCGTCGTCTAGAGGAAAATCAGCCTGCGGCGAGAAAAGATCCGTCAGGTTCTCTCCGGTGAGCGTGATCGTCAATGAGGATTGTCAACCATGTGAACACAAATCTCTGCACGAAGAAATGAACATCAACTGCAACAAACAGAATTTGGAAGCCATTAATGAAGAGATAATGGTGCAAGTAATGGAGAAGAATCGAAGAGTGGAGGAGGCTGCACGAGATTTTCTTAGAAATTATCAGAAAAAAATTGATCGTGAGTTCCCTTTTGATCAATTCACAAAATCCCACGATTTGGATCAAGAATTTGATGATGAAGATGACGCAGCAAGTTACGCAAGTTCTGATTTGTTCGAATTGGATAATCTTTCCGCCATTGGAATGGAGAGGTATATAGAAGAACTACCCGTGTATGAAACAACTCATCTCCATACAAATCGAGCAATTGCAAATGGCTTGATTTTGTAAGTCAAAGATTAAGTCGTTGTATTTTTACTATTAATTTATATATTAATTGGGTTGGGGTTTTTCTTTTTCTTTTCTGTTTTTTAAAAAATTAAGAGAAATGAAATTTTTCTCCAAGGTATTGTTAGTATCATGTGAATTAATGTTTGGTGTGACTAAATAAGAGTTGTGTTAATTCAAGTAAATAGTTTAATTTTTTCTTTAACTTCAACATTGGTGCTATTATTATATTCGTAAAAATGGATATATGCGAGGCATATTTAATAAAAATATTAATGAAATAATGTAAAAATAAAAGTATTTATATTTCTATGATAATTGTAATTTGTGATTGCGAATTCAATTGTTCATAATTTACAATCTGGGATCGCAAATCCTATTGCTTCATAATTTTCAGATATTGCAAAGTATCTATTGTTCATAATTTATAAATTAAAATAAAGATTTTGCAAATTTTCAAAGGTGAAAAATATGTAAATCCAGTATGCAAATTTTCAACAACTGAAAGTTTGCTTGCAAATTTTCAACGGTGAAAAATATGTAAATCCAGTATGCAAATTTTCAACAATTGAAGTTTGCTAACCCAATAAATATATAGGTGAATTTAGATTAAAAAAATTATATTATTACATTAGAAACACCATTTATTAGAATGTATTAAATATATTTTTATTTAAAACATTAGGACTGAACCGGGTCACTGAAAATATTAAGGACTGAAATAGGTCACAACGCAAACTTGAGGGACCATTTGATGTATTATCTCAATTTTTTAGTTAGAATAGATCAAATATCTTTAAAATTTTCCAATATGTGACGTGTGTTTTATGATAATTGAATTCCACCCTCTTCATCTTTTATTTAGAATATTAGATATCAACTTTTATTTCTCCCCTATATCAATAATCGGGAAAAAAAAAAAAAACTAGAAGAGAACTACATATTTATGAAGATTTTCCATTTTGAATTGTTGCCACATTTTGGGTAAAATGACCAAATATGGAAGAGCAAAATAAATGTTGATTGGATAGGGATAGATATATGAGCATATATATGAAGTGTTATGATATTGTCAGAACAATAAATTCGAAAAATTACTTTTACAACAATAATAATTGTTCCATCAATAACATTTCTCATTTTCGAAAGAGAGTTGAAAGCAATGCATTGATGAACAAAAAGGGTAGATTCTGAGTAGGCATTCACACGGCAAGATGATGAAGAAGTAAGACCAAAGCAAACCAAACTCAAAACTCTTCTTCTTTAACTCCATAAAAAAAATGAAATAGTTAAATATTAGCCTTTCCCTTTTTTTCTAAAATGCAATCATATTATTATTTGGGAATAGTAATGTAATCCCCAAAAAAAAACAAAGAAAAAAAAAATATATCAATGATGGATTTTGGTCTCCAAAAGCTTGGGACATGAAATCTATGGTAGATCTTTTTGTTGGATGGGTAAATTGTGTCAAAATACGCTTAAATAAATTGATAGAATTTAAACAAAAGCAGAGTCCTACCTCATTATTTAGCTTTAGAGATGTGGTGATATACATACATCAATAAATAAGTGAAGCATGAAGTTGAACTAAAGCAAAAGAAAAAGGTTAACCTATGTCCTATACTATATATATGTCTAAAGTGGTATAGGCTTGATTAGAACAAATTCACAACCAAAAGTTGGGTTTTAGGCATCAAAGTACGATGTTTAGTCATATTAATCAAACCACTCTTATTAATTATTAACTAATTCATAAATCATAATTAATACTATTGTCCTATACCTACAACCCCAATAATTTTGGTCTATTTAATCATATATAGTAGGGCAATTGCATGCTAAACTCATTCTTTGGTTCGCATTAGTTTCTTGGGTTTTCTTTTGCATTTTATTGACCTAAATGAAAAAGAATAAATAAATAGCACATTTAAAAAAAAAATTTGGGGAGAAGCTAAATTTTGTGCATCATGCATTCCTCGGAACTTAAATATGACAAAGTGAGAATGAGTCTATACCAATCTAGCTTAGCTGAAGGCTCAATTATATATATATATATATAACTTTTTTTCTCAATATCTTTTGATTTTTTATCTTTACTTATCTTAATTTTTAAAAATTAACCTTCATTTATAATTCTAATCATAAATTTGCAAAAATTTACCCTTGACTCATTTTTTCGATTTCCCTCCAGAATTGAGATGCATTCCTCTCTATTCCACTATTTCCCTCCCTATTCAAATATTTCACCCAAAATATTAGGAATATGGGTTTGCGGCTAATTTTTTCATTTAGAAGCTTTTGTATTTTAATGTTCATCGTGTGCAACTTGACGCAATCCCAACCACTAACACTTTGCTTCAATAATTTTGATTACTCCCAAAATCCTATTTTTCATTTAGAAACGCCTTACGGTCAGCCTCTTCATCTCCTCTCCTGCTTCTCATTTCGACAGCATCACGCCTTGCTTTTCAGTTTCTGGTATGAATTGTTTTTGGCAATAACTTTTCGAGCCAATAATTTATTCTTTTGTTACATTGCAAATTCAAGTTTGGTAATTTTTTCACTTACATGGTAGTTATTTTTTTAACAGGAAGCTGGTGCAAATTATTATTTTGTTTTGGTAAATAATGAGCATGAAAAAATTGAATGGTTCTCATGGTTGAATGGTAGATACGGAGCGATAAATATTGATGATGCTAAAGTAACCATATCAAGGTGGGAAAATGAAGTATTCGAGAAGTGTTGCTTGAACAAAAATGAGATTGAATTGAAATTCAATAATTTAACACATTTTTTATCATATTATTGGCTCGATATATTTACCTGGTGAAAAGTGTCTGCATACATATATATTACTCGGTGATACAAATCATAGGCCTTTGCTTCATGTGGAAATTGATAGTAATTCTCGTGATGATATCGAATAGTTATCCAATTATCATAGAGTATCTCGATGGTAACATTGATCGAGAAAATGGGCTAGGGCACACTTTCATGGTTCACGGTACAACATTATGATAACCAATTGATCTGAGTCAATTAATGCAAAGTTGGTATTCACACGTGAACTTCCAGTTATTGCTTTGTTAGATGCGATTCAAAACCTTAATACATTGTGGTTCAATATCCACCGGAATGCTGCTGTTGCTACTGCTGCTTTGAATGACATCTTACTCCATGGGCTGAGAAGACCGTATGGACAAAATTTGTTGAGTCACAAAAAATGAGAGTTGTTCATATGAATGCTTTTGAGTATCATGTCACTGGAGTTGGTAATGTTGTAGTTGTGGATTTGAATAGAAAGACATGTAGTAGTCGAGTTTTTGACATTGATAGACTTCAATGTGCTCGTGCTATTGCAGCTGTTGGTCATCATGATATGAATATATATGAATTGTGCTCGCATTAGTACACCACAAATGTATGGACCTTGGCATATACAAAGACAATTTACCCAGTGTCACACTCTAATGAATGGAACATACCTGCTGATATTAGTTCTATGATTGTGTTACCTCCTGAGGTTAAAGTGTTGAAAGGAAAAAAGCAAAGAAAAAAGAAATCCTTCCTTTGGACAATATATGTAAGGCCCCGTTATTACTTAATCCGGATTAACGATAATTATACATAACCCGTATAATTAAAATTATAGACTACGAATTAAAGTGTTTCGGATCGCAACATGTTAGTGTGTATTTATAGATACATATATATTGGTACAAGCATATATGGTTATATCATACACATAATTATATCATACATGATATTTACTATGATTAAACATTAAAATAGTATAACATTACCTTGGGTGCATGACACTTGGACATGACATCAAAACCATCACCGATGGCCTTGTAGTCCGTCACTTCTTTCCAAGACAAAAATATACTTTCTTCTTCATGTCTTGATTTTCTTCCATTCCTCCTCCTATATTTCGAAAATCCTACCTCAAATTGTCAATAAATCTTGAACAAAACCCACATGCAAGTTAGGCTTTGGGAAGTACAAGATTAGAGTAGTATATTGGTTCAAGAGTTTTGAGGTTGAAGGAAAGTATATCATGATTTCTTAAGTTTATCAACTTTGAATATTGTTAAGGGTCGAATTTTAGTGCGAGGTTACGAAAAAGTCGCTGTCAAAATGAATTATGCAGATTTCAGTTTACATGGTGTCTGTCATTTCGAATTTGGAGTCTAGTTGTGTTTCGAATTATGTTGGTATCTAAATGAAAGTTGCAGATTTTTGAATTCACTTCAATTTTGAAAAAAAATGACTCATTTTGGACTTATATTGAAGGGATTCTGATTTTTATACAAAAAAGTGCACAATCTGAGCCCTGCATCTGAGCGGAAATACTCATGCAGTGTGTTCTTCGAATGCATGAGCATTTTTGGCTTGGAATTCCAGAAAATATTCAGAATTAAGAATTGTAGTGGTTTGAGTTAGCTATCTTTTACCACTGGAATCACTCAATTTGAATTTCAAACAAAAAAGCTATGGTATTTTACTAGCACTGCTCAAGCTTAAAACAGTTTTTTAAATGTTACGTTTTTAGTGTTCAAACTCCTTTTAGATAGATGAACCAACTTGACATCATAGAAGATGAAATGTAGTCGGTTGAGTTTTTGAACTCTGAGCACTAGAATCGAGTCATTTTGACATCGTATGAATTTAATATGAAAAAATATTCATTTTTGAGTTAGTTTTTAAACTACACTGGACCCTTGAGTTTTGATTAAGTATCGGATGAGTTACGAGCCGAGATTTACGATCATACAAGCCGAAACATAGAAATCGATATTGGGTCTAAGTTGATTAATGTCTTGTCGAGTTTTAAGCTAGTATGTGACATTATATTGCACTTGGAACTGTTTAACCAGGTTAATAGATCCCGATGTTGATTCGATGAGTAATCGGTAGATTTAGCATTGGTCTGAGGTACGTAGAAATGCGTTTTATCATGATGTCTGTCAAAGACGTGCAATGATACTAATGTATGATCTTATATGTCAATACTTGATTTATACGTGATATTTGATTTATTATGTGAATCGCATGAAATATATTGACTTTCACATGAGATTGCATGACATATTGAGTTGCATATGTCACATGATGCATAGATGATTCATTGGGCATATCATATTGACCTTTCTACTTATTTAATACCCTTTGATTATGATTGAGATCTATAGTGTCATAGAGACACTGGGTTGGGCGGTGACATGCAGTCTAGGTAGTAATTGTAGTCACGCGTGTTGTCGCTGGACCTAGACACGAGGGATGTCGGGCACATCACAAGATGATTCTCCTAGCGTAATGTGTGTGTGTCGCCACCATTTGCTCGAGCTTGATATTGATTGATGAAATCTTTCTTTGGACTCCGATATTTGGTATCTTGAGATTCGATTCTTGTATCCATTCATGCATCACATTTATACATGTTATGCATTGCATGATACTTTGTCATTCTTTACATGATTTTATTTATTTCTCGTACTGGGGTACTGACCCCCGTTGTGGGGGCTGTCATGTCTTTTGTTGTTCGGACATGACTGGATTTGCAGGAAGACAGAGTTCAGATGCTTATGGTGAGGCATCTAGGGATAACCAAGATCAGAAATGAGTGAGCTTAGGTTTATGCATGATGTCTTGGTCCTAGTAGTACTATTTAACTTTTTAAGAAAATAAATTTACCGGGGTATGCCCCGCATGTTATTCCCACAAGTTATTTGATAACTGGATTATTATCAGATTACAATTATAATCAAAAAATAAAATATACTGTAAACTTACAGCAGTAGTATGTAAATACTATTCGAAGTTTGCACAACAGGAAAATGGAACAATTCTGGACGAGGCCACAACAAGACGTGTGCCCGTAAACTCAAATTTGCCCGCCTTATCTTCTGGCCTCCTGGACAAGTGAGTTCCAAGGTACAACGCTCAATCACCTCTGTTCGGATTGAAGCAAAACTCCGAGCAGACTCCTTCGAACACTAGTAGTGTGCAGTACTCTCAAACAGTGTGCAATGTATGAATGAAGAATTATTTCGGAATGAACAAAACATAGAGTTGGTGCAGCTTATATAACTGAGCAGCAGACCTCTCTAAAGGTCACAGATAATTAAATGTAATGTTAGTGGGGTAGATGAAAAATCTCAACACTTAACATCAGATTAATACGGATTTAAGTCTCACACTTAAATCTGACATCAATTCTGCAGGTAGGTGAAAAGTCTCAAACTTAATACTCAGCAGAATATGAAAAGTCAGGTAGATGAAAAGTCTTTTTCAGAAATCCGAGTAGTAAAAAGATAGGGCTGCCTTCGCGGATGCGACACGCGTGGCGCGGCGCGGCGAGCCGAGCGGAGCGGACGGACGGCGCACGAGAGGCACCCATCTTTTCTACTTAACTACACTCGGTTGATTTGTATCTCATTATAAACAAACCATAAGTGTCTCAATTTCTCAATGTGAGATTTCTTTAGCCTAATTGACTATTCATAATTAACGTACCATAATTTTGTTCTCATTAACAAAATAAAATATAATTATTGGGCTCTTAATTATTAACCCAATAATAAAAATTTTATTAATCCAACACCGCATATGTTGGATTTGAGGTATGACATTTCCAAAGACTTTACTTGTCATGTTGAATGATGAATGTTGTAGTATCCGTTAACTGAATACATAAATATATTTTCAGTGTCATTATATATGTATCATAAAAAAACGAAAATTTTTATGGCCATGTGTCATTTGTTGTTTGCCAAAAAAATTATAATTGTTTGCAAATCTTGCATTGTCGCAGGACAACTAATTCTGTAGCTCACCGCTTAGCACAATATGTTGTTCATTCTGGTGCTATGTTTGATTTAGTTGATACATGTCCTTAATTTTTGAAAAGGATATATTGTATGACATAGCTAATCTTGGTTAAATATAGTTTATCTTTCAAAAAAAATAATTTATAATTGTTTACAGGGATCTCATCTCTCCTTTTCAACGAGTACAGATGTTTTCCATATAGAGTGATTAATACTACTTAACTTTTTATGATAATAACTTTTTATGTTGTCCTCATGTTAAAGTTTTCTTGTAATAAAATCTTACTACTAATCACTAAATCACCGTAAGTTTCCCATCCCTTGTTTGCCAAAAAAAATTGGTTACTGAAGTTTCAGTAAATGCTTCAACTCCACAGAGGTTATATCTGGATATGATACATGGCTAGAGGAGGTTAATTAAAAATGTATTTTAAAAAGGGTAAAATTATTATAAAAATATATAAATTAAAAAGATGAGGTTATTTTTCAAATTGAGGCTATAGAGAAGGATAATTACTTAAATCTTTCATAGATTACGTACATATGAATATACCTTTTTCAAGTTAGGCCTAATGGAGGAACTTAATAGCAATTATGCCCTAATCTTTTTAGTGTTGACTAATACTTAAGCATGTATCTATCTCTAATCATTGCCCAAATCTTATCAATAATTTTAAATTACACGCACTTAATGGAATTGCGTCTATGCACTGTCAAAAGGGGAGTGAATATTTAAAATTAATTTATATATACATGTATATATATATATATATATATATATAATAATAATAATAATAATAATAATAATAATAAGTTTATAAATATTATTCGTAAATGTATACTTTTAAGCGAATTGTTTTTTTTTTCTATTTTAAGAAAGTAGATAAGTGTGTATTAATAAGTTGTAATATCTTTTTATGGCCGTAAAGGTTGACCTCATATAAGTGAAGGTACGAGTGTTTGCGATTGCTTTTCAAAACTGTTTATCTGTTTTTCAGATCAAAAAATAGATTTTGAGTTTTTATTTCATTGTTTCTGCTATTGCTTCTCTAAAAATAAGTAGAATAAAGCTGAAGTAAAGAAGCAGATCATGAGAAATTTTTCACTGATTTTACTTGTGTGGTAGCAGTTTTATAATAATTTGAAGTTCATTAAACTCATTTTTTTCTTTAATAGCAAACATCAATACTTTTCCTTAAAAACAATTTTTTTCAACTTTAAGCAAAAGCTAAGTAAAAGTACTTTGAGTAAACAATTACAAACACCTCCTAGTCATTATTTTAAGGGTGTGTTTGCAATTGCTTATTCAAAGCACTTCTATGTTGCTTTTGTTTAAAGTTGAAAAAAAGAAAAACATTACTGTTTGCTATTCAAATAAAAAAAACATCTTAATAAACTTCAATTAATTACAAAATCGCCACAAAACAACTTAAAGCAGTAAAAAACATGTCATGACAAGCTTCTCAGATTCTGTTTTTTTCTGCTTATTTTTAGAGCAGCAATAGCAGAAGCAAGGAATAAGACACTCAAATTCTGCTTTTTTTATCTGAAAAGCTGATAAGGAGTTTGCATGCAAACACACATTAAGTAAATGACTATTTTGAATGATTTTATTCATTGAAATTAAATATTTGTAAAATGATTTGAAGGATTTAAGCTTGCAGATGCATGTAGACAAACTATATATTAAAATTATATATATAATAATGTAATTCAATTTTTTTACAAAAAACTTTGAATTCTATATAATATATTTCAAAATGAGTTGTTAGAATAAGAAGTTACAAATTTGTGGGGAATCCATGGGTGGGATTGTTACGCACCAACCATGCACAATTCACTGGCAGAAAGCTTCATTCGCCAAGATAACAATCCGGTTCTGTGGCTATATTTCAACTTTGGGTACCGTTTCTATTTTATATTAACAGTTTTTCATTAAATTGTTATACGAAATGTCTTGCTAAAAGGGATCATCCCCTGGACAATACTCTTATTCATACATAATTTTCTGTCTTTTAATCTCATGTTTCGTCTTATACCTCATATATTTATAATTATTATAAATTTATGGGTCCAACACCATTAAGTCTGGTGGTAATTAAGTTTGGGTCACAGAACCCCACATAAAATTGTATCATTGAGGGTTTTCAGATCCTACAAACACTAACACATATACAAATATATGCATATATACAAATATATGTGTGTTGATATATGACAGGACCCGGTCTATACAAGACTTCCCCCGTACACCCGATATCAGTATCCTGTTATTTTATCTCAGTAAAAGTAACAGTTGAATTTATACACACACAGGTACTTCTGATTTGATTGATGTGTCACATGCAAGACACTGTCTGATTCATTTGCTCGGATTTTTTTATGCTGGCATTAAGAGTACTAACACATTTGCTCCATGATGCTACAAATACTTGAAGAAGTCAACATGTTGGGGTTCAACAATTATCTCTGATTTGTGATCGATCGAACACGTGACGCTTATGCCAGTGTATGGTTGAAAAGATTGATGTTGTGTTTACCCTTAACTATAGTTATTGATAAAGTGGTAAGCGCTCGATTCTACAATTGGTATCGGAGCCAATGTCGCGTATTCGATTCCCATGAGTTGCAGAGAGTGCAATTATTGGGGGAGGGATTGTTGGGGTTCAACAATTGTGGCGTTTGTGGCAGTATATGATTGAAAAGATTGATGTTATGACATTACCCTTAACTATAGTTATTGGTAAAGCGGTAAGCGCTCGATCCTACATCATGCTTAATATCCATCTGGTTTTTCCTGCTCTTGGATGTATGTAATTGGCACCATGCGGCATAAATAAAGTAATAAGTGATGCTAATTATTTGAGCATGTGTCCCGCAAGCAGTTGGAGATAAATGAACGACAATAATTACGATCTTGTGGTTGCCATCCATGGACCTCATTATAGATTGCGATCACTGGTTTTCGTCGGGGTTTGATATGAGAAGGGCAAAGTCGATCACAACAAATGAAGTGGCACCAAGGACATTAGTGGATTTTATTTCATAACCATATGAATAATAGGAGTTCATGATTCAAGTCACATTTCTGTATCGAGTATATAGTAGACCGGAGTTAGTTTAGGCACGGAAATTGTCGAGTGTTTTAGCAAAACACAAATAAATAGTTGAATGAAAAATGAAGGGAGCATAACCCCAAGTCTCTTATTCCTACTGCGGTTCTGATTTCTCTCTGAATTCCTTTTCTGATTCTCTTGCTGAATTCTTTTCCTTCGAGATTGTGTTTGAACACTGTTAGGAAATGAATTAAATGCTCGATCGATCGAGCACTATGCTCGATCGATAGAGATGGCCAGAAAAATTCGTCCAATTTGCTACAGGAGCTCGATCGATCGAGCTCCTAGATCGATTGATCGAACCCTGTGTCGGTTGCCAAGAATGGTGTGTCATTAATGTTGGGATGCATTTTTTCCTTGATGTGGTGCATCCAAATGTTGACTTTTGGACTCCTATCTTTGGTTTACTATATATATGAATTCCCCACTAGTTTTAAACACATGATTTTCGAAATCTACATCAAAGTAAGTGAAAATTAAGAGCATTTGTTGTTCATCAAGTTTTTTTTATTGAGTGCTTTGAACCTTTGTGGTTTGACTTGTGATTTGGAGTGCTCCTATCACAAGTCGTGGTCGTTGTATATTGGGATACAAATTGTCATAGCAAACCGTTAGCACCATAGCGGGGCAATATTGTCTTAAGGACGGAGATTATAAATCTCGCATCGACATAAACTGTGAAACCTTTGTTATTTTGTTACAAAAATCCTGAGATACAATTTGAGAGAGTAAAAGAAATTCATACAACAAACACAATCATCAGTAGTAGATCATATCATTGATGCTCTCGTTTTTATGGTGGAGGGCACAAGGTACTCTCGCACACCCAAAAAAAATTTATTGCCTAAATTTATTTTTTAAAATAGTAGTTTTACCCCTCAAAATTATTTTTGCCCCTCTTAAATTATTTTTGACCCTGAAAAAAAATTTTGGCCCCCATTTTTATGTTAATATTTTTGTTGCCACCCTTCCCGTAAATCCTGCGTCGGTCCCTGTACTCTCGTTTGGAGGAAACTCTATCCAAACTCGCAGCACTATAAGAATCACATGCACTTCTTATTGAGAAACAAAAATTCGAGTAGTGATTCTCTGCTAGATAAAGTGAAGAAGCTCACCATTGGCTTACAATCATTGGATGCAAAAGTTGAGTAGCAATTACGTCGATCCTCGTCTGCTTCAGTACTCAATCCACCACCTATAGCACCACAAATTAATCAGAATTCACAGCCAACAACATACTTTCCTCCGGTCATGAAGTCCACGTGAGTTGAGATTCCGCATTTTTCTGACAACAATCCTTCAGCTTGGTAGCATGGATACAAAAGAACTTTGACTATTATCATACTCCAGAACCTCGGCATTTAATTGTTGCATCATTTCATTTAGATGGGGCTGGATGGGACTGGTTTGATTGGATAAATAGAAATGGATTGATTAATAGTTGGACTGAGTTTTTAATTGTTTTAACTAAGTGTTTTGGTCCGTCGGAGTATGAAGAATTACTTTGGCAAGTTAAGTAAACTCACTCAATCTGGAATGTTGTTGGAGTATCAACACCATTTTGAGCAATTAGCTAATAATATCACCGAAGTTCCTGAGCATGTTCTAGTTAGATGTTTTGTCTCGGGATTAAGACGTGATATTCAAAAGGTAACACAGTGTTAGGATCGGGTATATAGATAGAAATGTGGTTAGTATCTGCACCGGCTCTACTTAGCTATTTTAAAATTTGTTTCGGTTGTGTTAGCAACCAAAAGCTGTTTTCTTGTTTAAAGACCGATCAGTCGAGTAACTAAAGATAAATGCTGAAATAACTCGACCGATACAGCGAATAAGTTGAGCTGATGGCGATAGTCTACTGGACAGATAACAGAGTCTACTGGTCTAATGAAGAACATAGTCGACTACAGAGATGATCACAGTAGATAAGATCTACTGGATAAATAATGACTTGGTGTCTATTGGTAAGCAATTTATATATATATATATATATATATATATATATATATATATATATATATAGTCTACTAAGTAGACACCAACGGTTAATATTGTTGGAATATTCCATAAAAGACTAGTCCATGGATGATTGATTTTGACATACATTGTATTATGATTTTTGTTTTGGCAATTCCTTATTGTATTTTATTTCATTGTCTGCGTAATATGAATATATATAATAATATCCTTAGAATAATAATGGATTATTCTTGAATAGTCCCTAGTCAAGTATTAAATTGAATTAGGATAACGACATTGCACAGAGACTAGTACATATTGATTGATGACTGTAGTCATGGATATGAGATATCAAATCAATATATGAGTACATGTTAGAGAATTATGTACTAGACCGGCTCATTATGAGAATGGTGCATGGATTGTTATATGAGTGTCATAAGCAATTCTCATAGTGATAATAATGTATGCAATGCTCATGAAAACAAGATTATCAGAGATCCCAACATAAGGAGTTGTATTTCTTGATATTGTCAAATGTTACATGTAACAGGGTTGAACTATAAAGACAATCATTGGACATATACAAATTATGTAGAGGGATGTTGAATAATAAAGATATGATTGTCCCTCGTATATAACGGGAGTAGTGTTATGGGCCCTTGATTGAGTGAGACTAAATATACATGGCCATTCTCGAATGAATCAATATGTGGTATGAAGTTCATTTGTTTATTCTATTCTACTAGGGGATCAAGAAATAAAAGATTGAACTATAGGAGTATGACATATTCCATGACTCATGTTCAATCTAAACACCTTACATGGTGAATATTATCACAGGCCATAAGTAATGTCGAGTCTATGACATTCTTGTAACTTAGGTAGCCTTAATGTGTTACTCCTGAACGTTTTTCATCAAGGATACTGCATCAAACACGCTAGGTAATTCTTAAACACCGATATGGTTTCCTTCGTATAGATCCTTGGTTGAATCCAATTTTATTTATTTATTCTGCTCCGTGTGCTATCGGATTCCTTACAGTGGTATCAGAGCTGTGTACGAAGCCCATATCGGGTTATGTGATAAATCGTATTATCATATTTTGAGTTTTATATTCATGCTATATCAAAGAAACTGTGGCGATTAAATTATAAGAACGTATGAGATATGTTATATACGATTATAAGGTCATATGATATGTATATGGAAACTATATTCATAAAATATATATGATATATTGATGATTATTTCGATTGTTTCGATATATGCATAAGATACATATGTATGCGGGCGACCGACCAGACAGGGTGGGCGACCGAAACCCTGTGTGGGCGGGCGACAGACCAACGTGGGCGAGCGATCGACCAGACAGGGCTGGCGATCGAGGCTCTATGTGCGGGCGACCGAGGCAACAGATCCCCTCGTAGTAGCGCGCAATAATCTTTTTCCCATTTAAGCCTACTGGTTTTAATCACAGCTTATCAACCTATTAAAATTTTCAAGGGTTTAGAATTTAATTCATTAATCGTTATGTCCTAGCATGTTTTATGTGTTGTTTGAGCATGGTGCATGGTTATAGCCCAATGACCAATTAGATTGATTTTTTGTGAATGGTTGTAATTTTAATACGGCCTGCGTGTCATGCCTTCTTTATTTTTCTGATTGTATTCCCTCTCCCTTATGCTCCCCTCGAATGTAACTCGAAGATTCTTCTATAGCATGTAATTATTATGTAGTATAGTTTTAGCATTAGTTGATGGAGATCCATGGAGATGGAACAAGAGGACAAGGCGAGGTGGCCATTAATGGGAGACCACTATGGTGCTTCGAGAAGTTATCCTAGGTTGACCACTTGATTTTCTCATTGGCTTGAGAAAATCTGTAGTTCGTGTTATAACCATGTCAAGTTTATTTTATGCTGATGTATGAGATGCATGATTATATTTATATGCTGCTTAATATTGATGGATGATAGCATTATATAGGTATTAATTTGTTAATAATAAATATGATTTCATAATCAATATTAATAAAATCATGAGATTTTTAGATAAAATCCCTCGCATAATATTAAGTCAAGATTGATGCCTTCCGAATAATAGTACTCGTCAAGACTTCGATTGAACATGTGTAGGTTTGCCAAAGCAAAGTACCGTGACAATCTTAGTAAGACGTGATAGGATAAAAGTGATATCCTTGTGACTATAAATTGTGTTCGACTTAACTAGCGTTATCTCGATAGGATTGGAACCTAGAGGCATGAGGTTGGGTAATAATCCATTAGATGAATTAGAACAAAGTGTTGTTCACCCAACCATCCAAAAGTTACATGTGATGTAATTGACAAGTGTTGTCTATCTAAATAACCGAGTCTTGGATGATTAGCAAAGCTAACTCATGGTTAGGTGAAATATGGATCTTGACCCACTAATAGCTTATGAGGGTTGTTGATTTTAGCAAAATAATGAGAGTTTCATTTAATAAAAGACCTTATTAAATGACTAAAATCATAATACTTATTTTGCATATTTATATTATAGATATCAATGGCATGCTATAATGTTAATAGTACACTTTCACTGAGATCATTCCTTGAGAATGATAACTTGAATGGGACAAATTTCATAGACTGATATAGGAAGCTGATGATTGTCATCAACCAAGAGAAAAAACAATACGTCCTATAAGAACCATTACCTGCTGAGAAACCTCCTGTTACGACCGCAAGGGCCGATAGTGATGCTTACAAGAAGTTTCAAAATGACGCTCTGGATGCTGATTGTCTCATGCTTGCAACCATGACCTCTGAGCTTTTCAGAAGCAATATGAGGAAATGGATGCGTTCAGTATGATTGAACATCTAAAGAAACTTTACCAACAACAAGCCAGACAAGAGAGGTATGACGTCTCTAAAGCGTTACAACGGTGCAGAATGGTAGACGGAAGCCCTGTTGGAACTCATGAACTCAAAAATATGAAGAGAAGTGTGACTTCTACTTCAGAAAATTTTGTTATAGAAATCAATTTATCTACTTCTACATCATGAGTATTAGTTATTGGATGTGGTTCTCACATTTGTGTGAATGTGCAAGAACTCAGAGTAGAACATTGGATAAAGGCGAAGTTGACCTACGAGTGGGAAATGGGGCAAGAGTTGCTGCATTAGCTATATGAACTTATTTATTAACTTTGCCTTCTGGACTTGTGCTAGAATTACAAGACTGTTATTTTGTGTCTTCCATTACTAAAAACATAATTTCTATTTCTTGTTTGGACAAGATGGGTTTTTAATTTTTAATAAAGGACAAATGTTGCTCCATTTATTTGAACGATTTGTTTTATGGTAAGACGCAATCGATTAATGGTCTTTATATTCTAAATCTTGATATGTGTGTCTATACCATAAATACAAAAAATATTAAAACCAATGATAATCCAACTTACATCTGGCATTGTCGCTTAGGTCATATAAATGAGAATCGCATATCCAAACTTCGAAAGGATGGAATTTTGGACTCATTTGATTTTGAATCATGTGGGGTCTTCCCACCTTAACAGTGATTAATAGACATAAGAAGGACTAATCATGCATTAATAACATCTTAGGGTTCTAGTTGTTACATGAGCTAACAGAATTACAGGTCAAATAAAACTTCAAAGCTTATTAGTTACATTCCCATAATGAATGTTAACATGTTAGATTTATACTACTCCTACAGTAGATACTAAACAGAAGCTGAATCCTATACGTTCCTGTGTTCCTCGTAGCTCACTGCCTCAACCCGACCCTTAGTCCAAAAGTGTACCTACAGGAACAACCCATCATGAGCATGTACTTCATTACTTAACATCATAAGGCAATGGCATATAAATAAATGCATGAAAATAATTGGTAACGTATACTTCCTGGTTAATCGCATTAACCCTCTTTGGTTGTCCCTGTTTCATAGTCATGCATAAAAATCATTAATTCTTGACATGAATGATTAAAATCATCATCTTATAAATATCATCATCTTATAACATCATCATCATATAAGCATCATCATCTTGTAATTATCATTATCTTATAACATCATCATCATATAAGCATCATCATTTTATAGCATCATCATCTTGTAGCATCATCATCTTATAGCATCATCATCTTGTAGCATCATCATCTTATAGCATCATCATCTTATAACATCATAACAAAATATAACAGTAAATGTACGACATCTTAGTTAAGTGAACATGCTGGTTATTCGTTACCTTCTTCTTGTTGTTCCTGATTCATAATCATGCATATGGGCATCTTACCCTGTGGCATCTTACCACATTATAAACATCGCATGGCCTCTTACCATGTGGGGCATCTTACCCCGTGGCATCTTACCACAAATAAACATCGCATGGCCTCTTACCATGTGGGGCATCTTACCCCGTGGCATCTTACCACAAATAAACATCGCATGGCCTCTTACCATGTGGGGCATCTTACCCCGTGGCATGGCCTCTTACCATGTGGGGCATCTTACCCCGTGGCATCTTACCACAAATAAACATCGCATGGCCTCTTACCATGTGGGGCATCTTACCCCGTGGCATCTTACCACAAATAAACATTGCATCACATCATCATATAAACATCATCATATAAACATCGTATAAACATCATCATATAAACATCGTATAAACATCATCATATAAACATCGTATAAACATCATCATATAAACATCGTATAAACATCATCATATAAACATCGTATATATTCATGCGATAAATGCATAGTCATAGTGTAGGGATGTGTTTTACCGTCCGATGCCCGTACGTCTCTTACGTACCTTTTCAAAAGGAGGAGGAGTCAACAGACTTATCTCCTTGATTGTGCTGGTACCTGGGGTGGCTCTATACAACCACATAATATAATATTAGGCACCGATACGAGAATCGAAATCCAATTTCAAAGAAAAAGAACATAAAATTTTATAACATATGAACAGTAACTACCGATCGATCGGTCTCTCTTACCGATCGATCGCTAACTGTTCATCATTTCCTCTTTTTAGCTACGGCATTTGCCGATCGATCGGTGTTCATCACCGATCGATCGGTCGTTCTCATTCATGCGAGATTTTCCAGAAATCTCAAACACCTCAAATCACACCCTTTAAACTACTTCATAACATACATATAATGCCTAAACAAGCATATCAATAGCTTCATCATACTTCCATGCATGTATTAAAATTAAAGGTTCACTCATAACTTAAACCGACATGCATTAAAATAACCCATCTTTATCAGTGCTCATCCACATTTTCCGAAAAACAGGGCATCATAACTTCTACCCAGATTTTCGAGCACTACATTTCATAGCAATAATTCTAACACGTAACATGTTCAAACAAGCATGCTAGGGGCTTCATACAACCTCTATGTAAACACTTACATTCGAGGTTCAACAAAACCTAAGCTAGCATGCAACATAACCTCATCAAAATCTTCAACCTCATCCACAATTTCAGGAAAACAGGGCATGTTAGTTCTGCCCAGAATTTCGAGCACTTACTTTCATAACAAGAAAACCAACACATAACATAAGTAACATGCTCGAACAAACATGCTAGGAACTTCATAATACTTCCATGTAAACATACATACCAAGGTTTCGTTCATACCTATACTAGCATGCATGAAATCATCATCCCAAAACCCAAACTCAACCAAAAACCCAGAAAACAGGGTACCCACTTACCCCTCTCTTTTTGCTCCTCTTTTTTTTGTAAGCTTTAGCACATAAAATCACAAGCCTCTCCTTCTCCTATCTGCAGCTCACCATCGATTTTTTGGAAAGAAAGAAGGAGAGAAGGAGGTGGAGTGGTGGGAGAGGAGGATGAGGTATGGGTTGGGAAAAGGGGTTGGCAAGTGGGGTGGCTGATTGATTGGGGGGGGGGGGGGGGGGTGAGGTTGGGGTGCCATGTGGTGTTTAATTGTGTCCCGGTATTTCATACGATGTATAAAAATATCTCCCCTTGATATTTTATAATTTTACTACATCAATACAACAATTAAAAGCACCTAACATGCTCCCTAAACCATATCATCATATCATAATTATAAACCCCCAATTAAAGTACCACAACCCTCTTAAACACATCGTAAATCATCATCGTAGCACATAATCATATAACATTTCGGGGGTATTACAAATCATATGAGATATGTGAAACTTGTTTAATGGGTAAGATGACCAAAGAGTCTTTCAAAGGAGATGGTGAAAGGGCAAAAGACTTGTTAAGTCTGATACATAGTGATGTATGTAGCCCAATAAGCACACATCCTAGAGGAGGGTTTCAATACGTAACATTTACTGATGATTTCAATAGATATGTGTATCTGTAATGAAACATAAATCTGAAACTTTTGAAAAGTTCAAATAATTCAAGAAGGAAGTACAAAACCAGCTAGACAAAAATATCAAAGTTCTTCGATCAGATCGAGGAGGTGGATACTTTAGCTACTAGTTTCATGACTATCTAAAGGACTCTGGGATCATCCCACAACTCACTCCTCCATATACACCGCAATACAATGGTGTATCTGAAAGGAGGAATCAAAATTTGTTGGACATTATTCGATCAATGACGCTTCTGATTTCCTTTTGGGGAATGCTTTAGAAACATCAATATTTATACTGAACCGTGTTCCATCTAAATCAGTTGAAAGACGCCATATAAGATATGGACTGGGAAACGTCCCAATATATCTTTTATGAAGATTTGGGGTTGTGAGGCTTACGTGAGACGTCATTCCTCCAACAAACTTGGACCCAAATATGATAAGTGCTTATTTGCGGGGTATCCTAAGGAAACAAAAGGATGCTATTTCTATTATCCCACTGAGAACAAAGTGGTTGTTGCTTGGACATGTGTCTTTCTTGAAAGAGAATTTTATTCTAGAAGAACCAGAGGTAGACAAATAGAACTCAATGAAGTACAACCACAACAAAATACTGAACATGATATAGAGATGTAACAGAGTGGTAACCACAAGTTGTTGTGAACGTGAACCACAAGTTGTTGTGGACGTAATGCCTGCTCAAGAGACACAAGCCCAGCGTAGGTCTGTGAAAGTACACCGGGAGCCACAAAGATATGGATTTCTTGTGGCTCAACAAGGTGACTTACTATTCATTGATCAGGATGAGTCTTCAACCTACCCAGAAGCAATAATGGACCCTGATTCTGAGAAATGACTAGAGGCCATGAAATCTGAGATGCAATCCATGTATGTAAACAAAGTATGGACTTTGGTTGACCCATCTGAAGGGGTGAAACCCATAGGGTGCAAACGGATTTTCAAGAAGAAAACTTACATGGATGGTAATGTGCATATCTTTAAAGGGCGACTGGTTGCTAAAGGTTTCATACAATTTCATGGTATGGACTATGATGAAACATTCTCACTGTGGCCATGGTTAAATCCATCAGGATCTTACTTGCAATAGTTGCATTTCATGATTATGAAATACGGCAGATGAATGTTAAAACTGCTTTCCTCAATGGAAACTTACTTGAGGATATGTATATGACACAACCTGAGGGTTTTGTCGATCCAAAGGATGCCAGAAAGATTTGTAAGTTACAACGATCCATTTATGGATTAAAGCAGGCTTCTCGGATTTGGAATCTTAATTTGATGATGCAATCAAAGAGTTTGGTTTCGTCAAGAACGTAGATGAACCTTGTGCCTACAAGAAGGTCAGTGAGAGCATAATTATCTTCCTAATGTTGTATGTAGATAACATACTTCTCATTGGGAATGATATCCCTTCCTTGCAATCTATAAAGACTTGGCTGATGAATTGTTTCTCTATGAAAGACTTGGGTGAAGCCACCTATGTGTTAGGCATCAAGATCTATAGAGATAGATCAAGAAGATTACTTGGCCTAAGTCAAAGTACATACATAGACAAAGTGCTAAAATGGTTCAGCTATTGGATCTATCATGTATGTCATGTTATGTTCTCGTCCCGGTGTTTCATATGCTTTAAGCACGACGAACAGATACCAGGAACTCGATCTGTCTTATGGCAATCACTGCTTTCCTTCCGGATAGCACTAATCCTTCCTTGTAGCAAACATCTGAAAATATTTCAAAATGTGTAATATGCTCTTTCATATTTTTTGACGCAATGAGAATGTTGTCAATATACACGAACATAAAGCTAAAGTAATCCTTAAAAAGATTATACATCTTCCTTTGGAATATCTGGGGAGCATGTGACAATCCCATTGGTATGACATTCCAGATATAATGTCCTTGTGGTGTGGAGAATGCTGTGAACTTTCTGCTTGATTCCTCCATCTTAATCTGATAAAATCTAGACTTACAATTGAATTTAGAAAACACCTTGGCATTCTTGATGCTATTTACCAAATGTTCTCTGCTTAGGATAAAATATCCATCGAAATCCAAGATGTCAATGAATCCTTTGTAGTTAATTACTAATCTTGGCTTCCTTCTTTTGATTTCTCCGTGATTCCGAACAAGGAATCCTGGACTGCTATATGGAGAAACACCTGCTGAGATTAACTTAAGGTCAAGATATTCCTTAAGTATATTCTGCATATCCCTCCGATCTTCCATATTCATGGGGGTTGTTTTGAATCTGACGAACTCATTTCTTTTCCAGCTTTCACCTTCAAAGTAGCTTTGAGCTCATTCTTGTTCCACCATGCTAACTATTCCTCGTTGTAGTTCCTCCGAATTTTCATTTTTACATCCTCTAGGGTGATTTGCTCTTTGATGGTAGTTTCAGGTTGCTGAAATCTTGTAATGCTTTTTTTAGTAGCAACAGGGTTTCTGGAGTAACTTATTCCTCATCCTATTATCTGAAAGACATATTAGTAACTCAGTCAAAAGTTTGAGAGTCCATTTCACTAGGACCTTGTTGTCGAAACTGAATGATTGCTTCTCCAAATTTCCGTTGATCCTTCATCTGTGGGTGTCAAAGACTCCTTGTTTCGTTCTCCTGAGTGAACCGCTTGAATGTCTGTAGGAACTTGTTTCCTAGCAGCATATCAGCTCATGTATCATGAAAATAAATATGTGGAGCCTTGACTTTGTACCATGGGGTACCGCCTGCTCCACCTATTATTATTTCCGCTCATTGGACTCCTTCATTAAGGATAAGGTTCCGGTTTGAAAAGTCTCTTCCGGCAATTGCTGGTAATTTTTCACCAACTTCTTTGGGGAAGATGTCACGCCAGGCATTACATATTCCAGCTCCGGAATCAAGGTAGGCTGCAAAATATTCTGTCCGATACTTCGCATATAACATACCGACGGAGATGTATATTGAGAATGGACTGCTGGTCATCTGATCCTATATCTCTTTCCATCCACTGTGAATTCCATTCCATCTTGTAATCATTCCCAAGGTTTATGTTCCTCGAGAAATTCAATCCCTAGAATAAGCTGTTCTGGGATTCTTCCTGCAGTTCTTCAATTATTATATCAATTTCACCAATTTGAAGGTTTCCGTGATACCTGCCAACTGTAGGTTGTTGCAAATAGTAGAGGACATCACATGGGAAGATTTTATCTTTCTCCGTAATGTCAAAAATTATCTGCACTTCTCTCCAGCCTTCTGGGCATTTCAGCTTCCTTGTTGTTTTGAATACATCAGAGATTTTCTGAATTCTGCTCGAGACTGCCTTCTATTTTTCCCTCGGATAGTTGCTGATTAACCTATCATGTTGGAAAGACATATTCTCGGCTCGATCATAAGGCTCCTGCTTATGTTTAGAACAGGTTGATCTTGTATCCTCATGTCGATACTGCTTTGGCGAAATCTTCGAAGATTCTGGGGTCCTCAATGAATTCCTTTCTCAATAATACTTCTGAATGATGAGTATTGAGAGCGCATATTGTCACGCCCCGAGACCGGAGCGCGTGACACCGGCGTTGGTTCCAAACATTAATTCAAAATCAACAGGCCTCGTGTACAGATCTATGATAAAAACCAGTCTAAATAGAAAATAATAATCGTTTTTACAATTGATATTACAAAATACAATTGTCTCGGAATAATCAAATATGCGGAAGCGTAAATAAAACTAATAAATTCTTGAAGGTTCTTCGTGGATCATCATCTCCAAAATTGTTCTTGTAATTCTTCCTCGATCTCTTCTTGTCGTCTTTGTCTGGGATGGGAAGTAAGGGGTGAGTATTTGGGAAAATACTTAGCAAGTAGGGGCCGATTGAACATAGTAAAAACACATATATTTTCATAGCAGAAATCATTTTAAACATTTCTTTAACAAAATCATAGATCTTGGCATATAAACACATATCTCCACATGTTCACATATCGACTTATTGGATTCAAGAGGTGGCTCCCGTGGCATAGCACTTTGCTCTTAAGGATCAAGAGGTGGCTCCCATGCATGTGGCACGTCCACATCATGTAGCACTTTGCCGCGCCGAATCAAGTGGTGGCTCATACTCGCGTAGCACTTTGCTCCGCAAAATCCTTCGTCCATGATCATGTCACATACTTATTTGTTTTAAAAACATACTTTTCATAGGGTTGTTCAATCTAGATCTACATATAGTTTTGAAAATGAATGGAATGATAGCAAAAACCCACTTACTTGATGGATAACCGAAGCGAGATCCGGGTTGAGAAAGTGGTGAGAAACTCCTCCTATCTACCTTGAGGTTTTTCAAAAGTTTTGCGTGTGAATGGTGAGTGCCAATACTTCAAGGATGATGAGTAGTAGCCTATGGTTAAGTGAAGAGGGTTATATGTAGCTAGGGTGGGAAATTTAGGGTGGCAAGTCCCATGATTTTAGTTCTTCCATGGCAAGGATTAAGGTGTGTTAAAAGGTAGGGTATTAATTGGGTGATATTATTAGGTATTTAAAAGATAGAATAATAATAGGTAATAAGTTTAGGTAATAAAGTGGGCATAAATTTGGGGTCTTCACACGTATGACACCTTGTAGGTGATCGAGTAAGGCATGTTCTATTCTTTCATCAAATCATTTCTTTTAAAATCTTGATGAAGAGTTAGAACCTTGTTGAAATCTCGATCTCCTAAATTGTATGCAATTCTAGGATAGATGTTGAAAACCATCTTTCCTGCATACAAATTTCTGCAACTGCTCCCAAACAAGAATCTTTGAGGTTTGGGATTCTCTTGTCGAAGATTGCCAGATTGAGTGACAAATCAATTCATTCATTGAAAGTTGCCTTGATGATTACTCTAATGGCTCCAATATGAATCCATGAGAGCGTGTTAGCAACTTCTCTTTTAACCTTGTTCTTAATCTCTTGGATTTCTCTGTAGGGGATTAACTGCATCTCAACTTGGTTTCCCGTGAATTCAATTGGAGTTGCAAATTCACCTGTTGTTGCCCTATGGATAATCTGATGCTTATTGCTTCGAAGACAAATCATATACATGGCTTTTTTCATTGCTCCAATTGTAAATCCATCATACATCTGAAGTTTTGGTTCTTCCTTCATGATCCTCATAAGGGTTTTATGAGAAACAGTTGTATGAGAGAAGAATTCTGACGGGTCTTCTCTGATCATGTGCTGAAGGAACTCTCCTTCACTCTAATGATTTCACATGTTATATAACCTAAAAATGACGTGTTATATATAAATCTAGTTGCAAATATACCAAAGTTATATATGTCATTACCATGTATTAAATGCATGGTAATGTGATTAAGTAAGTTAAGATGTGAACTATGTATTTAACATGTTATATAACATAAAATTAACATGCTATATATAACTTAATTTCAAATATACCAAGTTTTATTAAATCATTATCATATACTAAATGTATGATAATGTGATACTAAGTAAGTTGAGATGTGAACTATGCATTTCACATGTTATATATCATAAAAATGACATGTTATATATATTTCTACTTGCAAATATACCAATTTATACATATCATTATCATATATTAAATGTATGATAATATGATAAGTAAAATAAGATGTGAACTATGTACTTCACATGTTATATAACATAAAAATGATATGTTATATAGAAATCTATTTGTAAATATATCAAGTTATATATCATTATCATATATTAAATGTGTTATAAAGTGGTATTATGTAAGCTAAGATGTGAACTATGAAAACTATGTTATGCAATGCCACAAATTATATACTTCACATGTTATGTACAAATCTATGATATATTATATACAAATCTATTTGTAAACATATCAAGTTATATATATCATTAATATATACTACAAATCAGTATATATAGTACCACAACTTATGTTATTTAATATCATAAATTTGCTTATGTAGTACCACAAATTAGCTTATATAGTGCAACAAATTTGCTTATATAATACCACAAATTATGTTACATAATACCCAAAATTATGTTATATAGTACCACAAATTAGGTTATTTAATACCACAAATTAGTATATATAGTACCACAAATTATTTTATATAGTATCACAATTATTATAGTAATTATACACATATTTATTTGCAATCATATCCAACAAATTATATGATGTGGTACTAAGTGTATGGAACGTGGTACATATTATATACATTTGTGGTAAGGTACTATCATCACTAAAATGTGGTACTACTAATACTGCGATGTGATCATATTAACACTAAGATATTGTACTATAATATTTTTAATAAGGTACTACATATATGAGCTCGTGGTACCCTTAATATGTAAATGTGGTAATATTTTAAGAAAAGATGTGGTACCATATACACATGAATGTGGTACTATAAATCTTACAACCTTGATTCATCCCATCCAAGTAGAAGTGTGATGAATTGACAAAAAGATCCAAAATAACGATAAAAAGGTGGAAAAATCTCGAACGAGCTAACACATTGAAGAAAAGACACAAATCTAGAATGTGATCGATCGCTCGACGGATTTTTTCACAATCTTTCGACTACTTGTGTTTTGGCTCCACAAGGAAACTAGGTTTTCTTGGACTCTGGGATGCAATTTGTGATACTCAAATATAACTAAATGAATTATGACTTGATCGTGGCAATTATGGAATAATTAGGTAATTATATTTGCACTCGATATGGAAGTAAACCAAGTATGGATTGGCTATGTGTTAATCAAATGAGAATTTTGAGTGAAATTGAGTAAAATCTTGATGATTGATGAAATGGGTTGAAATGGAAAGGATTGGAAAATAATTATACATGATCATAGAGATTAATGCTTAATTATCTTTGTTATAATCATGTTGCTAAGCACTTTGATTAAATCATAATTAACTAGCAATGGCATGATAAAGTAGATGGGAATAAGATTGGACTTAAAGCATTTTTTATCCACACAATCTGCACTCTTACACACACCACACCATTGACACCTAAAAATCTATACACTCCATATTCCTCCTCCACTCATGCTAGCTTGAGGATTCTGAACTCCCCCCAAGAACTTGGATTTGAAGAAGTGTAGAGGTAAGGGAATCATGTTTTAAATGGTGTGTTTAGTGTTAATATGTTCTTGCTTATCATTCTCCTCTTACCTTCATTTGATCTTGGATTGAAGTTACTTGTTAGAAAAATGGAACTTGATTTTGAAAAATGAAGTATAATATGGTGTATTGGTGTATTGTTGTTGGGATATTAAAGTTATACATGTACATGTGCATGGTATAGAAAGTTATGCAGGGAAATGGAAGTTTTTCGAAGGAACAGAGCTCGGCGATCGATCGCTGAGTTATGCACGATCGATCGTGCGAAGCCCTCCGATGATTTTTGCGAGAAAATAGCTCAGCGATCGATCGCCTAAAACACGAGATCGATCGCGTACATGCAGTGGGTTTTTGCGACCGACCACGAAGTATATGCGATCAATCGCGAGACCCTGATTTTTGAAATATTGTTATTTTTTTTGAGAAATTTGAGATGAGATATAACATGGCTTCTAATATGTTATTGTTGAGTTGTGTAGGGCCTTCACAAGCAAAGTGACAACAAAGGGGACAATCTCAATTGCCACATATTTTGTGGAAAAGACAAACATGTACGTAGAAAGACGTACGAGCAATTGGTGGTGCAATTATGCTATTGTAATTATGCAAATGTGCATTGATATGTGTTTGAGTATGTTTGGTTGTTCCGTGTTGTTGTAATATTCGAGTGAGGAATATGGTACTTGCCGCTGTCATATGAAGTGATGGAAATATGGTACTTGCCGATGTCATGTTGAAGCAATGATTAAGACGCTGTCATGTCGAAGAGACGGGTATCATATATAATGCCGCTATATGTCGAAGCGAGGGGTACTAAAATAACTATTATAACAAGACCGGAATAGTTGTGTTAGATATGTGGATATCGATATGTATCATGACATATAAATGGATTGTGGAGTTGATAAATTATATTATGATCTAATGATTATGTACATGATTATGGAACAGGAACGACCGACGAGAATACGTTAATACACCGATTTCAGGGAGTACACAAGATAAACGTCTTATGCAATTATTTATATTATTGCTCTTGAGTTTTGTTTATGAATGATGTATTTGCTCATGGACGGTGGGTTGTTCCTGTAGGGACTTTGATAAAGAAGATTGAGCCAAGGGTAGAGATTGATGGGTTTAGAGAGGAACGACACTGTCAATATAGAATGGCGATGATGATTTGGAATAGAATCTTTTGAACTAGTAGGATGCACTACTAGCTATCACGTTCTTGTATTGAACATGCAATTATTTGCATATGAACCTTTTTGTAAACTCTTCTAATACCCGATGCTATTATCATAGAACCTCATTTCTTCTTGTTGAACATGCACGTTTATGTCTAAATGAATGTTTAAGGTATTTAGGCCTTACACAATTATATAAGGGTATTTGAGGTACTATATAATCTACTATATGATGACACATAATCTAATTTGTGGTACTATATAATCTAATTTGTGGTACTAGATAATCTAATTTGTGGTACTACATAAGGGTAATTTGTGGTACAATAATTTTTTTGATAAGCAATTTGTGGTACTAGATAAGCTAATTTGTGATAATATATATATATATATATATATATATATATATTAATTTGTGGTACTACATAAGAGTATTTTGTTGTACTATATTTTTATAAGAAATTTGGGTATTATATAAGCTAATTTGTGGAAATAGTTATATTAATATGTGGTACTACGTAAGATAATTTGTGGTATTACATAATCTAATTTGTAGTACTACATAAGTTACTTTGTGGTACTATATTTTTTCGAAACTGAAAATCTAGAAACATGAAAAAATTACAAGAACACTTCTGGAGAATAGCCCTCATCACATTTATTGAGTACAAACTCAAAAAATCCACACATATCTTTGAAACACAATCACTTCGAGATGATTCAAAAAGGAAACTTTTTAATAACCATTTTCCTGTCTACTGGAATGTATTCTCTTACAATTCAACTTTGATTGACATGGAATCCCAAACAAGTATAATCAAACAGGACAAATTACAACAACCAGATATCATTGTCACTACCACAAATCCATAAAACAATTGTTGAAGTAAATATTTGGGAAACCAACACCACCATTTTATAACTATTAGCTACGCAAAGTAGTAAAAATTCCAACATTTTAGATTCTTTGTACACGAAATACTAATGATGAATTTTAACAGAGGTAAAAAACTGAAACGAGAAGCAACACGCCAAATGTTGTCATAAGTAAACCAAGTGATTTACAGCGATCCAAAATGTTGGGATATGCCCTAAGATAACTCATTAGATGATTGTTTATGACATACAATGTATTATAGTTTTATTAATAGCAATTCATTATTATATATTATTCGAGTATCTGTGTAATATGAATTAATATATAAGTTAATGTCCTTAGAATAATATTGTATTATTCTTAAAGATTGTCCCTAGTCAAGTATTATCATGAATCGGGATAATGATAAATCATTGAGACTAATATGTTTTGATTGATGAATTGTTCATAGATATGAGATATCAAATCAACACATGGGTACATGTTAGAGAACACTGTACTGGACAGACCCACCGTGAGAATGCTATATGGATAGTTATATGAGTGTCATAAGCAATTCTCATAGTGATAATAGTGTATGTAATCCTTACGACTTGAGATCATCTGAGATCCCAACATAAGGAGTTATGTATCTTGATATTGTCAAACATTACATGTAACAGGGTAAACTATAAAGACAACTATTGGATATAATACGAATTATGTAGAGGGATGTTGATTGATCAAGATAGGATTTGTCCCTCATATATAACATGAGAAGTGTTTGGGCCCTTGATCAAGTGAGACTAAAATGCATGGCCATGCTTGAATGAGTCGATATGTGATATCGAGCTTATTCGTTTATTCTAGTTCTACTTGGGGATCAAGAAATAAAAGATTGAATATACGAGTATGACTATTCCATGACTCGTGTTCAATCTAAACACATTGGACAAAGGGATTAAGTTACATGATTAATATTATCACAGTCCATAGGTTATGTCGAGTCAATGACATTCTTGTAATTTGGGTAACCTTGATGTGTTGCTAGATACCGATCATTGCTTGTGACATAAAATTAGATTTTATTTCACTGCCAACATTGCAAGATCCTGTCGGGTCACACAAAAGATTAAATTGATAAAGGGAGATAAAATTCATTGGATGAATTAATTTAATTAAGAAGAGTCTTAATTATATATTATATATATGTGGATTTAATTAAATGTTGGTTATGGGCCAAATGGATTTTTGAAAGCCTTTAATTAATCCATGTATTAGATATATAATAGTTTATTAGGTTTGAGTTTAGTTATGCATTACACCACAATTCTTATAACCTAAAAAGAAAGCCACGACCGCCGCCTTGTTCGAAGCACTCGGCCACCGCCTCCTTGTTCTTCACGGACGCCTTTGTCCGGTTATTGTAACCGTGTGGTTTTTGATTCGTTGAAGATCAAGTCTAGCAACTTGTTATTCAACACCCTTTTCGATTTGATCGTGTGGATACCGTAGAGACAAATGTGCAAATCTTTGTTCGTGACTCGTGGTGTCGCAACGAGGATTCTGCTTCAAACACGCTACAAGGGTATGATTCTATTCAATCTCGATATGATTACTTTGTATAGGAATCCAGTTTTTATTTTCCGCTGCGTATTGCTTGATCGAATTCCTAACAGTGGTATCAGAGCAGTGTACAAAGCTCATATCGGGAATATGTGATTAATTGTTTAATCATGTTTTTTGAATCTCTTGCATGCTTTGAAACTGTATGATTCATATATGATATGTGATAATCGATTTTGTGGAAATCATCGCAATATTATATGTGATATAACTGACGGATGATGTATACGATAATACGTGCGCAAAACCGAGCCTTGACTAGTGTATGGCTCGGACCATAGCCTAGCTACGGCTTACAAGCCAATTTTGGCTCGTGCACCGCCTGGCTAGGGTTCACGGGTTCATGCAAGGTGGCGGCTGCAACCACATGTGCTAGGGTTTCGAACCCTTGGCTCCATAGGCTCTCGGCCGCCGCACGCAAATGGGCTAGGGTTTTGAACCCTTGGCCCCATTGGCTCTCGGTCGCCGTCGCATGTGGGCTAGGGTTTTCGAACCCTAGGCTCGTGCATGGTTGGGCCATGTGTCATGCTAGGGTTTTTCGAACCCTTGGTCCGTGATAAGATTGCAATCGTGGGGTTGCTAGGGTTAGCAAGTCCATGACTTGAGATGCGCCGAGTCACCGTGGTATATGATGCCACGAGCGTACGATAATTTTCCAAAATTTTATTTTACAGTTTTCAATTAGAATTAAATTTTAAAATGTTTATAATTTAATTCATTAATTGTTATAGCATGTTTTATGTGTTGTTTGAGCATGGTGCATGGTTATAGCCCTATGACCTATTAGATAGGATTTTGTGAATGTTTGTAATTTATTACGGCCTGCGTGTCGTGCCTTCTCTATTTTTCCTAAATGATATCCCTCCCCTATGTTCCCCTCAAATGTAACTCGAGGAATTCTCTTTATCATGTAATTGTTATATAGTATAGTTTATTTTGTTGATGGAGATCAATGAAGATGGACATGGTGCCGGGATGAGGAGGCCATTCACAAAAGGGAGCCAAAGAGGTGCTTGGAGAAGTTACCTTAGGTTGACCTTTTAGGATTTTCTCATTGGCTTGAGAAAATCTTTAGTAGGGGCTATAACCATGTCACGTTTTATTTAAGTTAATGTATGTGATGCATGTTTATCTTATGATGTTTATATTGATGATTGTTATACATATATGCATATATGTATATGCGTATATGTACAATGGTATATTTTTAATTATAAATAAAATCATGAGATCAATAAATCTCTCTAATAATATTAAGTTTTAGATGCCTTCCAAAATTAAAAATACTCGTCAAGATTTCGATTGAACATGTGTGGGTTTGCCAAAGCAAAGCAACGTGACAATCTTGGTAAGGCGCAAAAGGATAAAAGTGATATCCGTTTTACTTTATATTGGGTCTGACTTAACTAGGTTATCTCAATATGATTGGGATCCTTGAGGCATGGGGTTGAATAATAATTCATTAGATGAATTTGAACAAAGTGTTGTTCGTCCAACCATCCAAGAATTACATGTGATGTAATTGACAAAGTGTTGTCTACCTAAATAACCGAGTCTTGGGTGATTAGCCAAAGCTAACTCAGGATTAGGTGAAATATGGATCTTGGCCCACTAAGGTTTCGATGGTTGATAATTTTAAACAAAATAGTGGGAGTGTCATTTAATATAAGACCTTATTAAATGATTAAAATCATAAACTTATTTTGCATATTTATATTGTAGATATCCATGGCATCAAACAACGTAACTAGCACACTGTCATTACGATCGGTCCTTGAGAAGGACAAACTGAATGGGACTAATTTCCTAGACTGGTATAGGAATTTGAGGATTGTCCTCAAACAAGAGAAAAAACAATATGTCCTAGAGGAACCCTTACCTGTTGATGAACCTCATGTGACGGCCACTAAAGCCGATAAGGATGCTTACAAGAAGCATCAAAATGACGCACTTGATGTTGGTTTCCTTATGCTTGCCACCATGAACTCTGAGCTTCAGAAGCAACATGAGGAAATGGAGGCGTTCGATATGATCGAGCACTTAAAGCAACTCTACCAACAACAAGCAAGACAATAGAGATATGACGTCTTTAAAGTGTTATTCCAGTGCAGGATGGTAAAAGGAAGCCTTGTTGGAACTCATGTACTGAAGATGATTGGGTACATTGAGAATCTTGAGAAGCTGGGTTTTCTATTGGACCAAGAGTTGGCCACTGACGTAATCTTGCAATCGTTGCTGATAGCTACAGTCAATTTGTCTTGAGTTACAATATGATTGAAATCGAAAAGACTCTACCACAGTTGCTTGGTATGCTGAGAACCTTTGAAGCTAACACCAAGAAACCTAATCCCAATAATGTTCTTATTGTGAATAAGAGCAAAGGAAATGCTAAAGCAAAGGGCTTTACGAAGAACAAGAAAGTCTTTGTTAAATCTAAGCCTCAAGCTTCTGCACTCAAGCCAAAGGGAGGAATGGCTAAGGAAGGGAACTGTTTCCATTGCGATGAGACCAGACATTTGAAGAGGAACTACATATTATATCTTGAAGATCTTAAGAAGACGAAGGGAAGTGTGACATCCACTTCAGGTATTTTTGTTATAGAAGTCAATTTATCTACTTCTTCATCATGGGTATTAGATACTGGATGTGGTTCTCACATTTGTGTTAATGCGCAGGATCTCAAAAGGAGTAGGATATTGGCGAAAGGAGAGGTTGATCTCCGAGTGGGAAATGGAGCAAGAGTTGCTGCATTAGCTATAGGAGATTACTCTTTAACTTTGCCTTCTGGTTTATTATTGGATTTAAAAAACTGTTATTTTGTGCCTTCTATCACGAGAAACATTATTTCAATTTCTTGTTTGGACAAGGTTGGGTTTTCATTTATTATAAAAGACAACAGTTGCTCCATTAATTTGAATGATATGTTTTATGCTAGTGCACAATTGATTAATGGTATTTATGTATTAAATCTTGATATGCCTGTCTATAACATAAATACTGAAAGGATTAAGAATAATGATTCTAATCCAACTTATCTCTGACATTGTCGCTTGGGCCATATAAACGAGAATCGCATATCAAAACTTCATAAGGATGGAGTATTAGATTCATTTGATTTTGAATCATATGAAACATGTGAATCTTGTTTAATGGGCAAGATGACTAAAGCCCCTTTCAAGGGACATGTTGAAAGGGCAAATGATTTATTGAGTCTCATACATAGTGATGTATATGGACCAATAAGCACACAAGCTAGAGGTGGTTTTCAATACTTCGTTACATTTACTGATGACTTCAGTAGATATGGGTATGTGTACCTAATGAAACATAAACATGAAACCTTTGAAAAGTTCAAAGATTTCAAGAATGAAGTACAAAACCAACTTCGCAAAAGTATCAAAATCCTCCGATCAGATCGAGGAGGAGAATACCTAAGCCAAGAGTTTCATGACTATCTAAAGGAGTGTGGGATAGTCCCACAACTCACACCTCCATATACTCCACAATGGAATGGTGTATCCGAAAGGAGGAATCGAACTTTGTTGGACATGGTTCGATCAATGATGAGTCATGCAGATCTTCCGATTTCCTTTTGGGGACATGCTTTAGAAACATCAATATTAATACTGAACCGTGTTCCATCTAAATCAGTTGAAAAGACACCATATGAGATATGGACTAGGAAACATCCTAGTATGTCTTTTATAAAGATTTGGGGTTGTGAGGCTTACGTGAGACGTCACGCCTCCAATAAACTTGGACCCAAATCTGATAAGTGTTTATTTGTGGGGTATCCTAAGGATACTATTTCTATTGTCCCACCGAGAACAAAGTAGTTGTTGCTCGGACTGGTGTCTTTCTTGTAAGAGAGTTTATTTCGAGAAGAACCAGTGGGAGACAGATAGAACTTAGTGAAGTTCAACCACAAGAAAACATTGAACATGATATTGAGATGGAAACAGAGCATACACCACAAGTTGTTGTGGATGAAATGTCTGCTCAAGAGACACAAGCCCATCGTAGGTTTGTAAGAGAACACCGTGAGCCACAGAGATATGGATTTCTTGTGACTGAACAAGGTGACTTACTACTTATTGATGAGGATGAGCTGTCATCTTATCAAGAAGCTATAATGGGCCCTGATTCTGAGAAATGGCAAGAGGCCATGAAATCTGAGATGGAATCCATGTATGCAAACCAAGTATGGACTTTGGTTGACCCGGCTGAAAGGGTAAGACCCATAGGGTGCAAATGGATTTTCAAGAAAAAGACCGACATGGATGGTAATGTACAAACCTTTAAAGGTCTTGCTAAAGGTTTCAAACAAATTCATAGTATTGACTATGATTTCACCAGTTGCCATGGTTAAATCCATTAGGATCTTACTTGCAATAGCTGCATTTCATGATTATGAAATCTGGCAGATGGATGTCAAAACAGCTTTCCTTAATGGAAATTTACTTGAGGATGTGTACATGACACAACACGAGGGTTTTGTCGATCCAAAGGATGCTGGAAAGATATGCAAGCTACAACGATCCATTTATGGATTGAAGCAAGCTTCTCGGAGTTGGAATCTTCGTTTTGATGATGCAATCAAAGAGTTTGGTTTCATAAAAAACGTAGATGAACCTTGTGTCTATAAGAAGGTCAGTAGGAGCATAATTATCTTCCTAGTATTGTATGTAGATGCCATACTTCTCATTGGGAATGATATCCCTGCCTTACAATCTGTAAAGATTTGGCTAGGGAATTGCTTTTCTATGAAAGACTTGGGTGAAGCCACCTATGTATTAGGTATTAAGATCTATAGAGATAGATCAAGAAGATTACTTGGCCTGAGTCAAAGTACATACATAGAAAAAGTGCTAAAACGGTTTAGCATGCAAGAATCAAAGAAAGGATTCGTGCATATGACACATGTGATACACCTCTCGAAGGATCAGTGTCCTTCAACACCAGATGAGAGACAACGCATGAGTAAGATTCCATATGCGTCAGCTATTGGATCTATCATGTATGCCATGATATGTACTCGTCCCAATGTCTCGTATGCTCTGAGCACGACGAGCAAATATCAGGTTGATCCAGGTGAATGTCACTGGATTGCTGTCAAGAATATCCTGAAGTACTTGAGAAGAACTATGGATACATTCTTGATTTATGGAGGTGAGGAAGAGCTCAATGTAATGGGTTACACTGATGCAAGCTTCCAAACCGACAAAGATGATTTCCGATCGCAATCAGGATATGTGTTTTGCCTAAATGGAGGTGTTGTGAACTGGAAGAGTTCAAAGCAAGAGACAGTAGCCGATTCTACAACTGAAACTGAATACATTGCTGCCTCAGATGCAGCAAAGGAAGCTGTTTGGATCAAGAAGTTCATTTCTGAACTTGGGGTGATGCCTAGCATACTAGATCCGATTAAACTCTATTGTGACAACAATGGAGCCATCGCATTGGCTAAGGAACCTAGATCTCACCAAAGATCCAAGCATATACTTCGGCGCTTTCATTTCATTCGAGAAATCGTTGAAAGATGAGATGTAAAAATATGCAAAGTACAAACTGATGATAATGTATCTGACCCACTGACGAAGCCACTGTCACAGCATAAACATGATCGTCATACTAGATCTCTAGGCATTAAGTATATGTCTGATTGGTCTTAGTGCAAGTGGGAGATTTGTTGGGATATGCCCTAAGACACTGTACTGGACAGACCCACCGTGAGAATGCTACATGGTTAGTTATATGAGTGTCATAAGCAATTCTCATAGTGATAATAGTGTATGTAATCCTTACCACTTGAGATCATCCGAGATCCCAACATAAGGAGTTATGTATCTTGATATTGTCAAATGTTACCTGCAACAGGGTAAACTATAAAGACAACTATTGGATATACTACGAATTATGTAGAGGGATGTTGATTGATCAAGATATGATTTGTCCCTCCTATATAACATGAGAAGTGTTTGGGCCCTTGATCAAGTGAGACTAAAATGCATGGTCATGCTCGAATGAGTCGATATGTGATATCGAGCTTATTCGTTTATTCTAGTTCTACTTGGGGATCAAGCAATAAAAGATTGAATATACGAGTATGACTATTTCATGACTCGTGTTCAATCTAAACACATTGGACAAATGGATTAAGTTACATGGTTAATATTATCACAGTCCATAGGTTATGTCGAGTCAATGACATTCTTGTAATTTGGGTAGCCTTGATGTGTTGCTAGATACCGATCATTGCTTGTGACATAAAATTAGATTTTATGTCACTGCCATCATTGCAAGATCCTATCGGGTCACACAAAAGATTAAATCGATAAAGGGAGATAAAATTCATTAGATGAATTAATTTAATTAAGAAGAGTTTTAATTATATATTATATATATGTGGATTTAATTAAATGTTGGTTATGGGCCAAATGGATTTTTGAAAGCCTTTAATTAATCCATGTATTAGATATATAATAGTTTATTAGGTTTGAGTTTAGTTATGCATTACACCACAATTCTTATAACCTAAAAAGAAAGCCACGGCCGCTGCCTTATTCGAAGCACTCGGCCACCGCCACCTTGTTCTTCACGGCCGCCTTTGTCCGGTTATTGTAACCGTGTGGTTTTTTATTCGTTGAAGATCAAGTCTAGCAACTTGTTCTTCAACACCCTTTTCGATTTGATCGTGTGGATACCGTAGAGACAAATGTGCAAATCTTTGTTCGTGACTCGTGGTGTTGCAACGAGGATTCTGCTTCAAACACGCTACAAGGGTATGATTCTATTCAATCTCGATATGATTACTTTGTATAGGAATCCAGTTTTTATTTTCCACTGCGTATTGCTTGATCGGATTCCTAACACAAAATACAACACTATAGACATGCTTAGGTGACAAATGGACAATGAGAAAACACGATGTTGGCGTCGTCGAGGTAGGGCGGAAGGGTACCCTCCACAACCTCACAGACAGCCGGATGAAGCTTATCCACAGGGTAAAGTTCCTGGAAAGCACATGCTTGGGATCAATGGAGGTTCGAAGTGGAGGGTCAATGAATTTACAAATGAATGATCTAATGAATGGAAAATAAAATTGTAAGCTTGCTTGGATCCAAAAACTCGCTTCTTGTTGGGGAAGAAGAGGGTATATCATCGACTTTAACAGATTTAATTTTGAAGTGAAGAACTTGTGAAGAAGGAGAAGGAGTGAGAGCGTATGTTGAAGGAAAGAAAAAGAGATGCTGCAAGTTGCACCCATGAGAAAAAAATTGAGGGAAGGATATTTTAGATAATCACATAAATTAGATACCATAAATTAATTTTTTTCCAAAATAGGGAGTGCAGACTTTGAATAAGTTTATTAGGAGATTGTGCTTAGGAATATGTGCAAGTCTCCCTTAGTTTAATGGTTTGTTTGATGATGCCATTAAGGATAGTGCCCTTATGAGCATCATCATCATTCATTTGGAATTTTTTTTTTTAAAAGAAAAAAAAGATTCCATATGGATGGTGGATGATGCCCGTGAGGGCAGTGCCCTTAAGGGCAACAACAATGAAACCTAATTTAATCTACCACATAACCAATAATAAGGTTTGTGCAAGTTTGAGATCTAAAATTGACTCCATTGTAATAAATAGGTTCCGTAGTTTATGAAACTTTTCAAAATTTAAAACTCAACTTTAGCACTTTAATTTGAATAATTTATCGATTAACATTATATATTGTTCTTTTTATTTAAGTAAAAATTTCTTAAATGTATTCCTATAGATGGCATAAAAAGATAAGTATGGGCCGAATTTAAAATTTTGTTTAGATAGGCAAAAAGTAATAACATAAAAGTGAGATAAAAAATATTTTAGATGTATCAAAATGCAATTTTTTTTTAAAAATATTTTTGGAGTAACATTCCTTTTTGAATATAAACTTTAACTATATTAATAAAACGACAGGTACAATAAAAACGCAGGCATAGTCCATAAAACACGATAAAACAGCCTAAAAACAACAATATATACATGTGACATACATAGGCAAAGACTAACGTACATCTATGACGAGGCGTACTAAATGTACTAATGGAAGAGTGAGACTGAATCACAAGACTGTGACCTGATGCGTGCAGGGACTGCGAGAGCCACACCAAATCCCCTCAAACCATGTTGTCCAGGATGTTGTCGAATAATGGAGCTGTCTTACAAGATAGCTGAAGGAACAAAGAATGATAAAATGAGAAGCATAAACTGAAAAAAGACAGCCAATTGAGCAAGTCCACGTATTCAAAACTCTCACTAAGATGCATAGGCCAATGACCACCACCGGATGACGCATGAAACCTAGAGGCCCAAAAGTCAAATCTGATGCGTGCAGGGACTACGAGAGGCAAACCAGGTCCTTTCAAACCATGTTATCCAGGATGTGGTCGAATAAGGGAGCTGCCTCCCAAGATAGATGAATGAACAAAGAAGGATAAAATGATAAGCATAAATTGATAAAAGATAAACAATAGAGCAAGTTCTCATATCCAAAACTCTCGCATAGACCAAAGATCATCACCGGATGATACACGAAAGCTAGGGACCCAGAAGTCAAAATCAAGTATTGTCCCAGCAGTGAAGCAATACAAAATAATCACCACCAAATAAGTCAATTAGCGTCCCCACGAAAACAACCATGGACCCAAGAACATGAGCTAACATTTTTTATTGTGGGAGAATCTTCACACTTTCATCAAATATATATATATATTTTAATGTGAAAATTAAAATATTGTAAATAGAATTCTTATCTATTTTTGTTCAAATATATTTGACAAAGACAAAACAAAACACACTGAAATAAAATTCATTATCACATTACTATTTTATGTTGCAATTTTTAATAAAGGAAAATAAAAGATGACAAAGGTGCATAACAATTTCCACCTAAATTTAATATAGGTAAAAGCAAAATTCCATAATTTTACTAGAAGAAGACAACATATGAAAGCCAAATCTCAGGTTATGAAATTAAATTAAAGCTTCGAAAGTACCAATTCCAATAAAGTCGTCAATTTTAATTCAAATCGAAAAGAGAGCGAAGAAGGGCCGATTCTGTAGTTAAATGGAGAAGTAAGGGCATTATGAAACCAAGAAACGTCGATGGCGACCTTGTCTGAAGACAGTAAAATCAGCTATAAGAAGGGAAGTGCGAAAGAAATTTAGGACCCTTTATTGGAAGCAAGCTTTCTGTGAACATATAATTTTTTCACAATGGGGTTTTCCAAGTAAATGCAAACATGCCACTGCTACGAATGTAAGTGCATAAGCTTGTTTTTTTCAAGTACTGTAATGCACATAAAAAATCATCTTTTACAGTTTTTGATTACGTCAAATTGGACCGAGTCTTGAAACCTGTGTCTAATTCACTATTTTTCTCTCACACATCCTCATTGTGAGTCTCTTCTTCGAAAAAAATGCAATTTTTTTTCTTTAAAATCATTGCTGTCTTGCTGTTGTATTGTAAGCTAAGTGGCTAAGAAACAATGAAAATGATAGTTCCAGAGAGACCAAAATCTGGTTTTTTCCTATATTAATATTGATTATTTTGTTCAAAAAAATACATATATATATATATATATATTGATTATTTCTTCAAATACATGTGTATGTATCCTCCTGTGTGTGTTAAATGTGCTGCTTGGCTTATGGGTTTTTGCAGGTTTAAAAATGGTGCTGATTTTGGAATTTTGGGAGAGGATTGAGAAGCCGAAAATAACAGGCCAAAAAATTATTCAGAGTAAAAATCTTGACTTGTAACGGAATCTTTCGGTTCCACGTTTCCGATCTCCAGTTATTGATAGACGACTCTGGGAAACAGCTCGTTTAACCAGATTCCAGAGCCCTGCTTTTTTCAAATTGAACCCCATTTTGACTTCTCTGATTTGAAAGCAGCCTACTGTTTTTCTGGAAATATTTTCTGCCTTTTCTAGTGTACAAAATCATGTAACAAACAGTGATTTTTTGTCCTCGACAACAACTTTCTCTGCCCGTATCCATTCAAATGGCTACTATGATACGATTTCTGGAACCTGCAACTACACTTCACCTCTAGTTAAAATCGTGCTATCATTGATTTCAGCGTTTATGACCGGAAAACAAAAGAAAAATTTAAGATATTTGTCAACAGTGAGCTGTCGGTAGTATGTGCATGAGATTCATCACAACTTTAGTGTGGGGCAGACAACGAAATAATGCACCCAATGTTTTCTTGCTGGTGGTTCATGTAGACAGGCATTCATAGAATCAATGTAGAATTGTGGTATATTCTTGAGCTATTGATATTAGTGCTATTCATTTGAGGTTTTTAATAGAAAAGTGAGGCTAAATTTATTGTGGGCTAATGAGTAGAGAGATGAAGAAAGTGGGAAAACAGGAAATAGGTGGCTCTGATGTTGCTGAGAAGGTATTGGTTGCTGTTAAGGCATCAAAGGAGATTCCAAAGACTGCTCTTTTGTGGGCTCTGACTAACGTTGTTCAGCCTGGGGATTGCATTACTCTTCTTGTGGTTGTCTCTTCACATAGTTCTGGTAAGGTGTTAGAGTATTTGTTTCGTTTTCAGGCTTTTTTCTGCAGGATTTAGCCTTTTTCGTTGCTTCAGTTTTGTGTCTTTGGAACTAAGGATTTTATTATGCAATTGAATTCTCAGTAACTCCATTTTGAATCAAATGCAAGTATTTTCAAGATCTTGAACTCTTGTGCTTGTATCCAAACTATAGCATAAAAATGAAATATTGCAAATTAATGACGATATAGACTTCAATATGTTAGCATCATCCCTTGCTAGAATTTCACTGGTTTCTGGGATTTCCAAATCAATCCAAATGAAATATAACTCAATATGTTGAATTTTCCTCTCTCCATTTCAAGAACTGAAAATTAAAATCTTGGTTCATTCAGTATTTTGTTGCTTCTCGCAACTGTTTGATCCCAAGTATAAGCTGTAGGGAGTACAGGGATACCTTAATTTGGAGTTTAGCTGTTTTTTTTATGTATGGTGACTAAAATCCAAATCAATTATCACTCAATTTGAATTTCCCGAGATAGTTAGTGAAGATTATTTGCCCTACCTAAATCAGGTCGAAAATTTTGGGGATTCCCAAGATTTGCTGGGGACTGTGCTAGTGGCAACTGGAGGTCACACTCTGGTACAAGTTCAGAACAGAAATCCGATTTAACAGATTATTGCTCCCAGATGATTCTTCAGCTTCATCATGTTTATGATCCTAACGAAGTGAGTATCTTAAAAAATTGTGTATAATGGAAGGATCAACCAATTAAATTTCTGAGTCCGCCAGTGCGCATGGTAATCTGATGCTGATAAATGGTTTTTCTAATGATAATTTTAGATCAATGTGAAGATAAAAATTGTGTCTGGTACCCCATGTGGAGCAGTGGCTGCTGAAGCAAAGAAAAAGATAGCTAACTGGGTTGTTCTGGACAAGTAATATCTATAGTCCTGCTGCTTAAAGCGTCTAAAACTATGTCAGAAAAAACTCTTACATGGTAATTTTGTAATTTTTGGTTTGAGTATTTTGCAGACAGCTCAAACACGAGGAAAAATGGTGCATGGAAGAGCTGCAATGCAACATTGTAGTAATGAAGCGTTCTCAACCAAAGATTCTCCGGCTCAATCTAATCGGATCACCTGAAAATGAGCCTGAAGTTTTGAATTATGATAGTGATGAATCATCAAAGAAACAAGAAAACGTGAGTAATTCTTTGAACCCAACTCGTGGTCCGCTCGTCACCCCATCAAGTAGTCCCGAGACATTCACTGCCACTGAAGCCGGAACTTCATCAGTTTCAAGTTCTGATCCTGGAACTTCACCATTCTTCTTGACTGAAAAAAAAGATTGTTTGAAGAAACAAGAATTGTTAGCCACAAAACAAGAAAGTGAAATTTATGAATCCAGTTCACAAACTGACAGCGAAAAATTGTCTTCCTCTTCAAGGTTTCAACCGTGGATGACAGAAATTGTTACTGCACATTGTCAATCTTCTGCAAATCCGGGAGAAAGCTCTGGACGATTGAGTAATCAGATTCAAAATCCTTTGACCAAAGCCGAGTCAGAAAAACTTTCAAAATTGAATTTAGAATCTGGATTTCAATCGCCAAGCTATCGTCCTAATCTTGATTTCAATGAAAGTTTTAGAGAAGTTATGTCACTAAGAACAGCACCCTCTGGGTCCCCTCCCTTGTGTTCTGTGTGTCAGCACAAGGCCCCTGTATTTGGAAAGCCTCCTAGGTGGTTCACGTATGCCGAGCTAGAGCTTGCAACTGGAGGGTTTTCACTAGCTAATTTTTTAGCAGAAGGGGGGTTTGGATCTGTTCACAGAGGAGTCCTTCCTGATGGCCTTGTAATTGCTGTCAAGCAGCACAAATTGGCAAGTTCTCAAGGGGATCAAGAATTTTGCTCAGAAGTTGAAGTTTTAAGCTGTGCTCAGCAACGCAATGTCGTTATGTTGATTGGTTTCTGCATTGAAGATGGCAGAAGATTACTTGTTTATGAATACATCTGCAACGGATCTCTGGATTCTCATCTTTACGGTATGATTTTCATGCTTTCTAGTTGCACATTGTCAATGGATGATTCTGGTTTATGAATTCGCATATGTATGTGGAATTTCCAGGACACCAACAAGATACACTTGCATGGAATGCACGTAAAAAGATAGCAGTTGGAGCTGCACGAGGATTGCGATATCTTCATGAAGAATGTAGGGTAGGCTGCGTAGTGCATCGAGACATGCGACCAAATAACATTCTCATTACCCATGATTTTGAGTCCTTGGTAAAAATCTTTAACCTGTTATTTATTTATCATTCCGTTCCGGATCTCTGCCATAGTGGTCATATGCTATTTCACCATTATATTACTCTTAGAGCAAAACAGGATGCCCCAATTCCAAAATTGCTGATCCTTTAACTGATTTTACCCGCATATTAATTTTACCAACGGAATATCTGTACTGTAAACTTTTTGAAAAATCATAATGTCTACAATGTTATGCCAATTGAACCTGGTTTTAGTATCCCAGCTCATAATATCCACTTTATTATTGTCTTCTTACATTTCTATTATTACACTGATTCGAGGTTTGTCACGTCTTATGATGAGACATGTCACGGATCTCCAGTCTATGTATGGACGCCTAGCATACAATTTGCCCAAGTGTAACAGAATATGATTTTTGTTTGATTTTTATGTTGAAGGTGGGAGACTTTGGTCTAGCTAGATGGCAACCAGATGGAGAGACAGGAGTTGAAACAAGAGTGATTGGAACATTCGGGTAAGTTTCAGATTTCTTTTACCTCCCTCAAAATATCAAGTTCAATAAACCATCATGTTTATATAGGTATTTGGCACCTGAGTATGCTCAAAGCGGTCAGATCACAGAAAAGGCTGATGTTTACTCATTTGGTGTGGTACTGGTGGAACTTGTAACCGGGCGGAAAGCTGTGGATCTTAACAGGCCCAAAGGTCAGCAGTGCCTTGCCGAATGGGTATGTGTCATCTCGTGAAACATTATATTTTCCCAGGATCAGCCTGGATGAGTAAATATCCACGGTTAATTTTCTTGTCACATGATGCTTGACAGGCACGTCCATTGTTGGACGCCTATGCCATTGATGAACTGGTTGATCCACTGTTGGGAAACAGCTATATAGAACACGAGGTTTACTGTATGTTGCACGCTGCATCTTTATGCATTCGTCGTGATCCTGAGGCTCGGCCTCGCATGTCTCAGGTGAGCTGGACCAGTTAGTAATCTTTTGAACAATTAAATCATGATATCCGGGCATTTTTGTTGCATCAGTACCATTGTGCTCAAATGATTTACCTGATGTCATGTATCATGTATTTGTCAGTATCGTCAGACTTAAAAAATTACTGCCCCTTGTTCAAAAAAAAATTTACTGCCCCCGAGTTTTAAATAATTACTAAGATGGCCCTGAAAATAGGTACTCCGGATACTTGAAGGCAATGCGATGGATTCAAATTGTCAAATATCCACACCAGGATTTGATGTAGGCAGCAGGAGCGGCAGGATTTATCACATACCAGCTGCTGATGAACACAAAACTAACTCTATAGGCAACGATGCTTCAAGACATTCTAGTTCGAAGCTTTCTCTCGACTCGGGAACGAGTTTAACAGAGGGAGACCAAGTCAAGATTTCATGTGAAGATGATCTGTAAATGAGTATCTATCTGTGGTTATTGTACGACTTCTATATGTATCAGCTCTCCATTTTTGTTCGAGTCCATCAAGACTTTGGTTTTTGTATAGAACTCTTGGTCTTATGTTGTGTAATAATTCCATGAGAAAAGAATGTGTCCCTCCAATCAACACTATTTCAATCCTTAATACTTTATGGCTTGAACACTGTTATCACAAAAGAGTTTAGTGGCAAAGCCCTTTTCGCAAATCCCATGGAATAGTGAGATAATGGGAAGAACAAGTGGAGTCCAAACTATCCAGATTTCAAGCACAAAGTTACTAGTGAACATTATGGTTGAAGGCAGGTATAATCCACCGTGAGTGCAATCACAACTTGCTGTACGCGATTCAAGAATGGAGTATTTCCATGGTCAAATAAGAATGTAAATTTTATGCTTGTTGATATAGTCTTGGCCTCTTGGGCTCTTGTAGTTTCTCATCCTGATGATTTGTATAGTTCAGAATTATTCGAAAATCTCAATTATGTACTATTTTAAAGCCTCGTTTTCATTTGTACATGTGAAAGTATATTCCATGTTGGTTAATGCCATTTAAAAAAATATTTGGATGTGGTTTTATGTTATTTTTGTATTATATATTGCTGTTTAAGGGACAAATGTGAAAGTAGAATTGGACATAACAAAATCTGAACCTCACGTCTTGTAGTGAGTGTCATGCGCCAAGAATGTAACCTTAGCCGTTACATTTAACGGCAAGTTGACGGATAGCTTTTTAGAAACATTGAGGACTATAGAGACTAAAATATTGTTTTTCCCTTACATTTTCTTGGCCCATCTTTTGGTTTTTTTTAAAAAATAATTCAAAAAAAAAATTTATTTTCAAAAATACTTCAAAAATAAAAATGTGTCAAATATACCAAAGATGCCGCTTCACGTTGAGGAGCCGCCCTTACAAATGGCGGCTCCTCTTATTTTTTTTTATATATGTATTATTAATATAATATATGTATTATCATGATATATATTATATATGTATATATAGGTTTTTTTAAAAAATAATACAAAAAAAAATTTATTTTCAAAAATATTATTAATGTTTTTTTATTATATAATATATATATATATATATATATATATATATATTATGTTATTAATATATATAATAAAAAAAAATTAAGAGGAGCCGCTTCACCCTGAAGCGGCTCCTCTTAATTTATATATATATATATATTATTAATATAATATATTACTATTATATATATTATATTAGTTTATTATTATTATTATATATAATATATACGTGCGTGTGTATATATATATTATATATATATATATATGTATATATATTATTATTATTATTATTATTCCTGGTAAATTCTTAACTATTCAAAGGCAATCTAAAATTGTTCATCGATATCTGTGTAAGAGAATTTTGATGTCAGTCCACATGTCATAAATTACATTAGTTCTAACTCCCTATTCACCTAAAATTACTAAAATACCCTCTCACACGTAAAATTGGTATGAAATCTATACAATTTTGGTATTGAGTATACATAAAATTAGTATGAAACCTATACAACTTCGGTACTAAGCATACATAAAATTGGTATGAAACATATAATAATTTTGGTACTAAATATACATAAAATTGATAAGAAACATACTGGTAAGAAAAAATTGGTAGCGGCCGCCCAACGAGTGGACGGCTGCTAAATAATTTAAGGGCTGCTATGTAATATTTTTGAAACTCATTTTTATACCAAATAATAATATAATACTAATTATTTAAAATTATTATAATAAATTAATATTATCATGTTATTTAAATATATATAATATAAGTAATTTAATAAATATTATTTATTAAATTAATAATAATATAATATAATTACCATATTATAATATATATTATAATGAAAAATTGAGTGGCGCCTCTAGAAGAGGCGTCCACTCAATTTTTTATTATAATATGTTATAACTAATAATAATAATTTATTATAATAATTTTACATAATTAATATTATATTATTATTTGGTATAAAAAATAAGTTTCATAGCCCTTAAATAATTTAGCAGCCACCTACTCGTTGGTATTGGGCTGCTGGTACCAATTTTTTCTTACCATGTATGTTTCTAAAATTGCATTATTATAATAATTTTAAATAATTAATATTATATTATTATTTGGTATAAAAATGAGTTTCAAAAATATTACATAGCGGCCCTTAAATCATTTAACAGCCGCTATCAATTTTTTATTATTGTAAGTTTCTTATAAATTTTATATATACTTAGTACCAAATTTATTATAGATTTCATATCAATTTTATGTATACTTGGTACTAAAGTTGTATATGTTTCATACTAATTTTATGTATACTGAATACTTGTATATTTTTTATATCAACTTTACGTGTGAGAAAGCGAGGATATTTTAGTAATTTTAGGTGAATAGAGAGTTAGAACTAATGCAATTTATGACATGTGTATTGACATCAAAAGTTTTCTTACACAAAGATTGATGATCAATTTTAAATTGTAATAATAATAATAATAATAATAATAATAATAATAATAATATATATATACGTATATATTATATATAATAATAATAAATATAATATATATAAATGTAAATAATATATATAATAATAATAATATATTATATTAATAATATATATATATATATACATAAAAAAAAAAGAGTGTAAGGGCGGCTCCTCAAAGGTGTAGGGGCCGCTTTAGTACGAAGCGGCCCCTCACTATATGGTCAGCCGCCGCTTCCACTTGAAGCGGCGGTTTAGGATATGTTTGCTACATTTTTATTTTTGAAATATTTTTGAAAATAAATTTTTTTTTTGAATTATTTTTTTAAAAAAAACCTCTTTTATTCGAAAATGAAACAAACTCTCCGAAAGCAATTACAAGTAGACACGAATCGAATTTGAATAAAGTCCCATTATTGAAAGTGGGCACGAAAAGCGAGTGAAGCTCAACAATCTAGTTGAAATCCATTATCATCACCTAAATTTTCTCCTGTTTAATTTAGGGATGACAATATGACAGGTTTGTGATAGATTTGACCAAATTCGAGATTTAACCGCTATAAAAAGGTTGTCCCAGACCCGTCCTCCGAACCCGACGGGTTAAACCCGGCACACCCTGCTTGATTATTTTATTTTTTAAAAAAAAAATTATTAACTAGAAATCAATTTTAAAGCACAAAAATTGAGTTTTAAATCAATTTTTAAGGCACTAGATCTTTATTAACTTGCTCCCGATACCTTCAAAATATCCAACTTACACATGGATTTTTAAATAAAATTAAATAATATCATATTATTATACAGTCAAATAAGTGAAATACCATTTTTAAACAATGGTCTAGATCCGCCCCATTGAACTCCACCCAAATTACTTGGATTGATATACTAGATAATATGAATATTTGAGATAATTTGCTTCATTCAGTAATTGGAATAACGATACTAAGCTAAAATGTAACAAGAAAATAAAAGTAATTTAGCTTTCCAACTTCATTATTTCTTTCCAAAACACAGCAAATTCCACAAAATATACCCAAAAGTCGACAATCATTTGAACAAAACAAAGAAAATAATCAAAAACTTAAAATCAATGGGAGGATGAAGTACCGCCACCCCCAGATCTCAACAAGCCTCCCGCCTCCTCATCGAAGTACAAATCGTCGGTCTTCCTCACGATGGCGTGGATCAAAACCACCACCAGTGCAATCAGTAATGCCACCAGAATATTGATGGTGGCGTGCGTCAGAAGCAGAACGATAAGCGTCAGCACGGAGAGAACGATGAGCACAGCCTTATCAGATATTGTGCGTCCGAAGATCACTAGCGGCTCGTCTCGTAGGAAGTATAGGAACAACCAGACCGCCATCATGACGATGAAGACGATGAGAGAGATCGGGTACCAGAGGAGGCTGAGGAATATGATGAGCAGAACTATGATGGCGTAGTTCATGATGAAGTATCCGGCGTTTGTTTTGACGCGCGAGATGGAGTCTCGGAAGGATTTGGGGAGGTTGAAGCAGTGGAAGGAGAACATCTCACGCCAGGGGCGGCGCGTGGCGAGTCCGGCTATGATGCGTTCCTTTGACCGTGAGATGTACTCGATGTCGCCGGACGGGGGAGATGACGTCGGGATTGTGCCATAACTCGTCATTTCGGGATGCGGAGCAAATGAGGAGCGGAAGGAATTCGTAATGCCCACCAATCTGCTGGAAATTAATGGTCAACTTTGATTAATTAATATAAAAATATTTTAATTTAAAGTTTTAAACGAGGATCTCTCTACTTTTACTCTTTATGCATTTATGCCGCATAATAACTTAGTACTTGCTAGCTGTTGTCCAATATCTCGCAACGAATTTAAGGATGGAAAGTATCCGGTGCATCAAATATCAAAACACATATATTTATATATGGAAGAATTTTCTATTTGACCAACACACATATATATCAATACATAGAAGAATTTCCATTTGATGTCTTTTCGGCAAATTTTTATATGGATTCTGCCATAAACAAAAAAAAAAACACACATATATATATGGGCGCAGATTCACGATTGCGTCAATTTTAAAAATCTTTTATTCGATCGCTCTTCTAATAGGGATAATTATTGTTCTCCAAAATTATAATCGATTGGATGAAAACAACTCAATTCTTATCTTATTTGAAAGCAAACAACTCAATTCGCCCCACTGTTATGTCTTTCTTGATTGGAACTTTTACATTCGTCCCAAGTCACATGATGCCTATGTAAATATATGGGCGCAGATTCACGATTGCGTCAATTTTAAAAATCTTTTATTCGATCGCTCTTCTAATAGGGATAATTATTGTTCTCCAAAATTATAATCGATTGGATGAAAAACGAAAATAAATTATTAATATTTGGTAATAAGATAATGAAAATAAAACCAAATATTACATTTATGTTTCAACATGTTTTGTAATAATATTAATTTATTAAAATGATTTATATTATTTCCGGGGAATTAAGAATATCTAACATTTAAGTTCACGACTTAGTAAAACTTGGTAGGTAACTTAATAAAACTTAGTCGTAAAGTGTAGCACACACACTCAATGCGCCAGATAGGGGTGCTTAACAGGCCGGGTCAATCCGGACCCGGTCCAAAACCAGACCGTACCGATCCGGAACTGGAACCGGGCTAACCCGTTTCGAACCGGTCCGGAACCTATAAGATACCGGTCCGGATCTGTTCTACCGTTTGGAACCGGTATCTTACCGGTTCCAGACTAACCGGATCCGATTCCGAATTGAACCGGAACCGGATCCGAATTGAACCGGAACCGGATCCATTTTTTTTATTTTTTTTATTTAAGCTAATATAAGTTAGATTTGTTGAAGAAAAAAAAAATTCATACAAATCGGTTCCGGGTTGGAACCGATCCAACCCGGAACCAGTTGGACCAGAATCGGATCCGATCCGGTTCCTTAACGGATCGGACCGGTTCCGGGATTATAGTATTCGGAACCAGCCAATTTCGGATCGGTCCGGACTGGATCAATCCGTTAATCACCCCTAGCGCCAGATCACGACCAGAACGTCAGTGCACGACTTAGTAAAACTTAGTGCACAACTTAATAAAACTTAGTGCGTCTTAAAGTGTCGCGCAAGCACTCAATACATCAGTTCGAAACCAAAACGCCAATGCACGAAGGAGGTATGAGGATCATGTGACTTAGCATTCATCCTCTCCTTTGTGCTTTCAAAATTCCAAGACTTTAATCTAAACGAAAATCTTGAAATTATTTTTAAAAAATAACCATTTTACAAACTTGCATTTTTTTTATAACCTAGAGTTTTCGATAACAAGAATTCTTTCAAACATCAAAATAAAGCTCCATTCAATTTTTCTAAATTCCATCAAAGAACTCAATAATTCGAACCACCAACAATGATAAATTCCAGATGTCTAATTTGAACAATTCACAACAACAAACGTTTTACTCAGTGCTAATCAAATCAATCTTGAAGTCTAGAATCACAAACTTGGGATGAATGGCGTTTTCTTCATCAATTCGCTTCTTCTCTGCACCATCTTTGGGCTTTATTTTCCTCTTCTTTTTCAACAGTCATTTGTATAATTCAAGTTGCTGATGTTCTTGATTGGTGAATGTTGTACAGGCTCAACGGTGGGTAGAGTAACCAAATTTTCAGAGATAGTCGCTGTGGCAGCAGGAGGAGATACCGATGTAGATGTGGCGGGAATATCTGGTTTTTCTGCTTCTTCAGTTCCCACATCTTTCTTTCTAGTTCTTGTAAAAAGATAAGCAATGAAGAAGTGCAACAATGGTAATAATTTTTAGGGATATATATACACCCCTCGGTTTTGACGTAATTACAAAAATATCTCTACGACTTGAAAAATTATAGTAACCACCACTCAAGTTAGGTTAAACATTACATACAAGTCTCGCCGTTAGTGAAATAGACGGCCGACAGAAACCTCCCCTACTTTTTTAATGAGAACCCCAAATTGCCAACGTTGATCTCTATTTTGTCCTAAAATTTTTAGAGGGAGTGCCCTTGTAATGGTATTTTTTAGGGCGTGCGATTGTAATGAAACCATTATTTTATATTTCAAATTATTAATTTCAAATATAATTATTACTTACTTAAACCTTTTTTTTATTTTCCTAATTTTAACTTTTTATCATTCTTATTCAATCTTGTAATATATCAACACATACCATAAAAAATTCGTCATTTAAAAACTTTTGTTAGAATAATGACATTTTGTAATATTTTGAATTAAATCGAATTGAAAGTCACATTAAAGAATAAAATGTCCAATTGTCATTTTCGGAATTGACGTCAATAAATATTGGTTCGCCAAAAATTACCATAAAGACTTGATAATATATATTTATCGTACTTTCAATAATTAAAATGTAAATAATATATGATTAATAATTTGAGAAACGAGACAAAAATCTAAACTTTGAAAACAAACTACACAAATACGAGTTCAACTAGGGTTAAGCATTCGATCAAAATCGAACCGAATTTGTAAAAGCTAAAGCGAACGAATTTGTTTTTCAGCCAACCGAACTGACAGATTTTTACAGTAACTCAAACAAACCGATTCGATAAAATATCGATTGTCATTAAAGATCATGGCCTAAAACATATCATTTAAATTCAAAAATAAGAAGTTAAAATATTTAGATAAACTTATTTGAAATATGTTAAAGATGTTGATGTGTTGATATTAAAGATCTTTTTATCATCATAATTATCAAAAAAAGAAATGATACAAATGAGAATAATACAATTAGTTAATTTTGAGCATATTTTAATATATAAGTAGTGTTGGAATCGAAGAGGGGGGGTGAATGAGATTCCTTGGCTACTTTAGCGTTTTAAAATGAGTTTGTAAAAATAAAATATTTTGCGCTTGCGGAAGCCTTTAGTCAATCGATAAATGCAAAGAATAAAATAAATGCTTAAAGGAAATAAAGCAATAAAGAACAAGAGGATTTGTTATAGAAGTTCGGCGATGAATCGCTTACGTCTCCTCTTCCCGGTTAGATAACCTCCAACCGAGGTTCCACTAGAACAATTGGTCTTGGCCTTGAGGGCTCCAAGTTAGCCACACAACAACTCTTCCCGAGTTTACAACGCTCTTCCCGAGCACACTACTCTTCCCGAGTACACAAGCTCTTCCCGAGCACAATACTCTTCCCGAGTATACAAAGCTCTTCCCGAGCTACCAACACTCTTCACGAGTCTTCTTGGCCTTAAGGGCTCCAAGGATAGCCACACACTTGCACCAACTAGACTAGTTGATGACTTTACAATTATCCAACTTGCTTTGGTGTTGGAGGACCTTTACAATGAATTAAACCAATAAACACCTTCACGGTGTACTCACACGAAGAAACACACGCTCTAACAAAGAAGAGAATCACAAACTCCAATACAACAACAATGTATGGAGATTGTAATATATTTTGAAACACTAATTGATCAAGACTTTGTATGAGTTGTAGGCTTGTTCCTTAGCTTCAAAATGCTCCAAAGCATCCAAATTTATAGTGTAGAAGGCCTCCAAGGCTCCTACTAGCCGTTGCTACTCATAAGGCTGAAATCACTCCTCGATCGCCTCGGACATCGCCTCAGGCGATCACCATCGCCGCGCCCCAACGGTCACCAAAAATCACGCATCGCCTCAGGCGATCGCTGGATCGCCTCAGGCGATCCAATGCCAAAATTAAGGCCGTAGCCTCAGCTCCTTCAAATCTTGCATCGCCTCAAACGAACTCCAGATCGCCTCAGGCGTTCGTGCCATCGCCTCGGGCGTTCAGCCCATCGCCTCGGGCGATCTCCCTGCGCGCATGCCCGCGCCATGCCTCAGCTTCGCTCCAGTCGATGTGCGGGGCGAAGTGCCAGAAGGTTGCCATCGCCTCCGGCGTTGTTCACCATCGCCTCAGGCGATCCTCCTCGCATGCTCGCCTAGCCATCACCTCTGTCGATGTGCGTGGCGATGCCTGGCCTGACACCCATCGCCTGGGGCGATGATCACCATCGCCTGGGGCGATCCAGGCCAGAATATTCACACTTGATTTTCTTCAATCCAAACCACTTTTCATCACTTAATCTGCACACTAAGTAGATGCATTAGTATAACAGACACAAGTTTTGTTGATCATCAAAACTCAAAGATTGACCGGGGATAATTTTAACGCATTAAACGCAACCATGCATTTAAGGCTCAACAATCTCCCCCTTTTTGATGATCACAAAACTTGATAAACTTGAATAAGTAATATGCATGAAATGTGAGTAAAAATAACCCCCCCTTAACAATTGCATAACACATACAAGTTATCAAGTAAATCATTAAACAAATAACTCTCCCCCTCAAATCATGCATACATAAGCTCTCCCCCTTAAACTATGCATGTATTAAGTTTCAAGTTTATCACAAAATTCTCCCCCTTTTTGTGATAATCAAAAAGCCTAAAATTCAAATAAACATGGCATAATTTATATGTTGACATATAGCTTCAAATTACACATGTTCCTCATCAAACAAGATTAAATCATATAGAGGTGAATCACAACCATGTGTTTAAGGCACTCAACAATTAATTCTAAAAGTTGCAAAGTGTGCATATGCTCATGCATTCATGCCAAAAACAAAATAATAAAAAAAATCAAGGCATTATAACAAATCATATACTTGCACATTTTCACATAGCATATTCAAATTTGAATGCAAAGCATATCAAGCTACTTACTATAAAAAGATAAGCATACATCATGCATTTCAACAATTATGCTAAGGGGTTATGTATTTTACTCCAATGAATATTGAGCTTCAATATTTATTTATCACAATTAATTTGTGCCAATGAATTTTGAAATTGCTCTTTTAATATGTAAAAAATAAATTTTACCCTCAATGACAAGAGTTCGTTCTTGTCATAGGTCCAACGCCTCGAGCCTCTTCTAAGTTGTGAATAATACAAACTCCTCCTTTGAGTTGCTTGGCCCTTCATCCTTCATTCCATTCTTGTCCCTACAAGACAAATTTACAATTGGAGGAACTTTGGTACCCATTTGATTTTTGGGTCCTAGGGGGTTAACTTTCAATGGCACTTTTGGAATCCATTTCCACATCTTATTAGGTTGGTATTGGATTCTAGCAAACCTACACTTATTTTTAGTGTGGCCATTTTTGCAACAATAATTACAAGTAGGAGAATCATGCTTTGCATTGGCCAACAAGCTAGAAAAAGTTTTTGATTTGCTTGAAAAACCTAACCCTTTGTCAAAGCTACAACGTTGCAAGCCAAGCAATTCATTCATCTTTTTACTACTTTCACTAAATTTGCAAAATGATATCTTTAAAGAATTTAATTCATTTTTCAATGAATTATTTTCTTCATATTTCTTAGCAATCTCAAGTTTGATTAATTTGTTACTCATCTTGGTTTTGCCAAGAGCATCAATAAGATCATTATAAGACTCTAAAAGTTCATCAAATGAAGGTACCTCATTGTCACTTTCATCTCCTTCATCTCCAAGAGCCATTAGACATAGATTGGTGGCTTCTTCTTCATCGGAGTCTCTATCACTCCATGTGGCTATAAACGCCTTCTTCTTCCCTTTGTCCTCATTCTTCTTCCTAGGGCATTTGTTAGCATAATGACCTTTATCATTACAATTATAACAAGTTACCTCATTTTTGGATTCATTTTTGGTTGCACTTGAGGTCTTTGACTTGCTATGTTTGGTGAAGAGCTTCTTGAACTTCTTTGTGAATAGGATCATCTCCTCATCATCATCTTCTTCATCATCGGAGTGGTCTTTCCTTCCAACCAAGGCAATCCCATTTCTCTTGGATCTATCCTCCTCCTTTACTTCTCTCCTTGTGGCAACTTCAAGCTCATGAGTCACCAATGTGCCATGGAGCTCATCAAGATCATAGGAAGCACTTTCTCCTTTGTTGGACTCGATAATGGCCGTCCTCTTTGCATCCCATTCTTTAGGTAAGGCCCTTAGTGCTCTCCTCCATATTTGCTTTGGAGGGTACTTCTCTCCAAGTTGGGCAAGCTCATTTATGATAAGGGTGAGCCTCCTAAACATGGAATCCACATCTTCTCCGGAATCCATCTCAAATGTCTCATATTTGAGTTGAAGGAGGTCTATCTTTGTCTCCTTTACTTGGTTGGTTCCTTCATGACAAATTTGTAATTTGTCCCATATCTCCTTAGCGGTTGAGCACATCGAGATCCGGTTGTACTCCTTCATATCTAAAGCACAATGCAAAATATTAATCGCTTTAGCATTTTGTGAAATTAATATCATATCCGCTCTAGTGAAATCGTCCATTTCTTTGGGAACACTTATTCCCCCAATTTCCTTTAAAGGAACATGTGGACCTTTCACTATGATCTTCCATAGGTCATAATCTACGGATTGGATGTATAGAGAAATTCTATTTTTCCAATAGCCGTAATTATCACCCGTGAAGAGCGGAGGGCGATTCGTCGATTGACCTTGAGCAAACTCATTTGCTAGATTAGCCATAAAAAGATTTTGATTTAAAACAAAAATCAAATGGCTCTGATACCACTTGTTGGAATCGAAGAGGGGGGGGGGGGGTGAATGAGATTCATTGGCTACTTTAGCGTTTTAAAATGAGTTTGTAAAAATAAAATATTTTGCGCTTGCGGAAGCCTTTAGTCAATCGATAAATGCAAAGAATAAAATAAATGCTTAAAGGAAATAAAGCAATAAAGAACAAGAGGATTTGTTATAGAAGTTCGGCGATGAATCGCCTACGTCTCCTCTTCCCGGTTAGATAACCTCCAACCGAGGTTCCACTAGAACAATTGGTCTTGGCCTTGAGGGCTCCAAGTTAGCCACACAACAACTCTTCCCGAGTTTACAACGCTCTTCCCGAGCACACTACTCTTCCCGAGTACACAAGATCTTCCCGAGCACAATACTCTTCCCGAGTATACAAAGCTCTTCCCGAGCTGCCAACACTCTTCACGAGTCTTCTTGGCCTTAAGGGCTCCAAGGATAGCCACACACTTGCACCAACTAGACTAGTTGATGACTTTACAATTATCCAACATGCTTTGGTGTTGGAGGACCTTTACAATGAATTAAACCAACAAACACCTTCACGGTGTACTCACACGAAGAAACACACGCTCTAACAAAGAAGAGAATCACAAACTCCAATACAACAACAATGTATGGAGATTGTAATATATTTTGAAACACTAATTGATCAAGACTTTGTATGAGTTGTAGGCTTGTTCCTTAGCTTCAAAATGCTCCAAAGCATCCAAATTTATAGTGTAGAAGGCCTCCAAGGCTCCTACTAGCCGTTGCTACTCATAAGGCTGAAATCACTCCTCGATCGCCTCGGACATCGCCTCAGGCGATCACCATCGCCGCGCCCCAACGGTCACCAAAAATCACGCATCGCCTCAGGCGATCGCTGGATCGCCTCAGGCGATCCAATGCTAAAATTAAGGCCGTAGCCTCAGCTCCTTCAAATCTTGCATCGCCTCAAACGAACTCCAGATCGCCTCAGGTGTTCGTGCCATCGCCTCGGGCGTTCAGCCCATCGCCTCGGGCGATCTCCCCGCGTGCATGCCCGCGCCATGCCTCGGCTTCGCTCCAGTCGATGTGCGGGGCAAAGTGCCAGAAGGTTGCCATCGCCTCCGGCGTTGTTCACCATCGCCTCAGGCGATCCTCCTCGCATGCTCGCCTAGCCATCGCCTCTGTCGATGTGCGTGGCGATGCCTGGCCTGACACCCATCGCCTGGGGCGATGATCACCATCGCCTGGGGCGATCCAGGCCAGAATATGCACACTTGATTTTCTTCAATCCAAACCACTTTTCATCACTTAATCTGCACACTAAGTAGATGCATTAGTATAACAGACACAAGTTTTGTTGATCATCAAAACTCAAAGATTGACCGGGGATAATTTTAACGCATTAAACGCAACCATGCGTTTAAGGCTCAACAAGTAGTTTTAAAATATTATCATTAATGTGAAAACTAGTTTATAGTTTAAAAATATTTAATTATTAATTCTTTGAAATAAATAAAAATAATACGACACAATTTGAGGTGTAACTGTAATGTATAGTATAATATATGGGGTGTATATGTAATATTTTGATAATTTTATATTACATATAATATATGAGGTGTATCTGTAATGTTTTGATGATTTTTATATTACATATACAAGATGGCAAAAACTTCATTTCTCGAGTACTGTTAATTGTTTTTGACGATTTTACACTACATGGGAGGTCTCTGTAATATTCCAAAGTCGACGGGAGATTTCTGTAATTAGGCCAAAGTCGAGGGGTGTAGATTTAATTATCCCTAATTTTTATCATGGAATAAGTAGATTTAGTTCAAAATGAAATCTCATCATTCAGTTGTGTACAAGCTTGCAGAGGAAGCAGTAAAAAAACTGAAGGTGACCGCATATATGCAGGGTTAGAGCACTAAAATATACAAGTTTTTAGAAAACAAAATGCCTAATTCCAAATAATGATCAAAAGGATTTTTCTCTCTCTCTCTGTGGTCTTTTTCCTCCATGATATTAAATCATATCCCAGATCCGATAAGATACAAGATTGATTCAAATCATCTTATCATTTTTTGTAATTATTCTCTTTCCTTAATTGTAGATATTGGTTACACATCTAGTCTTGTATTTATATAGCTGATTGCAAGTGAATAAAAAAATTCATTCCAAAATCCTCTATTATCTTTTATGGTATCAGAGCTGCAAAATCCTATGGCCTCTTCAAGCACCTCCAACCCTAACTCATCAGCTGTCAGCACCACCAGCCGTATCATGGCTACTGCATCTTTGCTCGGCAACAACCTTGTGCCCATTAATGCCCACCAGCAGCTCCCACTCCAACTCACATCCTCAAACTTCCCTTCCTGGAGAGCCCAAATATGTCATCTCCTCTTTGGATATGGCCTCCTCGGTTACTTAGATGGCACCATAAACTGCCCAGCTGATGACACCAGCCCTGAGACACTATCTGCGCAACTTCATTAGCGTCGCCAAGATGCGCTCATCCTGTCTGCTCTTTTCGGTTCTGTCACACCAGAACTCGTTCCCGTCATCTGCTCTGCCTCTACCTCGACAGCAGCCTGGCAGACTCTGTCTTGGCTTTTTGCTAACCGTTCGAGAACACGAGTGATGCAGCTTAAGGACGATTTGTCCAACATCACTCTCGGTGATCAATCTGTCACCATATTTCTTCGATCGGTGAAAGCCAAAACTGATGAACTGGCTCTTATCGACTCCCCACTATCCGACGACGGTATCACTCTTTACATCCTTAATGGACTTGGTGCAACATATAGGGAAATTGCAGCACCAATTCGTGCTCGGGAGTCATCTCTTCGTTTCGAAGAATTGCACGATATGCTCGTCGCTCATGAAACTTATCTTCGTCGTCTTGATGCAGCCAACTCCGCTCTTGTTGCCACAGCCAATTCCACGTCTCTCAATCAACGCCCAAATGGCATATACTTCTCCACAAACCAGCCCTCTCCGTGAAACCAGAACACACCAAACCAAACCCGCAACAACCGGTATAATGGTCGTGGCCGCAATTGGTCTCGAAATGGCAATCGCAACTCTGGCTCGACCTCTGGTCAGTCCCGAAATTCCATTGTTTGTCAGTATTGTGGTTTTACAGGTCATGGTGCACGCACATGTCGACAAATTCAACCAGTTGCTAATTATGCTCAGTCGCCGCCCATGCAATCGTCGCCTGCTCCAGATCGTGCTCCGTGGTTGGTTGATTCCGGAGCCTCGCACAATCTCACATCTGATTTACAGAATCTATCCATTCATTTAAAATATGATGGAACCGATGAGGTTCAAATTGCACATGGTGCAGGTTTGCGCATTTCTCGTATTGGCACTTCGACTGTACCTACTGACTCTCGTACATTTATGTTATCAAATGTGTTATATGTGACATCTGCCAAACAATATTTGTTATCTGTGCATCAGTCATTAAGGATAATCATGTTTTTTATTGAATTTCATCCCACCCACTTTATTGTGAAGGATCAGACTACATGGGCGAGGCTCATTAGTGGACGCTGCACCAATGGAGTCTATCAAATGGATTTTCCTACAGCAATACAACCAGTGACTCCTTTTTCAGCCTTTATTGGGGAACGTGCCAGCACCAACTGTTGGCATAATCGTCTGGGGCATCCTTCTTCAAAATTAAGTCTATCAGTTATTCATCATTTTTGTTTACCTAGTTTTAAGCAATCAATTTCAGATTTACAGCACTGTAACTCTTGCTTGTTACATAAAAGCCAGCAGTTACCATTCACTGTTACTTCACTTAAATCTGTTCGTCCTTTACATTATTTGTATGGTGATGTTTGGGGCCCTGCTACACATATTTCTGCTAGTGGTAATCGTTATTATTTGGTTTTGATTGATCATTACTCAAAGTATTGCTGGCTTTATCCACTACAGTTGAAGCCTCAGATCTATGATGTGTTTGTCCAATTTAAACGACTTGTCGAAAAAACAATTTCAAGTCTCTATTCAGTATTTCTACTCTGACAATGGGGGAGAATTTCTCGCCCTACGACGATATTTTTCTGATAATGGCATTTCATGGCTTACCACTGCTCCCCATACACCACAGCAAAATGGAACATTTGAACGTCGTCATCATCAAATTGTTACCATGGGCCGCATCTTGTTGAATCATGACTCACTCCCACGTAAGTTTTGGGATTTTGCCTTCACCACGGCTGTCTATTTGATGAATCGGCTTCCAACTCCGGTCTTACGGGGAGGTTCCCCCTTCAGTACTCTTTTTCAACGTCCTCCGAACTATCTGAAGGTTCGTACCTCCGGCTGCTTATGCCCTTATTCATCCGCCAAACTTGACTCTCCATCTTGCCCTTGCCTCTTCCTTGGGTATTCTATCTCCCAAAATGCTGATGAATGTTATGATATGGATACAATGCGCACTTATCTCTCTCGCCATGTTTGATTTGTTGAAGACGTTTTCCATATCGCGACACGGCTCCTCCAGCTAATGCTAATCCTATCTCAGTTGTATCCTTTGATCCCTTATCAATGCCGCCACATGTTGCCTCCACAACACAATCTCCTTGCTCTGCAACTCTTACGGTGGCTACTCTTATTCCTGCTCCTGCCTCAGTACCACAGGATTCGGCTACCCCGCCCCGGACACACTCTATCCGGACACGCTCCATGAATCAGATATTTAAACCTAAACAACTCAATGTCATGACAAAGCATCCTATTTCTAGACATCTTGAACCAACGTGTGTCTCTCAAGCTCTTAAAGACCCTGCCTGGCGTGCTGCTATGTCGGCTGAATTTACTGCTCTCAAAATCATGGAACATGGACATTAACACCCATCCCGTTCAGCGCAATATTATTGGCTCCAAATGGGTCTTTCGCATCAAATGGAACCCGAACGGTTCGATTGACAAGGTTAAAGCTCGATTAGTAGCCAAAGGTTTCCATCAGCGTGTCCAGGCCTTGACTACAAAGAAACCTGCAGTCCTGTCGTTAAGCCAGCTATGCATTTCTTCATGGTAATCTCTCTCAATATGTTTACATGGTTCAACGTGCCGGCTTTGTGGATCCGAAACATCCTGACTATGTCTGCCATCTTCAAAAATCTCTATATGGTCTCAAACAGGCGCCTCGGGTTTGGTACAATGCCCTCAGTGATGCACTCCTGTCTCTCACAGTCTAAGTCTGACACGTCTCTATTCTTCAAACATCAGGGGTCACTTACTCTATATGTTCTTGTTTACGTCGATGACATCATTATCACTGGTAGTGATCCATCTGCTGTCTCCAAACTAATTGCTCAACTACGTACCAAGTTTGTTGTCAAGGATCTTGGTCCTCTTACCTATTTTCTAGGTGTGGAGGTCATTCGTTCTAAAGAAGGCTTATTCCTTTGTCAACATAAATATATTTTGGACATACTACGACGTCACAAAATGGATGGAGCCAAACCATTAGCTACCCCTATGACCCATAATCCTCCTACTCTCTCTAAGTCCCATGTGGATACAACTCAGTATCGACAAGTCATTGGTGCACTACAATATCTTACACTAACCAGACCCGATATTGCATTCCCTGTCAATTGTCTGGCTCAACGCATGGCCTCCCCTTATGAAACCAGTTGAGTTGCCCTCAAACGGATTCTACGCTATCTCAAAGGCACAATCATCATGGCTTACTTTTAAAATCAACCGCGTCCTCTGAATTACGGGTCTTTTCTGATGCTGACTATGCCGGTGACACCATGCATGGCACTTCCACTTCCGCTTATATAGTCTTTCTTGGTTCAAATCCAATCTCTTGGAGTTCTCGCAAACAACGTGGGGTGTCTCGCTCATCTACTGAATCTGAATATCGTGCCCTTGCTTGTGCGTCTGCCGAGGTTCGATGACTTCAAAATCTATTTGCTGAAATTGGCTTTCCTATTCATAATAGTCCCATATTCGGTGTGACAATATTGGAGCCATACGACTATCTCTTCATCCTGATCAACATACACGCATGAAACACATCTCGGTCGATCTTCGTTAGGGATCTCGTTCGCAAAAGATTCCTCTCAGTATCCTATGTTAATACTCTCGATCAGTTAGCTGATATTCTTACTAAACCACTACCACGCACTCGGTTTCAACTCTTGCGATCCAAAATCTCCATCGCCGACGGGACGTCAATTTTGCAGGGGCGTGTTAAACCCTATCCCAGATCCTCCAGATCCGATAAGATACAAGATTGATTCAAATCATCTTATCATTATATTATCATTATTTTGTAATTATTCTCTTTCCTTAATTATAGATATTGGTTACACATCTACTCTTGTATTTATACAGCTGATTGCAAGTGAATAAAATAATTCATTCCAAAATCCGTTATTATCTTTTACATGATTGGTGGTACTCGAACTTCTCCTTTTATCCTTTCATGTCTTTCCCCTTGATTTTCCATCGAATTCCACCAAATTAAAATGTTAAGTACTGAAAATAATGTTTATCTAAGCTCATTTGGATCCTACTTTTCTATGTTGTAATGTGCATTATGTCCACTTTTTAGTCATGTGCCTGTTAAGCAAATATTTTGCAAACTTTGTTGTGTTAGTTTTGTCATTGTTTACTTTAAATTGTAGCTAGATCATGTTCTGTTTTTGTTTTATATTTGTTGTCTGGGTCTGAGCATATCTTCTCTATCGGCTACAAATTCGATTTCGAGCATCACTTTCCTCTCTCTGAGATACCCATTTGCACTATAGGCCCGAGAACACGGTGAGCTATGGATCATCCGGATCAACTAGCTGAAGCTTTATTTAAGCATATGTTGATGACTAACAAGGAGTCCAAAGACATTGTCATCTCAGAGGACATCTGGTTAAAAAGTATCTCCAACTATGATCTTGCGTTGGTCGGGAGATTAGTGACCAAACGCCAGACCCACTTTGATTCTTTCGTTCAAACAATCACTACTAGTTGGTGTCCGATTTTTGGAATGGATGCTAAGAAAATCAGTAAGGACCGAATGCTTTTTATGTTCCGCCATGAAGTGGATAGGCGAAAACTGCTCATGAGGGGACCATGGAGTTTTGATAGACATCTTATTGTCCTCAGCCCAATCTCAGAGAAAGGCCATTCTTTAGATGTCGATCTCAACTAGTGTGAATTCCACACACAAGTTTCTGGGGTACATATTTCCATGATGCACAAACCCATGACTGAAATCATTGGAGGAACCCTAGGTAAATTTGTGGATTTTGATAGTGGATCTAATAACAACTGGGGAGCTTCTTTGCGATTAAGGGCTAAGCCGGATATCACGAAACCACTCAAAAGAGTTCTTAGTCTTCGAGGCCCAAACAACAAGTCGTTGATGGTCAGGTTCAAATATGAGAGACTACCTAATTTTTGTTATCACTGCGGCATAGTGGGACAAATCTTCATTGATTATGCACTTCAATACGATCTAGGAAATAAGGAGGAATCAGAGGATAATCTCCCATATGGTTCATGGTTACGAGCTACTCCAATTCAGCAACAAACTCATTGCATAGGACTTGGCTTTGAAAAATGGTACTTTTTTCCGATGTTGTAGACTGCCATTTGACACCCACACCTACGGAGATGCAGAAAAGACTGATGATACATCTGGTACATGGTAAAAAGCACAAGCTACATTGGACCTGCTCCCTTTAGAGACGAACTCTTGAGGAAGGACAACATACCAGACTCTTCGTTGGCCTTGGGGAAATATTATGTGGCCACTGATAAAGTATAGATCCTCAAATTGACATTGGGAGTTCAAATGAATTCAATTGGAATGACCCCTTTAACTTCAGCCTGCTTATCCGCCATACTGGAAAATACTTTTTCACCAAACAAAAAGTTCAATCACAGGCTATTGACTCGACTCAGTGTGATACTGATGCAGCAACATCCTCAAGATCCTTAAATCATGAGGAATTGACTACGGGTACAACAGTTGTCGAATCTCAGCAAATTCCCACTTCAGTTTTGAATCAAGATGTTGATTTCCTGGAGCATAGGAATATGCAAATAAATCTTCTTAAGTACGAGCCCAAGAAACAAACGATATGTCACGCCCCGAGACCTCAGAGCGTGACACCGATGTTGAATCCAAATATGAAATTCGAATACAACAAGCGTCGTGTACAGATCTATGATAAAACCAGTCTATTTATTCCAAAATCAATAAATTATCATTACAATTGATATTAAAAATACAATTGTCTCGGATTAAATCAAAGATGCTGAAGCATAAATAAAACTAATAAATTTTCTTGAAGGTTCTTCGTGGATCATCATCTCAAAAATTGTTCTTGTTCTTCTTCCTCAATCTCTTCGTTTCGTCTTTGTCTGGGAGGGGGGGTAAGGGGTGAGTGTTTGGGAAAAACATCCAGCAACTAGGGGCCGATTGAACATGGTAAAAATATACATATATTCATAGCAAAAATCATTTAAATATTTCTTTATCAAATCACATAGATCTTGGCATATAAACACATTTTTTACTCATAAACACATATCTTCCGCATATTCGCATAACGACTTATTTGATTCAAGAGGTGGCTCCGCAAAGTCCTTTCAAAATATTCATGTCACATACTTGTTAGATCTAAAACATATTCTTCATATTTGATGTTCAATCGAAAGTTTAAACATATATATAGTTTTGAAAACGAAATGGTAATTGTAGTGAAAACCCACTTACAGTTATTGAAGATTCGAAATACATTTGTATGGATTCCGGGTTGAGAAAAATATCACAAAGACTCTCTTCCTTAGTCTTGAGATTTTCGAAATATGTGTGCGTGTAGTGTGTGAAATTTTCGAACCAATCTAGGTAGTGGAATCAAGTTTTTGGTTATGGTATAATGTGGGATTTTTAATGTAGGAGGGTGGTCAAACTAGATCCACTAATTAGGCTCTTTCATGGCTTGATCTTTGTTGGATTGATTTGTGATGGTTTTAATGGTGAATGGATGGGGTTGTTGATGGGTATGAGTTGTCAATGCACTTAATTTGGAGGGCAAGAATTGTGGCACTTAAATTGGAGAACAATAATTAAGGACACTTAATTGTGGAGGTGAGTGGGATTACTTGTCATGAAATAGTTTGTCATGAAATGATGTATTTAAAGGTGTGGGCTTTTGGATGACAACCTTACCATTTTGGTCAAGAAAAATCCCAAAATGTTATCTTGTGATTGAGTAGTGGCTTAATGGTGGTTGATGTGTAATTAAATGGATGGTCAAGGCATTGAATGACTTAATTATGCACTTTCAAAATCCTAGTAGGTGAAAATGGAGCTTCATTGAGTGCATTTTTATGTAGGATTCGTGTATGAATACAGTGCAGCACTTGTATCTATTCATTGCAAGATTTAGGATTGGTTATTATTATTATTATTATTTTCAATGATTTCTTAATTATCTACAAACTTTAAATTATTTAAAGTTTACGAGCTAAAATCATATAACCTAGGTATTAACTCCTACACAAACGCTAATAAGTAACTACTAAGTTATTTGCTTAAATAGGTGATTTAAAGTCCACAATATTAAATAATACAATTCAATACATCCATAATGTAAATCTATTATTTTAAATTTTCAATATTATCTTGGCACCACGTAATTTGTTTGACCAAAATTTCAGGTCTTCACATCCCTCCCGCCTTATTGAAAGTTTCGTCCTCGAAACTTGAGTCAGCTTCGGAAACACATCACATAAATACTTAACACATATCACATGACGGCTTCTTTGGATTCAAGAGGTGGCTCACATGCGCATAGCACTTTGCTAATTGGATTCCAGAAGTGGCCCCCGTTATGTGTAGCACTTTGCCCCGTCGGTTCAAGAGATGGCTCCCACATAACGTGGCACTTTGCTCCTCCGATTCAAATGGTGGCTCCTAGACACGTAGCAGTTTGCCCCGCAAAGCCTTTACTTGTACATTTACACATAATCTCACAGCGACTTATTGGATTTAAGAGGTGGCTCCCATGTACATATCACTTTGCTCATTGGATTCAAGAGGTGGCCCCCGTTATGTGTAGCACTTTGCCCCGTCGGTTCAAGAGGTGGCTCCCACATAACGTGGCACTTTGCTCCTCCGATTCAAGTGGTGGCTCTTACACACGTAGCACTTTGCTCCGTCAAGTCCTTACTTGTACATTTACACATAATCTCACAGCGACTTATTGGATTCAAGATGTGGCTCCCATGTGCATAGCACTTTGCTCATTGGATTCAAGAGGTGCCCCCCGTTATGTGTAGCACTGATAAGTGTGATTTTTGCACTTATATTTCTAGGATTTTAATACTGTTTAGTTGATTCCTGGACGATATTATGCGCTTTTGTGTTGTTTTTGTTTATTTCAGGAATCAAGGTCGGATTATATGAAATTGGAGATTTTATGCTTAAAAAGATGAAAAAAGACTCAACTGAACGAACCGAGCGAAGAAGCGGGGAACAAACTCGACTTGTAAAGATTTCCAGGTAGCGATCGATCGCTAGGATATAGCGATCGATCGCTAGAGAGGCAGAAGTTGGAGAAATTTTGAAGAATCTACCGATCGATCGGTAAGATCTACCGATCGATCGGAAGAATGCCGTACCTTAAAATTTTAATTCGTGGAAATACCGATCAATCGGTACATCTTACCGATCGATCGGTAGCCGAGAAAATCTGAAAAAAATACCTTTACGAGTTTGTGTCTTACAAGGAACTAAAAAAGGAATTCTTCTCCATTATTTAAGAGACAAAGTGGCCGGCCCTAAACAGATTTTTTGACTGACTTTTCACCATAGAATTCAACTCTCCACCATCTTCAAGCCACCAAGCAAGGATTAACAAAGAGACGGAAGACGAACTACGCCTTCCTCGTGTTTATTAGTATTTCTGAACCTTTAACTTATTTGATTTATAGTTTTGATGTTGTTTTGCTTTGAATATTTATATAATCATCTTGTTATGAAGATGATTTTAGGCTAAGTTTGTTATCGAGACAAGGGGATCTTGTGTATGAACCCACAGTTTTAATTCTAATTTTTGATTGAGTTATTGTTATTTTTGAGTTTGTGTTATGCTTTTAATGCTTTTAAGGGATTAGCTACCCTTTGAATGATGTTAGTTTACAATTGAGATCGAGAGATGAAATTGTAATACGGAACCAATAACATAAATCGTGGATTTCAGACTGAGATCGAGAGATGACGTCAAATACACAAGTGATAGCTATAGATATCTAGTAATCGAAAGCTAAGGGTTTTCATAGAACGTATGCAACATTGAATTGTTAATTAAGTGAACGAGAGATACTTACTGCAATTCAGTGTTAGGTTCAATATAGCTCGAGAGAGTGTATTAGATATAACCGAAAAACTTGTCACCTTAGATACATTAATTTTAATTGGAACTAATAGATGAATTGTGGGGGATTACTCAAGTGAACCAAAGTATCGATATTTATCTCTACTGTTTACTATCTTAATTCTTTGTGGTGTAGTTGATTATTGGAGTTGAGTAAATTTAGTTAATCTTTCAAAACAATTCCGTAGGTTAAATATAGAACACTAATTAAATTTGGTAATTACTACTAGTCCCTGTGGGTACGACAATTCTTACTTCTAGATCATTATACTAAAACTTGACACCGTACACTTGCGGTACACAATCGCTACACTGGAATTAATTGTTTAAAATAAAAGCGATCAAGTTTTGACGCCGTTGCCGGGGATTAGTTTAAGTAATATCATAAGAGGTTAGTTGACTATAATTTAGCCAAAACTGTTTTTACTATTTCACTACTGTTGTTCCTTCGTTGTTTTGATTTTTGCAGGTAGTTGTCTTTGTAGTGCATGCTATGACGTGACAAGCCTACACTAGAGCCACTTGACTTAAAGATTGAACGAACTTGCAGAAGACTTCGGAAAGAAACTAGAGAGATGGCTGAGAATAATCGAGGGAATGGTACTGGAAACAACGAGGAAGTGCCAATTACAAGATCCATGATGGACTATGCACAACCAACTTTTCAAGGCACTATGTCTAGCATCACTAGACAATGATTCAGGCTAATAACTTCGAGATCAAGTTTGCCATAATCCAGATGATTCAACACTCTGTAATGTTTGGGGGAGCGGCCACTGATCTCCAACTTCTTGGAGATTTCTGACACATTCAAACAAAATGGCGTTTCTGACGATGCCATCAGGTTACGTTTCTTTCCCTTTTCATTAAAAGATAAGGCTAAAGCTTGGTTAAACTCTTTACCTGCAGGATCTATTACTACTTGGGATGGGATGACGCAAGAATTCTTATCAAAGTACTTTCCCCCTTCCAAGACAGCGAAGATGCGAAACGATATCACCACATTTGTGCAACATGATCCAGAGACATTGTATAAAGCGTGGGAGCGATTCACGGATTTACTTCGAAAATGCCCACATCATGGCCTTCCAATTTGGCTTCAGGTACAAATATTTTAGCTTTATTTTCTGCTAATAGATCTACGATTGATGCAGCAGCAGGAGGTACCATTATGAGGAAGTCACCTGAGGAAGCTTACACACTTTTGGAAGAGATGGCATCCAATAGTTACCAGTGGCAGTCCGAAAGGAATGTGCTCAAGTGACCGATTGGGGTACATCAAGTTGATGAGGTAACAACAATGAAAGCTCAATTGGAAGCGTTGAATAAGAAAATGGATAGCTTGAGCACGACAGCGATGCAAGCTCAAGTGGTCATATGTGATCTATGTGGAGGCAACCATCAGAGCACGGAATGGCAGGGAGGTAATCCGTTTGTGCAATCTACTGAAAATGCTAACTTTGTAGGAAACAGGCCACAACAGGGTAACTCTTACTCCAATAACTATAACCAACCATGGAGGAATCATCCAAACTTCTCTTGGTCCGACCAAAAGAATGTTTTGAACCCCCAACCCCCACCGGTTTACCAACCAAAGCCGAGCATGGAGGAATTACTTATCAAGTTCATATAATCTACTGAGACCAGGATGAATAACCAAGATGCATATATCAAGAATTTGGAGACTCAAGTCGGACAATTGACAACCATCTTGGCTGGAAGAGCACAAGGAACTCTACCGAGTGACATCGAGAAGAATCCAAGGGCGCAAGCCAATGCCGTGACCTTGAGGAGTGGAAAGGAACTTGGTGCCAAAAAGGAGACGGGAAAGATTTCAATGAAGCAAGAGGAGAAGGACCAACCGGGCAACAAGGGTAAGTCCACTGGAGCCACTATACCGATCTCACCACAAGAAAAGGTACACATTCCTCTCCCATTTCCTGCAGCAATTAATAGGGTAAATGTTGATTCAAACTCTGCCAAATTTTTAGACATGCTTAAGAATTTGCATATCGATATACCATTTATTGATGCATTACGAGAAATGCCTAATTATGCCAAATTCTTAAGGTGTTATCTAAGAAGCAGAAATTGGGAGAGCACGAGACTGTCTTTTTGACTGAGGAATGTAGTGCTATGGTTCAAAAGAAATAGGCCACGAAGTTAAAAGATCCAGGGAGTTTCTCTATTCCTTGCACTATTGGACCTATTTCTTCTATTAAATCGTTATGTGATTTGGGTGCTAGTGTGAACTTGATGCCTTTGTCTGTTTTTAGGAGACTTGGATTGGGAGAGCCGAAGCCCACGAGGGTAGTGTTGCAAATGGAGGACAAGTCTATCACCTACCCACTAGGAATCATTGAAGATGTGCCAGTCAAGATAGATCAATTCACCTTCCTGGTGGATTTCCTAGTGTTGGATATGGAGGAGGATGTGAGAATGTCATTGATCCTGGGACGCCCATTCTTGGTTACTGGAAGAGCCATCATTGATGTTGAAGAAGGGAAGTTGATCCTCCGTGTAGGAGAGGATCGGGTTACATTCAATATGTTCAAATCTTCAACACACACACACAACAAGCATGATTATCTAAAAGTTAACATGATTGACACTTTGCTTGTTGATGTGGTGCAAGGTACTAATGAGGTGGACGTGAAGACCGATCTAGAGACTAAAGAAGGCAAGAGCCATGACCTGGTAAAGTCAAAAAAGGCTAAGAAGTTCAAGGAGAAAATGACATTCATAAGGGGAGAGACAATGCAATTGCATTAACTGCCACCACCTCGCATTTTCCAAAGCAAGCGAAAAGCTTCATGGGTTGGACCATTTACGGTGACTACTGTCTATGCTCATGGAGCAATTAAGGTAAGTGATCCTATTTTATGCACTTATGTGGTAAATGGTGAGCGGTTGAGACACTGCAACGTGGATGACCTTAATCCACATACTTCGAGCCGTTAAAGCGATTGGGTAAGAAGTCCAGCTTGGGACTATAAATCAAGAACTATTTTTTCTTCTTTCTCCTTCGCTTTTGAATTTAGTAGGTAGTTTCATGATTTTAATTTGGTTGTTGACTCTTGACTGCATTTATGTTAAAAAAAAATTGAAAAAATCAGAAATTTACCGATCGATCGGTATATTTTATCGAGGAATTAAAATAAAAAGCTACGACAATGGACCGATCGATCGGTAAATCCTACCGATCGATCGGCAAATCTGGGAATTAAAATAAAAAGCTACGACAATGTACCGATCGATCGGTAAAGCGCATATTCGGTTTTTTTAAAATCCGAACTCACACACACAATTACACATTCACTCCAAACAAAAACCCTCCCCAAAAAAAAATTGCCTCTTGCCATTTTTCTTCAGATTTTACTCCAATCTTTGCACATTTCTTCAATTTCACTACTATATCATGCAAATTAGACTCAAATTGTGCTAATTGTTCCAGATTTGCAGATTTAGAAGACTAAATCAACACCAACCCACAAGTTTGACAAGGTGCAAGCCAAGGACTCCACACTACTATAAATTTCAAATTATTGAGGTACTTTGGCAATGCACTTCTTGGAATTTCAGTTTGTGTAAGTATATTGTGTTGGTGTTGCTAAAGATTGGATTTTTGGATTATTGGTGGAGTTGGATATTGAAATTGTTAAGTTTGGGGGATTTTTGTGGAATATAATTGTTGAATATTGTCGTGGTGGTGTTGGGAACAATTTTGTTGGTGGTATTCTTTGTTGGTTGGATTAATGTAGTATCATGGCACCAAAGAGGAGAATAATGCGCGAGGCATCCACTACCGCGGCACACCCGGATGTCGATGAGCAAAAATTTGTTAATGAGTCTGATGTAGAGTTCTACCGTGCCATGCTGAGAAAAACTTTTGTTAGAGAACGAGGCTTGGAGTTTAACTCCACGGACGATGCGGTGTTTAGAAAGGCACGGAGACGTGATTGGCTGACCTTTTTGAGGACAACATGGGTCGTAGTGGTACCAGTAGTAAGAGAATTCTATGCCAATCTGAAGGCATTCCCAGATGCGGCTGATACATTTGTCCGGGGGAAGAGAGTAAATTACAACCGCCACACGATCAATGCCCTTTACAATGTGCCTGACATTGTGGAGGATCAGTACTCGGTGTATGCTCACTCCCATGTGGACTACAATGAAATCTTACAGACCATCTGCGTCGAGGGGACTGAGTGAAGGAGAAACAATGATGGCGAGCCACTCAAAGTTCTAAAATCCGAGCTGACAGAGGAAGCAAATGCTTGGTTTTCCATTGTGGTTTCCCGGCTCATACCAGCTACCCACACTTCCGAGGTCACCACGAATCGAGCTATACTGATTTTTGCCATACTCATCGGCAAATCTGTTAATTTGGGACGATGTGTGCAGTTGTCTATCCGGAGCACCATCCGAGGCTCACCTATCTCCGGCCTGCCATGTCCTGCCACTATCACAGAGTTATGTCACCGGCAAGGAGTTTCTTGGGACGACGGTGAGGATATTTTAGTGCCGATGTCAGCTATCGTTATTCAGGATCCTGCCGCCGCCGCCGCCGCCACCGCACCGAGGAGAGCACGTGTCAGACCTTCAAGCAGTCAGACTGCATCTAAGCCGATTACATCTTCTGTTGTGCCTGGGACTCCCACTGTCACTCTAGACTTGATCGTCGAAGAGGTACGAGCTATGCGTCTACGACAGGAGGAGTTCTTGCAATATCAAGTCAGCTGGAACAATACAATGGCACAAGGCTTCCCAGCTATTCAGTTTCCACCACCACTTTACTTCCCACCATTACAGCCATTCCCACCATACCAGCCACAACCCCCAGTGCCACCACCAGAGCATGAGGAGGAGGACAACGATTACTGATGATCATCGCCAAGGTATATGATTTGCCATTATTTATATTGTTTATTGTACATTGAGGGCAATGCACGTACTAAGTTTGGGGGGGGTGGGGGTGTTTATCCATTACTTTATTTTGTGTGATTTGTGAGTTATGTTAGTAGTCTTAGTATGTTTAACGGTGCGTCTGATATCATGTCTACTGCTGTGGAATCTATGATTTTAGCTTAATATTGATGAGTCTGATGAAGAGCATGGAAATTTGTTTTTAGTGTAATTTGATTAAAATAGTGATTACATGCCATGATGATATTGGTTTTACTCTACTTATGACTTGAATCTTGATGATTGTAAACATGTTGTGAATATTTTTGAGTTGAGTTGACATGTTGAAAATGAGGAATAACTTGAGCACATTGAGTCATGAACTTGTTGATTACATTTAAAATAGTGATGATATGTGTGAACTTGATGACATGTCTTGAGCATCTTAGAGTAATCATAGAACATATTTGATGATGGCACTTTGAGGCGAAATTTTTATAATTATGAACTAGACTTGGACATGATTTAGCGATCTTTGGAACGTTTGAGCCTTTCAAGCCTACCTTGTCTACATTTATCCCTAGTGTCCAACATTGAGCTTAATTGAAAAAGAATGAAAATTAGCCATTATTCGACTTTTGTTGATAAACTCATTATACATACCTTGTTTATCCTAAAAAATGAAAATTTTATCTTCACCCAAAGGGAGTATAATGAATCTCATTAGATGCACATAAATGGTTAGATTTGATGAGCTTATTGTGAAAAGAATTTATGAATGATAAAAGAAAAGGATAGAGAAAGCCTTGAAAAAAAAGTGACTAAATAAGACCCAAAGCGGGCAAGGCTAAAAGAAGGAAGAGAAGCTCGATATGTGCTACATAAAAATGAACTTGACATGATATACACTCTTCTTTGTTCTTATCCTATCTTTTCTTTGTAACCGACACCAAAAGGCCTACATTATAAGCTTGAAAAGTCATTTTGATTCAACTCTAGGAATTAATTACATTACTGGAGAAGTGTTTGAAAACTAGGCATATGAGATACTCGATGCTAATCTTGATTGTTATTGATTAACAATGTTTTGACATATGATGATTGTATGATACTTGTGATTGACAACAACACACACACACATTCCGAATTTAAGACTGTTATTTGACTTAAGAAGAAAACACTTCGTGTCCAACGATTTGAGGGATTCTTGTTGTGGTATGAGTAAAAGTTCTGAGATAAACATATGAGCACGAAATAATCCATGTCACTTATCTGTTGTGAATTCACTATTTTTAATTCTATTCTTGCTCGAGGACGACCAAGAGTTAAGTTTGGGGGAGTTGATAAGTGTGATTTTTACACTTACAATTCTAGGATTTTTAATACTGTTTAAGTTGATTCCTGGATGATATTATGTGCTTTTGTATTGTTTTTGTTTATTTCAGGAATAAAGGCCGGATTATATAACATTGGAGAATTTATGCTTAAAATGATGAAAAAAGACTCAACTGAGCGAACCGAGCGAAGAAGCGGCGAAGAAACTCGACCTGTAAAGATTTCCAGGTAGCGATCGATCGCTAGAGAGGCAGAAATTGGGGAAATTTTGAAGAATCTACCGATCGATCGATAAGATCTACCGATCGACCGATAGAATGCCGTACCTTAAAATTTTAATTCTTGGAAATACCGATCGATCGGTAGCCGAGAAAATCTGAAAACAAATAAACTAAAAAAGGAATTCTTCTCCACTATTTAGTAGACAAAGTGGCCGGCCCTAAACAGATTTTTTGACTGACTTTTCACCATAGAATTCAACTCTCCACCATCTTCAAGCCACCAAGCAAGGATTCAACAAAGAGAAGGAAGACGAACGACGTCCGGAGTCAATTCCTCGTGTTTATTAGTATTTCTGAACCTTTAGCTTATTTGATTTATAGTTTTTGATGTTGTTTTGCTTTGAATATTTATATAATCATCTTGTTATGAAGATGATTATAGGCTGAGTTTGTTACCGAGACAAGGGGATCTTGTGTATGAACCCACAGTTTTAATTCTAGTTTTTGATTGAGTTATTGCTATTTTTGAGTTTGTGTTATGCTTTTAAGGGATTAGCTACCCTTTGAATGATGCTAGTTTACAATTGAGATCAAGAGATGATATTGTAATACGGAACTAATAACATAAACCGTGGATTTCAGACTGAGATCGAAAGATGACGTCAAATACACGAGTGATAGTTATAGATATCTAGTAATCGAAAGCTAAGGGTTTTCATAGAAAGTATGCAACATTGAATTGTTAATTAAGTGAACGAGAGTTACTTACTGCAATCCGGTGTTAGGTTTAATATAGCTCGAGAGAGTGTATTAGATATAACCAGAAAACTTGTCATCTTAGATGCATTAATTTTAATTGGAACTAGTAGATGAATTATGGGGGATTACTCAAGTGAACCGAAGTATCGATATTTATCTCTACTGTTTACTATCTTAATTTTTTGTGGTGTGGTTGATTATTGGAGTTGAGTAAATTAGTTAATCTTTCAAAACAATTTCGTAGGTTAAATATAGAACGCTAATTAATTTTGGTAATTACTACTAGTCCGTGTGGGTACGACAATCCTTACTTCTAGATCATTATACTAAACCTTGACACCGTACACTTGCGGTACACAATCGCTACACTGGAATTAATTGTTTAAAATAAAAGCGATCAAGCACTTTGCCCCGTCGGTTCAAGAGGTGGCTCCCACATAACGTGGCACTTTGCTCCTCCGATTCAAGTGGTGGCTCCTACAGACGTAGCACTTTGCTCCGTCAAGTCCTTACTTGTACATTTACACATAATCTCACATCAACTTATTGGATTCAAGAGGTGGCTCCCATGTGCATAACACTTTGGTCATTGGATTCAAGTGGTGGCCCCCGTTATGTGTAGCACTTTGCCCCGTCGGTTCAAGAGGTGGCTCCCATATAACGTGACACTTTTATCCTCCGATTCAAGTGGTGGCTCCTACACACATAGCATTTTGCTCCGTCAATTTACTTGTACATTTACACATAATCTCACAGCGACTTATTGGATTCAAGAGGTGGCACCCATGTGCATAGCACTTTGCTCATTGGATTCAAGAGGTGGCCCCCGTTATGTGTAGCACTTTGCCCTGTCGGTTCAAGAGATGGCTCCCACATAACGTGGCACTTTGCTCCTCAGATTCAAGTGGTGGCTTCTACGCACGTAGCACTTTGCTCCGCCAAGTCCTTACTTTTAAATAATCATATCTTACGCATAATCACATGGCAACTTATTGGATTCAAGAGGTGGCTCCCGTATGCATAGCACTTTGCTCATTGGATTCAAGAGGTGACCCCATTATATGTAGCACTTTGCCCCATCGGTTCAAGAGGTGGCTCCCACACAACGTGGCACTTAGCTCATCCGATTTAAGTGGTGTCTCCTACATACGTAGCAGCACTTTGCTCCCCCAAGTTCGTACTTACACATATCTCTTAACTTTTCAGGTCTAAATCATACTTAAACTCTTCAGATTTCAAACCATACACATAGTCTCCATATTCGTGTGAATTTTTAAAGCATACTAAATAATTTCGAAACCGAAGAATGATGGTATCTTAACATTAGAAAAGTGAGCAAATAGAGTTCCGAGTTTTCACTTGAAATGAAGTTTCTAGGAATTGGATGAAAAATATAAAAACAATTTCCCTCGATGAATCTTATAAAATATGAACTCGAACTTATTGAGTGGTTTGATAATAAAATTCTCGAAGTTAGCCCAAGAATAAAAATTCAAGGAATCGGACGTAATATATTAAAAACAAGTTGATTGAGTCCAAATATTAGTAGCAGGGGTTTATGGTTGTTGAGTAGGAGTGTAACCAATTAATAACACAATTCGATATAAACTCGGAGAGTAATTTAAAATTTTATTAATTAAACTGAGAGGTTCACATCGAAATCCTAAACAAAGAAAATCATCACTAGGATACCCAAGATATATTCCTTTCTGCATACTAGAAAAACTAGTTTATTGATTCCCCATCTCCTAAATCCCCTTCAACATATTCCAGTACCATAGGATTTCCTCTTCCATCAGGAAATTGATCACAGACTGCTTGTAGGTGACTTCTTGTGCCAATTCATTCTTCTCATTCACGAGGGCTTGAATTTGAGTCCACATGTTCTCCCGATGCCAATTGAACTCCTGCTCAAAGCGTTCCAACTGTTGGCACTTATTATTGTGGACTTTCATAAGTGTTTTGTTGTCCTCGATTTCTTTTTGTCCTTGACTTCTTTTATAAGTCGCTCTTCGGCACAATGATGGTGGTAGGTCATTCTTTGGGTCTTGTAACGGTAGTGATTGATTATCTTCAACAACCCGATCTTGTCTCGCGTCTCATTGTTTTGGAATATTTTAAATTCGGTTATATCATGTCCTTCTTTTGGATCGAACTGGTTTGAGCATGAGTCATCGTAGCCTACATCGTAAAAAAATATGCTACGGTGGATGTGGAATCGAAAGATGAGATTTCGTGGGTTAGAGTTCTTTGAGGAGAATAATTAGATCCTCAATTGGTTACTTTTCGGTTGCTGAATTTCAAAATTGACAAATGATTGATGTGAGGATAAATAACACAAATAATCTGCTTCGGTGGTTGAAAAATCGAGGGCAAGAATTCGGGGATATTAGGGTTTAATAGGCACGGGTTAGAGCTTCCAAAATTCGATCACTCAAGGTTTGGAATTTTGAAATTGATCAAGGGCTATTAATATACATGTTTATAGGGTTTTTGTTAGGAATGGAATAAGGACAATAAACCCTGAAATCGGTGTTCAAACCCAAAATTTACATGACCTAGGGTTCTAGGGCGTGGATTGCGGATCAAATTGGAAAATTTGCCTTGTTCGTGAGGAAAATATAATAGAGGGCTTTTATTACTTGCATCATTACGTGTGGTATCCCGAAATTAATTTGATTTTCAGTGTTTGAATGGTGGATCAAATCGACAATTGAAGTTTTCCAAAATTAGGGTTTTGGGGGCGTAATTCTCGTTCCGAAAATTGAGTATCTCCTTGTTTGTGATTTTAATTGGATATGTAGATTTTAATGAGAATGATCTTAGGATTAATATTCCCGATTTAATTCAGATTTTATGTTGAGAAATCAAATATGGAATTTTTCAAATATTTAGGGTTCATAGGCGTGAATTGAGGCTCGAAATTGGCCATCTTCCGTTGTTTGAGTCATATTAGATCATGGGCTTTTGATCATGGTGTTACGTTTATTAAACACCTAGATTTAATTTTGAAATAGTGTTCAGATTGATTGGTTAACCGGATTTGGAAACTTTCGAAAATTAGGGTTCTTACCAAAGGTAATTCGAACTACAATTGGCAATAATTCTGCGGTTGGGGTTTTAATTTTGTAGAGGGATTTTATGAAGGGTGATATTTCGATTATTACTCCATAATTAATTTTAAAATTACATTACCATGTGTGGAAAATCGATGTCTAAATTTTCACATATTATTAGGGTTCTTGGTTGGGAAATGCGTTCGGTAATCAGTGATTGAAACTTGAAATTAGTTTAGGGCTTTTGTTGTTCTATAAGTGAAGGTGATCACATTGATGGGTAGCATGTTCCGATACATTGCCGGAGGGGCTGAGATTGGGAAGGACAATTTTCGAACGGTTTTGAGCTTTTGGTAGCGATTTGTCGGAAAACGACGTCCGTTGGAGCTGATACTTTGATCGGAGAGTCTCCGTGGGTCGTCGATTCTTGAGATAGGTCAGCCGTAGCTTTTCCGGCAGTGGCGAGACGGCAGCGGTGGATAACCTAGATCTAGGGTTTAAAGATTTTTAATTCATTTTTTTATTAAACAAAAAAAAATCAGATTGTTAATAACGATTCCCAACCAGATTTAGATTTACAGATTTGGTCTATTTGATCCGGGATTTTTAATTTGGTTAATTTATATCAACCAACGATCTTTTCCCACGGGATCATGGAACCTGGTTTTGCTCTGATACCACTAAAATGTCACGCCCCGAGATCGGAGCGCGTGACACCGGCGTTGAATCCAAATATGAAATTCGAATACAACAAGCCTCGTGTACAGATCTATGATAAAACAAGTCTATTTATTCCAAAATTAATAAATTGTCATTACAATTGATATTACACAATACAATTGTCTCGGATTAAATCAAAGATGCGGAAGCGTAAATAAAACTATTAAATTTTCTTGAAGGTTCTTCGTGGATCATCATCTCCAAAATTGTTCTTGTTCTTCTTCCCCGATCTCTTCTTTTTGTCTTTGTCTGGGTGGGGAGGTAAGAGGGTGGGTGTTTGGGAAAAACACTCAGCAAGTAGGGGCCGATTGAACATAGTAAAAATATACATATATTCATACAAAAATCCTTTAAATATTTCTTTATCAAATCACATAGATCTTGGCATATAAACACATTTCTTACTCATAAACACATATCTTCCACATATTCACATAACGACTTATCGGATTCAAGAGGTTGCTCCGCAAAGTCCTTTCAAAATATTCATGTCACATACTTTTAGATCTAAAACATATTCTTCATATTTGATTTTCAATCGAAAGTTTAAACATATATATAGTTTTGAAAACGAAATGGTAATTGTAGCAAAACCCAACTCACAGTTATTGAAGATTCGAAGTACGTTTGTATGGATTCCGGGTTGAGAAAAATATCACAAAACTCTCTTCCTTAGTTTTGAGATTTTAGAAATATATGTGTGTAGTATGTGAAATTTTCGAACCGATCTAGGTAGTGGAATCAAGTTTTTGGTTATGGTATAATGTGAGATTTTTAATGTAGGATGGTGGTCAACCTAGATCCACTAATTAAGCTCTTTAATGGCTTGATCTTGGTGGATTGATTTGTAATGATGTTAATGGTGAATGGATGGGGTTGTTGATGTGTATGAGTTGTCAATGCACTTAATTTGGAGGGTAAGAATTGTCGCACTTAATTTGGAGGACAAGAATTAGGGACACTTAATTGTGGATGTGAGTGGGATTACTTGTCATGAAATTGTTTGTCATGAAATGATGTATTTAAATGTATGGGCTTTTGGATGACAAACTTACCATTTTGGTCAAGAAAAATACCAATATGTTGTCTAGTGATTGAGTAGTGGCTTAATGGTGGTTGAGATGTAATTAAATTGATGGTCAAGGCATTGAAGGTTTAATTATGCACTTTCAAAATCCTAGTAGGTGAAAATGGAGCCTCATTGGTTGCATTTTTATGTAGGATCAGTGTAGGAATTATAGTGCATAACTTTTATCTATTCATTGCCAGATTTATGATTGATTATTATTATTATTATTATTATTATTATTATTATTATTTTCAATGATTTCTTAAATATCTACAAACTTTAAATTATTTTGTTTACAAGCTAAAATCATATAACCTAGGTATTAACTCCTACACAAAGTTTAATAAGTTAAATACTAAGTTATTTGCTTAAATTGGTGATTTAAAGTCCACAAGATTAAATAATACAATTCAATACATTCATAATGTAAATTGATGTGACTAGAAATAGACACATCTATTGAGCTTAATTGTTTACGATTTGGTGTGTTTTGATAGATAAATTGATGCATATGCTACCTAATCGTATATTTGTGTAATTGTAGGTGGAATCGAAGAATTCGAGCTAAAAACGATGTATAAAGATCAAGGAAAGATATGGAGATGATAAGGACTCAAAGGAGATCAAGAATAAGGCTAAAAGTGTAATTTTGATGAAGAGATCGATCGCATGGAAGAGGCAATCGATCGCCTTTGGACAGAAAGTTGAGCAACAAATTATACGCTGCAGAGATCGATTGCGAGCATAAGGCGATCGGTCGCCAAACCATACTGGAGCCAGGCGATCGATCGCCAGGCGAGTTTTGGAAATATTGGGAACTTGATTTTTTTACCATCTTTGATAGATTTTACCTACAATATCAGATTCCCACCATCTTTGGACGAAATGGGGGACATTAAATCAGATGAATAGACATATGTTGAGGGAGAACATAGTTTAGACATGAGATTTTATTTTTCTCTCAACTTTTGAAGAACAACCCGAAGAACGAAGACGGAAGCGACACTCCGGAATCGTGCTTCGCTTTAGTAACTATTCCTTTTATTATTAGTTTCATGTTTTCTAGGGTAGATTTTATTGTTTTTGATTTGATTATGCAAGGCTAAACACCTTTAATTCTTGGTTGAAGGAAGACAATACCTTGGATTTAATTTTTTCATGAGATTGATGTTCTTATATTGATTTTGATTGAGTATCATGTGCTTTTCTGATTTTAATGCCATGATTGTTGTGTTTTGATTATATGATTGGCCATCTAATAATTTTTACATGCAATCTAATGCTTGGCCTTTGAAGCAACTAAGATTGATAATTGCCTGCTGTTGGTGTTGTTAAATTCTTAGGGAAAACACGTAACTAGATTAAACATAGACGCTTGGATTATGTTGTCTAGGTTCATCATTCTTACTAGAATTGAAAGTTATTGTTAATATTAATCTCAACTGCTGTTGTTTTGATCGATATAACGATACGGGTTAATTTAGAACGTTTGGGCTATCTTAGCTAGGCATAAGGTAATATAAGAGTTGAATCTCTAATGACGAATGTTCAAGTAAAAATTGTATCTTTTATGATAATCGATGATTGAATGCATAAATTCAAGGTAAAGTCGAATGAAAACCAAGAATCGCTTTTCTCTCATAAATTTAATCACTTTAGTTAATTTTACTAATTAGTTTAATCCATAGACTTTGCTTAGTAGTAGTTAATCAAATTCAAAAAAATCCCTTTTTTACTATTTGTTCGAATAATTGGCACGAATAATTCATCATTCCCTGTGATATCGATCCCTACTCACGCTACTACATATTTACTGCTATTAACTTGAGAGGGTTAATTTGGGCGTACGCGATAAACGCTACCAAATTTTGGCGCCGTTGCCGGGGAAGGCATTGGTATTATTTTGTGTCGATTTTTTTTTATTTGTTATCCCGCATTACTACTTTGGTTTGTTGATGAGTACAGGTGGATCGTTTAATTACGAAGATAACTTTCACTACGATCCTGAGATCGAGAGAACACTACATCAGAGAAGAAGAGAAGTAAGTCTGCTTGAAGAAGAAGAAGAGAGGAACATGATGGCTGCAAATCAAAGCTTGAGGCAGTTGGCGAATCCTAACTTGGATCAACAACCTATCTGCATCACTTTCCCTGCCCTCGCAAATAACGTAAATTTCAAACTCAAATCTTGTTTAATTCACTTATTGCCATCTTTTCATGGTCTAGTAGTTGAGAACCCGCACAAGCATTTGATGGAGTTCCACATGGTATGCACTACTATGAAGCCAGCTGGCATAACGGATGAGAAAATTAAACTGCGAGCCTTTCCATTCTCGCTAAAGGATGCTGCAAAGGATTGGCTATTCTACTTATCCTCCGGATCAATCACCACGTGGACTGAATTACAAAGAGTCTTCCTTGAGAAGTACTTTCCAGCTTCAAGGGCGACTAACTTAAGGAAAGAAATCTACGGTATGAAGCAATACCAAGAGGAGTCATTGCATACGTACTGGGAACGGTTCAAGAAGTTGTGTGCAAGCTGCCCACAACACCAGATAAGTGAACATTTACTCATACAATTCTTTTATGAGGGTTTGTTATCTAGTTACAGGAACTTGGTTGATGCGGCAAGCGGAGGAGCTTTCATTGACAAGACAGTGGAGGAGGCAAGGAACTTAATAGCTAACATGGAGGCCAACTCCCAACAATTCGGCCATGTTCGCCATGGACAACCGCCAAGAAAAGAGGTAAATGTATCCAATTTGGAACAACAACTGATTGATCTAACTTTTCTTTTGCGTAATCTTGCAGGAGGCAACGTGGGGAAAATGCAGCCATGTTGAATCTGTCTAGCTGTGAACCATCCCACTGATGCATGTCCCTCACTACAAGAGACAACCACTGAGCACGTGAATGCAGCGGGAGGATTCCCAGGGCCACCACAAAGGGGCTATGACATTCCCTCGAGCAATTACAATCAAGGGTGGAGGGACCATCCGAACCAAAGATATGGGAACCCACAGATGCACCAACCTCCACCCTATAGACCGCCATATCAGAGACCTCTACCACCTCCAGTGCACCCTCCTTCTGACAGGTTAGATAATATTATTAAAGTTATTGCTGAAAACAGCTTCAGCTTACAATTTTAACAGGAGACGAGGGCGAGCATCCAGAGTTTGACTACGCAAATGGGACAATTGGCGACTTCGCTCAATAAGCTTGAAACGAGCATGTCAAATGGATTACCGTCACAGTCAATTGAACCCAAGGGAGAATGTGAGTGCAATCACTTTGAAGACGATAGCGATGAAGATAAGGAAAATGTGGTACTGACGCCACCAAAGAACGGAGAGATGAAGGAATAGAAGGACGTTGAAGAGCACATGCAAAAAGAGGAACCACGAGGTAAGTCCCCTCCATTACGTGAATATAAAAGTGAACCTCCATTCCCCCTTGCATTGAAGGATAATAGGAGAGAAGCTGGACTTAAGGGACTCATGACACTTTCCGACGCTGCGAGGAAAATGCCCCACTACAAGATGCCATAATGAAGGTGCCTCAATATGCTAGATTTTTTAAGAAGGTATGGAAAGTGGGTAAGAACAAGGAAGGCAAAGGGTGCCCCAAGATCGAGTCAGGTGAGAATGTTTCCGCGGACATCCAAAGAAGCATTCCCACAAAGTGCAAGGACCCTGGTATGTTTTCTATCCCTTGTGTGATATGAACCACTAGAATTGAGAAGGCAATGCTAGATTTAGGATCTTCCATTAATGTCATGCCTTACTCAATCTACACTCAACTAAAACCTGGACCTTTAAAACGAGTGATTCAATTAGATGATAAGTCTACGGTTATACCTAGGGGGATAGTAGAGGACGTACTTGTGCATGTAGAGAATTTGGTTTTCCCCGCCGATTTATATGTCTTAGACATGGAAAATGGTGATCCATCTAGCCCAATTCTTTTAGGGAGACCATTCTTGAAAACATCAAAATCTGTGATCGACGTGAATAGCGGCCTATTAACAATAGAGTTTATGGTGAAAGTGCAAAATTTAATATCTATGAACACATTAAAGCTCATGAGCATTCTAGTTACGCTATTGATATAAATGATGCATATGATTCTGATTTTGATAATGATGAACTGTGGGAGATGGGAAAGGCTACTGATGGCCTTGTAGACAAAAGAGGTATGGATTCTCATTTTGTGCTTAATGTTCATACTATTGCCGCTTTATCTACTCATGATATTGCTGACTCTCGCTTTTCTCACTTGCAGGATCGTACCATTGAAAAGAAGCACCCTCCGAATCGACCACAACAAGCCACATATGTTGAGGGAGGAATAAGGACTGAGGACGCCCACTCAAAGGCAAACAAACCAAAATTCAGAGGAGTTAAGAAGATATTGAGGTGGAAAAAGAAGGATAGAGCGACATCGCATCACCACCTTGATAGAGGTCTGGCGTCGGGCCACCGACGTTAAACAGAGGTGCTGCTTGGGAGGCAACCCAAGGGGAGTTAGTTTCCTTTCTCCATTTTATTTATTTTTATTGCTTTAGTAGTTAGACTTTTCTCCTTTCTTGTATTTTTGCCTTACATTGGGGACAATGTAAGATTTAAGTATGGGGGAGGGATTAGTGGCGTGTTATTGTTTTTCTTATTTCAAAAATACAAAAAAATCGAAAAATTTGACAATTTTGAGCTCATAGTTAGTAATGCTTTTGAATCACTAGCCCATGATGAAACCTAATTGATATCATGCATGCTTTTGAACATAGGTGAATTGTTAACTTGGAACACTTTGGACTCTAATGCAAATTTTACTTTAACCTAGTAGTTGAATATTTTGAGCACAAATCCGTCATGACTTGTGAAGTGTACATAGCTTAGTGAAGATTGTGTGAACTTTGTGATAGTCTTAAGAAGTCTCTAATACATGCTAGAACTTAACTACATGTTCTTTGAGGCATATGTCTAGACTACTTGCAAACATGAAAGTGATATAGGCAATCTTTGATGCGTTTGAGCCTTTCAAGCCTACCATGTAAAGAAAATCAATCACTAGTACCCTTTTTGAGCTTTAATGCAAAAGAATGGTTGTATGCTAAGCATACAAACAACCCCCATTCGACATTCTTTGACTACCTTATCATCCTTCCCTAATAAGCCTAAATATGAAGTCTATCCATACCTTTGAAGGGAGTATGATGTGTTTCATTCACATGCACTTAAGTATTCAATGATTAAAATGTTTAAGAGCTTCATTATGAAAAGAATGAAATGCATGAAAGAAAAGGGATGCCTTGAAAGAATTAATACAAATATGACCCCAAGGGGAGCCAAGGCACAAAAGAGAAAAAAATGATTAAAGTTCACATTGGAAAAAAAAATGCAAGAAGAGAAGCTAATATAGTGCATCTCACCATACTCTCTTGTTTGATGCATCTTTTCCCTTTCTTTCATGAGCCAATACCAAGGCCAAGCCACAAGCTAATAAAGACCTACTTGATTTATGTTTGCAAAGTGGCTAAGATAGTGGAGAAGAGTGTGCAAGTAAGCTTATACTTGTGTTAGTGTATGACTTGAACTATTGTGGATTTGCATCTTTTGGATCTATAATTTGTACACAACACTTGTTTATGACCACACACGCACGTTCACTACTTTGTTAAGTATGAGATGTTTAGGGATTGAACTTGTTCCATTGTTAATTTTTCACCGCCGTTCATTACTATGCATGTTTAAATTGTTGAGGCATTAAAGTGAAAATAAGTTAGTTTGTTATGATGCTATGAGCCAAGCAAAAATATTATAGTTTTGTCTGATTTACTCGAGGTCGAGTAAAGAGTAAGTATGGGGGAGTTTGATGTGATTAGAAATAGACACATCTATTGAGCTTAATTGTTTACGATTTGGTATGTTTTGATAGATAAATTGATGCATATGCTACCTAATCGTATATTTGTGTAATTGTAGGTGGAATCGAAGAATTCGAGTTAAAAACGATGTATAAAGATCAAGGAAAGATATGGAGATGATAAGGACTCAAATGAGATCAAGAATAAGGCTAAAAGTGTAATTTTGATGAAGAGATTGATCGCATGGAAGAGGCAATCAATCGCCTTTGGACAGAAAGTTGAGCAACAAATTATACGCTGCAGAGATCGATCGCGAGCATAAGGCGATCGATCGCCAAACCATACTGGAGCCAGGCGATCGATCGCTACTAAGAGGTGATCGATCGCCAGAAGAATTTCCGAAAAAAAAACAAAGAGGCGATCGATCGCTGGTCTGAGGCGATCGATCGCCAGACGAGTTTTGGAAATATTGGGAACTTGATTTTTTTACCATCTTGGATAGATTTTAACTACAATATCAGATTCCCACCATCTTTGGACGAAATGGGGGACCTTAAATCAGATGAATAGACATATGTTGAGGGAGAACATAGTTTAGACATGATATTTTATTTTTCTCTCAACTTTTGAAGAACAGCCCGAAGAACGAATACGGAAGCGACACTCCGGAATCGTGCTTCGCTTTAGTAACTATTCCTTTTATTATTCGTTTGATGTTTTCTAGGGTATATTTTATTGTTTTTGATTTGATTATGCAAGGCTTGTAATGTCCGAAATAATTATTAATTGTGCAATTGAGTTAATTATGGTGGTTATATGATATGTCGAGATTTAATGCTTGGGTATCGGATTTCGGAGCGGAGTTGGGATAAATAATTTCGGGCTCGAATTTATCATGCTAATTAACACCAAAATTTTATTAATATAAAATTTGCATTAAATCGAAAGATTTAATTTTGTGATTCAAATAAGGACATGAAGGTAGGTGTGGATTGTACATGTGATGCACATGCACCAGTACACCGGTGACACCCCGATGTTCATAATTGGTCGGGAATTAATATATATCGATGTAGGATGTAAAACACATAATAAAACATGTAAAGCACACACATATCGCGGACACACACTAAAATGTGCGAAAACACGCACTTCTCGCGCGATCACCGACCACCGTGTACTTAACCGCTCCGTTCGTCGCCGTCCGACCACCTCTAGACAGGACCGACCTACCACCGTGTTCACAACTCAGAGGCGCATCTTTCCATACCAGATAATCAAATTTTGATGTTCGAAAAGTGGTTCGATTTTGATCTGAAATGGACGAAATTGCACAGACTAGGGTTTGAGCATCTTTCGTTCGATTTCTTCGATTCTACACCAAATTGGACGAAGCTATATACCAAATCTCTTCCCCTCAGCTGGACGAAGATTTCTACACCGGTCTCCGCCACTACCGCCGCCGGAGGTCACCGGAATCGGAGGAAATGTGTGTGTGAACTGTGTGAGAAATTGGATTCTTCATGCTTCTCAAGATATCGGGATAGCCCATCATGTTGTCGACTATAAGGTACGTGGTGACGTACGAGCAGGTATACCCAGTATTTATATATTCATGCATACATGTATTTTAATGTGATGTTTTAAGGTTCAGTGATTGAGTTTGATAATTGAGTTTACTACACGTGGAATGGTGGATACGTCGATGTACGTGATCCGGGTATACGAGTTGATTATTGATGCCTTTGGCATGATCGATATGCGAAGTGGTTGAGAAGGAGATTAATTGATAGGTAGAGCTGCCTTCGAGATAAGATTCGTCATGATTAAGTATAAATGATAAATTGTGGTTATGTCGTATTTATTGCATTGATGAGTATCATGCTTTGAATAATGATATTGAACATGATGTTTATGCAAGTATATAAGATTGAAACCGGAACAGTTCGTGATAGCTATGCCGGTTCGGAATTTGTAACAGGGAGTATACTTTATGAGCTTTGAATAATCTAAATTGTTGCATTACAATTTCGTATATTGATTTGTGAATGAATATTGAGTTGGAGTATGCTCACCCGTGTGGGGGCTGTTTCTGTTGAAACAGGTACAACATGTACTAAGCTATTTTGGGATATTGGTTCAAGCTTTGTTGGATCATGCCGCTTCCAAAAGCGTATATGAGTGTGGGTAAATAGTAGACGCTATTTATTCAGTTAGATTGGTATTCATTTATTTGTTGCTCGTATGTGAGCAACTGGAAGCATGTATATGGACTGTATAAGGGTGTTGAAGCCCACTTTTGATGTCTTCTTCGTATTGTGTTTTTCCCTGGCTGGGAATTGTTTTGGTGATGTGTTTTATTTTGGGATAGCTCAATTTATGAGGAGACTCTGCCCAAATTTTTATAAAAACCCACAATGTAAAAGTGGTGCAATGGTGATGATAATGGGTGAACCTTGAGTCTTATTGCTGAGTATTATATATGTCATGGATAATATGTGAAGCATGTAAGGATTCTTTTAAAGAATGAATTTTTTTTATACTCCTATGACGTCATAAATGCACTAATGACGAGTATAAGGGGTTGGGGTCTTACACTAAACACCTTTGATTCTTGGTTGAAGGAAGACAATACCTTGGATTTAATTTTTTCATGAGATTGATGTTCTTATATTGATTTTGATTGAGTATCATGTGCTTTTCTGATTTTAATGCCATGATTATTGTGTTTTGATTATATGATTGGCCATCTAATAATTTTTACATGCAATCTAATGCTTGGCCTTTGAAGCAACTAAGATTGATAATTGCCTGTTGTTGGTGTTGTTAAATTCTTAGGGAAAACACGTAACTAGATTAAACATAGACGCTTGGCTTATGTTGTCTAGGTTCATCATTCTTACTAGAATTGAAAGCTATTGTTAATATTAATCTCAACTGCTGTTGTTTTGATCGATATAACGATACGGGTTAATTTAGAACGTTTGGGCTATCTTAACTAGGCATAAGGTAAGATAAGAGTTGAATCTCTAATGATGAATGTTCAAGTAAAAATTGTATATTTTATGATAATCGATGATTGAATGTATAAATTCAAGGTAAAGTCGAATGAAAAACCAAGAATCGCTTTTCTCTCATAAATTTAATCACTTAAGTAATTTTACTAATTAGTTTAATCCATAGACTTTGCTGTGTAGTAGTTAATCAAATTCAAAAAAATCCTTTTTTTACTATTTGTTCGAATAATTGACACGAATAATTCATCCTTCCCTGTGAGATCGATCCTTACTTACGCTACTACATATTTACTGCTATTAACTTGAGAGGGTTAATTTGGGCGTACGCGATAAACGCTACCATAAATCTATTATTTTAAATTTTGCATATTATCTTGGTATCACGTAATTTGTTTGACCATAATTTCGGGTCTTCACACTCCGTCTCTGAAAAGGAAACGCCCCAGCATAGTCTTTTCAGAAAAAAGTTGCTCACTATCAAATCTAATAATAAAACACTGATGATCGAGCAATGGACATTGACGGACCATCCAAGAAACAAGAGACATGCAATCAATTCATGGACTCTCTCTTTACCAGAGGTGGATGCTGATAGTCAGCCCTGCCTATCGCAATGAGTTGTCGTGGAACTGCCAAGGCTTGTGGGGCCTTGGAAAGTTCGTGCTTTTGGAGAATTTCTCCACAGATTTCACCATCATATTATATTTCTTATGGAAAATGCCTAGATACCTACAGGCTAATTTAAGAAAATAATATAAAAAAAATAAAAAAATTTAAAATAAAGTAAAAGAAAATATTACGTTTATAGCGTGATTCGCGATCCGGGTCCGCGTTTCTTAAGAAACGGGAACCAGAATCGCGATTCTGACAAAATTTTTAAAATGAGGAGAGAGAAACGCGGTCTCGTGGTCCGAGACCGCGTTTCTCTCTCCTCCAAACTTTTTAAATGAGGAGAGAGAAATGTGGTACAGGACCGCGTTTCCTCTCTCCTCAAATTTTTTTTTCGTTCTCTCTCATGTTTCTCTCTCCTATTTTTATTTTATTTTTTCTGATTTCGATTTCTCACTCCTGATTCATGTTTCTCTGTCATCCACCTTTGTTTTACACTTTAAAGTTTCATTGAGATAAGATTAATGTCTGGAGTTGTGAGATAAAAATGTGGGAAATAAATTTTAAAAATATTTAATGTCTATGATACGTGAATAATATTTATATATATATATATTCTAATTTCTACATATACATTATATTCTAATATACTAAAATTGTAAAAAAAAAATTAATTATCAAATATTTGAATAATAAAATTGAATATGATGTCAAGTTATAGACACTTACAACTAATACTCACTCAAAATATATAATCATAAAAAGTTATAGTTTTTTAAACATTTTTTCTAAATAACCATATAACTTTTTAAATATAATTTTTTAAAACATTTATAATTTTTAAAATATTTTTTAACAACTATATTCGCTAGGCATAATATGAGCTAGATATGAATAATTGAATATATATTAATATTAATATGACATAAAAGTTATATAATGTGATTAACTAATTTAATTTTAGTATATTAGAACATAATGTATATGTAGAATAAATAAATTTATTTTTGAAAGTCCGTATCGTGTCGTACCAGTGTTCCCTCATCCGTGTCTGTGAATCGTAGTCGGAACATATTTTATTGTAATGAATTAATTAAAATAAATTTATTTTATTTCCCTAATACCAATTTTTTGACAAACAAGTCAAAGATATTTTGGACAAGAATTTTGACATATTCATTTTTGAATAAATATCGTTAAATAAATTTTGAAATAAAAAATACCAAAACTTTGAAATCTAAAATATTTTAAAATTTTAAAATTTATTTCCCACATTTTTACCTCACAACTCCGGACATTAACCTTATCTCAATAAAACTTTAAAGTGGAAAACAAAGGTGGATGACAGAAAATGTTAAAAAATGGAGGAGAAAGAAATAAGAAAAATTTTTCTCTTCTCATTTAAAAAGTTTGGAGGAGAGAGAAACGCGGTCCCAGACCACGTTTCTCTCTCCTCATTTTAAAAAAAAAACTTGTCAGAATCGTGATCTTGGATCGCGAATCACGCTATAAACGTAACATTTTTTTTTTACTTTATTTTTTAAATTTTTTATTTTTTTATATTATTTTATTAATTAGCCATACCTACAAGTCTGATAAAATAAAAGTTTGTTTCGGTCTTTATGGAGTGGATTTTATTGGCACATCAGGAGGTCTAGCTCTTCTGTGAACGAAATATAATATGGTCTCGTTACAAAGTTACTCGACAAATCACATTGATGCAATAGTGCAGCTGAAGGACATTCCTGAATTATGGAGATTCGCAGGTTTTTATGGGGAACCATATCAGAATTACCGAAAAATTTCTCGGGATTTGCTTCGCCATTTGGGAAAGTTCTTGAATCGATAATGGTTATGTGCAGGTGACTTCAATGAAATCACACAACATTCACAAAAAAAGTAGGAGGAATATATGCACCCAACTGGAGAATGAAGGACTTTCAGGAAGTTCTTTCTTCAACTGGTTTGAAAGATTTAATCTTCTCGGGCTACCCGTTCACATGGTGCAACCGACGAGATATTTTGTACACAATATCGGAGCGGTTACATAGGGTCGTGGCTACATCTTCTTGGACTATCAAGTTTCCGAATATGGAGGTGAGACATTTACCAACTTGGTCATCTGATCACCTTCCATTAGTGATTCTTTTGGATGCGGGTCAACCAAAACTGTAGAACAACCCGATATTTCTGATTTGAAAACATATGGTTGACTTCTGGAGGTTGTGAGAAAATTATTGAGAACTCATGGGAGGATCATGATACAACAGAATATCAGGATCAGCTTTTGAAAAATTCAGAAACATGCAAAGTGGGGCTGGCAACTTGGGCATGCTCACATTTTGAATCTGTTCGTAGGGAATCCAAACGACTGAACACAGAAATACAGATTCTGCGACAATGACCAATCACTTCAGAAACGAAACAGAAGGAAAAAGGAACTCTGCATTCAACTTGAGAGATTTGATGTGGAGACGGCGTGTTAAAGCTCATTGGATGAGACAGGGGATAGAAACACAAAATATTTTCATAGTAGGGCTTCACAGAGATTTCGTTCTAAGGTCATTAAGGGTTTGTATGATACTCATGGGATTTGGTAGGACACTGATGAGGGTATTGGAAAGGTGGTTCTCGATTATTTAAAAAACATCTTCACATCAAACCGTCCTTTGTTGAATGTTGTAGGTGATGCTACCGCTTGTATTGCGCCAAGGGTATCTCATGAGATTGTTGGGTTTCCGTACCCCGGCGCTGTTGTTATATTTCTCTCAAAGTGTATCTCAGGAATAAAAATAACAATGGATACAAACAAGTTTTATGTCGAGGCGAGATTTGTAATCTCCGTCATTAAGACAATATTGCCCCGCTATGGTGCTAACAGCTTGCTATGGCAACAACAACTATGACTTGTGATATGAGCACTCCAAATCACAAGTCCTCAAACCACAAAGGTTCAAAGCACTCAACTTGATGAACAACAAATGCTCTCAAATTTCAATTATTATATGATGTAGATTTCGAAAATCAATTTTATTCAAATGAGGGAAATGTTATATATATAGTAAATTAATGCATGTATGCAATTGAGTGCTTTGACGACCTATTATGGCATCTGGAGAGATAGCTTGCTGCTTTGAATCTTCCGTAGTAGTATTCAATCGGATCTACTTGCCTTAATAGTGAACTTATAATCTTGAACTATTTAGTCGTTGGTGTAAACCAAGACAATTGAACCCACACCATAACAATTCTAACCTTCGTATTGGTTTCTTACAGTTGTGTCCGTTTCGGCCATGGACCACGCTTGGTTTCATAAGTGATTTTCAATCTTTGAAGGGTGATCTCCTAGAAGAGTATCCCGCTATACTCCAACATATTCCAATATGTCTTAGGAATCATTAAAGGCCTTCTGCCTATCATCGTACCCCTTTTGCAGGCTACACCCCTCATCATAGGAATGTGTCGGAGATTAATTCTCCAAGGTGTTTATACAATCTTGTAGTTTGGTTGTCCCTTTTGAACCTAGATCTTGGGATCTTCAGTCATATAGGTTGGGTATCCACCACAAGATTTTGATTATAGGGTTTTAATCACATTCCCCTCGATAAACTCTATACTTGATCTCTAGGCAAGCCTTTCGTGAGCGGTTCCGCAATATTTTCCTTTGACTTCACGTAGTCAATGTACATAATGCCATTTGAGATCAACTTTTTAATAGTATTGTGTGTACGACGTATATGTCTAGACTTACCATTATACATGCTACTCTATGCCATTCCTATAGCAGATTGGCTATCACAGTGCATTTTAATTGCTGGCACATGTTTTTCCCAACAAGGAATTTCTTTCAAGAAACTTCTAAGCCATTCGGCTCTTCTCCCGCTTTATCCAAAGCTATGAATTCAGATTCCATAGTGGATCTAGCAATACAAGTTTTCTTGGTAGATTTCCACGACACTGCAGCCCCTCCAATGGTAAACACATAACCACTTGACTTGGAGTCTTGAATATCCGATATCCAATTTGCATCACTGTATCCTTCCAATACAGGAGGATATCTTGTATAGTTCAATCCATAGTTCAGGGTGTATCTTTAATATTTAAGTACCCTCGTCAATGTCTTACAATGGTCATTGTTTGGACTGCTCGTGAATCTACTTACTTTGCCAACCGCATATGCAATATCAGGACGTGTACAATTCATGAGATACATGAGACTGCCAATTATCCTTGAGTATTCTAATTGCATGAAAGGGTCTCCTTTGTTTTTAACCAAATGTAGATTTGGGTCATATGGTGTTTTTACAGACGACGTATCATTCGCGAGAAATTTCTCGAGTATTTTCTCAACATAATGAGACTGCGACAATACTCGTCCTTCGGATATCTTGGAGATTTTAATTCCAAGTATCACATCAGCTTCACCCATGTCTTTCATTTCAAAATGTTTTATTAACATTTTATTTGTCGCGTTGATGATTTCTAAGTTGCTTCCCACTATGAGCATATCATCAACGTACAAGCATACTTTACATATGCTTTAGGTGTTTTTCATATAAACACATTTGTCACACTCGTTAATTTTGAAACCATTTGACAACATTGTTTTGTCAAATTTTTCATGCCATTGCTTTGGCGCTTGCTTAAGCCCATATAATGACTTAACGAGTCTACAAACATTTTTCTCTTGTCCGGGAACACCAAACCCCAAGGTTATTTCATATAAATTTCCTCCTCAAGTTCTCCATTGAGGAATGTTGTTTTTACATCCATTTGATGTATCTCTAAATTGTTTAGAGCAGCGATATCAATGATCACTCTAATGGACGCAATTCTCGTGACTGGTGAATATGTATCAAAGTAATCAAGGCTTTCTTTTTGTCTATATCACTCTGTCACGAGTCTCGCCTTGTACTTATCAATTGAACCATTGGACTTATATTTTCTTTTAAGAATCCATTTGCATTCTAATGGTTTACTTCCAGTTAGATGGTCTACCAATTCCCACGTGTAGTTTTGCATTATGGATTCTATCTCGCCATTAATAGCCTCTTTCCACATAAGAGCATCAGGGCTAGATAAAGCTTCACTAACGATCTTGATTCATTGTCCAACATATAAGTCATGAAGTCAAGGCCATAAGTCTTAGCCACTTTGGTCCTCTTGCTACGTCGTGACTCTATTTCCTCAATAGAGTCATGGTTAGCATCTTCGTACACCCTTTTCTTAGGGATCATTTCCTTGTTATATTTGTAAGGAAACATTTCTTTAAAAATACCACATTTCTTGATTTCATGATTGTACCTTCATGCACATCACTAATTTCAAATGTGTGTACTAAAAATCGATAAGCACTATTATTGTTAGCATAACAAATAAATACACAATCTATTGTTTTAGGCCCAATTTTCACTTGCTTTGGTTTTGGTACTTCTACCTTAGCCAAGCTGTCAAGCCTCAAATTCCTTTATCTCTGAATCTTGTATGGAGAAGCTTGATTTGCACTTCACTCCACTGTTATATTTAATGCAAGTATTGAGTCCATTAGGAAAGACAGTCACAATTAAATATGTATGCAATGATGTAACACTGATCGTGGAAAGCGAAGAATTCAAAGCCAACCTGTTCATCATCAACATGAAAGAATTTGACATAATTCTTGGAATGGATTGGTTGAGTAGTGCAAAGGCTCGCATTGACTATTACCGAAAGATCATAACCCTACAAACGAATTCGGGTAAAGAGATCTATTATGAAGGCGTGTTTTCTGATCACGATTTTTCCCTCAAAATTATTTCACCTTCATCAGATTACCTTCGTCATTTTCTTCTTCTTTCACTTCGTCCGTTTCATTTGCTTCGTCCGTCATCTTCGCTTCATCTCCCTCGCCTCTTCTTCTCCCATCATCAAGCCAATAACTCTCAACCCTTTCATCTACTCATCAATTGGTTATTTAGTAACCTACCAACAAGAATCCATGTTCAAAACCCAAAAATTTCCGGCTGTGTTGAGTCCGAAAAGAAATTTAGGTTTTGTAAATTCGATTTTGAGCTTCGAAAATTCTCCAAATCAGAGCTGTAGCACACGTCTGGGAGGAAATCGGAATTTGAGCAGAAAGCGTAGAAAATTGGTATGAATTTCGATGTATAATTTCGATGTTTTGATTTTTGATTTTTCTGGTTTCGAAATTAAAATGGCTAGGTTAGGGTGGTTAGATTAAATCTGTAGTTATTAGTTTAATTGTCAAGAACAAAAATTGTTTAGGAAATTATTTTGAAAATGATTTTTTTTGTTCGAAGGATTTATACGGTTCTGTTCGAAGGTTACTGGATTTGAATTCGAAAATATGGTGGAGATGGAAGTATTGTTCGAAAATGATATTGAAGATTTTTAAAGAATTGTATTATTTGAGTTCGAAAATTTCTGGAATTAAGGTTGAAAATGTTCTGGAATTTAGTTTGAATATTTACTGAAATGTTTTTCTGGAAATGGAATTCTAGTTCGAAACATATTCTGGAATTTTGAATGTTAAATCGAAAATGGTGATAGATTTTAAAGAGTTAGGATTTTGTTAGGTTGTGCTAGAACAAGTTAAATGAATATGATTTTAAAATTGTTGAAATGGATAACTGATATCTTGGAGATTTTGGGAGATTTGTAGATTTATCATTGATAGAAAGCTTTGAGGTTCGTAAAGGAAGTTGAAATTTTCCGCAAATTATTTTAAGTATTTCGTATTGTTTATTTTTGAAATGATTTTCGGATAGTAAGCATGCAAGAATTATTTTGAAGGATGATTTTTGATAAGAAATGTATTTTATTGAAAAATAGAATTTTGAATAACATTTTATTGTGTGTGAAAAACTATTTTGAAAAGCCATGTTTCTCTTGATTCGGTGAATACGATTTGAGGTTTGTGAACTGTGGATATTTTCGTTTCGTTGTGTCTCGCATTGCGACGAGGATAAAAACGCGCATACTTTCGGCTCGTTGGCGACGAGAATAAAGAAACGCATTTCGTTTTGCCCGAAGACAGAGGGGGTATAATATCTGTCGATACCCTTCCAGCGGGTATAGTCTGGAATGATATCATTGTGTCACATCCGTATTTGAGTATGCATTTGTTTCATTTCAGCATGACTATGTCTATTGGTTAATTCTATAATGTTAAGACATTATATGATATTGTTATTTGTTTCCGTTACGTTTCGTAGGTTATCTGTGCAGTTATTTCCGTTATGATTCCGTTTTGTGAAATTTAGTTCTGTTGACTGCTCGGGTTAAACCATATATGGGTGAAAGTTATTTTGGATATGAAAGTATATTATTTTTCATCACATTATGAAAATGATGTTTTTAATATTTTTATCAAATGTTTATTATGCTTACTACAAAATGCTGCAACTTACCTTTACCTGTAATGTGACATATTACAGATGGAGTTGAAGATTTAGATGATGCGGAGAATATTTAGTTATGCAATGAAAAGTTTAATTAAGTTGAGAGGTTATGTTTTATTTTGAGGACATGGAGTATTTTTATTATGATTGTAGTTTGTTTTTGGATATTGAGACTTATTTGGGTTTAGTTATATTATTGTTATGATTTTGGTATTGTGGTTGTAGTGATCTGGTAGATCACCGGGCACAATTTTTAAGAGGAGACTCTGCCCAAATTTTTCTAAAATAAAAGTCACGGGTAAAAATTTATTAGTCAAACATCCGATAAGAATTAAAACGTTTCCGCTAAACAAAAGTTCAAAGAGATAACAAGATTTTGAATTGAGCCTTGTGTTCAAGAAATTGAGCACGGCGGGCGACCCGTCTGGGCGGGCCGTCACACAAGCACCCCCACACTTTCAAGTATTTGTAGGAAGGTTTGTGGCCTTTTCATAACTCATAAGGAGTTTCATCCTTACTTTTGTGTGGTATTTTGTTTAGAATGTAGTTAGCCGACAGGATGGCGTCCCCCCACAAGTTTTGTGGTAATCCATAACTTATCAACATATCATTTATCATCTCTTTTAGAGTACGATTTTTACGTTCGGCAATACCATTTGATTGTGGTGAATAGGGGCAGTGGTTTGGTGAATAATGACATACTCAGTGTAAAATTCTTCAAACGGTGCTCCATATTCTCCTCCTCTATCGCTTCGAACATTCTTTATCTTTTTGCTAAGTTGATTTTCAACTTCATTCTTGTAGTGTTTGAATACTACCAAGGCTTCGTCTTTGCTTCTTAGTAAATAGACGTAACAATATCTTGTACAATCATCAATGAAAGTGATGAAGTATTTTTTCCCACCTCTAGTTTCCACAAACTTTAGATCACATAAATCCGTATGAATTAATTCAAGAGGTGTCGTGGTTCTTTCAATTGAATGGAATGGTGGTTCGTTAACTTGGCCTCGACAGAAGTCTCACACTTACGTTTCAAGTTAACATTCATTTGAGGCAATAAGTTTAACTTTACTAATTTGTTAAGTGAACCATAATTTACATGACCTAAACGATCATGCCATAAATTACAAGATTCAACCAAATAAGTAGAATCATTCACTTTAATGCTTTCAAATTGACGTTTAACCGTCATTACATTCATTTTGAATAGGCTTTTCTCCATATAGCCTTTTCCAACAAAAACTCCATTTTTGGAGAGTACAATTTTTTTCAGATTCTAAAACTAGTCTAAAACCCGCCTTGACTAGAGCCGATCCGGATATCAGGTTCTTTCGGATGTCGGGAACATGTAAGACATCTATCAAAGTCAATTTCTTTCCCGAAGTCATATTTAGAACCACCTTCCCCAATCCAACTACCGGAGATGTAGTGGAGTTTCACATGTAGAGTTGGCGCCCACTTATTGGAGTGTATGTGGAGAACATGGCCTTGTCCGAACACACATGTCGGGGTTGCACCAGAATCGACGAACCATTCCATAAGATTGTCCACCAAGTTCACTTCAAAGACCACATCGGTTAACATTAGATCATTCAAGTCATCCAAGATTCGATCATGTTCGGTCAAATTGACTTGATCTTTTACTTTCCCACGAGTGTCTTTGTTACGACAATCATTTGCCATGTGATTGGGCTTTCCACACTTATAGCATTTTCCTTTGAACTTTTTCGCCTTGCCACTATTGGAGGTCGTACCGTCAAACTTACACTTTGATCAGGTTCTTTGTTCAACTAGGTTAGCCTGTGGTTCCATTTGAAACCTACCCGCCTTGTTGTCCTCCTAGATTCGTAGTCGAACCACGAGATCTTCAAGACTCATCTCCTTTCGTTTGTGTTTCAGATAGCTCTTGAAGTCTTTCCACATAGGAGGTAATTTTTCAATCATAGCGGCGACTTGGAATGAATCACTTAAACTCATTCCCTCCGCATGAATATCATGCAAGATCACTTGTAGATCTTGCAGTTGCGCCATCACAGACTTGGTATCAACCATCTTGAAATTCAGGAACTGTCCAACTATGAATTTCTTCATGTCGTCATCCTCGGATTTGTACTTCTTTTCCAGCGATGCCGAGAGTTCCTTTGCTGTTTTCACAAGACAATAAACGTTACACAATTTATTATCTAACCTATTTAGGATGTAGTTCTTGCATAGGAGTCGCTTTGATTCCATGCATCCAATGCCGTCCTCTTTTGGGTGTCAGTCTCTCCTTCTTCAACCGGAGGCTCCTCGGTTAAGAACATTGCCAAACTCAGTGTGGTCAAGTAAAATAGCATCTTTTGTTGCCACCGCTTGAAATCGTTCCCATTGAACTTTTCAGGTCTTTCACCATGATGAACATGAGTCGTTATTGCACTCGATGAAGCCATTTGTATTGCACAACATTGTCTTAAGATTGTTGTTATATTTCTTTCAAAGTGTATCTCAGAAATAAAAATAACAATGGCTACAAACAAGTTTAATGTCGAGGCGAGATTTGTAATCTCCGTCCTTAAGACAATATTGCCCCGCTATGGTGCTAACGGTTTGCTATGGCAATTTGTCTCCCAAGATACGACGACTATGGCTTGTGATAGGAGCACTCCAAATCACAAGTCCTCAAATCACAAAGGTTCAAATCACTCAATTTGATGAACAACAAATGCTCTCAAATTTCAAATCACTCGTAGCGCTCAATGGAACTTGGAGGTTATTGAGAAGATTCTATGGAGGGAGGATGTGGTGAAGTGCTCAAAACGTCATGACCCAAAAATTTACATAAACATGCATAATCATAATGGTATATATTAAATCATTTATAAGCATAATTATATATCTTTTGGTATTGCATATATACATTGTAGTACATATAGACTCATGTCAATACAAGTGTTAATCATATGATGATTGATTACATGTGACTACCGTAAAAGATAGGAAGACATCATCAACATGTTTATAATCGAATGACTAAATCACATATTTAGAATAACTAGTCATAAATAGTAATTAGCTCGTAAATTGTTAATTGCTCGAGTCGAAATTGAACTTTTAAGAGGATACTAAATTTGGTTACTCGAAAAGTAAGTTCGGTTTTAGCCGGTTTGATAATTGATTCCTTTATAATTGAGGAAATATTGTCCAATGTACGTATAACCTACAAAACTAAGCTTCTAATGCAATTCGGGAATGTATGATTAGCTTAAATATGTAAGTTGTGTATCGAGCAAATAAAATCTCAAACAGATGCCTTTTATCATGCAAATTACGAAGGTTTTTATGTGAGAAATTTGCTATCATTAGCTGCAAATTAAGGTAAATTTCCTTGATTTCCCTTAATTATGAACTAAAGATTTTGACATTTGCGAATATTTAGATGATGTAACTGATTTATATAAACACTTGGGACAGTTTTTTAGGTTGAAAAAAATAAGTATAGCTCTTGTAAAATTAGTCGAACACCTTTAGTTTTGTAATACTTGTGGAAATTAAGTAATATGGATATGACTTGATTGTAAACCTATATTCTAAATATTATATTTCACATGTGAGCTTAATAGCTTGAACAAATTCGAGAATCTATGTGAGATGAATAATAATATTTCAACCTACTAACCACCTGACATGGAGTGAATTGATAGTCCCATATTTCAATAATTGTTTAACAGTAGACTTCCAAATTTAAGTCACATTAGGAACAAGGAAATTCATTTTTGTGGATTTAAAATGTTTTGTATTGTTCGTCTTAAGCATTAAATAATGTTTGATAACTTATAATTAAGGTGTTAAGTTGATTTATAATGAAATTAGGTTTCTTGATGAAGCTACAAATTGGAAATCCTTTCCTGCACAATTTCGTGAACTAGGTTTCAGTACTAGAAAATCAAATAACCATTCATTGTGTAAGTAGGTGAATGGTATCCAATGGATTGGAATAAGGGCAACAAAATATTTTAATAAACTTATAAATATTACAATCACTATTGCATAACCATTTAGGATTCTTTAGTATGTGCATATCATGCATAACATGTATATACTGTAATAGATATTAATCATGTGATATTGAACATGGTTATGCATTTGTAACACGCTTGTAGGTCCAAATCTCGACAAAAGTGTATATAAAATAAATTAAGCAAATCATCGAGATATGGGCAGAAACTTGTGAGTATAATCTTATAACTCGGTATTTAGCTTTATGTGGGTGGATGATTTGTGTATCATGAATGAGTGGACTTGGTGATTTATGCGTTTTTATGATTAGATGATTTATGTGCTTTCAATGTGGAATATTGATTTTAAGTGACTCTATGGACTTGAGTTATTATTATATTGGTGGTGTTGTGATGATTTTACATGATTATGGAATACGAATTCGTAAGAGATTCATGGATTCTGTTATGGACACTAATGACCTTGAACCATATGTTACAGAATTACAGAATACGGATCCCGAGTTCATTGAACTCATGGGACATACAGGACAGAGTGACATGGACATCTTCGTGATCACGATTTGTTCTTGCCATTAGATGGTTCATAAAAGAAATAAAATGGATAGACATGTGCATTTATATGTTGTCTGAATCATATAAACTGTGTATGCGAAATTGTTGTTAATCACGTGCTTACATAAAGTTGATTAACATGTTATTTGAATATGCTCATTGAGCATGCAAATCACCAAATACAAATTATTTTTCAGTTGATGTAGCTAGAATTGGACTCTACAAGGTGTTTTCTACATATTTTGAAATATGGATCCAAGGTCGGCCAGCTGACTTTTAATCCTTCTCCCTCAGCTCATCATTTGCATATACTATACGGGTTTTTGGTTGGGTTGCGAAGAGTATAACCTTGATTATTTTGTGGCATATATATGTCTATATGCCTTGTAAATTATATTATGATACATACTTAATTGGATGATATGAAATTGCAAATTCCGTTGTCATTATATATTATCATATATATCACGTGTATGTGTTATGTGTAAGGGTGTTAAACAAAATACCTATTGAAGTTCAAAACAATGACATATTGGTTTGACACTATATTAAGAATGGCCATTACACTGTCAACTCGGGATATCAGTTAGGATGCATCTTATAAATCGGCTGGGAAAAAATAATACAGGGGGTTGTAGCATAGTGCGAGTCAAAAACTGGGATTCTTTTGGAAAGCCAAAGTTCCAAATAAAGGTAAAGTCTTCAGCTGGCGCGCAATGAAGAATGCACTCCAATGGGTGCAAATTTAAAGTTGAAGGGCTTGAGCGATCAGCATGTCTGTCCTTTTTGTTCTTATCCGGAGGAGAATAGCTTACATACATTTTGGGACTGCGATCACGCATGTCAGTGTTGGGTTTTATCTTCTATCAAGATAACGACGATTCTTTCAACTGCACATAATTTTCAGGGTTGGGTTTCAAGGTTTGGCAATTACTAAATGGGATGGAATTTGCATTATTTTTGTGCATTGTTGGGCGATTTGTACTAATAAGAAGATGCATACTAATGATGGATTTACAACTTTGGATACAACCCTTTTGGCAAAATGGTATTTTGCCGAGATTCATTGAGGCCAATACGTTATCTTTACCGACTCTAAAACCTGCTCCACATACTGCTTGGACAAAACCACCTACGGGTGTCATCAAGATCAACTTCGATGCTGCTACACCCAATCTTACATCCTATGTTGGAATAGGTGTAGTAGCAAGAGATACTGATGGCAAGGTTAATGCTTGGAAACATAAGAAAATATGGGGACGGTTCAGCGCCGAGATTACAGAGGCTATAGCTGTCAAGGTTGGGGTGTAATTAGATCTCTCTCGTTCATGGCATAGGATAATTCTGGAGGGAAATTGCGTTGTTGTGATACACGCATTCAACAATAAGGATACATCTCGGGCTCCAGCTGGTGCTATTCTTGATGAAATTCAGTCTCTTGTTACGCAATTTGAGTTCTTTTCGTGCTTGCATGTTAATAGAGCTGCTAATGAACTAGCCCACAGATTAGCTAGAGACGTTGGTTATGACTGTGAAGGAGATTCAATTATTCCTTTTAATGATGTGTAAACCTTCATTTTTTTATGATAATATTATTCATTCTCAAAATAAAAAAAAAATTCAAGCATCCATAATAAACAGATTCTTCACAAGGGCATTAGTAGAATATATATGGATAGAAAAAAGAGACTGGGAGGCGCATAGGTGGTAAACTCCTGCTATGACTGATGACTGGTGACAGACCAGCTAGTCCACTCAAATAAAAAAAAACTTTTGAATATTGCAAATAAAATTAGAGAATGATTTCCAAAGATTAAAAAATATGCTTTCTTTCCATCCAAATTTCAGTGAAACCTCTAAGATAAGTAAAACATATTTCACAATAGAATTGGAAATAAAATGTGCCACAATTTTGTAGAGGTTCCAGTTCAAACGTACACAAATTAAGTGAATACAAACTAAAGCTTGAAGTAAAGTGAAGCACTGCAGAATAAACAGAGATTATTTGTCAAGATTAGTGGAAATTTCTTTTATTCAGTCACATTACAACCATGAAAATAAAGATTTGATTGTGGAAGGAAATAGATGGCCCGTGGTTACTTTTTGGAGGCCAAACCTTCACGGCTTCAAACACCGTTTGGAGGGAAAAACTATTCACTCTCGCATTTTCAGCTTTTTCTCATTTCACTCTTCATTCACCATGGAACCCATCGAGTTTCACATTGAATTTTTATTTCACAAAGTGGGTTGTCACTTTTGAGACAACAAAGCCAAGCGACAACAATATCCAGGCTGCATGGTTGATATGGTGATTATTAGGGCGTGATTGGTGCATTACGACATTAAACATTTCTACAACTTACAGTCCCTATCATCACTCTTTCAAGATTAGAAAGAAGTAATTGTAATCTATCGGATCAAATCAAGAAGAAAAAGAAAATAAAAGCATGTTTTTTGTCTTATGTGGTTGAACATTTAATGAGCATGTTTTTGGTCTTATGTGGTCAATTTTGGCGACAACTTTTGCTATGTTCTGTTTTGGTAATATGTAACTAATTTGTAGGAACTCACTTGGTATTTTGAAGTTTCTAATAAGTGTTAACTTTTTTCTTTACTTTTCTAATCAGTGTTGTTAACTTTTTTCTTTACTCGAAGTTAAAAAGTAGTGTGATTCTGTTTGAGGGTGGAGGCACGACCGAGAAGTGAACGGAGAGGCGATCGAGAGAGTGGGCAGGGGCTACCGAGAGAGGGGGAGGGGCGACCGAGAGATGGGCAGGGGCGACCGAGTGTGGGCTTATTTTGTGCCTTGTATTCGTAGGCACACTACTGGTTTAATTTGAAACCTAGCTAGCTGAATCCGATTAGATTCGGGTGCTTTGAATTTCTGGGAATTATCGGTTTCGAATTTAATGTTATGGTCTAAATAGATTTTGTAGTGTTATGAGTTAACTTCAATTTGGCACTAGACACAAGCAATTTGGAGTTTAAATGAAAATGTTATGCTAGTTTTACCAAAATTTGTACATTCTGAAATTTACGAGATTTAATAACCCCGAGTGTATTTTCTAAATTGCAGCATTAATATTGTCGGCAAATAATTTAGTCAAAGGAGCATACATGTGCATTGATTTCATGCGTTGATGGATGGTGGCAAATATTAGTTCTTGGTTTGAAAACGAGTGAAATAAATTTCACTCGGTTTCAACACTCATTGGAGTTCCTATAAATAGGGCTCCACTATCTTCCTTCTGGTATCCCATTCTGAGTGTTCTCCCATTCTTTACATTTGAGTGTGTTTCTATAATTTTTTTGAGGTTGTTGTCTCCTATATTGAGAGTGTGTTCTATTTGAAGATATCGAGATGTTGTAACCTACAAAATATTATAGTGGAATCTTTTCATCTTACTCGTATTTTTTACCCTAATAATTTTTAGGGATTTTTCACGTAAATTGTGGCGTCCATTGTGTTCTTCATTTTCGGTATTTTTTTTTATCTCAAGTTGCTGCACTTGGGGCCAACATGTGGTATCAAAGCCTCGTTTTAAAATCTTAAAGATTCTATCTATGCCATACAGCATTGACCGATCTTCCACGTTAGAAAAGATTTTTGAGATTTTTTTTATTGAGGCAATTTTATTATTATCAGAATGGCGGCACGGTTCGAGATTGAAAAATTCAATGAAAGCAATTTCATGCTGTGAAAAATGAAAATGCAAGCAGTTCTACAAAACGATCGCTGCTTGGTTGCTATTGCAGATAGAACGGTGGATATCATAGACAATGAAAAATGGAGTGAGATGAATGGTAATGTTATTGGCAATCTACATTTGGCTCTAGCGGATGGAGTATGATCAAGTATCAGTGAAAAGAAAAATGCAAAAGATGTTTGGGATACTCTAATAAACTTGTACGAGGCCAAGTCACTACACAACAATATTTTTTTAAAGATAAGGCTTTATACTTAGGATGGCGGAATCATCATCAGTTACCGACTATATCAACACAATTTATACTCTATTTGCCCAACTCACCACCTTTGGGCATAAAATAGAGGAAGTTGAACGTGCGGAGCTTCTACGTCAAATTCTACGAGATTCATACAACCATCAATCTGACCAACAATATCACTACTGATATGTTAGTATTCAACAATGTTGCAGCCGCTGTCTTGAAGAAGAAACTAGGCGCAAGAACAAGGAAGATGGGTTGGCAAGATCAAAACAGGCAGAGGCTTTGCCGATGATGAGAAAAAGATCGACGGAGCGTGACTCCAGTGGGGCCACAAGTATGGTAGATCCAAATCCAGAAGCAAGAAGAATAATTTTTACTGCTATAAATGTGGTGGCAAAGGGTACTTCAAGAAAGATTGTACGAGTAAGAAGAGTATTGAAAAAGATTCTCAAGAAATTGTTGTCAGTACCTCAGACGGTGGTGAAATATTGTTCAGCGAAGCAACAACTGCTGTGGAAGGCAGACAAAGATTTTATCACACATGGAGAATGGATTCAGGAGCAACGTGGCATGTGATGTCTCCGAGAGAATGGTTCGATCAGTATGAACCAGTCTCAGGAGGATCTGTATTCATGGGAAATGATCATGCATTGGAAATTATTGGTGCCCATATCGAAATTGGGACAAAGAAAATTGTGAAAGGAGCGCTTGTTGTAATGAAGACGAAAAAGGTTGCTACAATATGTATGCACTTCTGAAAAAAAAAACACACAGAGATGGAGAGCTAGCTATTGCATCCACTAGTTCGGAAGAAGACATAACAACGTTATGGCATAGAAAGCTCGGATATATGTCAGAACGGGGTATGTCAGAACGGGGGTTAAATGCTCTCTCTGAACGGAAACTGTTGATGAGGCTTACAAAAGTAACTCTACCCTTTTGTGAGCATTGCGTTATCAGTAAACAAACATGGGCTAAAGTTTAGCGCTTCTACTGCCAAGAGCAGCGGTATATTGGAGCTGATTCATTCTGATGTTTGGCAAGCACCGATTGTATCCCTAGGAGGAGCGAGATACTTTGTGAAGCCCCGGAAATTTGCCTAATCAATTGCCTTTCCAAATCATGAGAGTCATTAATTGACTTGCTAAAGTCATAACACCAATCATTCAAGGTCATGCAATTGTATCACTCAATCATGCCACCATTTAATCTCACTCAACCCTATCAAATGCTATCATTCAATCTCATTAATGACATTTAGTACCTTGCTCAAATTGTGTCACTAAAGGGCATAAGTTTTGGTATTGGTAAAATAATTCTCCTACATTAAACTCTCAAAATTCTTTATTCATTTGATCTATTGAATTGGCCCATTCAAGTGCATTGCCCAAAAATCATATAAACCATTCAATGGCCTTGCCTAAATCTTGTTATTAGTCATTCAATCTTATTACTCAAACATGACACTAAATGGCCTAAACCCTTTTTTTTCCTTATCAATCATGACAATGATACCATTTAATTCCCTCATTACATTCAATTGTCTTGCCTAAAATATTTTCACTAAATGGCATAAATTTATGAATTCCGATTGTTTACTCCTAAATTTAAAAACACAACAATCTCACCAAAAGAGAGAGAGCTAGCCTACCAAGAAGCATGATTTTCACATACTCACACACACCAATTTTTGAAAAAGTCTCAAGCAAGAGAGGAATAGTTTTGCACAATTTTCTCAACCCGAATCTCATCTCAACGTGCTTTGACCTTCAACGAGTGTAAGTGGGTTTTTGCTATCATTCCATTCGTTTTCAATATGTTTTTAAATCTAAACAAGTATCTGACATGATCATGAATGAAGGACCTTGCGGAGCAACGTGCTACGTGTGTATGAGACACCACTTGATTCGGCGGGGCAAAGTGCTACATGATGTGGGCGTGCCACATGCATGGGAGTCACCTCTTGATCCTTAAGAGCAAAGTGCTATTCCACGGGAGCTAGCTCTTGAATCCCATAAGTCGATATGTGAATATGTGGAGATATGTGTTTATGAGTAAGAAATGTGTTTATATGCCAAGATCTATGGATTTGATAAAGAAATGTTTAAAATGATTTCTGCTATGAAAATATATGTGTTTTTACTATGTTCAATCGGCCCCTACTTGCTGAGTATTTTCCCAAATACTCACCTCTTACCTCCCCTCCCAGACAAAGACGAAAAGTAGAGATCGAGGAAGAATTACAAGAACAATTTTGGAGATGATGATCCACGAAGAACCTTCAAGAATTTATTAATTTTATATACGCTTCCGCATATTTGATTAATCCGAGACAATTGTATTTTGTAATATCAATTGTAAAAGACGATTATTATTTTCTATGGAATAAATAGACTGATTTTATCATAGATCTGTACACGAGGCTTGTTAATTTTGAATTAATGTTTGGAATCAACGCCGGTGTTATCGACCCCGGTTTCGGGGCGTGACATTTTAGTGGTATCAGAGCAAAAATCAGGTTCCATGATCCCGATGGGAAAAGATTTTTTGGTTGATATAAATCAACCGAATTATGAATCCCGGATCTAATAGACAACTGATTAAAAATCGAAAATCAGGAATCCAAAATCTGAAAATAAAATTTATTAGTCAAAATAATAATAATAATAATAATAATAATAATCTTGAAATTTTAAAAAAAAATGTTGAAAAATTGATCTACGGTTATCTCAACCGCCGCCATCTCGCCACTGCCGGAAAAAAATTGGCCGATCAACCATCTGGACCAAATCCTGTGGACGATCTCATGGTCAAAATATTAGCTCCATCGGATTTCGATTGCTTGGTCAATTTCGTCGTTGAAGATTGACGCCTAAAGAGCCGGCGAACTTTTCCCGATTCCACCACCGTCGAACGTCAATTGACAAATATAGCTTGCTTTTGGCAATGAACGATCATAGACGAACGATAAACCTCAACGAATTCAAGGATTCAGTCACCAATCAACGATCTTAAATTTACGCCTGAAGAACCCTAAAATTAATTTCGGGATCTTGCTCGAAATCATGCCAGCAGTAAAAGCCCTATGATTTTGTCGGATTACAGACAAGGGAGGGACGCCAATTTGGAACCACAATTCACGCCCCTTAGAACCCTAAATGACGAAAATTTCGACCAACGAATTATCCATCAATCCAAACATAAATTTCAAATTAATTCTGGATTTATGATCCTTATATCATGTCGAACAAAAGCCCTATATCCAATCGAAATCACAAACAAGGAAAGATGCTCAATTTCGGATCGAGATTCTCGTCCAAGAACCCTAAAATTGCGAAAATTTCGGACCTTGATTTCTTCCAACTCCGAATGCATTTTTAAAATTAAATTTGGGTTATGAATCCTCATAACCTATATATTAATAGCCCCTTAACAATTTCGAAATTCCAAATCTCAAGTGATCGAATTCTTGAAGCCCCAATCCGCGCCTATTAAACCCTAATATCTCAAATACTTGCCCTCGATTTTTCAACCACCGAAGCAAATTATTCCAATCCAAATTTTGTTATTTGTCCTCACATCATTTCAAAAAAAAAAATCATTTGTCATCGAAATTCAGCAACCGAAAGGTAACCAATTGAGGATTTAATTTTTCTCCTCGAAGAACTCTAACCCACGAAATCTCATCCTTCGATTTCACCTCCACCTTAGCATACTCTTCGATACGACATAGGCTACGATGACTCACGCTCAAACCAGTTCGATCCAAATGACGGAACATGATATAACCGAATTTAAAATATTCCAAGACAAGGAGATGCAAGACAAGGCCGAGTTGTTGGAGTTAATAAATCACTTCTGTTACAAGGCCCAAAGGATGACCTACAACCATCATCGTGCCGAAGAGTGACTTACAAAAGCAATCGAGGACAACAAAACACTTATGAAAGTCCACATTAATTGGAACACTTCGAGCAGGAGTTCAATGAGCATCGGGAGAACATGTGGACTCGAATTCAAGCCCTCGTGAATGAGAATAATGAATTGGCGCCTACAAGCAGTCTGTGATCAATTTCATGATGGAAGAGGAAGATCATATGGTACTAGAGATGTTGAAGGGGATTTAGGAGACGGAGAAGCAATAGACTGGTTTTTCTAATATGCAAAGTCATAAGGATAATAAGGAATATATCTTGGGTATCCTAGTGGTGATTTTCTTTGTTTAGGATTTTGTCGTGAACCTCTCAGTTTAGTTAATAAATTTTAGTTTATTCTCCGAGCGTATCCCAATTGTGTTATTCCTTGGTTACGCTCCTACGCAACAACTTTAAACCCTTGCTACTATTATTTTGAAAAGCTATATCCCTCTTTGTAAGTCACGATGAATTCAATCCAATTGTTTCCAATATATTACGCTCAATTCCTTGAATTTTTATTCTTGGGCTAACTTCGAGAATGTTAATTCTCAAATCCCTCAATTTCGAGGAACTTCATTTCGAGTAAAATCTCGGGCTAACTCGAATAGTCGATGACATGCCCTGACTATTCTTATTGAGATCCTTAGAGCCTAAGTAAATCATGTTATACTTTTGGGACTCATAATTTAAGATACATATCTCCATAATTTGAGTATAAATTGTGACATTTTGGGTTCAATAGTAGATTAGTCTCTAAAAATTAATAAGGATATTAGAAATCCATTTCTCAGATACAGTGATTGAACATCGTACTCAAGCTTATAATATTTTGGTTCAAATAGGAATAGCTTAGTCCCTTAGAATTTATTAAGAAATTAGAAACCAACTTTCCGCAGTCCAATAAATCTTTTGAAATTCGATAAAATTTATTCGACCAATGAAGCCATTTGTCTTCCTTCAAATTTGCTAATGATATCCTCTTGAACTCATATTTCATTTGGCAAACCTATATAAGACCATACTATTTCATTAGAAGAATTAATCAATCTATTCATTGTACCTTCAAATTGCTTTCGTTGATAATCTCATTTGTACAAATACTTATCCAACTATTGATCCATCTTGGAATTATTCTTACATCACATCTACTTTAAATAGTCGGGATTCGTTTGAAACATACCTTACTTGTGAAACAATCATTCAATGATTTTTAGTACTTCTGACCTTCATAGTAAATTGTTGTTTCATTATTACCCAATTATTCTTTGGTTAATGTGGTTATCATTCTTCATTAAAGTTCGATACATCATTTGTTTATTAATTCATTTTTTGAGACCACATGATTGCTTGAGTTTGATATGGCCTTGATCTTCTTCATATCAAACAAATATTTTTCGACTATCATCTTGCAAAACTTATTTTAAGTTGATGCACAAAAGTACATACATTTTCTTAATTTTCATTTCATCTCTTTCATGAGATTGTATCCTAGAATAATGTATGTCATCCTTTCAAATTCTTGTAGTATTCAACAATTGTTTTGATCGTTTCAACTCGTAAAAGTTGATCATTCACTTTGCATCCCCTTAAGAAACTTTTGGATTGTATTGAACAACCTTTATAAGAGACTTTTCTCCTATCATTGATCATTTTGACGAAGAAAATTCATTCAACTAGAAACTCTCTTCATTCGCTTTCTTAAAGCTAAGATAATCTCATTAGAGTACATGATGGAAGTTCAATAGAATAAATACTTGTAGATTTGGTTCTTGGTTCGACTAGGTAAGAGCTTAGACGAAACATTAAACCAACGAATGTAGGAAGCCAGTCTCGTCAGCTTCTAACAGAGACCCACAATTTGTGTCGCGACTTTGAGAGAGCTTTCAATAACCGATAAGTACTCTTGTGACTTTTACTACCGTATATTACCTTCAAATCGATGGTCAGACCGAAAGGGCAACTCAAACCCTCGAGGATATGATACACGTTTGATCCTCGACTTCAATACGAAATTTGGAGCAAACTTTTTGCCCTAAGTGATTTACTTTCAACAATGACGGTCCCAACAGTATCAAAATAGCGCTTGCTCGAAGCCTATCCAAAAATCACAATATATTTCACGTACCACGACTGCGGAGATATTCATTGCCAATCCGAACCATGTAGAACCTTTAGTTGTCGAAAGAAGGATGAATGAACGTATGAAGTATGAAGAAATTCCGATCTTGAACATGGACTCAAAGGATCAAGTAGTGTGATGAACCATTCCATACATCAAGTCCAAAGGTCAAACCATATGGAGAAAGATGCCACTCGGGAACTAAAGGGAAGATGCGAGAGAAATATAAATATCTCATCAAGATCGAGCCGACTCAAGTTTCGAGGACGAAACTTCCAATAAGGAGGGAGGGATGTGAAGCCCCGGAAATTTGCCTAATCAATTGTCTTTCCAAATCATGAGAGTCATTCATTGACTTGCTAAAGTCATAATACTAGTCATTCAAGGTCATGCAATTGTATCACTCAATCATGCCACCTCTCATTCAACCCTATCAAATGCATTCAATCTCATTAATGACATTTAGTACCTTGCTCAAATTGTGTCACTAAAGGGCATAAGTTTTGGTATTGGTAAAATAATTCTCCAACATTAAACACTCAAAATCCTTTATTCATTTGATCTATTGAATTGGCCCATTCAAGTGCATTGCCCAAAAATCATATAAGCCATTCAATGGCCTTGCCTAAATCTTGTTATTAGTCATTCAATCTTATTACTCAAACATGACACTAAATGGCCTAAACCCATTCTTTTTTCCTTATCAATCATGACAATGATACCATTAATTCCCTCATTACATTCAATTGTCTTGCCTAAAATATTTTCATTAAATGGCATAAATTTATGAATTCCAATTGTTTACTCCTACATTTAAAAACACAACAATCTCACCAAAAGATAGAGAGCTAGCCTACCAAGAAGCATGATTTTTACATACTCACACACACCAATTTTCGAAAAAGTCCCAAGCAAGAGAGGAATAGTTTTGCACAATTTTCTCAATCCGAATCTCATCTCAATTTGCTTCGAACCTTCAACGACTGTAAGTGGGTTTTTGCTATCATTCCATTCGTTTTCAAACCTTATGTATGCTTTAAATCTCAATTGAACAACCCTATGAAAAGTATGTTTTTAAATCTAAACAATTATGTGACATGATCATGAATGAAGGACCTTGCGGAGCAACGTTCTACGTGTGTATGAGGCACCACTTGATTCGGCGGGGTAAAGTGCTACATGATGTGGGCGTGCCACATGCATGGGAGTCACCTCTTGATCCTTAAGAGCAAAGTGCTATACCACCGGAGCCACCTCTTGAATCCAATAAGTCGATATGTGAATATGTGGAGATATGTGTTTATGAGTAAGAAATGTGTTTATATGCCAAGATCTATGGATTTGATAAAGAAATGTTTAAAATGATTTCTGCTATGAAAATATATGTGTTTTTACTATGTTCAATCGGCCCCTACTTGCTGAGTATTTTCCCAAATACTCAACCTTTACCTCCCCTCCCAGACAAAGACGAAAAGTAGAGATCGAGGAAGAATTACAAGAACAATTTTGGAGATGATGATCCAAGAAGAACCTTCAAGAATTTATTAATTTTATTTACGCTTCCGCATATTTGATTTAATCCGAGACAATTGTATTTTGCAATATCAATTGTAAAAGACGATTATTATTTTCTATGGAATAAATAGACTGGTTTTTATCATAGATCTGTACACGAGGCTTGTTGATTTTGAATTAATGTTTGGAATCAACGCCGGTGTTATCGACCCCGGTTTCAGGGCGTGACATACTTTGTCTCGTTCATTGATGATTTCTCTAGAAGATGTTGTGTGTATCCAATCAAGAAGAAATTTTCAAGGTGAACTTTCAAAGTGCGGGTGGAACTTGACTTTGAACCAAAGATCAAATGGTTGAGGACTGACAATGGAGGAAATATATCAGTAATGGATTTGATGCATATAGTCAACAATAGTGCATCAAAATGCAAAACGGCTTATACACCTCAACAAAATGGAGTGGTGGAGCGGGTTAATAGAATTCTGTTGGACAGAACAAGAGCTATGCTGAGGACTGCGGGTCTAGCCAAGTCATTTTGGGCAGAAACAGTCAAGACCGCCAGTTATATTATCAATCACTCTCCATCAGTAGTGATTGAACCGAAGACTCCATTGGAGGTGTGGACTAACAAGCCGGTTGATTATTCTCGGTTACACACATTTGGAAATCCAGTTTACATGATGTACAATGACCAAGAAAGATCAAAATTGGATTCAAAATCCAGAAAGTGTATCTTCTTCGGCTATGCTGATAGTGTCAAGCGGTATCGTTTGTGGGACCCCACCACCACAAACTTATTATCAGCAGAGATGTTATCTTCGAGGAAGATAAAGTGAAGGGTGACAAAAGCACATTGAATTCAGATACTACCGTAGTTTGTGTGAGATAATAAGACAAACGAAGATCAAAGTTCTTCTGAGGTGTCACCAGTGCACGAGGAACAAGAACCAGCTGAGTCAGAGGTTTCCAAAATTTGGCAGTCTACTTGCAAGAAGAGATCACTATATTGGTTTTCAGATTATGTTACTGAAAGCAATATTGCATATTGTTTATTAACGGAGAATGGTGAGCATCGAGTTTCTAGGAGGCTACTCAAAGCTCGGATGTATCCACGTGGATGACAGCAATGCACAAAGAATTGGAAGTCTTGGATATTAATAAAACTATGGATCTTGTTACACTGCCACAAGGACATAAAGCCTTTGGTAACAGATCTGTAAAACCAAGTGTGATGGTAATAACCAAGTGGAGCAATATCATGCAAGATTGTGGTGAAAAGAGATGTTCAAAAGGAATGCATAGACTTCAATGAAATATGTTCTCATATGGTTTGGCTGACAACAGTCAGAGTAGTATTGGCATTGTGTGCAGTGTTTGACCTACATCTAGAGCAGCTAGATGTGAAAACAATATTTTTTTCGTGGAGATCTTGAAGAAAAAATTTATATGCTCCAACAAGAATATTTTGCTGAAAAAGGCAAAGAAAACTTGGTTGGCAGGTTGAACAAATCTATGTACGGTCCTAAACATGTGCCAAGGTGTTGGTACAAGAGATTTGATGCATATATCATGAGTCTTGGGTACAACAGACTTAATGCAAATCCTTGTCATATTTCAAGAGATTCGCGGATGATGATTATATCATTTTGTTGTTGTACGTGGACGACATGTTAGTAGCAGGCCCCAACAAAGTTTGAGTCCAAGAATTGAAGGTACAGTTGGCTAGAGAATTTGATATGAAGGACTTGGACCGACAAACAAGATTCTAGGGATGCAATTCCACCGAGACAGAAGTAGTAGGAAAGACTTGGCTTTCCTAGAAAAATTATTTGAAGAAAATCTTGCAACGCTTCAACATGTAAGATTGTAAGTCAATTTCTACCCCTCTTCCAATTAACTTAAAGTTGTCCTCCGAGATGTGTTCTAGCAATACAGTTTCACTTTGTTCGAGAAGTAATAGCTGATATTCTAACAAATCAGAGCGGTGCAGATCCTCAACTGGCCTAACAGAAACATGAGCAGCAGTGTATTGCAAGATTGAAAGGATGTGTGGAGATGTACTTGAGTTTCAATCAAATCTCCAAGTGGGAGAAATGCTGGCAAATAATTTAGTCAAAGGAGAGATTTCACGTGTTTACGGATGGTGGCAGATATTAGTTGTTGGTTTGAAAACTAGTGAAATAAATTTCATTCGGTTTCAATAGCTGGGGAGTTCCTATAAATAGGGTTCCCCTCTACTCCTTTCTAGTATCTCATTCCGAGTGTTCTCTCATTCTATATATTTGAGTGTGTATTTCTATAATATTTGTGAGGTAGTTTTCTCTTGTATTGAGAGTGTTATTCTCTTTGAAATTAGCGAAATATTGTGACCTACATATTATAGTGAAATCTTTTCATCTTGCCGTTGTTTTTACTCTAATAATTTTTAGGGGTTTTCCACGTAAATTATGGTGCCCATTTTATTCTTCATTTTGGTATATTCTATCTCATGTTGCCGCAACTGGGCCAACAAATATTAGTGAACTAGCTTAAACACTTAAAATATGAGTTGTATTATATTAAGTAATCTTGTATTTCGCATCGGAATCAAGTGATTTTGAGTTCATATGCAAAAGTTATGATTTTCTACCAAATGGTGTCAAGCTGAAAATTTCAATTATCATGCCTATACGTCATGTTTCGACCCATTTTACATTAAGTATATGAATGAATTTGGTAAAGTGTCGAACATATGAAACGTTTTATTTTGAATTAGCTTTCAAACTAAATAAGAAGCATGTGATTTGGTTAAGTGCAAGAAAAGTTATGGGCCAATTACCAAGAATATGTAGGCTGGAATTTAGAATTTTTTGCACGGTCGTCCCTCCCCCTCTCTCGGTCACCCCTCTCCGTCTTTTGGTCACCCATTTCCTCTCTCGATCGCCTATTTCCCTCTCTTGGTCACCTCTACCAAATCTCGGGTGCCCCTGCCCACTCTCGATCGCCCCTTTCCCTCTCTCGGTCGCCCGTGCCCACTCTCGTGCACCCACTCCCACGTTTATCAACGTGTGAAGGAATCATTTGTGTCCATCAAAAGCTACATCTACTTATAGTCATAATTTTCGGACACACGTAAGTTTATTATAAACAAGAAAAGCATTTATCACAACAGGGCAATGGTTTATTTTAATTTTAATTTATTTAAAAATATATTATGAAATAAAAACCGACTTGGGAGGCCATGGGCGACCGAGACTACCCCACTTCGCCCCTCAGGTCATCTCGATCAACCCTTGGGCCGTCTCAGTTGCCCTAGAAGCCACCAAAATGTGTATATTCATTCTACTCAACTGCATACGAACACAATCAAATTAACTACAATTGCAATGAACAATCTTAATTAACACAATCCAGTGAGCCATGCAATTATAAGCTAGCAAGACACTACATAGAAACCAAATAATTAGATTTATTGTAAGCTATTGTGATGCTCATTGTATACAAGTTATTTGAAATAGAATTTATTAATTCTTTGATACAAAGATTGGCCCGAGCCACCGATGTTGGCACGAGGAGTAACCGAGGTTGGCAGGAGGGGCGACCTATGTTGGTACGAGGGGGACCGAGATTGGAGAACTAATGTGACACCCCTTACACATAACACATACACATGATGCATATATCATAATATTTAATGACAGCAGAACTTACAATTTCATAACATCCAATTAAGACTTTTAAAATACTATAATTTAAAAGGCATATAGACATATATATATATATATATGCCACAAAAATAACAAAGGTTGTACCCCTCATAACCCAACCAAAAACATATATAGTATATGCAAATGATGAGCTGAGGGAGAAGGACTAGAGTCAGTCACCGACCTTAGATCCATACTTCAAAATACGTAAAAAACACCTTGTAGAGTCAAATTCTATATACATCAACTGAAAAATAATTTGCATTTGGTGAGTTGTATTCTCAATTAGCATATTCAAATAACATGTTAATTAACTTCACGTAAGCACATGATTGATAACAAATTCACACATACAGTTTATATCAGTCACATACATATAAATGCACGTGTCTAGTCATTTTCTTTTATTGTTATGGACCAACTAATACCAAGAATGAATCGTGATCACGAAAATGACAATGACACTCTTTACTGTATATCACACGTGTTCAATGAACTCGGGATCCGTATTCTATAATTCTGTAATTCTTGTAATTCTGTAACACATGGTTCAAGGTCATTAGTGGCCATAACAGAATCCATTAATCTCTTATGAATGCATATTCCACAATCATGTAAAATCATCAAATCATCACCAATAGATTAATAACTCAAGTCTATAGAATCACTTAAAATCCATCTTTCACATTGAAAGCACATAAATCATCTAATCATAAAAATTCATAAATCACCAAGCCCATTCATTCATGAAACACAAATCATCCACCCACTTAAAGTTAAAGAACAAGTTATAAGATTATACTCACAAGTTTTCGCCAATATTTCAATAATTTTGCTTACTTGGCCTCATCAGTACCTTTACCGAGAGTTCGACCTATAAGCATATTAAAAATGCATAACCATGTTCAATATCATATTATCTATCCACATATATGATTAAGTAATAGCTAATCGCCCTCATTACAGACTAAACACCTATATCCACAAAGCCATCTTATATTTACAGGCTACTTAATTCCAATTGAACAATAGATAAAATTACTAACTTATTTCTCCCACTTCACAATTACAGAGACATAATTAATATTCCAAGCTCCCTAAAGTTAACATGTAATAGCAAAGCAGATTCAGATTTGATTTCCCATGTGTATGCTTGACTTCTCTATAAAATGAGGATTAACATCTCCTTATATGTACACAAATGAGTTTAATATTCCCATGTTTTTAATTAACAATAGACATACCTACCCCATTCAAGAATTAACAGAACCTATATCAGTCTATAATGATAAACATGATTCATTAAAATTGCAACATAACAGCTTTAAATTGTATGGAAATTGCTAAATCATGCTTTTTGCTAATTAATACAATGTCTTAAGCTAAACTACACAGCTTTGCTTCAATTTAAGGTACCATGTTCTTGTGTTTCTTTTTCACTAGCATGACTTAAATTATTTCATTATTCATATCAATGAACATCAGAAATTATAAATTTTCTATGCAGCTTTTATCCACCAAATTATAAGAAATTTCATAGAAACTTACATCCTCCCCAATTAGCTAGCTCAAAACTATCAAGGCTGTGAAGTTTTCTTCCTATTCCAGTAATCCCACGACTAGAGATGTCTGATTAAGTGAAATTAATTTAAAATAGCCCTATCCCGAGCATGCATCTTCAGTGTAATGAATTTATTGTGTAAGCTAACTATAAGTGTAATCCATCTATTACCTGCATGGTTTCACTTTAATTAAAATTTAATATTGGAAGCACTTCAGCAAAGTATAATCCTTATCATATTATGTGCTTTTATCGATGCATGCTATTTACCTATTTCTTTCTTTTCTTCTGTTGGGTTTGGCCCATTACCTTATTTATTCCTAATGGGCTTTGGTCCCTCTTCTTGTAATAACCAAGCCCCTTTACCCATTCCCCTTCACTCCTTTCATCTCCCCCACTCCAGAAGCTTCTCTGCGTCTATTCCGCTGGCTTGACCATGTCCTTGGGACTTGCTCCCCTTCTCTTAGTATCCCTCGGTGCTATTAATCTTGGTCTGGTTCCATGATGAGGTAATACTCTGAAATCCAAAATCCTTAGTGTTTTTCGTTCCCCCCCTTTTTCGTCCTGTTCCAGTGTGGTTCGGATTTGTGGCGTGAGTGTTGCCCTGCGGTTAACCTTGGTGGTTCTAACTGTGCTTGGCTGGTTTATGCTCTGTGTTGCCCCTATCCCCTTCCTTGGTGTATCCTTTGTGTGATTCCCTTGCTGGTTCTGTTCGTCCAGTGATGTGTGTGGTCGTGAGTCTTCACCTTTGTGGTTAGGCTGTGGTGCAGCCGTGTGGTGCTGTGTGTGCCGTGCGTGTTGGTGGCTGCCGTGAGTCCATTTGGGCTGTGTGTGTCTCCAATTTTTTGGATACGATACCTTGGTTCCCCGGTGACGACGTAGAAAGGAAACCCTGCTCGACCTGAGCCCTATTCCCTTACTCTTGTTTAGCTTTTCAGTTTATAGTTTTTTGTGAATTGTATACTGTGATTGCTTCTTTTATTGATTGCAGGTTCTCAATCAAGATTGAAAGCGGAACGTACTCCTAACAGTGGTATCAGAGCGTTCCGTGCCTGGTGGAGTGCTCGGGCAGACCTCGGGCAGCGGCTGGAGTGCTCGATTGGTCTCGGGTAGTGTTCGGTGGGCTTCGGGCAGCAGCAGGATTGTTCGGGCAGCGGCTGGAGTGCTCGGGCAGCGACTGGAATCTCGGGCAGAGCACTTCGGTGCTTCGGGCAGTGTGGTTTCGTCACCCCAGAGCTTTGTCTCTGGGTAGTAAGTGATTATTTTAACCTTTAATCATTTTACCATTTTGTTTCTAGGTGTTTGTGTCCCTTACCCGTAGGAAAATCTATATCTGAAGCCCCATGCTCGTACACCGTTGAGTGTATTGTGATCTTGTGGGTGATAGCGATTTTTCCTCCCCTTAGCTTGATTGATTCTTTCATTTTGTATTTGTGCCTTGTGGTCCTTACTTCTGATGATTGGTTGTTGAAATTGTGTGTGCCTCCTTGCTTCTTTGTGATGGCTTCAATTTCTGGATATAACCTTGAACCCTTTAATGGAAAATCTGATTTTTCGATATGGCAACAAAAGATGAAAGGAATCTTAATACAGCAAAAAGTATTTAAAGCTATTGACGGTAATTGGGCTGAATACATTACATCTGCTAAGAAACTTGAAGATGACGAATATGCTTATTCTTCTATTATCTTGAACTTATCTGACTCTGTGCTCAGGAAATATGGTAAACTATCATCTGCAAAAGATTTTTAGGAAAAATTGGAAGAAATGTTTACTGAAAAATCTTTGCCTAGTAAACTTTTCTTGTTAGAAAATTTTTTCAGATTCAAGCTAGACTTGAACAAAGACGTAGATAAAAATTTGGATGTGTTTACTAAGTTAATTCAAGATATTAAATTGACAGGAGATAAGAACATTGACGACTATTCACCTATTGTTCTTCTAAATGCTATTCCTAAAAATTATAGTGATGTAAAATCCGCCATTAAGTACGGTAGAGATTCTATTACATTGGATACTGTAATGAACGGCCTAAAAAGCAAGGAATTAGATTTAAAAGTTAACAAAGGTAATAGACAATCCTCTGGTGAAGTTATGCACGTTCGTGGTAGATCATAACATAGGCATAATAACAATAACCAATATCAGAAAAATGATAAAAGAGGAAAAAGTAAGGCTAGATCGAAATCTAGGCCTAGTAGAAGGAAAGTTACAATTGTGGGGACCCAAATCATTTCATAAAAGATTGCCCTAAAAAGAAGAACCAGAATAAAAATGGAAATCAGACAAATGAACAAGCGAACAGTGCTTCTACCTCTGGGGAAAACATGGGGGATATTTTTATGGTGACTGAATTATGTGATTCTGTGAACTCTGTGCTTTCATTACCTGTGTGTGAAAATGAATGGCTTATTGATTCAGGTTGCACTTATCACATGACACCACTTAAAAATTTGTTTTCTAGCTACAGAGAAATTGAGCATGCTTCTGTTTCTATGGCCAATGAGAAATTGTGTAAAGTTTCTGGTATTGGTAATATTTGTCTGAAATTTGAATCTGGTTATTCTGTGACTTTGAAAGATGTTAGACATGTTCCTGCTTTGTGCAATAACTTGATGTCTTGTGCAGCTTTAGAGTCTGATGGTTATGAGGGTAAATGGGGAAATGGTTGCATGAAAATTATGCGGGGGTCTTTGGTAGCTTTTAAAGCTGAGAATAGGAGGAATTTGTATGTTTGCAAAACAGTCTGTGATAAAATCTGTGCTAATTCTGTGTCAGATGATTTAACTGGTTTATGGCATAAAAGGTTAGGTCATATGAGTTCTAAAGGATTAGAGATCTTACACAAAGATGGTTGTTTTGGTAGGGATAAATTGTCTTGCGTGACTTTTTGTGATTCCTGTGTTTTAGGCAAACAACAAAGATTTAAATTTTCTATCTCCCCTTCTCCCAATGTGACTAAATGTTCTGATATACTTGAATACATGCATGCTGATGTTTGGGGACCTTCACCTGTCCCAACTCAAGGTGGTAATAGGTATTTTTTGTCTATCATTGATGATTACTCTAGAAAAGTGTGGATTTTTCTAATGAATAATAAATCTGATGTTTTTGATAAATTTAAAAACTGGAAGATTTTGATTGAAAACCAAACTGGAAAAAAGATTAAACGGCTTAGGACAGATAATGGAATGGAATTCTGCAATATCTTGTTTGATGACTTGTGCTGTGAATCTGGGATTCTGAGACACAAGAATGTGCCCTATACTCCCCAGCAGAATGGTGTTGCTGAGAGGATGAACAGAACTTTACTCGAGAGAGTTAGAAGTATGCTTGCATCTTCTGGACTCTCAAAGAAGTTCTGGGGCGAAGCTGTCATGACAGCTTCTTATTTGATAAATAGATCCCCTTCCGTGCCTTTGAATGATAAGTGTCCCGAAAGTGTTTTTTCTGGTAAGAAATTAGATTTTTCAAATCTTAAAGTGTTTGGTTGTTCTGCTTTTGTGCATAGGAAAGGAGACAAACTTGAACCTAGGTCAGTTAAGTGCGTCTTTCTTGGTTATCCTGAGGGTGTAAAAGGATATAGGCTTTGGTTAAGATGTGAACCTGGTTTCAAAACTATTATAAGTAGGGATGTCATTTTTAATGAATCTGAAATGCCTTGCTTGCTTCCATCTTTGCCTGAATCTGTTTGTCAGTCTGAGACTACACCGAGCAAGGTGGAGTCTTTGCCTATTGTTACCCCTGTTATTGAAAACGATGTGCTCCCTAATATGAATCATGAGAACTTGCTTGTTAATGAACCTGATTTGCATGAAAATGTTGACGAACATGTGCATAATGAATTGGTTGCTAATGAACATGAAGATCTGCATGATTATATGTTGACTAGAGATAGGGTTAAAAGAAATGTGAAATAACCTGTTAGGTTTAATGATTTTCACCTCACATCGCCTGTTTTCAATATGTTTGAGTCTATTGATAATTGTGGGCCTAAGACCTATAATGAAGCTTGGAAATCTAAAAATGCTGTGCATTGGCTTAGTGCCATGAAAGATGAAATGCATTCTTTAGTTGTGAATCATACATGGACTCTTGTACCTAAACCTGTTAATTGCTCTTTGGTAGATTGCAAATGGTTATTTAAGGTAAAGAATGAAGTTGATTCTGTTAGATATAAAGCTAGGCTAGTTGCAAAAGGTTTTACTCAAAGAGAGGGTATTGACTAAAGTGAAATCTTTGCTCTTGTTGTTAAGTTTACTACTGTGAGAATATTATTATCACTTGTTGCTCACTTTAATTGGGAACTTAAACAGATGGATGTTAAAACCGTTTTTTTTGCATGGTGACTTAGATGAAAAGATTTACATGAAACAACCTGATGGTTTTGTTGACTCAAAGAACCCTAATCACGTTTGTTTGCTTAATAAATCTTCGTATGGCCTAAAGCAGTCACCTAGGCAATGGAATAAGAAGTTTGATGAATGTATGCTTACCTTAAAATTTAAAAGAAGCTCTTTTGATCATTGCTTGTATTTTAAGGATAAAATGTCAGTGCCTGTTTTCTTGTTGATTTATGTGGATGACATGTTGATTGCTAGTCCTTGTCTGAAATCCATTGAGCATATTAAGAATTGTTTAAGTGATAAATTTGATATGAAGTTCTTAGGTGATGCTAGTAGAATCCTAGGCATGGACATTGTTAGAGATAGAAAGGAATCTACTCTCTGGTTAAAACAAACTTCTTATGTAGAGAAAATTTTAAAGAAATTTTCCATGTTTGATGCAAAACCTGTTAACGTGCCCTTAGCTGCTCATTTTGTGCTAAGTAAAGATCAAAGTCCCAAAACTGATGTTGACTTTGATGCCATGAAAAATGTACCGTATTCAAATGCAATTGGTTCTATAATGTATTTGATGGTTAGCACTAGACCTGACATTGCTTATGTTGTTAGCTGCTTAAGTAGATATATGTCTAATCCTGGTGTGGTACATTAGAATGCTGTTAAATGGTTGTTGTGATATTTGAAAAACTCTATGCATTATGGCTTATGTTTTTCTAAATATGATGAAGGTGTTATATTGAAAGGTTTTGTGGATTCTAATTATGCTAATGATAAGGACAATAGAAAATCTACTACTTCTTATGTTTTTACTTTGTGTGGAGCATGTATAAGTTGGAAATCGCAGCTGCAGCATATTGTTTCCTTGTCAACAACGGAATCAGAATATGTTGCTGTAACAGAAGCTTTGAAGGAAGCTGTCTGGCTGAAAGGTTTGATCTCTGAACTTAGCTTGCTCGAAGGTAAGGTAGAGGTATTTTCTGATTCTCAGTCTGGCATTCAATTGTTTAAGAATCCTGTTTTTCATGATCGCACTAAGCATATTGATGTTAGGTTTCATTACATTAGGGATGTAGTGGCAAAAGGATTAGTTAATCTTGAAAAGATTCCTTCTGAATATAATCCTGCTGATATGGGAACTAAGTGTTTACCTATTTCTAAATTATAATCATGTCTGAAAATTTTGAATTTTGATACAGGTGATTGATTAGTGTTGCTAACTATTGTGATAGTCTATAACTGTTGTGTGCGTGTTATAGAATTGTTACCCCGGTTATTGACTTTAACCTCCTTTGTGTTGGTTATTGTCTGTGTTCTTTGTCTGTGCTTTGTGCTATGACAGGAACTTGGTCCACACAATGCTTTGTGTGTTGTGGGGACCCTTTGGGTGATGATGAGTCATCTATGGGTTTTTCCTTATGTCGAGGTGGAGCCGGTATTGTGCCAAGGTGGAGATTTGTTGGGTTTGGCCCATTACCTTATTTATTCCTAATGGGCTTTGGTCCCTCTTCTTGTAATAACCAAGCCCCTTTACCCATTCCCCTTCACTCCTTTCATCTCCCCCACTCCAGAAGCTTCTCTGCGTCTATTCGGCTGGCTTGACCGTGTCCTTGGGACTTCTCTTCGTCTCCCTCGGTGCTATTAATCTTGGTCTGGTTCCATGATGAGGTAATACTCTGAAATCCAAAATCCTTTGTAAGGACCCCCTTAGCCCTTAACCCCTGATTAGTGTATTAACCACTATGTGTGGCACATGCTTTCAATAAAAAGTCAATCGGGAAGCTCAGATGATACTTTACCATTGAATGTCAATTACAAAATTTCCTTTAATACTCAATGTTATAAGATCATCATCCTAACAATAAAAGACTCATATGTTTGCCCTTTACCAACCCCTTGGTGCCACTTTTCACATTGTGAACTTTTATAAAAATTTGGGCAGAGTCTCCCCATAAATAGAGCTATCCCGAAAAAAAAGCACAACACATAAGATAATTCCCGGCCAGGGAACACATAATACTCATCAGAAAGCAGTAATACAAGTAAATTCCCAGCCAGGGAAGACACCACACATATGACGACAAAAGTGGGTTTCAACACCCACATAATACACCAATGACTCTCATATCATTTAGCAATTCAACCTCTAATTGCATGCAACCTCAAATGAAAGAGAGAAAGGCTCATGCCTTTATATACAATCCATATACAAGTATAATCGTGCTCACATGCGAGCATCATGAATATGTATATAATCCTCAGATGTATATAAGTACTCTATACGATACCGTGCTCCATCAAGCCCTGGTACCACGATCCTGGGAGTACCTCCAAGCAACAGCTCGAGCTCAGCTTCACAGCCATCGATGTACATGTTCACCTGTCCCAACAGAGACAGCCCCCAACGGGGTGAGCATACCAATACACAAAATCCCATAATCACAATAATGAAATTCATAATTTACAACAAAGGCAAATACAAATGAATTTAAATAATACTCCCTGGATGGCAACCTCATCCGGGATTCCGTGTACTGTCCCTGTTCTCACAATCATCAAACTCATCAAATCTCAAAAATCAGTAAATCAACACATTGATTAACTCGTCGCATGCCTAATCCTTGAATATCAACAGATAGTGATTGCAAACTCATTAATCATGCAAAAATAGATATCTCAATATCTAATACTGATTTCACAACCTCGCTATCAATCACAGATAGCTCAAATGCCTAGCATTTATTTTACCAATTCTTCATTATACCTAGACATCTCAAATGTCTTATAATGAATACTTGATTCTACGAACCTAGACATCTCAAATGTCTTATAATGAATACATGATTCTATGAACCTAGACATCTCAAATGTCTTATAATGAATACATGATTCTACGATCATCCTCAGGCATCTCAAATGCCCTACAATAGTCATATAAACCCAGTACCCCTTATATCTTGTAAGAGTTATCCTACTCTAGTGTCACGCACGCTACAAGCGGCGATATCAAGATTTGGTCGTTCCTTGGCTATATCAACATATATATATAACCATACGCACAATATTCAATGCAATCAAAAATACCTTATGCATTTCACAATGCTCTATATATATAGTAATGCTCGTACGTCGCACGTACCTTAAATCTCCGAAGTCCGAGCCAAACCTTGCTCGAGTTCCATGCCCCGAGAAACGATGTGCTAACACGATAAATAATTCACAATTATTTACGAACATGCAACCCATGCTCAAGCACACCCATAACCCTCAAAATATTGTCAACACACGACAATTAACCTTTAAAAAGACCCGGGGCGGGTACATGCAGGGAGGGAAATAAATGAGACAATATCGAAAATTGTTCAAGAACACCCTACAAAATTCGAACCCTTATCTCACAAATCGAACCCAATTAAACACCATAAATCATCTAAAATGTGAATTAAGCTATCAAAGCAAAAATCAACACCCTTGCCAAAAACCCCCAAATTTTCGAACCAAACCCTACAAAATTCGAAAATAATTTCGAACCAAAACCACCAATTTCAGCAGGGAAATACACGAGAAGCATGAAAAAGAGGTAAAGGAGGTTACCCAATCGAAAATCGGAAGGAAAATCGACCGAAATTGAAGAACCCTAGCTTTTGGGGATCGACGCATTCTGCTAAAATCCGAACGAGAAACGCGACCAAACTTCGAATTGACGGAGGGGATAGCTGCGCCTCGACGAGACGAAGCCGGTGACGGGTCGCACGCGCCGAACGGCGGCCGGACGGCGGCGGGCGAAGCGCTTGAAGCGGCGGGTGCTGGTCCAGACGGGAAAAATCGCATGCGGGGAGAGAGAAGAAAATTGGGGCTGAAATAAAATTAATTCTAAAAATCTCGGGTTCAACTGGTATTTATAGCAAAAATATCCCGAAATACTAATAGCCCCACAAATACATCATGATTCATTAAAAATCATCTGTTTTCAAAAATTCTCTCTCTAACCCCAAAACCCCCTACCGGTGCTCACACAAGCACCCGAGATCCCGAGACACATCAAAAACCCAACTCTTAGGTTTTTCACCCAAATGAGAATACAATCTCAACCTCTGGATCCAACGAACCCAACTACCCAAATAAACGAGCTCAGAAGGCCCAACACCTCGATTAAACTCCAAATCACCACGTAAAACCACTTTAGGGATTATAACACTACGGGATTAACATCTATAATCCCTGGTCATCACAATATCCCCCACTAAAAGAATTTCATCCTCGAAATTATCACTGGTGTATCACGTAACACCCAGGCTACACAACAACATGAAGCCATAACCTCGATTCTTGACCATATCAGAATCGTATTAATAAACGCGAGGATACTTATCTCACATCAAACTCTGAAACAGAGCGACATACCAAAACCAACATATCACCTAAGAGGCAAAACGTACCTCGATGCGGGTCATCCCAAAAGTCAGTCTCTCATGACTGCGAAATAACCTATACTTACGACTGTAGATCGGACAGTCATCCTTAGTTCTAATACAACTAGTAAGAACGCATCCTGAATGACACATCAACCGTGAGAACGTTGACCTCGTGTCGAACTCTGGAGTGGAATAGACTCCCGAATCCATTATAACGTCAAAGAGCGTCAGCACAACTCAACGCTAAAAATCCAAAAGCAGTTAGTCAACTGAACTGCAAGGATTTGAATCGCTCCTGATTCCATCGTAAATATCATTCAATGACATCTCTATCATGACTCACGATGTCTAACATACATCGTTACGAGGGAAACACTAGTACACCACGGTGTACACATACCAAACCTGGTTCCCGCTATACAGACCACCTCCATCCAAGGAGCAGTTGCACCCTCTGCAACTCGGATCGGGCAACTCACTGCCACAGATTCACACAAAAGACATGTCACAAGATGTCCACCTCTGGATATCCCAAGAACCACATCCTGGTCATAAATAAACAATCGAGACGCCACAGAGTTTCAATTTGAAAGGACATGCAATAAACCCATTGCATCCTCAACGCTTGTGTCGTCAGCGACACCCAACAAATCCGAAATTCCTGCCATCCCTTGATAATCCTAGGATTTAACAATCCAAACTTGGGAAGGCTATCGAAAACTCGAAAGAAAATACCAACAAGGGAAATACCTTAACCCACACAAGACAATCCCTCCTCAAAGGGAGTCAACTAACTTCACGATTGTTCCTCATAATTATCGTGCCATGGAGATTCCCAATCTCAAGGTGTTCCATATCTCTCATCAGAGATTTAACCATCCAAAAATAGCATGACTCTATGCTTGACAAAAGGAAATCAACAACTGGCATCCGTATACTCATCGGTATACCTGCCTAAGCACGAACACCTCATGCATACTCAATGCACTTGGCTCGGGTATCTGCAACATACCCTTAAGCCCCAAACACAAATGTCAATCCTGAGTCATTCCCATCCAATGGAGAATGAAAATCGACGATCAACAACACACGTGATTCTCAAAATCAACACCACAAGCACCAACTTACCGAATCTTTCAAAGATTCCCAAATAGGTATAATACTACCTCCTTCCTCACAAGGGAAGTGCCATCGAACTCGAGATCCACTAGTCTCGAACCACCGTTCGGAAAAACTGGATACAATAACACCCATTGTATCCCAAATACACTGTTTCCCTCAGATCGAGTCAACAACGACTTGATGACTCTCTTGTTGGTACTCCAACATTGTGAGCTGTCCCAGACAAGTCTCACCAAGATTAAATATAAACGTATACACGTTTCAGTGAGGCATGCACAACCTCAGCCTCAATCTCAAATGACATGGTGACTACTAGAGTCCACCACAATCCACATCGTATCACCTTACGATTTGCCAAACTTGGTTCCAACGAGCAGTATAACGGCTCTAGCAATCTCCTCATGGTGCTGCACACACACGGCAGACAAACTAGTCGCTGCCTCTCTAGGTTCACCTCAATCCTACCAATAAGATGGATGTTTCCGTACGGCATACCATACTGTGGGAAGAAAACTCAATAGAGTAGTGGGTCTTTATCCAACATTCCTCTAATGCCGATACACCCTGGACACTCCAATGTCCCTATGTACTTAACATAACCTGATCCTACTCCCTTAGGACCCATCCTACACCCTCAAGGGTGGTGTGACCATGTCTACCACATGTCACATCGACAGAAAGCGAGTAATTTCCTCCATGATTACTCCTGTCGTCAAATCACATAGCCAAAAGCCATTCCAACGAGCATACCTCAAGGGTATCACCACTCGTAATATGATCACTCCAAACGTAAGCTGCGGTACAATCACATGTACAGCGCATCCATCCATTCCTCGAGCAACCCGCTCGATATAAGGGTCACGTCAATCGGTGCCGCACACACCACCTTGTGCTCGGTACTGGCACCCAAGGCATACCACTGAATACGTATACTCAACGCATCGTTCATCGTAGCGATGATGCATGTCTAATAAGACATCTCCTACACCATCGTCATCGTCATCCCGTGACGATACATGCCAACTCATGGCATCTAAGAAATTGTCAACGAGTGACGATACATGTACATCAGCGTATGTCATCCACTATTATGCTAGTAAAATAGTCATAATAAAACATGTATCTCAACGCATGCCAGCTACAATAAAGCAAATAGAATAGCAATATCTCATACCTCATCGCTAACAATATAGCGGCATACCTGTCTCCGTCGCTCAATAATAGTACGTAATCAGCACCCATCGCTCGGAGGCGGCAAAATCCTGTGTTGAGTACATAGCGGCACAATCCATCGCTATAGAATCGACGGCATGACACCTCGTCATATAATAAGTGGCATGAAACCTCGCTATACACCTGAGCATGAATCATCGTCCACATAATAGCGGAAAGAGGCATCGCTATCAATACATCTGGCGGAATGAACCATCGCCAATCAATATAGCGGAATGAACCATCGCTATCAATACACCTGGCGGAATGAACCATCGCCAATCAATATAGCGGAATGAACCATCGCTATAATACACCTGGCGGAATGAACCATCGCCAATCAATATAGCGGAATGAACCATCGCTATAATACACCTGGCGGAATGAACCATCGCCAATCAATATAGCGGAATGAACCATCGCTATAAATACACCTGGCGGAACGAACCATCGCCAATCAATATAGCGGAATGAACCATCGCTATCAATACACCTGGCGGAATGAACCATCGCCAATCAATATAGCGGAATGAACCATCGCTATCAACCGTGTCCTCATAGAGAAATGAATATAAATCGACACATGAAATTATGGTTTCTCCTTCCTTTTCCACGTAAGCGGAATTTTTCCTCGCTTCCTATGGAATCCACGTAAGCAGAATTCTTGCTCCTTATGGAAATCCACGTAAGCGGAATTTTTCCTAGCTTCCTATGGAATCCATGTCAGCAGAATTCTTGCTTCTTATGGAATTGAGTCACTTATCAGTAGTGCATTTCAATGCTTCTTACTACTCCACATAAGCGGAATTTTTCCTCGCTTCATATGGACCTTAGCGTAAGCATTGAAATCCTCACTAGGATAACCTGGACTCGTGAAATATCAATAGTGCATTTCAATGCTTCTTACTACTCCACATAAGCGGAATTTTTCCTCGCTTCATATGGACCTTAGCGTAAGCATTGAAATCCTCACTTTATATTTCACAATATACATATGCAAAACGATGTGTATCAACATCTATCATATCATAATGCACTATCTTATGCATACCTTGATTTACCTTGTGTTAAATGACTAAACACATAATACATGTTGCCCTTGGGATGCCCGTACATATGTATAATCATCATTCCTTTTCGTTCTCCATATTTCCTGTAACCTGCAACCATCAGGGTTAACAGCAATAGCCATATACGCTATGCATCAACATTCAATACATATATGCAACCACTTGCATGTCAATACGTATACCAAGACATGTTACCTCGTAAATATCCCTTTACCTGATTCTCTTAGAAAATCAGATTCCTTGGCACGTAACACACGGAGTGCCAGACATCACTATTAATGCCATCCTATCGTGTTCCACACGATTCCTGCAACCACAATGGTTAGCAATACCACTTTTCATATCATAATAGCACATAAACAATTCGTTATGTCATACAACATTAATGCCATCATGCATAAATATGTGCTATCAATAACTTCCTAGGCCCTTAACAGCCCCAATGAGCAACCACTGCTCTGATACCACTAATGTAAGGACCCCCTTAGCCCTTAACCCCTGATTAGTGTATTAACCACTATGTGTGGCACATGCTTTCAATAAAAAGTCAATCGGGAAGCTCAGATGATACTTTACCATTGAATGTCAATTACAAAATTTCATTTAATACTCAATGTTATAAGATCACCATCCTAACAATAAAAGACTCATATGTTTGCCCTTTACCAACCCCTTGGTGCCACTTTTCACATTGTGAACTTTTATAAAAATTTGGGCAGAGTCTCCCCATAAATAGAGCTATCCCGAAAAAAAAAGCACAACACATAACATTATTCCCGGCCAGGGAACACATAATACTCATCAGAAAGCAGTAATACAAGTAAATTCCCAGCCAGGGAAGACACCACACATATGACGACAAAAGTGGGTTTCAACACCCACATAATACACCAATGACTCTCATATCATTTAGCAATTCAACCTCTAATTGCATGCAACCTCAAATGAAAGAGAGAAAGGCTCATGCCTTTATATACAATCCATATACAAGTATAATCGTGCTCACATGCGAGCATCATGAATATGTATATAATCCTCAGATGTATATAAGTACTCTATACGATACCGTGCTCCATCAAGCCCTGGTACCACGATCCTGGGAGTACCTCCAATCAACAGCTCGAGCTCAGCTTCACAGCCATCGATGTACCTGTTCACCTGTCCCAACAGAGACAGCCCCCAACGGGGTGAGCATACCAATACACAAAATCCCATAATCACAATAATGAAATTCATAATTTACAACAAAGGTAAATACAAATGAATTTAAATAATACTCCCTGGATGGCAACCTCATCCGGGATTCCGTGTACTGTCCCTGTTCTCACAATCATCAAACTCATCAAATCTCAAAAATCAGTAAATCAACACATTGATTAACTCGTCGCATGCCTAATCCTTGAATATCAACAGATAGTGATTGCAAACTCATTAATCATGAAAAAATAGATATCTCAATATCTAATACTGATTTCACAACCTCGCTATCAATCACAGATAGCTCAAATGCCTAGCATTTATTTTACCAATTCTTCATTATACCTAGACATCTCAAATGTCTTATAATGAATACTTGATTCTAAGAACCTAGACATCTCAAATGTCTTATAATGAATACATGATTCTATGAACCTAGACATCTCAAATGTCTTATAATGAATACATGATTCTACGATCATCCTCAGGCATCTCAAATGCCCTACAATAGTCATATAAACCCAGTACCCCTTATATCTTGTAAGAGTTATCCTACTCTAGTGTCACGCACGCTACAAGCGGCGATATCAAGATTTGGTCTTTCCTTGGCTATATCAACATATATATATAACCATACGCACAATATTCAATGCAATCAAAAATACCTTATGCATTTCACAATGCTCTATATATATAGTAATGCTCGTACGTCGAACGTACCTTAAATCTCCGAAGTCCGAGCCAAACCTTGCTCGAGTTCCATGCCCCGAGAAACGATGTGCTAACACGATAAATAATTCACAATTATTTACGAACATGCAACCCATGCTCAAGCACACCCATAACCCTCAAAATATTGTCAACACACGACAATTAACCTTTAAAAAGACCCGGGGCAGGGTACATGCAGGGAGGGAAATAAATGAGACAATATCGAAAATTGTTCAAGAACACCCTACAAAATTCGAACCCTTATCTCACAAATCGAACCCAATTAAACACCATAAATCATCTAAAATGTGAATTAAGCTATCAAAGCAAAAATCAACACCCTTGCCAAAAACCCCCAAATTTTCGAACCAAACCCTACAAAATTCGAAAATAATTTCGAACCAAAACCACCAATTTCAGCAGGGAAATACACGAGAAGCATGAAAAAGAGGTAAAGGAGGTTACCCAATCGAAAATCGGAAGGAAAATCGACTGAAATCGAAGAACCCTAGCTTTTGGGGATCGACGCATTCTGCCAAAATCCGAACGAGAAACGCGACCAAACTTCGAATTGACGGAGGGGATAGCTGCGCCTCGACGAGACGAAGCCGGTGACGGGTCGCACGCGCCGAATGGCGGCGGGCGAACCGCCTGAAGCGGCGGGTGCTGGTCCAGACGGGAAAAATCGCATGCGGGGAGAGAACAGAAAATTGGGGCTGAAATGAAATTAATTCTAAAAATCTCGGGTTCAACTGGTATTTATAGCAAAAATACCCCGAAATACTAATAGCCCCACAAATACATCATGATTCATTAAAAATCATCTGTTTTTAAAAATTCTCTCTCTAACCCCAAAACCCCCTACCGGTGCTCACACAAGCACCCGAGATCCCGAGACACATCAAAAACCCAACTCTTAGGTTTTTCACCCAAATGAGAATACAATCTCAACCTCTGGATCCAACGATCCCAACTACCCAAATAAACGAGCCCAGAAGGCCCAACACCTCGATTAAACTCCAAATCACCACGTAAAACCACTTTAGGGATTATAACACTACGGGATTAACATCTATAATCCCTGGTCATCACATCCTTAGTGTTTTTCGTTCCCCCCTTTTTCGTCCCTGTTCCAGTGTGGTTCGGATTTGTGGCGTGGGTGTTGCCCTGCGGTTAACCTTGGTGGTTCTAACTGTGCTTGGCTGGTTTATGCTCTGTGTTGCCCTTATCCCCTTCCTTGGTGTATCCTTTGTGTGATTCCCTTGCTAGTTCTGTTCGTCCAGTGGTGTGTGTGGCCGTGAGTCTTCACCTTTGTGGTTAGGCTGTGGTGCAGCCGTGTGGTGCTGTGTGTGCCGTGCGTGTTGGTGGCTGCCGTGAGTCCATTTGGGCTGGGTGTGTCTCCAATTTTTTGGATACGATATCTTGGTTCCCCGGTGACGACGTAGAAAGGAAACCCTGCTCGACCTGAGCCCAATTCCCTTACTCTTGTTTAGATTTCCAGTTTATAGTTTTTTGTGAATTGTATACTGTGATTGCTTATTTTATTGATTGCAGGTTATCAATCAAGATTGAAAGCGGAACGTACTCCTAACATCTCCTTTATTTTGTACGTACTAATATAAGAGATCTAGATGGCAACAAAAGTGGTTCTTACTATAAAGGGTCATTTACATGAAAGTTTACCCATTATCCGACAAATTGACAGGTTAAGCAATGATACATTTGTTATAAAATAACAAATATTATTATCCTAGTAGTAAAGAATTTTGGAATTTTCTTCTTAAATTTCTTTCTATGGTTTCAGCATAATTTTATGGAAACTTATAATTTCATATTTCTTAGATATTCTAGAGTCAATATATAGTACAAATAAAGATGAGATTCTATTTATGTCATGATGCTTATATATGAATATATATAGTTTTGGGTCATGACAACTGATGGTGGTGCAATGGTGTTGAAGAACCCACCAGCAGACAGTACACCTTGTAATTGGTTCTTGTTAAACGTCTGCAAGTAAAAAGATTTGACAGCTGCTTTAGTATTGTTATGTATAAATTTAAATTAAAAATGAGAAAAAAATACCTGGATCATTTCACCGCTATGGGTTGCGACTGCGGCGAACTAAGAGAGCGTTGTCCAACGAACGAGCTTTGTGCGATGTAGAGGAGTGAATGAGTAGGGTGACCGAAAGAGAACAGAGAAGTGAATGAAAGGTATTCAAAATTGAAAATGAATGGTGAAAAAGAGAAGCGGGGGAGAGGATATTCAAAATTGAAAAATTGATAGTGAACATTGGTTACAAAAGATTCCTTTTTTAAAAATAAAAAATAAAAAATAAAAAAGGTGACACACGTTAAATTTTGTGCGGGTTAGGATAATAACCTTACGGTAGCATCGAATCACACAAGGTAAAAGTGCATAAATTTAATGAATTTGGAACATCACAAGCATTATCTTGAGCAGAGAACGGATAAAGCTTTTTAAGGAAATACTGGAGACAACAGATACTAAGTAGCTAAGAAAATAGTCTGATATTCATTTGAGAGACTATGGTTTTCCATTTTTCTATTCCTAATGATACATACACGTAGAGTCAATGGATCAACTTATATATACTTTTCTCGGATAGATAATTTTAGATATTAAATTGCCGAAAAGTAATACAAATCACCTAAACAATTTGATATTATCAAGTTAAAAAGATAAAATCAAGAAGGTTTCATTTATCTCAGTAGACAAATTATGAATAAAAAAATAAAAAAAATTGGAAAATTTGAAAAATATTTCGCAACGCCCGTTCAATACTGCGAAATCATCGTTTCAGGCCCCACAATCACAGTTACATTCTGCAACGACCGTGAAATTGTTGTTTTAGTTACACATAATTTTTAGCATAAAGCTTTGCCTTGGCAGTTACTGTTCCACGACCAATTTTCCAAATCACGCACTATATAAGTGTAAAATGTTCATCAGAGATCAACAACGATGACAATCATTTGCTAAAACGGAAAACACAACAAATTCCACAAAATACCCCAAAACTCAACAACGACGACAATCAGTTGAACAAACAAACAAAATAATTAGAAACTTAAAATCAATGGGAGGATGAAGTACCCCCACCCCAAGATCTCAACAAGCCTTCCCCATCCTCATCGAAGTACAAATAGTCGGTCTTCCTCACAATGGTGTGGATCAAAACCACCACCAGTGCAATCAGTAACAACACTAGAATATTAATGGTGGCGTGCATCAGAAGTAGAACGATAACCAGCGGCTCGTCTCCTAGGAAGTAGAGGAACAACCAGACTGCCACCATGACGATGAAGAAGATGATCGAGATCGGGTACCAGACATGGTTCGCATAAACGGGAACGGAACGGTCGGAACTGTCGCTACGGAACCGGAACGGAGGTGAGCGTGCCAAAGTCCAGCTTGTAATGTGGGATGCTCTGGAAAGGCGTTATGTAATCGGATATCGACGATATATCGGTGGTGCGGAAGTGGAACGAGCAAACGGTACGGCGCCGAACGGATGTGAATTAAAAAAAATTAATTCTTGAATTTTTTTTAATGGAACGAAAGAGAGATTGAGGATGAACGACACGAAGAGAGAGTGGACCATCGGTGGTCGGAGACGACGCATCGGAAAAATGACGTCTTTTTCATGCGCGAGTTGTAATCAGCGATTTGGCCGGGAAATCGTAGTCCGTTCGGTTCGATTCTTGTTGTAGTGTCTTCGTCTCCTTCAGGTGATCATGGTGACGGGTCTACTTTCAGGTAAGGAGCGGCGGCGGCGATATGGAACATGCAGTAGCCAATTTCATTTTTTTTTAATTCAGACTGTTATTTTGATCCCCCAAACTGATTTTTTTTATTTTTAGATTTAATCAGTTGGTCTGTTGGATCCGGGATTCATATTTCGGTTAATTTGTATCAACCAGAAATCTTTTCCCAATGGGATTATGGAACCTGGTTTAGCTCTGATACCAATTAAATGTCACGCCCCGAGACCGGGATAGATAACACATGCGTTGATTCCAAATACAATTGAAAATCAACAAGCCTCATAGTACAGGATTTAATTACAACCAGTCTATTTATTCCATAAACATAAATGTTTTACAACTGAAAATTAAACAATAACTTAAATCTTAACAGAGTTTAACGGAAGCATAATTATGTAAAATCTTGAAATAATTGCAGTAGATCACCAACCCCAAAAGTTGTGTCGTTCTTCATCTTCGAAATCTTCTAGTTGACACTCAGTAACCGGGGGCCAATCGAATATGCCAAAAACATATACTTATACAGTTTTCAAAACAAATTTCAAAACATAAACTGATACACATAACAGAATTTTGCTCCTTTGAGCCATACCAAAAGCATCATATTAGAACACATATCATATACTTATCAAATTAGATCGATCTACATAAAGATTATAGAGGTGGCTCCTACGAATTCAAGAGGTGGCTCTCGTACGTATAGCACTTTGCCTCATTGGTTCAAGAGTGGCTCACACGTACGTAGCACGTTGTTTCGCTTAGCACTTATCTCCCGATATTCAGAATTTTTGACATCATACTTTTTAAAATAGTTCACATATTCGACTGTATTTTTCATAAGCATTCACATGTTATCAAAACGAAAGGATAATATAACAAAAGCCCACTTACTTGATTGTTTACGATGATTCTTTATACTTGAAAGAGTATGTATGGATCTACAACCTTCAAAAATCAACTTTTTTTCTTGCTAGAATATTTGATATTTTGAGAGCATTTTGAGAGTATTTCCTTTAAGCTTTTTTGTGTTTCTACTAATGAATCTAGCTTGGTATTTATAGAAGTTTTTCAAAAAAATATGTAAGCAATGACATCAAGTTAATATTATGTAATCAATGACATCAAGTTAATATTATATAATCAATGACATCAACTTAATATTATGTAAGCAATGATGTATTTAAGGATAGTTTGATTCAATTCTTGGCACCTAAATTCAATGTATCATGTTGTGGTAAGGTGGTTGCAAGTAGTTGCAAGTAGTTGCAAGAGTTGCAAGTGGTTGCAAGTGGTGATCATCACATTCTTCCCTCCTTATGAGAAATTTCGTCCTCGAAACTTGAATCGGCTTGATCTTGGAATAGATAGGGATATTTTTGTCGCATTTTCTCTTCTAGTTCCCAAGTGGCTTCTTTTTCTGTATGGTTCGACCTTTGAACTTTGATATATGGAATGGTCACTCGTCTCAGTACTTGATCTTTTGAGTCTATGATTCGGATCGGAATTTCTTCATACTTCAGAGTTTCATTCAAGTTAAGGTTCTGCTTCGAGTACATGATTTGGGTCAGCAATGTACTTTCTTAACTGTGATACGTGATATACATTATTAATTCTTGAGAGGCTTGGAGGTAGTGCTATTCTATAAGCTAGAGTTCCCACTTTCTCTAGGATTTCAAATGGTTCAACATATCTTGGTCTTAGCTTCCCTGCTTTGTCAAATCGGATGACTCCTTTCATTGGTGAGACCTTTACAAAAACCTTGTCGCCAATCTCGAATTCTAACGGTCTTGTTTTCATATCAGCCCAACTTTTCTGTCGATTTTGAGCTGCCTTGAGCCTATCTCTAATGATTGTGACTTTGTCGATTGTGGTCTGTACAAGCTCAGGTCCGATGATAGCTTTCATCCCAATATAACGGTGATCGACATTTTCGCCCATAGAGTGCTTCGTATAGTGACATTCCAATGCTGCTATGATAACTATTGTTGTAGGTGAACTCGATCAAAGGCAAGAGCTCACTCCAATTTGAACTGAAATCTATGGTACAAGCTAAGTCACATAAGTCGGATGCGGGAGCGGATGCGGATGCGTGAGTGCGTCAATTTGCAAAAAAATTGAGTGCGGGTGCGCCTTAATGCGCCTATTAAAAATTAATAAATAAATAAATATATATACATACACACTGATGAAATGAAGTTAAACATACATAATATACATCATATTTAACAAACTCGCATCATTATTATATTATTTACAAATTTACAATATGAAGTTCTTAACAACTTTGGTGTTTGCATCTTTACCATTCTTAAAAAGCATTTAGATTTTATTGAAGAAACTAACATTTGCAGCTTTGCAAAAATGTTATAGCCAGTGATACAACGTAATTTGAATCTTGTATTTGATCGTTCGTCTAGCAAGAATTCTCCGAAAAATATATTGTAGAAATAGAAATGAAGTATTAAAGTTTTGTTTTATTTTAAGATATAAAATAACGAATTTGAAAAATGAAACCAAATTGTTCATATTTATTTCAACATGTTTGGTAATAGTATGAATTTATTAAAAATGACTCATATTATTTCTGGAGACTTATATTATTACTTTATGAAATGACTAATATAAACATTTAAATTAACTCAATAAAAAAAAGTTTTATTTATAAAGTTCATTCTATTAATTTTCATGCAAAAAACTAAGATATCAAATTTATTATTATTTACTCCGCAAAATGTTACAAAATCAAAGATTTATCATACTTTCTTTTATCACATATTTTAATCTTTCATATGTTATTATGTCTTTTCATGATTCATTATCTATATATTTACCATATAATATAATTTTCTTACCGACCCGAAATACCTAGAAACCATAAAAATTTATCTAAACCCAAAATCGAAGAATTTTTTTTATAATTACAAAAAAAAAAAAATCGGAGAATTAAGGAGGATTAACAAGACTTAGTAACTTAGTGCGCGACTTAGTAAATCTTAATGCGTGAATTATGAAATCTTAGTGCGCGAATTAGGAAATCTTAGTGCGCGAATTATAAAATCTTAGTGCGCGAACTAGAAATTCTTAAAGCGCGAACTAGAAATTCTTAAGTCGCCTTAATGCGCCGCACGCGCACCGAGTTCGCCAGTTCGCGGCCGGAGCGCCAGTGCGTGGAGGGGGGTAGGAGGATTATGTGACTTAGGGTACAAGCTCTTTACATATCCTCGAGGGTTTGGATTGTCCTCTCTGTTTGGCCATCGGTTTGTGGGTAATAGGTTGTGCTAAGAGTTACCTTAGTTCCATAGCTTGTTGACTATTCCAGAAGCGGGACACGAATCTGGGATCTCTATCGGATACAATACTTATCGGGACTCCATGAAGTCGCACAATATTATCCATGTAAAGGGTCGCTAGTTTATCCAAGTTATAATTCATACGGACTGGGAGGAAATGTCCAGATTTTGTGAGTATATCTACAATTACTTATATACCGTCATGACTTTGTCGAGACTTTGGCAATCCTACTACAAAGTCCATGGAGATATGTTCCCACTTCCATTCCGAAATTTCAAGAGGTTGAAGTAATCCTCCTGCTCTTTGATGTTCAGCTTTAATTTGCTAACATTCAGCAACGTCTTTCTTCATTCCATTCCACCAGAAGCTTTCTTTGAGGTCTTTGTACATCTTTGTGCTTCCAGGATGGATGGAGAACTTTGATTTATGTGATGTAATCATCACTTCCCGTCTAAGGTCCTTCACGTTTGGCACACATAACTTTCTTTACATCCATAAAGTTTCATCATTGTCTGTCGTGAAATCGGGTAATTTTCCTTCCTTAACTTGTTCTTTCAGTTTAGTTAGGCTGAGATCCTGACTTTGGTCTAACTTTATCGTTTCTCAGAGGCAGGGATAAGCTGAAAGGGATGCTAAAATCATCTTCCCTGTGCCCTTCCGACTTAGTGCGTCTGCGACCTTATTTACTTTCCTTGGATGGTAGCTTATCGTAAGGTCATAGTCCTTCAATAGTTCTATCCATCGTCTTTGCCTCATATTTAATTCCTTCTGGGTGAACAAATACTTGAGACTCTGATGATCCGTGAAAATTTCACACTTGTAATGGTAATGCCTCCATATTTTCAAGGCAAAAACTGCGGCTGCTAACTCAAGGTCATGCGTAGGGTAGTTTTGTTCATACGATTTGAGTTGCATTGATGCATAGGCAATCACTCTCCCTTCTTGCATGAGCAGACATCCTAGACCTTCTTTTGATGCATCGCTGTAGATGGTAAAACCCATATTCTCAGTTGGCAATATTAATACAAGTGTAGATGCAAGCTTCTTCTTCAAAGTCTCGAAACTCTCCTCAGACTCCTTACTCCATATGAATTTGGAGTTCTTTTGTGTGAGTTTTGTAAGGGGTATGGCTATCGAGGAAAATCCTTCGACAATTTTTTTATAATAGCCAGCTAGCCCTAAGAAACTTCGAATATTCGTAACAGTCTTTGGTCTTGGCCAGTCCATAACCGCTTCCACTTTCTTAGGATCTACGGACACGCCTGCTTCAGAGATGATATGCCCTAATAATGCAACGTTGTCTAGCCAAAATTCGCATTTCTTGAATTTGGCAAAGAGTTCTTTCTCTCTTAAGGTCTGTAGAGTAAGACGAAGATGTTCTTAGTGTTTCTCTTTACTCGGTGAATAGACCAGAATGTCATTGATGAACACTACCACGAACTTGTCCAGGAATGGCTTGAATACTCGATTCACCAAGTCCGTGAATGCAGGTGGAGCATTCGTCAAACCAAATGGCATCACTGTGAACTCGTAATGCCCATATCTTGTTAGGAAGGCAGTCTTCAAAATATCTCTTGCCTTAATATTGAGCTGATGATAGCCCGATCTTAGATCAAGTTTAGAAAAGACTTTAGCTCTCTTGAGTTGATCGAATAGGTCGTCTATCCTTAGGAGAGGATATCTATATTTGATTGTGATCTTATTTAATTCTTTGTAATCGATACACAATCTCATACTCCCGTCTTTCTTCTTTACAAATAGTACTGGAGCTCCCCATGGAGATGTACTTGGTCTGATGTGCTTCTTGTCCAAGAGTTCTGATGTTGTTCTTTTAGATCTTTCAATTCATCTGGAGCCATTCGATATGGTGCCTTCAAAATGGATGCAGCGCCTGGCACCAAGTTAATCTCAAACTCTATTTCACGATCCGGGACTAATCCGGGGAGATCATCTAGAAAAACATCCGGAAATTCGTGTGCTACCGGAATATCTTCTAGTCTGAGTTCAGCTCCTTCCGTGACTTTGTTTATCATGGCTAGGTAAATTCTCTCACTGCTTTTCATGGCTTTCCAAGTTTGTGAAGCAGATAAAAGAACTTTATGCTCTTTTGTATTGCCACAATATAAGATTTCTTCTTGGTCTGGTGCTCGTTGTTTGACTTTCTTATTATGGCAGTCATCTAAGGCGTGGTGTTTAGATAACCAATCTATTCCTAGGATAGCATAAAACTCCACCATGTTGAGTTGAATCAGATCGGTGTTGAACTTTTTGTCATTTATATGAATGTTGCAACTATGTGTTTCCAAGGTTTTGTTAGCAGGAGTTGCTACTCTATATGGTTCACTAAGTATGTCAGGTATAAGCTTTAACTTCTTAACTAACCTCTTAGATATAAACGAGTGCGTAGCACCACAATCAAACAGCACATAAGCAGGCAATTTGTTGATTAAGACAGTACCTGCCACAACGTCATTGGCATTATTCGCCTCATTCTGTGTCATGGCGAACAACCTGGCATTGGGTTTGTTTGGAGGGATGTCATTGCCTGCTCCAGTCCCCTTCTTCTCAGTCTCAGGGCAATTAGCAATTCTATGTCCAAACTTCCCACATCGGAAGCAAGCACCACTTTGTCAACGACATTCCCCAGTATGTGCAAGATTACAGATTGGGCACTTTGGGAATTCTTTGTTGTTTGGGGTAGATGTAGATCCCCTTTGTTGATTATGGAACTGATTTGGCCGTTTGAACTTCTGGCCATTGTTAGAGGGCTGATGAGGGAGAGGTTGTTTGCGCTTGAACTCTTCTTCTCGGCGATGTATGTCAGACTCGGCCTTGATGGCTGCTCCCATCACATCAGTTGATGGTTTTCCAACACTGCTAATGTTGATTGGATCCGACTCTTCAGACCCTTCTTGAAATGGTGTAGCTTTAAGTCATCATCTGCCATAATGGTTGGGGCATAAGTCCCAAGAGAATGGAATTTTGAAGAATACTCTACCACTGACATTCCTGGAGTTTGTGTCAGGTTATCAAATCCTCCAACTTTTGGAGTTTAATGGCTGCTGGGAAGTATTGTTTTAGAAATGCACCACAGAACCTTTGCCAAGTGATTGGCCCGGTCACTTCCATTGAGGGTGACACACTATCACACCACTTATTTGCGTCGTCAACAAGAAATGGCGATGTAACTTCCACTTTTATTTCTTGAGGCACTTCCAGTAGTCTATGATGTTTCTCTACTTCTTTCAGCCAGTGCTGAGCCACTTCTGGTTTTGAGTTACCATCGAATGTTGACACTCGATTCTTGCGAAGAGACTCATAATGATATTTTATGTAAGGACCCCAAGCCCTTAACCCATTATTTGTGTATTAAATCATGCATTCAGTATACAATCATATATCAGGGAATTAGATTACATGCAATCATGACATCACATACCATCTATAAAAATATCTGGCATTTCCCATTCAATTTACTGGTTTTCCCCCAACCAAGTTCACGTACACAACATGCGTCCTTATAATACACTAACATGTCCTCAATTCATTTAGCAATTCCTAAATAATTGCATGCAAAACATTAATGAAAAGAGAAAGGCACATGCCTTCTTTATACAACCCATATACACATAATAGTGCTCACATGCGAGCATCAAATAAGCGTGTGTATATCTGATGTATAAAATACCATGCAAGAAAGCAGCTCCGGTACATCGATCCTGGAGTACCTCCAATCTACAGCTCGATCTCAACTCCGGAGCTAACCTTGTACATGTTCCACCTGCCCCAACAGTGACAGCTCCCACATGGGGTGAGCATACCAATACCACCAAACCGATAATCACAATAATATAATTCATAATTTACAAAAATGTAAATGCTTATGAAATATAAAAGATGCTCCCTGGATGGTAACATCATCATCCGTGGTCCATTGTACTGTCTTTGTTCTCAAAACCACCAAAACCATCAAATCCCCAATAGCCAGTTAATCATTACATTGATTAACTAAGTCCGTGTTCCCAATTACCAGTTTGGAATATTAATAGAATCCAAATCAAATACGAACGGCTAATAGATATCCCATGAATCTAAACATTAAATCCATAGTTCAATTACCACGCACGCTCAACAGCGGCGGCATCCTATCGATGTTCGCTCCGTAGCGACGACATCCTAAATATTGCTCGCTACATAGCGGCACCATACATTTCATAATATCCATCGATTCTTCACAATCATATTATATCATGCACAACAATTGCAATAATATATTAAAGCTATGCTCGTACGTCATACGTACCTTATAATTCCGTAGTCCTAGTCCAACCTTGACTGAGTCCCGTGATCCAATGAATTATGTGCTAACACATAAATAACTCATAATCAATTACAAGCATGCAATCACGTGCCCAAGCACGTTCACAATTCCCAATTATATCATCATCCATGACGATTAACCATTTCAAAGACTCCGGCTAAGCATGTATAATACCAAATAATCCATTTCAAATGATCAAGACAATTACTCAATCGAGTATTCCATTTTATTACTAAAATTTGGCTCCAACCATTCCTTTTTAAAGATATAGCATTCCCATTGGAATGTAGACATTGCCCCAGAAATCGGCTAATTAAACCTCGATTCCAAAATCCTGACATTTTTTCCAACATTTCGAAAAAAAAACACAACAAATAGGCCGATCGCCGTTTAGGCCTGATCGATCGCGCAATCATACTGCCCGAAAAAATAAAGCCGCGATCGATCGCCTACAAATGCCGATCGATCGCCAACTTTCTCTGCCACTCGTGATCGATCGGTAACATCTCGTGAGTACTATTCATCATCACCCAATTTCCAGAATTATGTCGCGATCGATTGGCGCCAAGCTGCGATCGATCGCGACCTGTAATATTCCGAAAAACTTGAGTTTTAATGGAGTTTTTCACACCCAAACTCAAAACCAACACCCCATAGTCCTTCAACACCTCCATTACACCATTTGTAACCAATAAAAACACTAAAAACTTAACTTTGAATTTTTTTACCAAAAATCCCAAATTTCCAAACCCAACACTATACTCCACCAAAATGCACAATATTACTATCAAATCGAAGAAGAAGGCGAGGGGAAGGAGATTACCTGCTTTTCTTCGAGAAATCCGGCTCCTAAATCGAGCTTCCATCCATTTTCTTCAAAAGAAGAAATGAGGGTTTGGGGAGAGGGGAGGGGAAACGGGAGAGAGGGAGGGAGAGAGAGGAAAGTCAATGCAATTGACGGAATACCGAGTCCACTTGGTATATATAGTACCAAGACTCCAAAATACAAATTCCTCCACAAATACATCATGACTCATTAAAAATCATATGTTTTCAAAACTCTCTCTCTAATTCTCAAATCCTTATACCAGCCCCAGTACAAAGTACTCCGAACCCCAGATCCCACTAAAAACCAAATTCCAAGGTTATTACCACAAGAGAATACAATCTCATGCCTTGGATCCAACGGCTCCAAATACCGGATTTAAAATCCCCAGGAGTCCCAATACCGCAATTACTTCAAAATTGCCATGATTAAAATCCATAAAGGATTATTTCCACACCGGGATTAACACAATTAATTCCCGGGCATCACAATTATCCCCCACTAATAAAATTTCATCCTCGAAATTTGTACGGCGTACTCCACGTATCGTCGAATCATGAACATATCATGAACGACACACCAACCGCGAGGATGCCGACCTCGCACCAAAACCTGGAATGGAGTAACCTCCCAAATCAATCACAAATTCAAGGAAGACGTCAGCATTCCCCGATGCTAACCATCTCAAAAGCAGTCAGCCAACCATAACTGCAAATCAAACGAATCATTCGTGATCCATAATATATATCGCCCCCAATTGGATTAATGGATCACATACTTACGAACAAAAGTAACAGGAGATCCACTTTTCCCCCGAATAGGTTTCTATGCCGCTTGGCTTAGCAAGTTTTACATCGTTACTCAAGTGACCACCAGTACACAACAGTGTACCTAAACTACATCCTCCATTTTCCAAATTCATCTCCAACAGAGGAGTAGTTGCACCTTGCAACATGGATCGGGTAACTTACGGCCACCGATCGACACAAAACACATCTCAAAATATGTCTACATCCGTATGTTCCAAGAATCATATCTTGGTCCAAATACACCATCGAGACTCCACAAGGTCTCAAGTTCCCGAAAGGACATGCAAGAAAATCAATTGCATTCCCGCCACACGTGTCAACCACGACACTTAACAAATCCGAATCCTGGCCATCCCTCGTTTACCCCAGGATTCAACAATCCTTACACATGGAGGCTATCGAATTAACCAGAAAAGAATTACCAGGATCCAACGATCATTCCTCAGAATACATCATGCTAGGGAGATTACCAATCTCAAGGTGCCACAATCTCTCACCGGAGATTCATTCATCCAAGCATATTAACCCGATGCTCGACGAGTACTAAGAAAATGCTGGCATTCGTATACTCACACTGCTACACATGCTTAAGCGCCAACATTACATGCATGCTCAATGCAATCGACTCGGGTATCACCAATCATACCCAAAGTCCCAATCCCAACTGTCAATCTTCTCTTATTCTCACTCAATGGAGAATGATGATTGACAAACCAAAAACCAAAGGGTGTGATTCCAACATCAACACCACACAAACCAAATCAACGAATCTTCCAAAGATTCCCAATAGGTATATGAATAACGTCTTCCTCACAAGGAAAGCGGCATGAACCCATGACCCTCCAACCTCGAACCACCGTTCGGAAACCTTGATATATTTATACCAAAATATATCTCGAAACCAATAAATACCCAACTGGTTCAGAATAGTGCCTCAATGCCACTATCACCAAATCGAAAACCGTATACTCAACGTATACACATCTAACAATGTTTTGGACTAATACCATAGTACTACACAAACCTCGAGCATCTCCTCAGAGACGCCACCTCGAACGTCTCGCCGAAAATGTAAAATCATCAACTAGTCCAACACTAGTAGTGCTTACCATGGTTGATTCACAATCAACCCTCGATCAAAATTGGTTGTCCTCATGACAGTACAATCTCAATCTCTCCAAGAGATAAAATCAATATAGTAGTGTCATCCCACTAACTATACTCACAATTCCAATCGTGACCCCCATTGCATTCCACATGCAAGGATTCTCAACCAGAATCAACAATGACTTGTCGACACTCACGTTGGTACTCCCAACAAAACTGAGCTATCATAGTACAAGTCCCTCAAAACAATTGACGTATAAACGTCCCCATGAGGTATTCCCTGCCTCAATCATCATGCCACATAGAGACTACAAGAGTCTACCATAAACCCTCATCGTATCACCATACGATTCACCAAACTCGGATCCAACGAGCAGTATAATGGATATCACAAGCACAGTAGTACTACAATAATACATGGCTGGCAAGTCGCTGCCTCCTTAGGTTTATACCAAACCTACCAACGTGGCATACGTTTCATCCCGGTATGCCATACCGTACAACCCATTAGAGTAGTGGGTCATCACCCAATATATCTCTAAAATACCAAAGCATAATGGACATCCCGCTGTCCTTGCACAACCACGATGCAATCATAATCCATTAGGAGTTATCCCACACCCTCAGGGTGGGTGTGACCGTGTCTACCCCACGTCACAACGACAAAAACGAGTAGTTTCCTCAATAACTACTCTTACCACCAATCACTTGGCCTAAGCCATTCCAGCGAGTATACCCAAATGTACCACTACTCATAAAATATTCACCTCTAATGCATGATGCGGTACACTCACCGGCATACAATGCATCCAATAATTCATCGAGCAAACCTGCTCGGCATAACAGTCTCGTCAACCGGTGACGTAGACACCACCTTGTGCTCATCATCGGCATTCAAACCATATGACTAAATACATACGCCCAGACGTATTATTCATCAAAACGACGCTACGCGTCTACACAGAACATAGACTATGTCATCGTCAACCCATGACGGCACATGTCAACATATGACATCCAAAATAATATCGTCAACTTCGTGACGGCACATGTCGATACACGACATCCATAATCTCATCGTCAAACACGTGACAATATATGTATATCAACGCATGACATCTACAATAACACTAATAAAACAGTAATATATCATACCTCATCACTAACAAGATAGCGGTATACATGTATCCATCGTCCAACAGTGACACGCAAGCAGAACCCATCGCTCGAAGGCGGCGTGATCCCGTGCTACGTACATAGCGGCATAACCCATCGCTATAGAATCAGCGGCATAAATCATCGTTATAGATATTCGGCGGTATGAATCATCGCCATAGGATTAACGGAATGTACCATCGCTATGAATACCCAGCGGCATAAACCGTCGCCAATAGGATAGCGGAATGAACCATCGCTGTGAATACCCGGCGGCATAAACCATCGCCAATAGAATAACGGAATGAACCATCGCTATGAATACTCGGCGGCATAAACCATCGCCAATAGAATAGCGGAATGAACCATCGCTATGAATACCCGGCGCATAAACCATCGCCAATAGAATAGCGAAATGAACCATAGCTATGAATACCCGGCGGCATAAACCATCGCCAATAGAATAGCGGAATGAACCATCGCTATGAATACCCGGTGGCATAAACCATCGCCAATAGAATAGCCGATCCATAGCCTTGTTACAACAATAATGCACCTCGCTTGTCATGACCGAACTAATACCCCTCGCTTCGACATATCAGCGGCATTGAATAACCTTACTCAAATGCGACATGCGGCAATACCCTGGCTTCAACATTTGGCGGCAAATATTCTTTCCTCGCTACGATATGACAGTGGCAAGTATTCTATCATCACGTCAAGTGACAGCGGCAAAGCATTTAAAATCATCACTCGTCCATAACAACGATTCATGGGATGTTCACCAAGCATCCAATCTATACCTGCAACACAATGCATAATCCATATCCCAATATACATCACTGTGAGTGTATTTTAATGCACCTCGCTTCAAATGTGACATGCGGCAATACCCTCGCTTCAACATTTAGCGGCAAAGCATTAAAATCATCACTCCAATAGATATGCAACCACAATGCATAATTCCTAATGTATATAAAATACATGTCACCGTTTGGCGCCCGTCAATCCTGGCCTTAGCCCTCCATGCCAAAGCGTCCCTATAGGAACGATTCCAAACCATGAGCATATAATAATCCATATTCACCACAATATGATTATAAAGGGTAAATGCATAAACCATAAGTACAAAGAACTCCATGTATCCCAATGCATTTCAAAATGCTCCCTTTGGTTGTCCCTGTACCACAACTCACAATCATAATCAACAGATTATATTATGATTCCATAGATGTCATGACATATAATTGTTCCATTATGATCACATATCATAAAAGCACATAAGCAAAATAGTTATGTCACACAACACTAACTACCATCATGCATAATTATGTGCTACTCATTTCCATCAATATATTCATAGCCCTCAACAGCCCCAAAGAGCAAACCACTGCTCTGATACCACTAATGTAAGGACCCCAAGCCCTTAAACCATTATTTGTGTATTAAATCATGCAATCAGTGTATACAATCATTTATCAGGGGAATTAGATTACATGCAATCATGGCATCACATACCATCTATAAAAATCTCTTGCATTTCCCATTCAATTTACCGATTTTCCCCAACCAAGTTCACGTACACAGCATGCGTCCTTATAATACACTAACATGTCCTCAATTCATTTAGCAATTCCTAAATAATTGCATGCAACACATAAATGAAAAGAGAAACGCCATTGCCTTCTTTATACAACCCATATACACATAATAGTGCTCACATGCGAGCATCAAATAAGCGTGTGTAAATCTGATGTATAAAATACCATGCAAGATATCAGCTCCGGTACATCGATCCTGGAGTACCTCCAATCTACAGCTCGATCTCAACTCCGGAGCTACCGTTGTACCTGTTCCACCTGCCCCAACAGAGACAGCCCCCACATGGGGTGATCATATCAATACCACCAAACCGATAATCACAATAATATAATTCATAATTTACAAAAATGTAAATTCTTATGAAATATAAAAGATGCTCCCTGGATGGTAACATCCTCATCTGGGGTCCCCTGTACTGTCCATGTTCTCAAAACAACCAAAACCATCGAATCCTCGATAGCCAGTTAATCATTACATTGATTAACTAAATCCGTGTTCCCAATTACAAGTTTGCAATATTAATAGAATCCAAACCAAATACGAATGGCTAATAGATATCCCACGTATCTAAACATTAAAGCCATAGTTCAATTACCACGCACATTCAACAGCGGCGGCATCCTATCGATGTTCGCTCCATAGCGACGACATCCTAAATATTGCTCGCTCCATAGCGGCACCATACATTTCATAATATCCATCGATTCGTCACAATCATATTATATCATGCACCACAATTGCAATAATACATTAAAGCTATGCTCGTACGTCATACGTACCTTATAATTCCGTAGTCCTAGTCCAACCTTGACTGAGTCCCGTGATCCAATGAATTATTGATAACACATAAATAACTCATAATCAATTACAAGCATGCAACCACGTGCCCAAGCACGTTCACAATCCCCAATTATATCGTCATTCATGACGATTAACCATTTCAAAGACTCCGACTAAGCATGCATAATACCAAAATAATCCATTTCAAATGATCAAAGGTTAGACAATTACTCAATCGAGTATTCCATTTTATTAATAGAATTTGGCTCCAACCATTCCTTTTTAAAGATATAGCATTCCCACTGGAATGTATACGTTGCCCCGGAAATCAGCTAATTAAACCTCGATTTCAAAATCCCGACATTTTCCAACATTTCGAAAAAAACACAACAAATAGGGCCGTGATCGATCGCCGTTTAGGCGCGATCGATCGCGCAACCATACTGCCCCAAAAAATAAAGCCGCGATCGATCGCCTACAAATGCCGATCAATCGCCAACTTTCTCTGCCACTCGCGATCGATCGGTAACATCTTGCGATCGATCGCGAGTACTATTCATCGTCACCCAATTTCCAAAATTATGTCACGATCGATCGGTGCCAAGCCGCGATCGATCGCGACTTTCAATATTTCAAAAAACTCGAGTTTTGGTGGGGTTTTTCACACCCAAACTCAAAACCAACACCACATAGTCCTTCAACACCTCCATTACACCATTTGTAACCAATAAAAACACTAAAAACTCAACTTTGACTTTTTTTACCAAAAATCCCAAATTTCCAAACCCTACACTATACTCCACCAAAATGCACAATATTACTATCAAATCGAAGAAGAAGGCGAGGGGAAGGAGATTACCTGCTTTTCTTCGAGAAATCCGGCTCCTAAATCGAGCTTCCATCCATTTTCTTCAAAAGAAGAAATGAGGGTTTAGGGAGAGGGGAGGGGAAACGGGAGAGAGGGAGGGGGAGAGAGAGGAAAGTCAATGCAATTGACGGAATACTGAGTCCACTTGGTATATATAGTACCAAGACTCCAAAATATCAATTCCTCCACAAATAAATCATAACTCATTAAAAATCATCTGTTTTCAAAACTCTCTCTCTAATTCTCAAATTCATATACGAGCCACAGTACAAAGTACTCCGGACCCCAGATCCCACTAAAAACCAAATTCCAAGGTTATTACTACGATGAGAATACAATCTCATCCCTTGGATCCAACTGCTCCAAATACCGAATTTAAAATCCCCTGGAGTCCCAATACCGCAATTACTTCAAAATTGCCATGATTAAAATCCATAAAGGATTATTACCACAGCGGGTTTAACATCATTAATTCCAGGGCATCACATTTTATCCCATGCGGCTGAGGCTGAGGCTGAGGCTGAGGTTGTGGTTGTGCCTGATTAGCAGTTGTGTTAATAAACCCCTGAAGACTAGTGGACACTATGGTAACTATGGCCATGAAGTCTTCACGACTTAAACCCTTTTTTGGAGATTGGGGTGGATCTTGGCTTCCTCCGGCTTCATTGTCATTATCGCGTGGAAATGCATATCGTGGGTTGCGGTTGTTATGGGGTGGTCGTCCAGTCATGTCCTACAAATTCACACATTTGTAATTTTGGTCCAAAAGTAATTCTCCCACATTGAGACATTCATCAATCCAAGCCTCAAATTTTATTATAAATAATGGCTTGATGCTGAGTTGGAAATCACACCTCTAAAATCTTCTGTGTTATCATTTAGTGTTTGGTTTCAGTGATTACTACTGAGACTGAACTTTTTAGTCTAAAGTTTGGCTAGAAGCAAGGGTGGTTCATCTGGGCAAGGGCGAGCTTCAAGACATGTCTGAAGAAACCCCAATGTTTTTAATATTGTATTTTATTTTGCAGTATATTGTGTTTCATCTATGTTGGTGACGTCGTTTGGAAATTTAATATTATTTATCATGAGTTTATTTCTTGTTGTATTGTGGATCAGATATGTAATATTTTGAATTAAATATTCAGTTTGTAATGATAATTATATAAAAGAAATAAAGGTTCCACACCGCTAATATTGCAGTTATAAATTACACTCCTCAAAATTTATGTTGATAAAGATTGTCGATTTGCAAAACGTTTATACTTTAAAATATTGAAGAAAATTGCAAAGTTTAAGGTCATTCTTACAAGCGAAATTATATGGTCATCATATAGATTTGTCAATGAGAAATGAGTTTAAAAACAAAGTTGTGGAGAGAATAAGCTAAAAGAAAGTTTTGGAAAAAAAAACATATAATACTAATATCGAAAAGTTTAGTTTATTCTTATTAACCAAAAATTTATATAAAACAGAACATGAATTATCATAATCTTGGTGTATTTTGAAAAAAAATAAAAAAATTATGTTTAAGTGATTGAGAAATCGAATGATAAATCCAAGCTTTTTATAGGCTAATGGGTGCAAAAATTACGATTCAAAATTCTGTCAATCCGAATTTGGAATTTCAAAATTAGTCAAGGGATTTTAATGAGCATTATATGAGTATCATAAACCCAGAATTAATTTGAAAATTGTGTTCGAATTTGAGAGAAATCGAAGCTCGGAGTCTTCAAAATTTAAGGGTTCTATAGCGTGAACTTTGATTCAAAATTGAGCATGTTACTTTATTTGTGAGAAAGATATGATAGAGGGCTTTTATTGCCATACAATGGAGAGTATAAACAAGAAGTTAATTAAGATTTGGCGTTCGAATGGTCGAGCAATTTATCAAAAGAAGTTTCGCCAGCTAGGGTTAGGGTTCTTCAATGCTCGGCTTCGATCGATCAATTGGACATCTTCCGGTAGTTGGAACTTGGAAATTGTAGAGGGCTTTTGTACTAGAGTTGATTCCGGTTACAGTGATATTCCCGATTGGACCATCGGTGGTCGGAGACGGCGCATCGAAAAAATGACGTTTTTTTCATGCGCGAGTTGTAATCAGCGATTTGGCCAGGAAATAATGTTCCTTTCGGTTCGATTCTTGTTGTAGTGTCTTCGTCTCGTTCATGCGTTCATGGTGATGGGTCTACTTTCAGGTAAGGAGCGGCGGCGGCGGCGATATGGAACAGGCAGTAGCCAATTTAAGTTTTTTTAAAAAAAATTCAGACTGTTATTTTGATCCCCCAAACTGATTTTTTTATTTATTTTTAGATTTAATCAGTTGGTCTATTGGATCCGAGATTCATATTCTGATTAATTTGTATCAACCAGAAATCTTTTCCCAACGGGATTATGGAACCTAATTTAGCTCTGATACCACTTAAAATGTCACGCCCCGAGACCGGGATCGATAATACCGACGTTGATTCCAAATACAATTGAAAATCAACAAGCCTCATAGTACAGAATTTAATTACAACCAGTCTATTTATTCCATAAACATAAATGTTTTACAACTGATAATAAAACCATAACTTAAATCTTAACAGAGTTTAGCGGAAACATAATTATGTAAAATCTTGAAATAATTGCGGTAGATAACCAACCCCAAAAGTTGTGTTGTTCTTTATCTTTGGTATCTGTCTCACTTTGATCTGGGGACGGGATGTAAGGGTGAGTGTTCTAGTTGACACTCAGTAAGCGGGGGCCAATCGAATATGCCAAAAAAATATACTTATACAGATTTCAAAACAGATTCAAAACATAAACTTATACGCATAACATAATTTTGCTCCTTTGAGCCATATCAAAAGCATCATATTAGAACACATATTATATACTTATCAAATTAGGTCGATCTACATAAAGATTATAGAGGTGGCTCCTACGAATTCAAGAGGTGGCTCCCGTACGTATAGCACTTTGCCCCATTGGTTCAAGAGGTGGCTCACACGTACGTAGCACGTTGTTTCGCATAGCACTTATCTCCCGATATTCAGAATTTTCATGACATCATAGTTTTTAAAATAGTTCACATATTGTACTGTTTCATAAGCATTCATATGTTATCAAAACGAAAGGATAATATAACAAAAGTCCACTTACTTGATTGTTTACGATGATTCTTTAAACTTGAAAGAGTATGTATGGATCTACAACCTTCAAAAATCAACTCATTTTCTTGCTAGAATATTTGATATTTTGAGAGTATTTTGAGAGTATTTCCTTTAAACGTTTTGTGTTTCTACTAATGAATATTGCTTGGTATTAATAGAAGTTTTTCAAAAGCATATGTAAGCAATGACATCAAGTTAATATTATGTAATCAATGACATCAAGTTAATATTATGTAATCAATGACATCAACTTAATATTATGTAAGCAATGATGTATTTAAGGATAGTTTGATTCAATTCATGGCACCTAAATTCAATGTATCATGTTGTGGTAAGGTGGTTGCAAGTAGTTGCAAGAGTTGCAAGTGGTTGCAAGTGATCATCACAGTAAGCCCCTATTATGACAGCTCGGGCGTGGAATCTCGGCAGTGAGACCGTATTCACCAGCTCAGGATCTTTATTGGTTTTGGTGTCCGGGTGAACTTATTTGCTTGGGATGTATTGATGTTGGTAGGGGTGCTTACCGGTTGGAACCGGTCCGGTCCGTTAAGGATCCGGTTCGAACCGGTTCCTGTTTGGTCCGGATCCTTATCGGATTTTCGATTTTTTTTTTATGTTGTAAATGTTTCTTCAATGATGTTCATCACAAATTCAATATATTTCTTCTTCATTTCATAATATAGATGCATACAAATAATTGTAAAAACATGACAATTGAAAATCTAAATAAAAAAATATTACAATTTAGTACTTAGCAGTCTTCATAATTGATAAGTATTGTTTTGGTGTTCTCTTCTTCTTGCTCGTCATAATGATTTACGAATTCGTCAACCGTCTCATCTCTTCTATTTTTGCATTCTGCTTCAATCCAATATTTAAGTAACGTGAGCATGCATAACGAATCAGCTGATAGACAACTTCTGTAGTCTCCAATAATATGGCCGCATGTTGAGAATGCCGATTCAGAAGCGACGCTTGAAGCTTGTACATCATACACGTCTCTAGCCATTTTGGCTAAGATATGGAATTGTGCTGCATTGGACTTCCACCATTGTAAGAAGTCGAAGTTGTCTTCGGTTAGAAATTGATAATTCAGATAAATTTGCAACTCAGTCGACGTGCTAGTAGAATGTCCTTTTCCCTTAAGTTTTTTCCTGCCCAGCATTCTAAGCAAATTGATGCCCCCACCTTTAGATTGAGCTTGGGGTTGTTCTTCAACAGGCCTTTGTTGCGATGATTCACTTGCCTGTTGATTATAATACAATTGAAACATATTTTGGAGAGATTGCATTGTAGACGTCTTTTGATCGTCAACAACCTTCCCCAAAAATTTAGCATAATATTCAAAAAATATCTCAAATGAAGATAAACATTGACTAGGATCTAGCAATGTTGCGATGCAGTGCACGGGTGGGATTTGTTCCCAATACTTTATAAATTTAGTTTCTATTGCACTAACAAAAGCATGCAAGTCATAGTCATCTCTAAATTCTATAAATTTATCAAACATGTTAAATACTAAAGGAAGAAAATAAACAGAAGTGGATAAGTAACACCAGAGAAACGTTCCGTCGCTTCTTTGAAAGTACCTAACAATGATACACAATTTTCAACAAATTCCCAATCCTCATTAGTCAAATAAATACTTTCATCGCTATCAGGCATTTGATATGAATTATAAAATGAGTTAAAATATCTTTGTAAGGTAACATAGCACTCAACATATTGTACAACGAATTCCACCTAGTTTCTATTGGTGATGGAAAAAGAAGATGCTTTAAACCATTAGATAAACATAATTGTTTCCAATCACGCTTAACACGGCTCGTGCGTAACCATTTAGCGCAGTATTTCATTTTGTCAATACATGCTGAGTGATTGTCCTCATAACCAACTTTAACAGCCAAATTAATCACATGACATGCACATCTAACATGAAAAAAAATACCATCAAGCATTGGTTTAAGATAGGTCTTTAAATCACGCATCGCAGCATTGTTATTCGCAGCATTGTCTAATGTGATTGAAAATACCTTATCCTGAATTCCATAATGTCTACAAGTGTTGAATACATATTTAGCAATTACATAACCAGTATGTGCACAGTCTAACTCATCTAAAGACAAAATCCTTTTTTGCATACACCAATTATCATCAATCCAATGACAAGTGACAACAAGATATGAATCAGAATTTACATTTGTCCAAATATCAGTTGTTAAACTAACCCTACAAGGCAAACTAGAAAGATGTTGAAACAATGTATTTCTATATTCAACAAATACGTCCATACAATTTCTTTTTAGTGTGTGCCTGGAAATATGTTTAAACATGGGTTGTATAGACGAAGCAAATTCAATAAAACCAGCACGTTCAGCTTGTATAAAAGGTAGTTCACATCTGATCACATATCTAACAAGTGACCTACGATTAATTTCAGCAGTTAAAATAAAATTCGTGCCAGTAAGAGCATTAATTTGTGCTTGTGTTGCTTCACGACCTAATGGTTGTAATGTTGTCTCATCAAAATTATGTTTTTTTACTAAGTGTTTTTAAATGTTCCGGTGCCTCCACTGGAACCACCAGCTTTATATGAATACTGGATCTTAAATAATTTACATATTGCAACAGATTCATTAGTACCTTCTTTTTGAGCGAGTTCAAAGTGATCACATATCTTACTTCTTTTGGCACGAGTAGGTTGTCTACTCGCTGCTGTAGTGGCTCCGGATGACTCCACATGTTGTCTTTCTTGGGCAGCAACAGGTTCGGCAGGTTCTTGGGGTTTTTGTGGTTCGACATTCATAGAAGAACCACCAACATTGAGGTCAGCAAAAAAATCATAACTTTCATTTAACTTAGGAATTGGCACAGGCAAATTCATTGCAGAAGATGAACTCAGTGATAGACGACCCGGAACGAGACCCCGGCTACGACCCCGGCTACGACCAGCACCACTGCTAGATGAAGATGCCATTATTATATAAGACTATAAGTAAATTGTAGATAGCACAATTGAGAGAAAAATATGAGAGTGAAGTATTTTTCGTTACAAGAATTGTTATGAAACAATACACAACACAACATCCCATATTTATAGTTTTTTTTTTATTAAAAAAAATTTAAAAAAATAAAAATAAAAGTTAACGTTGGCAACGGCTAAGAGCCGTTGCCAACGTTAACAAATGTTAACGTTGCCTCCTTCATTTTTTTTTATTTTTTTATTTTTTTAAAAAAAACTACCGGTTCCGGTTTCGAAACCGGAACCAAACCGGTAGCACCGGAACCGGCGGTGCTACCGGTTTGGTTCTTCGGAACCGCCCCGGACCGGTTTCTAACCGGTTCCAGGGCGAACCGGAACCGTTAAGTCCGATTCTGGTTTCGGACCGGACTTAACGGTCTGAATCCGGGCCGGGTCCGATTTGACCCGGCCCGGTAAGCACCCCTAGATGTTGGAGTTCGAACAGGCGGTGTTGATTTTGGAGCTCGGCTATATTGACTTGCTCATAATTATTATCTCTGGAGCACAGGTCCGCCCAGATTACTCAAGCCCAATTGTTTAAGGCCTTGGCTAAATATTAGCAGAGGTCCGCCGTGATTGCTTAAGCCCAGATGTATGAGGCTCGGTCAAATATTTAGCACAGGTCCGCCCTGATTGCTCAAGCCCAAGTGTATGAGGCCTTGGCAAAATATTAGCACAGGTCTGCCCTGATTGCTCAAGCCCAAGTGTATAAGGCCTTGGCAAAATGTTAGCTAGGGTCCGCCCTGATTGCTTAAGCCCAGGTGTATGAGGCCCTGGCAAATATTTAGCACAGATCCGCTATGATTGCTCAAGCTCAAGTGTATTAGGCCTTGGCAAATATTTAGCCCAGGTCTACCATGATTGCTTAAGCCCAGGTGTATGAGGCACTGACAAATATTTAGCACAGGTTCGCCCTGATTGCTTAAGTCCAGATGTATGAGGCCCTGGCAAATATTTAGCATAGGTCTGCCCTGATTGCTCAAGCCTAAGTGTATGAGGCCTTGGTAAAATATTAGCACAGGTCCTCCTGATGTATAAGGCATTGGCAAAATATTAGCACAGGTCCGCCCTGATTGCTTAAGCCAAGGTGTATGAAGCCCTGACAAATAATTAGCACATGTCCGCCCTGATTGCTTAAGCCCGAGTGTATGAGGCCCTGGCAAATATTTAGCACAGGTCCGCCCTGGTTGCTCACCCAAGTTTATGAGGCCTTGGCAAATATTTAGCATAGGTCCGCCCTGATTGCTTAAGCCCAGGTGTATGAGGCCCTGACAAGTATTTAGCACATGTCCGCCCTGATTGCTTAAGCCAAGATGTATGAGACCCTGACAAATATTTAGCACATGTCCACCCTGATTGCTCAAGCCCAAGTGTATGAGGCCTTGGCAAAATATTAGCACAGGTCCGCCCTGATTGCTTAAGGTGTATGAGGCCCTGACAAATATTTAGCACAAGTCCGCCCTGATTGCTTAATCCCAGGTGTATGAGGCCCTGTCAAATATCTAACACTGATCCGCCCTGATTGCTCAAGCCCAAGTGTATGAGGCCTTGGCAAATATTTAGCATAGATCCGCCCTGATTGCTTAAGCCCATGTATATGAGGCCCTGACAATTTTTTAGCGCATGTCCGCCCTGATTGCTTAAGCCCAGGTGTATGAGGCCTTGGCAAATATTTAGCACAGGTCCGCCCTGATTGCTCAAGCCCAAGTGTATGAGGCCTTGGCAAAATATTAGCACATGTCCGCCCTGATTGCTCAAGCCCAAGTGTATAAGACCTTGGCAAAATATTAGCACAGGTCCGCCCTGATTGCTTAAGCCCGGGTGTATGAGGCCCTGGCAAATATTTAGCACAGGTCTGCCCTGATTGCTTAAGCCCAGGTGTATGAGGCCCTGGCAAATATTTAGCACATGTCTTATATGCTTATATTTGTTCTCTTGGATCAGATGAGACGAGTTGTATTTGCTCATCATTTTATCTGCTCAAGAGCTCAAGACATCTGTCACTTTGCAAATTCAGATGAGCTCTATCTCCTGCGCGCATTTATTACTGGAGTTCGGATGCGCTTTAGTTTGAAGTTCAGCTGAGTTTTTATCTGCTCACATCTAGTGATTATGTATTTTGGATGAACTTTATCTGCTTTGCATACTTATTAGCTCTGGAATTCAGGACGTACGATCTGTATGTACTCAGTTTATTATTTCTGGAGCTCAAGTCGGTAGAGCAATATATGCTTGTATTGACTATTTCAGGAGCTCAGGTCGTGCGAGACTTACATGCTCGGTTTATTATCTTTAGAGTTCAGACAGGTCAGCCATGGCCAGATAACAGGTCAGCCCTACACGGAAAACAGGCCGGCCCTGTTTTGTATTTAATTATATATTTAGAATTATTTCTAGTCGTTATTGCAGGTCAGCCCTGCTAAGATAACAAGTCCGCCCTGTTTAAGAGTTGATTATATACTTATAATTATTTCTAGGCGTTATTGCAGGTCAGCCCTACTAAGATAACATGTCAGTCATGTTTTGCATTTAATTCTACATTTAGAATCATTTATATATGTTATTGCAGATCAATCATGCCCAGAAAACAGGTCAGCAATGTTTAAGATTTAATTCTATACTTAAGATTATTTCTAGTTGTTACTGCAGGTCAGCCCCTGCACAGGTAACATGTCAGTCCTGTTTCATATTTAATTCTATATTTAGAATTATTTTAGAACTCTTTCGCAGGTCAGCCCTGCTAAGATAACAGGTGTATGGGGCTTTAGCATCATTCCTCATTAGATCAGCCATGTTCGAGGTTTACGGGTTAGCCCTATTCAGAATTTAATTCTATTTAGAATTGTTTCGAGATATAGTCATATGTCCGCTCTGTTTGAGGTTTACAAGGAGGTCAGGCTACTTATTATAGTAGCGATGTATTTTTTGTGTTGATATGAGCACAGGGCTACTCAGTTCTGACATTTGGAATAATCTTATTTGCTCCATATTGATTTTGGAGCTCGGTTGTATTTATTTACTCAACTCAGGACTTTATTATTTCGTGAGTTCAAACAAATATTATTTACTCGATATATCTCGTCTCTAGAGCTCACATCAACTTATTTACTTCTCGGCTGTATTTTGGTTGCTCAGTACGGCATATTTATTAAGCTCTAGATGTCCAGATGTTTATTAACTCTGAAGTTCGACGAGTTTTATCTGCTATGGAACTGGGCTAAGCTTTATTGATTATGGAGTTCAGGCGAGCATTATATGCTCATACATATTATCTCAGATCAGGTCGGGCGAGCAATATTTGTTCATATCAGGTCGGATGGATATTATTTTCTCATACACTATCTCAGGAACTCAGGTTGGGCGATTATTCTTGCACTTATTGTATCAACTCTGGAGCTCAGATGGGCGAGCTTTATTTGCTCAGGTCGGCCCAACCAAGATAAACATAGTCGTATTTGTTTTATCTGCTCGGAATATTTCTTATTCATGGAGTTCGGATATATGTTTATTTGCTCCTCAGCTCAGCTTTATCACCTCGTGTCTCTCGATCACCTTTGTCAGCTCGGAATTCTCGGTTATAGTAGCTTTGGTTCGGATTCCTAATGCCCAGTCCGACCTGCTATTATTGACAGGAGCTCAGTACTATGATTGCGTCGGTTCCTCGTATGGGCTATACGAGCCGCCTATTTTTATCAAGGATCGACGTTCGAATTGTCATTGTTCTACCGACATCATGACTTGGGAACTCGGCACGGCGCAAGGGCACATCATGGTTTGGCACTTGAAGGACTACCAATCTGGATCATCACCTAATCAGTTAGAGTCGATACAGCGCTACTCTAGCTCGACTAGAGGGGCATACAGTGATACCTGGGTAAAGATACTGGTGCAATTTGGACCCAAATTCTACGGACTCGATCTGGGTATCATCAGAGACTGGCCCATTTAACTAGTCTCATTCCCATTTTCTTGGCCGAGGCCCATTTTTGGCCCATTTAATTAACTCATTCAAGGCCCTAATTAAAGGCCCATTAAAAGAGGGCAAAATGAACAGTAGGGTTTGAGTGAGGGGGTAGCCGAGAATAGGGGTGGAGGATTTTTAGTCGCCTCATTCCTCCTCCCCATGGAGTGTCCTCTCTATCCTCTCTAATTTTATTATTTTCTTTCATTCCAACATAGGGCTGCTTACCGGTTGGAACCGGTCCGGTCCGGCCTGGAACCGGCCGGTTCCGGACCCGTTATGGGCGGAATCGGTCCAGTCCGTTAAGGATCCGGATCGAACCGGTTCCGGTTTGGTTCGGATCCTTATCGGTTTTTCGTTTTTTTTTTTTTTTTTAAATGTTGTAAATGTTTCTTCAATGATGTTCATCACAAATTCAATATATTTCTTCTTCATTTCATAATATAGATGCATACAAATAATTGTAAAGACATGACAATTGAAAATCTAAATAAAAAAATATTACAATTTAGTACATAGCAGTCTTCATAATTGATAAGTATTGTTTTGGCGTTCTCTTCTTCTTGCTCGTCATAATGATTTACGAATTCGTCAACCGTCCCATCTCCTCTATTTTTGCATTCTGCTTCAAACCAATCTTTAAGTAACGTGAGCATGCATAACGAATCAGCTGATAGACTACTTCTGTAGTCTCCAATAATACGGCCGCATGTTGAGAATGCCGATTCAGAAGCGACGCTTGAAGCTTGTACAGCATACACATCTCTAGCCATTTTGGCTAAGATGGGGAATTGTGCTGCATTGGACTTCCACCATTGTAAGACGTCGAAGTTGTCTTCGGTTAGAAATTGATAATTCAGATAAATTTGCAACTCAGTCGACGTGCTAGTAGAAGGTCCTTTTCCCTTAAGTTTTTTCCTGCCCAGCAGTCTAAGCAAATTGATGCCCCCACCTTTAGATTGAGCTTGGGGTTGTTCTTCAACAGGCCTTTGTTGCGATGATTCACTTGCCTGTTGATTATAATACAATTGAAACATATTTTGGAGAGATTGCATTGTAGACGTCTTTTGATCGTCAACAACCTTCCCCAAAAATTTAGCATAATATTCAAAAAATATCTCAAATGAAGATAAACATTGACTAGGATCTAGCAATGTTGCGATGCAGTGCACGGGTGGGATTTGTTCCCAATACTTTATAAATTTAGTTTCCATTGCACTAACAAAAGCATGCAAGTCATAGTCATCTCTACATTCTATAAATTTATCAAACATGTTAAATACTAAAGGAAGAAAATAAACGAAAGTTGGATAAGTAACACCAGAGAAACGTTACGTCGCTTCTTTGAAAGTACCTAACAATGATACACAATTTTCAACAAATTCTCAATCCTCATTAGTCAAATAAATACTTTCATCGCTATCAGGCATTTGATATGAATTATAAAATGGAGTTAAAATATCTTTGTAAGGTAACATAGCATTCAACATATTGTAAAACGAATTCCACCTAGTTTCTATTGGTGACGGAAAAGAAGATGCTTTAAACCATTAGATAAACATAATTGTTTCCAATCACGCTTAACACGGCTCGTGCGTAACCATTTAGCGCAGTATTTCATTTTGTCAATACATGCTGAGTGATTGTCCTCATAACCAACTTTAACAGCCAAATTAATCACATGACATGCACATCTAACATGAAAAAAAATACCATCAAGCATTGGTTTAAGATAGGTCTTTAAATCACGCATCGCAGCATTGTTATTCGCAGCATTGTCTAATGTGATTGAAAATACCTTATCCTGAATTCCAAAATGTCTACAAGTGTTGAATACATATTTAGCAATTACATAACCAGTATGTGCACAGTCTAACTCATCTAAAGACAAAATCCTTTTTTGCAGACACCAATTATCATCAATCCAATGACAAGTGACAACAAGATATGAATCAGAATTTACATTTGTCCAAATATCAGTTGTTAAACTAACCCTACAAGGCAAACTAGAAAGATGTTGAAACAATGTATTTCTATATTCAACAAATAGGTCCATACAATTTCTTTTTAGTGTGTGCCTGGAAATATGTTTAAACATGGGTTGTATAGACGAAGCAAATTCATAAAACCAGCACGTTCAGCTTGTATAAAAGGTAGTTCACATCTGATCACATATCTAACAAGTGACCTACGATTAATTTCAGCAGTTAAAATAAAATTCGTGCCAGTAAGAACATTAATTTGTGCTTGTGTTGCTTCTCGACTTAATGGTTGTAATGTTGTCTCATCAAAATTATGTTTTTTTACTAAGTGTTTTTTAAATGTTCCGGTGCCTCCACTGGAACCACCAGCTTTATATGAATACTGGATCTTACATAATTTACATATTGCAACAGATTCATTAGTACCTTCTTTTTGAGCGAGTTCAAAGTGATCACATATCTTACTTCTTTTGGCACGAGTAGGTTGTCTACTCGCTGCTGTAGTGGCTCCGGATGACTCCACATGTTGTCTTTCTTGGGCTTGGGCAGCAACAGGTTCAGCAGGTTGTTGGGGTTGTTGTGGTTCGACATTCATAGAAGAACCACCAACATTGAGGACAGCGAAAAAATCACAACTTTCATTTAACTCAGGAATTGGCACAGGCAAATTCATTGCAGAAGATGAACTCAGTGATAGACGACCCGGAACGAGACCCCGACTACGACCCCGGCTACGACCAGCACCACTGCTAGATGAAGATGCCATTATTATATAAGACTATAAGAAAATTGTAGATAGCACAATTGAGATAAAAATATGAGAGTGGAGTATTTTTCGTTACAAGAATTGTTATGAAACAATACACAACACAACATCCCATATTTATAGTTTTTTTTTTATTAAAAAAAATTTTTTAAAAAAAATAAAAAGTTAACGTTGGCAACGGCTAAGACGTTAACAAATGTTAACGTTGAAGGCAACGTTAACTTTTTTTAAAAATTTTTTTTTTTTTTTTAAAAAAACTACCGGTTCCTGTTCCAGAACCGGAACCAAACCGGTAGCACCGAAACCGGCGGTGCTACCGGTTTGGTTCTTCGGGACCGCCCCGGACCGGTTTCTAACCGGTTTCGGGGCGAACCGGAACCGTTAAGTCCGGTTCCGGTTTCGGACCGGACTTAACGGACCGAATCCGGGCCGGGTCTGGTTTGACCCGGCCCGGTAAGCACCCCTATTCCAACACAAGAAAAATATTGCAAACTGTTGGTATTATAGTGAAATTTATGCTAGACTATGACCCGTGCTTTTTCCCTTCGGGGTTTTTCACGTAAAATCTTGATATTCTAGTTATTTTTTGATTATTACTCTATTGTTACAGAAATCGAACCAAAAAACAAGTTAACAGTTTCATTTTTGTTTTATGAAATTATGATAAATTTACAAATTATATGAAATCTTAAAAATAAAAATAAAAAAAAAAAAAAGCCATTTATCTTTTGAGTGTTCGATTGAGCGAGTTACATGACATGTCAAACTAAAGAACACTTTTTAAGTTTTATTAAATTAAATTAAATTAAGTTGAAAGCCGAACCCAACCAAATGGACGTCAAGGTTCAACCTATTCAAGAAATTATAAAGAACTAAACTCTTCATATTAAATGGTCTTTCACATTAATCTTACACGAACATAAATAATTGGCTACTAACTAGAAAATTGATCAAAAACAATAATTCATAAAAAAATAAAATTATACGCAAAAAAAAAGGACATGTAGAGTAATAATATTGAATAGAGTATAGTAGAAAATAGTCACTCCAATGTTTTCCATTACCATTTACTCCTCCCTCCAAAATAACAAGGTTTAAAATATAACTCCACATCCAATACATACAGCTAGAAGCACAGGTACTGTAGAAAATAAAAATATCCCACTTCCTACATGAAATGATCCCTCGCAAATGGAAGACACTGCTCCTTAGTTCCAAGAACGGCCACCACCATAACCCCTTGCACGATCTCGAGAGCCACCGAAGGCTGTCAAGCACTAAACCATTAGAAACGAAAAGAGCCATTTAACATGAAATTTGTTGTTCGTCCCAACCTTATAGGAAGGTGGCATTATGGTACATGAAACAAATTAAAAAGGGTGAAATTTTATGCACAAAGCTAACCTGGAGGAGGAGGAGGTGCACCCCGTCCCATTGATACAAGTTCAGGACAGACCTTTTGTCCAGCCTCCTTCAAAATTTTAATAAGATCCTTCGCAAATCTGGCATTAGCAGCCGTCAAGAATGTGTATGCGGTCCCTTTGGCACCGGCCCTTCCTGTTCTGCCTATGCGATGAACGTAATCCTCAAGAGATCCCGGAAAGTCGTAATTGATCACATATTTCACATCCTTCACGTCTGGCAGATTCGAACACAAGTTGCAGTATGTGACAGACTTTTAATAAGGTTATTGAATACAACATAGTATCTCTTTTCACATTCCCAAAAACTAAAATAAAAATATAACTTCTAAAACTAATTTTTTTAGAGTTTGAAGATGTATGTACTGCACACTACTTTCTTTAACAAATACTATTAACCAACCTGATATCGTATGAGAGAAAAGTAAAACTACAGCTCTGACAAAACGAAGAAGTCAACTTAACATATTGCCAAATATTATCAATTAAACAACTAGTAGGCTTCCTGCGGCTGCTGATCTCATCATCTCAGACATGAGACTGTTGACAGAGAACACAAACAAGAAAACAATTGACATAGGGTAACAAACATTTTAGCCATGCAAAAGAATGAGGACCTATAGTACTCAGAAAAAGGGAATCCAATCCCATCCATCACCAACAAAAGAACAAAAACTGAGAAAGATCAGTGTGGAACATAAGTAAGGGAGACGAAAGACACATTGATGATTTAACTGCATTATGAGGAGCAAAATTGCAAGAGTCTAACATGACCTAACAAGAAGAAGAAACATTTCTACAATATCTCCTACTATTTACATGCTTTACCAGAATTGCAGCAAATAAAAATTGAGGAGATCGTGGTTCATTTCCTTCCCAGACATACCTAGACCCCGGGCTGCAACATCTGTAGCTGTCATTATGGGACTCTTGCCAGCCCTAAATTCAGATAGGACCCAATCTCTTTCTGCTTGGCTTTTGTCTCCATGAATAGACAACGCAGGCCAACCATCCATTCTCAGCTGCCTGGTTATCTGATCACACCCTTTTTTAGTATCCATGAAAATCAAAATTCTGCTACCATCCATAATGTCCTCCAGCAACTTCACCAATCTGAATCCATCATTGATTTACAGTTCCATAAGCATACACAAACATAAGAACATAAAATGATATAAAAATAGAATTTCAACCATACTTATTGTATTTCTGGTTCTCAGACACAATTTCCACATGCTGGTGAATAGCGTGGTTGGCTTTCAAATCTGGCGAACCAATATTCACCTGTCCCAAAAGAAGGCATAGGCCAAAGATAAATGAGTGTGAAACAGGAGCAATCTTCAATTTGAAAGATTTTTTTCCTTGTTTCCTTCACGGTGATGCCATGAAAAAGGTAGAAAAGCCAATTGTTTTATTGGTCCTGACGATGAAAAGAGCTTCTTTCTTATGTAATTACTACCAGTAATGACCTCAAAATTGATAACCATGTCCTAATTGACAGAGAATAAGTGAGATAACTCTACTCGGTTCAACTTTTTGCTACACAATTTTAGTCCTTTCATGTCGAGACAAATGAACTTTTTAAAAATTTTGCTGAATCGGTGCCAGCTTCAGCTATTCCACCTATTAACATCACTTGCAAATAATTAACATATACAACGCACAAAGATCAGCAAGCACAATGATTCTAACAGCTTAGATTCAGATTTTGAGATAATTCAGCTATACCCAATTTAGACATCAGACTTGCATAAACCACTCAATTATCAACATAAAGTACATGAAAACACACATATAAACGAAATAGCAGGGGTTATGAGGATTTAGAAACAGCAACAAATCAATACCTATATTATACTTTTATAGCAATAGGTATAAAAAGAACTAATACATACTTTATATGGATTAAAAAGGAATCGCCGAGCAAGTTGTTCAACCTCCTTGGGCCAAGTGGCACTCCAATACAAAGTTTGACGGTCTGGGCGAATCTGTGTATGTGCATGAGAGGGGGAAGATGAAGTAAATACTTTGAGAGATTAAAAGAAATATGCACAACAGATATGAAAGTAAAAATAATTATGAACCATCAAGATAAAAAAAATTCGAATATGCTAATGGCTTCATCTGATCAGAACAATCACACAAGTTACAACTCTTACAGAGCAGTAAACTAGGAGTATTAAAGCAGGTGTCAACCTAGGCAGACCAAGGAAGCATTATTCCTAGAGGAAAAAATAATGCTCTAGCTGCTTCAGTCAACAGTAACAGTTTTAAGAATCCCGAAGCAAAAAACCCAGAAGGACCAATTTCTATTGAATTTAAACAAATTATTAATGTAAAATACAACTATTTGGACACCTCTAATATCAAGCTCTCTCAAGACAAAAGATCTTTAAATGATGTAGCATATAAACTGCATAGAAGATGATAGCAATTACTATCGAGAATAAATATTAAAACCACTTCTATAAATCATAAAACTGGGCAATGAATTCATGAATGTGAACAAACCTGGTCAACAATTTTTTTAATCTGAGGCTCAAAACCCATATCTAGCATCCGATCTGCTTCATCTAACACCAGATACGTAACCCTTCGCAGGTTTGTATGATGAGATTCCAACATGTCAATTAGCCTTCCGGGCGTGGCAATGACAATTTCAACACCTAATTCAGATGTAAACTTGACAATCAGTGAGATAATTATGGTACTGTGGCAGAGAACACAAGAAAACAGAAAATAAGAAGCAAAAGGGAATACCCGGTGCATGAACATCACGACACAGTAGTAAAGTCACGTTGAGCATATTCCCACCTACCTTTCTGGAGATCACGAACTTGAGGTCCCTTAGGAACCCCACCATATATGCATGTATTCTTAATCTTTGATGATGCACCAAATTTAGTAGCTTCTTGTTGTATTTGAACAGCAAGCTCGCGGGTTGGAGCTAATACTAGAACAATTGGACCATCTCCAGGAGCTAGAGAGGACACAAAATCATGGAGAACATTTGTCACAAACATTAAGCTAATAGAAATGGGAAAATAATAGACAAATGCCTACAAATGGGCACATATCTTACATAATGTCACTGTCACATGGAGAGTATATAGATATAATATGGCGTAACTCACATGGACAGTATATCTATAATATGGCGTAAGTTATCCTAAGAGTACCTAAAAATGGTTGAGCATTCACATGAACAATAGCTGGTAGGAGATAAGCAAGGGTCTTCCCAGACCCTGTTTCTGCAATACCAATAAGATCTCGCCCCTTCATAGCCATGGGCCAACCTTGAGACTGAATGGCTGTAGGTTCCGTAAATCCAGCTTTTACAATTTCTTGAATAACATACTCTGTAGACATGAAACTCAATGGCTAAATAGATGCAGAAAAGGAACGTCATTCACTTAAATAAGCAAATGATGAGGACATTAAACAGAAAATTAAACTAAACAGGTCATGATAAAGAGCATATTTCAAGGGATTCGATAATTAACAGGTTTTTTTCAGAAGTGGAAATTAAGAAGCATACAAAGCAGAAGTCCACAAAAAAAGTATTTCATAGCATTGTCGTCAAATTTGTAGAAATTAAAGTTAATTAATGTATCTCCAAGTTCAATAACTCAACTTAAAATGATGATAATGAAAACATACATAACGAGCAATTGGATACAGTGCCATATCTCGTCGATTGATCTAAAACCGAGATAATAAAGATTTAAAAGTGATCTGAAGACTGACATGATAAATCAATCAGAGCCAATAATTAACCCGCAATTCTGCAGATTATTTTTACTAAGTAACTCTCACCCCTACACGTGTCTAACAATGTTTCGGTAAAAAATATCTTATTCGTGAAAAGAGTAAAGGCACATACGCATATGTTCGATCATGGCTTCGTAAAACCACATCCCACTAATTGATAAACTCTGAGAAAAAATACTCTACTAGAATAACAATAACAATTGTCTACATTTTCCAAACTTTCTCCCGTACTATTGTGAAAGAAAAAATAAATAAAAACTACAAAGTACCTGGAAAATTGACATCAGTAAAACTCTTCACGGGATTGGGGACATTCTTTCCGTCAACTGTAATCTCTCGTCGCCGCCTATACTCCTCTACCTCACTCTCAGACATCGCAGCAACCGCCGGAGACTCCACATAGAAATTCTTCTCGAATGATGACAATCCATCCAGCTCGGACTTTCGCGGAGGAGATAGGGCTCCACCCTCGTATTCTCTCTTTGCCGAAGATGACGATCGAGAGCCATCGTATTCCCCTTTATGAACGAAATCTGAATCGCTACAAAAAAAAACCAGAACAAAACAAAATTTCAACCAAATTTAATGCCCTAGTTTCAGGAAAAAAAAATGCAAAACAATGATTTCAAAAGCAAAATGGTGCTACATGAAAATTTTGTTAAAATCAATAGGGTTCTTACCTGCGGCGGTCACGATAGGAGGCAGGGTCAGCGGACCGGCTGTCGTAGCGGCTCATTTTTAGCAACGTCGCTTGCAATTGGTGTTTACGTTGGGGAAATGGAAAATTAGGGTTTTTCGATGGAAATTTTTTAAATTTTATTTAAACTAATTTTTTGTTTTTTTTTCAATTTTCGATTTTAGATACCACCTATTTATAAAGAGGCATCGATGGATTTGGACTCAGCAGATTTCAGAGCCCAAATTCGTTGTATACTCCGGAGAGCGATAAGGAGCTGAGTTTAGCCCAATAGGTCTATATTATTGTAATTTTATGAAATATGCGAAATTAAAAACATTTATTATTTGAATTTATTGATAGAGTTAGTTGCAAAATTTACCCAATTATGGTATGATAATAGGTATTTACTTATGTGGTTTGTAAATATACATTTTATCCCATGTGATATCGTTAATAGACATTTTACCCGTAGTTTTAAAATAGACAATTTATCATTTGTGGTTTGCAAAACATAGCATACAAGGAGGAGATGGTTTGCACCTGGGCACAAACTCAATGGGGTAAACTGTCTATTTTCACAAACCACAAGAGGGTAAACTGTCTATTTCAAACCAAAATAGGGTTAAATTGCCTGTTTTTAAAAATCACAATGGATAAACTGTTTATTATCAAACCACATAAGTAAAGTGTATATTTAAAAAATCATAGGGTGTTCGTTGTCAATAAGCCCGTTATTGAGGTTACTGACATGACCCATAACAATCTGTTCATTAAGGTATCTCTACCTCAACTTTCTCAGCCTCCAAGTTATTCACTCGTTCGATTAGTCTAGGAATTATTTGAAAATAACTAACTTGCAATTCAAACAAAACAAAAAAAAAACAGAAAACAAAATGATAAATATAATCGGAAAATGTGAAACAGAAATCTTTTCCCAAATATGTAGAAGACAGAAGAAGCAGAGGGAAATGGGGAGACCTGTTACGAGAAGGAAAAGCTACTGGTTGTCGGTGGAAGAAGGCCGAGGGAAAATTTCAAATAGAAACGAAATTGGGTTGGGGTTTGCAAATTTGGGATAAACATGTCCAATTAAGTTTGGAGGATGAGATAAATAATATAATGTTTAAAATAATGAGATGATGATAAATAATATAATGTGATAAGTTATATGATGTTTGATTGAAGGATAAGATGCTGAATTAATTTTATTGTTTGTTATAATGACTAAGATACACTCGAAAATTTGAATTTCCACTTTCGAAGGGAATTTCAATTTTTTGGTATTATGTTATCGGAAATAATTTGGAATTTTTGACGAAATTTCGAATTTTGAAATAGTAGAAAAAAGTGTGAATGATACATAGAGCAAGTTTTTTATAAGGGAAAAAATCAGGTCGGTCCCATGTGGTGAAAAATTGTTGATCTAGTCAGGGAAAAAAACATTAAATCATTTAGGTTCACTTCGGATTCTCTCTCATACTTTTGTCATTCTCTCTCATCTCTTTCGGATTCTCTCTTCCCTTTTTTCGGATTCTCTCTCTTACTTTTTGCATTCTCTCTCCTTTTTGCATTATCTCTCTTTCTTTACACCAGTTATAATTATATGCACCAGTTATAATTTTCATGCACCAATTATAATTTACATGCACAAGTTATAATTACATGCATAAGTTATAATTTACATCCACTAGTTATAATTGTATGCACCAGTTATAATTTACATCCATCAGTTATAATTACATGCACCAGTTATAATGTACATGCACCAGTTATAATTTAAATGCATCAGTTATAATTACATGCACCAGATATAATTACATGCACCAGTTATAATTTGCATGCACCAGTTATAATTTGCAAGCACCAGTTATAATTACATGCACCCATTATAATTTGCATGCACCAGTTATAATTACATGCACCAATTATAATTAGATGCACCAGTTATAATTATATAATTACATGCAATAGTTATAATTACATGCACCAGTTATAATTTACATGCACCAGTTATAATTTACATGCAGCTCAAGGGTAAGGAAATTTTCTTGATAATGTTTGGGCATGTATTGTGGAGTTTTGGGTTGGTAATTTTTGGGGAAAGTACTGGGTTTTTGGTTGGGTTATGTTTGTTGTTTGAAATTATGGATTTTGTAGTATATTGGTGGTATTATGTTTATTTGGTGTTTTTATTGATGGTTTATGAGGTTTTGGTTTTGATGATTGGAAGGAAGTTGAAGAGAAATGGGTTGGAGGGGATGAAATGTGTAAAAATGGTGTTTTCGCGTTTACAGGACGCGGCGATCGATCGTCAAAAATGAGCGATCGATCGCGCGAAGTTAGTACCGGGCAGAAGCGTTTGGCGATCGATCGCCAAGTTGGGGCGATCGGCGAGTCTCGCGATTGATCGTCCCAAACTTGGCGATCGATCGCTGATTACAGAATTTTGGAGATTTGGTCAATGGGATCTCGCGATCGATCGGGGCTTGATGGCGATCGATCGCGAGATGCCAAATTATGAGTTTTTGGTTATTTTGATGGGATTTTGGTATTTGACTATTATTTGGCTTCTAATATTGGATTGTGTGATTGTGTAGAGCCTTCCCAGGTGGCAACACAACCAAGGAGATAAAGTCCTACAACATTCCACATTTTGGAAGAAAGGTACGTAGTGAGACGTACGGGTATCGGACGGTAAAAATGTATTTTTACGTTTTGGATTATGCATTATGGTTGCATTTACATATTGGATTATGCATTATGGTTGCATATACATATTGGATGCATTGGTGCATGTTATTATAAGTCGAGGTTATATTCCAGTATTGAAGAATACTTGACGCCTTCATGTTGAAGTGATGATAGAATACTTGCCGCAGTCATATTATAGCGATGAAGAATATTTGCCGCAAATATGTCGAAGCGAAGGATAATGCCGCTGTCATATTATCGCGAGGGATATTTAGCCGTTAATATGTCGAAGCGAGGGGTATTAATGCCGCTGTCATGTCAACGCGATGGGTATTATGTCACTGATATAATAAGACTGAAAAATGGTTATCGGTATTGATGGAATGGATGCATGTCATGACATTTATTAATGGTGTTATAATCTGTTGATTATGAATGTGATACTGTGATGCCCCGAAATTAATTATATGCAATTTGGGCATTAATGATGTTTATATGATTAATAATGATGATAATTGATTTATGTGTTGAAATTAATTATCTTGTTGAAATGCTTAGTCACATGATAGGCGTGACACGGAGGTTGCATTTCAGGGTGCATGTTATGCATGTTGGGAAATGAGGTGTTCACATGATTTATTTGTATTGGGTGTTAATTATGAGGAAAATATTGATTTAGTGGAAGTTTGTTGCATTTTTGTAAAATGCTTTTAAAATACCATGTTGGGGTATTTTATACATCATTTTAATTGGTGGGGTACAATTTTAATTAATCTTCCTAACCCCTTTTAACCCCACTATACCCTCCTTTTTACCTTACTTTTCCCCGTCACTCTAAAATCCTCAATTCCACTCTCAAACCCTACCCATTTCCCATTTTCGAATTTTGGCAAGGAAGGAAGGAGAAATCTTCCCAAAACTTTTGTTTGTGGGATTTTTGTTAAGATTTGGAGTCCTCAAGAGGTATGGAACACTTCCTAAAGTTTTAATGATGTTTGATTTAGAAATGGGTTAGCATTTTGAGTTTTTATGTGTGTTTGTTTTGAGTATGTGTTGTATGTTATTGGGGTATGATTTTTGAAGTGTTTTATGTGGGATTTAGTGAGTTATGATGATGTTTGTGTTGTTGGAAAGTTTGGGTTGAAGGGTATGAGATGGAGCTTGGAAAAATGCTCAAAAATGGTGAAGAATCGCGCACCAGCAGGTGGCGATCGATCGCCATACATGAGGCGATCGATCGCCGAAGGCCAGTAGCAAAAAAATGCTACAGGCGATCGATCGCCATAAATGAAGCGATCGATCGCCGCGAGGCAAAAAGTCAGGCGATCGATCGCCTCGTGTAGCGATCGATCGCCAGCTGCTTAAAAATGGCAAATGATGTTTTTTTGTTGAATTTTTGGTATTTGGCTATTATTTAGCTTCTAATATTGATTTGTATGGTTGTGTAGAACCATCTCAGGTACCCACAATATCAAGGAGATAAAGTTCTCCAACTTCTCCACTTTTGGGAATTAAGGTACGTAAGAAGCGTACGGGCATCGGACGGTAAAACACATTCCTATACTATGACTACACAATGATTGCATAAGTATTTACGATGTTTATGATGATGATTATGATAAGTAAGTTTATGATGATGATGTTTATGATGAGTAAAGATGATATGATGTTTATGAGGACGTTTATGATAAGATGATGATGTTTATAAGATGAGGATGTTTACAAGATGATGATGTTTATAAGATGATGATGTTTACAAGATGATGATGTTTACAAGATGATGATGTTTATGATATGATGATGATGATGTATGTTTGACTATGTTATTGAGAATGGTAGAGTGTTCTGGTAGTTGTTATGGGAAATCGAGGAAGGTACTTACCGCTGATATAGCTAGCGAGGAGATACATCCGCTATCAAGGTGTAGCGAGGGGTATCACAGTACCGCTATATGTCGAAGCGAGGGGGCCAATTGTTCCGCGGACATAACAAGACCAGAAACATCCCCATTTCTAAATAACATTGTTGATTATGAACATATATGTGAAGTATGATTTTAATCATTTATGTCAAGAACTAATGATTATATGCATGACTATGAAACAGGGACAACCAAAGTGGGTTAATGCGATTAACCAGGAAGTATACGTTACGATTATTTTCATGCATTTATTTATATGCCATTACCTTATGATGTTAAGTAATGATGTACATGCTCATGATGTGTTGTTCCTGTAGGTACACTTTTGGACTGAAGGGCTAAGGGTCGGGTTGAGGCAGTGAGCTAAAAGGAGCATGAAAGAATATAGGATACATGATTTTGGATAGTCTCTACTCTAGGAGTAATGTAAACCTATAATGTTAGCATTTGTTTATGGGAATGTAACTAATAAGTTTTGAAATTTTATTTTTGGCCTGTAATCTTATTAGCTCAAAGCTACAACCGGTACCCTAAGATGTTATTAATGCATGTTTAGTCCATAATACGTTATTAGTATGATGTTAAGGTAGGAAGACCCTACAGATACAGAGACAACCAAAGAGAGCTTTTAAATGCATAGAATACAGGAAGTGATTTATTTACGTTTATGCATTTTTATATCATAATCTTGTTGATGTGGATATGGTTTATTATATGCTCATGGTTTTGGGGTTGTTCCTGTAGGAGCTTTTGGGCACGGAGGGCTAAGGATCGGGTTGATGCGGTGAGCTTGTGAGGAGAGGATCGGTATAGAAGGACAAGATCATTTTTCTATAGTCTCTACTCTAGGAGTAGTGTAAAGCTATAGCCTTAACATTCATTTTGCTGGGAATGTAATTAGTCTTTTTGGAATTTTATTTTTGGCACTGTAATCCTTAAAGCTCAAGGCATCAACATGAACATTATACTATGATTTATGCATGTTTAGCTCTCCTTATGCCTTTAATCCTCATTTAAGGTAGCGATGCCTTACAAATTACATGCACCAGTTATAATTTATATGCACCAGTAATAATTTACATGCACGAGTTATAATTGTATGCACCCGTTATAATTTACATGCTTCAGTTATAATTTGTATGCACCAGTTATAATTACATGCACCAGTTATAATTACATGCACCAGTTATAATTTATATGCACCAGTTATAATTTACATGCACCAGTTATAATTACATGCACAAGTTATAATTTACATGCACCAGTTATAATTGTATGCACCAGTTATAATTTAGATGCACCAGTTATTTTTTAAATTTTCGTGCCAATCGTAAATCTAATTTTTTTAACAAAATTAATGGCAAAAGGAGGAGAGAGAATGTAAAAAGTAGGAAAGATGATGCAAAAAGTATGAGAGAATGCAAAAAGTAAGGGTATTTTGGGAATGAAAAAAGACCTTTTTGAAACAAAAATTTGGAAAATGGACTTATGTGAAAAAATATTTCTCCACCATTCATTTATTTGTACACTTTTTAAAAATATAGATTTATATAAAAAAATTGTTTGGTAAGGATAATTAAACATAAATTTATTTTTTTATAATATGGGATTAAAATGAGATAAATTTGATAAAAGACCCAAACCAAATATGTCGTTACTTTTTAACGGGAAAGCAAACTTTAGCCCTATCATTAACTAACAGGTAAGGACTAAAATGGTCATTAGCCCATGTCTTTTTGTGTTGCTTTTTTTATATTGTATTTTATAAATCATCGTCACAGTGATCTGACAGTGCATCCAAACCTCGCATTCCATTCCATGAGAATAAGACATAAATATATCTGAGATCTCCTCCTTCCACTGCCATTCCATATTCTTCTTCTCCAATTCGCCGATCTTCCATTCTCCGGAATACGCACCCTTCGATCACGCGCAAATGGGTACGCTTTCGATCCATTTGATTCTCGCTTAATTATTCTGTTTTTTAAGTATTGAGACCCTCAATTGAGCTCTATATTAATGATTGGTTGAAGACAGATGATTAATCTACCGAGAATGCCAGCGTAGTTCTTTTATTATTTTTCGTGTTCATTACTATCTGGTTTCTGTTTCTTGTCGGGAAATGTAGGCTGATTTTTCAGCTTTTTAGTTCGTTGCTTGATGATATTTCAGTATGATTTGCTTCCCATTTTTGAAGATTTGGGTTTGTTGGTCTGATTATTTTGTTGTCAGCGAGAGTTCATAGATTGTTTTATAGATTTAAAATCCTTTCAGTGAAGTTTTTATGCTGTGATATTTAAGTAGGTGGTACCTCATGCATGATATTATTTCATTTCAAAACTCTTGTTTCTTTGAAGGTCCTGATTCAATGTTAGAATTTTTGAATATTATGAATTGGTGTAAAGAATTGGAGTCACGCTATGAGTTCAGTCTCTTATTAATTTGATGTGTTTAGCTACTTTTCTGTTTGTGTTTCTTGCCGTAGACTTGGGCCAAAATTTTCTGTTTTTTTCTTCCTCTTATTTCTTGGTGTATCTTTGCTTTTGAAAAAAGATCATGCGAGGTTGAATTTTCTAATGGCTGCCATCGAGTTCATGTTTTATATTTTTTTTGTTGATTCACGCTTATTTCCTTCACCATTTTTTTTCCTTTATAACTTGAGTGGGGCCGCAGCTCATGTGTCATGTTCACTGCCATACAATTATCTGATGATCACAACTTAGGTATCTAAATCTTGAATTTATGACATATGGTGTAAAGAAATGGAGTCATGGAGCATTATATGCGTGATTAAGCTCATGCCTACACCTGAATAGGTTATATTTTTATTTACCTTTTATTTTGAACAAAGTGTTTTCAATTTTATATGAATTTTCTCGTTATATTGGATTGCATTACTCTCATATTTCTTTATCAATTTCCTTCTAGTATATATTTCCAAACTGTAGACCTGTTGCTGACTGTCTCTTAAAAATTCATTATCATGTTTGGCTTTTTTCTGTGTGGTTGCTTTTCACCAGATTTCCTTTTTCTTAATTTTTCTGGTTTCATTTTCTCCTGTTCAGTAATGTGCTGTTAGTGTAGCAACTAGTGATTGATTTATTTCCTTCATTTTTTTTTTTCTGAAGAAAATTTAACTGTATAAATTACTAATGTTGCTTCTTGCTAATTCATTTATTAGTCAACTTATTCAGATAAAAACAACAGTTGCGGTTCAACTCACCTCATAGATGGAGATGGTAATTTTAATGTTGTTGGAATCGATAACTTCATGAAGGAAGTTAAACTTGCTGAATGTGGTCTTTCTTATGCTGTAGCTGCCATAATGGGCCCTCAGAGCAGTGGTATAAATTTTGGTTTATGTTTGTTCAAGTAGCTCAATCGTTACTGCACTTTGGCTTGATTGACTTATGATTTTCATTTATAACCATCAAGAGCTGTGCAGATTTGATTTTTCTACATTTGTTTTAGGAATTCAGAGACCATATTCACCATCATTTAAACAACTGTATTATTATTTGTTAATCAGTGATGTCAAAAGCGATCCAAATTTTAACTGAATTACGCTCTATGGTTTTACAGGAAAGAGTACCTTATTGAATCACTTGTTTGGCACTAATTTTAGGGAAATGGATGCTTTTAGAGGGAGGTACGAACATTCTAACTATGCTGTTACCTTTGGTTGTTCATGAAGTTGAGAAAATACTGAAAGTTTAACTTTATCAGGTCTCAAACTACAAAAGGTGTATGGCTGGCAAAGTGTGTTGGCATCGAACCTTGCACTCTTGTAATGGATTTAGAGGGTACTGATGGAAGAGAACGAGGAGAGGTTGATATAGTTTATTTCATGAGTTTTGTGGTGATTTGTCGTTTCTAAGTTCATCGTCAGAAAAGTGATATCGTATCTCTTTTACAATTTTTCTGCATTTCTGAGTACTCATTTTGGTGGCGATGTCTTGCTGGTGCTCCATTTTCGTGTCAATTAATTGTATGGTATTTAAGGATACACAGTTTGTACTTGTGTGCCACATAAAATATATCTTTATCAGATATCATTTCTGTCTCCAGAACCTTATTTTTCTATTCATTCCCCCATCACAAAAAGCCTTGGCAACATGTTTTTAACCCATCCATTAACCGATGCAGCGTTTGTAACGCTATACATTCTATCTCTGGGAATGCTTATTAGCTATGTCATATCTTTATCTTTTCTTTATAGTTCAGTGTATGTACTTATTTGAATCAGTATATCCCTAAATTTTTTGCTCCTTTTCAGGATGATACTGCATTTGAAAAACAGAGTGCTCTATTTGCCCTGGCCGTTTCAGATATAGTGCTCATAAACATGTATGATTGTTGAGTTGCAATACAAGTGATCTACGTTTTAATGATTACTAAAATTGTTTAGTATTTGTATATGTCTATCTAAATTAATGTCTTGAACAAAATATAATGTTCAGGTGGTGTCATGACATTGGCCGTGAGCAGGCTGCAAATAAACCTCTTTTAAAAACTGTATTTCAGGTACTCCATCAGTATGCACAGCACAAATTTAATTCAAATATAACTGTTAGTGATTTTTCTATGATGAACAGGTTATGATGAGATTATTTAGCCCGCGCAAGACAACTTTGATGTTTGTTATTCGTGATAAGACAAAGGTATTCTGTTTTTTTTTTTCATTTAAAGGTGCCTTCAATATATCCACTGGTTCAAGTATTTGGTGTGTTTGGTCCCATAAAATAATTATTGAAATGCTGGAGCATTTTGTTTTACTTGCATTGAAGACACCTTTGGAAAGCTTGGAACCCGTTTTAAGGGAAGACATTCAGAAGGTACATATATGAGGCCTTTCATTTAGTTATTATATTATGATTATGATGGTCTTTATGTTTTTACCTTTGATCCCTCTTTGAAGATATGGGATTCAGTTCCTAAGCCACAAGCTCATAAGGAAACACCATTAAGTGAATTTTTCAACGTAAGGTGTTTATTTATTGGATATTTTCTTTCATTCCTTTTTATGAATTAAGTTGATTAACAAGGCTATGAAATGATCGAACGTCAGGTAGAAGTTGTGGCTCTCTCTAGTTATGAGGAGAAGGAAGATCAATTTAAAGAGCAGGTTCATATTCTTTTTGAATTTTAATAAATTTGCACTTAATGTTTTCCAAAGGCCTGTTTATAATGAAATAGCTATTTCTTATTTGGCGCTTTAGGTGCATGTGGCTTTCTTTGGGGGAAGATGAATGCAGACTGAAAACCTTACATTTTATTCTTTTTTTTGTCAAAGGTGGCAAGTCTAAGACATTGCTTTTTCCATTCTATTGCACCTGGTGGGCTTGCGGGTGACAGGCGTGGCGTAGTTCCCGCCTCTGGCTTTTCATTTAGTGCACAACAGATGTGGAAGGTCATTAAGGAGAATAAGGATCTTGACCTGCCTGCTCACAAGGTGAAGTCCAAAACTTCTATTTATAATCAACAAGTATACCATTGAGGAAGTTTTCTCATTGAAGGAATTGCTTGTATTTTGTTAGGTCATGGTTGCCACTGTACGCTGCGAGGAAATAGCTAACGAAAAGTTCTCTTCTTTTATGTCAAATGAGGTGCTTTTCTAATGAGACATGTGAAGGCTTTGTTTGAGGTTTGATTTTTCATATACTTGTGAGCTATTTGATTTCAAATTTTGGGGTCATACATATGCAGGAATGGTGTCAATTAGAAGAGACAGTACAATCTCAATCAGTGTCTGGGTTTGGGAGGAAGCTAACGTCAATTCTTGATGTTTGTCTATCGGAGTAAGTGAACAATCACTTGCATTTTTATTTTCTGGTAGACTAATGATAATTGTGGGAAATATTTTAAATTGGTGTTGGTTTGTGGAAGAATCTTTACACTAGTTAATTTGGCACCACGCAAGGCGCGGTGCCAATTAGCTTATAATCTGGTATATATGTCCAACAAAGAGTAGACACAAGTTCATTAGACATTTCAAGAGAATAAAAGGATGGTTCATACGCATTGAATATACATAATCATACATATATAACAATAAATACGTTGTACTAAACAAAAGTCATTCCCAACAGTGCACCATAGCAAAAGTCAACATAGGATATCCTAGTATGTCCCAATAGACCCTTAAATAAAAGTCATCTACAAAAGTGCATTATAGTAGTAGATGACATCGGATATCATAATGCATATATTTGTTCGGTATCTCATAGCAGGAGCGAGCATCGCATAAGAGAAATTATAGTTTATGTTTATTATTCTAGTTGCATTGTTATTTTAGGATATTGCTATTATATTACTTGCTATGGCCTCATTATTATTGAATCATCATACTTTTATAATTATTTATATACTTTCTCACAAATAATGAATGTAAATGTGACAACCCAAAACATTATCAATTAAGTAATATATAATAATCAACATTTAATATTTTCTAAATTTTTTGATAATCTCCTTATACATGAAGGGAAAATTTGATGCCAAACATCAGAACTAAGGTAATCGAGAACAATCACATATTAGCAATGGTCGTAGGTAAACCAAAAATCAAATACAAACAAGCAAAACCGACGACCTATAATCTACCAAAAATCCATCATGCCAAATATTTTATAAATAATTATTATTAAAATTTGCCACAACGATATCCTATTTTGAACTCCCTGTTTTTTTAAAATCAATTCATACTTGAAAAAATCAACAAGTTTTTTTCTAAAAAAAAAAAGAAAACATTTTGAATTTTAAAAATTGAAATAACGATGCACAGTTGGGTCAAGTGTCAAATCAAATCCATCATGCCAAATATTTTATATATACTTATTATTAAAATTTGCCACAACGATATCCTATTTTGAACTCACTGTTTTCTCTAAAATCAATTCATATTTGACAAAAATCAACAAGTTTTTTTCTTAAAAAAAAAAGAAAACATTTTGAATTTTAAAATTGAGACGAGGATGCACAGTTGGGTCAAGGATCAAATCTTTCCAAACAAATCAGTACTCATACAAAAAAATAATAAATAACAAAATAAAAGAAAAAAAGATTGACATTTATTGTTCATGGGAACAATATCCGATATATAAAAAATAATAAATAATAAATAACAAAAACAAAAGAAATAAGAAATAAAAAAAAAATTAAAAGAAGAATACGTCTAATATATATATGATCAAAAATAAAAGAAAAACAAAAGAAAAACAAAAGAAATAAAAAATTAAAAAATTAAAAAAAAAGAAAAGAAAAATGATGAAAGTTACTGTTCATTGGAACAGTAACTTTAAGTAGCTTATATATATGGTCTAATTTAAATTTCTTCTGCCTTGTGCAAGAACCCTTGCACAATGTTTTCAGTTCCCCAAACCCTTTATCCATTTCCCATTTCCCAAAATAAAATAAAAAAATTATCATCTTATTTCAGTCCTTTTCCAAAAACACTTTCGATCGAGTTCCTGGGCTCAGCTGCTAAGAACTCACCTCCATTTTAGAGAGACTCGAGCGGAAAAATATTTAGCCTCTCCACCTCTCACAAAAAAAATACTTTCAATCAATTTCTGTATTTCCTAACATGATTATCATATTTAATAATTCAAAACTCACCAATTCCCGAATACATTATTTTTATATAATATTATAATCAAATATACTATATTTATAATTCTAAAATATCTCACTCTAAATATCATCCTCATAAATTCAAACATAATTTAATAATATTTACTAAATAAAATCGGATGTGGTTTGACATACACTGTAAAAACTGTTTTCTCGTAAAATAATGCAAAACATACTTTTATCTCCAAAAAGCATTTCTGAAAACATTTTCTCGAAATATTTTCCCAAAACATAAAAATTGAAACCAAACATTGCGATAGGTACTTTTGTGTTCTGATACTAGGTCCGAATATGACCACTAGAATATTTGTTTGACCAGTATAATCAGGGAACTTGGTCTTTTCTTGTCTGTCACTGTAGTGGGTTGGAAGTTGATGTTATGGTTAATGGGCAGGGTGGGTTTTTTTCTGACGGACATTCATCAGGAATAAAATATGTGGGGAATTATATTTTTGCGATATTAAAATGATATGGATTAGGATTTTTCTAATTGGGTACACAGAATTGAACATTTTCGTCATTTATCAAATTTGAACATTCACAGCAGGTAGATAGACAACAAACTTTCCGTTGAAAACTGTTTTGTTTTCTTTTTCAAGCGAAGGTTCACCAGTTATTTATGCCAAATAAGGAAGAATGAGGAAGCTGATGTATCTGTAGTATGTTTGTGTACGTTTCATTTTCAGCCTATTTGGTGAATGGGTAAGTTGTATTTATCAAGTACAGATAGACAGAGGAGTTCAGTGACGAGAAATTTTCCTGATGTTGAGATTGTGGCGAACTATATTTGTAGCAGCAAACTGCGTATATTTGTGATGCTTTACTTATATAACCTGATTTGAGTGGCTGAATAATTTGCGTGTTTGTTTTATTTTTATTTTTATAATAGGTATGATGCTGAGGCCACATACTTTGACGAAGGCGTTCGAACTTCAAAGCGGAAACAATTGGAAGAGAAACTTTTGCAAGTAATACTTTAAGTTGCTTGGTTGTTTATGCTTGCATGCATATGAATACAGCACTTAATACACGCCAAACTGCATTCCTTTTTTTAACACATATTCGGCTGGCCTATTCATTTCCTACAATATAGGCGAGATAGATTGGGCATTTTTGTGTCCTTGGATGTTGACTTCTGAACTTGATTATATATATATATTTTTAGTGTTTATGTGCGAACTTATATGCGTGAGGAATTGCTTTTGTTATTGTTAGTAAACTGCTGTGTGATGCTCTGTGAAAATGATTTAGATCCCCCCAAGATATATTTAACTCCGTCATTTTGAATCCTGTTTTCCTTTTGGTAAATCAAACCAGCCTGAGTAATTCATGGCCATATATGTTGGCAAAGTGTTCAATCTTCTTGTTTATTTTACTGATCTTAATGCAGTTTTTAGAATATCGATATCGACACTAGTTCTCAAGGCATGTGTCCTGCGGTCTTACGTGGCAGTTGTGCAAATTGTATTCAGTTGAATCAATTTAATGATATTATGTTTGTGCGTATAGTATTTATTATTTTTTCCCATCAATTAATGGGGTTCATGTAAAGTCTTGCTATGGACTCCTTGTATCCAAGTTTGTTGCCTTTTATGGAGAGATTGGTTGCTGTGTTCTTAGTTGATGTATAAAATATGATCTTAGCTGTTTATCTGTTTGGTTTTCTTGTGTTTTCCCTCACAATATCCAATTTTGTTGTTTACCTTAGCTTGTCCAACCAGCTTATCAATTCATGTTGGGACACATACGCGCTGAAACCTTGGAGAAATTCAAAGAAGCATTTGATGGTGCTTTGAATGAGGGTAAAGGGTTTGCTGTGGCTGCATGTGATTGCTCCAAGTTTTTCATGTCACAGTTTGACAAAGCAGCTGCAGGTACAATATGTGCATTTAACAGGCCCCAACTCAAGTTTCTGCCTGATATCATACTGCAGTTAAAGTTGACTTAAAGAGATCCCCCTAAAAAGAATCTTAAATTGACACAGTAGCTTCAAAAAACTGAGTTCTGAAGTTGCTGCTATTCAGTGATACCTTTCTGTTATAGCATTGTTATTTATCCAACATTCATAATGTACAAACCTCTAAAGTTGCAGGCTTGCAGCTTCCTTCTCCTTGATAGTCCGAAGAAATTTGTTATTATTCTGAATGCACTAATTCTCGATGTTTATTAGTGTTGATATTGAAATAGGCAGAATAACTCTTACTCATGGTTTGTAGATGCTGACATTGACCAAGCAAATTGGGACTCTTCTAAAGTACGAGATAAGACCAATCGTGATATAGATGCACATATTTCTGCAGTTTGTGCTGCCAAGCTGTCTGAACTTACTACTGTGTTTGAGGTATGGTATACTGGCTAACGAAATCTTTATGATCTGGTTTTTGTTGAGGGTATCAAAGTTTATGTAACATATCGATGCCTTTTTCAGTTTTTTCTTTGAATTGTAAGGACATTAATTATCTGGTTAATGACAGCTATAATGTTTTTCAACCTTTTCTTTTTGGTTTATATATTGTCCATCTTTTTCTGATAACCTTTCATGGACAGAAAAAATTGAATGTAGCATTATCTGGACCAGTTGAGGCTTTATTAGATGGAGCTAGTGATGATACATGGTCCGCAATAAGAAAACTTCTCCGGCGTGAGACTGGAGTAGCAGTTAATGGTTTTTGTAGTGCACTTTCTGGTTTTGAAATGGATGAGGTTACAAAGGAAAAAATGCTCTCAAGTTTGGAAGATTATGCCACTGGATTGGTTGAATCAAAAGCAAAAGAAGAAGCCGGAAGGGTCTTGATCCGTATGAAAGACAGGTTTTTTGTAGTGCTTTTTTAATATGTATTTATTTAAAAATACACGTAGTTTGGTCCTTTTTATGTATATATGTGTAGAAACTAATGAGACTAATGTTGACAGGTTTTCAACCTTATTTAGCCAGGATGCTGAGTCAATGCCACGGGTCTGGACTGGAAAGGAGGATATTCGAGTGATTACCAAAACTGCTCGTTCTGCTGTATGACATGCTTTACCAGAATCTCCTGTCTCAAATGGGACATTTGTGTTTTTTTTAATTAAAAAAATTCTTTTGTTTATGGCTCACCAGTCTTTGAAGCTACTGTCAATTATGGCTGCTATCCGCCTAAATGATGATGCTGATACTGTTGAGAATACATTGTCTCTTGCACTTTTGGAACCCAAAAGTGGGGCGTCTACCAATAGAAGTGTTTTAGTGGACCCTCTTGCCTCAAGCAGTTGGGAAAAGGTAGATAGCATAGTTAAATATTATAAATTGAAGAAACTTTTAGGAGTCAAAATAGTCTCTGTACAGTGTAACTTGCTACCTAATCCTGTACCTACTTTTTAATGGACCTGTGAACATGTGTTGTATCCACCATGCATCAATTCTTGAACTATGTTATGTCTACTTAATCCAGGTTCCATCATCAAAAACGTTGTTAACACCAGTCCAGTGTAAATCATTGTGGCGGCAATTCAAAACTGAGACAGAGTATACTGTTACTCAAGCCATAGCTGCTCAGGTAAAAACATGCATGCCTGCTGATCATGATTGTGATGAGTAACTCATGTTATAATGTTGGTGCAGACTTCTGTATTGATGCGTCTTTATTTTATTTTTTTGACGTGACGAATTTATTAGGTGTTGGTATATAATCACTGATCTCTTATTTCTTAACTTTCAGGAAGCTAGCAGGCGAAGTAACAAGTGGTTACCTCCTCCATGGGCAATCCTTGCTTTGGTTGTATTGGGTTTTAATGAGTTTATGACCCTTTTGAGGTATCTTTTTGTTACCTTTTGTCTTGGTAATGGGGATGGGTTTAGTTTTAGTTTCTTCACATTTTAATGTAACCTGTCTATGGGTGGATATTCTTTTCCTTTCCTTTTTATTTTCTATTATTTAACTTTTTAGTGGTCGGTTATATGGACTGTCACTCTCTCCTTCAGCTTCTTTCAGATTTTACTCATCCCACTGATGCTTTGACAGGAATCCCTTGTATTTGGGTGTCATTTTCGTTGCTTTTCTGCTTATAAAAGCCCTTTGGATGCAATTAGACATATCCGGTGAATTTCGTAATGGAGCTGTAAGTGAAATAAGTCTCAGTTTTTCTCATCTTACTTTACAAATTGGCCGTCTTGCCAAATTTTTGTGAGAAACATCTATTTTAGTACATATAACTTTACATGCACCAATCTATTTTCTCGCTGATAAATAGTAAGTTACTGACTTCTGGAATTTATTCGAGAACACAGATTTCTTTGCTGTACTAATCATTCTATTTTTTGGGGAAGCATCCTCTTGTTCATGTGCACCAATCTTTTTTCTTGCTGATAAATAGTAAGTTACAGACTTCTGGAATTTATTCGAGTATATGGGAGAAAATTTTTTTGGTGTACTAATTATCTATTTTTTGGGAAGCATCCTTTGGTCACCTGGGCTTGTTAAACTGCTCCCACATGATTTTTTTTGTGTCAAACCTCTCTGCTGGAATTAATGATTTTGTACACGATATTCTTTCTTGTTTTCTGTATCATGGGTTTTATTTACACAGTCAGTTTGAACCAACTGTTACTTGTTTCTTTATGTGAAGCACAATTGAGATAAAGTCATCTGACTAATTTCCTATTTTGCATACCGGCAGTTGCCTGGAATACTCTCAATATCCTCCAAATTTCTCCCAACCATCATGAACCTTCTTCGGAAATTAGCCGAGGAGGGGCAAGGTCGTGTGAATTCTAACCCTCAACCTAACCCTCCACTTCAAGCAAATAGCTTACAAAGTGGTGCAAATGATTTCAGCAACTTGTCATTGAATGACTCTTCTGAGGTAACATCCTCTGAAATCGGAACTGAAAACTCTAATCCATCGGTTCATCATAAAGAACGGTAACCTGAGGATGCCAACTTCATGTTTATTAAAAATACGAAGCTGATCACACCATGCTCTATTTTTAGTATATTACTGTGCACAAAGAACATAAGTTGAATGCGTTGGTTTTGGTTTAGGGGTCGTAACTGGGGCTCTATTTTTTCATTACAATTGCCCCACTGATAGTATATAGTTGACTTTTATATTTGTCATTCTTCCTTGTCTGTGGCGGTGACCTAGTATTCTCTTACTGGCATTGGTTTGCTTTGTGATTTTCCTTCAATTTTTTGTATTAGTGGAACCTAATCTTGATATGTATTTTTTGAAATCAGACTGGGATTTTACGACCAGTTTTGCGTTGAAACGTGTAATATAATCTAATTGAATCCACAAGTGAAATTTGTGGAGGTATTTCAAGAATCTATGCACGATGCTTGACTATTGAGTTTTTCCCATGGTTTTTTTTCACTATTGTGTCACAAGTTTAGACTAATCTTTATATTGCCACCTTCTTTCTTTGCCCTCTGCACTTCAAAAAAACACTGACAAATATGTGCAGCATGTAAAATTTTAGCAGAGAAACAATGTTATAGATTTTGCATAATAACAAACTATCTTAAAGTCATGACATAGTAACCAAGTGATAAGACGTATAAAATAAATGGATGGGTTTCATTATATAATAATAATGATAGTGACAATATTTTTTATTTATTTATACTGATTAGATAGAACTTGTGCATATTAGCCATAATAAAAATACTAAGAAAGCATGATGTTCCCAATGTTGTCTCAAAGAAGAGAAAAACAATAATGTTACAATTCAAACTTCGTTTTATAAACAAAAATAGACTTACATGCTAGATATTTTACAATACAACTTTTCATAGTTCCCCTATGGCATGTCAACTTCTACAACATACGAGGTATTGGAATGAAAATTTTGGCGTGCCGTAGATTTCCACTCTTCATAATTGGGTTTTTCTTATATGTACCGGGTGTGCATCAACACCACAACACACACGTTTATATATAATATATATATTGGTGTTGGTGCAGATATAGAATCTACATGTGCTTGAGGGCGGTATATTTTTGTTATTATCTACTTTGTTACCAACAATTATGCACACTTGCTCCCATGGTCGAGTGGTGAAGTCATAGGACTTTGAAACCTGCCGTCAGGGTTCAATTCTCGGTGGGAAAAAAGGTGCATGTTGTGTATTGTGTTTGTTATTATATGTTTTGTTTTACTAAACAATTTAATTTTCTTAAAAAAAAAAGAATATTATTATATCTTTTATTAAAGCAATTGTTTGGCAAACTTAGTTTAATATACTCTTTTTCCTTAAAAAAATGGATAAACATCCGCATCAAATTTTATTGTCTGTAAAACAAATAATTTCTTAGTATAAAACTACTGATTTATTATTTCTTCCATTCAAATCCGAAATAACACTTAGCAGTGCAATAATTTACAATTAACCAATTGAAAATATCAATAAATTGAAAAAAACATATCATCATAAAGTATTATCTTGCTACATATGCACTCTTATAACTCTCTTAAAAAAAGATGGGTCTCTTAAACATGTAAAGAGCTTGCTCTCGTCGTTCTTGAAATGAGCAAGCTCATTCCTTGAATACCAATGAATCGAGCATTCTGATAATTGTATTATTACAATTAAGTTCGGTAAGTGTATTCTTGAAATCAAACAACACTATTTCTTGAAATAATCGCATTGTAATTATATACCTAATGATTTTTTACATATAGTCCTTAAAAGTCGAATGTTTATCATGAACTTTTGGTTTAATTTTTATGTAATTAATTTTTGCCCCTGATCAAATTCCTATATTCGCCCATATATATTATATTGTTGCTGTTACTGTTGGTGTTAGTGAACACCACCCAGTGCATAGAAGAAAAACCCCAGTAATCCGCCACGAATAGGGCCCTGAGAAAAGGGTAGGTTAGATATGGTTGGCAAAATGAGAGTAAAAGAGGGACATCAACAAAATAAATATTTTCAAGCTTCTTTTTCTCGCCATATGACGTGGAAGAACTGAATTTTTCTTCAATACCATTGTTCCTCGTGTATGTCATATGTATTTTGTTTTTGTCAAAGATAATTCAGAATCTTACCATATGATCAAATATTAACTTGCTTTATTTGATAGGATTTTGTCAATCAATTCAAATCTTGTAGATTGTATCATATCTTGTAAATTATTATCTTGATTGTATCATTCTATAAATATGAAGTACATTCATCACCTAAAGTTTTAGGTGGAATAACAAATTCTCTACATGGTATCAGTATCCAAATAGGTTTTTCAACGCCTAAACTTCGGTCCTCATGGCCTCCAACTCCGAAGTCTCCTTTGGCAGTTCGACCACCATGGTCGCCAACTCTTCTTCCGATTCCCCCTCCCTTTTCTACACTTATTCATATGCTTACAATCAAACTTAATTCCTTGAATTATCTTCTATGGAAAAGCCACATTGTTCCCCTACTCACATGCCAACACCTTATCGAGTTTGTTGATGGCTTCACTCATCCTCCATCGTCGCATCTCCATAGCAGATGGTTTGTCACTACCCATGCAAGGACCCTAGTTCCTTAAGTGCGGATTAAGGGCATAAGTAGAGCTAATATGTAAAATCAGAGTATAAAAATTCGTGTTGAAGCCTTGAGCTTTAAGGATTACAAGCCAAAATAAATACTTCCAATGGATTAGTTACATTCCCATCAAATGAATGTTAATCCTATAGATTTACACTACTCCTAGAGTAGAAACTATACAAAAGAATCACAGCTTCTATGTCAAAAGCATTCCTCACTAGCTCACTGCATCAACCCGTTCTTAGCCCCTTTATGCCAAAATATACCTACAAGGACAACCCCCAAATCATGAGCATATAATAATCCATATTCAACACAATATGATTATAAGGCGTAAATGCATAAATCGTAATTATAAAAACTTCCTGTTTTCCAATGCATTTTAAACGCTCCCTGTTGGTTGTCCCTGTACCATAACTCATGAGTATAATCAATAGATTATTTAATGGTTTCACAAATGTCATGACATATCACCATTTCGTTGTCACCAATCACCAATCCCTAGTCTGTTATAACAGTGTATTTTAATGCACCTCGCTTGTCATGACAGCGGCATCCTCGCTTCGACATATTAGCGGCATTGAATAACTTCGCTCAAATGCGACATGCGACAATACCCTCGCTTCAACATTTGGCGGCAAATATTCTTTCCTCGCTACAATATGACAGCGGCAAGTATTCTATCATCGCTTCAAGTGACAGCGGCAAAGCATTAAAATCATCACTCTAATATAACCATGACTCATGGGATGTGCACCAAACAATCATCATACACATATGCAATCATAATGCATAGTTCAACATGTATTTGCATCCACAATGCACAATTCAATATATACTTGCATCCACAATGTATATTCCAATGAGTATATAAAATACATGTTACCGTTGGGTACCCGTACGTCTCTTTACGTATCTTTCCAAAAGTGGGATGTGGTAGGACTTCACTTCATTGGCTGTGTTGCCACCTGTGATGGTTCTACACATTCACACAAACCAATATTAGAACCCAATAATAACCCGATACCAAAAATCCTACAAAAATAACCAAAATATACAATTTTGGCATCTCGCGATCGATTGGTATAATGCCTCGATCGATCGCGAGGTCCAGCAGCCGTAATGCCCAAAAAAATCAAATCCGCGATCGATCTCCGAGTTTGTGCCGATCGATCGCGCCAAACTCGCGATCGATCGCACAAGCGCTCTGGAGCCTCCCTGTGGCTCGCGATCGATCGGGAAAATGGCACGATCGATCGCGGAAGTCTGCACACACGATTTTTGGCTATTTTCCACACCTTATATTCTCCAAACCCTGTTTCTTCAAATCTTTCCCCACCATTATCATCCAAACACCAAAAACCTCCAATATAAACATCAACAATTTCAATAATACACATATTGAATAAAATCCCCAAAAATCAACATAAACCACATCAAACCATATCCCAACCATTACAACAACAAATCCAAAACCAAATCAAAATACCACATTTTAAAAACCAAACCATTTCCAAATCCCTAATACAAACCAATTTCAAACCCAACACATACAAAACCAAACAAGAAGGAAATCCTACCACTTCTAGGCTTCAAATCTCACCAAGAAATCAAGCAACCAAGATTTTTGCAAAGCTTCCTCCTCCTTCCCTTCTTTCAAACGTGAATGTGGGTTTTTTGGGGATATGGTTGGGAAAGTTTTTATGATAAGGAGTGATGGGAAAGTGAAAAGAAGGGTGATGGTTAAAAGGGGTTAAATAAACATGTCCCGGTATTTAGCATGATGTACAAAATATCCCAACATGATATTTTAAAAGCATTTTCCAGAAATGCACCAAAATCTTAATTGAATACATGCTTTACCAAATAATCATTAACCATCACAATTAAACCATGTTAACACCCAATTTCCCAACATGCATAACATGCACCCCGAAATGCATTACCAGGTCACGCCCACCATGTGACTAAGCATTTCTCATATTAATTGTATCCTTATTAAATTAATGAACACCATAATAATCACATAAACATAATTAATGCTCACATGCATATAATCATTTCGGGGATATCACAACCCAACCCAGCCTTCACTGATTGTATTTCCAAGACCAACGTCTTCTCGGCCTTATTTTCTCGTCCTTGTATGAAGAAGCCATGACTGTCGTCCTTGGTTGTCCCAGTTCACATGCGGTATGGGTTGCACTTGAGTCTTCCTTTAGCCACAACTCTAAGAGTCGTGAACTCCGCATCAAAGACGATCTGCAGCTTATAAAAAAGGGCACCCGCACAGTTGCTGAATATTCTTGTCAATTCAAGGGCCTCTGTATCAGTTAGGGGCAATTGGTCACCCCGTTGATGACACTGAGAAATCCCATTGGTTTCTTCATGGTTTAGGGACTTCGTTCACTAGTTTTTCCACTGCCCAAATGGCACTTACATCTCTGCCTTTGTTCCACGATATCGTCTCACGAGCTGAAAGTTTTGAAATTTTTCAGCCATCCCCACTCACCATCATGCTGCATTTGTTGTGTCCTCTGGTTCCTCCAGTACTTGCACTACCCATCATTCTTGCCCTTATTCACGCGGCGGTGGATCTTAAGGTCAAGGCCGTGGGCGTTCTGGTCGTGGCGGAGGCCGACATAGATTCATCCCTAGGTGTCAAATCTATCTCACCGAGGGCCAGTTCGCCGATCGTTTTCTCAACATTATGCCTTCTCTCCCGCACCCAACACTGCAAATCTTGTTGAGGTCTTCAACAACTCTTGCTCATTATCATCTTGCAATATCCCTGATTGGTATATGGACACGAATGCTTCTGCTTATATGAGGCCCTCTCCGTCTCATCTTGATTCATCTGAGACTTATGGTGGTAAGTATCGTGTTTTTGTTGGAAACAAAGCCTTTCTTCCCATTACTCATGTTGGTTATTGCTTTAAGTTGATAGATGTCTTGGTGGTTCCTCATATTACAAAGAATTTATTGTCTATCAGTCGACTCACACGGGATTATTCTATGTGCTTTTCTCTGATGACTCATTTATTATTCATTACCGACGGGCAGGAAATCCACTAGCCAAAGGGCGCCGTGAAAGGGGACTTTATATTTTACAACATTGTCATTTCACACTTTTGACAGCCCTCCAACATAAAAGTCTAAAAGGCTCGTTTGATTTATGGCATGCTCGCTTGGAACATGTGACTTAAGTTTTATTTCATTATTAAATAAGCAAGGACATCTATATGTTACCTCTTTACTTCCTAGTCATACATTATGCTCTTCGTGTCAATTAGTTAAGAGTCATCGTCTTCCGTTTATTGTTAATGACAAACGCTCATCGCATATTTTAGATTTAATTCGCTGCGATAGTTGGGGCCTGCACCTATTACTTCTTTGGGTGGATTTGTTTATTATGTTGTTTTGTGGATGATCACTCTCGCTTCTCATGGCTATACTCAATGCGGCTGAAATCGGATTTCTTTGATATATTTATGCACTTTCAGTCATTTGTGGAGAATCAATTGTCGTGCAGTAACTTCTTAACAAACATGGCATTCATCACCAATCATCTTGTCCTTATATTCCAGCCCAAAATGGTTGAGTAGAACGCAAGCATCGTCATATCACAGAAAATGGTTCTCTCTATGCTCTCTCAATCCAAAGTGTTTATGCCCTATTGGGTTGATGCATTCAGTTACGCTGTCTATACCTTCAATCGTCTTTCTACGGCGGTGCTCCATAATTTATCACCCTTCGAGGTTTTGTATGGCGTTGCTCCTAATTATGCCAATTTTAGACCATTTGGTTGTCATGTTTGTCCGTGTCTCCGGGACTATGCTCCAAACAAGCTTGCGTCGTGCAGTCATCCTTGGACCCTGTTACCTCTCGCATCTATGTGACGCGACATACACAATTTGATGAGATCCTTTTTTGCCATGAGCTACTGCTTCTTCCCCTCGATCTTTGTCAGACCTCGATTTCAGCAGCTTTCTTGAGCCTGCACGTCCCGTAGCACCATATCTGTTTGCTGCTCCACCTGCTCACTCTGAATTCTCCTTTATGGGCACTCCATGCAGAGTCTGTGCCTCGTCCGACTCTTGTACGCCTATTGCACCAATCATTGCAGCATAACTGCCACAACCTTCGCTGCAGCCAGCACATCCGGATCCCCGTCTTTCACACAATATGATTACTCGGGCTACGACTGGTATTCTCAAGCCTCGTCATCCAGCCCTTCTTGGGGACTCTTCGGGCCTTATTCATGCCTTGCTCACCACTACCGAGCCTCGAGGGCGCTCGCTGCTATGGATGATGAAGTTCGGGCCCTCCATATGAATAATACACGGGAACTTGTCCCTCGTCTTCCCAGTATGAATGTTGTTGGAGCTAAATGGGTTTTTCAAACAAAATTCCATTTATCTATTGAAAGTCTTAAAGCCCGGCTTGCAGCCAAGGGCTATACTCAAGCTCCAGGCCTCGATTATCATTGCACTTTTTCTCATGTAGTCAAGGCTTCCACCGTGCTTGTGGTCCTCTCTCTTGCCGTGATGCATCAATGACATATGCATCAACTCGATGTCAAGAATGCCTTTCTTAATGGTCTTCTTACGGAAATCGTACACATGGAACCCGCGCTTGGTTCCAGCGCTTCAGTGCCTTCATCCTACCTCTTTGGTTTACTTGCAGTCGCGCCAATACTTCATCCTACGCATTTTCAGTCTGTCAAATGCATTTAGCGTTATGTCAAAAGCACACATTACTTTGGGCTCAACTTTACAAGGGATCTGCCTCCTGACTTATTGGCTTATTCGAAAGTTGACTGGGCTAATTGCCCGGACACTCGATGCTCAACTTCTGGCTAATCCATCTTTCTTGGCTTTAATTTGTGTCTTGCAGCTCTAAGAAACAACCAACAGTCTCTCGTTCAGGTTATGAATCAGAAATTCAGAATATAGAGCCCTTACGCATGCAGCAGCTGATGTCATGTGGCTTACTCACCTCTTGCGTGATCTCCGAGTTCCTATGCCATCACGTCCTGTCCTTCTCTGTGATAATAAGAGCGCAATCTTCATTAGTGGTAACCATGTCTCTCGCAAACGAGCCAAACATTTTGATCTTGACTATCATTTCACAAGGGAACTTGTCACGTGCGGATGTCTCATTACTCAATTTGTCCCTTCTAACCTCAATGTTGCGGACATCTTCACTATGAATTTATCTCGCCCGTTGGAATCAATCTTACGCTTCGCTTGAAGGGGGATGTCAAAGATAATTCAGTCTTACCATATCATCGAAGATTAACTTGCTTTGTTTGATAGAATTTAGTCAATCAGTTCAAATCTTGTAGATTGTATCATATCTTGTAAATTATTATCTTGATTGTATCATTCTATAAATATGAAATGCATTCACCACCTAAACTTTAAGGTTGAATCATAAATTCTCTACAGTTTTCCTCCAAATCAACTTCACATATTCATCTTCAGGACTTGGCTCATACCTGATGAGTTTTTTTCTATATCGAGACCTTGTGTAAAAACCCGAGAATTTGTTGTTATCAATTACTTAAGGTATCTTGTTCAAGTCAAACACTTACTAGATTCATAATTAAGTATTTTAGTAGGATTAAAACTCTATTTCATAGATAGATAATTAGGTGTTTTAGGAGGATTAAAACTCTAAAATATGATTTAGAAATCTAGTAGGGATAGAAGTGCATCATATCATCTTTATCTTGTCCAATCTACAATTATTAAATAAGACCAAATCTGTCGCCTCTTTTCACATACAGAAACTGAAAGCTTCAGCTTCATTCTGTCCAGAATTTTTGAAAGTTGCAGCCTTAAAAATCTGAAATTCTTGACACTTCAATTCAGCAACAATTGTTAACAAAATCCAGCCAGTAAAGTCCCTCCAAATCACCAACTCAGTCACGAAAGTTGTCTTCTGAATTGTTAAGATTTCTAGCCCTTTATATCATAAGATTTCCAGCCTCTTCATCGAATTTCAGCAAGCAATCTGGAGTGAAGAGTGTGAGAAAAGTTTTGAAACTTTGAAGAAAAAGCTTTCATCTGCACCGGTATTGGTGCTACCAACTGAAGGCATGTGTTTCACTATTTATAGTGATGCATCGAAAGAAGGACTAGATGTGTACTTATGCAAGAAGGAAGTGTAATTGCTTGCGCCTCAAGGCAACTCAAGCCTCACGAGAAAAAAACTACCCTTCGCATGACTGCGAGTTAGCCGCTGTGGTTTTCGCCTTGAAAATTTGGAGGCACTACCTTTATGGCGCCAAGTGTGAAATTTTCACGGACCATCAAAAGCCTTAAATATTTATTTACTCAGAAGGAATTGAACATGAGGCAGAGACGATGGATTGAACTCCTGAAGGACTACGATCTCACAATTAATTACCATCCCGGCAAGGCAAACAAAGTAGCGGATGCATTAAGCCGGAAAGGCAAAGGAAAAATGATATTAGCTTCGGTCTCAGCCCAACCTTGCCTCCGATAGACCATCAAATTAAGTCAAGATCGGGATCCTAGTCTAACAAAGTTAAAAGAACAAGTCAAAGAGGGAAAACTCACTGCCTTCAGGACTGTTAGTGATGGAATTCTATGGATGAAGGGACGATTGTGCGTGCCAAATGTGAACAACATAAGACAAGAGGTGATGTCTGAAGCGCATAAATCAAAATTTTCAGTCCACCCTGGAAGTACAAAAATGTACAAGGATTTGAAGGAAAGTTTCTGATGAAATGCAATGAAGAAAGATGTAGCAGAATTTGTCGCCGATGCTTAGTATGTCAACAAGTTGAAGCTGAGCACCAAAGACCCGGAGGACTTCTTCATCCTCTGGAAATTCCTGAATGGAAATGGGAACACATCTCCATGGATTTCATCGTGGGTCTACCAAAATCAAGACAGAGTCATGGCGGAATATGGGTAATCGTGGATAGACTAACTAAATCAGCGCATTTTCTACCTATCCGTATGAACTATAACTTGGACAAGTTAGCAACTCTATATATGGACAATATAGCGAGACTACATGGAGTCCCAGTGAGCATCCTATCTGACAGAGATCCTAGGTTCGTATCACGTTTCTGGAAAAGTTTTCAGTAGGCTATGGGAAGTAAAGTTACTCTTAGTACGACCTATCACCCACAGACCGATGGCCAGACAGATAGAACTATCCAAACCCTCGAGGATATGCTAAGAGCTTGTACCTTGGATTTCACTGCAAATTGTAATGAAATTTTGCCTCTGGTTGAGTTCGCTTATAACAACAGTTACCGTAGTAGTATTGGGATGGCGCCCTACGAAGCACTCTATGGGCGAAAATGTCGATCACCTTTATACTGGGATGAGGTAGGAGAAAGAGCTATCACAGGACCTGAGTTAGTGCAATCTACTACAGACAAGATCGCTATCATCAGAGACAGACTCAAGGCAACCCAGGATCGACAGAAAAGTTGGGCTGATATGAAGAGGAGACCAGTAGATATTGAAATTGGTGAAAAAGTCTATATAAAAATTTCACCAATGAAAGGAGTTTTTCGATTTGACAAAGGGGGAAAGTTGAGTACGAGATATGTGGGACCATTCGAAGTTCTAGAAAAGGTGGGAACGCTAGCCTATAAAATAGCACTACCACCAAGTCTGTCAAGAATTCACAACGTCATCCACGTATCACAACTAAGGAAATACATTCTTGACCCAAATCATGTGTTTGAAGCAGAACCCCTAGTGGCTCAAGGGAGCTTGGACGAAACTTTGAAGTACGAAGAAATCCCAATACGTATTGTGGATTTTTTTTTAAAAAAAACAAGTTCTGAGACGAAGGACCATTCCGTACGTCAAAGTCCAATGGTCAAACCACCACACTGAAAAAGAAGCTACATGGGAAGTAGAAGGATTGATGCGAGAGAAATACCCCTACCTTTTCCAAGACCAAGTTGACTCGAGTTTCGAGGACGAAACTTCAAATAAGGAGGGAGGGATGTAAAAACCTGAGAATTTGATGTCATCAAATTACTTAAGGTACCTTGTTCAAGTCAAACACTTACTAGATTAATAATTAAGTATTTTAATATGATTAAAACTCTATTTCATAGATAGATACTTAGGTGTTTTAGGAGGATTAAAACTCTAAAAGATGATTTAGAATTCTAGTGGGGATAGAAGTGTATCATATCATCTTTATCTTGTCCAATCTACACTTATTAAATAAGACCAAATCTGTCGCCTCTTTCACATACAGAAACCGAAAGCTTCAGCTTCATTCTGTCCAGAATTTTCGAAAGTTGCAGCCTTAAAAATCTGAAATTCTCGACACTTCAATTCAGCAACAATTGTTAACAAAATCCAGCCAGTAAAGTCCCTCCAAATCACCAACTCAGTCACAAAAGTTGTCTTCTGAATTGTTAAGATTTCCAGCCCTTTATATCATAAGATTTCCAGCCTCTTCATCGAATTTCAGCAAGCAATCTGTTCGAAATTCTTCAGCCAATATTTTCAAAATATTCACACAGTATACACACAGTAAAGGTGTTCGAACACAGTTCAAGTTTAGGAGGAAGAATTCATCGTTTTCGCACCCTAAATCGTTCAAACACATCTATGATCGCAGTACGTGGGTTTTTGTTAATTATTCCTTTTGTTTTTGAAAAACCATACTATGTTTTGAAACTTCAATCGATATGTGAATTATGTTGAAAACTATCATGTTTCGATGAACTTATTAATTTTTAAGCACTTTAAATTTCGAAATCTGATTGGGGGGAATTCCTTTATGGCCCTGATGCGGTGGGATTATAACCGTTTACACGACCTGATACGGTGGTTAACCGTTGTTTCTGGGATGTCCAGACCCTTTATTCGTGGGTGAGCTGATGTCATGACCTCATCTCTATGAGGGTTAAGTCTAGAGACCGATATCATTACCAAGAGGAAATTAGAGGATTTATTGTGCTTAACGTATATGAAAAATATTGATGATATGATAAGTTATGTTATGGCTCGATGGGATCAATTATGTTAAGATACATTCATATCAATATATGTTTGATTATGATATATGTTTTGGAAAATTATGAAAACTATTATATTGTCATATCGATTGGCACCCGCTTGCTGAGTGTTTTCCAAAACACTCATCCCTTACTCTACCTTCCCAGATAAAGACGGGGAAGATATTGAAGCTGAAGAACAACACCAATTTTGGGGTTGGTGATCCGCTGCATTGCTCTGAATTAAAGACATCAATTTTGGTTTAATTAGGATTTCATTAAGTTTTTCCGTTTTAAGACTTTTAGAGTTTGATTATGCAATTTAAATTTGATTGTAGACTTGTTTTCGTTGAATACGATATTACGAGGCTTATTGATTTCAAGTTGTTATTGGGAATCAATATCGGTGTTATTGACCCCGGTCTCGGGGCGTGACACCTTGTATATAATTAATTATATGGGGCTCCCCTGATATGTGTTCTTGGGATTGAATCCCACACCATCTCTCCATTTTGTTTTGCATTTAATTAGCATTCACCAAAATCCAAATCCAACCTTATTTTTCAGTATTATATTCTGGAATAAAAGAATCCTATGCTTTGGTGATACTTGACCACTGTAATATTCACATGTATATTATCCTATGTTGGACTTTTATATATCTTCGCAGAGTACATGTGTGATTATGAATTAGATAGGATTAAACTTTTCAAAGCAGACAGAACAAGATCCCAAGATTCAAATTTTCCATCCTAATCATCAATCAAAATTTTATGCCGCTTCCAAATGCCATGAAACAAAATATATATATATATATATATATATATATATATATATATATATATATATATATATATATATATATATATATATAACTGCTGGATGTGTCAGCGAATTCCAAATCTAAAAACATTCTCTGTTGTTATAAATTTCTTTCTGAGAGGTCAATTGAGATATGTCGAAATGAGAGCACTATTTGCTTTGATTTATGAGTTTCAGCTAGGTGTAAATAAAAGTAGGAACATATACAGATCAGTGCGGTCCCACGTTTGTACATCCAGTCTAACAAACACCAACACATATATAAATATATATATGTACATATTTATAGTTCTTGGTCTTTAAGTATTTTCCTCGAGCGCCCAGTGCCATCAATCAATATAGGAATAAGTGCTTTGCATTGCAATGTATTTATTACATTACAAGCATTTATGTGGTTCGAGAAGCATTCAAGCTTAATCATAAGCAAAATCTAATACTTCCACAGGAATCAGTATTCCTAAGTTTGCATTCAATACATTCATGCAAGATTTTCATTCTGTAATGTTTCTTTCAAAAGATGGTACGAGGATAGAAAATATATTAATTGTCTTCTTTTCTATTATTGCTAATGCCCGAGCCATAAAAAAACGCTTCAGGGGCAAAACGAAACACCGCCCTCAGGGGTATCATCCACCATCCAAATGGAATCTTTTTTTCTTTTTAAAAAAAAATTTCAAATAAATGGTGATGATGCCCCTAAGGACACTATCTTAAGGACGTCATCAAACAAACCATCATATTGATAGGCACCTCAAAGCACGTTCAAACTGACACCTCAAAAACACAAGCTCCAATTTTCAAGAGACACGATATTAGACTCCTACATCAGTCTAGCTACGCTATTGATTCTATCAACGGTAGACTCTAAAAAACTTTTCAATTTAAACTTGAATTATATTTTTATATCATCTACGAAAAAAATTAATTAAAAAATTATCTGACAAACCAAACTGCTGTTAATTAAATTATATTGTAAACTAGAAAACCAACTCGCATAATTGAATTTCAATATACGTTATATATCTGAGCATTGGGAGTTGACATCTAGCTAATATAGTAGGGTTTCAAATTTCTAGAGTTCTTGTTCTCTCTTCCATCATTCATGAAACCATGAGAAATTTAACAAAATGATCAATATTCAAAGAAAACAAAATCAAAGGGTCCTCAAAAGATTTAACCTTGCCAAGATTTTTGGGTTTGATTCCGATCATTCACCACTGTTCATGCAGTTGCTCAAACCAGTCAAACTTAGAATTTCACTTTGAGACAATGGTCTCAATCCCAAGAAATCCCTTGTCAATCCCTCTTTTCCACCACCTTCATTTCCACCATTGTTGCCAATGCTGCCGTTAAAATTACCCAGGGTTTCTTGAATTTTCTTTGCTGCTGCAGGATGATTCAAGATTCCACCAAATGTATTATTGTCTTCTTCAAGTGTTGACCCATCAAATCCAATGCTCGCAGGAAGAGGATGAGGGTTGCTCATTATCATTTCATGGAAAAAAGATGGAGAAGAAGAAAGAGGGTTATTGTTAATATTAATAATATTATTATTGCTGTTGCTAGTGTCACCTCCTGATACACCTGGTTCTGTACTACCACCGCCTGTCATCGCTGCAGCTTTATTCTCAAATGAAGTCAAGCCATTGATAAACTCATCACGTGAAGACAAGTTTAAACCAAAACCAGCTGTTACATTTTGTCCAGAATCACCACCAGCAGCAGCAGACATGTGAGTTTGGTGGGGCCTGATAAAAACACCCGCGGGTGATACACATTGGTTGCTGATGCCTTTTGCACCCATCTGTGCTGCTTTCTGCAGCAATGCAGTTGCTGAGAGGTGTGGAGAGGGTGGTTGGGGGTGGTAGTAGTGGGGTAGGGTGGTGGGGCCCAAGCTGTAACAAGGGTGAGGGTTTGGATTCTCATTCTGATCTTGGTTGTGTTGAAAATCGTGAAAGAGTGATGATGGAGTGGTACTACTGGTGAGGTCAGTGGGTTGTGGGCCAAGAAATGATGTGTAAGAGAGCCATGTTGGGATCTCTGGTCTTGGGCTGAAGTTTTGTTGCTCTTTCTTGATGGAAAATGGGAGATCATGTGTATAACTGATTTGGGATTGAATTTGTTGGAGATTCATGTGATGAGATATCGTAGAAGAAGCACCTGCGCCAGCTTGAAATGGGATTGTATTATTTCTTGCGTTTTCTTCTGCTAGAGCATCACAAAAAGCTCTGTGTGTGATAAAGCTATCTCTCCTGGAAAAAAAAAGAGAAAAATATAGTTAAGAGTCATCAAACACACAAAATATTGAATATGCCCGAATTTAGTTGATGGGATTCAGAATTTCTTGAATAAAAATTTCATGGTTGAGTCTGTCTGCTTGTGAAAAATGAGTGGGGGCTCATTTGACAGGATATGGGAAATATATATATTTTATGCATTTATAGTAGAATATTTAAATCAACAAGTGTGTGCCAAATCAATCCTCCTTCACTCTAAATTTTAAAATGAAGTCCCTGAGCATATATATTATCCCAAAAACATGAAGAATTTTGAGAAAAAAGAGGATAAAAACAGTTATGAAAGTAAAAAATCCAGAAATGGCCTCTATAGCTAGCTAGTTGGCTAGCCATTTTCATACAGTGATTGATGGGTATAAACTTCACGCAGATCCAAAAAGGAAAAACCTTGATAAATTAAATAATAATCAAGAACTTTCAAATGAATATATAACTATGCACTTTTGATAAAAAATGGTTATTTTTTTGGGTAATTAAACAGTGATTTTGAATTTAATTACCTAGAGAAGATAGTTCCACACTCACATCTGTATTCCTTTGTGCCACAAATCTTCGAGTGTGCTTTCCAGTCGGATTTAACCGCATACCTCTTTGAGCATTTCTCGCATTTCCACTTCTTCTCCCAATGTTTTCTGCAGAAGTGCTTCTTAATTCCTGTCAAATCTCCCAATGCCCTTGATGGATCATGGTGGACACAGCTGCTTTCTGGGCAAACATACACTTTTTTCCTAATCTCTTTGCTTGTTCTCTGCTTCAGCTTCCATGGCAGATTGTGTCCTCTTCTGTGAAGCTGCAGGTTTTGGTCCCTTTGAAACCCTTTGTTGCAGATTTCACACACGAATCTGTTGGTTGCTAGAAGGGTTCTTGGTGACAAAGCTATCACTTCTGCATCAGGGTCTAGTGAAAAACACAAGAATTTCATTGATGGAATCGCGGATAACAAAAACTTGACAAATAAAGTTGAAACTTTTGTTGGATTCTTTGTTTTTGTTTTCTTACCCGGATGACCTGGTTGGTTTCTCTTTTTCTTGATTAGCAGTGGCTGACTTTGATTTGTGGGAGAAAAATTATACGGTGTAGGGTACAGTCCATTATCATTCCTGTTACTCGAAGAAACACTAGCTTCACCAGATGCAGTAGTCAAATTAGACATGTTTTCTTCCACAGGAGTTTGTTGAATTGATGCTAAACTTTTCATCATTTTTCCCTTTAAATCTGAATATTTCTTAAAAACAGATGCAAATTAATACATCAGCAAAAGTATAATCATTAGCTAGAAATCTAAGTACTGTTGCATCATGGAATGAGGATGAGTCCACAGATCTTTAACTTTTTCTTAATAATAAGACATGATATATGAGATCTAAAGACAAATACCAACCTAGAAAAAGGCTAAAGTAGGTGAAAACTGGACAAGTATTTGCTCCTTAAAAGTCTTCTTTCTTGTTTGAATCTTTAAAAAACTTAGACTCCCTTCTTGATGATGGCTTCTTCCACCCTTTGGCATCACCGCAACAGACAACTATTTCTTTTTTTGAAAAAAAAAAATAAATAGAAGGAGATAAAGCTAAACTCTGACTGAAGATGATACCAAAAAAAAAAAAAAACACAAGTTTTTCTTGCTAAAACCAACAAAATCCTATCAGAGACATGCATGTAAGAACAAATAATAAGCAAGACCCATCTTCTGTCCTGGATTTAAAAAAAAAAATAGAAAGTTTTTTCAGTTTGTATTTTTGGAGAAGAAAGAGATGTGTTTGAGAAGAAAACCCCGAAAATTACCCTTTGCAAAAAAATAGCACACAGCACTACGGCTACGGCTAACTCTGACGTTCACTTTCTGTCTTTACTTTTGTTCTCTTCTCCAAACCCCAGAAATTTTTCTATTTGAAAAAGAAAATCTGATATTCATTAATTAATTTTATTGATTTTTTAAAATTATTATTTCTCCATTTTGAGCTTCACCTTTCACTTCTCTTATATAAGTGACGCAATAGAGAGTTGGATTTTTATATGATTAACGTAAATATATATTGAGAAAGAGAGACTGATAATTTGCACGATTTTTTACAGTAGAACAAAGTTGGCCGAAGATTCCTTTCCGAGTTGTAATTAAATATTATTTTAATTTATTGTAGACATGCATGATTGAGTCATTGATTGAGTCTTTTGTCACAAACCAATTATTTAAAAACTTACAATTACCGAGACTCCGATCTTAGTCGGATGATAAAATACTCATCTTTTTTTGAGATGATTTGAGTTCGAGTTTGGGCAAGTGAACCAAAAATATTTTCAAAATTCCCCTCACCATATATATATAAAAAAAAAAACTAACGATTATCATTTTCTTGTTTCATTCATAGGTCATTGAATAATGTCCATGAGATTCGAAAATATAAAAAAATTAAATAAAATCTTCAATTTGGTTATCATGGATTTTAAAATAATATATATTTTTTACATTCTAAATATTATTAAAAAACAAAAGACTAGAATTTTTAAATTCCCTCTTAACGTGTGATTAGTTTAATTTTGACTGACAGTGTTGACTGGAGTTCTATGAATTTGTTTGACTTTGGTTTGTGATCTCATGGTTAATTATACATCACTCAAGTTAAATCATTATTACCCTTATAATGATTTTTCCCCTTTGATCTTCCATATGGTAAAATCTCGATTTCTTTTGCAACAAAAAGAAACCACTAGGGATGGCAATGGGACGGGTCCAGATTTTGACCCGTATTGAACCCGCCCCGTCGGGGCGGGTCTGAACCCGCTTCAACCGGGTTTGGAAGCGGGGCGGGGCGGGTCTTGGGATTGGCCGAACCCACCACGTACCCGCATCGCAATACATTTTTTATTTTTTAAAAAAAATATATGATATTGATTATACATTTTACTTCTTTAATTGAACAATAAAGTGTCATTATTTAATTTTATATCAAAATTCATGTGTTAATGTTAAAGAAATTGGACATTTTGAAGGAAATATGAGCAAATTAATAAATATTTAGTAGTTTAAAGATAATTTTACAATATTTATTATAAAATATTAACTAGAGAAAACATGAAATTTAATCACAAAACTCAACTTTTATGTTTCAAAATTGATTTCTAGCAAATTTTTAAAAAAAAAAAAAAAAAAAAAAACTGGAACCGGGTCTGGGCGGGTAAACCCGCCGGGTTCGCGGGTCTAAGTGGGGCGGGACGGGTCCGGGTTTTATGTGTCGCTGGACGGGTCATGAGATTGGCCAAACTCGTCTCATACCCGACCCATTACCATTCCTAGGAACCACCACGTAACCACTGGTAAAACATGTACCCTATTCTTCATCGAATAATATCGGTCTTGAACAAATTTTTTTTTATCAAACAGCTCGCATCATATATAGTAATATAAATATATACGGGGTGTGTGACAAAAGAGTTCGATTTTACTTACTTTTTGCCATCTTTTGATAATAATAATAATAATAATAATAAAAGTTACACAATATTATTGCATAAATAGTACTTATTTATTTTAATTTAACAAGGTATCAAGATTTACGCTGACTAATCCTTGAGTGACGAAAATAAATGAGCATGATCGTATGTCAACGTATTTATTTACATATTTGCTTTTGTTTAATAATAATAAATAAACAAATGGCGGAATCAGATGTGAAGAAATCAGCTTATATTTTTTTAGAAAACTCGAAATTCCATTATTTTTAAAAACAATAACATGTAAAATTTTGTGTTGACGGAACAAGAGATTTGTGAAGCAAGTTAACAAATTTGAGATGGGATTTTCTTTCAAAAAAAGGCACCCCTTTCTCCATTAATTTCCCACGCTTAAATTCCTATACAAGTTGTGATTTTGTAAAGCAGAGAGAGGAAACCACAAGGGACTGTTGTGGGGAAATTATTTTATGAACCAAATTCTATTATACACAAATATATATATTTATTTATTTATGTGTATCGATATATTACAGCTTCATACAAGAATTTCTCCGGTTACGACTTTGCCTACAATTATATTTGATACATATTTAATTATATTATCTGACCCTTTCCAACCATATTCAATATTTTAACCCAACCCCCCAATATATTAGTAAATAAATCAAGTCATCCTTCCAATGCAATATACATTCATCATCCTCTTGTATTATATACAATTTCTTAAAAGAATTAAAATGAATTACTAACAAGTTTTGATAAATAAAAAAAATGAAATTATGAATAAGATAATTTATTCAATTACACCAGTTATAATTTATTATCAACGGTCTTTTTCATGCAATACCCTGATATCAATCTCGAAATGTTATCACCATTAATAAATCGTTTATTTTTTGTTAAACATTTCCGCAAATATAAAAAAATTGTACGCTACACCACAATCCAAGTCAAAAGGGGCGGCTCCAACTAGCCAATCCATTCGCTATACAGATACACTAGGTTATTTATTTGGATGATAATATATATATATATATATATATATATATATATATATATATATATATATTAGTTCGTTTGATATATTAGTTCGTTTGACACCACTCAAGGCGTTGTCTCCGTGATCAAGCTACCAAGACCAGGTAACCAAGGCGACCATCAATAATGTAAGAAAAATGCTCTAAAAACAACAAAATGGCCATGAAAAAAACAAAAAAGACCAAAGAAAACCCAAACAAAAAAGACTCAATCAAGAGTGTTCTAAATTTTCATTAAGTGTTGAAGTAAATCAATAACAAATATTCTTGTTAAAAGGCCTAATTTTGATAATTCAAAAAAAAATTAAAGGAAATTAAAAAAAGAATCAATCCCAATGCTCACTTATTATAAATAAATACAAATAAATATATATAGACACACGCAGATATGGCTCGAATACGAATTCATTGAAGAACCAACAGTTCTACTATTGGACAAATCATTTGATCTCAATAATGTCTTTACCATATTGTTCATTGTATTCACACATGGCGTTTTACGTGACTTGATACTAATAAAAATCCTCATATTTTAATTATGGGTAGCAAATTGTCGGGTCATGAAGCAGTTGGTAGCATAGTATCAATGAAAATTATATAGTTCAAACTATTTTAAAAAGCTTTTCTAGGAACTTCGTGTTAATTCATTGAAGTCAACCAATGAATGAGTGATTATATTCTCTCTTTCTTTATGTTATTCAAAACTTTATGGGTGTGCATCTTAGGAAGGTAGCAAAGAAAAACAACAATGACTTTGAAGTACAGATATTGAGACGAGATTTAGAATATCCGTCCTTAAAATAATATTGCTCCGCTACGGTGCTAATGGTTTAATTGACAATCTGTCTCACAGGATACAACAACTTGTGATATGAGCACTTCAAATCACAAGTCTTCAAACCACAAATGTTTGAAAGCACTCAAATTTGAATAAGAATAATGATGAACAAGATGCGCAAAATTTGCTCTTGGAAGTGGTGTGATTTTCGAAAATATGATGTACAAAATATCTACGAGTTGTTCATTATATATTAGACCAAGCAATGCCACATAAGGACACCAATTGGAGGCAACAATTTAAGAAAAACCACACCAATACGTGAAGGAACGCACCCAACCCGCAAATCTGAACAGGGCGCGATCGATTGCCCAAGGGGATCGATCGCGCTTGGAGTGGCGATCGATTGCGCCTGGCAGGTTTTCGACAAATAGTTTTTCCACATGCGCGATCGATTGGGCCAACATATGCCGATTGATTGCAGCCTCCAGACACTTTTTTTGGTCCTCGGTGCTTAATTAATAATCCATTAAGCATTTTTCTTATAATCCCGCACATGAATTAAATTAATGCGTGATGCAATTGAGTTCATTCAACGGATTATTATGTCATCTTGAGAGATAGCTCGTGGCTTTGAATCTTCGTAGTAGTATTCCATCGGATTTACTTGACTTAATAGTGAATTTATAGTTTTGAACTATTTAGTCGTTGGTGTAAACCGAGACAATTGAACCCACACCATAACAAATCTAACCTTCGTTTTGGTTTTATCGGTTGTGTCCGTTTCGGCCATGGACCACGCTTGGTTTCATAAGTGCTTTTCATCTATGAAGCGGCCACACTTCGTACTCACACGTATGTGATCTCCTATAAGAGTATCACGCTATACTCCAACATATTCTTATATGTCCTAGGAATCATTTAAATGCCTTTTGCATATCCTCGTACCCCTTTTGCAGGCTACATCTATTATCATAGGAATGTGTTGGAGATTGATCTCCTAGGTGTTTATACAATCTCATAATTTAGTTGTCCCTTTTGAACCTAGATCTTGGGATCTCCAGTCAACAAGGTTGAGTAGCCACAATGAGATTTTGATTATAGGGTTTTTAAACTCATCATTGATAAACTTTCCATATGATCTCTCGGTTAACTATTTTATATGCAGATCCCCGGTTACACATAATCACTCATGATTATGCTACTAGAGATCATTTTGTCATATAGCATTAGCGCAACACATTTTAGTTGCACGTGCATGATTTTTCTTTAACCACTTATAAAGCCACTCGGCCGAAGAAGCTTTATATGTTTTGCATAGAGAATTTTTCACACCTATATATCTTCAGTTTTGGTAATCACATTACCTCCTTTGCATCATTTTATCATTTCAGGATATTTTCATCATCGAATTTTAAGCGTTGTTAACGAATTATTTCTTACAAAATTTGATACCAGAGTAAATACTCAATTTTAATTCACAATTCAAATTGTTTTAAGCGCGTAGATAATTAAAAATTACAAGTTCAAGATTCTATTTCTTGCAAACTTGAAATTTAAGCGCAAAGCTTAAAGTTTGAAACTCGAATTAATCCTTGAGTTTTCATTACTCAAATGTCTTGGAAATTTAATTCCAAGTTTTGTTCTTGATGCACACATATCAAAAATGTCTCGTTAACATTTTTCTTTGTTACTTGATGATTTCTAAATTGCTTCCCCAATGAGCATATCATCAATACACAAGCATACATATGCTTATGTGTGTACATATTTATCACACTCGTTAATCTATTTGACAATATTATTTTCAAACTCTTCATGTCATTTATTTGACGTTTGTTATGACTTCACTTTGACATGCATATTCTATTTTAACCAAGCACCCACACATTTCAAAAATTGTAAGAACTCTATTTTCCTTCAACCACAAGGTTTTTCGTCCTTGCCTAAATGTGATATTTAGGATGTGATTGACTCATAGAGTTGCAACCCCCACAACTTAGGGATAGTCACGAATTGTACTGGCGTTCAAACTTTCGTGTTTCAAGTTCTAAGCGTTACGAATCCAAAATCAAGATTTTATTTCTTGAAGATTTCGGATTTAAGCGTTCTTACTTACAAAAGTTGAAACTTGGATAATATTCTCAAACTCAATTCACAATTTACAATGTAAGCTCACTAACTTAAAAAACTTGAATTCGAGATTTTCTATTCTTAAAATTCATGTTTTAAGCGTACCAACTTAGAAATTCAAAATGAACCAAATGGGATATTACAACGCCTAGTCAAAATTTGTGACAATCATCACTTTTGTTATAAGCGTACAAAGCTTAGAAACTCGAATTCAAAATTTTATTGTCTTGTAAATTCAAGCTTAAGCATCAAATTCTTAAACAACATAAGTATAATCTACCCAAAATTTTCCATAGCAAGCTACATTTGTCAAATTTGATTGCAATCTCATTCTTAAAGTGTTTAAACACTTCAACGACCTTATTTTTGCTTCGTAACAAAGAAGGCACAACAAAGTCATGTGCAAAGGGACGGTTGTGCTAAAGATGACTTCCGGCAAAGAGTTGACTCTTACCGAGGTGCTCACGTGCCGGAGATCCGAAAGAATCTCATCTCTGGAGCAGTGCTGAACAAGAAAGGCTTTCGGCTCGTGTTTGAATCCGACAAAGTCATTACGTCCAAGGGTGCTATGTTTGTGGGCAAATGGTACTTTGCCAATAACCTCTTCAAGATGTGTAATGACTTTAACTCCTAAGGCTAAGTCTAGTGTGGAGGTTGATGTTGATTTTAATGCAGCAAATGAGGCTAGCAGAAGCAAAAATAATGTAATGACTGTTGCCAGTGTGGCTAATAAAACTTTAAAGTTTGATTATTTTTATAAGTCTTTACATTTGCGGCATGGTAGATTAGGATATGTAAATTATAAGTCCTTACAAAGGCTAATGTCTCTTAATCTATTACCTAAATTTAATCATAAACACAAGTGTGAGACTTGTGTAGAGGCCAAATTAACCAAGTCTTCATTCCACTCAATTAGCGAACCACCGAACCGTTAAATTTGATCCATACGGATGTATGCGATCTAAAGTATGTACAATCTAGAGGCGGTAAAAATTATTTCATAACATTTATCGATGATTGTACAAGATATTGTTATGTTTACTTAATGAGAAGTAAAGGCGAAGCAATTGATATGTTCATTCACTATAAGAATGAAGTTAAGAATCAACTTGATAAAAAGAATAAAATTCTTCGAAGTGATCGAGGCGGTAAATATGAGTCATCATTTGCACAAATATGTGCTGGGAGTGGCATTATTCATCAAACCACTGCGCCTTATTCTCCCGAGCAAAATGGTATTGCTGAGAGGAAGAATAGAACGCTTAAGGAAATGATGAGTGCAATGCTTATAAGTTCTGACTTACCTCGAAGTTTGTGGGGAGAAGCTCTACTTTCTGTCAACTATGTGCTAAACAAAGTACCACATAAAAAATTGGATATAACGCCTTATGAATTGTGGAAAGGTCGCGCACATAGCTACAAGTTTTTAAGGGTTTGGGGCTGTTTAGCAAAGGCACCAATTGCTCCTCCTAAACGGACTAGGATAGGACCTAAGACAGTGGATTATGTATTTATCGGATATGCGCAAGATAGTAGTGTCTATCGTTTTCTAGTACACAAGTCAGATAATGCAGAAATGCATGTAAATACTATCATTGAGGCTAGGGATGCTTCAATCTTTGAGGAAATCTTTCCATACAAAATTCAGACATTGACTGAAACCAATGTTGAGAAATATGTGGGTGATAGAGATTCTCAAGAGAATATAAAATCACCTAGACGAAGCAAAAGAGCTAGAAAAGAGAAGTCTTTTGGCTCGGATTTCCTAACATACTTGTTGGAAAAAGATCCGACTACTTTCAAGGAAGCAATGTCTTCACAAGACTATGATCTTTGGAAAGAAGCGGTGAAACGTGAGATGTAATCTATCTTACTTAATCGGAACTAGTGGATCTTCCCACAGGTTGTAAACCACTAGGCCACAAGTGGATCTTCAAGAGGAAGATGAAAGCTAATGGTATGGTAGATAAGTACAAGGCTAGACTTGTAGTCAAAGGCTACAGACAAACTGAAGGTGTTGATTATTTCGACACATACGCTCATGTATCCAGGAAAACGTCGATAAGGTTAATAATTGCATTTGCTGCATTATATAATCTAGAGATCCATCAAATGTATGTAAAAACGGCTTTCTAAATGGAGAGTTAGAAGATGAGGTTTACATGGACCAACCTGAAGGGTTTGTAGTTCTAGGTAACGAAACGAAGGTGTGTAGACTTGTGAAATCCTTGTATGGATTAAAACAAGCACCTAAACAATGGCACGAAAAATTTGATAGCGTCGTGCTTTCAAATGGGTTAAAAGAAACCAATGCAATAAATGTGTCTACGTAAACGGAGACAATACAAACTATGTGATAGTATGTCTCTACGTAGATGACATGATAATTGTTGGTAATAACAATAACATCAAAATTACCAAGAAAACGTTGTCACGAAATTTTGAGATGAAAGACCTAGGTCTTGCAGATGTGATTCTTGGGATGAAGATCACCAAACATGAAGATGGATATTCTCTTTCCCTGAGTCATTATGTCGAGAAAATACTTGACAAGTTTGACAAGGGAAATAATATCATCGCTAGAACACCTATGGAGGTGGTGTCACATATTTGCAAGAATCGCGGAGAAGGTGTGCAACAACTTGAGTACTCTAGGGTCATAGGTAGTCTCATGTACCTCATGGATTGCACTAGACCAGATATAGCTAACTCAGTCAACAGATTGAAGGGTACTCAGATGCGAATTGGATATCGGACTCCAAGAATATAAAGTTCACGAGTTGATATATCTTTATAATTGGAGGTACAACTGTTTCATGGAAATCATGCAAACAGACGTGCATTGCTAGATCAATTAGGAAATCTGAATTTATAGCTTTAGATCTTGCAGCAGAAGAAGCTGATTGGCTTCGGAGTTTCTTGGAGGACATTCCAATGTGGTCAAAACATGTGCCACCCATTAGCGTGCACTGTGATAGTCAGACAGCTATGGGAAGAGCACAACAATGTGTATAATGGGAAATCTAGACATATACGTCGAAGACATAAATCCGTGAGAAATCTACTTAAAACTGTGTTATTTCTCTAGATTACGTGAATCTAAAGAAAATATTGCAGACCCATTTACGAAAGGTCTAACGAGAGACTGAGTAGAGATTTCATCGACGGGAATGGGGTTGAAGCCCATGAAATTGATTTCCAACCATGATGGCAACCCAACCTGAATTGTAAAGTCCAATTTGCAGGTTCAATGGGAAACCGAATTGTGGGGGGATCGAACAAATCACTAGAAAAATTGAGTTCCTTACATATTCCTGTGATGAAAGAGTGATAAACCTGTATTTGGGAAGGCTGAGCTCATGTTGTTAATGATTCTTCTATCTCGAGATATTAAAGTGGGCTATGACATGATACTCTTTAGGAGAAATCGCCTATATCGAATGTGAAGAAGCCGCTTCTACGAGATGACCTGATGGCTAAATCTCTAGAGTTCGATGAAACATCCAATGCAGTCCAGGCCAAAATAGACAACAATGAAAGAACCAATAATAGTGTGGAGATGAAGCTGTGTGAGTATTGTTGTCTTGTTATATATAAAACGTCGAACAATTCAAGGCATCACGTCCACTGGTTGACAAGTATATCCGATGATACTTTACTAATGAAGGTTCAAGGTTAACCATCATCTATCCTGATGCAGTGGATTCTCAAAGTACTCTCAAATCTTCATCTAGGTGCATTGTGTAATGTTTTCGTCATATTGCATTCATGTGGGGGATTGTTGGGATTAATAATTCAAAATTGGGTTTAATTGATAAAAGACCAATAATTACTATTAATTTTGTTTACGAGAACAAAATTATGGTAAGTTAATTATGAATAGTCAATTAGGCTAAAGAATCCCAAATTGAGAAAATGAGACACTTATGATTTGTTTATAATGAGATACAAATCAATAGAGTGTAGTTAAGTAGAAAAGATGGGTGCCCCTCGCGCGCCGTCCGTCCGTCCGCTCGGCTCGTCTCGTCTCATCTCGAAAGCAGCCCTATCTTTTTACTACTCGGATTTCTGAAATGACTTTTTATCTAACTGACTTTTCATATTCTGCTGAGTATTAAGTTTGAGACTTTTCACATACCTGCAGAATTGATGTCAGATTTAAGTATAAGACTTAAATCCATATTAATCCGATGTTAAGTGTTGAGACTTTTAATCCATCACATTAAACTTTACACTTAATTTATGAGACCTTTGGAGTGGTCTGCTGCTCAGCTATATAAGCTGCTTCAGCCATATGTTTTCATCATTCCGAAAATCTTCATACATACATATAACATTCTGCTTTGAGAGTATTGCACACTTTTAGTGTTCGAAGGAGTCTGCTCGGAGTTTTGCTTCAATCCGAACAGAGGTGATTGGACGTTGTACCTTGGAACTCACTTGTCCAGGATGCCAGAAGCTAAGGCGGACAAATTTGAGTTTAAGGGTACATGGCTTGCTATGGTCTCATCCAGAAACTTTTCCAGATTCTTGATGTGTTTTATTTACAGTTCATAAACTGTACTGTAAGTTCAACTGTTTTTTCTTTATTTCAGTGTAACTTATATCAACGATTGTTTAGACTGATTCAATCTTTCGATTTAAGTAAACAGAACCAACACAATTCAGAAAAAAAAACCGCACCAATACGTGAAGGGACGCACCCAACCCACAAATCTGAACAAGGCGCGATTGATCGCGCCATTTACCTTTCGCTTACTGCTAGGCGCGATCGATCGCGCCTGGAGTGGCGATCAATCGCGTCTGGGAGGTTTTTGGCAAGTCGTTTTTCCACATGCGCAATCGATCGGACCAACATATAACGATTGATCGCAGCCTCCAGAACACTTCGTTTGGTCCTCGATGCTTAATTCTTAATTCATTAAGCATTTTTCCAACACTTTATCACCTCCTTTGTCAATTTGGATGCATGAGCTCTGCCTTAAGAAATCTACATTCAATTATTGAATGATGCAGAGCACGATTCAATTTTCTTGAAAAAAAATATAGAGAGGTTATAGAGATACTGGCACGCGGAGTCCATCGTAGCTAAGTTGTATATCGAGTCCTTCCGACTCCTTCAACTTCAAAGAGATCTGTGTTTACATCGCCGTGATCTGAAATGCATCATGCCTAAGAAACAAGTGAAATTCGATGTTGCATAAAATAATTAAGTTTGAATTCCCAGAATAACAATACAGGAGCTGTGTAACATAAAAAAGAAGAAAAAGAAAGGAAATATTCTAGATCTAAAGAGAAGACCGTACAAGAATCAGCAACGGAGGCATACAAGTGCAAAGTGTTCTTTTTGGTCCGATTTTTCGAGCTTCCTCTTACGCCTGGACAGTTTTAAACATATTTATCAGGTGATTGGTGGAGCAGTGTGCAATTTTCTGGATATAACCACTGTAAGTTTGCTCAAGAAAAGGAAATATACCAACTGTAGTAAAGCATCAACTAAATTTTTCTGACGTGAGGGATGCAGATTCAAAAAAAGAAAGAACCTCAAAGTCATGCGATGCTGTATAAATTCGAACAGAAGGCTGAACATTTGTCCAGTCACGAAGATCATCCAAACCTGAAAAAGAAGCAAAGTTTTCTTATGTATAAATGCATAGAAATTTATGACTTATATCATCCATAGAAATGTCAAAAGAAATAATGTGAGAGACCTCCAATTTCATCAGCATGAGAATGTGTAACAATAACCGCATCAATTGTTCGTATCCTGGTAGAAATCCAAGTCGTTACAACAAGGAACTTACACGAAAATACCTATGAAAGACACCATCACTTGTTTTATCTCACCACTTTATTAATGCAACCACATGCGGAAAATATTCAGTAGTAAATGCATAACATAAATTCTGATAAATGACATCTTTCGAAGTACAAATAACGGTCAGCAAACGATAAACTAAAGTAAGTTTACCCATAAGTCGGGAACCATCTCAGAGCCCTGTGATAGAAAAACCTGCATCGAGTAAGGATAGTGGCTGCTTAGTGTGCACCAGAGCTTCACAGAATGATTACTGAAAATCTACCAAATCCAGTCTAACAAAGCTAATGGCCGACATCAAATCTAAAACCATATTAAGGAAATCAGAACTATCTTTCTTGAATTAATATCTATTTGTTGAGGTTCCTTTTGATAAACTGGAGTATCTCAATGTATTCAAAACTATTGTACTTATTTGTGTTGAATTCATAATCCCGGTTTAAATTTAAGGAAGCCATTGTTTCTACGTAAAAAAAAACCTCATTAAATCAACAGATATATGCAGTGTGCGTTTCATTGTGACAGAAAAACCATTTCCAATTAAGCACTATGGAGCTAGGTCTTTGGTGTATCTAGCGCTTTCAAGAACAATGAATGACCAAACGATACATTCAATCACATCAGATTATTCTCAAAGCATATATGATATTCAACATGTGTTACACTCTCAGTCATTTGGCCAGAAACAAAACGTTGAACAAGGGATACGAACTTTTACCTTTCTTCCATTAACACAGCATATCAAAGAAACCTAACCTTTTACATACTTTCCGGCATCAATAAGAATGTTACATTTTCTCAATGGCCTGGGTAAGCGGATGAGGAGGCTTGTGTTAAGTCTCTTATTTCTGCTACCTAGTTCTGTAGCCTTGAAGCAAACATGTTGATAAATTAATCAGTTCGGTGTTGGTTGACATTCACATTTCTGAAACCATTACCATGAATTAAGTAGTGATATTTTGCAAGCGTGAAATATGTGCAAGCATACTGGGCATGTCTTATTCGGATTAGTGAGGCAGCTCATGCGTGGAATCCCTTCACTAGTCCCGGTTCCAATAAAAATGATTTCAGAATGGTCCAAAGAAAAGCTGAATTCAACCATATAATGCCGTGGAATCAAGCATATGTTCCATAAATAAAGATTAATATCCACATTCAAATCTCATAAGCATTAACATTCTAAAAAGAACTCGATCTTAAATAATGTTTACATTCCAAATTCCTTGTTTCTCAAGGTCAAAGGAAAAGTTGCTCGACACATCAAGAAGCAACTGTACAAGCAACCCAAATTTTCTTCTCTGTTCTAGGTTCACCGTTCACATTCTGTTTGGTTTCTCAGAACATTATTGGAAAACTCAACATATATAATGCTTCTGAGTTTACCCATTCAAAAAAATTTCGCTAAACCTTCAATTTGAAGCTCAGATGCTGTATTATACAATGATCAACCCAAGCTAAAGAAAAAAGTAATAAAGCCATTAGAATCCTTATTCTCAACCTCTTTATCTTGATCCAAAGCTATTCAATAATCATATTTTTAGTATGACTTTCACACAATCAATCTGATACTTTCCAAACAAAAAGTTCCCTTCTCTCTAATAACTTACGAACTGTACATTTTATTTTCTGCAAGTAACAGAAAAAACTGGCAAAAAAAAAAAAACACCCAAACATTAAATTTTCACAAGATTACTGTAACAAAATTAATCAAATACAAACACGTCATGCAATAAAATAAATCAAAGCTTTTTTAGAATGAAACTTACTTGAATGAAGGGAAGCTTGAACAATAGGACCAAAGCGAGGTGACCCATTTCTTAAAATCGATAATGTAGCCTCTGTGTACAGATAAAGCGGGTTGATTGAACGGGTGAAAAATGGATCCATGATGAAGGAATCGCTCAAAAAATCGTATAGGACTGGACAAAATTTTAATAAATTTGGGGGCAAAAAAATCATGCATTATTGGTAAAAATCGTGCAATGAAGATGTATTAAAATTGGACATTGGTGCACTAAAATTGAACATTAGTACACTAAAATTGGACTTTGGATACACTAAAATTGGACGTTGATGCACTAAAATTGGACATTGTATGTGGGTGCACGATTTTTGTTGCTTGTGGGTGCACAATTATTTGCCTGTGGTTGCACGATATTTTTGGCACGTGGGTGCACGATTATTTTTTGCATGTGGGTGCAAAAAAAAATTCGGCCTGTGAGTGAACAATTGTTTTGGCATGTGCGCACGATTGTTTGCCCGTGGGTGCATGGTTTTTTGCCTGTGGGTGCACGATCATTTTTTCCTGTGGGTGCACGATCATTTTTTTCCTGTGGGTGCACTAATTTTTTTTTTTTGGACTGTGGGTGCTCTATTTTTTTTTTTTGCCTGTGGGTGCATGTGGAGAGTTCTGAATATTTTCAGAAATGAACACGTTCATAATTGCTTTCATTTTAAAATGTGCACCAATTTACATGTTTAAAAAATGCAAAATTGTTGGGGGCAAAATTGTTCAGCATTTAGATAAAATTTTAAGAATTTTTGGGGCAAAAAAATCATACATCATGTGTAAAAATTCTGAAATTCTGAAAATTTCATACATTTGGTGCACTATATTTTAACTATGTGCGTGCATCAACCTAAAATTTGACATTGGATGCACAAAAATTGGACACTAAAATTGGACATTGATGCACGATTTTTGGTACATTTGGCATGCTTTTTGAGTATTGGTGCGCGATTTTTGGACATTGATGCATGATTTTTTGGACATTGATGCACGATTTTTGGACATTGATGCATGATTTTTTGTACATTAGGTGGACTAAAATTGAACATTGTATGGACTAAAATTGGACATTGGATGCATGCAATTTTACATTTGATACACTAAAATTGGACATTGAATGAACTAAAATTGGACTGTAGATACACTTAAATTAGACTTTGGTGCACTAACAATGGACTTTGGATACATTAAAATTGGACGTTGGTGCACTAAAATTGGGCATTGTATGTGGTACACGATTTGCTTTGCTTGTGGGTGCACGATTATTTGCCTGTGGTTGCACGATTTTTTTGGCATGTGGGTGCACGATCATTTTTTGCATGTGGATGCACGATTTTTTTGGCCTGTGAGAGCACAATTTTCTTTTGGCATGTGGGTGGACGATTGGTTTGGCATGTAGGTGCACACTTTTGTTTTGCCTGTGGGTGCATGATTGTTTGCCCGTGTGTGCACGAGTTTTTTGCCTGTGGGTGGGCTATTTTTTTTTTTTTGGCATGTGGGTGCATGATTTTTTTGGCTTGTGAGTTCACGATTTTTTTTGCATGTGGGTGCATGTGGAGACTTCCGAATATTTTTAGAAACGAACACGTGCACAATTGCTTTCATTTTCAAACGTGCACCAATTTACATGTTTAAAAAATGCAGACTTGTTAGGGGCAAAATCGTGCAGCACTTAGACAAAATTTTAAGAATTTTTGGGGCAATAAAATAATGCATCATGTGTAAAAATTCCGAAATTCTTAAAAATTTCATACATTTGGTGCACTATTTTTTAACTATGTGCGTGCATCAACCTAAAATTTGACATTGGATGCACAAAAATTGGACACTAAAATTGGACATTGCTGCACGATTTTTGGTACATTGAGCATGCTTTTTGTGCATTGGTGCACGATTTTTGGATATTGATGCACGATTTTTTGGATATTGATGCACGATTTTTGGACATTGATGCATGATTTTTTTGTACATTAGATGCACTAAAATTGAACATTGTGAGCACTAAAATTGGACCTCGGATTGCACGCAATTTTACATTTGATGCACTAAAAATGGACAATGGATGAACTAAAATTGGACTTTGGATGAACCTAAATTAGACTTTGGTGCAGTAAAATTGGAATTTGGATAGAATAAAATTGGACGTTGGTGCACTAAAATTGGACATCGTATGTGGTACACGATTTTTTTTGCTTGGGGGTGCACGGTTATTTGCCTGTGGTTGCACGATTTTTTTGGCATGTGGGTGCACGATCATTTTTTGCATGTAGATGCATGATTTTTTTGCCCTGTGGGAGCACATATTTTTTTTTTGCATGTGGGTGCACGATTGTTTTGGCCTGTGGGTGCACGATTTTGTTTTGTCTGTGGGTGCACGATTGTTTGCTCGTGCGTGCACGAGTTTTTTAACCTATGGGTACACTATTTTTTTTTTGGCCTGTGGGTGCATGTGGAGAGTTCTGAATATTTTCAAAAACGAACACATGCACAATTGCTTTCATTTTCAAACTTGCACCAATTTACATGTTAAAAAAATGCAGACTTGTTGGGGGCATAATCGTGCAGCACTTAGACAAAATATTATTTATTTTTTTTTTAGCAAAAAAATCGTGCTGTGTAAAAATTCCAAAATTCTTAAAATTTCGTACATTGGTGCACTATTTTTAACTATGTGCGTGCATCAACCTAAAATTTGACATTGGATACACAAAAAATGGACACTAAAATTGAACATTGTTGCACGATTTTTGGTACATTGAGCATGCTTTTTGTGCATTGGTGCACGATTTTTGGATATTGATGCACTATTTTTTGGACATTGATGCACGATTTTTGGACATTGATGCATGATTTTTTTATACATTAGATGCACTAAAATTGAACATTGTATGCACTAAAATTGGACCTTGGATGCACGCAATTTTACATTTGATGCACTAAAAATGGACAATGGATGAACTAAAATTGGACTTTGGATGAACCTAAATTAGACTTTGGTGCAGTAAAATTGGACTTTGGATACAATAAAATTGGACGTTGGTGCACTAAAATTGGACATCGTAGGTGGTACACAATTTTTTTTGCTTGTGGGTGCACGTTTATTTGCCTGTGGTTGCACGATTTTTTTGGCATGTGGGTGCACGATCATTTTTTGCATGTAGATGCACGCTTTTTTTGGCCTATGGGTGCACAATTTTTTTTGGCATGTGGGTGCACGATTGCTTTTGCCTGTGGGCGTACGATTTTGTTTTGCCTGTTTGCGCACGATTGTTTGCCCGTGCGTGCACGAGTTTTTTGTCTGTGGGTGAACAATCTTTTTTTTGCCTGTGGGTACACGATTATTTTGGCCTGTGGTGCACGATTTTTTTGGCCAGTGGATGTACATGCTACAGTAATCGCGCGAGGGTTAATTTATGTCATTTCGACAGTAAATGGACCTAAGCAAATTGATTTTTTGGTAACTAATTAAAAAATTTGAGGACCAGAGTTTTTAAGCTGTAAAATATAAAGTATAAGGATTAAATATGTGTTTTTATGGTGACAAGACATAATGAATTGAGAGAAAAATAGGAGGAACTTGTTTTTCACTTTTTTATTCAAAAAATAATAAAGTAATAATAATTTAGACACGTCAAATTCTGAAGTGGGGGGACAAGTGGTGCCCCGTAGGGTCGAAGTAACCGAAGGAATCGGACGTACAATACCTAAAGAGAGAGCTACAACCATTTATGAGTTCGCAGTGTCCCCGAAATCAGGGGAGGGGACCGACCAAATATTTCCATTAATTGGCCCAAAAGGTATTGTAAATTACAAAATCGCATGCTTTAATTTGTATAATAATAATGTTAATTTATTGAGATATAATAACGCAATTATAAATTTAATAAATATAGATAATTGACACACACATATATATATATATATAAATATATGATAGGTTAAAATATGTTTTTAATATTTTGCTTTAAATTTGGTAATTTTAAAAGAATCTAGGCACATAAATAGTTTTTTGGCTAATAAAACATATGTACTTTATATCGATGAGGATGAAGGCCGAAGGGTAAATTTGCACATAAATATTTTATTTTTCTAGATATTCTCCCTTAATAAATAAGGGAAAACTATAAAAAAAATCATAATCAAACTTAATTATGAAATCAATCGTCATGTCAGAACAAATTAATTCAAACTACATACTGCAACTTAAAATTTTGTTATAACTCTCTATCTTATTAAAATGACTATGATACCCCTCTATTAAAAGTTGAACTTTTAATTTTGAGAAATCATTACAGTCGGTATGAAACATATACAATTTTGGTACACGTTACACATAAAATCGGTATGAAATCTATACAATTTTGGTACAAGTTATACATGAAATTGGTTTGAAACATATACTATACACGTGAAGTTGGTATGAAATATATACAAATTTGGTACTAGTTACACATGTATGAAATCAATACAATTTTGGTACTAGTTACACATGAAATTGGTATAAACATATACGATATTCGGTATTTATTACACGTGAAGTTGGTATGAAACCTATACAATTTTGGTATTAAATATACATAAAATTGGTATGAAACCTATACAATTTCGGTACTAATTTTGAATAAAATTGGTACGAAACTTATATTATTTTCGGTACTTATTACATATAAAATTTGTATGAAATCTTTAGAATTTTAGTAGTAGTTACACATGAAATTTGTATGAAACATATACAATTTTGGTACAATTTACACGTGAAATTGATATGAAACATATACTTTTTCGGTACTAATTACACATGAAGTTGGTATGAAACATATACTATTTGGTACTTATTACACTTGAAGTTGGTATGAAACATATACAATTTTGGTACTAATTACAGGTGAAGTTGGTATGAAACGTATACTATATTCGAAACTTATTGCACATAAAGTTGGTATGAAACTATACAATTTCGGTACCAACTATGCATAAAATTTGTATGAAACCCATATAATTTTGGTACTAATTACGAATAAAACTGGTAAGAAACCTATTCTATTTTCGGTATTTATTACAAATGAAATTGGTATGAAATCTTTACAATTTTGGTACTACTTACACATGAAACGGATATGAAACATCTACAATTTTGGTACAGTTATACACGAAATTGGTATGAAATCTATACTTTTTAGGTACTTATTACACATAAAATTGTTATGAAACATATACAATTTTGGTATTTATTACACTTGAAGTTGGTATAAAAGATATATAATTATGGTACTAGTTACAAGTGAAGTTGTTATGAAACCTATACTATATTCAAAACTTATTACACGTAAAGTTGGTATGAAACATATACAATTTCGGTACTAAGTATACATAAAATTGGTATGAAACCTATATAATTTTGGTACTAATTATGAATGAAATTGATACGAAACCTATATTTTCGGTACTTAATACATAATAAATTAGTATGAAATTTTTACAATTCGGGTACTAATTACACATGAAATTGGCATGAAACCTATACAATTTTGGTACAAGTTACACATGAAATTGGTATGAAACATATACTAGTTTTGGTACTTATTACACGTGAAGTTAGTATGAAACATATACAATTTTGGTACTAGTTACACATGAAGTTGGTATGAAACCTATACAATTTTGGTACTTGTTACCCATGAAGTTGGTATGAAATATATACTATATTCGGTATTTATTACACGCGAAGTTGGTGTGACACCTATACAATTTCTGTACTAAGTGTACATAAAATTGGTATGAATTATGAAACCTATGTAATATCCGTACTGTTAAACCTATACAATTTAAATTTGTACTAAACTTATATAATTTGGTCCTAGTTACACATACGAATTAATAGAAATTATATGATCGCCCGTGAGTATAGATATATGTTATCATATATATATGAGTTGTATAAATATCATTGGCATTACGCATTTCAATTAAGAATTGCATGCAATGAGTTTAAAAGTAAATGTGCTTGATGAATCGAATTAAGTGGAGAATTAATTAAATAACTAAAATAAACTAACAAGATGATAAAGATTTAAGTGGAGAAAATAAATGAGAACGGATTCTAGAGATTCGACTTCACCCAACTATCAACTATGTTGTGTTCTTCAGTTATTAGCCAAAGAATCCTATGTTATTCTATTGCTTCTTCCGAGTGTTAAGTGAAAATAATCATTCAACAATCATCTTGACGTGTCCATCTAATAAACTATTAAATAATTTAAATAGCACAATGATTCGTTTGAGTTATACGTCTGTCGTCTATATAATTTTTCAACGTTGTAAATTCTTACGGTCCTATTCCAAACCCCCTCTCTCGAGTGATAGATTCTAAATAAATATGATGATTCAAGTATCATACAGTTAATTGAAACGCATTCAAATCAGGAATCACAAATAATACACGATTCACATAATCCATTATAATGCATTAATCATATTCTCGATTCATCATGCACGTTTACTCTTAAACACATTGCATGCAATGCCCAATTGAAAAGAGTAATGTCAATGACACTTATACAACTCATATACACATATCTCATGTGTAACTAGTATATGTTTCAGACGAAATTCACGTGTAATAAGTACCGAAAATAGTATATGTTTCATACAAATTTAATGTGTAACTAGTACCAGAACAAACAAATATTGTTTGTAAAGTTTGAAATTGATGTTATTTGAAATTGAAATTCTTGTTTATTCGATATAGAAGATTAACATTAATATAGAATATTATATAGAAATGTTGTTATTGTTGTTTTAAATTGATATTGTTTGTTTATTCGATATATAAGTTTAACATCAATATTGATGTGTAATTAGTACCGGAATTGTATACGTTTAATACCAAATTCATGTACAACTAGTACCAAAATTGTATAAGTTTAATACCAATTTCACGAGTAACTAGTATCAAAATTGTATAAATTTAATACCAATTTCATGTGTAACTGTACCAAGATGATATATGTTTAATACCAATTTTATATGTAATTAGTACCAAAATTGTATAGTTTTAATACCAGTTTCATATGTAACTGGTGTCAAAATTGCATAGGTTTAATACCAATTTCAAGTGTAACTAGTACCAATATTATATATGTTTAATACCAATTTGAGTGTTTGTAACTAATACCAAAATTGTATTTGATTAATACCAACTTCATGTGTAAGTAGTACCAAAATTGTAATACAATTTCATTTGTAATAAGTACGGAAAATAGTATATATTTCGTACCAATTTTATTAGTAATTAGTACCAAAATTATATATGTTTCATACCAACTTTATGCATGTCGGTACCGAAATTGTATATGTTTCATATCAACTTCACTGTAATAAGCAAATATAATATATGTTTCATACCAATTTCATGTGTAACTAGTAGCAAAATTGTATAGGTCTCATATCAATGTTTAAGTAGTAACAAAAATTGTATATATTTCATACCAACTTCATTTGTAAGAAGTACCGAGACTAGTATAGATTTCATATTAATTTCATGTGTAACTTGTACCAAAATTGTATAGGTTTCATACCAATTTCATATGTAATTAGTACCATAATTGTAAAAAATTTATACTAATTTAATATGTATTAAATACCAAAAATAGTATAGGTTTCGTACCAATTTTATTCGTAATTACTACCAAAATTATATGGGCTTCATACCAATTTTATGCATTGTTGGTTGTATAGGTTTCATACAAACTTTACGTGTAATAAGTTTTGATTATAGTGTTTCATACCAACTTCAAGTGTAATAAGTACCAAAATTGTATATGGCCGATTGGAATTAGGGATGACAATGGGATGTGTCCAAACCCGGATCCGCATTGAACCCGCCCCGCCGGGGCCGGTCTGGATCCGCTTCAACCGGGTTTGGAAGCGGGGCGGGGCGGGTCCTGGGATTGGTCGAACCCGACCCGAACCCGGCCCGCTATACATTTTTAATTTTTTTTTTAAAAAAAATATGATATTGATTATACATTTTACTTCTTTGATTGAACAATAAAGTGTCATTATTTAATTTTATATCAACATCCATGTGTTCATGTTAAAAAAGTTGGGCATTTTGAAGGAAATAAGAGCAAATTAATAAATATTTAGTAGTTTAAAGATAGTTTTACAATGTTTATTATAAATATTTACTAGAGAAAACATGAAATTTAATCACAAAACTCAACTTTTGTGTTTCGAAATTGATTTCTAGCTAAATTTTTTTTAAAAAAATAAAAAATAAAAAAAACTAGAACCGGGGCGGGGCGGGTAAACCCGCCGGGTTCGCTGGGCGGGGCGGGTCCGGGTTTTATGTGTAGCGGGGCGGGTCGTGGGATTGACCAAACCCGTCCCATACCCGACCCGTTGCCATTCCTAATTGGAATCGTCTTATTTTATAGAATGACTTGAATGGAAATTTCTTTTTCTAAGTAGGAGCTTAGGCTGATCAATTTCATACCAACTTCATGTGTAATAAGTACCGAAAAACGTGTAGGTTTCATACCAATTGCATGTGTAACTTGTACCAAAATTGTATATGTTTCATACCAATTTTATGTGTAACTAGTACCAAAATTTTAAAGATTTCATACCAATTTCATATGTAATAAGTACCGAAAATAGTATAAGTTTCGTATCAATGTTATTCGTAATTAGTACCAAAATTGCATAGGTTTCATACCAATTTTATGTATATTTAGTATCTGTAAGTGTCATTTTTACACTTATATTAGCATATATTTCTTGCTATTTTTATGGTGATTCTTGGAAGATTTTAAGCTTCTGATTGTGTTGTGGTATATTTCTAGGAATCCAGTAAAAGTACAAGAAACACTGGAAAAACCCCGTTTTATGGACTAGAAGATGGAATTGGGACAAGACAAGTCAAACTATTGGACAAGAAGTGAAAAAGCTTGAATTGATGAAAAAGATATGAAGCGATCGATCTCTTATATGAAGAGATTGACCGCCTATCGCCAGTAACATGAAAGAAACTTTGATGCAAGAAGCAATCGGTCACCCCATTGATGAGATCGATCGCATCGGGGCAGAAGACGTAGGCGATCGATCGCCCACAGGAGTCCTTTCAAAGAAAAATTCCTTAATTAAGTTGTGGGCTATATTTTGGTACCAGATTATTGGGCTCGGGATTTTGGTTATAAAATGGAGTTTTTGCATCAATTTTAGGGTTCCATTTTACCTCTGAATAACAGCCTACACTTGGGAGAAGCCATCACCTAGAAGAGAGATTCAAAGCAACGCAGCTAGAGACGGAACATCGGATCAACGCACAGATTAAACATCGAGTGTTTATGCGTATTTCTAAACTTTGTTTTATTTTTATTTTCGATTTTACAATGTTTATTATGTTGTTAGATATGATAAAACATTGTTCTTTAGAATACTAGGCTAAGTTTGTTATCGAGACAAGGGGATCTTGTGTATGAACCCACAGTTTTAATTCTAGTTTTTGATTGAGGTTTTGTTATATTTGTGTTTGTGTTATGTTTTTAACGCTTTTAAGGGATTATCTACCTTTTGAATGATGTTAGTTTGCAATTGAGATCGAGAGATAAAATTGTAATACGGAACAAATAACATATACTGCGGATTTCAGACCGAGATCGAGAGATGACGTCAAATATATGAGTGATAGCTATAGATATCTAGTAATCAAATGCTAAAGGTTTTCATAGAACGTATGCAATATTGATTTGTTAAATAAGTGAACGATAGCTACTTACTGCAAATCGGTGTTAGTTTTAATATAGCTCGAGAGAGTGTATTAGATATAACAGGAAAACTTGTCACCTTAGATGCATGAATTTTAATTAGAACTAGTAGATGAATTGTGGAGAATTACTCAAGTGAACCGAAGTCTCGATATTTATCTCTACTGTTTACTATCTTATTCCTTGTGGTGTGGTTAATTCCTAGAGTTGAGTAAAGCAATTAATTTTTTACAACAATTTCGTAGGTTAAATATAAGACACTAATTAAATTTGGTAATTATTACTAGTCCCTGTGAGTACGACAATCCTTACTTTTATATCATTATACTAAAACTTGACACCGTGCACTCGCGGTATAAAATCGCTACATTGGAAATAATTGTTAAAAATAAAAGCGATAAGTACCGAAATTGTATAGGTTTCATACCAACTTCACATGTAATAAGTACCGAATATAGTATAGGTTTTATACCAATTTCATGTGTAACTAGTACCAAAATTGTATTGGTTTCATACCAACTTCATGTGTAACTAGTACCAAAATTGTATATGTTTCATACAAACTTCACGTGTAATAAGTACCGAAAATAGTATAGGTTTCATACCAATTTTATTTGTAACTTGTACCAAAATTGTATAAGATTCATACCGACTGTAATGATTTCTCAAAATTAAAAGTTCAATTTTTAATAAAGGGGTATCATTGAATAGTTTATATTCACATTGTCCTCACTATTTTATTTAAAAGAACTTTGCTACACAACATATAGAATAATTTACACTCAATACAATGATTTGCAACAAACTAAATTCTGTAAATTTGAAATACAGTCCCCAAAAAAGTAATTTACGTGAAAAGAAATAATGAAAAAATCTAAGTTAGAGGACCAGATTATATTGCAATAAATTTCAAATTATATAAACCAAACATTCGTTGAAAGTTCTCGTAATTTCTCACAAAAAACTAGCACATTTCACTATTTCAGCAATAATTTATTAAAGAATTCGACATTTCAGTGGTCGCCTTAACATTTTCGTCCGGCCAACTCCTCTTATTCTTACTCCTCATCGTCGGCCGATGATGCCCCGTCTATTTTTCCCAATTGATCACCGATGTTTTCGAAAAGAAATCCCAAATTTTATTAGTAATTCTTTCCTGATAAAACACTCCACCGTGATGCTCACGATTATAAACCAAATAGTTGGATCGATCGAAAGTAGAGGCTTTGGAATTGAGCATAACAATGAAGCAGAAAATGAAAACCCATATGAATTTTAGTGGAAGCAGAGAGAAACATCTGCAATTGGATGGAGAAGAAAACATGTATTTGACAAAAAGATGGTAAATTAGTCATTTTATGTTACTGGGGAGCTCAAACAAAGACAATAAAATAAAGAGTGACTGAGCACAAAAAAATTCTGACATAGGGACTGAGGTAGATTTTAAGTTTAACTTCGGGAATTTTAGTTGAATTTACCCAATAAATAACAACATTTTTTTTATAAAAAAAAACTAAGTGGGAGACGGACTCGAACTCGAGCCGTTTACAAGATGTGGGGTGAAGACCACTATCCAACAGTCTTGATCATCTTAATAAATAATTACACTTGGATACACACAATATATGCAAATACACACATCGAACATATTAGATAAATCTTAAAGTTATATTATATATACAGCAGAAGAATTAAGACGAGTAAAACATTATGTTATCCATGAAAAAGAAATACACGAGACAGATAAAAAAAAATTAGTAGACGGATTTTTCAATAAACAAAGAATACACCAAGGCCCTAAACTTGAGCTCTGAGATATCATTTATTAATCTTGTGAACAAGTTGTGAGGGTTTTAAATAGTTTTGAGTATAAAATTTTTATAAGTGACTTTTTAACAAAATTGAAAATCATATTAAAAATTAACAACTTTAAAAATACTTTTGTAACATTATTTGATAATTAATTAAAATAAACAACTAAGAACAGAGGTGCACGTATATTTGGACTTTGGATAGATGTCTCCTTAAAAAATAAATACTCTAAAAAATTGTAATAAAAAAATTACATTTTATCCCCAAAAATTACGTTTTGCTCCGCTAAAATTACATTTGACTTCCCCCGAAACAAAAATTCTAAAATTATCCCTTACTAAGATGGTAACTTTTTACTATTTTTAAAACTTATGATATTTTATAATATTTTTCTAGCATTTTGTAGAAAGAGGTGATATTGTTATTTTATGAGTACACCATTTAAGATAGAGAAAGTGATTATCAGATCTATTTAACAAGATTTGAAGGAGTAATAAAATTTCAGATGAATGGAGAAAGAATAATGTAGTCCCTATTTATAAGAAGAAGAGTGAGATCAAAGTTGTTCCAACTGTCGTGATATAAAACTCATGTGTCGTACCATGAAACTCTGGGAGAGGGTACTTGGATGCTGGTTAAGGAGGGAAATTAAGATCTCGAAAAACTAATTCGGATTCATGTCAGAACAGACAACAACAGAAGCTATCCATTTGCTTCACCAACTAATAGAGCGTCATCATGAGAGTAGTAAAGATCTACATCTAGCTTTTATCGACTTGGAGAAGACATACAATAAAGTAACGATGAAGATGCTCTAGTGGACTTTGATGAAAAAAGAAGTTCACATCACATATGGCAATATAATCAAGGATATGTAAGATGAAATGGCATCAATAGTGAGATCGTGCATCGGGGTGACAAATGAGTTCTTGATCAATATTGGATTGCACCAAGGGCATGCGTTGAGTCCTTTATTGTCCATGTTAGTGATTGATAAGATAATAAAAGACATATAGATTGAAATATCTTGGATCATATTTTTTGCTGACGATGTTGTGTTAATCGATGAGACCAAGACAAGGGTAAATGTTAAATTGGAATAATGAAGACAGACATTGGAATCAAATTATTTTAGATTAAGTAGGTCAAAAACAGAAGAAATGAAGTACAGACTTAGTGGTCGTACATCTTGGAAATCCGGTGTTGTGATACTCGAATGACCAAGAGATTCGATTAGTAGCTAGTTTGATAGATATGTTCCATTATCCAAATAAGAGATTGATAGCGACTTTAACCACAAAATACAGACGAGTTGGTTGAAATAAAGAAACGTCACGGGAATATTATGCAATCGTAATATACCACTAAGATTGAAGGAAACGTTTTATAGAACTATCATTAGGCATGCAATGTTATATGTGATGGAATGCTAGACATCTAAGAGAAATTGCGTTTAAAAGATGCATTTTTGATGCAACAACTTTAATTTTTGGCAATTTTAGTCATTTTTTATCGGAGTGCTGATGTGAAGCATGATATTGACGACGTAACAATAATTATTCTTATATGACATCGAATAGTGCTATCTTGTTAGGTGTCATAGCAGTGCTACGGTAAAAAAAAAAGACTAAAATTGCAAAAAAAAATATTATTGCAATAAAGCTGCAACATGATTGGGTAGATTACTAATATCACAATGATGTCAACTTATATAACCTATTTCATATATATATACACTTATCATTCATATATAATCAAGTATAAGCATTGATTTATTAAGAAATAAGTTTATATATTTAGATTGCACATACCAATACAATCAGGGGCGGAACCAGGATTTAATCGATGGGGGGGGGGGGGGGCGAATTCTTTTCAGAAAAAACCATAAATTATGTTTCGAAAAATCAAGACACGATTGCTTTAATAACTAAAAAATCTTCATAAAGCACCACAAAATATAAGTGTTAGTTCCGGATTTTAACGATGACAAAACGGATCAGACCGATCAAGACGCTAAACCATGTCAAAGCAGATCACGCCGATATGGTTTATCGCAAAATCAGAACGGATCGATGAAAATCAGCCTGACCAGATCGAAGCACGAGATCAGCTCAATAATAATCAGATCATAGCAGACAAGGTTGAATAAGCGTCGTCTTCAGTCCGGATCATTACCGGCTATTTATTGAAGCATTTAATGATGCAATTAATGGTGACAAAGACCAAGGACTGAAGATTATCTTAAAATGTAAGAAGACAAAGAAGAGCTTACCTGACAGACGCCGAAAGCATAGACCAGAATGGCAAGCGCCTAAAAGAATAAGACTGTAGCCTACTCAGAGATTGAGCAGAGTCAAGAGTTGCACAGAAAAGGAAATAATGTCTTTGGTACAAGCAACTGTATAAGAATGCAACTAAAGAGCTCAAAGGGACGATCTAATCAATCAAGAAACGAAAAGAAAACAAAAACAGCACAAGCTTACAAGTCCAGATATTCTTGAGCCAAAAGTTTTCATAAGCACAACATATTGTAATAGCTGATCGTTATAGGATCATTATGTGCATAGACAAGATCAGTCTGTCTTTTGTATTCTTTACTAAGATAGAGAAGTGAAATTCAATTGTAACTGTCAGACAGTGTGTGTCTGAACAGATCGAGAGACTAGGAGTTTCAGTCTGGTAGTGGGGTAAATCCAGCTGAATCGGGTTTGTACAACAGGATTGTATAAATCAAAGTCTTCTAGTGGAATCCTTCCTTAATTGGAAGAAGGGGAGACGTAGAAGGATTACACCACCTTCGAACTTCCAGAAACATATTCTGTCTTTTATCATTCCGCACTACGTTATACTCTTTAAGCCATCGAGCCGTTCTTACCAGTCTAGAACAGATCGTTCCGCACTATAATATTCAGTGGTCTGTTCTGCTGACAAGTTGATTAAGAAATAGATTTCTTTCACTAACCCGAGAGAAATAAAAAAGGATTAATTTTAAAGGAGGGTTCATTCACCCCCCCTCTAAACACTCCAGACCGATCCTAACAAGTTGTATCAGAGCAGGTCGTCTTAATCATCAAATATACTTGAACTGATGGCATCATTCAACAAGATTCCTATGTTCTCAAAAGAAGACTATGATGATTAGAGAATCAGAATGCAAGCTCATCTGGCAGCACAGGATGACGATATGTGGTTCGTCATCACTGATGGACCAATGAAAATTCTGAAAGTCAATACAGCAGCCGCCATTACTGGTGGTGAACCCCAAATGGTCGAGAAGGACAGATCCCTCTGGACGAATGAAGAGATGAAGAAAGCAAATCTAGACAACGTAGCCAAAGACATCTTGTTCAAGACGTTGGACAAGAATATGTTTAGTAAAATCAAAATGTGCTCAACTGCTAAAGAAATTTGGGAGAAGATAGCACAACTATGTGAAGGGAACGACCAGACTAAGGAAAACAAGCTGACCGTTGCTCTACAAAAAATTGAGAGCATAAAAATGAAGCTTGGAGAAACTCTAAACGAGTTTGATGAAAGAGTCACTGGTATTATCAATGAACTAAATGGTCTGGGAAAGGAATACTCTAACAGAGAGATTGCTCTGAAAGTAATGAGAGCTTTGCCAAAGGAATGGGATGTCAAGACTATTGCAATGAGGGAGTCTAAAGATCTGAACAAAGTTGAACTCCATGATCTATTCGCAGATCTTAAGGTGTATGAGTTTGAACTGATCACCAAAGGTGAAGCAGAGTCATTCATCTCTCAACCAAACAAAGCACTGGCAGCCATTCCAGAACAGATCACCCTTCAACAGACCGGTCTATCGAACAGATAAGTAATGATGCTATGTCATTATTTATCAAGAAATTTGGTAAATTCATGTCTAAAAACAAACGGAATTTCAAAAAGATGATGCTGTTAACGATCAGCCTTGCTACAATTGTGGTAAGACCAGACACTTTATTGCAGACTGCACCAGACCAAAGAAAGCTGAACGAAAAGAAAAGCATCGTGATGACAAGAAAAATAAGCACTACAAAGATCATAAAAATCATCATGGGAAGTCCCAAAAGGTTCTAGTAGCAGAGGAAGGTAACATCAAGTGGGCTCAGACTGACTCAGATTCAGAAAGCTCCGAGTATTCATCCAGCGAAAGCGAAGAGGATATTCAATGTCTAATGGCAGACGAAGAAATGAGTCAAACAGACGAGGTATTCGATCTTGACTCAAATGAATTCACATGTGAAGAGCTTATGTCCGCACTGCAAGACATGGCTAATGATTACAGAATTTTAGCTGAATAATTTGAGAAAACTAAAGTTAAAGTCAATGATCAAATAGATGAGCATATCAAACCAAGCTGCTCTGAGCTAGGTGAGTGCAATAATCTACAGATCGAGCTGAATAAGCTGAAAATCTCTTATGATCAGCTCCATGAAGAAAAACAAGAGAATTAGCACACAAAATGCTAAGCTTTCTCATATTTTCAATACATGGACAAAATCAAGAGCATCACTGGAAGAATTGCAAGAGGTACAAAGAAATGTCGGTGACATCACCGGCATAGGCTTTGATATCAATGACTGCACCAAAGATGAATCTGAATTGTTGCTGGTAAAGAACAAAATCAAACATATGACATTTGTTAGATCCAGCACATTATATGAAACCGAAGTGCCTACAATTCAAACGGAAGTCTCCTTCGGGGATCAAGGTTTGAGAAAAGGAATTGGGTACGTTAACCAAGCCAAAGAAAAGGCACCAGCAAGATTTGTGTCTATCATACCAAACCTAAAGGTGCAAGATCTAAGGCAAGGAAGACCATCCAACTACTATAACTCAAAACCAGTTCAACGAAGATATAGATTTCCTTATAAGAATCAAAGGCTTCCATATCGCACACATCATCACACACAACATCGAAATAGATCATCTCACATCACACCAGACACACACAAGCCATTAAAGCTGATTCAGGTGTGGGTTCCTAAAGGGCTAATCCGTTCTGGACCCAAGTAGGATTGGGTACCAACAGTAATTATGCTTGATGACAGGTACTGAAGAAACTAGTGTCGGACTGGTACTTAGACAGTGGGTGTTCTCGTCACATGACTGGAAACGTCAAGCTGCTGTCTGAAGCCACAGAATGTACTGGACCAAAGATCATCTTCGGGGATAACTCAAAGGGTAAGACCGTGGGAAAGGGTAAGATTGTCCATGGTAATATTACTATCAATGATGTGCTATTAGTTGAAAATATATGCTATAATCTGATTAGTATAGTCAACTATGTGATAATGGTTATGCTGTAGAATTTCACAAACACACCTGCACTGTCAAATCATCAGACGGTATGACCATGCTTGTAGGAATCAGAAATGGAAACACATATAAGATTAACTGGAATTTCGCTCAACCTGATAATCATACTTGTTTCATCGCGAATAATGATAATAAACACTGGTTATGGCATAAACGCTTGAATCATCTCAACTTTAAGACTATCTCTAGCCTGTGTAAACATGATTTAGTTGTCGGTCTGCCCAAGATCGACTTTGCCAAGGATACGATCTGTGAAGCTTGCCAAATGGGCAAACAGATCAGATCATCCTTCAAAAATAAGAATGCCAAATCCTCCTCACGTTGCTTAGAACTACTACATATGGACTTGTTTGGTCCTATACCAATAACAAGTTTAGGGGGAATGCAGTATACTCTTGTTGTTATTGATGATTACTCACGTTTTACATGGACTATATTTTTGAGCAGCAAAGATCAGACCGGTCCGAAGTTGATCAAGCTGCTGAAACGCACTCAGAATGAGAAATCATCGAGTATAGATAGAATTCGAAGTGACAAAGGCACTGAATTCTCAAATCAGCATCTTGAATCTTTTCTAGAAGATCAAGGAATTAAGCATGAATTCTCAGCCGCTCGAACCCCTCTACAGAATGGAGTTGCAGAACGAAGGAACAGAACGCTTAAGGAGGCAGCAAGGACAATGCTTGCAGATTCTGGTATTTCCCAAAAGTTCTGGGCAGAAGCTGTAAATACTGCATGTTATACTCAAAACCGATCCATGATTAACAAGAAGTTAAACCTAACTCCATATGAAGTATGGACAGGTAACAGACCGTCTATCTCTCACCTTCATGTATTTGGTTGCAAATGTTTCGTTCACAATAATGGTAAGAATCATCTTACAACATTCGAAGCTAAGTCAGATAATGGAATATTCTTAGGATATTCATCCAATAGTAAAGCTTTTCGCATCTTCAATAATCGAACCTTAACTGTAGAAGAATCAGTTCATGTAGTGTTTGATGAATCCTTGTGTATTGAGGGTAACAATGAATTAATTCAAAATCAGATGGAAAGCTAACAGTGATGATGAGATTGTAGCTAATAGGTCTAGAGACAATCCACCGGAACCTGAAGTACCAGATAGACCGGATCAAGGCAATGAAGTTCTTCCAGATCGAGCCGATCTGGAGGCAGATGCTGATAATGTCACTACTACTAATCCGTCTGAACCAGATAATCCAGAATCAAGCTATCGATGGACAAAGAGGCATCCACCTGATCTAGTAATTGGAAGTCCTTCTGCACCCATAAGAACCAGAGGACAGATGATGGATGAATTCACTCACGCCGCTTTTATATCTAATCTGGAACCCAAACAGATTGATGAAGCTTTGACTGATTATAACTGGATAAAAGCCATGCAAGAAGAGCTTAATCAATTTGAACAAAATCAAGTCTGGAGATTAACCCCCAGACCAAATGGTCTGCCTGTTATTGGAACCAGATGGGTTTTCAGAAACAAGCTAGACGCAGATGGAGTGGTGGTTAGAAACAAGGCCAGACTGGTGGCACAAGGCTTTAGACAAGAAGAAGGAATCGACTTCGATGAATCTTTTACACCAGTCGCCAGACTTGGAGCAATCCGAATATTTCTTGCATTTGCTGCTTTCAAAGACTTCAAAGTATATCAAATGGACGTAAAGAGTGCTTTTCTAAATGGTCAACTTCAGGAGGAAGTATACATTGAGCAACCTCCTGGATTTCAGAACCACTCGTTTCCAGATCATGTATATCTACTGAATAAAGCCGTATATGGACTAAAACAAGCTCCAAGAGCATGGTATGATACTCTGTCTCAATTTCTTCTGAACCACGATTTTCAGATCGGCTCAGTGGATAAAACTTTATTTAAATTTATTAAGGGGGAACATACCTTATTGGTTCAAATTTATGTTGACGATATCATTTTTGGGTCAACTAACCCCAAACTCTGAGAGAAATTCTCTAAGTTAATGCAGGGACAATTTGAGATGAGTATGATGGGAGAACTATCATTCTTCCTGGGTCTCCAAGTCAAACAGCTCAGCAATGGTATTTTTATCAATCAAACCAAGTATACCAAAGAGCTTCTCAAGAGATTCGGAATGGAGACTTGTTCAACTGCGTCAACTCCAATGAGTCCTTCAATCAAGCTAGACAAAGACGAAGGGGGAACAACAGTTGAGGTAACCATGTATCGAGGTCTGATCGGATCGCTACTATATCTTACTGCGAGCCGGCCTGATATTATGTTCTCAGTTTGCATGTGCGCTAGATTTCAGTCTGATCCAAAGTAATCACATTTTATTGCTGCTAAGCGCATTCTTAAATACTTAAAAGGATCTCAAAAAGTTGGTCTTTGGTATCCCAAAGATTCAAATTTCAATTTAGTTGGATATTCAGACGCTGACTATGCTGGGTGTAAGATTGATCGCAAGAGCACCAGTGGAACCTGTCAATTTTTAGGTGAAAGATTGATCTCATGGTTTAGCAAGAAGCAAACATCTATTGCCACATCTACAGCTGAGGCGGAATATCTTGCCGCTGGAAGTTGTTGCGCTCAAATGCTCTGGATTCAACATCAGCTCAGAGACTATGGCATTCAAGCTGTTGAGTCTCCGATATTTTGTGACAACACGCCATCGCTATAACGTATAATCCAGTTTTGCACTATCGAATAAAGCATATTGATATCAGACATCATTTTATTCGAGATCACGTTGGCAAAAAGGAAATTCGGATTGAGCACATTTCAACAGACCAGCAAGCAGCAGACATCTTCACCAAACCACTCCCCGAGGCTAAGTTTAATTATTTTCGTCAAATTCTTGGTTTAATAGATCTATCTTGATCTTTTAGAGGTATCGTTTATTATGTTTTAAAGATCGTGAACTAGGAACAGATCGATAATACAAAAAAATCAGAAATACACAGACCGATCCGAACTTTCAGACCGATCTCTGTCAAATCTGATATTATCCTATGATCTGTCTGCTCTATTACAACCAGTCTTTAATATAGTAATTGTTTAAACAGCCCGGACTGATCGAATTTTAACCGCCTTATCTCTCTCTCTCATCTTGTCCGTTTATTTTGAATCGCTTATATCAGTCATGGAGATACAGACACGTGTCCCATCTCTCCTATTTAGCGGGCTGTACATCTCACTTTCATTTCACTTTTTACGAATTACTGCTGTCTGTTTATAACTTTCAAATATTTCCAATTTCTCCGCATTCTTCATTACATATTCAAATGGCCACTATCACTCACAACTCTTTATCTGTTGAGTTCGATGAAATCTACAGGGCTGAAGATCCAGAAATGGTTTCTATGTTCAAATCCTTGGAATCTTCAGGATTGAGGAACTTTCTGGAATGCGGGACGGTGGTTTACGAGTCAGAGATTCGAGAGTTGTTCGCCAATGCTGTTTCTCAAAAGACGTTCATCTCCACCTCCGTCAAGGGCAAATCTTTTGATATTTCTCAATCGACGCTGTCAAAGACCTTTGGTCTTCCTAGCACCGGTCTGACTGATTTTGGCCACATCCCTCAGGCCACTATCACCAATCTTCAGGGCATAGTATCTATTTTTGGCCACAAACTACAGCCATCTTTCAAGAAGAAAGAAATGTTGTTTCACTTTCAAGTTCTCTGTGATATTGTTAGCAAGCCACTATTGGGAAAAGCCGCAAGCTATGACGCCGTAACTGCCGAAAAATTCCAGGCCATGACTGCTATTCACTCCGGACAGAAAATGAACTGGTCCGCTATCTTGTTTGGAGTTCTGCTAGAAACAGTTATCGCCTCCAAACAGGCTGTCTGCTTTGCTGTCCCTCTCAGCAAGCTATTGGTGACACTGGACATCGAGCTGGGGAAGCCGTCTGCTCTCAACCCATTTAAGATTCTCAACCCCAAGGGTTTGTGTGATGCCGAAAATTTACTGGTGTTAATCCCGGTGTAGTAATAATCTTTAATGGATTTTAATTGTGGCAATGATGTATTAATTGCGGTTTTGGGTCTCCCGAGGTTGTAAAATCGGGCATTTGGGATCAGTTGGATCCAAATGTTGAGATTGTATTATCATTTTGGTGGAAAACCTATGAGTTGGGTTTTCGGTGGGACTTGGAGTCCGGGGTACTTTATGTTGGGGCTGGTATGAGGATTTGATGTTGGAGAGAGAGTTTTTGAAAACGGATGATTTTTAATGAATCATGATGTATTTGTGGAGGTATTGGTATTTTGGGGCATTTTTGCTATATATACCAGATGGACTCGGGATTCCGTCATTCGGAATCCATTTCCTCTCCTCTCTCCCCTCTCCTGCGATAACCCATCCCCAAACCCTTTTCCCCTTCCTCCTTCAAGGAAAATCGTCGGAGGCTCGATTTAGGAGCCCGATTCTTCGAAGATAAGTTGGTAATCTCCTTCCCTTTGCTTTTATCTTCGTTTTGATTGTGTTTTTGATGGATTTGGTGGAGTTTTGGGTTTGAGTTGGTTTGAGTGATTTTTGGTGGAAATCATAAAATCTTTTGGGTTTGTTTTATTTTGGGTTGAGCACCCTTGTTGGAGGTTCTTGTGTGTAAATTTGTTGAGGTTTTGAGTTGGGAGGAGTTGGGGTATGATTTGTGGAGGTTTCAAGTTTTTAAAAATGGAGTTTTTCGAGTTGCAGGGCATGGCGATCGATCGCCCGAAGCAATGCAAGCAGTAGGCTTTTCTTCGAAGAAGCGATCGATCGCCACTTTTTGAGCGATCGATCGCCTCGCGCCAGTAAGGTCTGGCGATCGATCGCTATATCGAGCGATCGATCGCCAAGGGGCTAGCGATCGATCGCCAGCGAGTGTATGTTGATTTTTCTTGGTTTTTTGTGGGATTTTGAATTTGCGACTTAAATGGTCGGCTTCCGGGACAATGTCCACATTCCAATGGGAATGCTTGGCTTTTAAAATGGTTTGGTTGGAGCCAAGTTAATTAAACGGAACTCCCGGTTGAGTTTTTGGCTATCCTTTAAACGTTTTAAATGGATTATTTTGGGTTTTAAGCATGCTTAGCCGGAGGGCTTTGGTTTTGGTAATCGTCACGGATTGACGATGGGTTTTGTGGTTTGCTAACGTGCGTGGGCACGTGAATGCATGCTTATGCTTGATTGTGAGTTGTTTATGAGTTTTAGCACATATTTCTCGAGGCATGGAACTCAAGCAAGGTTTGGCTTGGACTTCGGAACTTAAGGTACGTATGACGTACGGGCATAGCCCTTTTATTATAATTGCAATTGTGAGTGCATGGTACGCTATATTGCAATAAAGGTATATTGAATTACATGATTTATGGTAATCACTATGAATGGACATATATATACATTGGGAATCATATGGTGCCACTTTTGAGAGAGCAATGATTGGGATATTGTCGCCTTTGAGCGAACATCAGTTATGACACCACTGCTGTTGAGCATGCGTGAGAATGAAATGCCACTATTGTAGAGCGAGCAATGAGATAGAACCATAGAACCATAAATGAGATAAATGGAATAATTGTAATTATTGTTGAATGATTTGATATTATGGTTATGTTATCGGTATATAGCATATGGATTCGTTAATCAATGTAATGATTAACTGACATTTGGGAATTTGATGATTTCAGTTGTTTTGAGAACAGAGACAGTACCGAGAATCCCGGATGAGGATGATACCATCCAGGGAGTATATTTTGTATTTCATAATATTTACATCGTTGTAAATTATGAATTGTATTATTATGATTGTTGTTATTTGGGATATTGGTATGCTCACCCCGTGTGGGGGCTGTCTCTGTCGGGACAGGTGTTACAGGTGTAGCAGCAGCTTTGGAGTTGAGCTCGGGCTGTTGATTTGAGGTACTTCCAGGATCGAGGTACCAGAGCTGGTTGAATAAGTGCATAGATCCAGAGTTGAGATCGAGCTGTGCTTGGGAGGTGCTTTCAGGATTGAAATGCCAGTGACGGTATCCCGCAGAGTGTTTTATACATTAGATACACGCGTGTTCATTGGGTGCTCCTATGTGAGTGCATTTTACGTGTATATGGAATGTATAAATGGGCTACGGCTCTCTTCTATCCATTCATGGTTAACATGCAATTAAATATGGAATTGCCAAATAAATTGAGAGCATGTTAGTGTATTATATTGGTGCATGATGAATGTAGACTTGGTCGAAGGGAAACTAGACATTATATGGAATAATGTAAAGAAATTTTATATGTGGCATGATTGGCTATAACGACAAGTAGTTTTTCCCTACATGAACGATTGTATGCACTAATGGCATGGATTAATACACTAATAACAGGTTAAGGGTACGGGGGTCCTTACAGTTTGGCCTTGCTTAAATCCAAAGGTGCTCCACCCACTCCCTCTGATCTGGTGACTGTTAAGATTGAACGGGGACAGGAACAGGCTGCTGCTAGAAAATCTCAAGCCAAGCACAAACTGACTATCCAGACTGACTCAGAGGAAACTCAGTCTGCCTCTGCTCCTTCATCTCCAGCCAAACCCCCTCCAAAGAAGCCAAGAACCCAGATCACCAAGCCTCTGTCAACCTTCAATATCAAACCCATACCTATCTTGCCCTCAACAAAAGCCACCCCTGCAACCCAAACTCCAACTCAACCTTCAACAGTTCCATCCACTGTACCAAGGTCACCATCCGAGTCCCTTCCACTCTCCCTGTGGTCAAGGGCATTGTTATCAAATAATTTGGAGACTACACTCAATCAGGGATTAAGCCCTCGTCTCCCATCGGCAAAGACAAAGGCAAGGCAGTTCTAGCTGAGCCCCTCTCTTCAAAACCCAAGTCAGCCGCTCAAACTACAATTGACATCGCCATGGAAGATGTTGAAGACAAAGTAAAGGATCTTATTGTGGTGTTTGATGAATGGGTTGAATACAGAACGATCAACCATTTTGGTATGTTCTTTGGCAAGCTAAAGAGACTCCACAAAATGGAATAAAGGGACAGAAACTGATGACGTACGGATTGCGGTGCATCGCAAAGAATTGTTCCAGGCTAACCACAGGCTCAGACTGGCAAACTTGCTCATTGCAGCCAAAAAGGCGAATTTTGATGCCAACAATCCTATTGCCAAAGATGATGGTGCTGTCATTGCTCAGCTGGAAATGGATATTCATGCTCTTCACCTGGCTGTTCGTTTTCAACGACAGAAGCTCAATATACCCACTACGGTTCCCAGCCCAGATCACCCCTCTGCGAGCAAAACTGTGGCAGGACCATTCTTTGAGCCAATTCCTTCTGGTACAGCGGAGCAGCCACTGACCAATGCTCCGTCTGCAGCAGAGACTGAGGCCATGGATGTCTTGCTAGATTCTCCCACAACTTCCATCCCTCTGGCGTCTTCAGTCTCCCTCGTTCAACACAGTCCAACCGCCGCACCTTCAAAAGTTGTCTCACCAGACTCCGTCGATCCGGATCTCGTGGCTGTCAACAATTGTTGCCGCTTTACAGGTTGAGGAGCCTACCAGACCTATCACTCCTCCAGATCAGTCTGCTGAAGATTTGGCATTTGTGGAAAAATTCTCTACGGACTTGGTTACTTTAATCCGGTCCGATACATGCCAATCTACCATATCTTCACTTGTACCAATTGAAGCCGAGGATGATCCTACTACATCACCATCGGATCACTCTCTGGGCCATTTACCTGCTGAAGCCTCATCTCTGGCCAAGTCTCTTCAACAGCTCTCTGACAACTGTCTCTATCTCTCCCAACGAGTCAGAGAAGTTCATCAGAGTCAAAGGTCTACCCACTTGGATTTTGAGTCCTTCAGAGAAAAAATGACGGCTGACATTAGCGGTATTCAGCGCGGACTGACTGACATGTTCTCTCAGCAAGCCTCTTATAAAAACAGCCTGAGAAAAGAACAGATCGAGCTGGCAACTGAAGTTCGGACTTCCGTAGCCAAATCCCTTATTTCTCAAGACACTCGTCTGGATGCTATTTGCGCTCAGCTCACGCAGATCGTAGATTTCCTTCAGGAGATTGCTGCTGACAAAAAGGGGGAAAAGAAAAAGGATTTCAAGTCAGCTCAACAGTCTTCAGCGAAGAAGTAGATGTCTATTTAAGTCAGACATGTAAATGTATATCAGATTTTTTACTCAATAAAAATCATAGTTCTTCAGTTACTTATCTAAGTCTTAGTTCATTTATTTTGAACAAAATGACTTAATCGATCCGAACTACAACTTAACAATGTTCATTTATTTTGAACAAGAATAATTTATTGATCCGCAAGTATACGCTTCAGAACTTTTAAAAGACTGAATAAGAAGACATAGAAGCTAGGTTTTGTCATCATCGAAAAGGGGGAATTTGTTAGTTCCGGATTTTAAAGATGACAAAATGGATCAGACCGATCAAGACGCTAAACCATGTCAAAGCAGATCACGCCGATATGGTCTATCGCAAAATCAGAACGGATCGATGAAAATCAGCCTGACCAGATCGAAGCACGAGATCAGCTCAATAATAATCAGATCATAGCAGACAAGGTTGAATAAGCGTCGTCTTCAGTCCGGATCATTACCGGCTATTTATTGAAGCATTTAATGATGCAATTAATGGTGACAAAGACCAAGGACTGAAGATTATCTTAAAATGTAAGAAGACAAAGAAGAGCTTACCTGACAGACGCCGAAAGCATAGACCAGAATGGCAAACGCCTAAAAGAATAAGACTGTAGCCTACTCAGAGATTGAGCAGAGTCAAGAGTTGCATAGAAAAGGAAATAATGTCGTTGGTACAAGCAACTATATAAGGATGCAACTAAAGAGCTCAAAGGGACGATCTAATCAATCAAGAAACTAAAAGAAAACAAAAACAGCACAAGCTTACAAGTCGAGATATTCTTGAGCCAAAAGTTTTCATAAGCACATCATATTGTAATATCTGATCGTTATAGGATCATTGTGTGCATAGACAAGATCAGTCTGTCTTTTGTATTCTTTACTAAGATAGAGAAATGAAATTCAATTGTAACTGTCAGACAGTGTGTGTCTGAACAGATCGAGAGACTAGGAGTTTCAGTCTGGTAGTGGGGTAAATCCAGCTGAATCGGGTTTGTACAACAAGATTTTATAAATCAAAGTCTTCTAGTGGAATCCTTCCTTAATTGGAAGAAGGGGAGACGTAGAAGGATTACACCACCTTCGAACTTCCAGAAACATATTCTGTCTTTTATCATTCTGCACTACGTTATACTCTTTAAGCCATCGAGCCGTTCTTACCAGTCTAGAACAGATCGTTCCGCACTATAATATTAAGTGGTCTGTTCTGTTGACAAGTTGATTAAGAAATAGATTTCTTTCACTAACCCGAGAGAAATCAAAAAGGATTAATTTTAAAGGAGTGTTCATTCACTCCCCCCCTCTAAACACTCCGGACCGATCCTAACAATAAGTTTATAACAAAAGTTATTTAACAATATACGACATAAAGTGTTACCTAAGTTGTGCTCTATGTTTCTTGATACGATCAAATTCATCTACAATTGAATCAGTCTCAAAACTTTGAGCAATGTTTTTCTCAATATACATAAGTAAAATACTAGATAAGAAATCATCTTCCATTTTATTCCGCAACCTTGTCTTCACAATTTTCATAGCAGAAAATGCACGTTCAGATGTCGCCGTTGAAACTGGAAGAGTCAAAAGAAGTCGAATCAACCTATCAACCAAAGAGTAATTTGCTGACTTTCCCGTCTCTGACAAAACTTGGCATAATTTAGAAAGTGTCGAAACATCTTGAAAATGTTTATTTCTTTTTACATCAAGTTCAAAAAGCTCCAATTGATACTTAAGATGTAACTTCTCTTGACTTGTGAAATCTTCTGGATAGAACTTCTCAACTAGTGTACATATATCATTGATGTCAAATGCTTTATATCCATCTCTAGGATCTAAAGCCGAACTTAGCTTTAACAACTCCACTACTTTTTCATTAAATCGGAATTCCATCTCTTGTAATATGCAATCTATTGTCCCATTAAATATGTCAATCCGATAATGATGCTCCCATGTAATAGGATTAGTTTTTCGAACACGACCTCTACTTGATTGACGAAGACCATTCATGTCAGGAATTTCTATGTCTCGTTTCTCACAATATTCCTTCACCTTTTCGAACAACTCATTCCACCCATTTTCTCTAAACTTCTGAATAATTTCTTTGGTATTAGATACTGCATCCATTGAATTTACAATATCTTGAGATTTTTGTTGTAACATTCCACAAAGATCATCTGTCCTTCCCAATAATTCAAGTAGAAAATGTAAGACAAACACAAATTCAAAACGACATCATCACCTCATAAGCTCCAACTACTGCAGCTCTAGAAGAAATAGCATTGTTGTCATCTATTATCTCACTTAATACCAAAAGAGTGGAGTCAAACATATTAAGTAAGCTCTGAATGGATTTCAAATGAGAGCTCCATCTTGTATCACCTGGACGTTGTAAGCTTTCAACTTCCGCTTCCAGTTACAAGTTCATTAGCTGAAGTCAATTCAACAATTTGAATAGCACGTGCAATTTGTAGTTGATCATGACGTTTCGAAGAAGAATCAACTACATTAATGATACTAGTCAAATGCGAGAAGAAATTTTCAATAGGAACGATGCTTCGGGATGTGGCAACTAATACCAACTGTAAGCGATGAGCAAAGCAATGAATATAATAAGCATATGGGCAATCATTCAAAAATAGAGCTTGTAAACCGTTCCACTCCCCTCTCATGTTACTTGCACCATCATATCCCTGTCCTCGCACATCTTGTATGCTAAGTTCATGATGAGAAAGAACTTCACTTATTCTTTTCTTCAAAGTAGATGATTTAGTGTCCTCCACATGAACAATATCAAAGAACCTTTCTTGAATAAGCCCCTCTTTGTCAACAAATCTCAAAATAATAGCCATTTGCTCCCTTTTAGATTCATCTTGAGATTCATCAACAATAATACAAAATTTCTCATTTCCAATTTCCGCTCGGATAAATCCTTGAATTCTTCTTGCATAGATAGACAAGATCTCCTTTTGAATTTTTGGAGAGGTATAAGAGGCATTTTGGGGAGCATTTTCTAGAATAAGTGAAGCAACCTCATCATTGTAAGAAGCCGTGTGTTTCAAAATCTCTAAAAAATTACCACGATTATGTGAATCTGAGCTTTCATTATGGCCCCTAAATGCAATACCCTGAATTGCACACAATTTGACAACGTCAATAGAAACTTTGAGCCTTAGTCGATTCTTTGCAATTAGCTCCAATGATTGTCTATCTATAATCGTGTCAATATGTTGTAATGAATTCATCGTATCGTGGCAATTCTTTACAGCTATTTTATGTGAAGTATTAGGACGATCTACAATATGGGTCAAAAAAAGGACAATTATTTCCCTCATTCACCTTTTTCCAAGATCTAAATCCACCACCAATAAAGTATTTGATCCACACACTTGAGATGGCTTGGCAAAAAGAAAACACGGAAGACAAAATGCTGCATCTTTGAAAGAGGAATACTCCAACCAATCAGGAAAAAGTTTGTACCATGAAGTTAGAAACTTTCTACCATGCCTATCAATAAGCCCACTGGATTTTGGTTGATAAGGATCGTGCATTAGATATGCTCGCCGAATTTCATCTCTTTTGTCTACATGATGATCCCATATCATCTTCCGCTTACCTGGATCCCGTTCTATATCAATATTAGTTAAATCTTTTTCGGTTCTTGAAACTTTTCTTGGGGGAGAATTGGGATGCATAGCTCGACAGTCAGAGATAGTCGTATTTTTAGGAAGAACACTATCATCGTTAGTTGTAGTGACATCTTGATTACAACTTTTCTTGAAGTAAGAATCAATTCTCATCTTACTCATTTTCTACCTGTTTAGAAGATAATCGTCATTTCATATCAATAATCACTTTTTCATCTTTGGTACACATTTGACGTTCTATTCCAATTAGATAATTGACTAAGGAACACTTAAATTACCAATTGACTAGAATTTAATATTTTATATCAATAAACACTTTTCAATCTTTGGTACACATTTCTATTCCAATTAAAAGCATTAAATATGATACCATACCACCTCTCTTATTTTTAATAATAAATATATATTATATATTAGCAGTAATTATAATAGCAATGCTAAAATAATAATATTAACAGATTTGAAGGCACTAATTTACTATAGATATTAGATACTATCATACTAATACACCACTAATTCTAGTAGTTACCTCTTCTTTAATGTAAATGATAGCAGATTTGAAGGATAGATATCACAGCAGAGTAGCAGACGGAAGAGTGGAGGACGTCGGTACTTTCTTTCACTTTCACGTGAATGATATTGTGGTTCATTAGTTTGTAAGGGTTGATAAAACTAAAAGGTAATTGGGTGGGTTAGTATTAATAATTGGGTTGGGCCAAATAAATTGATTTAACAAGTTTTTGTCATTTTGTGTATGCAATAAAAAAACAAGGGAAAATTTTGGGTCAGTATCATTAGGTAAAAGGTTTTTCGGCCCAGTCATCCAATAAAAAGTTCTTTCAACTAAGTCTATTTTTGAATACAATGACCAAACTAACCTCACTTATGAAAATACTCTACAGCGCATAAATAATTTTTACATGCACCGCGAGAATAATTTTACATGCACCGAATGACTCATTTTCACATGCACCGAGTTAGTAATTTTACATGCACCGCATGACTCATTTTCACATGCACCGAGTGAGTAATTTTACATGCACCGCATGAGTCAATTTTTACATGCACTGCTCAATTTTACAGGCACCATTAGAGTAATTTTACATGCACCGCTCAATTTTACATGAACTGTACTAGTAATTTTACATGCACCGTCGATTTTAACATGCACCGCATTAGTCGATTTTAACATGCACCATTCAATTTTACATGCATCGCATGAGTAATTTTATATGCACCTCATTAGTAATTTTACATGCATCTCATTACTCAATTTTACATGCATCGCATGAGTAATATGCACCGATAGATTATGCATATTAAACTATCTCATATGTTTTTATCGGTGCATGTAAATCACATGCATCGATAGACACAGATGATACAAGTCCACCGCAGGAAAAAAAAACTACCTCAACGCATGATTTGAGTCTATCGGTGCATGTGATTTAGATGCATCGATAGACTCTACCGGTGTTATCTCTATCTGTGCATGTAAATCACATGCACCGATAGATTATGCATATTACACTATCTCATATGTTTCTATCGGTGCATGTAAATCACATGCACCGATAGACACAGATAGTAACAAGTCCACCGCAGGAAAAAAACTACCAAAATGCATGCATATGAGACTATCGGTGCATGTAATTTACATGCACCGATAGACTCGATCGGTGCATGAAATTACATGCATCGACAGATTCAACCGGTGTATGTAAAAATTAAATAATCAAAATCAAATAAAGCAATTGTACCACCAAATCGTTCTTGTATCAAATGACCGATTCAACAATATAAGCAACGGGAAGGCAAACTGAATGCACGAATTGGAAAGAAATTCAAAACAACGAGAATGAGGATAAATGAATAATTTCCTCAATTTTTTTAGATTCACGTTTTCTGCCCAAAATTGAGCGTTCAACTTAAGAAATTAATCCAAAATTCAACGAAAAAGAATTCAACGATTTTAGAAAATCACGATCGAAGAACGCGAGGCTAGAGCAACTGAAATTCGATCAGAAGTTAGTCGCTAAAACAAAATTCAAGCAAACACCCAGAGAATTAGAAACAATTCACTGAGAGGGAACAAGGAATCAACAACAATCACAACAAAAATTGTAAATACGATCACACAACACAACCTAATAAAGTGATTCCAAATGAAATTATCTCAATTTGTTCGAAGAATCCTTTGCAGAATTGCGGAAAACAAAAATCAGAAGCTTCAGAGGGCAACATGATGGTGGAAGGTAGGCAAAGGCTTGGGGATGAAGGTGTAGAGCAAGGGTATTTTAATCATAATTAATGGACTAATTATATTAGGGTTTGATAAAATGGACTAATTTGAAATAAAATTTCTAAAAGATGTATTTAGTTGAAAGAAGATTTTTTGGGGTGATTTAGTTGAAAGATGTTTTAAAAAGTGGTACCTTCTTGTAATTTCCTCAAAAAACAATTCATGTAAATAAATATATCTTAAAAAAGTTTAATAAAAAAGTATTTTAAAAAAAAATTAACAATTCATGTAAATAAATATATCTTTAAAAAGTTTAATAAAAAAGTATTTAAAAAAAAAAAATTGTGGGGGTGTGCAATATTATCATAAAGATATACGGATGTCTTAATCAATTATCATACCGCCTCTTAAATAAATAATAATAGATAGGATAATTTGTAAAATCATTGTAATTAAATTTTGTGACTCTAGAGGTGCAAGAGAACTGATAGCATCTAGTTGGCTAAACCTATATGTTCGACCTTGAGTCAAGTCTAAGTGCTTATTGATCTTTTTGAGTGTACATAAATTATGAGTAAAATCTCAAATTCAGGTGATATATATATATATATATATAGAGAGAGAGAGAGACCAAGATAGAGTTATTTATTATGTCAGAAAAAGAAGAAGATAGAGTTAGTTATTATACTGTAGGTTTAATTATTAATGATACCTTACACTATATATAGCCCTCACACATTTATGAACAATCATTTATGAAAGATCTGGCGCAAAATTCATAAAACTAGACAATTTTTAGGTTTTCTTTGCAGAGATACTGCATTGGCATCATGACCACTGATAAATAAGTCCATTCTACTTAGAAATTATTCATAAACACCAAAATTATATATATATATATATATATAACCTCTATGTTGAAGCTAAGGGACCCCAGCTTGCAAGAAAAGCAGTAGCACTAGGGTTCACGAGAAAAGGGCCGCTGCATGGCAGCGGAGGCAGCAGATCAGAAGCTGGCGGAGAGTTGGTGGAGGAGGTGGCGGAGAACACAGAGGATTGAGTTGATGATGTGAATGCTACCATGAGAGATTCAATGTAATTTATATGATGTGGTGGGGAATTCATGTCACATTTATAGACCCCATCAGGTACTGGTTCAAAATCTTGTTCTTGCGCAGCAAGTGAAAATGGTGTCCCAAATTCCTTTCCTTTTATTGTCTTGTCGATTTCGGGAAGCATGGGATCAACTACGGATGAGTCTTGAAAATATGCTTGCATTATTTCTTGATTAGGATTCAAGAACTTGTTATCAACAAGTACTGGAACTGGATTATCAAAGTTGAACATGAAGTTGTCACCGTGATTAAGGACTTGGTTTTGATTTTGGCTGAAAATTTGAAGGTTGCTTGCCTCAGGCCATGGAACAGTCTGATAAGAAACTGGTGAATCTAGTGTTTGATGGATATAAGATGGGGGGATTGGTGGCAATGGGGCTAGTTCATCAGTACAGTTCGTAGTAAAATCAAATCCTAGTTGATCAACAGGACCAAATCGTTGAAGGATTGGTATAGATGGGACTACTGGGGTGCAGATTTGATCATTTTCTGAATTTGGGATTGGATTATTGTTCAAATTAATCAAGTAGAAATTTTCAGAAAAATTGCTGCCACGAGAATTTTGAAGTTTAGGTGAGAAATCGGGGGAAATCATATCAGCATCAGTATGATTCTGATGAGCTATGAACTTCTTCTTGATGCTTGAGTTCCAAAAATTCTTCACTTCATTATCAGTTCTTCCAGGAAGATACTTCGCTATTTGAGCCCACCTAAAAAAATATGCAAATTTTTAATATAATGTTTTCCTAATTTACATGATCAAATGAATATCCAGTAGATAAACTACCTGTTTCCTAGCATTCTATGGAGTTGAATGACTAGAACTACTTCCTGGGGAGTGAAACTTCCTCTCTTCAAATCAGGTCTCAGGTAATTTATCCACCTCAATCTGCAACTCTTACCACATCTTTGCAGCCCTTATTTTACCAAAACAAAATACATTAAACAGATGTAACATGCTTTCTATACACACGTCAAAGGCATGACGATTTAGTAGTGTTGTCACGTCCAGGGCCTAGGCCCACGCAAGCGCGAGTGCACGATGGGCTCCTATAGCAACTACTTCGTATCCGTCATCGCTCTACGAAAAATGGTTAACCCAAATTGCTATAATAGTCCTTTATAAACTACTTTAAATTTTCATTCATTAGTTGTGGGGCAATAGTATTACAAGTGTGCTTTGGGTTTTCTCCCAATAATCATGGGGTGACTCACCAATTCGAACCACACAGCATTTCACACATACGAACACGCACGTTGAGTGTATACATATGTTAGGAAAAATATTGAGAATTTCAAATGCTTTGAGGCGTGAATTACACTGTATTCACGCCTCAAAGCATTCGAAATTCTCAATACTTTTCCTAACAACTTATATATATTGTATATACCTGAAAATTTTGGAACTGAACTCCAACAACCATGGCCATAGGTGGTGATATAATTGATGAGCTTTTCATCTTCTTCAGGTGACCAAAGACCCCTTTTCACTTTCTGTTTGTTGCAGCAAGAATGTTGCGCCATATCCAATCTTTGCACCTTTTCAAGAAATTGAAAACTCAGATATCAAACCACTGCTAATGAATCTTTATAAAAACACATATATGAGGGGAAAAAACATGCAAAGGCATTAAGAAAAGGCCCTAGATTGAACTATCATTCAAGAAAGAATGAATGTCTGCGGAGTTTTTACAAAGATGAAAGCGATTGAGAGTAGTAGAATTTGATACATCACCAGGGCCTCTTTGACAAGGAATGAGAAGCCCTTTGTGAGATGGGGTATGCTTTATAGTAAGGATTCTTTAAGAGGCACTCTGGTGGAGCCAAAAGCGTGACGGATGAGAACAAAATTAAAATTTCAAAATTTGAGAGTATATATATATATATATATATATTATTATTATTATTATATAAAATAAAGTGTAGAAGGATTTACCATTCATTAGTAATGACTAGTAAAATTAAAAAAAAAAATTGGAATTTTTTTTTTTGTTCACATTATTTTTGTTAAATAAATTTTATTTCCTTAAATAAAATATTGTTTTTGTTGATGCGTGGGTTTGGCCTGAACCGATTAGGAAAAAAATATTTAATCAGTTGTTGATTCGCCCAACTTTAAATGTTATTTTTCAGTTTATCTGGTAAGATGGACGTAATTTTTTGAAAAAAAAAGTTAGAGTCAATCTTTCGGTTAGTCTTTTTTTCATTCAATTACAGTAGCATTGTCGTTTTTTAAAAACATTTGTTAAAGTCAGTCATTTGAAATGTTATTTTCGATCAAATTAGGAAAAAATTGACCAGCATACTGATACCTGGATTTAATTCTTCTTCTTTTTAAAAAAAAAAAATTATTATAAGTTTCTAATTATTCTAAAATGTAAAAGCTACATTTTTCCAAGTTCTAAGTTTTGGCTCTCCAATCGATTTTCGAAAACAATTTTTCTATCTAAATATCAATTTTTTTAATCTTGATTTCTCTATGCAAATGTCATGTAATACCCTCATTGTGCATTTGGATTGATGGATTTGAAACAATTAATTTCAAATTCATTTAATTGTTTGGATGAATTTATATTGAATCTATTTCAAATCAACTTCATTACTAATTTATGTAAATATAATGGTAACTGAGATGTATTTGAAATACACTAAGAAATGTGTCATTTCAAATTCAAGTTTCAAATCCATTCTCAAATCAAATCCCCATTCAAATTAAATTCATCAATCAAAACACAAAATCGTAGAAATTCATAAGTAGGTACAGCTAGATTTCGACTCATTTGCTTTATATACAATAACAACAAACATAAATAGCAACTACTAGGCGTGGTTATATATAAGAATCAAATTAAATGCGAAATATATCTCCAGGCGGGGCAAAAACATATGCATAGTTTAGGTAAAATTACTTGTCAACGGCTCTCACTTACCATTTTTCACATTTTAAAAGTAAAATAAAATATTTAATTAGAAAATGAACCTCAATTGATGATTGTGTTGTCCCCTTGAATTAGTTAATCTTTCTGTTTTCTTGTTAAGGAGTTTCATCGTTTTTTGGCAAAAATGCCTATTCAATTTCCTGGTTTTATCTGGGGTTTTCTAAGTGTGTGTTTTATTTCTCAAGCAAATAAGATTTTTATTCAACGAGTACAATTAGTACTCCACAAACAGAAAATGCATGGAGCATACCCAGCTCTATATAACGATAAATAATGGCTGGTCAGAGAATAATAACACGCCCAAAAAAAAAAGAAAAAAAAAGGAAATCCAAGTCCAAAACTTCATGAAAGATAACACAATTCCGAAGTTTCCAAATACTCTAAATAATGCATTGCCATGAACCATTCAAAATTTTGCAATACTTCCGAAAAAGGGTTCATACCTTGGTGTTGAAGTAGATGAGACACAGTTTGGTTATGATACACCGAATTAACACCAAACCACGAATATCAACTAGTCCAAATATAGCTCACACAGGGGCAGATGTTTTACATCTCATGTCCTTTAGGAAATTAAATGCTTTACGGGGACCCTTTGTACAAAGTCCTTGTGACCTTGTATGTGACAAATATGGTTCTCGTTCTGATATATACACATTAGAGTGCATGGCTAGCCTTTCTTCCAAAGTAAGGCATCATGATGATCATCTTTAATTGTTCTTCTCTCTGGAAAATATTTTGTGCCAAAAAAATTACAACTTAATGTGTGCTGTGCTTAAAATACCCTCATGATTTTATGAAAATATTACTGTACAATATTGGTAAATAAATGGTATATAAAGAAAGTCTTTGCTCAGAACCTATTATGCTTCGATCCTCTTTCTTCATTTAAATTGCCTAGACTCAAAAAATTCAGATTTTATGTTAAAATTAAAAATATTACATATTCTTAAAGCGATATGATCATTAAAATTTTAATATTCATGTGACATGGTATGGTCATGACAAGTGAGAGATCGTTAAATAAACAGGCATAACCATTGCTACTTGACCTAGTGGAACGAAATCCTCATCATTTGAGGAGGAGGTCTAGAGTTCTAGACCCCCCACTCATCATTCTTCGGCATATTCATCAACGATGAAAATAGAACATTATATACCTAGAGGAGGACAAGTTTTTTTAATGATTTATTATTATTTATTGGGGTAAAAGCCAATAACCAAATGATTTGTGTTTTATTGATTAAAGTGGCATTGGATCTAGACGTTTGATAGTCATGTTAATTTCTTTCGTAATTAAGATTTATCATATTTTATTATTGTTTAAAAAAAAATATTTGATTTCTTCGTGAAAAAGAATTGACATTATTAATCATACAACAATGGTCTAATTTCTTTGATTTTTTTTTTATAACCAATTATATTGACGGGTCATAATATATTCGTTATAAGAAATATGATTTAATTTTCTAGTATATGTGCCAGAATGCCAGATTGCCCTCTGTGTGGCGATTATGAAGAAGACATATCCCACTTGTTCTTCACTTGCACGGTCTCTCATAGAATTTGGATGGATTGCTACAGTTGGCTTGGTGTTTTCTTGGTAACTCACTCAAGTGCATCTTCTCATTTCGCTCAGCATCTTTGCATTTTGCCTAGGAATTTAGGATTTGATTTTTCATGCGCAACTTGGAATTGTGTGGTTTGGAATATTTGGAATCTTCAGAACGTGGTGATTTTTAAGGAAGCGAATGTGGAGGACAACAACACTCTAGACAGAATCAAAATTAATCTTTAGTCCTGGTTAGCAGCTAGAAACTCAAACATCGATCAATTTTCAGTTAATGACTGGTTTAAATTTCCTTTAGTTTGTCTGGGTTTTTCTTGTTGAGTTAGCCTGATATAGGCTAACTGCATCCAACTTTATATCTTTTTCACTTTTTGCAGCAATTCTAGTGCTCCTTATATAAAATTTTTGCTTATCAAAAAAAAAAAGTAAAGATACTCTTTCTCCTGAGCTTGTTATTTCCTCAATAAAATATGCAACCACCAAAGCCACCCATGGGGATGTACAGCAACATTATAGAAAAGTTTACAAAATCTTACAAAACATCTGAATCAAAATTAGTTTGAATGTCAAACCTAGATACAAAAAATGCATTTTTATATATGACAACAGGAAGGACATGGATTCTCATGCGCAGCTCTATGCTAAGCTCCATGTCATCTGGTGGTATAGAAAATAAATCGACAACGAAGAAAAAGAAAGAGCGGAAAAACTCATTAACTATCACTAAGAACTTTCAAAGGATCTCCCCCTTTACCTCGAAAACAACTTCAAAGAAGATCAGCAACGTTTGATGGTAGTTCTTCAACGACAACATTGTAGAATTTTTGAATGTCGTGAAGCATTTTCTCATCATCCTTCGTGAGGAAGTTTATGGCAACTCCTTTTCTTCCAAACCTTCCACTTCTTCCAATACGATGCAGATAGTTTTCCGGCTGAGTTGGAAGATCATAGTTTATGACGAGAGATACTTGTTGAACATCAATACCACGAGCCAAGAGATCGGTGGTGATAAGAACACGAGATGAACCAGAGCGAAATTCACGCATGATAATGTCTCGAGTGTTCTGGTCCATGTGTGGCTGAAACAGTGTGGTCACGGCTTCTCATTTTGTCAGTCAGCCAGTCGACCTTTCTTCTGGTGTTTCACAAAGATGACGCTTTGAGTGATGGCAAGGGTCTCGTAAAGATCACAGAGTGTCTCCAATTTCCACTCTTCTTTTTCAACGTTCACATAGAACTGCTTGATACCCTCAAGAGTCAGCTCATCCCGCTTTACCAAAATCCTTACAGGCTTGTTCATAAATTTCCTAGTGATTTCAAGAGCTTCAGGTGGCATTGTAGCTGAGAATACCCCAACTTGAACTTTAGATGGCAGCAACTGGAAAATATCATATATCTGGTCGTACAAAACGTCTCATCATCAGCAAAGACTCCAAAGAGAGTAAATTTAAAACAATGCACGGTAAAGGAATTATGGACAAGAAAAAAGGGGAGGAAAGCTTGGAGGACGATCTGGAGCACATTAATATGGACGATATGGCTTCACCGAAACAATTTGTGTTTCCAAGGCCGAGAGAGCAAGGAGGAAGATTTATTGGAACTCGTTATTTACAGATCTTGGTTTTGGATCACAAATAGAGGAAATGATAAATTTTTGTACTCATTTGTTGATTGGAGACTGGAACCGTTAGTCTGTTTGTTAGCGGTTTAGTTTTCTAGAATACCACTAGAGTCTGACTATTTTACTTTTCGCTACATCTTGTAGTAATTTTATTGTGCTTCTCGCACAGCCTTTTATATTATATTTTATTTGTTGATAAAAAAAAATTCCTCAAAGTTAATGATAATCCAGAGTGTGCAAACAACCAGGCAAGTATACATATATATCATTGTGTTTGAGTGCATTTAAATTTAGATTTAGATTAGATTTAGAATAAGATAAAGCAATTTTTTTTAAAAAAAGAGTTATGTGTGAATGGGCTTTTAAAAGGCCGAAAGACCAAAAGAAATGTGCTTTTTAAACTTCTGCTGCAAATTTTCATCGGAAATGTGATTTTTCCCATTCAGCCACGATCACGAATCAACTTGCATGTCCAATTGAAACCAAGATCACCGAATTACATTTTCTTCACAGAACTTGATCAAATCGAATAGAGCATTCACAGAACTCTACGAACTTGAATTCCAACATATGACGGCAAGAGCAATTGATGAGAAACCCACACACACAGACATAGGTCTAGGCATAAATGAAGGCATACACAAGAGATCATACATGGCAAGATAAATCAACGAAATCACACGAAAATAAACAATAACAAACACAAGATTTTACGTGGTTCGGCCTCAACGTCGGCCTACTCCACGGGAGGAGATCTCATTGCAATTCTTTTAGTGTACAAGAAGCTCAATACATAAATCCACACTCCTAATCCACTTCTATGTATTACAATGGATAGCACATGAAATCACTCATTGTTCTTCTCCCAAAAAAAACTCTCAGAATGCATAGCTTCTTCCTCGCTAATCACTCTTGTGCCTTCATTCTTTTCCTTACTTTTCTGTGCGCCTCTCACCCCCTCTCAATCTGTTGTTGTGCCTTTATATAGTGGTGTGACTTGGTTACCAATTCAACAGGTAATAACCTCCACCCTCAGCCAGTTAACAAGTTACGAAAGTTACTACCCTCTAACTGCCGTGAACTGCTACTTGGAAGCTTCTACATTCCTGATGCACCTAACCAAGCATTAGATCATGCTGCTTCCAATATCCTTCAAGCACGTAATTGAATGAGATTGAATTAAGTTGATACAATCTCAACAACTCTCCACCTTATCAACTTATTCAATCATCATGCATATCATCAACCAAGAACATGCACGGCCCTAATGTTCATTCAATCAAACCCTCGATGATCAAGCTCCGGAACAACCGATGGCGTTGAAGCGTATCCGAGATTGAAGCCCACTGCTCATTCTTCTCCGAATCTGCAGCTCCACCTGGCTTTAATCTCACCCTCGAAGCTCCACCTCGATCCAAGTATCCTCTTCTCCACTCCAACAAATTGTAGAGCATCATTTATTCCTGAAATTCTTTCCCATCATCCAATGATGCCCAAGAACTTCCCCAAGAAATACACAGCCCCTTCCTCAATCTATTGAGTCTTTTCAAGATCGGATATTGATCCCTCATGTTCTTCTTGAATCATCAATTTCACACATTGAAATCCTCTCGGCCATCTCCTGCATGCTTCCTTCATTTCAGAATTTCATGCGTTCAATTCTTCTTCTCGGACTGCACCAAGAATCTTCCAAGAAAGTTTATGCTCTTCCTTTTCTTGCTTCTTGACAGAAACCGATCGTCCTGGTAGCGTTTATCGCGTACGCCCAAATTAACCCTCTCAAGTTAATAACAATAATGAATGTAGTAGCGTGAGTAGGGATCGATCCCACGAGGAAGGTTATATCTTTGTGTTAACTTATGCAAACGAGAATGAAAAGGGGTTTTTGAAATCAATTGAACAATACTACTACTATGATGCAAAATTAAACTAGATGAATTAACTTTTGAGAAAAGAGCGATTCTCGGTTTTCGGTTAACTTTACAATTGGTGTTTACTATCTTGGTCATCGATCTTCACATACGATTCAATTCTCTTATGAATACTCATCGTGGACGTTTAATCCAATAATCAAAGTCATATCTCACCTTAAGTTTAGTTAAGTAGCCCAAGCATTCTAGTTTAACCCTTATCAAACAATCAATCAAAATACAAGCGATTAAGATTTAAATCGATGATAGCATATGAACTAGTGAGATCGATGAATCTAAACAACATAATCCAAGCGTCTATGTTTAATCTAGTCAATTGCTTTTCCTAAGAATTTAACAAACTCACAAGCGGAATTTAATTAATCTTAGTTGCTTCGTAAATTAGAGGGATCAAACGATTCCGTATTTGATATCTAATTTAGCATTAAATTGTATGAAAGATAGCTAGGTGATCAATCCAACAATCATGCATAACAATTATGAAAAATCAAATCATAAAAACAATTGATACTCAAAGAAAATCAACAATCAAAACTTATCTCACAAGAATCGTAAACATCCAATGTATCGTTTTCCTAAACCGAGAATCACAAAAGTATTTAGCTACTCATAACTAGATTAAAAACAATCAAAATTAATCTAAAAAACATCAAACTAATAGGAGAAGAAAAAGTTACTAAACGGAATCACGATTCCGGAGTGTCGCTTCCGTCCTCGTTCTTCGCGTTGTTTTTGATAAAACTTGAAAGAAAATTATTCTCAAAACCTAACTATATTCTAAAGTATGGAATTCTGTCCAAAAAGAGGTGATTCCACGAGTATATGAGGTTGGTGGCTGATAAAATAGGTTACAATCTTTTAAACATGGTAAAAGACCTAATTTCCTAATTCTCGGACTCTTCGGCGATCGATCGCTATGACTGTGGCGGTCGATCGCTACGTTATTTTTTTCAGCAGGAAACTTGAGTCGATCGATCGCTATAAAGTGGCGATCGATCTCTTCCCTCCAGTAGCCTCAGGCGATCGATCGCTAGATATGGCGATCGATCGTTGCTTCTTCAAATTTGATGCAAAAGTTTCTGTCCATAGGCGATCGATTGCCTCTTCCATGCGATCGACCGCCACTTCCAAAATTACGTTTTTGCCCTTTTCTTGATCAACTTTGAGTCCTTGTCATGTCCATGTCTTTTCTTGGTCTTTACACATCATTTGTAGCTTGTTTTCTTCGATTGTACCTACAATTACACAAATACACGATTAGGTAGCATACATATCAAATTATCTATCAAAACCTACCAAATCGTAGACAATTAAACGCAATAGATGTGTCTATTTCTAGTCACATCAAACTCCCCCATACTTACTCTTTACTCGACCTCGAGTAAACAAATAAAACTACAATATTTTTTTGTTAGCTCATAGGTTCATAACAAAGCAACTTGTCCTCACTTTAATGCCTCAATAATTTAACATGCACAGTAATGAAAGGCGGTGAAAAGTTAACAGTGGAACAAGTTCAATCTCTAAACATTTCATACTCAACAAAGTAGTGAACGTGTGTGTGTGGTCATAAACAAGTGTTGTGTACAAATTATAGATCCAAAATATGTAAAGCCATAATAGTTCAAGTCATACACTAACACAAGTATAAGCTCACTTGCACACCCTTCTCCACTATCTTAGCTACTTTGCAAACATAAATCAAGTAGGTCTTTATTGGCTTGTAGCTTGGCCTAGGTATTGGCTTATGAAAGAAAGGATAAAGATATATCAAACAAGAGAGTATGATGAAATGCACACTAAAACTTCTCTTCTTGTATGAATTTTTCAAACCTTGTTCATTTTTCAAAGTTTATTTCAACATTTTTTTCTTCTTTTGTGCCTTGGCTCCCTTGGAGTCATATTTTTTATCTATTTTCTCAAGGCATTTCTTTTTCTTTCATGTATTTCATTCTTTTGACAATAAAGTTCACAACAATATTTCAATGAACTTCCAAGTGCATGTGAATGAAATACATCATACTCCCTTAAAAGGTATGGATTAAAATCATATTTAGGCTAAAGGGGAGGATGATAAGCTAGTCAAAGAATGTTGAATGGGGGTCTCTAGTATGCTTAGCATACTACCATTCTTTTACATTAAGGCTCAAAAAGGGTACTAGAGATTGATTTTGTTTATATGGTAGGCTTGAAAGGCTCAAATGCATCAAAGATTGCCTATATCACTTTCATGTTTGCAAGTAGTCTAGACATACGCCTCAAAGAGCATGTAGTTAAGCTCTAGCATGTATTAGAGACTTCTTAAGACTATCACAAAATTCACACAATCTTCACTAAGTTATGCACACTTCACAAACCATGACAAATTCGTGCTCAAGATATTCAACTACTAAGTTAAAGCACAATTTTGCATTAGAGTTCAAAGTGTTCCAATGTTATCAATTCACCTAAGTCCAAAAGCATGCATGATATCAATTAGGTTTCATCATAGGCTAGTGATTCTAAGCATGTGTTCATTACTAACTATGAACTCAAAATTTTCAAATTTTTGATTTTTTTGTATTTTTGTAATAGAAAAGCAATAACACACCACTAATCCCTCCCCCATACTTAAATCTTACATTGTCCCCAATGTAAGGCAAAAATACAAAAAAAAGAGAATCTAACTACTAAAGCAAAAAAAATAAATAAATAAATAAAAGGGAGAAAGGAAACTAACTCCCCTTGGGTTGCCTCCCAAGCAGCGCCTCTGTTTAACGTCGGTGGCCCGACGCCAGTCCTCTATCCAGGTGGTTGATGTAGTGTTGCTCTATCCTTCCTTAACCACCTCAATATCTTCTTCACTCCTCGGTATTTCGGCTTGTTGCTCTTTGAGTGGTCGTCCCCAGTCTTTGCTCCTTCGTCACTTGATTGACATGGTCGATCCGGAGGGTGCTTCTTTCCAACGGTACGATCCTGCAAGTGAGAAATAAGAGGGTCAGCAGTATCGTTAGTAGATAACGCATCAATAGTATGAACAGTATGCACATGATGAGAATCCATACCTCCGTTATCACCAAGGCCCTCAGTAGCCTTTCCCATTTCCCACAACTCATCATTATCAAAATCCGAATCATAATCATCATGTATGCCAATAGCGTATCTAGAATGCTCAAGAGTCTTACTGGGTTCATAGATGTTGAATTTTGCAACTTTACCATTAGACTCCAATGTTTTCATACCGCTATTCATATTGATTACTGATTTTGATGTTTTCAAGAATGGCCTCCCTAAAAGGATTAGACTAGACGGATCACCATTTTCCATGTCTAAGACATAGAAATCGGCTGGGAACACCAAGTTCTCTACATGCACGATTACGTCCTCTATTATCCCCTATGTATGACCGTGGACTTATCAGCTAAATGAATTACAGTGTCATTTCTTTTTAAAAGTCCCGGTTTTAGTTGAGAATAGATTGAGTAAGGCATGACATTTATAGATGATCCTAAATCAAGCATAGCCTTCTCAATCCTATTAGCATTAATCATACATGGGATGGAAAACATACCGGGGTCCTTGCATTTAGTGGGGATGCTTCTTTGGATGTCCGCCGGAACAGTCGCACCTAGCTCGACCTTGGGGTACCCTTTGCCTTCCTTGTTCTTACCCACTTTCCATACCTCCTTCAAAAATCTCGCACATCGAGGTATCTTCATCATGGCTTCATGTAGTGGAGCGTTTTCCTCACATTGTCGGAAAGTCTCGTAGAGTTCCTTGATATCCTCATCTTTCCTATTTTCCTTAAAAGCAAGGGGGAATGGGGGTTCAATTTTATATTCAGAAAATTTAGGGAACTTACCCCGTGGTTCCTCCTCTTGTATGGGCTCTTCAACGTCCTTCTACATCTCCTTCATCTCTTTAGCTTCTTCTCTTCCGGGTGGTGTCAATACCACTTTCTCATCATCTTCATCTTCGCTCATCTTCAAAGTGATGGCGCTCACATTCTCCCTTGGGTTCACCTCCGGCTGTGACGGTAGTCCATTTGACATGCTCGTTTCAAGCTTATTGAGCGAAGTCGCCAATTGTCCCATTTGCGTAGTCAAACTCTCGATGCTCGCCCTCGTCTCCTGTTGAAATTGTAAGCTATTTTCAGCAATAACTTTAATAATATTTTCTAACCTGTCAGAAGGAGGGTGCACTGGAGGTGGTGGAGGTCTCTGGTATGGCGGTCTGTAGGGTGGAGGTTGGTGCATCTGTGGGTTCCCATATCCTTGGTTTGGATGGTCCCTCCACCCTTGATTGTAATTGCTCGAGGGATTGTCATAGCCCCTTTGTGGTGGTCCTGGGAATCCTCCCGCTGCATTCACGTGCTCAGTGGATGTCTCTTGTAGTGAGGGACATGCATCAGTGGAATGGTTCACAGCTAGACAGATTCCACACGGCTTCATCTTCCCCACGTTGCCTCCTGCAAGATTACGCACAAGAAAAGTTAGATCAATCAGTTATTGTTCCAAATTGGATACATTTACCTCTTTTCTTGGCGGTTGTCCATGGCGAACATGTCCAAATTGTTGGGAGTTGGCTGCCATGTTAGCTATTAAGTTCCTTGCCTCCTCCGCTGTCTTGTCAATGAAAGCTCCTCCGCTCGCCGCATCCATTAAGTTTCTGTCACCAGAAAGCAAACCTTCATAGAAATATTGAATTAACAAGTGTTCACTTATCTGATGTTGTGGGCAGCTTGCACACAACTTCTTAAATCGTTCCCAGTATTCGTGCAGCGACTCCTCTTGGTATTGCTTCACCCCATAGATCTCCTTCCTTATGTTAGTTGCCCTTGAAGCTGGAAAGTACTTCTCTAGGAAGACTCTTTGCAAATCAGTCCACGTGGTGATTGATCCGGAGGATAAGTAGAATAGCCAATCTTTTGCAGCATCCTTTAGCGAGAATGGAAAGGCTCGCAGTTTTATTTGTTCCTCCGTCACGCCAGCTGGCTTCATAGTAGTGCATACCACGTGGAACTCCATCAAGTGCTTATGTGGGTTCTCACCTGCAAGACCATGAAAAGATGGCAATAAATGAATCAAACCAGATTTGAGTTCGAAATTTATGTTATTTGCAAGAGCAGGGAAAATGATGCAGAGAGGTTGTTGATCCAAGTTAGGATTCGCCAATTGTCTCAAACTTTGATTCGCAGCCATCATGTTCCTCTCTTCTTCTTCCGTAAGTAACCTTGCTGCTCTTCTTCTTCGATGTAGTGTCCTCTCGATCTCAGGATCGTAGTAAAAATTCTATTCGTGATCAGAGGGTTCACCTGTACTCATCAACAAACCACAGTAGTATAAAACGAAATAAATAAAACGACGTTAACACAAAATTAATTGCCTTCCCCGGCAACGGCGCCAAAATTTGGTAGCGTTTATCGCGTACGCCCAAATTAACCCTCTCAAGTTAATAACAGTAATGAATGTAGTAGCGTGAGTAGGGATCGATCCCACGAGGAAGGTTATATCTTTGTGTTAACTTATGCAAACGAGAATGAAAAGGGGTTTTTGAAATCAATTGAACAATACTACTACTATGATGCAAAATTAAACTAGATGAATTAACTTATGAGAAAAGAGCGATTCTCGGTTTTCGGTTAACTTTACAATTGATGTTTACTATCTTGGTCATCGATCATCACATACGATTCAATTCTCTTATGAATACTCATCGTGGACGTTTAATCCAATAATCAAAGTCATATCTCACCTTAAGTTTAGTTAAGTAGCCCAAGCGTTCTAGTTTAACCCTTATCAAACAATCAATCAAAATACAAGCGATTAAGATTTAAATCGATGATAGCATATGAACTAGTGAGATCGATGAATCTAAACAACATAATCCAAGCGTCTATGTTTAATCTAGTCAATTGCTTTTCCTAAGAATTTAACAAACTCACAAGCGGAATTTAATTAATCTTAGTTGCTTCGTAAATTAGAGGGATCAAACGATTCCGTATTTGATATCTAATTTAGCATTAAATTATATGAAAGATATCTAGGTGATCAATCCAACAATCATGCATAACAATTATGAAAAATCAAATCATAAAAACAATTGATACTCAAAGAAAATCAACAATCAAAACTTATCTCACAAGAATCGTAAACATCCAATGTATCGTTTTCCTAAACCGAGAATCACAAAAGTATTTAGCTACTCATAACTAGATTAAAAACAATCAAAATTAATCTAAAAAACATCAAACTAATAGGAGAAGAAAAAGTTACTAAACGGAATCACGATTCCGGAGTGTCGCTTCCGTCCTCGTTCTTCGCGTTGTTCTTGATAAAACTTGAAAGAAAATTATTCTCAAAACCTAACTATATTCTAAAGTATGGAATTCTGTCCAAAAAGAGGTGATTCCACAAGTATACAAGAAAATAGGTTACAATCTTTTAAACATGGTAAAGGGCCTAATTTCCTAATTCTCGGACTCTTCGGCGATCGATTGCTATGACTGTGGCCATCGATCGCTACGTTATTTTTTTCAGCAGAAAACTTGAGGCGATCGATCGCTATAAAGCGGCGATCGATCGCTTCCCTCCAGTAGCCTCAGGCGATCGCTGCTTCTTCAAATTTGATGCAAAAGTTTATGTCCATAGGCGATCGATTGCCTCTTCCATGCGATCGATCGCCACTTCCAAAATTACGTTTTGCCCTTTTCTTGATCAACTTTGAGTCCTTGTCATGTCCATATCAAATTATCCATCAAAACCTACCAAATCGTAGACAATTAAACGCAATAGATGTGTATATTTCTAGTCACATCACGTCCCTAATCTGCACACTATGAACTCACGCTCAAATGCAAGTTGCAACCCAAGAATCTTCAAAATCGTTATTGCCATTAAAAAAATCTCGGTGCACTCTTGAGAAGAAACTGTCGCCTCATTCTTCATCAACGAAAATCTTTCGCCTCTCTCTTTCTCTTCATTCAAGAAAGCCGCACCATTGTTCTTGAGCTGCCTCACCAGTTCACCATGTGTTTCCATTTACTCATCTTTCTTACAAAGGACTCCGAGCAAGCTGAACCAATGCCCCGATCAATTCACATGTTCTGCCTCCCCTTTGCTCTTCAGGAAACAACACATCCCTGGTTCTCTTCGACAAAAAAAAAACGCCCACTGTTTATTTTCTTAAAAAAATGAAACTGCACCCCCCCTTCTCTTCGATCCTTTGCCACACCTTTCTTGTTTTCTTGATCGCATCTAATTGTCCTGGTCGTTCCCATAGGAGGCATCAATTGTTATGATTTTTCCCATTCAATTCACGATCAAGAATTCACATTCACGCCAATTGAACACCAAGATCACCGATAGCACAAACCATGCAGAGCATATGCAGAACTCGAAGTGGTAACATACATGGACCTCTATATATTGACATGAAGGCTGACAGTAGACACTTGAGGGAGTCATTTCCACAAGGCATTAGAAGCTCACCGAGAGGAAAAAATACAAAGAAAGAAAATTGAGAGCCATAAGAGTTTTTTTGGGGAAGCAATTGTAGAAGAGTGTTCATTGGAATACATAGGAATGAATCTCGAGTGAACTTCTCTGTAATTGTCAATGGTGATCAATAAATGGAACCTCCCGTGGACGTAGATCGTTAGTGATCGAACCACGTAAATGTCGTGTCGTTTTTCTTTGTGTTATTTCGTTATGTGATTCCTGCCATTTTACTCTTGTGTGTCAATCATTATTATGCCTGGAAATCTGCTCTTAATATGATGAAAGTTCATAGAGTTCATGCTGTCAACATTCGAGTTCTGCATATGCTCTGCATGGTTTGTGTTATCGGTGATCTTGGTGTTCAATTGGCGTGAATGTGAATTCTCGATCGTGAATTGAATGGGAAAAATCATTACAGGAAAAAAAAAACTTTTTTCAGTCGTATATCCAAAGATAAACAGCTTCTACATTTTGAGAAACTTATTAAAAAAAATTTCCACAATAAAATCATTAATACTATACTTAAAAAATTATTTTCAAAGTTAAAGAGTTTCAGCATCCAAAGTTTTTGAAGAATTTGACATGGTAAATTAGACCAAGAGAAAAATGCACCCGATCCTTAAAACCTCGTGATAGCATTTCATCAGCTTCATCCAACACAAACTATTGGGTTTTGGAAACCCGAATAATCTTGATTTTGATGTTAACAAAACTTGTTATTGTGTTGCTAACATATTTCTTCAAGTGTGCAGTTCATAAATCATAACTTAGAAGCTTGATGAATTACAAAGAAGTAGCTTGAAAATATCAAGCTGGACCAAGTCTGAAATCCTGGCAGAGCGGATTGTTTCGATCATATCTCATAGCTCGGATATCGAAATGGCGTTCTTTTAAAGAGGTTGAACAGCCAACTCAAAATACTAAAAGTCATATCTCACAACAGATCGGCTAATTCGAATGTTATCAATGAGAAAAGACGCCTGCAAGATCGAGCTGTACCGCGAAGAAACAGCAAGCTGTTTCAGCAAGCGACTGTCAGTTTATTGGCCATAACTCTTAGCTCGCTTATTGGAACGATATGATTCAGTATGTATTGGAAAGCTAAGACAAAGATCTACAAGTCATCTTTGGAAGTGAAAGACTGAATCGGACGTTAAGATGTCCAAAAGACTTCTGCAAGTCACGCCATGTGACGCCTGTAAGATCGAGTTGTTTCAGCAAGCAATTGTCAGTCTGTTGGGCATAACTCTTAGCTCGCTTATCGGAACGGAACGATTCAGTATCGGTTAGAAAGATAAGACAAAGATATACAAGTCATCTTTGGAAGTCAAAGACTGGATCTGATGTTAAGATGGCCAAAAAGCTTCTACAAGTCACGTCATGTGCTGCTGCATCCAGCAAACAGATAGCAAGAGCATTGCCTTGTATTTCGAGCATAACTCTCTCATACGAACTCGAAATCGAGCGATTCTTGATTCCGTGGAAAGCTAAGAGAAAGGGCTACAACTTTCATGTAGATCACTTTGCCCAGAAATCAAAGAATCAAGAGCTACAAGCAACAGATCAGAAGAGCACGTTTATCAATCTGTTTTGTATCAAGCTGATTGTCCAGACTGATCCGGACCAGACTGATCTGCCCAGACTGATCCGGATCAGACTGATCTTCCCAAGCTGTTCTGGCCAGACTGAGCTGCCCAAGCTGATCCGGCCAGACTCATCTGTCCAAGCTGATCCGGCCAGTCCGGTCCGAAGTACAAAGAGTCCAGAAACCAGAATATGACCGTTGCAAGCTCGGGAATGGTGCAGAATCTTCGCCAACGGGCATATTCTTGTGTCTAACGTATATATCATTACTTGGACCTATATATACATGATTTGGAAGCTCAATAACAGCTGATTGAAGATCAATCCAAGTCTTCCAAAGCAAACCCACTTGGGATTCAATTGGGGAACTTCAAAGACAAAAGTTGCTAAATGAAGAGCACTCCCCAAACCTTTGGCACCACTTACATTGCTATATCAGATCTAGTTAGAGATCATTTGTGCCATATATATTCACTCTATTCATTGTATATGAGAGCTTAATAGATGAGTGAATATCATTGTAACGGTTGATGATTCATCACAACCGATTGAGAGATCTTTGTATGTGAGACATTAATCTTTTGCACCAGTCGCCAGACTTGAAGCAATCCGAATATTTCTTGCTTATGCTGCTTTTAAAGACTTCAAAGTATATCATATGGACGTTAAGAGTGCTTTTCTTAATGGTAAGCTTCAGGAGGGAGTCTACATTGAGCAACCTCCTGTATTTCAGAACCACTCATTTCCAGATCAAGTATATCTACTGAATAAAGCAGTATATGGACTGAAACAAGCTCCAAGAGCCTGATATGACACTCTGTCTCAATTTCTGCTGGACCAGGATTTTTAGATCGGCTCAGTGGATAAAACTCTATTTAAATTTATTAAGGGGGAACATACCTTATTAGTTCAAATCTATGTTGACGATATCATTTTTGGGTCAACTAACCCCAAATTATGCGAGAAATTCTCTAAGTTAATGCAGGGACAGTTTGAGATGAGTATGATGGGAGAACTTTCATTCTTTCTGGGTCTCCAAGTCAAACAGCTCAGCAATGTCATTTTCATAAATCAAACCAAGTATACCAAAGAGCTTCTCAAAAGATTCGGAATGGAAACTTGTTCAACTGCATCAACTCCAATGAGTCCTTCAACCAAGCTAGATAAAGACGAAGGGGGAACAACAGTTGAAGTATCTATGTATCGAGGACTGATCGGATCGCTCTTGTATCTTACAGCGAGCCGGCCTGATATAATGTTCTCAGTCTGCATGTGCGCTAGATTTCAGTCAGATCCAAAGCAATCACACTTTATTGCTGCTAAGCGCATCCTTAAATACTTAAAAGGATCTCAGAACGTTGGTCTTTGATACTCCAAATATTTGAATTTCAGTCTAGTCGGATATTCAAACGCTGACTATGATGGGTGTAAGATTGATCGCAAAAGCACCAGTGGAACATGTCAATTTCTAGGTGAAAGATTGATCTCATGGTTCAGCAAGAAGCAAACATCTATTGCCACATCTACAGCTGAAGCAGAATATCTTGCCGCTGGAAGCTGTTGCGCTCAAATGCTCTGGATTCAACATCAGCTCAAAGACTATGGCATTCAAGCTGTTGAATCTCCAATATTTTGTGACAACACCAGTGCAATCGCTATAACGTATAATCCAGTTTTGCACTCTCGAACAAAGCATATTGATATCAGACATCATTTTATTCGAGATCATGTTGGCAAAAAGGAAATTCGGATCGAGCATATTTCAACAGACCAGCAAGCAGCAGATATCTTCACCAAACCACTTCCTGAGGCTAAGTTTAATTATTTCCGTCAAATTCTTGGTTTAATAGACTTATCTTGATATTTTAGATGTATCTTTCTTTTCGCTTCTAAAGATTATATACTGGCACAGATCGATAATAAAATTATCAGAAAGACACAGACCGGTCCGAACTTTCAGTCCGATCTCTGTCAAATATGATATTATCCCATGATCTGTCTGGTCAACAAATCTTTAAATAAAGTAATTATTTAAAACAGCCCGGACTGATTGCAATTTTAACCGCCTTATCTATCTATCATCCTCTTCAGGCGTTCGTGACATTGCCTCAGGCGTTCAATGCCATCGCCTCGGGCGATCTCCCCATGCGCGCATGCCCGCGCATGCCTCGGCGTCGCTTCAGTCGATGTGCGGGGCGATGTCACTCCTGGCTGCCATCGCCTGGGGCGATCCAGCCCACAACATGCACAATCGATTTTCTTCATTCCAATCCACTTTTCATCACTTAATCTGCACACTAAGTAGATATATTAATACAACAAACACAAGTTTTGTTGATCATCAAAACTCAAAGATAAACCGGGGATAATTTAACGCATTAAACGCAACCATGTGTTTAAGGCTCAACACTTCTGATTCAGCGGAGCAGACATCGAAGCATACAGCGGAGCAGCCACTGACTAATGCTCCGTCTGCCGCTGAGACTGAAGCAATGGATGTCTTGCTGGACTCTCCAACAACTTCCATCCCCATTGCACCTTCAGTCTCCCACATTCAGCACAGTCCAACCGCCAAACATACAACAGTCATCTCTCCAGACTTCGTTGATCCGGATCTGGTGGTGTCAACTGTTGTTGCCGCATTACAGGTTGAGGAGCCTACCAGACCTATCACTCATCCGGATCAGTATGCTGAAGATATGGCGTTTTTAGAAGAATTTTCATCGGGCTTGGTCACTTTGATCCGGTCCGAAACACGCCAATCTGCTATGACTTCACTTATACCAATTGTCGCAGAAGTTGATCATGCTTTGTCGTCATCTGATCAGTCTCCAAGCCGTTTATCTGATGAAGCTCCATCTCTGGCCAAGTCCCTTCAACACCTTTCGGATAACTGTCTATCTCTCTCTCAACGAGTCATAGAAGTTCATCAAAGTCAGAGGACTATTTCTTGGATTTTGAATCTTTCAAAGAGAAGATGACAGCCAACATTAGCAGCATTCAGCGCGGACTGAATGATCTGTTCTCTCAGCAAGCTACATATAAAAACAGTCTGAGAAAAGAACAGATCGAGCTGGCCACTGAAGTTCGAGCCTCCGTCGCCAAGTCACTTCTTGCTCAAGACACTCGTCTTGATGCTATCAGCGCTCAGCTCGCCCAGATTGTCGACTTTCTTCAAGAGATTGCTGCTGACAAAAGGGGGAAAAGATAAAGGACTTCAAGCCACCTCAGTCTTCAGCAAGAAAGTAGCGGTCTATATAAGTCAGACTTGTCTATAATTGTATATCAGATTTTTATTCAATAAAAATCAGAATTTCTTTTAAGTCTTCGTTCATTTATTTTGAACAAATTGGCTTAATTAATCCATACTTCAACTTAACTGTGTTCATTTATTTTGAACAAGAAGAAGTAATTGATCTGTAAGTACACGCTTCAGAGTTCTTAAAAGACTGAAGAAGAAGACATAGAAGCTAGGTTTTGTCATCATCAAAAAGGGGGAATTTGTTAGTTCCGGATTTTAAAGATGACAAAACAAATCAGAACGGATCGATAGAAATCAGACTGACCAGATCGATTACTCAAAACAGATCAAGCTGATATGGCATATCGCAAAATCAGAACGGATCGATGAACATCAGCCTGACCACATCGAAGCTTCAAAACAGCTCAACTATTATCAGATCAGAGTAGACAAGGTTGTATAAGCTTCGCTCTTCAGTCCGAATCATTAACGGCTATTTATTGAAGCATTTAATGTTGCAATTAATGCTGAAAAAGACCAAGGACTGAAGATTACCATAAAAGTTAAGAAGACAAAGAAGAGCTCATCTGACAGTCGCCGAAAGCATGAACCAGAATGGCAAGTGCCCAAAAGAATAAGACTGTAGCTTACTCAGAGTTTGAGCAGAGTCAAAAGTTGCACATAAAGGGAAATAATATCGTTGGTACATGCAACTGTATAAGGATGCAACAGAAGAGCTCAAGAGATCAATCGAAAAACGTAAAAGAAAACAAAACAGCACAAGCTTACAAGCTCAGATATTCTCGAGCCGAAAATCTTCATAAGCACAAGCATATTGTAATATTTGATCATCTTAGGATCATTGTGTGCATAGACTAAATTAGTCTATCTTTTGTATTATGTACTAAGATAGACAAGTGAGAATCAATTGTAACTGTCAGACAGTGTGTGTCTGAACAGATCGAGAGACTAGGAGTTTCAGTCTGGTAGTGAGGTAAATCCAGCTGAATCGGGTTTGTACAACAGTATTGCATAAATCAAAGTCTTCTAGTGAAATCCTTCCTTAATTGGAAGAAGGGGAGACGTAGAAGGATTACACCACCTTCGAACTTCCAGAAACATATTCTATTTTTTATCTTTCTGCACCTGTTATACTTTTCTAGCCATCGAGCCGTTCTTACTAGTCTAAGAACAGATCGTTCCGCACTAAAATATTCAGTGGTCTGTTCTGCATAAAAGTTGATTAAGAAACAGATTTCTTTCACTAATCCGAGAGAAATCACTAAGGATTATTTTTAATAGGAGTGTTCATTCACCCCCCCCCCCCCCCTCTAAACACTCCGGACCGATCCTAACAAGTGGTATCAGAGCAAGTTGTTCTTGGAAAGCATTTTAATCGATTTTTTTAGCGGATATCTTTTAAAATCATTTTCAAAGTTTTCTCATGAGCATGAAATATTTTCATAGCATATTTTTTCAAAATATGGTGTATGAAAATTTTTAGCATAAGAATCAATTCCATTGCATTCATTTTGCATGAAAATAATTTTAAAATCTATTTTAAATGTTCTAATTTTCGTTCAATATGATCTAAACTCATTTTAAGTTTAAATTTTTTATTTTGAGATTTTATCTAACAATTTTCGAAGCATTTTAGTTTTCTGGCAGCTTGCAGCGACTTTGGGAATATTGGCATAACTTCTTGCTCGGATGTCCAAATGACGAATCGTTTTTTGTGTTGCAAACTAGACTCATATAGGATCGCAACGGTATAGGTCTTGCAACCTAATTCTTCACGAGGAGATACAGTTTAGTCTGCAAAGTTGGACTAAGTTGCTGCCACCGCAGAAAGATGAAATGGGCATTGTTGAAGTTTGTCAATAAATTCAAATTTGTTGCCAAGTATGCTTCATCCATCATCAAAAGAGGTTACTTTTATTCAAAAATTAATGTGCATTGCATTTTTTTAAATTTGTTTTAGCCTACCCCATATGCCCCTCACTTGCTCAAATTTTCAAACATTTAAAATTAAGGGGAAGAGTTTACTCTCAATCCTTGAGGGGGAGTAAATTTTATTTGTCTTCCTTTTTTATTCACACAAAAAGGGGGAGAAATATGTTGTTTAAAAAATATGGTTTTTCTTGTTATGCAACATTGTGCTCTAATGTTCATATTTTTATTCAAGTTTTGTGATCATCAAAAAGTGGGAGATTGTTGGGTTTTGGAAACCCGAATAATCTTGGTTTTGATGTTAACAAAACTTGTTATTGTGTTGCTAACATATTTCATCAAGTGTGCAGTTCATAGATCATAACTTAGAAGCTTGATGAATTACAAAGAAGTAGCTTGAAAATATCAAGCTGGACAGAGTCTGAAATCCTGGCAGAGCGGATTGTTTTGAACATATCTCATAGCTCGGATATCAAAATGGTGTGCTTCCAAAGAGGTTGAACAGCCAACTCAAAATACTAAAAGTCATATCTCACAACAGATCGGCTAGTTCGAATGTTATCAATGAGAAAAGACGCCTGCAAGATCGAGCTGTACCGCGAAGAAACAGCAAGCTGTTTCAGCAAGCGACTGTCAGTCTGTTGGCCATAACTCTTAGCTCACTTATCGGAACGAGATGATTCAGTATGTATTGGAACGATAAGCCAAAGATCTACAAGTCATCTTTGGAAGTGAAAGACTGAATCGGACGTTAAGATGTCCAAAAGGCTTCTGCAAGTCACGCCATGTGACGCCTATAAGATCGAGCTGTTTCAGCAAGCAACTGTCAGTCTGTTGGGCATAACTCTTAGCTCGCTTATTGGAACGGAACGATTCAGTATGGGTTAGAAAGCTAAGACAAAGATCTACAAGTCATCGTTGGAAGTCAAAGACTGAATCGGATGTTAAGATGGCCAAAAAGCTTCTGCAAGTCACGTCATGTGCTACTGCATCCAGCAAACAGATAGCAAGAGCATCGCCTCATATTTCGAGCATAACTCTCTCATACGAACTCGAAATCGAGCGATTTTTGATTCCGTGGAAAGCTAAGAGAAAGGGCTACAACTTTCATGTAGATCACTTTGCCCAGAAATCAAAGAATCAAGAGCTACAAGCAACAGATCAAAAGAGCAAGTTTATCAATCTGTTTTGTATCAAGCTGATTGTCCAGACTGATCCGGACCAGATTGATCTGCCCAGACTGATCCGGACCAGACTGATCTTCCCAAGCTGATCCGGCCAGACTGAGCTGCCCAAGCTGATCCAGCCAGACTGATCTGTCCAAGCTGATCCAGCCAGTCCGGTCTGAAATACAAAGAGCCCAGAAACCAGAATATGACTGTTGCAAGCTCGGGAATGATGCAGAATCTTCGCCAACGGTCATATTCTTGTGTCTAACGTATATATAATTACTTGGGCCTATATATACATGATTTGGAAGCTCAATAACATCTGATTGAAGATCAATCCAAGCCTTCCAAAGCAAACCCACTTGGGATTCAATTGGGGAACTTCAAAGAGAAAAGTTGTTAAATGAAGAGCACTCCCCAAACCTTTGGCACCACTTACCTTGCTATATCAGATCTAGTTAGAGATCATTTGTGCCATATATATTCACTCTATTCATTGTATATGAGAGCTTAATAGATGAGTAAATATCATTGTAACGGTTAATGATTCATCACAACCGATTGAGAGGTCTTTGTATGTGAGTCATTAAAGAACATACATAGTTGAGTTGCTAGGAGTTCTAGTTGGATGGGGCATTCCCAACTGGAACGAGTTTGTACAACGGGATTGTATAAATCAAAGTCTTCTAGTGGAATCCTTCCATGAGGTGGAAGAAGGGGAGACGTAGAAGGATTACACCACCTTCGAACTTCCATAAAGAAATGCTTGTTTATTTACTTTACTTGCATATCTTTAAAATGTCTTTCAAATAGTTAATCGGTTTAGAGCGGGTTATGTCGAGTGTCTTCCGCTCGGTTTTACAACCGAACTCGATATAATCTCTTGGTGCAATTATTTCAAGAACACGAGCTATTGAAGCTCAAGTTGGTTGAACTCGGGTGTGAAATGGCAACCCACCCCCGGAATCGATTCTGACACAAACATTCTGATGTAATCAGCACGAAGTTGTTGGGAATTTGACCCTCCAAATTCACCCCCCAGGATACACCTTTTATATGGAAGCAAGCAAAAGGAGAACTAATAACACAAGGATTTAACGTGGAAAACTCCCAAATCAGGAGAAAAACCACCAGGACCAGAGAAGAAAATACACTATATGGCTGGTTCCCAAACATCAGGGTGAACGAGTTCCAGTTTTTCCTTCTTCGGTGTTCTGCCACTTGTCTGAAAACTGACCCTCTTTTGTTTGCCGCCATATATGCAATCTTCACACATGTCAGCTTCTATTGACTGGAGGTCTGGTAGTTTTCCCCTAGAATGCATAATATTCATTCATTTCTCAATCATGTGGCCGAGTCTCTAGTGCCACAGACTGGCATTTGCTTTGCTAGCTGCAACTGCTATTGAGTAACAATCGCTTGGTGTCATGTAAAGAGTACTACTCTTTTTGCCTCGTGCAACAATCATTGCACCTTTCGAAATCTTCCAATCATCAATATGGAAGGTCGTTGTGTAGCTTTCACTGGCCAACTGCCCTACTGAGATTAAGTTCTTTCTCAGGTCGGGAACATGTCTGACGTCCTTTAGCTCCCATGTAGACCCGTTTAACTTAATCTTCACTACACCTTTACCAACAATGTCACAAGGTTGGTCATCACCAAGATATAATTCGCCAAGATTTTTGGACACATATTTGTCCAAGAGCTCTGTGTGAAGTCGCATGAAACGATGCTCCAGAATCTAACACCCAAGATTCCTTTTTGCTCTCCAATGAACATATCAATGCATCATCTTGTCCTGAGATTGCAGTAACATTTGCTTCTGCTTTCTCCTCTTTGCAATGATTTTTATAGTGTCCAGTTTTTCCACACTTCCAACACTCAATAGACTTTGAGTTTTGGGAATTAATAGGATTCCTGGATTTAGACCTTCTATCCTTTGATCTTCCTCGATGGTTTGATCTGCCGCGTCCATTCCATCTGGTTCTTCCTCTTGATTCGGTAGACAAAGCTGAAGGGGACGCCGTCTCACTTGACACTCTCCTTCGGATTTCTTCGCTAAGAACAAGATCACGAACATCGTCAAATTTTAATTTAGTGCTTCCTGACGAGCTACCCACTGCTGTGACTGTAGCATTCAAACTTTCTGGTAGAGAAGACAAAAGTATCAATGCTCGAACTTCATCATCAAATTTAATTTTAACTAGGCTCAGTTGAGTTGTAATTGTATTAAGCTCATTGAGATGTTGAGCCACTGATGCGCCTTCCGCCATCCGCAAGTTGAGCAATCGCCTCATCAGGTGTACTTTATTTGAGGCTGACGGCTTTTTGTACATACTGGTGAGAGCCTTCATGAGACCTGCTGTGGTCTTTTCTTTTGCAATATTGAAAGCAACATTGCGGGATAATGTCAATCGGATAACTCCAAGAGCTTGTCTGTCGAGGATTTTCCAATCTTCATCTGACATTGTTTCTGGCTTCTTTTCTTCGAAAGGTTGATACAATTTTTTCTGACTCTATTTGCATTTTTCAGAATCCAAAATCCGCACCATTGAACTTTTCGAGTTAGCTTCCTTTCGTCTGCGGCCATTGCTCCTGATACTTTGATGAATTACTTGAATAGTACACGCTAAGTAAGCTCCCAGGAAAGAGAGAATCTTGATCTTTACTAGACAGCACTTCAAGATTCCCAGGAAAAATTGGTGAGGTCACACCGGTCCCACTTAAATACCGATTTTCCTAGACAGAACCTCCTTAGTCAATACGTATTCGCCTACCACACCAAATCTCTCCCCAACAAAATGACAATGGCTCCGATACCAGTTGTTAGGGTACAATGACTATTGGAATGTTCTTGCGGAAGTTGCAGGAGCTATAAGGGATAGAAAAACAACGCACACACAAAAATAGAGACACAAGATTTACGTGGTTCGACAAAACTCGCATACATCCACGGAGCACACTTCACTATATCAAATACGAAGGATTACAAGAGGAGTACAAACTCACAACTCTCGGATAAGGAGCAAACTTGCCCAACTCAACTCAAAATCTCCCAACCACACTTTGCTCTCTCTCAAAACTTACTAAACTTTTGATTTGACTTGTAGTTACAAATGAGCAAATCTTGTCCTTTTTATAGCCAAGACATTTGGTGTGAAACCATAATCAAACCTTGTGTGAAACCAAGAATAAATCCAATGTGAAATGAGAAATGTAGGCATGGTTGTTGGCCAAACTTTGTGAACTTCAAACTTGTACAATTGTTGAATTCTTAGGCTCACATTATTTGAATATTAACAGCTATTTCCCAATGTAGCCCCACCCGAAGTGGACTGGGAGGCCTTGCTTTGGGGTGGACATCATTCCATATCAGGTGGAGTCCATCCCATCCAACGGCTATGTATGCTTTCCTGTGTAGCATTGTCTAAACACTTGCACATGGCTTATTCTTCACAATGGTAAGTTTTTCCTTTCAGGATCTTAAGGTGATAAACAAAACTAATCAGGCTTCTTGATTTTTTATCCTATTCTAGTTTTGGGTTTAGACTAAATGGAAGGTCCTGGATGTAGATCACAAAAAAAATGTAAAATGGTTATAAAATGAATTTTAAATTGGCACAAAGAGAATATAACAAACCATCTATCGAACAAGGGTCAAGGAATCGAATTCTCGTTGGTTTACATAATTTGTCCGTTCCATTTAAAGACGGGCTTGAATAAGAATAGTTTAGTTTCTAAAATAGAAACTAAATGAAAAATGGCAATCTATAGTTAATAATTTGTGTTATATTATTTTTTCCTGTTAGTTAAATATTCTTTGCATCAACATGCTCTCCGCATCTTCCCATCGAAGTTGATTTTGGTTAAACATATTAGCCATACTAGGTTTACAAACAGAAGCTCTCCATTATTATAGCAGCATAGGGATCAAACAAGAGCAAGCATATTTTTTTAGTTGTACTTCCATCACCAACTAGACAAATAATACACAAATGACAAAATTAGAAGAGCTCATAACACAGAAATGCATCCACAGATGTAAAATGCTCTTCAAGATCAATTAAAAACCAGTGCTAATTCTTAACTTATAAGTTTTAAAGCACTTAAGTAGTTTTAATTTTAAGTAACCCTTCTAGCATTGTGCTGGATGGGGGAGCTTGCACTTTTCAGGGAGCTGCATGGCGAGAGTCGGATCAATACCGAGTGAAGGCAACATCTTCGAGTTCTTGAAAGAGCAGAGGCATGAGATGTTAGCATGGGAGAGGGCGGAGCAACAGGTGGTCGACGGCAGTGGAGGAGTTGGAGGTGTAGCTGATGGCTCGCATGCCATAAGACCCTCAAAGGTCATATTGCAAGGCATTTGGGCATTAGCTAACTCAAGAACATTTATGTTGGTGCCTAAAAAAGACACCACAAAAAACATACTGAAAACCGTAAACTTCTGATAGGAGAAATCCATTGATTGTTAAAGAGTCTTTTGTGGTTCTATAACTTATATGTATGTCACATAGTTTATATATATAAGTAAGGTGGTGGGGTTGGCATTCCGTGAACCTACATTGGCCATTCATTTTGGCACCATAATTTAGTGTCACGGACTATAAATTAGTGGTGTTAGAGAATGCTGATTCTGTGTAGCCAGTGAAAGATTCAGTGTACCAGTGCCCAACATTTGCATCACGACACCCACATGTATCTGTTTTATTATTATTATTATTATTATTATCATCATCATCATCATCATCATCATTATTATTATTTGTGTGACATCGCCGTTGTTCACTTGTTTGGCACCCAGATTTTCACCGACAAAATTAACTAAGCTAAGTGTATTGCAACTGGAGTAGACAAATCCTCCATATTTTCACTTCTTGTTGCCATGGCAAACAAAAGGCCATGGCAAACAAAAGGCCATGGCAAAACTATTTAGATCAACATGGTCAATCTCTTCTTCGATTAATCAGTTCTAGCAACAAACTCTGGAAGTTCGAAAATTGGCCAACCTAATAACTAACAGAAGTTCCTAGATAAGAGAATTCAATCCTTAAAGAAAACAACTAAAGAGACAATATAGAAAAGTCGAATCAGGTTCTACAATGGATTATAGGCTCTGTAGACTATACTTAAAAACATAAACCAGGACTCAAATTTCAAAACTCAGAAGTTTCCATGTACCCATTCCAACAAAGTAAACTCGGTGATAAAGGAAAACCACAACTCTCAAGATAATTCAAAAGAAAACCCTCCAGATTGGAATCTTTTCGCCACATGGGAGAAAAGGATTCAAAGGAAACCCTTCTCAACCTCTTGGCAATAGAAGTTTTTTTATTATTATAAATACCCCTATTCCAACAACTTACCCCCTACACGTGCAAGAATTAATCTTAAACAACGAATTCGTGATACCTGAACAATTCCGTATAAGAACAGATGCTATTCCATCAAAGACAAATTTTTCAAAGTGGCTACAGAGAATAGTTGAGGGGTTCTCACCAAGAATTGAATTGAAACACCAAAAACAGGGCACGAAATTGTTAGGGCTGAAAGTGTGTATGCTCATTAACAATGTGGAGCTATAAAAAGGTGTCTTGATTACTAAAATCCCCCCTTGCTTTGGCGAGAATACTGTTTTTCCATTTCCATTTCACTCCCGATTCTATATCAGAAGTACTAGGCAGGAAGTAAATGGCATGACAATCAAGATTTAAGTTGGTGATAAAACTTCGTCACAAAGAGATGGCTGAGAAAAGCAAGGAATCCAACCAACATTCAACAAAAAATCGTGTACCACGTTATTTGTTGTCACCAGAGCTAATCTGAAGCAACTGTTTGCAGCCCTCTGACAATTGGCCAGTGGAGGGGGAACAGCATGCGCATCTGAAGCAGAAAACCAAGGACAAGATTGTATGTATGAATAATTAGAACAACTACATTGAAATGAAACCATGAAAGAAAAAGAACAAAGACGAAAATAGTAGCATGAGTTGTGCTCAACAAAGGCTTCAAAAACAAACGATAAATTCAAAACACGAGTAATTAAAATAAAAATTCCATCATAATGATGAAACGATACAGCTCCTTGAAGTAAAAATCCAGTCATGGCATCATGCATATCCGTCATTCCGGATTCCAGGTGCTCACATTCATTCTGATCTTACATGATTGGTTACCAAGCAACAATGATAAAGATCGAAGATAAAGTGAGTCTCATCAGCTTACTAACCAGCTCTGTCTAAGACTAATAGGAAGACAAACATAATACTTATTGAACTCTCAAGGCATTTTGGAATCCTTGTTGAGCAAATACTTCTTCAGAACATCCATAACCAACCCGAAATCCGCTTTAACTTGCACAGGTGGATTTGCAAACCGGCAAGCCATTTCTTTGATCTCATTGGAATGGTAATCAACCTTGGACTGTGTAAATTTCAATCCATGAGCAGTACTCACCACCACGGTCCTGTCTGTTGGGGCAATAATCCCACTATTCCTCAATTTTATCAACGCAGTCAATGCCACACCAGTGTGCGGGCATATAAACATCCCAGTAGAGTCGGCCTGCGCCATAGCATCCATCAGCTCCTCCTCTGTTGCTTCCTCGACAATCCCATTTGAATTAATCAGTGCATACACCGCTCTATCAATGGAAACCGGATCGCCAATCTGAATAGCTGATGCAAAAGTTGTGCCAGCCTTGACAGCCTTAAAGTCTTTCCAGCCTGATTTGTAATGCAAGTAAAGAGGATTAGCACTCGCTGCCTGAGCACAAACAAGCCTTGGAATCCTATCAACTAGGCCCAGCTCTTTGCACATTAGGAACCCTTTGTAAAATGCATATATATTACCAAGATTTCCACCAGGAACAATCACCCAATCAGGAACTTGCCAATCAAACTGTTGTAAAATCTCAATAGCTGCAGTTTTCTGGCCTTCTAATCTCAAACTGTTCAGTGAATTTGCCAAATAAATAGGCAGCTCAGCCGTAATTTCCCTAATCAAATGCATACAGCCATCAAAATCTGTATCAATACTGAGCACGAAAGCTCCATTAGCAATCGGTTGGACCAGCTGAGCAAGAGAAATCCTATTTGCGGGCAAAAACACGATGGATGGAATCCCAGCTGCAGCGCAATAAGCTGATAAAGCAGCTGATGTATCACCGGTTGACGCACAACCAACACCCACCAATGGCCGATTCATTTTTCGCAACCGATTCACTTGACTCACCAGAACAGTCATGCCCAAATCCTTAAAACTACCAGTGTGGCTGATACCGCAATGTTTCACCCACAAATCATTCATGCCTAGAAACTGCTTACCAAATCGCTCGGCCCAAAATAAATTTGAGTTCCCCTCGAATGCACTGACGATATCATCACTATCCATCTCGGGCAAAACCCATTCTTTCTTTGACCAAACACCAGACCCATATGGCCACGTCGTCTTGCCCACCCGTGAATCAAACAACGAACGCCAGTACTCGCCGTCGAATTTCTTTAATGCCTCCATATCATGCTGAACGTCGAGCAAGCCGCCGGATCGGCTTCGGTATACGATCTCGTCGAGTGAATAGAATTCATTGGACGTGGGTTCGGCGTTGAATGGCACGTACTTAGCGGAGAAGTTATGGGGTGATGTGTGGCGTCGGGCTTCGTCCCGAATGTTCTCGTCGGCTAAGCGCCGGCCATTGAGGTTGTTGGATGAAAGCGGAGGAGGTGCGGCGGCGGAGCCGGAGGACGTGGCAGTGGCCCTGATGACCGGGGTGAGACGAATATCTGGAGCTAGGGCAAATGATTGGTGGGGAAGCGGCTGGGAATAGAGAAAGGAGGATCTGAAGATGGGAGGAGCCGCCATTGTCGATTCAGGGGAAGGTTTCGTTGGTAAGTCGGTTATGTATTAGGTATTAGGAATGGTCTCGTTGTCCAGTGCTTAACAATAATTAGGTTATTACAAGCCTTAATATTATTTTTAATTAATATTAACGATCGATATAAATACTAAATTACCATTTGGTACATTGTATGTGATGATTGAATAATGTGAAATGTGATATGAATGATAAAAATGATAGATATATATAATTTACTAATATGATTAATATTATGATATTTGGTGTTTAATTTAAATATGAGTTAAATAATCAACAATCATGTTATCAAGCAAATCAAACGTTACCTAAATGTCATATATGTACATAACGATTTTTAGTTTTAAAATACTTGATATACTTATAAATTTTATAAGAGTTAATGAGAAATGATTAAATTCTGATAACTGCAGACAGAGCCATCTTGGGTTAGGATGAGCTCCAACGTCTTGCAAATTTTTAAACAACAAGTTTTTTAATGTTAATTTTTGGATATTTTATTTTTTAATCTACCCATAAATCATAAATAGTCTTTTTAGTCCTACCTAACCCTGTAAACCCATATTTTTTTTAATGGAAGTTGTAAAATTTAATAGATATTTTAGAAAAAGAAGTAGCATGACATGATGCCATCTTTCGAGGTAAATAAAGAATATTTAGCTGCTGCTAATGAGGATGTTGGAGATCTCGATGAGAACATATCTAGTAAATGAAAAGATGAAGATGAAGAAGGTTGGTAATGCTTTTTCAGATCCGTCGGGGATAAATCTTGATGAGCCTGAAGAAGATGGATGACCTGGAAGCTTCTGAGCCAATGGAAGATGGTGAATCAGAGGATTTGAGTGCTTCCGATGCAAAGAATGATGATGAAAAGAGCAATATAATCGACGAATACCAGGAAGACACGGACTTGGAGCATTCTGCCAAGAGTGCAGAAACAGCCTACAGAGTACTGAGGAGATGGCTCTAAAAAGGATACAGAAATGGATCATCGGATGCCAAGGAAATATTATTCGAAATCTACTAATGTTACCTGGATAAAAATATGGAATCTGTAAAACCTGACTTCGGCAAGATTTCTATCTCGATCACACCTGATCGGTCTCTAAGGCCATCTCCAACCCTGCACCAAAAATGGCTTCACTACCATTTTGGTGCAGGGTTGACACTCCAACCCTACACTAAATGGCGCTGGAAACAGTGTTGCGCCAAAAATGGCACAGCACTGTAGCTGCGCCATTTCTGGCGCAGCAGATTTTATTTTTTTTTAATTTTTTTTGTTTTATTTTTTAAATACTTATATTATTTATTATACTATTTGTATTGTTTTTATTATATTTTAATCGTTTTTATTATTTAATTTTTGAAAAATTTAAAATTTATAGTATTTAAAACTTTATAATTAATATTTTTAAAAATTAAATTTTTTTAATTATTATAAATGAAATTAAAACATGCTAAAAAATTACAAACTTAAATTATTCATGATGTTTAAATATACAATTAATTTAGAAATTACTTAACTTAATAATACACGCAAAATAAATCGAAATACATCAAATTATAAAATAGCATACATCAAATCATTAATGATCTGGTAGATCAGATCCGGATCCAAATCCTCCTAGAAAATTTATGTTATGCATTGATTGATCATTTATGGGATGAATATAATAATATTTGTCGTTAAGTTTCTAAGTTATTTATGTATAATATTTAATTTGAGTTAATATTTCGTTACTACTAAGTAAATAAAAATGATTAATTGTATTAAATTAATTAATTAAATTATTGATTAAATTTTAATGATTTAATTATTAATTTAAAATTTCATTATGTTACTAAATATATAAAAAAATTTATAACAAATAATTGATTGAAAAAAATAATTATTTATAAATGAAATTAAAAGGAATATTATAAGGAATATTCCTTTTGAAGTAAAGTTTGGAGTAGATGGGTTGGAGATGAGTTTTATGTTTGGTGCAGAAATTGCACTATTTTGGTGCAAAACCTGCGCTAAAATGAATTTTTGGGTTGGAGATGGCCTAAGATGACCTCCACCTCGACTACCCTAGGTCGGCCTACAGATTGACCTTCAGCTCGGCCTCGAGAATGACATCCACCTCGGCCACCTTCATAGCTTTTAGTATGGTTTTGTGTTTATTCACTGTGTAATGCCTATTTATAGGTCATTTTACCTAATGGAAATTATCAGAGCCTTTTTTTTTTTTTTTTTTTGCCTTCAAAGTTCTTTAGCTTTCGTTGTGTAACACTGCGACCGTTATCAGAACAGATACATTCTTTAGTTTTTTTTTGCAATATCACATATGAATTGTGATATTGTTGTGAAAATTAAGTGTTTATCAGTGATAATAAACTTTATGTTTTAATAAAGTATACATAATATTTAAAAATAACTTTAATTTGTATATTTTCTTCAAAATAATCTATTTAAACTTCATTTTGATAACATATTTTTTAAATATGTTCCAAACAATTGCGCGATGTTTCCATGATGGCCATTACTACCGCGATGGCAAACCATGATCGGGCTGGAGCGATATTTGATTTACCTTATTGCATGTCTGGCAATATTGGATTTACCTTATTGCCTGTCTTGCTCTTTTTCGACACATGGTTTTCTTATTTAAAAATTTTGTATTATCAAATATTTATTGTCTAAAATTTAAAATTTGTCTTTATAAATAAAAAAAAGTTATATATTATCAAAAACAATTATAAAAACTTAAAATTCAAACGAATTTAAGATTCAACTTCGAAATTTTATATGAGGCCCTGTCAATATTTAGCACAGGTCCGCCCTGATTGCTTAACCCCACGTGTATGAGGCCGTGGCAAATATTAGCACATGTCCGCCCTGATTGCTTAAGCCCACGTGTATGAGGCCGTGGCAAATATTAGCACAGGCCCGCCCTGATTGCTTAAGCCCAGGTGTATGAGGCCCTGGCAAATATTTAGCACAGGTCCGCCCTGATTGCTTAATACCACGTGTATGAGGCCGTGGCAAATATTAGCACAGGTCCGCCCTGATTGCTTAAGCCCAGGTGTATGAGGCCCTGACAAATATTTAGCACAGGTCCGCCCTGATTGCTTAAGCCCACGTGTATGAGGCCGTGGCAAATATTAGCAAAGTCCGCCCTGATTGCTTAAGCACACGTGTATGAGGCCGTGGCAAACATTAGCACAGGTCTGCCGTGATTGCTTAAGCCCAGGTGTATGAGGCCCTGGCAAACATTAGCAAAGGTCCGCCCTGATTGCTTAAGCCCAAGTGTATGAGGCCTTGGCAAACATTAGCACAGGTCCGCCCTGATTGCTTAAGCTCAAGTGTATGAGGCTTTGGCAAATATTTAGCACAGGTCCGCCCTGTTTGCTTAAGCCCAGGTGTATGAGGCCGTGACAAATATTAGCACAGGTCCGCCCTGATTGCTTAAGCCCAGGTGTATGAGGCCCTGGCAAATATCAGCACAGGTCCGCCCTGATTGCTTAAGCTCAGGTGTATGAGGCCCTGGCAAATATTAGCACAGATCCGCCCTGATTGCTTAAGCCCAGGTGTATGAGGCCTTGGCAAATATCAGCACAGGTCCGCCCTGATTGCTTAAGCACAAGTGTATGAGGCCTTGGCAAATATTTAGCACAAGTCCGCCCTGATTGCTTAAGCACAGGTGTATGAGGCCCTGACAAATATCAGCACATGTCCGCCCTGATTGCTTAAGCCCAGGTGTATGAGGCCCTGGCAAATATCAGCACAGGTCCGCCCCGATTGCTTAAGCCCAGGTGTATGAGGCCCTGTCAAATATTAGCACAGGTCCGCCCTGATTGCTTAAGCCCAGGTGTATGAGGCCCTGTCAAATATCAGCACAGGTCCGCCCTGATTGCTTAAGCCCAGGTGTATGAGGCCCTGGCAAATATTAGCACAGGGCTTATCCGCTCATATTTATTATCTGGAGTCCAGACCGGACATGTCTTATCTGCTCATATTTTACTGGGATCATACAAGACGAGCTTTATTTGCTCAGCATTTTATCATCTCAAGAGCTCAAGTCATCTGTCACTTTGCAAATTCAGATGAACTTTATCTGCTTCGCGTACCTATTAGCTCTGGAGTGCAGGACGTGCGATCTGCATGCGTTCGGTTTATTATTTCTGGAGCTCAGGTCGCGAGGACATTATCTGCTTGTATTGATTATTTCGTGAGCTCGGGTGAGCGAGACTTTTGTGCTCGGTTAATTATCTGTGGAGTTCAGGCAGGTCAGCCTGCACAAATAACAGGTCAGCCATGTTAAGGTTTAATTCTGTACTTCGAATTATTTTAGTTGTTATTGCAGATCAGCCCTGCCCAGATAACAGGTCAGCCCTATTAAGATTTAATTCTGTACTTAGAATTATTTCTAGTTGTTATTGCAGGTCAGCCCTGCACATATAATAGGTCGGCCCTGTTAAGATTTAATTCTGTACTTAGAATTATTTCTAAGTTATTATTGCAGGTCAGCCCTGCCCAGATAACAGGTCATCCCTGTTAAGATTTAATTCTGTACTTAGAATTATTTCTAGTTGTTATTGCAGGTCAGCCCTGCACATATAACAGGTCAGCCCTGTTAAGATTTAATTATGTACTTAGAATTATTTCTAAGTTATTATTGCAGGTCAGCCCTGCCCAGATAACAGGTCAGCCCTGTTAAGATTTAATTCTCTTAGAATTATTTCTAGTTGTTATTGCAGGTCAACCCTGCGCATATAACATGTCAGCTCTGTTAAGAAATAATTCTCTTAAGATTTAATCATATACTTAGAATTATTTTGAGTTATAACAGGTCATCCCGGTCGAGAAACATGTCATCCTTACAACATGCCAGCTCAGTTTCGACACTATGGAGTCTTATTTGCTCCATGTTGATTGTCTGGAGCTCGGCTATATCTATTTACTCAAAGCACGACTCTAGTGAGTTCAAACAGGGTACAGCTGTATTTTGTTGCTCAGCACGACATATTTATCAAGCTCTGGATGCCCAGATGTTTATTAGCTCTGGAGTTTGGCGAGTTTTATCTGCTATGGAACTGAGCTAAGCTTTATTGATTATGGAGTTCAGGCGAGCATTATTTGCTCTTATTTATGTCGGAGCTAAGATCATGCCGGGAAAGCAATATTTGTTCATATCAGGTCGGATGTGTATTATTTTCTCATACATTATCTCATGAGCTCAGGTTGGGCGGTCATTCTTTCACTTATTTTATCGTCTCTGGAGCTCATGTCGGGCGAGCTTTATTTGCTCAGTTTTATCACCTCGGGGCTCCCGATCACCTTTGTTAGCTCGGAATTCTCGATTATAGTCGCTTCAGTTCGGATTCCTACTGCCCAGTATGACCTGCTATTATTGATAGGAGCTCGGTACTACGATTACACCGGTTACTCGTATGGGTTCTACGAGCCGCCTATTCTGTCAAGGATCGACATTCGAATTGTCATGGCTCTGCTGACAGCATGACTTGGGAACTCGGCACGGCGCAAGGTCACAGCATGGTTTGTCATTTAAAGGACTACCGATCCGGGTCCTCACCTAACCAGTTGGAGTCGATACAGCGCTACTCTAGCTCGACTAGAGGGGGATACTCATGATACCCCGATAATTGTCCCGGTGCGGTTTGGACCCGGATTCTATGAGCTCGACCCAAGCTGACAAGATACCAGAGGCCATCCTACATTGGCCCGTTTGCCTTGACCCATTTTCTTTTTAATAAGCCCATTAACTTTAAATTAAGGGCCCATTACCCTACCCATTTAATTAATTAATAGAAGGCCCTAAGTAATGGCCCATTAGGGGGGAGAGGAGAGATTAATGGAACAATAGGTTTTAAAAGAGGGGATCGCCTCTTCCTTCCAGCAGGCTGCTCCTTGGCTCTTGGCTCTGGCAGGAGCTTTCTTCCCCATTTTTTCTTCATTGCTTCCTCCTCCATTGTTGTATAACAAAGATTGTAAACTCTTGATATTATAGTCAAGATTCAAACTGGACTAGGTCCCGTGGTTTTTCCCTTCGGGGTTTCCATGTAAAAAATCTTGATGTTCCTTTATTTTCACGTACAAATTCATTTGTTATCAAATCGAACCAAAAAATGAGGTAACATTATCTAAACTCGAACTTTTTCATGTTTTTTCCGGACTTTAATGCGTTCAACCTTAGGTTAACCGTTTTTTCACGTTTTTACGTGAATCAAATTTTTTGTTCTTATGCTTCGCTCTTAATCCATGTTTTTTAGAACACTGGTTAGAAACATGTTACCAAGAAGTATACTGCATAAACATATTTTTTACTTACCAAAAAATACTTGTTATAAAAGTTAAATTTGAAACTTCTTATGACATAGACAAGCTTGAATCCAACTAAAAGTTAAATTTGAGAGTAAATAATTTTGGTTCCGTCATCTGCGTCTCCAAATATGCATCGACAAGAACCACCATAAACCAAAATCTTCCCAGTTTGATACCTTCCAGCATCCGTGAAAAGTAACTTGGAGAGACACCGCAGCCAATGCACCAGGTTTCCTAAATGAAGTATAAGACCTTTGGAGTTTTTCTTTCTAGCACAAATCACTCAATCAACATATATAAGATTCAGTACAAAAATCCGGGATTAAGCATACTTTCATTGGAAAAGAGGATGCTCGTGAGATAAGTGCAGTTTCGTAACCTTATGAAACCCGAACAGAACCCACCAAATGTACCTCAGAAAACCAGTAGAAAAGAGATTTCGACCTCGTACTGAAAATATCTCATTCAAAATGAAGTGGATAAACTGAAAGGAAGGCAACAAAAGAATATGTATGAAGCAGCAAGAAAAATGAAGTAAAGTCAAAAAGTCAGAATATTGTATGAGAAGAATGACCAATCTCAAAGGGCGATCGCGAAATTGTAGGCTCAAAAATCAAGCAAACTTGGTATTAAGGAAACCATTAGATCTTGGAACTGCAATATGCCGTAATACAGGGAAGACTGGCTGTGAACTAGGAATGGAGCTTGGCATAACATATTGATGAGGTCCATTTGCTATAATCGATGGAGTTATGAACTGCTGCAACGCCTGAGCCGAAGCATTTCCTGTAAAACAAATGTCTTTCTGGTTAAACTTCTCCATTAGTTTGAATAAAATGCAATTTCTTGCCGAAGTTAATCACCATTACTTTTGGAATAAGAGCGCTTGTTTAGCTAGGAAGATGGGGTTCAACATGGTTTAGGTTCAGTACTCCATACATTTGTACAATCGTATTAAGGCAGAATCACCACAAACTTTCCATAATGCATTTAAATTGTTCATATGTAACTTGTTTAGCTCACAGGAATCTACCTAGGTGCTTGGGAAGATGTGGAGTTAAAAGAGATCGTGAAGGTGGTTGAGAGAGCCCTGGTGCACTCTGTACACCATCCTGATACAAACATAACACCACAAAATATCAAAAAGGCATAATAACACTACCAGGAAAAAGATTCGCCAAGATATAAAGAATAACAAATTTAAAGGCAAAAAAGTGTGGTGAAATGGACAAGAAAGAACTCGAGAATTTTGTAGTTAGTGTGTGCTGTGCAAGGGGGAAATAACTATAATCAACAAGCTTAGCAATTCATAACCGAGGCCTTAAGAAATATATCTACAAGAATTACAAAGTAGGATGATGTGGTAGCGTACACTGGCAATGGGATGCATATAAACAAGAGGTCCCACTCGTCCAAGCGTAATCTGAGAACAAGAATGACTTTGAATCCTTGGCTATCCCATTGCAAGCACATCCACAAACGAATACAAAGATAGTAAATTTATCGTAATTAACAACAGGACATACATTTTGTGGATTTGGATGCACATAACCAGGCCCTGTTTGAAAATTGTGGTATTGGCCAGCATACCTAATAGGTTGTGTCCTGCTTACCACTTGGCCAATAACCTACACATACACAAAATTCGAAATAAGAGGTAGCATAACAAAATGAGGCAATGTAGCCACCATGAAAAAAGTAGCTACAAACATCCTCAACAATTGAACTGTCAAATGCACATCCCTTTTGACTTTTGTCACCATTTCCCCAATCTAGAGTTCTATATAGATGAACTAAAATGGCTGCATGATTGATAGGGAAAATGAGGTAGGAATGAGAGTCTACACAGAAGAGTAAAACCTTCAAAGCTATGTTCAGATTTCTCTTTCAGAACAATTTTTCCAACTGAAAACAAAATCAAGCATACATCATATTCTCTGATACGAAACTCTCAAAGATTTATTTACACCTCATTTCACATCACCTGACATAATTATTCCTTTTAGCATAACCACTCATCGACCAAACACAATCCCATAAGATATGACATCTATTGCAAATATCTCCCCCAGAAAACAAACATGAACATGTATCAAACTCGTTAATCAAACTCCAAAAACACAATTTCAGAAAAAACACCTCCAGAAACACTGGAAATAAAACCAAACATAACCCAAGTTCTTGGACATAGAATCCGTTCAATAATTCAAGTTCTTGAATTATTCAGAGTTAGAAAAGTAGCATGAAAACAATTAAGGAAAAATATGGTAGCACATACAGGTTGTGCATATCGCATATCATGGCCACCATCCCCAATGTCCACATTGTCGTATGGAACAAACTTAACAGGTATGGAAGGATGAGAATAAGAACTGATATCAACTTCTTCTCGTGCAGTTGCAATTGGTGCCATAGTAGAAGCATCTGGCACGTAAGAGACACCTACTCCGTTAGGCATTGCTGGAGGAGTCGCGGATTTATGGTGTAACATTGATGGAGAAAATATTTTAGCTCCAGGATTGAGTGTAGAATCCTATATAGAGAAATATGCATCATCATCAGTGTATATAGAACATTTTTAAAAAATTAACCCACAACAAGAATTTTTCTCCTAAAAATAACCTCATCTACTAAACCAAGACATAAAAGTAAAATGAAATCAGTTAATGAATATTATGTGATGGGGGTATCTCAAGTACTTGATCCCCTAGACACCACAACAACAAAGGGAACCGCCGATATAAGCAGTTCATAATCCACAGGTAAGAGTAAGTTAATGTCTTCCGCATTACCTTGACAACTTTCTGAAAATTTGAACTTTTGGGAGGAAATGAAGGTATATAGGATGCAGACGATGCCCTGAGGCGTGACTCTTTGTTAATATTGAATGAGGGAATTGAAGTTGCAGAAGCCTTTGGAGCCTTTGGAGAGGAACCAACCGAGTATGAAGTGCCATCTGAAGTTGGCCTCTTATTTCTCTGGTCCTCGAGTGTAGTATAACCAGCAGAAATCTTGTTAGATGATTCTTGGATATCTGTTTTTTCTGAAATGGCCATTGTAGCGGCTGATTGATTATCACAACCAGAAACAATGCAGAGAAAAAAAATAATCATGACCTAATATAACTTTGAGAAAACTAATGAATCATCCATTGAATAGAAAATAGAACACCTTGGTACACAAGAAAAAGAACAGGGATATATGTATTCATTTTAACAATTACAGTCAGTGACGAGAATATCCATTTAGCTAAAACATAGCGACAATTCTCTCCAACTACTAAAGATCTGGTGTCACAATGGTTAGTTTCAAATCTTCACTGATGCTACAATCTACGAGATTAAGTGCAAGTGCATCTCAATTCTCTCTTTTTAAGAAGAATTAAAAGTCTAAGTTAAGATCCACACATATATCCTGCAGGCTACAGATTTGTGTCTTTATCACTATCAAAGCTCCTAGCATCTCAGTATTAACATATATCCGAAATGTCTCAATGTAGTTTACCAGACAAAAATAAATATCATTAGCTGGTAATGAGCAAAAATTAAGCAGCATTCATCAGCTCGAATCGTTTAGCAAGTAACATCATCCAGCTTTCAATTCATCAAGAAGAATAGTAATTACACCAATTGCATTAATGACTTACCCTAACATGACTATCTGTAACCACTCGTCGTCCTCAAAAACTTGAAAAAGTACTTAAATAAATGATTGCTTCAAAATTTTATTTGTCCCCAAAACCCAAAAGAATTTGGCTTTCTTACCCAACCCCCCAACCCACCACAACATGGCTCAATTAATACTATCAAAATAATTGCTGGTTAACAAAACAGAAACCTCTTGATCCGACTTCATTAAGGACCAGTTTTGTTCAGCGAGAGACCATATTATATTTGATCTCACAGAATGGTAAGTGGTGTCTAGGTGCACAGCCAGCATAATCTGTGATACCATGTCGTTCACCACCAATCCCCTTCCACTACCATTGCCACACGCCAAAAAAGAAAAAGGAGGAAAAAAAACAAAATAAGATCATCTATGTCACAATAGCTTAAACTACCCCAACCCTGTTAGTTATACATGAAAGTGTTACTTTATTAAACTAATCCAGGTGGATGAAGAGGAGGTAGAAACTTACTGCTTGGGTTGGAGACCTGAATTTCATGAGTCTGCAAGACAGGATAAAGTTATATTAACAAACAATTTAGAATCACATAATTTGAAATGGTTTGTTCACATCAACATACAACTCTCTCATCTTGAAGCTCGGGATTGTTTCTGCTCTCTCTCTTTATTTCTTCTGGGACATCAACTGGCCTGTCATCAATGTAACAGATATATATTATTTATATATGCTATTCATAAGGAATTATCATAGAATTATTCTACTTCACTTCAATTTGGCATCGAACAGAGATTTTTGTTTGAATAGAGCACAACCTGGTGGTCATGAATAGAAGGTCATTAATAAAAAAGAAGTCGGATGTTATAGTCGTCTGTATAAGTGGATGTCAGGGTCGAATTTCCTTGACTGAGACAATACAACTAAAAATGACAAGATGCTAGTTGTAGGAAGTACAGAAACATTGACGTATATAGAACAAAAACAATATTAGTTAGCACGATTTTAAAACTGAATGACTGAAACAGGTCAATGGCGCATCATAAGGATACACTCATTGTAGACCATAATGACCAACCAAAAAAGAGATAAATGTAGAAGCTGGTAGACAGATTTTAACATCCAGAACAATCTCATTCTTTTTCAAGATTATTCATTTAAAAGCAGACAAGAGGGACCAACAAAAGGAACTGTAAGTAACCAAGAGAAAGTACTTAATATTAAATGACAAATTGGCAGCAGTATCGACCTTTGATCAACTGAAACAGTGTGTGCTTCATGTATCTGCGCAACAAAAAAGGACCGGAAAAATAAATTAATGAATTCATCTAAAAGTCCAAGCACTGGTGGGAAAGAAGTAAAAGGATTTGTTAGCACACATCATGGAATAAATTCCACTATGCAAATTTTAGATCCATTCACTTCTTATAATCAGGAGGTTTATAAACTACTTTATTTAGAAGTGCATCTTTACAAACTGTACCCTATCCAATCTCTCTCTGGGTTCTTCCAATGGATAGCCCAAATTATTTACAGTCTTAGCCATAGAACTATTAGGAAAACCATCCTCCACCTTGGCTGAAAACCTGCATGGAATACTAGTTTAGCAATGCACCCATGACACCATCATTATAATACAGGACCAAGAATCTTATGAATCAAATAACGAGTAATTTTTTTCCCAGTCTATATTCTATCAAAGACCTCCTCGCTCTCCCCCACCAACAAAATTATTCAGAAAACATATATCCTAGTATAGGAACTATAATTAGATTCATTCAACTTCCAAGAAATTATCAATGTAGGGAAGACCCACATGTCTAGATCCAAGATGCAAACATGGTATTATGAAATTCATGAGCCCCAAACCCCTTCACCTACCACCCCTGGCTGGCCACAGTATCTTGCAGCCAATGGATAGCAAGTGGCATGCATAAAATAGTGTTTCTCATCCGGTTTTATTGTATCTTCAGTTTGGGGAGAAGTTATGTATTATAATCTCACCTTGTTTGGTTTTTATGTTTTTTATCTCCTCCTGGCTCATTAAGTTTAATCACCATTGCCTCCCTCTCCATGCATTCTTTATGTCCCACAATAGGTTCCTCCATGCCCTGGCCCCCTCCAGACCCAGTAACGCCATTTGCAGGGAGTCGAACTTCCTGGACATAGCCAAAAAATTGTACCAAATATTATATCAAACTTCTAAATGCAAGTTAAGACATAACTTGAGAATTGTGAAAAAGTAGAGACGACATGCCTTAGTGACAACTTGGACAAAATTTTCTGATGGAACTATAAGTGTCTCTATCAAACTGTCACTAACCACATTTGCTGCTTGATTCCCCTTCTTAATCATCCTCGCATTCTTCAATACAATAGCTACACCAAACACAATCTATCAGTTGCAAAAAAACAGATTATAAATTTCAACAACATCCTCTCATGCTTTGGATTACTACCATAAGTAAGTAAAAACTCTAAAATGAGAGATGGGTGAATTACCAGATAGTATAAATAGTTTTGGATTAGTAACTCGATATCAGGAATTTTCAAATTCAAATCGATACAAGAAAACCGAGCATGTAAGGTCATAGAAAAATCATCGATCAGTCACCAAACTGAAGAATAAATCAATCCAGAACCAAACAAAACACCATGACTTCTCAAGAAAACTAAAACCCTGGAACTATTCGACCCATTATACAAAAACCTTCGCAGGTTATTCAGGAATTCGACAGAAAGCTACCGAGATCATAGGAAAAAAAATACCATAGTCATTCTCGACGCAGGCGGTGTAGAAGATTCCAGAATAAACAGAGCCATCTCTAGCGTGGACGTCAACCGGCATCCCAATGATGCACATCGTTGCGAATAGCACAGCATCGCTTACAGCCACCGATGAAGATGCCTCCGTAGCTGCGGCGTTTCGGCTTTTTTCTTCCTCCCTCAAGTTTCCCTTTCTGCAAGCCATTGGTTACTGTAGGAATAGCCTATTGATTCTGAGAAAGAAGATATAGAAACTATGTTTTGGATTTTGAAAAGAACTGAAATTGAGAGAATGGGGAAGAGATCTACTAGTGCAGGCTCAGGCTATATGGAGATGTCGCTCAGCTTAGATTCGGAAATACGAAGGTACGAGGGAACTGTGATTTTTGTTCTTTTCCGGCCATTTCTCGCCATTATATATTATTGTAACTTTTTATGCATTTTAATCATAATTATGCTTTTTTAATTATAATTATATTACTTTATCCTATTCCATCATTATGCAAGACTTGATTAATCTCATTTATTCTTAATTACAACTTAATTAATCAGATACTAAGTTATTTGATATTAAAAATGTATTGGGTTTGAATACTAATTCAAAATATTTAATCTAACTTTTATTTTATTTACACGACTAAAACGGGAATGTACTTTAGTGATCTTGGTTTGTTGGGGTTTTAAGAAGTGATTGAATAATTTTCTTATGGAAAAAACTACTGTTGATTTTTTTAAATATAATTTTAAAAAAATCTATATTACTAGTAGAACTGTCAAAACGTTTCTGCCCGACTCAAATGGGTTGGCATGTCGAATCTATGGCCCAAATAGGTTGGGCTCATTTGGCCCAACTGCAAGTGGGTTGGAAAACCCCAACCCAACCCGAGTCGGGTCGTAGGTTAGGTGGGTCAACCAGCCAAAAAATAATAAAAAATAAAAAAGTAATTTTATTATATTTTAAGGGCAAATTAATCAAATATCCCCACACCCAAAGTTAAAAGCGGTCTCAGTACCAATGTCAGAAGAAATAATGCATCAGTCCCTAATCCACATTTATTGTTTGTTTTAACTTCCTGATTGTCCATAATGACAAAAAATGATCATGATAATTCCTATTCTCCAAAAAAAATTCCATTTCTCTACTGATCTATTTCTTCTCACAATTTTTTTCGTTTTCAGTTTCAGCCCCCAATCGGATATCGACCTTTTTCTGTTTCGAAGTGTTGGAATTTTTGATGATTTGGTGGAGGACGTCATTCCGAGCTGCGTAAATGATGCCTTAGAACTGCGATTTTGGAATAAGTTACACATGAAATTAGTATGAAATCTATACAATTTTGGTACAAGATACACATTAAATTGGTATGAAACCTATACTCTTTTCGGTATGTATTACACGTGAAGTAGTTATGAAATATATACAATTTGGTACTAGTTACACATGAAATTGATATGAAACATATGCAATTTTGGTACTAGTTACACATGAAATTTGTATGAAACCTATGCTATATTCGTTACTTATTACACGTGAAGTTGGTATGAAACCTATACAATTTCGGTACAACATATAAATAAAATTCATATGAAACCGATATAATTTTTGTACTAATTACGAATGAAACTGGTACGAAAACTATACTATTTTTGTTACTTATTACACATGAAATTGATATAAAGTCTTACAATTCTGATGCTAGTTACACATGAAATTGGTATGAAACGTATACAATTTTGGTACAAGTTACAAATGAAATTGGTATGAAACATATACTATTTTCCGTACTTATTACACGTGAAGTTGGTATAAACATATATAATTTTAGTACTAGTTACACATGAAATCGATATGAAACATATACAAATTTTGTACTAGTTACACACGAAATTGGTATAAAACATATATTATATTCGTTATTATTACACGTGAAGTTGGTATGAAACATATACAATTTCGGTACTAAATATGCATAACATTGGTATGAAACCTATAGAATTTCGGTACTAATTACGAATAAAATTGGAACGAAAACTATACTATTTTCGGTATTTATTACTTATGAAATTTATATGAAACTGGTACTAGTTACACATGAAATTGTTATGAATCCTATACAATTTTGGTACAAGTTACACATTAAATTGGTATGAAACCTATACTATTTTCATAACTTATTACACGCGAAGTTGGTATGAAACATATACAATTTTGGTACTAGTTACACATGAAGTTGGTATGAAACTTATACAATTTTGGTACTAGTAACACACGAATTTGGTATGAAAACATATACTATATTCGGTACTTATTATACGTGAAGTTGGTTTGAAACCTATACAATTTAGGTACTAAGCATACATAAAATATGTATTATTCCTATACAATATTGATACTTATTACACATGAAATTGATATGAAAACAATACAATTTTGGTACTGGTTACACATGAAATTGGTATGAAACCTATACTATTTTCTGTACTTATTATACGTGAAGTTGGTATGAAACATATACATTTTTGGTACTAGTTACACATGAAGTTCTATATTCGTTAGTATTACACGTGAAGTTGGTATGTAACATATACAATTTCAGTACTAAGTACACATAAAATTGATATGAAACCTATATAATTCGGTACTAATTACGAATAAAATTGGTACGAAAACTATACTATTTTCGGTACTTATGACATATGAAATTGGTATGAAATCTTTACAGTTCTGGTATTAGTTACACATGAAATTTGTATGAAACATATACAATTTTGGTACTAGTTACACATGAAATTGATATGAAACATACACTAGTTTCGGTGCTTATTACACGGGAATTTGATTAGTGCATTAAGGGATTATGTCAAATAGTGCATTATTTGTGATTCCTGATTTGAATACGTTTCAATTAACTATATGATAGTTGAATTGTCATATTTATTTAGAATATATCACTCGGTAGAGGGGGGTTCTGAATTGGACAATAGGAATTTACATCTTTGGAAATTTATATAGTCGATAGGCATATAACTCCAATGAATCATTGTGCTTTTTAAATTGTTTAATAGTATGTCTTAGGTGGACACATCAAGATGACTATTGAATGATTATTTTTTATTTAACACTCGGGAGAGGTAATAGAATAACATAGGATTCTTGGCTAATAAACTGAAGAGCACAACATAGTGGAAACCTATACAATTTTGGTACTAGTTACATGTTACACGTGAAATTGGTATGAAAGATATATTATTTTTGGTACTTATTACACGTGAATTTGGTATGAAACATATACAATTTTGGTACTAGTTACACATGAAGCTGGTATGAAACATATACAATTTTGGTACTAGTTACACATGAAATTGGTATGAAAATTAAATAGTCGTCTGTGAGCTTGAAGAGTAAATGTATAAATGACCTTGGCATTAGCCAAATAATGCTATAATTCGATTCATCAAGCACATTTACTCTTAAACTCATTGCATGCAATGCCCAATTGAAAAGAGCAATGCATAGGACATTTATACAACTCATATACAACATATCTCTATGCTCACAGGCGAGCATATAATTTGTATTAATTATTATCGTGTGTAACTAGGACCAATTATATAAGTTTAGTACAAATTTCAATTTTATAGGCTTAATAGTATGTATATTTCATAGGTTTCATAATTCAGATTTTATGTATACTTAGTACCGGAATTGTATAGGTTTCACACCAACTTCACGTGTAATAAATACCGAATATAGTATAGGTTTCATACCAACTTCATGTGTAACTTATACCAAAATGTTATATGTTTCATATCAATTTCACGTGTAACTAGTACCAAAATTTTAAAGATTTCATACCAATTTCATTTGTATTAAGTACCGAATAATATATTGGTATTCGTACCAATTTCATTCGTAATTAGTACCAAAATTATATAAGTTTCATACCAATTTTATGCGTAGTTAGTACCGAAATTGTATAGGTTTCATACAAACTTCATGTGTAATAAGTACCGAATATAGTATATGTTTACCAATTTCATGTGTAACTAGTACCAAAATTGTATATCTTTCATATCAACTTCATGTGTAACTAGTACCAAAATTATACGTGTTTCATATCAACTTCACGTGTAATAAGTACAGAAAATAGTATAGGCTTCATACCAACTTCACGTGTAACTTGTACCAAAATTGTATAGTGTTAGGATCGATTTCGGGGGCGGGTTTCCATTCCACACCCGAGTTCAACCAACTTAAGCTTCAATAGCTCGTGTTCTTGAAATAATTGCACCGAGAGATTATATTGAGTTCGGTTACAAAACCGAGCGGAAGACACTCGACATAACCCACTCTAAAATCGATTACTCATTTGAAAGGCATTTTAAATATATGCAAGAAAGTATGTAAAAACAGTAAAGTAAATAAATGAAGTAAAGTAACAACACAAGCATTTGTTTTTGGAAGTTCGAAGCACAACGCTTCTACGTCTCACATTCTTCTATCTCATGGAAGGATACACTAGAAGATTTGGTTTACACTTTACAACATACAATCTACTTAGGCTAATACCACACAGATAACCTAAACTCCTAGCACACACAAGTTCATGTTCTTTAACGTCTCACATGTAAAGACCTCACGCAGTTGTGATGAATCACCAACTTTTACAATGGTATTCACTCTTATATTTGTTGGGATATGCCCTAAGACATATCATTAGATGATTGTTATGACATACAATGTAATATGATTTTATAAATGGCAATTCATTATTATATATTATTCTTTTAACTGTGCATTGTGAATTAATATATATGTTAATGTCCTTAGAATAATATTGTATTATTCTTAAAGATGTCCCTAGTCAAGTATTATCATGAAAGGGATAATGATAATACGTAGAGACTAGTATGTGTTGATCGATGAATTGTTCATTGATATGAGATATCAAATCAACATATGGGTACATATTAGAGAACGATGTACTGGACAGACCCACCATGAGAATGCAACATGGATAGTTATATGATCGTCATATGCAATTCTCATAGTGATAATAATGTATGTAATCCTTACGACTTGTGATCATCAGATATCCCAACATAAGGAGTTATGTATTTTGATATCGTCAAACGTTACCCGTAACAGGGTAAACTATAAAGGCGACTATTGGATACACTACAAATTATGTAGAGGGATGTTGACTGATCGAGATAGGATTTGTCCCTCCTATATAACAGGAGATGTGTTTGGCCCTTGATCAAGTGAGAACTAAAATGCATGGCCATGCTCGAATGAGTCGATATGAGATATCGAGCTTATTCGTTTATTCTAGTTCTACTTGGGGATCAAGAAATAAAGATTGGATATACGAGTATGACTATTCCATGACTCGTGTTCAATCTAAACACAAAGGACAAAGGGATTAAGCTACATGGTTAATATTATCACAAGTTCTAAAGGTTATGTCGAGTCATTGACATTCTTGTAATTTGAGTAGCATTGATGTGTTGCTAGATACCGCTCAATGCTTGCGACATAAAATGAGATTTTATGTCACTGCCAACATTACAAGATCCTATCGGGTCGCACAAAAGATTAAATCGATAAGGAAAATTAAATTCATTGGATGAATTAATTAATTAAGAAGAGTCTTAATTAAGTGATTAAAAGGTTTTAATTAAATCATGGGTTTGAGGCCATAAGACTTTAAGAAAGTCTTGAACCTTAATTAAAAGCCTTATAATATAAATACAAGGTTTTGATTAATTGTTAATCATTCTTTTCATATCATTGTTTGATATCAAAACCTAGCCTCCACTTCTCTCTTCATCTCGGCCGCCTCATTCCCTTCAAGAGCCACGGCCGCCGCCGCTTGCTTGTCGGAATTGTTGGTAGCCGTTGATCGGTTTTGAACCGAGAGTTGAGCTTTGGTTCAAGAATAAGTCTAGCAACTTGTTCTTGAACATCCCTTTCGATTTGATCGTGTGGATACCGTAGAGACGAAGGTGCAAACTTTCGTTTGTGACTCGTGGTGCTACAACGAGGATTCTGCTTCAAACACGCTACAAGGGTGAGACACTTGTAATTCCTTTATCCGATATGAATCCCTATGTATAGATCTGCTGGTTAGTAATCAATAAAAATTTTATTCCGCTGCGTTGTATGCTCTTGGATTACTTACAGTGGTATCAGAGCCGTGTACAAGGCTCATATCGGATTTATGTGGTTAAATAGTTTAATCATATTAGAATTAATATTGCATGCTATTTAAAACTGTATATATGATATGTTAATATTTAGTTTGTGAAAATCATCGTAGAATTGTATTTGATATAATTGGCGAATAATCATATTTATTGAGCAAGTTTTCGGCCATCACCATCACAAATGACACCACGGCTAGCCACATGAGGGCTAGGGTTTTCGAACCCTTGGCTCGAGATGGCTTAGTCGTTGTGGCTAATAATTGTGCATGGAAGTGTCGAAAATTGATTAGGGTTTAGAACCCATTGGACGTGACGGCTAGCTCATGACGGCTAGGGTTTCGAACCCTAGTAGCCGTGCATGGCTCGATCATCGTCGCCTATTTTGCTAAAGTTTTGAAACGTGGATGAGTTTTGAACTCTTTGGCTCGATAATGGTTCACGCATGCATGGTTAGTAGCTTTACCACATGAGAGCAAGGTTTTTCGAACCCTTAGCTCGAGATGGTTGAGCCAACCCCGTGCATGGCCTGACCGTGACTCGTGGCTAACCAATTCCGGCGTTTCAATTAAGATGGCTCGATAAAGTTGCATGAAGGTGCGAGGCGGCTAGGGTTTGGAACCCTAGAGCCGCCGCCGCTCGAGCCATGGCTCGGCCATGGGCTAGGGTTTCGAACCCTAGGCCCATTAATGGTCAAGCTGTGTGCTTTGTGGCTCGAACCATGGTGGTTCGTGTCTTAGTCGCTTTAGTTCGTGGCATGTGATGTCCCGAGCGTACGATAATTTTTCAAAAATTATTTTACAGTTTTAATTAGAATTAAATTTAATATGTTTAGAATTTAATTAATTAAATGTTAATGCATGCCTTATGTGTTGTTTGAGCATGGTGCGTGGTTATAGCCCTTTGACCTATTAGATAGGATTTGTGGATGTTTGTAATATATAATACGACCTGCGTGTCGTGCCTTCTCTATTTCATTCTAAATGTAATCCCTCCCCTATGTTCCCCTCGAATTTGAATCGAGGAATTCTATATCTTGTAAATAGTGTAGTTTATTTTATTGATGGTGATCAATGAAGATGGAGCATCGTGCCGGGATGAGGAGGTCATTCACAAATTGGAGCCAAAGGAAGGTGCTTGTGAAGTTACCTTAGGTTGACTCTTAGGATTTTCTCATTGGCTTGAGAGAATCGTTAGTAGGGGCTATAACCATGTCACGTTTAATTATGTATGTTGATGCATGATTTATCTTATGTTTTAGTTTGATAATAGTATTACACATATATGTAGATATGTATACAACTATATGTAGTGGACATATTTTAAATTATCAAACTAATCATGAGATCAATAAATCCCTCTAAAATATTAAGTTTTAGATGCCTTCCGATTAAAAGTACTCGTCAATAACTTCGATTGTACATGTGTGGGTTTGCCAAAGCAAAGCACCGTGACAATCTTAGTAAGGCGCGAAAGGATAAAAGTGATATCCGTTATACTTTAAATTGGGTACGACTTAACTAGGTTATCTCAATAGGATTGGGAACTTAGAGGCATGGGTTGGATTATAATTCATTTGATGAATTGAACAAAGTGTTGTTCGTCCAACTATCCAAGAATTACATGTGATGTAATTGACAAAGTGTTGTCTACCTAAATAACCGAGTCTTGGGCGATTAGCCAAAGCTAACTCAAGATTAGGCGAAATATGGATCTTGGCCCACTAAAGGTGAGGGTTGATAATTTTTTTAACAAAATAGTGGGAGTATCATTTAATATAAGACCATGTTAAATGATTAAATCATAAACTTATTTTGCATATTTATATTGTAGATATCCATGGCAACTAACAACGTTACTAGCACATTATCACTGCGATCGGTCCTTGAGAATGACAAATTAAATGGGACGAATTTCCTATACTGGCATAGGAACTTGAGGATAGTCCTCAAACAAGAAAAGAAACAATATGTCCTAGAGGAACCCTTACCCGCTGAGGAACCTCCCCTAACGGCTACAAGAGCTGAAAAAGATGCTTACAAGAAGCATCAAAGTGACGCACTTGATGTTGGGTGCCTTATGCTTGCCACCATGAACTCTGAGCTTCAGAAGCAACATGAGGAAATGGAGGCGTTCGATATGATCGAACACTTAAAGCAATTGTACCAACAGCAAGCAAGACAAGAGAGGTATGCCGTCTCTAAGGCGTTATTCCAGTGCAGGATGGTAGAGGGAAGCCTAGTTGGAACTCATGTGCTCAAGATGATTGGGTACATTGAGAATCTGGACAAGCTGGGTTTTCCATTGGACCAAGAGTTGGCCACCGATGTGATCTTGTAATCGTTGCCTGAGAGCTTCAGTCAATTTGTAGTAAATTACAATATGACTGACATGGAAAAGACTCTACCATAATTGCTTGGTATGTTGAGAACATATGAAGCAAATACAAAGAAGACTAAGGCCACAAATGTTCTTATTGTGAATAAGGGCAAAGGAAGGGCCAAAGCTAAAGGCAACAAGAAAGCAAAGAAGGTCTTTGTTAAATCTAAGCCAAAGTCTTATGCACTAAAGCCAAAAGGGGGGATAACGAAGGAAGGGAACTGTTTCCATTGCGGTGAGACCGGCCATTGGAAAAGAAACTGCAAAGTATATCTGGAGGATCTAAAGAAAGGAAGTGTGACTTCCGCTTCAGGTATTTTTGTTATAGAAGTCAATTATCTACTTCTTCATCATGGGTATTAGATACTGGATGTGGATCTCACATTTGTGTAAATGTACAGGATCTAAAAAGGAGTAGGACGTTGGCGAAAGGTGAAGTTGATCTCCGAGTTGGAAATGGAGCAAGAGTTGCTGCATTAGCTATAGGAGATTATCATTTAGCTTTACCTTCTGGTTTATCATTGATTTTAAAAGACTGTTATTTTGTGCCATCTATTACTAAAAACATAATTTCTATTTCTTGTTTAGACAAGTATGATTTTTCATTTATAATAAAGGACAACTGTTGTTCTATTTATTTAAATGATATGTTTTATGCTAGTGCACAAATGGTGAATGGTCTTTATGTATTTAATCTTGATATGCCTATCTATAACATAAATACAAAAAGGATTAAAAATAATGATTGTAATCCGACTTATCTCTGGCATTGTCGCTTGGGCCACATAAGCGAGAACCGCATATCTAAACTTCATAAGGATGGAGTATTAGATTCATTTGATTTTGAATCATATGAAACATGCGAATCTTGTTTAATGGGCAAGATGACTAAAGCCCCTTTCAAGGGACATGTTGAAAGGGCAAATGTTTTATTGGGACTAATACATAGTGATGTGTGTGGACCAATAAGTACACAAGCTAGAGGTGGTTTTCAATACTTCGTTACATTTACTGATGACCTCAGTAGATATGGGTATGTGTACATAATGAAGCATAAGCATGAAACCTTTGAAAAGTTCAAAGATTTCAAGAATGAAGTACAAAACCAACTTGGCAAAAGTATCAAAATCCTTCGATCAGATCGAGGAGGTGAATACTTAAGCCAAGAGTTTCATGACTATCTAAAGGAGTGTGAAATAGTCCCACAACTCACTCCTCCGTATACTCCACAATGGAATGGTGTATCCGAGAGGAGAAATCGAACCTTGTTGGACATGGTTAGATCAATGATGAGTCATGCAGATCTTCCGATATCGTTTTGGGGACACGCTCTAGAAACAACGATTTTCTTACTGAACCGTGTTCCATCTAAATCAGTGGAAAAGACACCATATGAGATATGGACTGGGAAGCGTCCTAGTATGTCTTTTATGAAGATTTGGGGTTGTGAGGCTTTCGTTAGACGTCACGCCACTAACAAACTTGGACCCAAATCTGATAAGTGTTTATTTGTGGGGTATCCTAAGGAAACGAAAGGATATTATTTCTATTATCCCACCGAGAACAAAGTAGTTGTTGCTCGGACTGGTGTATTTCTTGAAAGAGAATTTATTTCTAGAAAAACCAGTGGGAGAAAAATAGAACTTAGTGAAGTTCAACCACAAGAAAACACTGAACCTGAGATTGAGATGGAAACAGAGCAGGCTCCGCAAGCTGTTGTGGAAGAAGCACCTGCTCAAGAGACACAAGCCCAGCGTAGGTCTGTAAGAGAACACCGGGAGCCACAGAGATATGGATTTCTTGTGACTCAACAAGGTGACTTACTACTTATTGATGAGGATGAGCCGTCATCTTATCAACAAGCTATAATGGGCAATGATTCTGAGAAATGGCAAGAGGCCATGAAATCTGAGATGGAATCCATGTATGCAAACCAGTATGGACTTTGATTGATCCACCTGAAGGGGTACGACCCATAGGGTGCAAATGGATTTTCAAGAAAAAGACCGATATGGATGGTAACGTACAAACCTATAAAGGTCGGCTGGTTGCAAAAGGATTCAAACAAATTCATGGTATTGACTATGATGAAACCTTTTCACCAGTGGCCATGGTTAAATCCATAAGGATCTTACTTGCAATAGCTGCATTTCATGATTATGAAATCTGGCAGATGGATGTCAAAACAGCTTTCCTTAATGGAAATCTGCTCGAGGATGTGTACATGACACAGCCCGAGGGTTTTGTCGATCCAAAGGATGCTGGAAAGATATGCAAGCTACAACGATCCATTTATGGATTGAAGCAAGCTTCTCGGAGTTGGAATCTTCGTTTTGATGATGCAATCAAAGAGTTCGGTTTTATCAAAAATGAAGATGAACCTTGTGTCTACAAGAAGGTCAGTGGGAGCGTAATCATTTTCCTAGTGTTGTATGTAGATGACATACTTCTTAGTGGAAATGATATCCCTGCCTTGCAATCTGTAAAGATTTGGCTAGGGAACTGCTTTTCGATGAAAGATTTAGGAGAAGCCACCTATGTATTAGGAATCAAGATCTATAGAGATAGATCAATAAGGCTTCTTGGTCTAAGTCAAAGTACATACATAGACAAGGTGCTGAAAAGGTTTAGCATGCAAGAATCCAAGAAAGGATTCGTGCCTATGACGCATGGCATTTATCTCTCGAAGGAACAGTGTCCTTCAACAGAAGATGAGAGACAACGCATGAGTAAGATTCCATACGCGTCAGCTATTGGATCTATCATGTATGCCATGATATGTACTCGTCCCGATGTATCGTATGCTTTGAGCATGACGAGCATATATCAAGTTGATCCAGGTAAAGGTCACTGGATTGCTGTCAAGAACATCCTGAAGTACTTGAGAAGGACTAAGGATACATTCTTGATTTATGAAGGTGAGGAAGAGCTCAATGTAATGGGTTACACTGATGCAAGCTTCCAAACTGACAAAGATGATTTTCGATCGCAATCTGGATATGTGTATTGCCTAAATGGAGGTGCTGTGAGCTGGAAGAGTTCAAAGCAAGAAACAGTAGCCGATTCTACAACGGAAGCTGAGTATATTGCTGCCTCGGATGCAGCAAAGGAAGCTGTTTGGATGAGGAAGTTCATTTCTGAACTGGGAGTGGTGCCTAGCATTATAGATCCGATAGAACTCTATTGTGACAACAATGGAGCGATCGCATTGGCTAAGGAACCAAGATCTCACCAAAGATCCAAGCACATACTTAGGCGTTTCCATTTCATTCGAGAAATCGTTGAAAGGGGAGATGTTAAAATATGCAAAGTACCAACAGATGATAATGTATCTGACCCATTGACGAAGCCACTGTCACAGCAGAAGCATGATCGTCATACTAGATCTCTAGGCATTAGGTATATGTCCGAGTGGTCTTAGTGCAAGTGGGAGATTTGTTGGGATATGCCCTAAGACATATCATTAGATGATTGTTTATGACATACAATGTAATATGATTTTATAAATGGCAATTCATTATTATATATTATTCTTTTAACTGTGCAATGTGAATTAATATATATGTTAATGTCCTTAAAATAATATTGTATTATTCTTAAAGATGTCCCTAGTCAAGTATTATCATGAAAGGGATAATGATAATACGTAGAGACTAGTATGTGTTGATCGATGAATTGTTCATTGATATGAGATATCAAATCAACATATGGGTACATGTTAGAGAACGATGTACTGGACAGACCCACCATGAGAATGCAACATGGATAGTTATATGATCGTCATATGCAATTCTCATAGTGATAATAATGTATGTAATCCTTACGACTTGTGATCATCAGAGATCCCAACATAAGGAGTTATGTATTTTGATATCGTCAAACGTTACCCGTAACAGGGTAAACTATAAAGGCGACTATTGGATACACTACGAATTATGTAGAGGGATGTTGACTGATCGAGATAGGATTTGTCCCTCCTATATAACAGGAGATGTGTTTGGCCCTTGATCAAGTGAGAACTAAAATGCATGGTCATGCTCGAATGAGTCGATATGAGATATCGAGCTTATTCGTTTATTCTAGTTCTACTTGGGGATCAAGAAATAAAGATTGGATATACGAGTATGACTATTCCATGACTCGTGTTCAATCTAAACACAAAGGACAAAGGGATTAAGCTACATGGTTAATATTATCACAAGTTCTAAAGGTTATGTCGAGTCATTGACATTCTTGTAATTTGAGTAGCATTGATGTGTTGCTAGATACCGCTCAATGCTTGCGACATAAAATGAGATTTTATGTCACTGCCAACATTACAAGATTCTATCGGGTCGCACAAAAGATTAAATCGATAAGGGAAATTAAATTCATTGGATGAATTAATTAATTAAGAAGAGTCTTAATTAAGTGATTAAAATGTTTTAATTAAATAATGGGTTTGGGCCCATAAGACTTTAAGAAAGTCTTGAACCTTAATTAAAAGCCTTATAATATAAATACAAGGTTTTGATTAATTGTTAATCATTCTTTTCATATCATTGTTTGATATCAAAACCTAGCCTCCACTTCTCTCTTCATCTCGGCCGCCTCATTCCCTTCAAGAGCCACGGCCGCCGCCGCTTGCTTGTCGGAATTGTTGGTAGCCGTTGATCGGTTTTGAACCGAGAGTTGAGCTTTGGTTCAAGAATAAGTCTAGCAACTTGTTCTTGAACATCCCTTTCGATTTGATCGTGTGGATACCGTAGAGACGAAGGTGCAAACTTTCGTTTGTGACTCGTGGTGCTACAACGAGGATTCTGCTTCAAACACGCTACAAGGGTGAGACACTTGTAATTCCTTTATCCGATATGAATCCCTATGTATAGATCTGCTGGTTAGTAATCCATAAAAATTTTATTCCGCTGCGTTGTATGCTCTTGGATTACTTACAATATTTTAGCTCTCAAATACAATGAATAGAGTGAATACAAAGGCACAAATGATTCCATAATGAATCTGATACAGCAAGGTAAGAGGTGCCAAAGGTTTGGAGAGTGCTCTTCATTTAGCAACTTTTGTCTTTGAAGTTCCCCAATTGAATCCCAAGTGAGTTTGCTTTGGAAGGCTTGTATTGATATTCAATTAGCTGTTATCGAGCTTCCAAATCATGTATATATAGCCCAAAGTAATGATATATACGTTAGATACAAGAATATGCCCGTTGGAAAAGGTTCTGCATCATTCACGAGCTTGCAACGGTCATATTCTGGTTTCTGGGCTATTTCTGGATGGCCCGCTGGTCGGGTCCGGTAGGTGCAATCCGGTAGGTGCGATCCGGTAGGTGTGATCCGGTAGGTGCAATCCGATAGGTGCGATCCGATAGGTGCGATCCGGTAGGTGCAATCCGGTAGGTGTGATACGGTAGGTGCAATCCGATAGGTGTGATCCGGTAGGTGTGATCCGGTAGGTGTTTCAGCTTTGCACCAGCAAGCTCTTGCAGATGTCTTTTCGTCAAGTAAACCTTCGAATTTGGTCTTCTGGCCTGCATACGACTTGTAGAGAATTGAGTTGGCTATCCAACCTCTTTAGAATCAGGTCGTTTCGATATCCGAGGTATGAGATATGATCAATTTAGTCAGCAGCGCTCGGGGTCTACTGGATGCTGAATTCTCATTTCAGCAACCAAACTCAAGGCCATTTCTTAGCAGATCATCAAGTTGTAAATATAATCTATGAACTCCATACTTGATGAAATATGTTAGCAACACAATAACAAGTTTTGTTAACATCAAAACCAAGATTATTGGAGTTTCCAAAACCCAACATATAGGTTTCATATCAATTTCATGTGTAATTAGTACCAAAATTGTAAATATTCCATACCAATTTCATTGTAATAAGTACCGAAATAGTATAGGTTTCGTAAAATTTTATTCGTAATTAGTACCAAAATTATATAGGTTTCATACCAATCGATGCATAGTTAGTACCGAAATTGTATATGTTTCATACTAATTTCACGTGTAACAAGTACTGAATATAGTATATGTTTCATACCAATTTCATGTGTAACTAGTACCAAAATTGTATAGGTTTCATACCAACTTCATTTGTAACTTGTACCAAAATTGTATGTGTTTCATACCATCACGTGTAGTATGTACAGAAAATAATATATGTTTCATACCAACTTCACGTGTAACTTGTACCAAAATGTATAGTTTTCATACAAATTTTACGTGTACCTATTATCAGAATTGTAAAGATTTCATACCAATTTCATATGTAATAAGTATCGAAAATAGTATAGGTTTCATACCAATTTTATTCGTAATTAGTACCAAAATTATAAAGGTTTCATACCAATTTTATGTATACTAAGTACCAAAATTGTATAGGTTTTCTACCAACTTCATGTGTAATAAGTACCGGATATAGTATATGTTTAATACAAATTTCATGTGTAACTAGTACCAAATTGTATTGGTTTCATATCAACTTAATGTGTAACTAGTACCAAAATTGTATATGTTTAATATCAACTTCACGTGTATTAAATACCAAAAATAGTATTCATGTGTAAGTTGTACCAAATTTGTTAAGCTTTCATATCGATTTCATGTGTAACTTGTACCAAAATTGTATATGTTTCATACATGCTGTAATGATTTCTCAAAATTAAAAGTTCAAATTTTAATAAAGGGGTATCATAGTCATTTTAATAAGACTGGAGTTAGAATAACATTTAAGTTGCAGTAAGGAGTTTCAATTAAGTTTTTCTGACATACAGACTGAATCCATTTGTAACTTTTTGGGGATTTTTACTCAATTTACCCATATTTTAATGAATTAAATTATTAAATAAATTATTAATAAATCATATTTTAATTAATTAATCTATTTTATCATAAATTAATTGATTGATCCAACCCGCGTGTCAACCCAAATGAGCTGGCCTGTTTTGGCCGGCCTAAATTCTTGGTCCAATCCACTTATTTGGCGGGTCGAGTTTGGCCAACCCGACGAGCCCAACACATTTTGATTACTATGGAAATACTTGCATGCACCCAGTATGAGTTTCATTCATATACCAACTCAATATTAAAATATATCGTCTTTAAAATAAAAAAATGAATAAGCTAACATATCAACCATTTTTAGACCAAACATATTGAATTGGTCTATAAGTGGATCTCACACCGAATCCATACAAACATGTTTCATACTACTAAATACACTGTCCTCATAAGCTTAACCACCCTTATCTGAAAAAGTTTGGAAAGATTGTGCCTTGTAGGTAGTATTTATCGTTGATTTCCAATTGATGTGAAATATTTCATCTATAATCAATTATGACCTGCCTTTGGACAAAATAAGCCATCTCTTTGTTCGGTGTTGAATTGCATTCCATAAGATGCTTTTACTTTTTCTTTGTTCATCAGACTGACAGACTCACGTATCCTCACTCTCCTGCCAAATCTTTCAACATGTTTAGGGTTTGAGTTTCCAGTTCCTGTTCTAACGATAAAACAAGGCGAAATGGCCGCACCTCGCCATACCACCAACAGCAGTGAATGATGATCCACATGCAGTGCCACATCATTCTATTAGCATAAAATGCTATGCAAGCCAATTGGTCAATTGTTATCATGTTGGGCCCTAAAAACCTAGCCCAAATAAGTGTATCATTCTGTTTGTATTTTTTTGCTGCTCCACCATCCATTCCTCAGTTCGTCGATTCAAGATTTTATAATTTTACTTAAGACTACAAACATTGGACATATCTGAATCAACCATTCAGCTCAGCAGTTCTAATAATAATGAAACTTGGCATGTTTCCACTTGGAATCATCGTGCAATCCTCGCAACTGGTTGCACCACCCTTCTCATTTCTTTGGCGAAATAACTTCTAACAACTTCCACTTCACGTACAAGGATCTTTACCCCTCTTGTCGCCATTCTTGGCTACATACTTGCAGACCTAGCCACCGGAATATACCATTGGACAATCGACAACCATGGCTGCGAGAAAACCTTGACTATGCAGGTTGCAAGATAGATCGAAAGAGCACAAGTGACACTTGTCAATTTCTAGGTGAAAGACTAATATCTTGGTTTAGCAAGAAACAAGAATTCATTGCTACATCAATTAATTCATGCAGAATCAGAATATCTTGATGCTGGAAGTTGTTATGCCCAATTGCTTTGGATTCAACATCAGTTAAGAGATTATGGAATTCAAGCTGTTAAGTCTCTGATCTTCTGTGATAATACAAGTGCAATAGGTATCACACATAATCCAGTCTTGCACTCTCGGACAAAGCATATTGATATCAGACATCATTTTATTCGATATCACATTATGAACAAAGATATTCATATCGAGTATATTTCAACAGATGAACAAGCAGATGAAATTTTCACCATACCACTTGAGGAGTTACTTTCGTCAAATTCTTGGATTAATTGAGTTATCTTAATTTACTTTGAATGAATCCGCACTGCTTTTATGTGTCAAGATGAAAGTATGAATTGGAACAGACTGATAGTGCAATGGTCAGTGAGATAATAATCAGTCTGATATTCAGATAGATTTTTATCGATATGATGTTATCAAATAGTCTGGTTCATAACATATTTTAAAGCTAAATTTCTAACAGCCCGAATTATTTTACTTTAACCTACTTTTACTTGATGTGACCTGGTTTTCATCCAGACCGTTAAAACTTTTGAACTTCAAACGTCTTTTAACGGAGATACAGACAGGTGTCTGACTGCTCCATAATAAGCGGCTATACATAATCTTCCTCATCTAACATTTTACAGTTTACGAGTTCACTATAATTTCTTCTGCAATCTCAAAATTTCTCAAGTACTCACTACATCTCAAACTTTCACTTCACATTCACATATGGCAAACCGTCACCCATAATGCTTTATTCATTAATTTTGAGCAGGTCTACCAACTCGAAGACTCAGAGATGATATCCATGGTCAAAGATTTAGAAACTTCTGGTTATAGGAAGTTCTTGAGCTCTGGAGTCAAAGGCAAGAATATTAAATTTTCCCAAAAGTTCTTCGGATAAATGTTTGATCTATACTCCACCGGACCATTAGACTTCCTTCAAGTCCCCAAAGCTACCTTGGACGAATTTCAGAGAAAAGTTTATATCTTTGGACACGACTACTCTATGTGGATTTTATTATGATATAGTCGAATTTTTTTCCAACAGTGTATATCCAAATTTATATGTTTTAACCATATAAAAAATTTGCAATTGCATCCAACAATTAGGGGGATGAAATAAATGTTTCTAATTACAAGACGGAAACTCTGAAATTGGAAGCATCCTTCTTGGGCCCAACATGTGTAGTTCGATGTTGGCCTCATGCTTGGAACCTTTATACATAGCGGTACTTGAAGAAAATGAGATTACTGAGCATTCTATGCTCATAATGTATGATCGGTAATGACTCTTCTGGATGGAGTAATGGTGTCTAGATCAAATCTTTCAGTAGGCATATCTGGCAAGTTGATGGTGCTTTTCGGTAGGCTCTTTCAAACGACATCAACCAATTTAAGTACGTGTCACTATTTTTGCATTTGTAGTTTTATCTAGGCCTGTCATAAAGAAAAGAATCACAAATCTTTCTCCTGATATGTTGTATGATTGATTTGCAGGTTCATGGCATTCCTGATCTTGTCTCGACAACTTTGCCCACCTGGTATAGAAAGAACTTTGTATGCACTCTTTATGTCTATAAACAACTTGGGTTCAACGGTGGGCTCCTTTGTTGGTGTTGGTTCGGCTTCCATTCTCAACATTTCCTCAAGATCTTTTGACAATCTTCTTTTGGGCATTATTATCCAAGTTCTCTGCCTATTTTTTATACCCAAAGAAGCTACAGGGATATCAGCATTGAATACATGTACCAAAATGGATTTCTACATTTTACATAATTGAGATTTATTGTTGGGATTTTAATCGGGACATTTAGTTTTTCCTCAATAGACGTTAGAACACTTTCAGATTTTCAAGCTAATAGGTTTGAAAAGACTGAATCATATTGACCCTATTAGAGAGAATTGTTTTCGTAATTTAATATATAATGTTAGAAGATCAAATGTTACGTAGTGCGTACCTTACGCCTTTTATGATTCATCACATATAATCATTGGAGAAAAAAAAGTTAGGCGTCACACACCTAAGTCAGTACCGGTTTAATTGATGCCGGTTCGGCATCCATGATGAATATTACACATTGTGTCAAATGAATGACTGAGAGCCCCCACCACCCCAGGGGAAACATCAATACTTGTATACCAGTGAATTGACTAAATTGAAATATAAATCTTTCACCACATGGTTATATGGGAGAATACCAATGACTCCATATTATTATACATGTTTTCAAAATATCAATAGATAAAATCTAAAGGATGATTCTATGCATATTTATGCTCCTATAAATTGTGCTTTTTCAATTTTTTTTGTTTCTTGTACACATCAATATTAAGTGAATAAAACCACATCGTCATGTTTGATTTATTATAAAAGAATACTACAAGATTGACTTGATTGGAAAGATTGATTTGAATGATTTTATTTTGGGAGTGATTTTTATTAAATTTATATAAACAACTAACGCATTTGAAATATGATAACAAATAACTCAATCAAAATGCATCCATTATAATTTCGAATTGATCCCCCAGAAAAAGGAAGTTTCGTAGAGTTTTTCGGTAAAGTTATTAGTTCATTTTTTCGTACATTTAGGTCTTTTAAGATCCATTTTAATTCAATAAGCGAACGACGATAACACTCCTGAAAATCTCTTATGTGTGTTAGGCTTACCCGTATCGAATACCTTGCAATTTTCTGTCTAGAACCTCTTGAGCTTATACATTAATTCATAGTCATAAATGAACCAACGAGATCTTAATAATGCATGTTCCGCTTCTGAAAACCCGTATCAACATGATATATATCATGATCAACAAATTGTATATATCTATAACTAGTTTATACTTATTTTAATACAATATTTAATATGAGCAGTATATTATATATCATGATTCACTATACATATCGTCAAGGGCGAAGAGACAGTGTGGTGGGGCAGCTGCCCACTCAAAACAAACTAATTTTTCAAAAAAATGCATTTTGCCCCCGCCCATATTGCAATATGTCCCCCATAAATTATATTTTGCAACTTCTAAAAGTATATTTGACCACCAAATTTTTATGTTGTTATTTTTTACTCCATAAACAATAATTCTAAATTCGTCTTGTATGTCATATGTAGGGGTTATCCCAACTCCTTATTCTGAGCCAATCTTTAACGACAACACTTATAATATGAAGATTAAAATTCAAGATGAGAATGAAAAAAAAAAAAAAAAACAATACACTAATTGGAAGATTTCAAGCATATAAATAATCGTCTGAGCAATGGACGTGAGATCGTGTAGTACATTGCACAACATGCAAGTTCATTGTTATATGAGTGTGAAAGCAAGCTTTCAATGTTCGAAAACTAGTAGAGTGTAAGAAATGGATATTTTATCCCTAAAATGAGTATATCTGAGTTAGAATTGCTCCATGATCGCGGTTTAACCCGAAAAACAGCGTGCAACACCATCTTTAGTCCCACGAAAATATGATATTTTATCTAGAAACTGATTCCAAACTCCGCTCAGGATGCATTAATTGCTGTTATATGGCGTCATGTGGTGCACTGAGTGTTGGCTCCGTCCCACAATGACTCCCATATCCTGAAGCGCCACCACCACCAGTGGTGGATGCTTCCCTTTCGGAGTATGCACCATGCATGAAATTGCTGACTAAACATAATCCCACCTGCAAATACAACAATGAACCCTAATAGAATCGGGTAAAAGGACACAATATTTACGGGTAAAACATCCGACGTCATTCCACTGGGATGTGAAGGTTGTTGGTGCTTGGCGATCGCTCATGGCTGCTGGTGGTGGCTTTGAAATGACTCGATTTGGGACCCAAAACAGGGTTTTCTCGCTACCATAGTTGTCGATTGCCCAATGGTAGATTCCGATGGCTAGGTCTGCAAGTATGTAGCCAAGAATGGTGACAAAAAAGGGTCAAGATCCGTGTACGTGAAGTGGAAGTTAATAGAAGTGATTTCGCCATAGAAATGAGAAGGGTGGCGCAATAAGTTGCGAGGATTGCACGATGAATCCAGGTGAAAACATGGCAAGTTTCATTATTATTAGAACTGCTGACTTGAAGAGTTTATCAGACATGTCTAATCTATGTAGTCTTAAGTAAAATATTAAAATCTTGAATCTGCGAAGGGATGGTGGAGCAGCAAAAAAATACAAGGTCTAGGTTGGAGTGGGAATGGGCAAGAAAATGTAGGGTTGTAATTAATTTTATTAAAAAACAATCGAGAAAACTTATTATTATGGATTGTAAATCAATTATTCAAGTAATAATACAAGAATTTACATATTCCTTTATTATTCTTTTAGGGAAATACTTATATGCACTCTGTTTGGCCCCATTTATACATAACTCAATATTAAATATATATTTTAAATAAAAAAATTATATATCAACAATTTTATATCAATCATATCGAACTAGTCCATAAATGGACCCAAACTGAGCCATATAAGTATTTTCCTTCTGTTTATCAACAACTACACTTTTTAGCATCAAGATATGAACGTTGTCAACACACCTATATATAGAACTTGTACTTTTTGCTGCTCCACCATCCTTTTCTCAGTTCGACGATTCAAGATTTTATTATTTATTTAAGACTACATACATTAGACATGTCTGAATCAACCCTTTTAGCTCAGCAGTTCTAATAATAATGAAACTTGGCATGTTTCCACATGGATTCATCGTGCAATCCTCGCAACTGACTGCGCCACCCTTCTCATTTCTTTGGCGAAATCGCTTCTAATAACTTCCACTTCACGTACAAGGATCTTGACCCTTTTTGTCGTCATTCTTGGCTACATACTTGCAAACCTAGCCACCGGAATCTACCATTGGGCAGTCGACAACTATGGCAGCGAGAAAACCCTGATTTTTGGGTCCCAAATCGAGTCATTTCAAAGCCACCACCAACAGGCATGGGCGATCGTCAAGCGCCAATTAGCCAACAACCTTTACATCCCAGCATGGTGGGTGACGAACGACTGTTTTACCTGTAAATATTATGTCACGTGACCCGATTATGTTAGGGTTCGTTGTTGTGTTTGCAGTTGAGATTATGTTTAGTCAGCAGTTTCATGCATGGGTGCATACTCCAAAGGGAAGCTTTCACGGCTTGTGGTAGCGCTTCAGGATATTGGAGTCATTGTGGGACGGAGCCAACACGCAGCTGCACCACAAGACACCGTATAACAACAATTACTGCTTCATGCGCGGAGTTTGGAATCGGTTTCTAGATAAATATCAGATTCTCGTGGGGCTAGAGATGATGATGCACATTGTTCTTGGGGTTAAACCACGGTCATGAAGCGTTCTAACTCAGATGGACTCAATTTTAGGGGTAAAATATTCATTTCTTACACTAGACTCATTTTCTAAAATTGAAGCTTGCTTTCACATAATCATATAACAATGAAATTACATGTTGTGTTTGTTGGAACATTATTTTTCTAACAATGGGCTACGCGATCTCATGTCCATTGCTCAAACGATTATTTATTACTTTATTTATAGGCTTGAAATCTTCCAATTAATGTATTTATTTATTTTTTTATTTGCATTCTCATCTTGAATTTTAATCTTCATATTATAAGTGTTGTCGTTAAAAATCGATTAAGCAGAAAGAGTTGGGAGTACCCCTACATAAGATATACACGCAAATTTAGAATTATTGTTTATGTGGTAAAAAATAATAACATACAAAATTAGAAGTCAAATATAATTTTAGGAGGTGAAAAATACAACTTATGACATATTGCAATTTCGGAGGGGGGGATGCAATTTTTAGTTTTTTTTTAGGTTAGTAAAAAAATTTGTTTTGAGGGGGCAGCTGCCCCACCATACTATGCCTATTTGACATTGCCGATATATATAATAGATTAGAACAGATAATACACTGCTCATATTATATATTGGATTCAAGTAAAATGTACAAACTATTTATAGATAAATAAAAGTTGTTGATCATAATATATCATGTTGATACAGTTTTTAAGGGCGAGACATGTATTATTAAGATCTCACGTTGGTTCATTTAGGACTATGAATTAATGTATAAGCTCAAGAAGTTCTAGACGAAAATTGGAGGGTATTCGATGTCGTCCGCTTATTGAATTAAAATGGATCTTAAAAGACCAAAATGTACGAAAAAAATAAACTGATGCTTTTACCGAAAAACTCTAGAAAAAACGTCCCTTTCCGGCGGGATCAATTAGAAATTATAATGGATGCATTTTGATTGAGTTATTTGAAATCATGAAATCATATTTCAAATGCGTTAGTTGTTTATATAAATTTAATAAAATCACTCCCAAAATAAAATCATTCGAACCAATATTTCCAATCAAAGTCAACCTTGTAGTATTCTTTTATAACAAATAAAACATGACGATGTGGTTTAGTTAACTTAATATTGATGTGCACAAAATACCGAAAAAAACACAATTTATAGAAGCATAAATATGTATAGAAGCATGCTACAGATTTTATCTATTCAGAAAACGCTGAGAATTAACATTAAAATTTACTCATTCATTTTATATCCCATTTTAAAAACATATACTATAGTATGGACTATGGAGTCATTGATCTTCTCCCACATAACCATGCAGTGAGAGATTTATATTTTGATTTAGTCCATTAACTTATATACAAGTATTCCTGTTTTATTGATGTTCCCCCTTGGGTGGTGGGGGCATTTAGCCATTCATGTGGTATCAATGTGGCCGGATTGGCCCTAAGGCCCAGCATCAATTAAACCGATACCGACTCAGGTGTGTGATATCTAACTTTTTTTTCTCAAAAGATTATATGTGATTAATCATAAAAGTAGTAAGGTGCACACCACGTAACATATGATCTTCTAACATTATATATTAAATTATGAAAATAATTCCCTCTAATAGGGTCAATATAATTCAGTCTTTTCGAACCTACTAGCTTAAAAATCTGGAAAGTGTCCTAAGGTCTATTGAGGAAAAGCTCTCCTTTTTCTTTTAAAAATAAAAATTTTATCCCAAAAACTAAATGTCCCGATTAAAATTCCAACAGTAAATCTCTATTATATAAAATGTAGAAATCCATTTTGGTACCTGTATTCTATGTTGATATCCCCGTAGCTTCTTTGGGTATCAAAAATAGGAGAGCCACCGGATGTAAGTATAGAGAACCTGGATAATGATGCCCAAAAGAAGGTTGTCAAAAGATCATGAGGAAATATTAAGAATGGAAGCCAAACCAGCACCAACAAAGGAGCCCAGCGCTGATCCCTAGTTGTTTATAGACATAAAGAGTGCATACAAAGTTCCTTCTATACCAGGTGGGCAAAGTTGTCCAGCCAAGATCAGGAATGGCGTGAACCTGCAAATCAATCATACAACATATCAGGAGAAAGATTTCATGATTCTTTTCTTTATGACATGCCTAGATGAAACAACAAATGCAATAATCTATACAAAAATAGTGACACATACTTAAATTGGTTGATGCGAGCCGACCCAAAAAGCACCATCAACTTGTCAGATATGCCTACTGAAAGATTTGATCTTGACACCAGTACTCCATCCAGAAGAGTCAATAACGAAAGGCAGTATGAGCATACCTATATATATCTCATTAGATCCCACAATAGCAATAAAGGAATAAAACATGAGTCTGAAATTAACTTACTAGAATCCTCCGTAATCTCATTTTCTTCAAGTATCGGCTATATATAAAGGTTTCAAGCATGAGGCCAAACCATCCAACTACATGTGTTGTGCCCAAGAAGGATGCTTCCAATTTCAGAGTTTCCGTCTGGTAGTAGAACATAACTGTTGAAATGTTTGGGACGATCACATTTGCTAAGAAAAACCAAATCATCGGTCTGGAGTTCCCGAGAGGTATTACCACAAACAAAAAAAACCATCAGTTTACTAAAACCATCCATGACAAATAAATGACAACAAAAAAAACCACAGTAAGATTTTTGGTAATGAAACATATCGGAGGCATTTAAAGTAAATTGCCATGGACGTTCATATGTTACCCAATTTCTTCTAGTTGAGATTATGAAATTTATTTTATTATTAGTTTCAACAGCTAGAACTTTTGCTATCCCAGTTTTCTACAAGCCATCCAGGTCAAATTTAAATGGACACTTTACAGAATAATAGTCGAGAAATATACAAGTAATCTCAATCTTGCGCATACATATAATGTCTATCTACCAAATAACTATTAGCCGTAACACACCCAAAGTATAAGTCGCTAAGTGATGAACCTTTCACTCTTTGCATAAAATATATGAAAATTCTGCCAGAAAAATCTCAGCAGTTACCTGAAAATAATTGGCGGTTGAAATGCCCTAAACAATGTAATAACGTCCCGTTTCAGACCAGGGATCCATCGATTTCAGAAACTTGAGAATTCTCTGATGTGACCAGCCCCCTTTTGGCACTTTTTCTCTTCTGTCTAGAAACGTTGTTTCTCGATTTCTCCAGAGAGCTTGTGCCATTTATTGAGTCAATGGCTCCATCCAAAGTAGAGTATTCAGGAAATTCTTTATCGCTCACTGATTTTTCCTCAACAAAACCACATGAAAATAGTTGTATGGCTGGTAATGCTGAAAAAAATACAAATATCTTATATGTTTGTAAATTAGAGAGCACATATCCCCCAAGTAAACTCCCGCAGATTCCACCCAAAGCCATTGTCATCCATGATATGGGTTGAAGATCACCAGCAAAAGATGCCTTGTTAAGGGTAATTATAAAACCTCAGTTTGTGTTCTAAAAAGCTAAAATGCCATGGGCAAACAGCAGTTCAGTTAACGACATGTAAACATGCATAGTGTGGGTAAATGAAATGTTTTTGAGCCTAGATGGTGGTGATAATCATATAATACTGGGAAGCATATTTTTAGCAAACTATCATAATTCAAAAGCACACACAAGAATGAAAATATTGTCTCTGAAGTAAATCAAGTAAACCAGCCACAGAAACGAGGCCCCAAATGCGATTGGTTTCAGAATTTTGTTTATCATAGTCGATAATATACCCCATCCTTTCAAAAGCGAATTCAGTTCAAGACATTCAACAACTTCGAGGAATCCTCCTATTCCCAATGAAAGATATTAATGTTGCCATGTGCAATTTAATGCATTGTCAGATGAATTCAATTTGAACTTAAATTGTGCAATAACGTGGAAGCAAATATATTGGACAGATATCCAGATTGTGACTAATTTTATCATGTATATGGCTTCGGTGATTACTATAAGGCTCCGCTTGGTTCGTGGATAGGATAAGTGAATGATTAATAATAAGAGTGATAAATAAATGATAAATAAGGATAAATAATTTAGTGTGATAATGTATAGCATGTTTGGTTTGTATGATTACAAATTAAATTATAATGCATACTTTGTTTGGTATGTATATGTGATTGTGGGAGGATTATATTTGTACATATGATGAAATTCCTAAACTACCCCTAAAATATCTAACATCATTTTCTTGGTTTTATTTCATTCCATCCGCTTGATTTTGTTTCCGGATCTGTACGTGATATTATAGCTTGTTTCTTGTTCAAATTTGTTGTACATGAATAATTGTTCGAACGAAGCTCAAGCACACAATTTTCACAAACAGATCTCACGTCCATGCAAAACCGTTTCGATTATTCACAAGCAATACCCACTTTGAAATTAAAATTCGGCTCCCATTTAAATATTTTCATGGCAACACCCACCACAGTCCAGATCCGGGAAGACCAAAGGTAATTGAAATATCGTGAGAAAGATGAATAAAGATGACTCGAGCTTTGAGCGACCCGATGGAAATATTTCCATGAAATTTGTTTGCTGGAAATGCTCTTCTCACGTCATCAAACTTGGAAGTGAGACATTGTTGGCTAAGGTTGGATGTTCTAGCCGTGAGGATGGCCGGAAATGATGAAGATTTGTATGGTTGAAGGGGAAAAGTGGGGCGGCGGTGTCAGATGTTGAGGGCGGTGTGACGCCACCGAGGAGGAATAAGCCGCCGAAAAAGATAAGCTTGAATACATTTGCTTCATTTCCGATGGTTAGTTTTGTTCCAACTCGGATGAATTTCGTTTGCGCAGGCAGGTAAGTGTTGGGAATTTGACCCTCCAAATTCACCCCCCAGGATGCACCTTTTATATGGAAAGCAAGCAAAGTGAGAAATAATAACAACACAAGGATTTAACGTGGAAAACTCCCAACTCAGGAGAAAAACCACCAGGACCAGAGAATAAAATACACTATATGGAAAATTATTACAACCACATAATTTCTCTTCTCACCCCAAACACACCCACAAAGCTTTTCCCACTAGCCACACTTTATCACTCACACCCCTCCCCTTACAAGAAAGACATCTAGTAAAAACTTTTCTGATGTGGAAGCTCAGCCACAGCTGCAACCACAGAGCATACTAAGACTTTTACTAGATTCTAAAACAAGAGATAAATGTATCTAAAGCCAAAAGTTGCTAGACAAGCTATTGACTGGTACACTTAAAACTGAAGGCATAAACCTCCTTTTATAGTCAAAGCTTTGCCCCAAAATTCATATCCCACCAATGTGGGATAATTGACAAAGCTCAAACCATCAATCTCCACCTTGTGGCTTTGTCGTCCCACAATACTCCACCTTGATGAAAATCTTCATAGCTTTCGCTACCAACACTGCAAAGACAGTCATAAATCTCAATGCAGAGAATTACCATGCTCCACCATAAAAGCATACCTCACTCAGAATAAACCATTCCAAGCATTTCAATTCGGCCCATGTCGAAAAAATAACCTTGCTGAAAAATTATGGTGCAACTCCCACTTTTTGGCTCTCCTGAAAGTTAATCAGTCATTGACATGAATTTACACCACACACCCTGCATCAATGCCAAACCAATGCCCGTGTGCAAAACTGTGGACCCGCTAACGTTTTACATCCTTTATCATGGCAACTTGGGGACATGGGCATGCCATAAGGATGTACATGTCCTTTTTCAGAGGACATTAAAAGAGGAGACAATGTTAGCTTCATTATCAATATCTCCACTTGCTGATACAGAGCAATTTGCCGAACCCGCTCCAGCTCTTGAGCAATTTTTCTTGATATGACCAGGTTGTCCACACCCCCAACAGGATTTCTTCACGGAGTTCTTCTTCTTCCAATTATGAGCCACCATTGCAAAACTTTCATGTGAACCGTTACTCCCGCCAAGTCTCCTCTCTTCAGAAAGAAGCTTACCAGCAACCTCTGAGAAAATGATTTTCTTTTTTCCATGAATCAGTATCGGCTTCATATGCTCATACGAACGTGGAAGAGACCAGATGAGTCTCAAGGCCTGATCCTCATCACCAATTCTAACTCCAATGGATTCCAGCTCTGAAACAATGCCATTGAGAACGCTTAAATGATCTGAAATAGTAGTACCTTCATTCATTCACAATGTATGAAACTGCTCTTTCAGATACTCCCGATTTGAGACGCCCTTTGTCTGATACAACTCTTCCAGTTTTTCCCAGAGTTCCTTAGCCGTAAACATTCCATGCACATTTGAACATTTTTGGCCAGGCACAGACGGATACCACTTGCTGCTCTCAAATCCAGATCCTCCCAATCTTTATTGCTCATTCCAACTTTACCTGTTGCACTAGTCGTTCCACCAGTCGAACTAGTATCACTGCTGCTTTCAGGGAATACTCTGTCCTCCAATGCCTTGTGTAAACCAGACTAAATCAACATATCCCTGACTTGAACTTGCCACAAGCCAAAGTTGATTTTCCCATCAAATTTCTCCACATCAAATCTGACTGCATTTGAAACTCTGCTTCCCGACATCTTCTGATACTTTGATGAATGTTTTTGTAGACCTGAATGTACACACTAAGTAAGCTCTCAGGAAAAATAGGATCTCGATCTTTCCTAGACAGAACTTCAAGGTTCCCAGGTAAATTGGTGGGGTCACACTGGTCCCACTTAAATACCAATTTTCCTAGACAAAACCTCATTAGTCACTACGTATTCGCCTACCACACCAAAGCTCCACCGCCGCAAAAGGACTCAGGCTCTGATACCACTTGTTGGGAATTTGACCCTCCAAGTTCACCCCCCAGGATGCACCTTTTATATGGAAAGCAAGCAAAAGGAGAAATAATAACAACACAATGATTTAACGTGGAAAACTCCCAACTCAGGAGAAAAACCACCAGGACCAGAGAAGAAAATACACTATATGGAAAATTATTACAACCACATAATTTCTCTTCTCACCCCAAACACACCCACAAAGCTTTTCCCACTAGCCACATTTTGTCACTCACACCCAGCCCCTTACAAGAAAGACATCTAGTAAAATCTTTTCTGATGTGGAAGCTCAGCCACAGCTGCAACCACAGAACATACTAAGACTTTTACTAGATTCTAAAACAAGAGAGAAATGTATCTAAAGCCAAAAGTTGCTAGACAAGCTATTGACTGGTACACTTAAAACTGAATGCATAAACCTCCTTTTATAGTCAAAGCTTTGCCCCAAAATTCATATCCCACCAATGTGGGATAATTGACAAAGCCCAACCCATCAATGACCACTTGTTGGGAATTTGACCCTCCAAATTCACCCCCCATGATGCACCTTTTATATGGAAAGTAAGCAAAATGAGAAATAATAACAACATAAGGATTTAACGTGGAAAACTCACAACTCAGGAGAAAAACCACCAGGACCAGAGAAGAAATACACTATATGGAAAATTATTACAACCACATAATTTCTCTTCTCACCCAAACACACCCACAAAGCTTTTCCCACTAGCCACACTTTATCACTCACAGTAAGAGAATGAACAAATACGATGGCGGCTGCAACTTATCAGAAATGAAATGAAAAGTTTAACAAAGTTTATATAATAAGAAGGATATATGTGTAAAATAGTTTCTCATCTTTATTATCGTACATGCATTGATTGGACATCACACCAAATTATAGGGATGCTTACTCCCATGTTTTCGAAGATAATCACGGGCTTTTTTATTTTTTGGGCTTTTTAAATCGTGAGAAGAACAAATGATGACTCTTGATAATTTATTAAACTCACCCTTATCATGTGAGCCAAACACACCCTAAATAGAGCTCTCATACCTTGTTGCTATATTTCCCATTTTAATAGCTTTTCTTTTAGTTTTTTTTAGTGGTAACCTACAAATATTATAATAAAATCTTTTCATCTTATCCGTGATTTTTTTATGATATCCATTTTATTCTTTTATCTTTAATATTTCTATTTCGTCTTGCCGCACCTGAGCTTAATTCTTCAAAGGTGATAACTAACGATATAAACACGTAAATCGATATCAAACTAGACCAAAATAATCAGGCAAGTTAGAAACGATGAAATAAGGAAAAAAAGATAACCTGGGTAAAGTAAATCAAGCAAACCAGCCGCAGAAACGAGGTCCCAAATGCGATTCGCAACTGCTTCAACCAATGCATCATCTTCTATTACTGAAATGGGTGATTTCTTATCGCCACCACCAATTTGTAATGGAGTAGAAAATCTTCAGCTGTGGTTTCAAATAGAATTCTCTCATAATTCCTTAACTGAATCAGAGATGGTAAGGGATAATTCTGAGGGTTATCAGAGAATTGGTTTGCTTGCTTGCTTCAAATTTGCTTATCCCTCTTCTTTTAGTTCCGTTAGTTTCTTGTCATACGACGTTCCTTTGACTGTAAAATAGACCCCGAATTCTCTCAGTGCACTATCCTTGAATACCATCAAATATTCTAAATGGAATATCCTCTTGACTACCTGTGAATCAATTACCCAAATTTGCCAATGTGTTGGTCCCACCTAAAAGAAATAGGAATAAATCTAGATGACTAACATTTGGGGTAGTTGATCAGGGTAGCCAACAATAATTGAGTACCACGAAAGTGAAAGACGAAGAACTACTTTCATGTCCTCCTCTGAATAAATCCCGTTCATAGATAACACAGAAGAACTTAATTGGAGCGTGTATTTCCTGTGCTCATCGACTTTTTCAAGGCTAGCACTTAGATTGTTTCGAATCTTTTATGATTTGATCGTGTGGATACCGTAGAGGCAGAACCGTGAGGTTTCTGCTCGTGACTCGTGGAAGCTTTCATCGATAGTCTGCTTCAAACACGCTGTAAATGTATAATTCTAAACACCGATTGGTTCTACTTGGTATAATCCTCTGACGAAATGTGAAAATTGTTTTATATTTCGCTGCGTTTTGCAATTGGATTCTTGGCGTAGGCCTATTTTGATCACTGCAAGCTTTCACGTTCGCATTTTAGTTAGATATACATCTGTGCACGTTCAAACAAATTGGAAAATAGACCCGACCACGGTTCAGAACCGCCGGTTAGACGGTTCAGAACCGCCGGTTAGACGGTTCAGAACCGTCGGTTCGACGGTTCAAAAAACATCGACCATTAACCTTAACCTTTATTGAAGGTCCGTGTTACGGTTCATGAACCTCCGGTTACGGTTCGGGTTACGATTACGGTTAACCAACGGTTACGGTAACGGTTTGACCCTTATTTTTTTTTAAAAAAAATAAAAATATTATTAAAATTTGAAATAAAGTGTAAAATGTGTTTGAATGTATTTTCATCCATGGAATAAATATAAAATAACATGAACTAAATTCAAGCTCAGATAATTAAAATGTATAAGATAGATTTGTTTGGTTAATATATATAAATTATAACACTATATTTATATCAACAAGACTCTTATAACTTAATGGTTGAAGCTAATTATTCAATTTGGAAGTCATAAGTTCAAATCTATACCATAATATATATTTTAAATTTAAAAATGTAAAAAAAATTAAAATAACCGTTGAACCGCAAGTTCAAATCTACACCATAACATATATTTTAAATTTAAAAATGAAAAAAAATTAAAATAACCGTTGAACCGCCGGTTAACCGACAGTTCACGGGTTAGCAAAATTATGACCCTTAACCGGCCCTTCTATAGACGGGCCGGTTACGGATCCGACCCTTGGAATCGTTGACCCGGTTAACCGGTCCATTGACCACGGTCCGGTTTCGGGCCGGTTCAGGGTCGATGATAACCCTTGGTCGGGTCTATTGGGAAGTGGATTTTGAAGAAGTTCGAATGTCGAATTCGCTTTGTCAAAATAAATAAATAAATCTCAGCATTCTTTATTGTTTAGTATGACAAATGATTAGAACCAGAAATAAAACGTTAGGCATATATTCAAGATAAACGATTTATTACAAAGAAAATTTTCTTTAAAACAAATAGAAATGGATGTGCTTGGTAGACTTGGAAATTGTTAGCAATGATCCCATATTTTATGATTTCTATTTTGTTTTTTTCTTTCCGCAATTTTTAAAAAAAGAGTCCAGTCAATAATAAAATTAGTAGATTTCCAATAATAAAAAAAAAATTACGCAATCTGATATTTGCATACATAGTCAAAAAAAGGGAGCAATGTATTAATGTAAGTTTTGAAAGTCAAAACGTGGACCAAGAATATAATGTTTACGTAGATAAAATAGGAAATTAATGATCATAAATACTATATTTTTTTCTATATCTTAAACCAATTATAACAAAAAATCAGAACATTTAATCCCAATGAAATATGGTAGACTAATCTTAAACCAATTATATATTTTGTCCACTTAAGATAACAATCGAAATAATTTCGAAATCCAGTTATATATAAATCGATATATTAAATAAGTTCAGTGAACTAAAAATTATATTAAACAACTGTGCCATCTCTACAAATCATTTTTTTTTTAAATCTTGAAAGGAAATATAAATTATCATTTAAAATATAATATCCACATTTTAAACAAATTCAACGCTTGGATTTTCAAAGTTGAAAGTTGAAAGTTCAAACTTAGGGATGATTGAATTGGAGTACAATTGTTTCTATAAATACAAGTACCCTAAATCGCAGAAACATATAAAACAAAGTTCCATGGCAAACAATACTTCGGTATTTGCTGTTGTGACAACAATATTATTTCTTGCTGCTGCCTTTGCTGTTATGCCCAGTTGTGATGCATCTCGAGTTAATCTTGTTCAGGGTATGTATATGAATTGTTAAGAGAAATAACATGTCATTTTCATAAATATATTGAACAGAGTATGAATTGTTAAGATATCATTTTTTTAAAAATTATTTTGCAGAGGTGCTAACAGGTCCAATATGTCCACAATGTGTGTGCTGTGAGCCTCCACCGCCTGGCTCTTGTTGTAGTCGCTGTTGCGCTTATCCTTATTCTCCTCTTGCATTTCAGCCTGGAAACGCTTCTCCGTAAACACGCTTCGTCCAAATTAAACATTCCTCTCGAATAAATTAGTCAAAAAATTGCTGTTTATTGACATCCCCTACACATGTTTTCTGAATAATGAGATGAGACTTATTTTATGTCCAATACTCTTTTTCTTGAAGTGATTATCAATGTTTGCTTACACTTTTGATTTCAACTTTAGTTAATGTCATATATATAAGACTACAAAATTGGAATAGACCTAGAAAAGCCAAGGGATGAAGAGTTTATATAATTATTTCATTTTCAAATTTAGCCAATATTTTTGCTGTCATTGTAATTCCCTTATAGGTTGCCATCTTAGCCTCGACTTGCAATAAAATCTTGCATGAAACTAATCAATCATAGCACAGCAGCACACAAAATATCCTACCAGCAAACAAATTCCATTGCCAAGTTTCATCAATTTGGATACATTGCACATGAGGATTGGGTTTTGTTCATTACAACATGACACGAGTTTGTAGATTTCAAGCTGCAGAAAGAATTTGTTTTCAAAATCATCTGAAACTATTCCTATTGTCCAGATTTGAACTGCTTCTTGAACCTGTAATGTCATGGACTTTATTGAATCCAGCAGAGCCTTTGTTTTGTCACATTTCGACATTTCAAACTGACATACAGTGCCTAGAAAGAAAGAAAGAAAAAAAGAAGAAGATTTACAATTTAGTCATTTCAAATAGGCGTGAAGAAAGAATATGAAAATTAGTTCGGCTAAAATTGATATTTGAGATTTTACGTACTCACATACCTAAAAGTTTTGAAGAAGAGGGTATTTCATGAAACCATGCCGTTTTTTATGCATCTCCGGATATGATCTAGCCAAAAGATGGGGGACATTCATTAATCCAGGCCATTTCTTGTTCATCTCCGGCATCATAGGGCTACACCCTTTCCAGGATTTTTCTGTATCTCCATCAGTGATCTTATATGCCAATCTCCTATGTGGTATTTGATCCTTTCTTGTTCCAAGATCCAGATTTTCTTTACACCCACCAGAGGTTGAAAATTGCACAGGCTGCAAAAATAAAAGAAAGAAAGAAAGAAAGAAAATAAGATTACAGAAGAGCAAATTCCAGCAAAATAGATTTTTTCTTAGTGCCATCTACTTACATTTGGCGAGAAGATCTCTTGAAAGTTCATAGGCCCAAAAGGATAAAATGGTCTAAAAGGTGTGACGAAGTTCTGGTACAATATAGGATGGCATGGACTCAGTTTTGGGGCAGGAATTGGAACATAAGAGTTTGGGATGTTGCATTGTGGTGGCTGTCTTTTGTGTGTTGCAAGGGAATTCCAGTTTGAAGTGTACAGCGGCTGGCCTGCTCTAGTTTGTTGTTCTCTGGGCCGAGCCATGGTCACGTACAGAGTATGTCCTACTACATTCGTCCCTGTATGGAAATAAATTACACTTGGAGAATATAGTTACCATTCAACAAATAATTGGAACAAAACAGAAATGGGATTCTTGTACCATTTAGTGAACGCAAAGCCTTATTTGCGTCCTCTGGATTCGAATAGTGTACAAATCCAAATCCTTTGCTAGTTCCATCAACGTGTCGGATCACTTTTGCTGAGATTACTCTTCCATGAGCACAGAAGATTTGTTTCAGTTTGCTTTCATCAACAGATACATCAAGATTCTTTACGTACAGATTCGAATTCTTGGAGAATTTCCCATTGGAAATGGTGCCCCTTTCTCCATATATTTGTCTTAAAGTTTCTGCCCTCTCATCCTTCTTCTGAGCCCTACCCACAAACAGATTCTTTGATCCTGAAACACAGAAGTTATGGTATTTTTAAACAATATTTTTCCCCAATTAAACATGCCTCTTACTTGAAAGAAAAAGAATCTTTACCAAACAGTTCGCCATTCAGAGCCTCCATTGCCTTCTTGGCCTCTTCATGTGAATCGAAATTAACAAATCCAAACCCTTTTGATTTCCCCTTCTCATCCTTCATTATAACCGCACTGCAGATGTCACCAAATGCCGAAAACTTGTTCTTGAGGAGATCATCTGTGATGTCTTCATCTAGATTTTTCACATAAAGATTTGTGAAAACTGGTTCTGTGTTGTTTCTCTCACTCTTTCCGATGAATTTGGAAACAGATCTGATACAGGCATTACAAATTCAAACATGTAATACATACATAACTAAAAAGCAAGAAACAAACGACAGGAGATAGTAGGCTCACAGCTTCTTGCCATATTGCACAGTTCCATGGACTGCATCGAGAGCTTCCATGGCCGAGTTCTCCGAATCAAATTGAACAAAACCATAACCCTTACTCTTCCCATTTTCCTCAGCAACCTTGCAAGAAATTATGGTCCCATGCTTGGAGAAAATTTCTTTCAATCGAGCACTGCTGATGGAAGGGTCAAGATTCTTGACAAAGAGGTTTCCTGTACCCGTCTTTCTTGAAATCGGCTCCCTTTCACACCACATAATCCTTACAGGTTTACCCCTCAATTCGGTGTAATTCAGGCTGTTTAGAGCTGTACAAGCTGTTGAAATATGAATAGAGAAAAGAAAAACAAAAAACAAATCAAAATTGAATGAGAATACGAACATGCAATCACGTTGAACAAAAATCAAGAATATCAAACCAAAAACAACCAATCAATTTTAAGAAACCCAAAGATCTGAGTGCGCGTAAAAAAATATTATACCATCAATAGGAAAACAGAAGTTGACGAAAGCATAGCATAGGGATTTTCGAGAGATTTTGTCGCGGCAGAGACGAACTGAAACCAGTTGGCCCACAGTCCCAAAAGCTTCTTCGAGTTCCTTTTCTGAAACATCCGGGTGCAAATCACCCACGTACAATGACGCCATCTGTGGAGAATCACCTTCCGCCATTCTTCTTTACTTTTTCGAGAGCAGTGAGAATCGGATCGTGAATTGGGAAATGTGAAGAGTCTGTTGTTATATATCACTCGGCATTTCGTATCAGTTAGCTATAACTGTCAACGATCAGTTTCCGTTTATTTGGCGGTTGCGGAATTTACCATTTTCCCAGATAAATAGTTTTTTTTCTCGGATTTATTGAATGCCTTTTTTATTTATTTTTTAAATCAAACTGGTAAATTTGTTTTTAACATTAATTATATAAGGATATTTTAGGGAAATTTTCCTTATTTATTTCCACTTTTTCGAAGGAATATTTTCTTTTTTACAATAAATTTTGGAATAGTAATTCGTTGTGTTTAATATTTTTAATTCCGCTAATAACGGTGTTTTTCATGACCCTTGGCTACCTCGACCACATTGGTTTAAACCCAATACGATTCCAACTTCATAGATTGAGCATTGTCGTGTGAGGGATTTGTTCAATGCTAATGGGACCTGGAAGGCAGAGAATTCGTGAAACTTCGTGGAATGTTGATCATCAACTCTTAACATCAATTACCTATTATAAGAGGAAATACACAGGATACTACTGTTCGGCACTATGATCGCAAGGTTGAATATTCAGTGAAATCTGGGTATGAATTAGCCATGATCATAGATAGTGTAGGAAGTAGCACCATATCCAATGAGAAAGCGAAATGTTTTCGGAAGCTCTGGAATTTACAAGTCCCATGAAAAGTCAAAATTCATGTCTGGAGAACATTGTATGATGCCTTACCTGCTCGAGTTCCCCTAGCTACTCGTGGCATACAAATTGATAGTAGTTTCCCACTTTGCTTGTTTCCAAATGAAGATGTCTCTCATGTGTTATGGTACTGTCCAAAAAGTAGGGATGTTTGGATTCTCACAACGGTTTGGCCGCTCGTATCCAGGTTTAAGGGAGGTCATTTTGGCAATCTTTTTTGATGGATGGCAGAACATGGTAACGTAGATGACTTGGGCTTTTTGCTATGATTTCGTGGGCTATTTGGCAGTCAAGAAATCGACTGATATTTGATGGTACTCGTATGCATGCTCAAGGCATTGCCGACAGTGCTAATAGATCGTGGAGTGCTTTCTTAACAAGTCAACAACCTACTCGTCCTCGTCCACTAGCTAGATCATTACTACATGGTTTACCCCTCTGCCAGGTACTTTAAAGCTTAATGTTGGTGCGGCTGTTCATAGTGGTTTAAATTTTTTTGGAGTGGGTGTGGTTGGAAGAGATGATTGTGGGATGGTTGTTTTTGCCATAAACCCAAATTTTTGTTAACTTTACTCCCCTTATCCATTATTCTATATTCTAATTCCACAACAATACTTTCGTCTTCATCCTAACTCCTTACCCCCACAACACTATACCAATTTACCCTTATAAAGTTAAAATATATTAATTGCATGTTACCCCCTAGAGTTTTAGATACTTTTCAAATCTCACCCAAAGTTTTACTATTTTTCTAATAACCTTTTCCTTCGCGATCCGTTTTCGTAAAATGGTATCAGAGCCTATGTTTATTCTGGAATACTATAATAATATCTTGAATATTAATTTGTAACCTACTCGGATGAGACGATTCGAGATATATTATGGATCCGCACGAATGTTCGTGGTGCAAGTCATACGGTTGGTACTTCCAGAAATTGGAAGAACTAAATTAAGGATATCTGGCCGAAACTAAACACTTCAACCAGAAATAGAATACTCTACTGGAAATTGGTGCTAGCCCTACTAGCATATACCAATATCAGGAACATAAAAAGGTAGCGATGCACCTTTACATGATGAACCTCAAGCTACAATTCGATATTAACAATGCCCAGGAGAGAGATCATTCTAAGCATAACCCCATGATTCCAGATCCAAACAACCCAACAGGATCTAGAACAGACGAATAGGATGAGAGAACCAACCTTTCGAGAAATCGAACTGGTTATTTCTAAGATATCCCAAGATCTTAGAGAAATCTAGAAGATAGTGCAACATTGTGGTTATCTGCAATACCTTGTCCCTGCACAGGTCTATCAGATTCAAAATCAGATGGAGATTATGATTAAACATCAAGATGAAATTTTTGAAAACCTTCGAGATGTTCAAATCCGAGTTAAGGAGTTTGAGTCAAGAACAAGTTCTTTGGGAAGAGGAAACGGATGATGGTTACAATCATCCTACGGAACAGAACCCCTTTTACATCAAAAAAGAAAAGCCAAGGAGGTCCAAAGACCCATGACAGAAACATAAAATTTGATCGTTGTCATCCGAGGAGATCCAATACTACACACAAAGTAATGGAAAGAATCAACCTGGAAGATCTACGTGATTTTGCTGATTCGTTTGCGAGATTAAATCTCGTAGACTTGAAGACATGTGAATTATAACCATAAGTCCACCACAAGAAAGTTTCGGGTCACACACTCCACCCAAAGGAGATCAAAGAATGCCACATCAGGGAGATTTTTCCTCAGCAACTTTAGATTCCCCAGTTGGAGTGAGGAGTCGTACCCGTAGGCCAGACATACACCAAACGCCTTCCGGGAAATCTCATTTAGATTCGATACATCCATATGGACTTATGCTCAGCATGGATATCTTGGATTTTAAAAATCGAGAGGTTCTTATTGATGAATGGGCTTCAGCAATGAGAATAGCCGCAGGAACGCTGGATCTAAGTAAAGAAGGATTCATATTCTTCCTTCAAATGAGTCTGGAAGGTTCAGTCAAAATTGTCTGGGATCTCGGAGACCCAGGAACCAAGAAAGAAGTTGTAGCCGGAGAGTCCTTGAAAGAAATCGTGGACAAGATGGCGAAATTCTTCCAAATTTGTTTCATTGGAGTTGGCTACTTCGAAGGAATGGAGGACTAAAAGGCTAAAAAATATAGACAAGCTCTAATTAGCCTAGAACTACATGATATATGTTACATAGACGAGTACAACAAACTCTTTACAGAGTATAGATGGAAGGAAAAGATGGCAGAAAAGGATGCATCAGAACTGTTCTTTTCCAAAATACCGAGTCCATGGAGAGAAATGCTTATCCAGGAATATACACCACAAGGAATAGAGACGGTGTCAAGGAGAATGTCATTTCTTAAAATGAAGCTTGCGGAGTGGTGCTATCAAGCGAAACTCCAAAAGAATTACAAGAAGCTGAGATGAATCAACAAAACAGCTCATATTTGATGTACAGATAATGATATCCATATTATCATTGGAAACTACAGCCAGAGACGGAAGATGAAAAAAACACAGAAGTCATCCTTATGCCAGCGGAAGTAGTTCATGAAGAAGTAAGTCTTCATGGTGACCTAGAAAGTTCTGGTCAAAACAGAAAGCCCGAAGCTACAGATCTGGGCAAAGATCAGGACCAGCCAGGAGTAGAACCTTGTCAACAGGTTCTAATCAAGCAAGTTCTAGAAAAGCATCGACGAAAAGAACTTCCAGACTCACACATACTCGTGCGAATGAGAGTTTCAAAGATTGTAACTGCTGGACATGCGGAGCAAGATGACATATCTCTACAAATTGTCTAGAAAACCAAAGCCGATAAGTAAGACAGTTCGAGCATACCAAAGAGTTCAAGGATGCTGTTTATTTCTAGGATTTGGTGCAGGTGATATCCTTTCAGATGAAAGCATCTATGATGAAGAGAGCTATTCTGATAATAGAGGTGAATCGAGTTCAGAATCAGAGTGAAGGTGAATCCTTCGTTTTCCTAAAGCTCGGGGACCATAAAAACCAATAATGTAAAGATTCCCCAACAAAGGAAAAGACGTGGACCATTAAAAATTAGTGCGGTAACTATTAAACGCACTATGACAAAATAATGGACCACTCACGAGAAAAGTTGGCACACTCAGACAAAGATGTCAGACCACGTGAAAGTTAAGGCGCACTCACGGTCGCACTCAACAATTATCAAGATTTGGAATCCAAAGTTGAAGTCCGGATTCATGCCTATATAAAGGCATTCATTCAGGAAGTTAAGACATCGAAAATTCTCCATAGTTTTCTGAGAATAAAAATTGTAGTCTCCAAGCTTTGTAATCTTTCAACTTTCATAGCTTAGTAATAATTTCCTTCTTTTTCTCTCTTTTGTAAACGATTTGTAATATTATTCTGTATTTAATGAGAGGCTAAACAAGCCCGTTTCCTCCCAAAATGAGACGTTTTAATGTAATAGATATTATAAGTATTTCCATAATAAAATGAAGGATGTTGCCCATCTATCTCACGGATTTCTTTTAAATCTTTCTTATATCTTGATTATACCTTACGCCCTAAGGTAGGAAACGAATTAGGGTTGTGCTGTGCGATTTCTAAATGAGTCGGATAACTTGCAGACTAACCTCACCTGAGAGGCTGAGGTTGGATGGTGAGTAACCATTCGTAAAACAGTCTTGGGGCGGTAATTTTCTGACTGATGGCTTTGCAACCCAAGTCACCTGGTGCCGTTATGGTCAAATTGTATATTTCAGTTTGTTAAAATTTTATTGTAATACGGAAGCATGATGAACCTGTTATTTATTTAACATGTTCTTAGAATAAGGGAATTTTAGGGCTTAAAATTCATCATGAACTGCGGGTCATTTGCAAAAGTATGCTCTTATGTTCTCTCAATTAAAGTTAAGGTTTTATGTCTTTTTTGAGGTTGATAAAGTTAGTTGAAATAAAGAAAAGATGTACAGAAGGAAGTTTACTCGAAAAAATTCAATGAACAGTAAGTTCATGCGGACGATAAAGCATTCCCACCCCCCACGGAATCGCGCCTGGCCAATAATCATCCCTACTTCTTCATAATTTCCCACTATTTATTTCCACTCGGACAACAGACTTAACAAACATAGATCTAACCTTTAACGTTCCGAGGGATGTCGTGGCAGACGTACGTGGACGATCACCTGATGTGCGATGTGGACGGCGTTCATCTGACGGCCGCCGCAATCATTGGCCAAGACGGCAGCGTTTGGGCCCAGAGCTCCACCTTCCCTCAGGTAGGTATCCATCCCTTTTCCGCTTTATATTTTTGTCAATCTCCTCTGTTTTCCTTGCTTCATTTTTTGCATCCAGATTAGATCTGTTTTTATAAACTAAATGGGATGAAGAAATATAGCGATGTGGCTGATGTATCATCTGATTGTAAATATTTCTGTCTATACTAAACATTGATATTGTGATCTGAGTGGAACACTGCATATATTATGGCGCTGACTGTATATATTGTATATACTCTTGGCAAAAAAATACAAAACGTATATTATGCTTTGTTGTTGTATTATGCTGAACTTACAATTTACTATGTAAATTATATTGTCTTAGGCATTGATCCATTCATCTGGAAACTTTTCGTACACCATCTGATGATCAAGGTGATAGATTTGTCGTTATACTGTGCTAGACTTAAACTATATGTTGTACATTATTTAATCCAGCGCTCATTTCCAATATCTAAAATGATTTTCTAGATTTTATCACGTTTCTTCAGATTTTGGCATGTTTTTTCTAGAGGAATCTTTACTACATTGCTAGAATGAGTTCGAGGGTTGTATCCTTGGCCTTACGAAATGTTAGTTTTTGGTTTTAAAGTGGCCGTTTGTTGCATAATGAATTTTGCTCGTAAATTTTATGTGGGGTTGCTTCTCTTGACACACGGTGAATATAGCTAGTGTGTTGTGATTACTTGTTTCTTGTGAAACTTTTGACATTCGATACGTTGTGATCCTTTGCTGATGTAACCATGTCTTTATATGCAGTTCAAACCTGAGGAGATTGCTAACATAGTGAAGGATTTTGATGAGCCTGGATTTCTCGCTCCTACTGGATTATACCTTGGAGGCGCCAAGTATATGGTGATTCAAGGTGAGCCTGGTGCTGTTATCCGTGGAAAGAAGGTACTTTTTATGCTCTTTCTAATTTTGTGTAGCATGCAAATATATGCATTACAAGTCTATGAATAACAGGTTTTATACTACATTCCTTTGGGTTTTGAGTTTCCATATGAGTTTGGTCTGCTTGTCTCGAGGATGTGTAATGATCTTTGACACTTTTGTGTTGTATACGCCATTGTTTTTGTTATATCGTTCTACGTATAATCTCCACTTAAATCCATTGTATTTGTTTGAATAAATTTGTTTTGGTAAATTCAAAATTTTCCCACTGCTTTCTAACCCATGCTTCAATCAATATGATGGATTCCAAATTACTTCAAATTGGAATCATTTGAATCGCAAATTGCGAATAATCTCTTCAAATGCAAATCGTTCAATTCAAAAGTAACCTTCCAGACAACGCAGTTATCTAGTGGTTAGTATTTGTTTTGTGCACATGTTTCAGTGTCGATCCATTTGTATTATGTGGAACAGTTAACATGAAACATGATTGCTTTACTTTCGCTTTCTCAATCCTTGCCTTCTGCTTGTATGCTGATTAGCTTGCTATCTCCGAAATGGAATCTAATCCAAAAGTTGAATCCTTACAATAAGATCTGGATATTTGGTGATGAAAGATTGTTTCTCCTTTATGTGATGAGGACATTCTATGCTACACGGATGAGATAGATTCCGTGATGGCAGAAGAAGTTTGTGATAAATTTTCAACTACATTTGATTTTGTACGAGTATGATCCCTTCCATTCTTGCCCTAAATACTCGACTTTACTCCTTTTGTTTATCCTGATCAATGCAGGGGGCTGGTGGTGTGACTATAAAGAAAACCGGGCAAGCTCTCATTTTTGGAGTCTACGAGGAACCGATGACTCCAGGACAGTGCAACATGGTTGTCGAAAAGATGGGAGACTACCTTATCGACCAGGACCTGTAGGCCTGTTCTTGGACATGTTAACGGGTAAAAATGGCTCCCAAGTTTTGTGAGTTGCTTCTTCAACCTTGAAAGGTTTTGCTTCGCAGAAAAATAATTCTGAAGAATGGAAGTGTTGTTTTTGTAGGAAAGTATCAAAGTAGTGATTTTTTATTCTTTAGTTTCTCTTTTGTGAGATGGTGTGTTTCTTGTTATTGATTACTGTTTTGCGTCAACTGAACTTTTGATGTCTGAATTCTGATACTTATTGCCTCAGTATTTAATATTTGTATCCATTATTAATTCTCTCGACAATGTTGTTGATCAGGGATTATATATAACTAACAATTTAGATAGAATATTATAATGTTCATTAGTAAGAAGATAACTTCTAACATAGTGCTATGGCGCGACGCTTTGGATACATATTGGTAAACCCTAGGTCTGAAGCAATAGACTGCAAACCATGTTAGCCAGGTAAGCAAGCCCACTCGACCGAGAAAATATCGTGACCAAAGGTTTTCGTGCTCACCTACTTCACCAACTTGACAACTTCACGAGCGTCACATAATATAATTTGTTGCATATATATACATGGTTGCTTTTGAGTATTTGGTGGTGATGCTCATGAGATGGTGACTCAGAAATAGGACGAGTTTCGGTACTTTTGAACTTATCTTTATCCCAACTAGGGTTATCCTAAAGTCAATGATTCATTTCAAGGCATGAAAAAGTTAGGTGAAACTAAAAAAAAATTCTCATTGTCAAACTTAATTATGAAATTAGTCCTCATGTTAGAAAAACTTAATTCAAACTTCCTACTGCAACTTAAAATTTTGTTCTAACTCCCTATGACTATAATACCCCTCTACTAAAAGTTAAACTTTTAATTTTGAGAAATCATTACAGTCGGTATGAAACCTATACAATTTTGGTACACGTCACACAAAATCTGTATGAAATCTATATAATTTTGGTACAAGTTACACATGAATTGGTATGAAACATATACTATTTTTGGTACTTATTACACGTGAAGTTGGTACGAAAAATATACAATTTTGGTACTAGTTACACATGAAATTGATATGAAACCAATACAATTTTGGTACTAGTTACACATGAAATTGGTAAATAACCTAAACTATATTCGGTACTTATTACACATGATATGAAACATATACAATTTCGGTACTAAATATACATATAATTGGTATGAAACTTATACAATTTTGGTATTAATTACGAATAAAATTGGTACGAAACTTATACTATTTTCGGTACTTGTTACATATGAAATTGATATGAGATCTTACAATTTTGGTACTAATTACACATGAAATTGATATGAAACCTATACAATTTTGGTACAACTTACACATGAAATTGGTACGAAACATATACCTTTTTCGGTACTTATTACACATGAAGTTGGTATGAAACATATACAATTTAGTGCTTATTACACTTGAAGTTGGTATGAAACATATACAATTTTGGTACTAGTTACACTTGAAGTTGGTATGAAACATATACCATATTCGAAACTTATTACACCTAAAGTTGGTATAAAACCTATACATTTTCGGTACCAACTATGCATAAAATTGGTATGAAACCCATATAATGTTGGTACAATTACGAATAAAATTGGTACGGAACATATTCTATTTTCTGTATTTATTACAAATGAAATTGGTATGAAATCTTTACAATTTTAGTACTACGCACCTGAAATTTATATAAAACATATACAATTTGGGTACAGTTATACATGAAATTGGTATGAAACCTATATTTTTTTGGTACTTATTACACATGAAGTTGGTATGAAACATATAAAATTTTGCTACTTATTACACTTGAAGTTGGTATGAAACATATACAATTTTGGTACTAATTATACGTGAAGTTAGTATGAAATATATACTATATTCGAAACTTATTACACGTAAAGTTGGTATGAAACCTATACAATTTCGGTACTAAATATACATAAAATCTATATAAATTTGGTACTAGTTACACGTGATGTTGGTATGAAACATATACTATATTTGAAACTTATTACACGTAAAGTTGGTATGCAACCTATACAATTTCGGTACTTAGTATACATAAACTTGGTACGAAACCTATATGATTTTAGTACCAATTATGAATGAAATTGGTACGAAACCTATACTATTTTTGGTACTTAATACATATTAAATTAGTATGAATATTTACAATTCTGGTACCAATTACATATGAAATTGGTTGGTACAAGTTACAAGTGAAATTTGTATGAAATCTATACTTGTTTCGGTACTTATTACACGTAAAGTTAGTATGAAACATATACAATTTTGGTACTATTTACACATGAAGTTGGTATGAAACCTAAACAATTTTGGTTATAGTTACACATGAAGTTGGTATGAAACATATACTATATTCGGTCCTTATTACAAGTGAAGTTGATGTGAAACTTATACAATTTTCGTACTATGTATACATAAAATTGGTATGAATTATGAAACATATATAATATCTGTACTATTAAACCTATGCAATTGAAATTTGTATTAAACTTGTATAATTTGGTTCTAGTTACACATGATACGAATTAATACAAATTATATGCTCGCCTGTGAGCATAGATATATGTTATATATGAGTTGTATAAATGTCCTTGTCATTACGTCTTTCTTTTGGGCATTGCATGCAATGGGTTTAAAAGTAAATGTGCTTGATGAATCGAATTAAGTGGAGAATTAATTAAATAACTAAAATAAACTAACAAGATGAGGAATATTTAAGTGGAAAAAATCAATGAGAACGGATTCTAGAGATTCGACTTCACCCAACTATCAACTATGTTGTGTTCTTCAGTTTATTAGCCAAAGAATCTTATGTTATTCTATTACCTCTTCCGAGTGTTAAGTATAAATAATCATTCAACAATCATCTTGATGTGTCCACCTAAGATAAACTATTAAACAATTTAAATAGCACAATGATTCGTTGGAGTTATACGTCTGTCGACTATATAATTTTCCAACGATGTAAAATTCTTACGGTCCTATTCAAAAACCTCTCTCCCGAGTGAAATTGATATTTTTGTTTGTTCGAAGATTAACATTAATATAGAAGATTCTATAGAAATGTTGTTGTTGTTTGAATTTGATATTGTTTGTTTATTCGATATATAAGTTTAACATCAATATTGAAGTGTAATTAGTACCGGAATTGTATACGTTTAATACCAATTTCATGTACAACTAGTACCAAAATTGTATAAGTTTAATACCAATTTCATGAGTAATTAATACCAAAATTGTATAGATTTAATACAAATTTCATGTGTAACTGTACAAGATGATATATATTTAATACCAATTTTATATGTAACTAGTACCAAAATTGTATAGTTTTAATACCAAGTTCATATGTAATTGGTATTAAAATTGTATAAGTTTAATACCAATTTTAAGTGTAACTAGTACCAAAATTATATACGCTTAATACCAATTTGAGTGTGTGTAACTAATACAAAATTGTATTTGATTAATACCAATTTCATGTGATATATATTTCATATCAATTTCATGTGTAAGTAGTACCAAATTGTTTTCATACAATTTTATTTGTAATAAGTATCGAAAATAGTATAGGTTTTGTACCAATTTCATTAGTAATTAGTACCAAAATTATAGATGTTTCATACAAATTTTATGCATAGTTGGTACCGAAATTGTATAGGTTTCATACCAATTTCACTGTAATAAGTACCGAATATAGTATAGGTTTCATACCAATTTCATGTGTAACTACTACCAAAATTGTATAAGTTTCATATCAGTTTCATGAATAACTAGTACCAAAATTGTATGTGTTTCATACCAACTTCACGTGCAATAAATACAAAAAGTAGTATATGTGTCATATCAACTTCATGTGTAACTTGTACCAAATTGTATAGTTTTAATACCAATTTTATTTGTAACAAGTACCAAAATTGTAAAGATTTCATACAAATTTCATATGTAATAAGTACCAAAAATAGTATAAGTTTCGTACCAATTTATTCGTAATTAGTCCAAAAATTTATGTATATTTAGCACCGAAATTGTATAGGTTACCAATTTCACATGTAACCTGTACCAAAATTGTATAGATTTCATACCAATTTCATGTGTAATTGGTACCAGAATTGTAAAAAATTCATACTAATTTAATGTATTAAGTACCAAAAATAGTATAGGTTTCGTACCAATTTCATTCATAATCAGTACCAAAATTATATATATTTCGTACCAATTTTATGTATACTAAGTACCGAAATTGCATAGGTTTCATGCCAACTTTACGTATAATAAGTTTCGAATATAGTATATGTTTCATACCAACTTACGTGTAACAAGTACCAAATTTATATAGATTTCATACCAATGTTATGTATACTTACCGAAATTGTATAGGTTTCAGAACAACTTTACATGTAATAAGTTTCGAATATAGGATATGTTTCATACCAACTTCACGTGTAGCTAGTACCAAAACTTGTATATGTTTCATACCAACTTAAAGAGTGATAAGTACCAAAATTGTATATGGTTCATACCAACTTCATGTGTAATAAGTACCGAAAAAGTATAGGTTACATACAAATTTTATGTATAACTGTACCAAATTTGTATATTTTCATATTAATTCATGTGTAAGAAGTACCAAAATTGTAAAGATTTCATACCAATTTCATTTGTAATAAGTACCGCAAATAGAATAAGTTTCGTACCAATTTTATTCTTAGTTAGTACCAAAATTATGTGGGTTTCATACAAATTTTATGCATAGTTGGTACCGAAATTGTATAGGTTTCATATCAACTTTACGTGTAATAAGTTTCTAACATAGTATAGGTTTCATACCAACTTCACGTGTAACTAGTACCAAAATTATATATGTTTCATACCAACTTCAAGTGTAATAAGTACCAAAATTGTATATGTTTCATACCAACTTCATGTGTATTAAATACCGAAAAAAGTAAGGTTTCGTACCAATTTTATGTGTAACTTTTACCAAAATTGTATAGGTTTCATACCAATTTCATGTGTAACTAGTGCCAAAATTGTAACGATTTCATATATAACAAGTACCGAAAATAGTCTAAGTTTTGTACCAATTTTATTCATAATTAATACCAAAATTGTATAAGTTTCATACAATTTTATGTATATTTAGTAGCGAAATTGTATAGATTTCATACCAACTTCACGTGTAATAAATATTGAATATAATATAGATTTTATACTAATTTCATGTGTAACTAGTACCAAAATTGTATTGGTTTCATACCAACTTTATGTATAACTAGTACCAATATTGTATATGTTTCATACCAACTTTACGTGTAATAAGTAACGAAAATAGTATAGGTTTCATACCAATTTTATGTATAACTTATACCAAAATTGTATATATTTATACCGATTTTATGTTTAACGTGTACCAAAATTGTATAGGATTTGTACCGACTGTAATGATTTCTCAAAATTAAGGGTATTATAGTTATTTTAATAAGATAGGGAGTTAGGACAAAATTTAAGTTGTAGTAGGAAGTTTGAATTAAGTTTTTTCTGACATGGGACTGATTTCATAATTAAGTTTGAAAATGAGGATTTTTTTTTAGTTTTCTCAAAAAACAAATTGGATAATAAATAGTTATATTGTTTGAATTTAACAAATTAGAGGGATCTCAAGATTGACTTAAAGTTCCCACCTACCCAAGATGCGGATGAAATTGTTATTTCAAAGAGACCATATATAAATTTTTAAATTTTAATAGTTGTCTTAACCGTTCTCTGGTGATCAAGTTCAAAAGATGAGTGTGACATATGTGTATATTTTGTTGGATGTTACGACCAGAAGAGAGAAACTAAGGAATGGAGATATTCAAGTTGAAGTATGTGTGACGTATAGAATATAAGATGCAGGAAAGTCTTTTATGATGGTTTGGTCACGTACGACGTAGGTCGAGTAATGCACATGTTCATCGAGTAGGGTTCATGGATTTAGGCTCTTGCACGAGAGCAAGGGGATGACCGAAGAAGACGCGTCTCGAAGTTATGTACAAAGACTTGGAGTCCAAACGATCAACGAGGATATTTCGATCGATAGAAGCATTGGAGAAGACTGACACACGTGCGCGACCTGACTTGATTTCTTATATAGTTCATATAGTCTACCACAAGACTTAGTGGTTGTTGTCGTCGTCGTCTTAACCGTCTTCTGGTGTCACTAGTCCTACAAAATCATTGTCGGTCTCTTGAGTTCGTATAAATTCACGAGCCTTCTTTTGTTCTTCGTTGCCATTAATCCCACATTATTTCAAGTTTATTACCATTATGGCAGAAGCCAAAGCTAATAAACTCTTTCAAGATTTATGGTTTCAAAATGAAGATCTTATGAAGAACGATTATCATCACAATGAAAAATGTACCTCTTCCTTCATCTACGGTCACGATTAATGGATCATCGATTTCTTCATTTGACACAACAGATGATGCATCTTCATCAAATTCGATTCCATGAAAAATCTTTTTAAACGAGGGTTTTCATGAAAAATCATTAATGGAAATAAATGAAAAAATGAGATGTAGTTCATAGTTTTGTGAGAGAATCATAATCTTTCACTTGATGTGAAGGGTGGCAAAGAAATCAGCAAAGTCGAGGCTTCAAAAAGCCGTGGAACTGACACCCCGGGCTTTCTCGATTGGTTATCACCAATTATCCCGAAAGAGACTCCTCACGTTTGAGGCTTCGCAATGCCCATAAAATTTGAAATCCTTCTCCCCCATTAAAAAAACCATGTAACTCATAAAGACCGTAAGTCTAGGGGCAGCCATAACATAAGGATATTCCTTTCACACCCCTCTATCTATAGATAGAAAGAGATCCATTGTGCGAGCAACCCAACTATAGTTTACATAGATACTATTCCCAAGGTTCTATTGGGGTTATTCTTTATAGATCGGGTCCTACAAACACCAAGATACATATAGACATATATATACATATATATAGATACATATTTATGTATTGTGGTGCATGTCAGAATTGTGTGCATAGAAGAATTTTTGTTATATTAAATAGAACAGTCGATTCAAATCCAACTTGCAAGCAATCGATATTAAATGTTTTTTTCCTACTTGGAAACTCAAGTTTTGCAAACCTTTTGATTTTCCCTTTTTTTTTAATATAAAATTGAAGCATTTCAAAATAATTAAAAGCCGGGATAATACATGATATGGTCTATTTTGTTTGTACTTATTCCTGATTTAGTCCATATTGTGTACACTGACCCGATTTAGTTCATTTAGTTTTCTAATTTGTCTCAAATCAGTCCTAAACGTTAAATACACATTTAAAACTAATGAAAATGGACTGAATCGGGTCACTTAAAGCTCCAGGGACTGAATCGGGAATTGACGCAAATATTAGGGACTGATTCGGGTAATTTGATATTGGATTAATTTTTTTTTGATAAATTGAATTTTTCGCAAAATTTCTATTGTTTTTGGCTACATTTATCTTCCAATATATATTTTATATATTTAGTTATTAACACTAACTACTTTAATTTCATTATTAAGTTGTTAATAACTGAATGTGTTTTTAGTTTCTAACATCTGATTTCTATTTACTTTACTGATAATAGATTCTCATTTATGGGCAACTATATCAGTTATATAAAAAAATATTAGTACCTTGAAATTATTTATCCAAGCAATTTAATTTATTAAAAAATTTATTTAATTTATCAAAAAATTATTTAATTTATCAAAAATAAAATAATTGTTTTATAAATTGATGACACATTTGACAGATATAATTTAATGAAATCAAAAATATATCTTATTTAAACTAGCCATGTAAATATATTTTGTATATCAATAGCTATTGATTTTTCTTTTGTTTTGTTTGAGTGCAAAAATAGTTTTATGTAGAATTTAATATATCATATCATTATTTAAATCAAAAAAATTTACAAAAAATATAAATAAAGTAACCATATTAATTACTATAATAATTAAAAATTTAAAGAATTTATTATCAAATTTTTTTTTAAAGAATTAACCCAATCTTTTTAAATTATCCAAATCAGTTCTTAATGTTTGCGTCAGTTTCTGATTCAGTCCCTAAAGTTTTAAGGACACAATTCAGTCACATTCCGTTAGTTTTAACAGTGCATTTAACGTTTAGAACTGATTTGAGACAAATCAGAAAACTAAAGGGTCTAAATCGGGTCAGTGCAAACAATAGAGAGTAAATCGAGAATGGGTAAAAACAAGAGAGGCCATATTATGTATTATCATATCTGAATCTTGAATAATATTTTTGCTTCGTTCTTAGGAATGGCAACGGGTCGGGTATGGACGGGTTTGGCCAATCCCAGGACCCGCCCCGCTACACATAAAACCAAGACCCGCCCCGCCCCGCTTAGACCCGCGAACCCGGCGGGTTTACCCGCCCCGGCTCCAGTTTTTTTTATTTTTTATTTTAAAAAAAATAGCTAGAAATCAATTTTGAAACACAGAAGTTGAGTTTTGTGATTAATTTTATGTTTTCTCTAGTAAATATTTATAATAAGCATCACAAAACTATTTTTAAACTACTAAATATTTATTAATTTGCTCTTATTTCCTTCAAAATGTCCAACTTCTTTATCATGAACACATGAATTTTGATATAAAATTAAATAATGCCACTTTATTGTTCAATTAAAGAAGTAAAATGTATAATCAATATCATATTTTTGTTTAAAAAAATTTAAAATGTATTGCGGGGCGGGTACGGGGCTGGTTCGGCCAATCCCAGGACCCGCCCCGCCCCGCTTCTAAACCCGGTTGAAGCGGGTCCAGATCCGCCCAGGCGGGGCGGGTCCATTGCGGGTCCAGATTTGGACCCATCTCATTGCCATCCCTATTCGTTCTTTTTTCTACGCTTGAAATGTGATACTGCGGGCATACCACCTCATTAAAATAAATAATCATTAATAGAATTTTTTTATATAGTTAAATTATTAATTAGCTATGGCCTTCTCGTCGTTAGGCTTCCTAAATAAATACTAACATGGGATCCCCTTTGTCTTATTACTTTGATATTCTTATATTAAAATCAATTTATTCAGTTCACATAATAACTTTTATTGTTTCGTTGTTATTTGCATAAATAAAATCAAGAAAATTTCTGGTGGATGCTATGAATTTAGGTGGGGTGGGTGGACTCTTTTTGTAAATTAACAAAATTCAAAAAACATGCCAAAATACAAGTTATCGTAGTATGGTTGTAGAATTTCTGATTTATACAAACAATTAAGTTGTGATATAAAATTGTATATTGAATATACCAAAAATTTCTGTTATTTTGGGTAAATTGAGTTTCTTTCATATAAAAAAAGATTAAGTAAGTTATATTTATCTAGTTAAAAGAATAATATTAAGTTATATTATTTATACTATCAAATAAATAATATGTTAGATAATATTAGAACTAGTTGCGACACACAGCCGTTGCGTGAGCATAAAATTATATATTTTATTATAATTTTATGATTGTATTAATTCATTCAAATTGAATGAAAGGAAAATAACATAAATATAAAAAAAATATAACTAAAATTATAACTGTTAAGTATTAAATAATTTAGTTCATTAAAAACTTCTTCATACATATACACATTCACGAAATGAGAAGTTATTTGGGTGGGAAAAAGTGAAAAGTTATTAATTTGGTGGGAAAAGTGAGAAATTAATAGATAATAAATGGGAAATTAATAGATAATTATCAGGGTTATAAATGTAAATTATATTTTGTGAAGTCAAGTCTTACCAAATATAATTTTTCTAAGGGGTTCACATATTAATCCTCGTGTTTCTAAACTAGTTTCCCCACCGTTTTACGATGGCTTCTCACCATTAACCACACGATCGCAACCGATGGTTCTGCAATGAGGCATTCAACAGTGCAGCACAGCCATAATTCGTTTACTACCTTAGGGCGTATAGTATAACCAAATATATAAAAGAATTAAAAAAATCTGGGAGATAGATGTGCAACAACCTTTCTTTTGTTTTGGAAAATATTTATAATATTTATTACATTAATACATCTCCTTCTGGGCGGAGACGAACTAGTTTATCATCTCATTAATGAGGCTTGACTCGGAAATACATAAACAAACTAAACTGAAATAACAAAAAAAATTACAAAGATAATTATTATCAAGCTAGGAAAGTTGATAATATTACAGCTTGAAAAACAAGATTTATTTTGTAAGAAAACATAGGGAATGGTCGATGCCTTCTGCTTCCTTCAGCCTGTGAATTTCTAGAAGTTTGGAGACAGATTTGAAATCCGCACTTCAATTTTTGCCTATCATAATACATCATTGCATGCACTTTGTTCTTGTTTGATAGCTCGTGGTCACTTATACTTTCAGCAGAAGTGGTGGTCCTAGCATTTTGGTTTCTTTTGATAATGGTATTGGTCCTCGTCAGAGTCACATGACTCTTGTCTCCTTGTGGTCCTTAGAAATTTGGTATTTGTGGTCCGTGTGGGAATCTTCCACGTTTTCCTGGTCCCGCTTTGTCCTCTTTTCTTTGGTCCCTTTTGACATGGAATCATTTCCCGAACAATAACTCTTTTTGCTCTGGAAAGCTTGGGCAGATGTGGTCCTACCATCTTCCAAAGTGAGCCAAGTTGTAGAACTTTCGGCATGTTTCTTTGGTCGCCGAAATCTTGTTATCCCACAATACATGCCTTTTCTTTTCGAAGATTTCATCGGTAAATTTTGTGGTATGGCTAGTTATCGAGTTTACCATGAAGGACATGTTCGATGTTTTATGGAATATTTTGAACGGATACTTGATTTTGTCCATCTTAGTGAGACATACCCATAATCCACAAGCTCTTCTAGTTGTAATATCATCTTGTGTGAGCGGGGAAACTAATGTTGTTCCTTCCGGTTGTGACTCTGGTCCATCGCCTTCCAGTTAGGCATTTGCAGCTTGATGAAATCGAAGCTGGGATGAAGGTCTTTTCCTGTAATTTCTGGAGTTGCTGTTAAGAATTTTAACTCCATAACGTCTCCTCTTCCGAGTGTATGGTTATTTTACCATGAATCATACACTCCATCGTAAATCCATGCCGGTAATTTTGTAATCTTTTGAAACTTGGTGCTGTGGTAAAAACTGAGGCCATGCAACCAAAGTCAAACCACTCACAAACACTCTGATTTGACACGAGGATGCGTCCAGTCAGCTGTTATTTTCAAGGAATTAACCATACTCTTGTATAGAGTTTCTCCCATGTCTTCTGATATCCTGTAAATGAGAAACTTTAAACTCGTCGGTATTAACCTTAGACTTGTCTGCCGGTGGCATAAGATTAATCTCCTCCTCATTAACTCCTGAGGTGCTGGGTTGGCTTGATTCTTCAGATATTTTGGATACTTGGGAATCAATTTTTCTTCAGTATCTTTCCCGAATGGATCAATACTAGGATACGTAGTGATGATACTTGAATCCCCCACACCAGTTGATGAGCCTGGCTCTTGTAAACACGACTTTAGCTTCGTCATCGAAGCATCCCGTCGGAGTGAAATATAAAGGTTGTCCCATAAACAGGTGTGAGCCTGCATAGTAGCCTTTATAGCATGTTGGACCTTCGTGAGATCCAATTCCTGAACTTGACCCGCGACCTGAGCATTAATCACAAGGCCATTGATCTGCTTGTTTAGCTCCTCCGAGCTTTCTCTGAGGGGCTTTGATCTCGTTATTATAGAATTGGCTTCACTCGCATCCATCTATTGTTAAGAAATCTGCAAGAATATTTTATCAGATTTCACAATTACAATATCATAATCATAATATTGGCATTCTGCTTGCCATCTCAAAATTCTCGTATGTTCTGGTTTAGATTCAATTTTGTTTTCAGAAAAGACTTGATACTCGTATTATCAATTTCAAGGATAAATTTCTCTGCCAGTAAAAATAATGGCCAGTTTTTAAAAGCCTTTCGAACTGCAAAGAACTCCTTCTCGTTGATACGCCATCTGATGACTTCGTTGTCTTGAAATAGACCGCTACAATATCTACATGACATTTATCCATCTGGTGTGGCCGTCATAAGAACTGCTACCCACCAATGATCAATGACATCTGTGTATAGTACCAGACATCTTCGTCGTTTGGAATTGCAAGCTTTGGTAGTTGCCTGCAAACCTCCTTAACCTGTTTAACAGCTTGTCGGTGATCTTAATTACACTCGAACTTAATGTCTTTTTTGTGTAGTGGACTGAACACAATTCTGTGCATTTCTAGATTATTGATGAACATTCAAACAAATTTAACAATAACAAGAAGACTCTGAAGCTGCTTCAAATCCTTGAGATCATCCGGATATCCTTGTAACTTCTCAAACAATGTGTTTTTTAAGGATGATTCCCGATTCATCAATTTCAATCCAAAGAAACTCGATTTGTCTAGCAATTTCTTTCCTTTCGGACAACAATAATCCTTCCTTGTAGCAAACATCGGAAAAGGTTTCCAAGTATTTAAGATGTTCCTTCATGGTTTTGATGCAATGAGGATGTCATCGATGTAAACGAACATGAAACTGAAATAATCCTTAAATATATTATCCATATTTCTCTGATATATCTGGGGGAGCATTTACCAATCCCAATTGTATAACATTCTAGATATAGTGTCCTTGTGGTGTGGAGAATACCGTGAATCTTTTGCTAGCCTCCTCCATCCTCATCTGGTAAAATCCAGACTTACAGTCAAACTTAGAAAGCACTTTGGCATTTTTGATACAATTCACCAAATTTTCTCTGCTCGGGATATAGTATCCATCAAATTCCATAATCTCGTTGATTCATTTTTAGTTGATCACCGATCATTGTTTTCCTCTCTTTATTCTCCATTATTTTGAACAAGAAATCTCGGACCGTTGTATGGAGAAACACCTGCTGAGATTAACTTAAGGTCAAGATATACCTTAAGTATCATCTGCATATCCTTTGATCTTCCTGATTCATAGGATTGGTTTATACCTCACGGATTAAGTTTCTTTTCTGGCTTTTGCCTTTAAAGAAGCTATGAGCTCATTCATGTCCCACCAAGCCAGAGGATCTTCATTGTAGTTCCTCCGAACCTTGTTTTTCATATCCTCTAGAGTCATTTGCTCCTCGAGAGTAGCATCAGGTTGCGGAACCTCGTCTTGTAATGCCTTCTTAAGTAGCAACAGGGTTTCTGAGTCAACATTTTCTTCATCCTGTTCTCTGAAGGCCATAACGTTCTCCCCATCAAAAGTCTGAGTATCCTTTTGACTTGAACCTTGTTATCTGAATTGAAGAATTGCTTCACCAAATTTCTGCTGATCCTTCATTTTCTGGTGTCAAAGTTTTCCTTTATCACCTCTTTTGCTGCGAAAACAAATGAGAAATTTCCTGTGAAATGCTTCCCTTAGTAACTGAACAATAATCTTATGATCACAAAGGGTTGTGAAAATAAGTCTCCTTGTCTCGTTCTCCCATGTGAACCACTTAAATGTTTGTAGGAAATTGTTTCATATCAGTATATTGATATGGTTGATTATTACACGTATTTGGGCTTTGATTTATATATATATTCGTGTAGATTCTTGGAAGATCTTATGTTTTTTGGTATATATTTGACTGTTTCAGGAATCTAGGTGGAATGTGGAAGAATTAAGCTACAAGTAAGAAAACGGATCAAATCAAGCAAATAAATGAAGAATTTGAGTTCTGGCATTCTCGATCAATCGGAACAGGAGGTCGATCTATTGGAAGAGGCAGAAGTTTTGGCCAACATTAAATTTCAGAGCTCGATCGATCGGCTAAAACCTTCTCGATCGATCGACACTGGCAGGGAGTTGGCAAAAAAATGTGAAGAAAGCTCGATCGATCGGAAGCTTCAACTCGATCGATCGAGCGAGGCAGAGAAAGTCAGACTCGGAAGCTAAAGGCGCTCGATCGATCGGAATTATGCACCGATTGATCGAGACGGTGAATTTTCTGAAAATAAAAGACTTGATTTGGTTTTGATTTTTGGAAACACTTCCATATTCCCCCACCTCTATAAATAAGGAAAGGAGGCACAAAAATTGTATCCATTATTCTGAAGATAATCAGACCTAAATAATTCTTTAGCCGCCTTTCATCTTCCCGGAACAAGAGAAGGTTGAAGAATCCTTTGAAGTGCAAGGAAGGAAGCGAGAAAAGAAGCATCGGTCAACGCACGGAGTCGCTCCTACGTTTATCGTATTTCTAAACTCTAGATTAATTTGATTTTCATATTTATTTGATGTTTTTGAGGTTGAGAGACGATTAAGCATCTTATTAATTTGATTTGAATTTAATTGAGTTTATTCTATCAAGTTTAAGGAATATTGTGTTTGAATCTTTGATTTGGTTGTGTTTGAGTGAATTGATATCTTTTGTTCATGAATTATATGCTTCATGCTATCAAAGCCTAGCTACCTTTGATTGCAATTGTAAATTATAATTGAGATCCAGAGATGAATTATAATACGCTAAAATAATTCATGTTGTATGTTTAAGATTTAGATCGAGAGATTAAACCACATACGTGGTCACTTTAAATAGAAAGATTTAAAGATCAACGGTTTTCATAGAGATTTATTTGGTATTAAATTGGTTTAAGTGAACGAGAGTTACTGGTGTCAATTTATTACTAGTTTCAATACAGCTCGAGAGAGTGTATTGATTATATTCGGAATTCCGTCACCTTAAGAATTGATTGATTAAGTAATTGTTTTAACAAACAAATCATTGATGATACACAATTGAACAAACATCTTGATAGATTTCTTGAGCGGAATTCCTTCGCATCTTCAAAGGAGTTGTTTTATTTTTGAGTTTTTAATTCTTTAGTTTAATTAGTTAATTAATCATCTTTTTCTTAGGCTAAATATAATTTTGCTAATTTTATTTGGTACTTATACGTTAGTCCATGTGGGTTCGACATCATTTCTTTTTAATCACTATACTAAAACTTGACACCATGCACTTGCGGTATAAAATCGCTACACTGGAAAATATTGTTTAAAATAATAGCGATCAAGTTTTTGGCGCCGTTGCCGGGGACTAGTTTCAATAATATCAAACGAGATTAGTTGACTGCAGTTTAGTCATTTATTTGTTTTTATTTTTGATTTTTTTTCTCTCTACTCTTCTTCTGTTTGTGCTCTTTTTGGTTGATTGTTAGGCTAAGGCAAGCAAGAGCACACATGGCTAATACCGATGAGATTTCGGTACCACCAGTTGCAAGATCACTCATGGATTATGCCCACCCTGCATTCCATGGATGACTGTCGAGTATCACGAGACCAACCATACAGGCTAACAATTTTGAGATCAAGCCTGCTATCATACAAATGATCCAACATTCGGTCTAGTATGGGGGAGCTGCTACAGATGATCCAAATGATCACATCTCCAACTTCTTCGAGATTTGTGATACATTCAAGCATAATGGCGTTACTGATGACGCCATCAGGTTACGTTTGTTTCCCTTTTCTTTAAAAGATAAAGCTAAATCCTTGTTACAATCGTTGCCTGCAGGATCTATTACCAGGTGGGATAGAATGGCGCGGTTGTTCTTGTCAAAATTCTTTCCACCATCCAAGACGGCCAAGATGCGCAATGACATCAATACTTTGCCCAATGTGATCCAGAGACAATATATGAGGCTGGGGAGCGCTTCAAAGATCTACTGCGGAGATGCCCACATCATGGCCTCCCTATCTGGCTGCAGGTACAAACATTTTATAACGGGTTATTTTCTGATAACCGTTCTATGATTGTTGCAGCTTTAGGAGGAACTGTGATGAGGAAGACGCCGGAGGAGGCTTATACGCTTTTGGAGGAGATGGCTGCTAATAGCTGTCAATGGCAGTCTGAAAGGAACGTGCCAAAGAAGCAAGTCGGATTGCATCAAGTGAGTGAAGTCACTGCCATAACTGCCCAGTTGGAAGCGTTGAACAAGAAGATGGATAGTTTGAGCACGCATGCAATGCAAGTTCAAACTGTTACATGTGAGCTTTGCCAAGGAGGACATCCGAGCACCGAATGCCAGGTTGGTAACCCATTCATTACTACCCCTACCCAAATACATACAATACTGGGCCGAGGAACTATCCCCAACCACCACCGGGGTATGCACCAAAGCCAAGCATGGAGGAGCTGCTAACTAAGTTCATATCATCGGCTGAAACAAGGATGAACAATCATGAGGCATCGATAAAGAACTTGGAAGTCCAAGTGGGACAACTAGCAAAGATCGTAGCAGAACGAGCACAAGGATCACTATCTAGTGACACTGAGACAAAACCTAGGGAGCAAGTCCATGCTATCATGTTGAGGAGCGGAAATGAGGTCGCTGAGAAGAAGGATGTGCACATTGAGTTGAAAGGCGAGGCGAACATCAAGCAAGAAGAGGTGCAAACACGCGACAAAGGTAAGTCTACTAAGACCCATACACCCATCACACCTGCTAAGGTAGATCTCCCACACCCATTCCCCGCTGCGTAAAAGAGAGCAAATATTGATGCTAAATTTGCTAAATTTTTAGAATTGATTAAGAATCTCCATATTGAGATGTCTTTCATTGATGCTATTCGGCACATGCCGAATTATGCTAAGTTTTTAAAGGAGATTCTGTCAAAAAAACGGAAACTGGGAGAGCATGAGATGATAAAATTAACTGAGGAGTGTTCTGCTGTCATTCAAAATGATTCACCTCCAAAGTTAAAGGATCCAGGGAGTTTCACTATACCTTGCAAAATCAATTCTAAATCTTTCAATAAATCTTTATGTGATTTGGGGTCAAGTGTCAATGTAAAGCCTTTGTCTGTGTATAGGAAGCTGGGCTTAGGAGAGCTGAAAGCAATCAATGTCTCATTGCAGATGGCAGACAAGTCCATCAAGTACCCTCATGGGATAGTGGAGGATGTACCAGTCAAGGTTGACAAATTCACCATTTCGGTGGATTTCATGGTGCTAGACATAAAGGAGGAGGCGGACATGCCATTGATATTAGGGAGACCGTTCCTAGCTACTGGAAGGGCATTGATAGATGTCCAAGAAGGGAAGTTGATCCTCCGAGTAGGGGGGATCAAGTTACCTATGATATGTTCAAAGTTGCGAACACTACACGCACTGAGCACCGATGTTTTAGTGTCAATATAATTGATACACTATCTGTTAATGTGATGCAGGTTAAGAGTGAGAAGAAGGTGGATGTCACATCGAATGGCCAACCAAGAGGAGGTAAATTTAGTGTAGGAGACTCGGTGTTAATGAATAGGAAAAAGATGAGACTTTTTCCATGGAAGTCTGACGCACCATGGGCTGGACCATCCAAAGTTGTCGAAGTTCTACCATTCGACACTTTCAAACTGAGAGATGACCACAGGGCACTATTTACTGTGAAAGAGAAGTGGTTACGACATTACCACATGGAGGACGGAAAATCTTCCCCCACTGGGCCTGGTGGCACTTGAGCGTAAATGGTAAAAAGTCCAGCTTGGTACTATAAATCAAGAACTTTTTCTTAACCCTTTGCTTTGTTTTAGTTTATTTTGGTTTGTTTTTGTTTTTGTTTTTGTTTTTGGCGAGACTCCATGCGTGCTGAGGAGCCATATTACCCAGTACCACCTCCGGAGCATGATGGGGACGATGATCACTGACGATCGTCGTCGAGGTATGTGCTTTGCCTTTGCATTTATTGTTTACCATACATTGAGGGCAATGCGTGTACTAAGTTTGGGGGGTGTTTAATGGTTTCTGTTGTGGTCTTGTGTTACTTCCTTGCATGACTAATCTAGCATGAGATTAGGTCGTTTTGGGCACATAATTTTTTTTATTGAAAATGAGTTCATCATTTAGAAATAATGAATTAGACTTGCAATGGTATTACATGATTGTTAGTTCCGGACTTTATCGATAATGTTTTAAAGATGACAAAACATATCAGACCAGATCGAGAGAATTCAGACTGACCAGATCGATCGGTCAAAACAGATCAAGCTGATAAGGCATATCACATATCAGACCGGATCGATAGAAATCATACTGACTAGATCGACGCCTCAGATCGATCTCAATCGTTATCAGATCAGAGCAGTCAAGGATGAATAAAGATTGGTTCTTCAGTCCGAATCATTAACGGCTATTTATTGAAGCATTTAATGTCGCAATTAATACTGAAAAAGACCATAGACTGAAGATTACCATAAAAGGTAAGAAGACAAAGAAGAGCTTACCTGACAGTCGCCGAAAGCATGAACCAGAATGGCAAGTACCTTAAAGAAGAAGACTGTAGCTTACTCAGAGTTTAAGCATAGTCAAGAGTTGCACATTAATTGAAATAATGTCGTTGGAACATGCAACTATAAAAGGATGCAACAGAAGATCCCAAGAAGAGTTTTCTGATCAATCGAAAAACGCACAAGAAAGAAAAACAGCACAAGCTTACAAGCTCGGACATTCTCGAGTTGAAAATCTTCATAAGCACAAGTATATTGTAATATTTGATCATTTAGGATCATTGTGTGCATAGACTAAAGTCTATCTTGTGTATTCTGTATTAAAATATAGAAGTGAGAAACAATTGTAACTGTCAGACAGAGTGTGTCTGAACAGATCGAGTGACTAGGAGTTTCAGTCTGGTAGTGAGGTAAATCCAGCTGAATCGGGTTTGTACAACACGATTGTATAAATCAAAGTCTTCTAGTGGAATCCTTCCTTAATTGGAAAAAGGGGAGACGTAGAAGGATTACACCACCTTCGAACTTCCAGAAACATATTTCGTGTTTTATCATTCTGCACTCGTTCTATTATTCAAGCCATCGAGCCATTTTTACTAATTTAAGAACAGACCGTTCCGCACTAAAATATTCAGTGGTCTGTTCTGCAAAAGAGTTGATTAAGAAACAGATTTCTTTCACTAATCCGAAAGAAATCACAAGGGATTAATTTTTAATAGGAGTCATTCACCCCCCCTCTAAACACTCCGGACCGATCCTAACAATTGGTATCAGAGCCAGGTTGTCTTAATCAGCACAAAAACACTTGAGCTGATGGCATCATTCAACAAAATTCCTATGTTCTCAAAAGAAGACTATGATGATTGGAGAATCAGAATGCAAGCTCATCTGGCAGCACATGATGACGATATGTGGTTCGTCATCACTGATGGACCAATGAAGATTCTGAAAGTCAATACAGCAGTATCCATTACTGGTGGTGAACCCCAAATGGTCGAGAAGGATAGATCCCTCAGGACGAATGAAGAAAGAAAGAAAGCAAACCTCGACAACGTTGCCAAGGACATCTTGTTCAAGACATTGGACAAGAACATGTTTAGTAAAATCAAAATGTGCTCTACTGCCAAAGAAATTTGGGAGAAGATAGCACAGCTCTGTGAAGGGAACGACCAGACCAAGGAAAACAAGCTGACTGTTGCTCTTCAAAGATTTGAGAGCATAAAAATGAAGATTGGTGAAACTCTAATGAGTTTGATGAAAGAGTCACTGGTATCATCAATGAACTAAATGGTCTGGGCAAGGAATACTCAAACAGAGAGATCAATCTGAAAGTTATGAGAGCCCTGCCAAAAGAATGGGATGTTAAGACCATTGCAATGAGGGAATCCAAAGATCTGAACAAAGTTGAACTTCATTATCTGTTCGCAGACCTTAAAGCATATGAGTTCGAACTGATAAGCAGAGGTGAAGCAGAGCCATTCATCTCTCAACCAAACAAAGCACTGGCAGCCATTCCAGACCAGATCGCCCCCACAACAGATCGATCTATCGAACAGATAAGTAATGATGCTATTTCATTATTTATCAAGAAATTTGGTAAATTCATGTCTAAAAATAAGAGGAACTTTAAACCCTCTCATCATTATCAATCAAGAAAGGACGATGCTGTTAATGATCAGGCTTGCTACAATTGTGGTAAGACCGGACATTTTATTGCAGATTGCACCAGACCGAAGAAAGAAGAACGTAAAGAAAAGCATCGTGATGACAGGAAAAAGAAGCACTACAAAGACCGCAAAAATCATGGAAAGTCTCAAAAGGTCCTAGTAGCAGAAGAAGGAAACAGCAAATGGGCTCAGACTGATTCAGACTCAGAAAGCTCTGAGTATTCTTCCAGCGAAAGCGAAGAAGATATTCAATGTCTAATGGCAGACGAAAATATGAGTCAAACAGACGAGGTATTCGATCTTGACTCAAATGAATTTACACGTGAAGAGCTCATGTCCGCACTGCAAGACATGGCTAATGATTATAGACTCTTAGCTGAATCATTTGAGAAAAGTAAAGCTAAAGCCAATGATCAAATGGATGAGCACAACAAACCAAGCTACTCTGAGCAGGGTGAGTTCAATAATCTAAAGATCGAGCTGAATAAACTGAAAAACTCTTATGATCAGCTCCATGAAGAAAATAAGCGAATTAGCACACAAAATGCTAAGCTTTCTCATATCTTCAAATCATGGACAAAATCCAGAACATCATTGGAAGAATTGCAAGAGGTACAAAGAAAGGTCGGTGATGTTACAGGCATAGGCTTTGATATCAAAGACTGCACCAAAGATGAATCTGAACTGTTGCTCGTAAAGAACAAAATCAAACAAATGACATTTGTTAAATCCAGCACAGTATATGAGACTGAAGCACCTATAATTCAAACAGGAGTCTCTTTCGAGAATCAAGGTTTGAGAAAAGGGATTGTATATGTTAACCAAGCCAAAGAAAAGGCACCAGCAAGCTTAGCGTCTTTCAGACCAAATCTAAAGGTGCAAAATCTAAGGCAAGGAAGACCATCCAACTACTATAATTCAAAACCAGTTCAACGAAGATATAGACTACCCTATGAGAATAAAAGGTTTCCATATCGCACACATTATCACACACATTATCGAAACAGATCAGCTCACAGCACACCAGACACACACAAGCCATTAAAGCTGATATAGGTGTGGGTTCCCAAAGGGCTAATCCGTTCTGGACCCAAGTAGGATTGGGTACCAACAATAATTATGTTTGATGACAGGTACCAAAGAAACTTGCATCAGACTGGTACTTGGACAGTGGGTGTTCTCGTCACATGACTGGAAACATCGAGCTGCTGTCTGAAGTCACAGAATGTACTGGACCCAAGATCATCTTCGGAGATAACTCAAAGGGTAAGACCGTGGGCAAGGGTAAGATTGTCCATGGTAATATTATTATCAATGATGTGCTGTTAGTTGAAAATCTATGCTATAATCTGATTAGTATAAGTCAACTATGTGATAATGGTTATACTGTAGAATTTCACAAACACACTTGCACCGTTAAATCGTCAGACGGTATGACCATGCTTGTAGGAATCAGAAATGGAAATACATATAAGATTAACTGGAACTTTGCTCAACCTGATAATCCTACTTGCTTCATCGCTAATAATGATAATGAACACTGGCTATGGCATAAAAGCTTGAATCATCTCAATTTTAAGACTATATCTAGCCTGTGTAAACATGATTTAGTTGTCAGTCTGCCGAAGATCGACTTTGCTAAGGATAAGATCTGTGAAGCATGCCAAATGGGCAAACATATCAGATCATCCTTCAAAAACAAGAATGCCAAATCCTCCCCACGCTGCTTAGAACTACTGCATATGGACTTGTTTGGTCCTATACCAATAACAAGTCTAGGGGGAATGCGGTACACTCTTGTTGTTATTGATGATTACTCACGATTTACTTGGACTATATTTTTAAGCAGTAAGGATCAGACCGGTCCGAAATTGATCAAGCTGCTGAAATACTCAGAATGAGAAATCATCCAGCATAGACAGGATTCGAAGTGACAAAGGCAATGAGTTTTCAAATCAGAATCTTGAATCCTTTCTAGAATATCAAGGAATTAAGCACGAAATTTCAGCCGCCCGAACTCCCCAACAAGATGGAGTTGTGGTTAGAAACAAAGCCAGACTGGTAGCACAAGGATTCCGACAAGAAGAAGGAATTGACTTCGATGAATCGTTTGCACCAGTCGCCAGACTTGAAGCAATCCGAATATTCTTGCTTATGCTGCTTTTAAAGACTTCAAGTATATGGTCTGAAACAAGCACCAAGAGCCTGGTATGATACTCTGTCTCAATTTCTGCTGAACCATGATTTTCAGATCGGCTCAGTAGATAAAACTCTATTTAAATTTATTAAGGGGGAACATACTTTGTTATTTCAAATTTATGTTGACGATATCATTTTTGGGTCAACTAACCCCAAATTATGCGAGAAATTCTCTAAGTTAATGCAGGGACAGTTTGAGATGAGTATGATGGGAGAACTTTCATTCTTTCTGGGTCTCCAAGTCAAACAGCTCAGCAATGTCATTTTCATAAATCAAACCAAGTATACCAAGGAGCTACTCAAGAGATTCGGAATGGAAACATGTTCAACTGCATCAACTCCAATGAGTCCTACAATCAAGTTAGATAAAGACGAAGGGGGAACAACAGTTGAAGTATCTATGTATCGCGGACTGATCGAATCGCTCTTGTATCTTACAGCGAGCCGGCCTGATATTATGTTCTCAGTATGTATGTGTGCTAGATTTCAGTCAGAACCAAAGCAATCACACTTCATTGCTGCTAAGCGTATTCTGAAATACTTGAAAGGATCTCAGAACGTTGGTCTTTGGTATTCCAAAGATTCAAATTTCAGCTTAATAGGATATTCAGACGCTGATTATGCTGGCTGTAAGATTGATCGCAAAAGCACCAGTGGAACATGTCAATTCTTAGGTGAAAGATTGATCTCTTGGTTTAGCAAGAAGCAAACATCTATTGCCACATCTACAGCTGAAGCAGAATATCTTGCCGCTGGAAGCTGTTGTGCTCAAATGCTCTGGATTCAACACCAGCTCAAAGACTATGGCATTCAAGCTGTTGAGTCTCCGATATTTTGTGACAACACAAGTGCAATCGCTATAACGTATAATCCAGTTTTGCACTATCGAACAAAGCATATTGATATCAGACATCATTTTATTCGAGATCATGTTGGCAAAAAGGAAATTCGGATCGAGCATATTTCAACAGAACAGCAAGCAGCAGATATCTTCACCAAACCACTTCCTGAGGCTAAGTTTAATTACTTTCGTCAAATTCTTGGTTTAATAGATTTATCTTGATGTTTTTAGAAGTATCTTTCTTTTAGTTACTTTTTAACGATTGTATGCTGGCACAGATCGATAATACAATTATCAGAATGACACAGACCGGTCTGAACTTTCAGACCGATCTTAGTCAAATCTGATGTTATCCCATGATCTGTCTGGTCAACAAATCTTTAAATAAAATAATTGTTTAAAACAGCCCGGACTGATCGCAAATTTTAACCGCCTTATCTCTCGTTTATCCTGACCGTTTATTTTGAATTATTTAATGATCAGTCATCGAGATAAAGACACGTGTCTTCTCTCTCTCATTTAGCGGGCTGAACATTTCATTTTCATTCACTTTTTTTACAATTTACCGCTGTCTGCTCTCTAACTCTCTCATATTATTTTTCAAACTCTTCGTATTTCTTCATTACACTCCAATGGCCACTATCACTCACAACTCTCTCTCCGTTGAGTTCGATGATATCTACAGGGTTGAAGATCCAGAGATGGTCTCTATTTTAAAATTTTGGAATCATCTGGATTAAGGAATTTTCTGGAGTGTGGCACGCTGGTTTACGAGTCGGAGATTCACGAACTGTTCGCCAATGCTGTATCACAGAAGACATCAATCTCCACCTCCGTAAAGGGCAAATCTTTTGAATCTCTCCGTTGGCGCTGGCCAAGACCTTTGGTCTTCCCAACTCCGGACTGACTGAGTTTGGCCAGATTCCTCAAGCTTCTCTCACGGCTCTTCAGGGGAGGGTATCTATATTTGGCCACCGCCTGCAGCCTTCATTCAAGAAGAAGGAAATGTTCTTTCATTTCCAGGTGTTATGCGAGATCGTTGGCAAGCCATTACTGGGCAAAGCCAGAAGCTATGATGCTGTTACTGCTGAGAAGTTCCGGGCCATGGCTGCTATTCTCTCAGGCCAGAAGATGAACTGGTCTGCAATATTATTTGGAGTTCTACTTGAGGCAGTCATCGCCTCCAAACAGGCTGTCTGTTTTGCTGTGCCCTTGAGCAAACTACTGGAGACGCTGGACATCGAGCTAGGGAAGCCGTCTGCTCTCAATCCGTTTAAAATTCTCAACTCCAAGGGACTGGCTCTCCTAAAGTCCAAGAGTGCTCCACCCACTCCTACCGATCTGGTGGCAGTCAAGATTGAGAAAGGAGATGAACAGGCTGCTGCTCAAAGACCTCGAGTCAAGCACAAATTAACCATTCAGACTGACTCCGAGGAAACTCAGTCTGCTCCTTCCTCACCAGCCAAGCCCTTTCCCAAAAAGCCAAGAATCCAGATCACCAAGCCACACAAAACCTTACCTCTCAAAACCCTACCCACTTTGCCTCCCACAAAAGCCACTCCTGCACCCCAACCTACAACCCAACCTTCGACAGCTTCAACCACTGCACCCAAAGTGACCATCCGAGTCCCCTCTGCCATTCCCGTGGTCAAAGGGATTGTTATCACTGAATTGGGAGACTACACCCAATCCGGGATCAAATCTCCATCTTCCACCGGTAAGGGCAAAGCCATTCTCACTGAACCCCTCTCCCCCAAACCCAAATCTGCCATTCAAACAGCCATTGACATCGCTATGGAGGATGTTGAAGAAAAGGTCCAGGCACTCATTGTGGTTTTTGATGAATACGTCGAGTACAGAACGATCAATCACATTGATATGTTCTTCGGCAAGCTGCGAAGACTGCAGAAAATGGAAGAAGAAGTCCTTAAGGGGACAGAGACGGATGATGTGAGAGTCGCGGTGCTTCGCAAAGATCTCTTTCAGGCCAACCAGAGATTCAGACTGGCGAATTTGCTCTTGGCTGCTAAGAAAGCAAATTTCGATCCGAGCACTCCAACTGCCAAAGATGATGGTGCTGTTATTGCTCAACTGGAAATGGATATTCATGCTCTTCATTTAGCTGTCCGATTTCAACGACAGAAGCTCAGCATATCCACTCCAGTACCCAGCCCGGATCATCCATCTGCGAGCAAGACTCTAGCAGAACCTTTCATAGAGACTGTTCCCTCTGGAACAGCAGACCAGACAGCAGATCGAAAAGCAGACCAGACAGCAGATCGAATAGCGGATCAGACAGCGGAGCAGCCAATGACTAATGCTCCGTCTGCTACAGAAGATGAACCGTTGAATGTCTTGTTGGACTCCCCAACAACGTCTATTCCTCTGGGATCATCAGTCTCCCATGTTCAACTCAGTCCAACCGCAGCACTTACAACAGTTGACGCACCAGAGTTCATCGATCCGGATCTGGTGGTGTCCACCGTTGTTGCAACTCTACAGATTGAGGAGCCTTCCAGACCCAGCACTCCTCCAGTCCAATCTGATGAAGATTTGGCGTTAGTAGAAGATTTTTCTTCGGCCTTAGTCACCCTGATCCAGTCCGAAACACGTCATGCTGCCTTATCTTCAATTATACCCATTGCTGAAGAAGATGATCACACCCGATCGTCATCTGATCACTCTCCAAGCCGTTTATCTGACGCACCTCCATCCCTGGCAAGGACCCTTCAACACCTATCCGACAACTGTCTGTCTCTCTCTCAACGTGTTATAGAGGTTCATCAAAGTCAGAGGATTACATCTTTGGACTTTGATTCATTTAAAGAGAAGATGACAGCCAGTATTAGCAGCCTTCAACGAGGACTGAATGATATGTTCTCTCAGCAAGCTTCTTATAAAAACAGCCTGAGAAAAGAGCAGATCGAGCTGGCCACTGAAGTCAGAGCATCCGTCGCCAATTCCCTTCGTGCTCAAGACATTCGTCTTGACACTATCAGCGCTCAGCTAGCACAAGTTGTCGATTTTCTTCAAGAGATTGCTGCTGACAAAAAGGGGGAAAAGAGAAAAGACTTCAAGCCGCATCAGTCTCAGTCTTCAAGAAAATAGAAGTTTTGTTGCTTAAATAATCAGACTGTCTGTATGTAAGATTTTTGGTGATCAATAAAAAACTTTCTTTGTTAATTCCTTGTTCATTTATTTTGAACTAAAATAAAAGGCTTAATCGATCCGAAATCCAACTTAATAATGTTCATTTATTTTGAACAAGAAGAAGTAATCGATCCGAAAGCATACGCTTCAGAGCTCTTAAAAGACTGGATAAAAAGATTAAGAAGCTAGGTTTTGTCATCATCAAAAATGGGGAATTTGTTAGTTCCGGACTTTATCGATAAGGTTTTAAAGATGACAAAACATATCAGACCGGATCGAGAGAATTCAGACTGACCAGATCGATCGCTCAAAACAGATCAAGCTGATAAGGCATATCGCATATCAGACCGGATCGATAGAAATCATACTGACTAGATCGACGCCTCAGATCGATCTCAATCGTTATCAGATCAGAGCAGTCAAGGATGAATAAAGATTGGTTCTTCAGTCCGAATCATTAACGGCTATTTATTGAAGCATTTAATGTCGCAATTAATGCTGAAAAAGACCATAGACTGAAGATTACCATAAAAGGTAAGAAGACAAAGAAGAGCTTACCTGACAGTCGCCGAAAGCATGAACCAGAATGGCAAGTACCTTAAAGAAGAAGACTGTAGCTTACTCAGAGTTTAAGCAGAGTCAAGAGTTGCACATTAAGGGAAATAATGTCGTTGGAACATGCAACTATAAAAGGATGCAACAGAAGATCCCAAGAAGAGTTTTCTGATCAATCGAAAAACGCACAAGAAAGAAAAACAGCACAAGCTTACAAGCTCAGACATTCTCGAGCTGAAAATTTTCATAAGCACAAGTATATTGTAATATTTGATCATTTAGGATCATTGTGTGCATAGACTAAAGTCTATCTTGTGTATACTGTATTGAAATATAGAAGTGAGAAACAATTGTAACTGTCAGACAGAGTGTGTCTGAACAGATCGAGTGACAAGAAGTTTCAGTCTGGTAGTGAGGTAAATCCAGCTGAATCGGGTTTGTACAACAGGATTGTATAAATCAAAGTCTTCTAGTGGAATCCTTCCTTAATTGGAAGAAGGGGAGACGTAGAAGGATTACACCACCTTCGAACTTCCAGAAACATATTCTATGTTTTATCATTCTGCACTCGTTCTATCTTTCAAGCCATCGAGCCGTTCTTACTAATTTAAGAACAGACCGTTCCGCACTAAAATATTCAGTGGTCTGTTCTGCAAAAGAGTTGATTAAGAAACAGATTTCTTTCACTAATCCGAAAGAAATCACAAGGGATTAATTTTTAATAGGAGTGTTCATTCACCCCCCTCTAAACACTCCGGACCGATCCTAACAATGATGATATTAATCCCCATCTCAACTTAAGTCTTGAAGATTTTGACTTGTTTGTGAATATCTTAGGTTAAGTTAATATTTCAAAAATTGAGGAATATTTTGAGCACTTTTGGCTCATGATTGAGTGAATTGTATATTGGAACAATTTTGTTAACTATGATTTATCTTGAGGATCTTAAAACACTTTAGAACCTATTTGAGAGCACTTTGAGGCGAAATTTTATAGTTATGAACTAGACTTGGAAATGATTTAGGCGATATTTGGACCGTTTGAGCCTTTCAAGTTTACCATGTTTATATCAATCTCTAGTTCCCTAATTTGAGCATAAATGATAAAAGAATGGAGTATGTTTGACATACTATTAGCCCCCATTCAACATTTTTTGGCAACCTCATTATACCCACCTACTTGAGCCTAAATGGAAGATTTTTATCTTGATCCTAAGGGAGTATAATGATTCTCATTATATGCACTTGAAATGCTAAACTTTGATGAGCTTATCGTAAAAAAATTGATGAATGAGAAAAGAAAAGGATAGAAAAAGCCTTGAGAAAAAAATGAATAAATAAGACCCAAAGTGGCCAAGGCTAGAAAAAAAAAAGAAGAGAAGCTCAAAGTGTGCTAAACAAATTTGAATTTTCTATGATTATACTCTCTTCTTTGTTTTTCCCTATCTTTTCTTTGAAGCCAACCACCTAGGCCAAACATTACAAGCTTTAAAAGACCCATTAATCCAAGTCTAGGGAATAACTACATTAGTAGAGAAGTGTTTGAAAAGTAGGCTTATGAAGTGTTTAAAAGTAAATCTTGATTTTGAGTTTAATAGCATTATTTGATCCTAAAAGTATATATGAAACTCATGATTGAAATGAACACACACGCACGTTCCGTTTTTGCGATATATTGATTGGATTAAGAGAAAACACTTCTAGTTAATTTTTGGATAGACTTATGATTGAAGTGTTAATGGGATTTCTGAGCTTCTACGTTTGAGTTGCTAAGTTAATTCATTCAAAGTATTGATGATGAACTTTGCATTTTGATCTTACTGTTTGCTCGAGGATGATCAGATCTAAGTTTGGGGGAGTTGATAGGTTTGATTATTACGCGTATTTGGGCTTTGATTTATATATATATTCGTGTAGATTCTTGGAAGATATTATGCTTTTTGGTATATATTTGACTGTTTCAGGAATCTAGGCGGAATGTGGAAGAATTGAGCTACAAGGAAGAAAACGGATCAAATCAAGCAAATAAATGAAGAATTTGAGTTCTGGCATTCTCGATCAATCGGAACAGAAGGTCGATCGATCGGAAGAGGCAGAAGTTTTGGCCAACATTAAATTTCAGAGCTCGATCGATCGGCTAAACCTTCTCGATCGATCGACACTGGTAGAGTGTTGGCAAGAAAATGTGAAGAAAGCTCGATCGATCGGAAGCTTCAACTCGATTGATCGAGCAAGGCAGAGAAAGTCAGACTCGGAAGCTAAAGGCGCTCGATCGATCGAAATTATGCACCGATCGATCGAGACGGAGAATTTTCTGAAAATAAAAGACTTGATTTGGTTTTGATTTTTGGAAACACTTCCATATTCCCCCTCCACTATAAATAAGGAAAGGAGGCACGAAAATTGCATCCATTATTCTGAAGATAATCAGACCTAAATAATTCTTTAGCCGCCTTTCATCTTCCCGGAACAAGAGAAGGTTGAAGAATCCTTTGAATTGCAAGGAAGGAAGCGAGAGAAGAAGTATCGGTCAACGCACGCAGTCGCTCCTACGTTTATCGTATCTCTAAACTCTAGATTAATTTGATTTTCATATTTATTTGATGTTTTTGAGGTTGAGAGACGATTAAGCATCTTATTAATTTGATTTGAATTTAATTGAGTTTATTCTATCAAGTTTAAGGAATATTGTGTTTGAATCTTTGATTTGGTTGTGTTTGAGTGAATTAATATCTTTTGTTCATGAATTATATGCTTCATGTTATCAAAGCATAGCTACCTTTGATTGAAATTGTGAATTATAATTGAGATCGAGAGATGAAATTATAATACGCTAAAATAATTCATGTTGTATGTTTAAGATTTAGATCGAGAGATTAAATCACATACGTGGTCACTATAAATCGAAAGATTTAAAGATCAACGGTTTTCATAGAGATTTATTCGGTATTAAATTGGTTTAAGTGAACGAGAGTTACTTGTGTCAATTTATTACTAGCTTCAATACAGTCCGAGAGAGTGTATTGATTATATTCGGAATTCCGTCACCTTAAGAATTGATTGGTAAGTAATTGTTTTAACAAACAAATCATCGACGATACATAATTGAACAAACATCTTGATAGATTTCTTGAGCGGAATTCCTTCGCATCTTCAAAGGAGTTGTTTTATTTTTGAGTTTTTAATTCTTTAGTTTAATTAGTTAATTAATCATCTTTTTCGTAGGCTAAATATAATTTTGCTAATTTTATTTGGTACTTATACGTTAGTCCCTGTGGGTTAGACATCCTTTCTTTTTAATCACTATACTAAAACTTGACACCGTGCACTTGCGGTATAAAATCGCTACACTGGAAAATATTGTTTAAAATAATAGCGATCATATATCAGCTCATGTATCATGGAAATATATAGGTGGAGTTTTGACTTTATACCAAGGGGTACTGCCTGCTTCCCCGAGTATTATCTCCGCCTACTGCACACCTTCATTAAGAATAAGAATCCGCTGGGAAAAGTCTCTTCCGGCAATGGCTGTCAATTTCTCACCAACTTCTTTAGGGAAGATGTGTAAGGCCACACTACCTTAAATGGATTTAAGAGCATAAAAGAGCTATTCATTCATTAGAGTTAAAAAGTTTATATTGAGGTATTGAGCTTTGAGGGCTATCGTACAAAATAAAATCCCATCACGCCAAAATAATTACATTCCCAACAACAAAAAAATGAATGTAATTGCTAATAGATTTACTCTACGCATTCGTAGAGACTATTCAAAAATTCTTGATCTTCTAGACCGATATCTCTATCCCTCACACAGCTCACCACGTCAACCCTTGTCTTAGCTCTCCTTGCCAAAAGTTCCTACAGGAACAACCCACAACACATGAGCATATAACAATTCATCATAAGATAAAATGCATAAGTCGTTAATACGAAAATACTTAATGCATTCAATGCATTTAATATGCTCTCCCTGGTTGTCCATGTTCCACAACTCATATCTATACTCATCAGATTATAATACAGTTTAATTAAATGTCGTGACATAATTCCATACCATCATAGCAATCACTATAGTCACCATCTTGTTATAACAGTGTCACTTTAATACCCATCGCTTCGACATAACAGCGGCATTATAATATGCTCTCCCTGATTTAAGAGCATAAAAGAACTATTCATTCATTAGAGTAAAACGGTCTATATTGAATTTGATGTATTGAGCTTTGAGGACTATCGTACAAAATAAAATCCCATCACAGCAAAATAATTACATTCCCAACAAAAAATGAATGTAATCGCTAATAGATTTACACTACGCATTCGTAGAGACTATTCAAAAATTCTTGATCTTTTAGACCGATAGCTCTATTTCTCACACAGCTCACCACGTCAACCCTTGCCTTAGCTCTCCTTGCCAAGAGTTCCTACAGGAACAACCCACAACACATGAGCATATAATAATTCATATTCACAACAATATGATCATAAGATAAAATGCATAAGTCGTTAATACGAAAATACTTCATGTATTCGATGCATTTAATATGCCCCCCCGGTTGTCTCTGTTCTACAACTCATATCTATAATCATCAGATTATAATACAGCTTAATTTAAGACATAATTCCATACCATCATAGCAATCACTATATTCACCGTCTTGTTATAACAACGACATTTTAATACCCATCGCTTCGACATAACAGCGGCATTATAATACCCCTCGCTTCAACATATCAGCGGCATTTGTAATACCCCTCGCTTCAATATGACAGCGGCATTATCCTTGCTTCTAAATATTAGCGGCAAGTATTACGTTCCATCGCTACGATATGACAGCGGCAAGTATTCTATTCCTCGCTTTGATATGACAGTAGCAAGCATTATAATCATCACTTGATATAACAACGACTCACATCATACTCAAAGTATCCATTCATGCATCAACAAATGCATTATTCAATATTTAAATATACATTTTACCGTCAATGCTCGTACGTCTCTCTACGTATCTTTTCCACCAAAAGTAGGGATGTTTCAGAAACTATCCTCTGCGATGTGCTGCCGCTTGGGAAGGCACTATACAACTGCAACAATTTAATATTAGAAGCCATATAAGGTTCCATCACAAAATTCCCAAGAAAATATAAAAATCCAACATTTTATGCCCCGCGATCGATCGCCCAAAATTCATGATCGAGCGCGAGACATCCATGCCTTTGGTGCCAAAATTTTCCATTCCGCGATCGATCGCGAAGACTTTGCCGATCGATTCGCGATCGATCGCGGAGCTCGCCGATCGATCGCGCAAACTCGTGATCGATCGCCGAAAATGTGCCGAGCGATCGCCGAGGTCTGTAGGTGGGAAAAATGACATTTTCACACAATGCCTTCCTTCCAACACATATATTGCCATTCACCTACATTTCTTCAACACAAAGCATTACAAACTTCACAACACACATTATTAACCATTTAAACTTCAAAACCCAACAATTAGTTCAATATAACTCAAAACAAGTTCTTTTTCCCCCAAATCAATTAACTCAACTTCTACCAAGCATTCAAGGAACTTCATAATTTAAGTTTCCTTACCACTTAACCTTCAATCCTAGCAAGAGATTTCAAGCTCCACCAAGTCTCTTCTTCCTTCTCCTTCTAGGCGATGAGGGTGGAGATTTTGGGGGAGAGTTAAATGAAAGGGTTAGGGGAAGTAAGTTAATTATTTAGAGTGGGTAGCACATAAAGGAGTGGCATGATGTAGTAATTTGTATTACTTGATTTTTAAAGCATTTAACCACACAAAATGCACCACAATGATCAATTATCCATGCCTCTCTAGATTACCTAGAACAAATCTTAATTGAACTATTCCTATTCATCAATTCAATTAAATTCATTACATGCACCCTGTAACATATAACCAGTTCATGCACATCGCATACCCATCTCATTTCCAAACCATATATAATTGCAATATTGTAATCACCTCATAATCATCATTAACAAGTCATAAAGCACATGATTATTCAAGAACATCACATTACTCCCCTACTTAAAAAATTTCGACCTCGAAATTGCATATGCTTACCAATACCAATTCAAAACATAAATTCACATACCATAAAACAATTAATGATGCATCATATGTCGCTCCATCTCCCACGTGGCCTCCTCGACGCCCCTACGATCCACTGAACTTTAAGTATAGGTATCACTTTGTTCCGAAGTCTGCGATCAGCTTGATCCAAAATTTTAACCGGTTCTCAACATAAGACACATCAGAGTCTAACTGCACTTTTGAAGGCTGCAAAACATGAGACGGATCCGGTTCATACTTCCTCAACATCGACACATGAAACACATCATGGATGTCAGAAAACGACGGTGGCAAAGTCAGACGGTAAGCCAAGGTGCCAACACGTTGCAAGATCTCATAAGGACCAACATACCTCGGTGACAATTTTCCTCGCATTCCAAACCGTACAACACCCCTGAAAGGTGAGATTTTCAAAAAGACCTTGTCACCCAACTGGAATTCCAACAGTTGTCGTCGTTTATTAGCGTAGGCTACCTGTCTATCTTGAGCTGCTTTCATTCTCAATCGAATCACTTTCACTTTATCTTCCATTTCCCGGAGCAACTCCGTTCCTCCGATCGATTTACGATCTAAGTCATCCCAGTACAGTGGTGATACACAACGTCGACCATATAAGGCTTCAAACAGAGCCATATGAATGCTAGCCTGATAGCTATTATTGTACGAAAACTCCACCAGGGCTACTGAATCTTGCCACGTAGTGTCAAACTCCAACGCACAAGCTCACAACATATCTTCGATCGTCTGTATGGTACGCTCTGTCTGTCCATCCTTTTGGGGATGGTATGCGATGCTCAACCTCACCTCAGTTCCCAGGGCTGACTGAAGACCTTCCCAAAAGTGAGAAGTAAATCGAGGGTCTAGATCAGATACAATAGAAATCGGGATCTTGTGCAATCTCACTACATCACGAATGTACAACTGGGCCATTTTCAAGTACGTGAATGTCATACTGTAGGGTATAAAGTGGGCTACTTTAGTTAGTCTGTCCACTATCACCCAAATGGCATCAAAACCTGAAGCAGTCCTCAGTAAATGGGTCACAAAATCCATAGATATGTGCTCCCATTTCCACTTTGGCACCTCCAAGCTCTTCAACTAGCCTCCTGGTCTCTGCCTCTCCGCTTTCACCTGCTGACAGACCCAACATCTCTTTACAAATGCTATAACATCTCGCTTCAACCGCTTCCACCAGAACTGGTCACACAGGTCTTTATACATATTCTTACCGCCCGAATGGATACTGAATTTGCTTATGAGCTCGTTGTAAGATCTCTTGGCGTAACTCGAGCGTACTCGGGACCACCCAACGATCACCAAGCCTTAACGTACCATCGTCAGCCACTCTGAATTTCGATGGCTGTCCTTAAAGGACCAGTCCATCTTTGTATTTCGTTGTCTGCCCTTTGAGCCGTTCTGATGTTATTAAAAATATCTGGTTCTGCTAACAATGTCGACACAAGTACCGGCGACGCTGACACATCAAAATCATATCCCAACTGACAGTAGAAAGTCAACAAGGCCGACAGATGAATGACATAATCGGCAGTATACTTCACTTTCCGACTCAAGGCATCAACCGTCAAATTAGCCCTGTCTGGATGGTACTCTATCTCGCAATCGTAATCCTTCAACAAATCCATCCATCTCCTCTATCTCATATATAACTTTGCCTGGGTAAATAAAAACTTCAGGCTTTTGTGGTCGGTAAATATGATAAACGACGTACCATAAGTAATGTCGTCAAATCTTCAAGGCAAAAATAATAGCTGCCAATTCTAAATCGTGAACTAGATATCTAGTCTCATGTGGTTTCACCTGTCTCGAAGCATAGGCTACCACATGTTTATCCTGCATCAACACACAATCCAAGCCTTGTAGTGACACATCAGTATACAGGATGAACCTCTCATTCTCTGTGGGAATCACTAACACAGGTGCAGTCGTCAACTGATGCTTCAGTTCTTGGAAACTCTGCTCACAAGCCTCAGACCAATAAAACGACACTCCTTTCTGTGTCAACGGCTTAACAATCTTCGAAAACCCCTCGACGAAGCTTCGATAATACCCGGCCAGACCCAGAAAACTTCGAATTTTGGGTACAAAGGTAGGCGCATACCATTCCATCACTGCTTCTACTTTTCTAGGGTCTACTGATATCCCATTCCTAGAGATTACGTGACCTAGAAACACTACACTGTCCAACCAAAATTCACACTGGCCAAGCTTGGCAAACAACTGATTATCTCAAAGGATCTGAAGCACCACACATAGATGTCTAACGTGCTCTTCTTCGCTTCTAGAATAGATAAGGATGTCATCGATAAATACTATTACAATTGGTCAAGATACGACTGGAATACTCGATTCATCAAACTCATAAAGACAGTGGGGCATTTGTTACTCCGAACGGCATGACCAAGAACTCATAATGCCCATAACGAGTCCGAAATGTTGTCTTCTGAACGTCCTCTTCTCTAACCCATCTCTGATGATAACCAGATCTCAAATCAATCTTGGAATAAATCATTGTACCCTGCAACTGATCAAACGGGTCATCAATCCGTGGAAGAGGGTACTTATTCTTTATTGTCACTTTGTTCAACTGTCTGTAATCGATGCACAAACGCATTGAACCATATTTCTTCTTCACAAATAAGACCGGCGCTCCCCACGGCGACTAATTCCGTCGGTGCCTCTATAAGGGGCACGAGAAATAGGTCCCGAGCCCAATAACAATTCAATTCTAAACACAACTTCCCGACTCTGCGGAAAACCTGGAATTTCTTCCTGAAACACATCAATGAATTCAGTGACCACGGGTATCTCTTCAATCCTTACATCTTCCTTCTTTTCCGCAACATCAATAGCATATACAAGATAACACGCATGTCCACGTTTCAATAACCGTGAGATTTTAATAGCAGATATCAACGGATCTTCAGGCGAGTACCACTTAAATAAAATATCCATTGACTCCCCTGATCAGATCGGAAGCGAACTGCCTCTACCGGCAATCAACAACTGCTTGATATCAGTTCAACACATCAATACCCACAATGCAGTCAAAGTCCATCATTTCCAACACAATCAAATCTGCTTTCAGGTTGTTGCCCTCAAAATAAATGAGGCATACTCGGGTAGTACTCACATTCCTCCCAGTGGTGTCGAGACCAGAAGAGGGGTGGGTTACGGAGACGGGCACATATGATATTTCTCGATAAGTCCAGCAGATATAAATGAATGGGAGGCACCTGTATCTATCAAAATAAAAGCGGGGTAACACTTACCACAATCACTTCTTCTGAGGCTGCCTCAGCATGTTCCCTAGTCAACGCATAGACTTGTCCCTGAGGTGGTCCTAATGTATGACCCCACGATTGTCGAGGCATGATTTGTTGCCACTTTTCCACTGCTCTATCAGTAAATCTTCCCCTATTCTCTCTGAAGTCTGGCTGTCCTCCACGGTTAGGACAATTTCGAGCAGTGTGGCCCATTTTGCCACATTCATAACAAGCTGAGCAGTTTCGTATTAGGTGTGGTCCTCCACAATAGTAGCATTTAATCTCCCCCGTCCTACCTGCTTGTGACGGTCCTTTGTTGGCTGGTGCTTCGTTTTTACGATCTCCCATTCGACGATAATCAGGTCGTGTACCACTGAACCGAGAAGATGATGAGACTCCTTGAGATTTAAACTGGTCTCCTCGTGGTTTCAGACTTTCAGAAATTGACTTTTGTGGTGTCATTTGTGGTGGTACAACATTCTTATACGCACTTACTCCAATCTCTACAAGTTCAGCTCGTGTCAAAGCATCATCAAAGGAGCTGCGGTTATCAGAGAGAACTCTGTCAAATAACTCTGGCCTCAAGCCCTTCAGAAAGTGTCTCATCTTTGCATGGACATTGGTAGCAATATGAGGTACATACCTCAATAGTGACAAATGCTATAGAGCATAATCAGAAACAGTCATATTGCCCTGCCTTAAGTTGGTAAACTCATCCTCTTTCATTTGCCTAGCAGCAGCAGAAAAGTATCGGCTCAAAACCGAGTTCTGAATAAACTCCAATCTACAATCACTCCCTTGTTGGGATATGCCCTAAGACACATCATTAGATGATTGTTTATGACATACAATGTAATATGATTTTATGAATGGCAATTCATTATTATATATTATTCTTTTAACTATGCAATGTGAATTAATATATATGTTAATGTCCTTAGAATAATATTGTATTATTCTTAAAGATGTCCCTAGTCAAGTATTATGATGAATAGGGATAATGATAATACGTTGAGACTAGTATGTGTTGATCGATGAATTGTTCATTGATATGAGATATCAAATCAACATATAGGTACATGTTAGAGAACGATGTACTGGACAGACCCACCATGAGAATGCAACATGGATAGTTATATGATCGTCATATGCAATTCTCATAGTGATAATAATGTATGTAATCCTTACGACTTGTGATCATCAGAGATCCCAACATAAGGAGTTATGTATCTTGATATCGTCAAACGTTACCCGTAACAGGGTATACTATAAAGGCGACTATTGGATACACTACGAATTATGTAGAGGATGTTGACTGATCGAGATAGGATTTGTCCCTCCTATATAACAGGAGATGTGTTAGGCCCTTGATCAAGTGAGAACTAAAATGCATGGCCATGCTCGAATGAGTCGATATGAGATATCGAGCTTATTCGTTTATTCTAGTTCTACTTGGGGATCAAGAAATAAAGATTGGATATACGAGTATGACTATTCCATGACTCGTGTTCAATCTAAACACAAAGGACAAAGGGATTAAGTTACATGATTAATATTATCACAAGTTCTAAAGGTTATGTCGAGTCATTGACATTTGTGTAATTTGGGTAGCATTGATGTGTTGCTAGATACCGCTCAATGCTTGCGACATAAAATGAGATTTTATGTCACTGCCAACATTACAAGATCCTATCGGGTCGCACAAAAGATTAAATCGAGAAGGGAAATTAAATTCATTGGATGAATTAATTAATTAAGAAGAGTCTTAATTAAGTGATTAAAAGGTTTTAATTAAATCATGGGTTTGGGCCCATAAGACTTTAAGAAAGTCTTGAACCTTAATTAAAAGCCTTTTAATATAAATACAAGGTTATGATTTAATTGTAAGACACAACTTCATATCATTCAACCTAAAAACCAAGCAAGACACACGGCCTCCAAAACCAACAAAAGAGCTCTCGGCTTCTTCATCATAGCCGAAGAGAATTTGTGATTTTTGGGCGTGCCTTTCGATTTAGAATCGAGTGTCTTTCTTGTTCCGGTTTAATAACTTGTCTAGCAACTTGTTATTAAACTATCCCTTCACCCGATTTGATCGTGTGGATACCGTTGAGGCAAAACTCATTGAGTTTTGCTAGTGACTCGGAGAAGGCGTAGGACGTGGTGCTGCTCCGTGGATTCTGCTTCAAACACGCTACAAGGGTAAGACACTTGTAATTCCTTTATCCGATATGAATCCCTATGTATAGATCTGCTGGTTAGTAATCCATAAAAAATTTTATTCCGCTGCGTTGTATGCTCTTGGATTACTTACAGTGGTATCAGAGCCGTGTACAAGGCTCATATCGGATTTATGTCATTAAATTGTGTTAATCATATTAGAATTAATATTGCATGCTATTTAACACTGTATGAACATATATGATATGTTAATATTTAGTTTATGAAAATCATCATAAAATTGTATTTGATATAATTAGGCGAATATCGAACCATATGTCACAAGTTTTCGGCCATCACCATCACAAATGACACCACGGCTAGCCACATGAGGGCTAGGGTTTTCGAACCCTTGGCTCGAGATGGCTTAGTCGTTGTGGCTAATAATTGTGCATGGAAGTGTCGAAAATTAATTAGGGTTTAGAACCCATTGGACGTGACGGCTAGCTCATGACGGCTAGGGTTTCGAACCCTAGTAGCCGTGCATGGCTCGGCCATCATCGCCTATTTTTCTTAAGTTTTGAGACGTGGATGAGTTTTGAACTCTTTGACTCGATAATGGTTCACGCATGCATGGATTAGTAACTTTACCACATGAGAGCAAGGTTTTTCGAACCCTTAGCTCGAGATGGTTGAGCCAACCCCGTGCATGGCCTGACCGTGACTCGTGGCTAACAAATTCCGGCGTTTCAAACAAGATGGCTCGATAAAATTCCATAAGGGTGCGAGGCGGCTAGGGTTTGGAACCCTAGCGCCGCCGCCGCTCGAGACATGGCTCGGCCATGGGCTAGGGTTTCGAACCCTAGGCCCACTATTGGTCCAGCCGTGTGCTTCATGGTTCGAACCATGGTGGTTCGTGTCTTAGTCGCTTTAGTTCGTGGCATGTGATGTCCCGAGCGTACGATAATTTTTCAAAAATTATTTTACAGTTTTAATTAGAATTAAATTTAAAATGTTTAGAATTTAATTAATTAAATGTTAATGCATGGTTTATGTGTTGTTTGAGCATGGTGCGTGGTTATAGCCCTTTGACCTATTAGATAGGATTTGTGGATATTTGTAATGTATAATACGACCTGCGTGTCGTGCCTTTCTCTATTTCATTCTAAATGTAATCCCTCCCCTATGTTCCCCTCGAATGTGAATCGAGGAATTCTATCTCTTGTAAATAGTGTAGTTTATTTTATTGATGATGATCAATGAAGATGGAGCATCGTGCCGGGATGAGGAGGCCATTCACAAATTGGAGCCAAAGGAAGGTGCTTGTGAAGTTACCTTAGGTTGACTCATAGGATTTTCTCATTGGCTTGAGAAAATCATTAGTAGGGGCTATAACCATGTCACGTTTAATTATGTATGTTGATGCATGATTTATCTTATGTTTTAGTTTGATAATAGTATTACACATATATGTAGATATGTATACAACTATATGTAGTGGACATATTTTAAATTATCAAATTAATCATGAGATCAATAAATCCCTCTAAAATATTAAGTTTTAGATGTCTTCCAAAGTAAAAGTACTCGTCAATAACTTCGATTGTATATGTGTGGGTTTGCCAAAGCAAAGCACCGTGGCAATCTTAGTAAGGCGCGAAAGGATAAAAGTGATATCCATTATACTTTAATTGGGTACGACTTAACTAGGTTATCTCAATAGGATTGGGAACCTAGAGGCATGGGTTGGATTATAATTCATTTGATGAATTGAACAAAGTGTTGTTCATCCAACTATCCAAGAATTATATGTGATATAATTGACAAAGTGTTGTCTACCTAAATAACCGAGTCTTGGGCGATTAGCCAAAGCTAACTCAAGATTAAGTGAAATATGGATCTTGGCCCACTAAAGGTTATGAGGGTCGATATTTTTTAAACAAAATAGTGGGAGTATCATTTAATATAATACCATGTTAAATGATTTAAATCATAAACTTATTTTGCATATTCATATTGTAGATATCCATGGCAACTAACAACGTTACTAACACTTTATCACTGCGATCGGTCCTTGAGAAGGACAAATTAAATGGGACGAATTTCCTAGACTGGCATAGGAACTTGAGGATAGTCCTCAAACAAGAAAAGAAACAATATGTCCTAGAGGAACCCTTGCCCGCTGAGGAACCTCCCCTAACAGCTACAAGAGCTGAAAAAGATGCTTACAAGAAGCATCAGAGTGACGCACTTGATGTTGGGTGCCTCATGCTTGCCACCATGAACTCTGAGCTTCAGAAACAACATGAGGAAATGGAGGCGTTCGATATGATCGAACACTTAAAGCAGTTGTACCAACAGCAAGCAAGACAAGAGAGGTATGACGTCTCTAAGGCGTTATTTCAGTGCAGGATGGTAGAAGGAAGCCTAGTTGGAACTCATGTGCTCAAGATGATTGGGTACATTGAGAATCTGGACAAGCTGGGTTTTCCATTGGACCAAGAGTTGGCCACCGATGTGATCTTGCAATCGTTGCCTGAGAGCTTCAGTCAATTTGTAGTAAATTACAATATGACTGACATGGAAAAGACTCTACCACAATTGCTTGGTATGTTGAGAACATATGAAGCAAATACTAAGAAGACTAAGGCCACAAATGTCCTTATTGTGAATAAGGGCAAAGGAAGGGCCAAAGCTAAAGGCAACAAGAAAGCAAAGAAAGTCTTTGCTAAATCTAAGCCAAAGTCTTATGCACTGAAGCCAAAGGGAGGGATAGCAAAGGAAGGGAACTGTTTCCATTGCGGTGAGACCGGCCATTGGAAAAGGAACTGCAAAGTATATCTGGATGATCTAAAGAAAGGAAGTGTGACTTCCGCTTCAGGTATTTTTGTTATAGAAGTCAATTTATCTACTTCTTCATCATGGGTATTAGATACTGGATGAACATTTGTGTAAATGTGCAGGATCTAAAAAGGAGTAGGACGTTGGCGAAAGGTGAAGTTGATCTCCGAGTTGGAAATGGAGCAAGAGTTGCTGCACTAGCTATAGGAGATTATCATTTAGCTTTACCTTCTGGTTTATCATTGATTTTGAAAGATTGTTATTTTGTGCCTTCAATTACTAAAAACATTATTTCTATTTCTTGTTTGGACAAGTATGGATTTTCATTTATAATAAAGGACAACTGTTGTTCTATTTATTTAAATGATATGTTTTATGCTAGTGCACAAATGGTGAATGGTCTTTATGTATTAAATCTTGATATGCCTATCTATAACATAAATACTAAAAGGATTAAAAATAATGATTGTAATCCGACTTATCTCTGGCACTATCGCTTGGGCCACATAAACGAGAACCGCATATCTAAACTTCATAAGGATGGAGTATTAGATTCATTTGATTTTGAATCATATGAAACATGCGAATCTTGTTTAATGGGCAAGATGACTAAAGCCCCTTTCAAGGGACATGTTGAAAGGGCAAATGTTTTATTGGGACTAATACATAGTGATGTATGTGGACCAATAAGTACACAAGCTAGAGGTGGTTTTCAATACTTCGTTACATTTACTGATGACCTCAGTAGATATGGGTATGTGTACCTAATGAAACATAAGCATGAAACCTTTGAAAAGTTCAAAGATTTCAAGAATGAAGTACAAAACCAACTTGGCAAAAGTATCAAAATCCTTCGATCAGATCGAGGAGGAGAATACTTAAGCCAAGAGTTTCATGACTATCTAAAGGAGTGTGGGATAGTCCCACAACTCACTCCTCCGTATACTCCACAATGGAATGGTGTATCCGAGAGGAGAAATCGAACCTTGTTAGACATGGTTAGATCAATGATGAGTCATGCAGATCTTCCGATATCGTTTTGGAGACACGCTCTAGAAACAGCGATTTTCTTACTGAACCGTGTTCCATCTAAATCAGTGGAAAAGACACCATATGAGATATAGACTGGGAAGCGTCCTAGTATGTCTTTTATGAAGATTTGGGGTTGTGAGGCTTTCGTTAGACGTCACGCCACTAACAAACTTGGACCCAAATCTGATAAGTGTTTATTTGTGGGGTATCCTAAGGAAACGAAAGGATACTATTTCTATTATCCCACCGAGAACAAAGTAGTTGTTGCTCGGACTGGTGTATTTCTTGAAAGAGAATTTATTTCTAGAAAAACCAGTGGGAGAAAAATAGAACTTAGTGACGTTCAACCACAAGAAAACACTGAACCTGAAATTGAGATGGAAACAGAGCAGGCACCGCAAACTGTTGTGGAAGAAGTACCTGCTCAAGAGACACAAGCCCAGCGTAGGTCTGTAAGAGAACACCGGGAGCCACAGAGATATGGATTTCTTGTGACTCAACAAGGTGACTTACTACTCATTGATGAGGATGAGCCGTCATCTTATCAACAAGCTATAATGGGCAATGATTCTGAGAAATGGCAAGAGGCCATGAAATCTGAGATGGAATCCATGTATGCAAACCAAGTATGGACTTTGGTTGATCCACCTGAAGGGGTACGACCCATAGGGTGCAAATGGATTTTCAAGAAAAAAGACCGATATGGATGGTAACGTACAAACCTATAAAGGTCGGCTGGTTGCAAAAGGATTCAAACAAATTCATGGTATTGACTATGATGAAACCTTTTCACCAGTGGCCATGGTTAAATCCATAAGGATCTTACTTGCAATAGCTGCATTTCATGATTATGAAATCTGGCAGATGGATGTCAAAACAGCTTTCCTTAATGGAAATCTGCTCGAGGATGTGTACATGACACAGCCCGAGGGTTTTGTCGATCCAAAGGATGCTGGAAAGATATGCAAGCTACAACGATCCATTTATCCATTTATGGATTGAAGCAAGCTTCTCGGAGTTGGAATCTTTGTTTTGATGATGCAATCAAAAAGTTTGGTTTTATCAAAAACGAAGATGAACCTTGTGTCTACAAGAAGGTCAGTGGGAGCGTAATCATTTTCCTAGTATTGTATGTAGATGACATACTTCTTATTGGAAATGATATCCCTGCCTTGCAATCTGTAAAGATTTGGCTAGGGAATTGCTTTTCGATGAAAGACTTGGGAGAAGCCACCTATGTATTAGGAATCAAGATCTATAGAGATAGATCGAGAAGGCTTCTTGGTCTAAGTCAAAGTACATACATAGACAAGGTGCTTAAAAGGTTTAGCATGCAAGAATCAAAGAAAGGATTCGTGCCTATGACGCATGGTATTTATCTCTCGAAGGAACAGTGTCCTTCAACACCAGATGAGAGACAACGCATGAGCAATATTCCATACGCGTCAGCTATTGGATCTATCATGTATGCCATGATATGTACTTGTCCCGTTGTATCGTATGCTTTGAGCATGACGAGCAGATATCAAGTTGATCCAGGTGAAGGTCACTGGATTGCTGTCAAGAATATCCTAAAGTACATGAGAAGAACTAAGGATAACATTCTTGATTTATGGAGGTGAGGAAGAGCTCAATGTAATGGGTTACACTGATGCAAGCTTCCAAACCGACAAAGATGATTTTCGATCGCAATCTGGATATGTGTATTGCCTAAATGGAGGTGCTGTGAGCTGGAAGAGTTCAAAGCAAGAAACAGTAGCCGATTCTACAACGGAAGCTGAGTATATTGCTGCCTCGGATGCAGCAAAGGAAGCTGTTTGGATGAGGAAGTTCATTTATGAACTTGGAGTGGTGCCTAGCATTAAAGATCCGATAGAACTCTATTGTGACAACAATGGAGCGATCGCATTAGCTAAGGAACCAAGATCTCACCAAAGATCCAAACACATACTTAGGCGGTTCCATTTCATTCGAGAAATCGTTGAAAGGGGAGATGTTAAAATATGCAAAGTACCAACAGATGATAATGTATCTGACCCATTGACGAAGTCACTGTCACAGCAGAAGCATGATCGTCATACTAGATCTCTAGGCATTAGGTATATGTCTGAGTGGTCTTAGTGCAAGTGGGAGATTTGTTGGGATATGCCCTAAGACACATCAGTAGATGATTGTTTATGACATACAATGTAATATGATTTTATGAATGGCAATTCATTATTATATATTATTCTTTTAACTGTGCAATGTGAATTAATATATATGTTAATGTCCTTAGAATAATATTGTATTATTCTTAAAGATGTCCCTAGTCAAGTATTATCATGAATAGGGATAATGATAATACGTTGAGACTAGTATGTGTTGATCGATGAATTGTTCATTGATATGAGATATCAAATCAACATATAGGTACATGTTAGAGAACGATGTACTGGACAGACCCACCATGAGAATGCAACATGGATAGTTATATGATCGTCATATGCAATTCTCATAGTGATAATAATGTATGTAATCCTTACGACTTGTGATCATCAGAGATCCCAACATAAGGAGTTATGTATCTTGATATCGTCAAACGTTACCCGTAACAGGGTATACTATAAAGGCGACTATTGGATACACTACGAATTATGTAGAGGGATGTTGACTGATCGAGATAGGATTTGTCCCTCCTATATAACAGGAGATGTGTTAGGCCCTTGATCAAGTGAGAACTAAAATGCATGGCCATGCTCGAATGAGTCGATATGAGATATCGAGCTTATTCGTTTATTCTAGTTCTACTTGGGGATCAAGAAATAAAGATTGGATATACGAGTATGACTATTCCATGACTAGTGTTCAATCTAAACACAAAGGACAAATGGATTAAGTTACATGATTAATATTATCACAAGTTCTAAAGGTTATGTCGAGTCATTGACATTCTTGTAATTTGGGTAGCATTGATGTGTTGCTAGATACCGCTCAATGCTTGCGACATAAAATGAGATTTTATGTCACTGCCAACATTACAAGATCCTATCGGGTCGCACAAAAGATTAAATCGAGAAGGGAAATTAAATTCATTGGATGAATTAATTAATTAAGAAGAGTCTTAATTAAGTGATTAAAAGGTTTTAATTAAATCATGGGTTTGGGCCCATAAGACTTTAAGAAAGTCTTGAACCTTAATTAAAAGCCTTTTAATATAAATACAAGGTTATGATTTAATTGTAAGACACAACTTCATATCATTCAACCTAAAAACCAAGCAAGACACACGGCCTCCAAAACCAACAAAAGAGCTCTCGGCTTCTTCATCATAGCCGAAGAGAATTTGTGATTTTTGGGCGTGCCTTTCGATTTAGAATCGAGTGTCTTTCTTGTTCCGGTTTAATAACTTGTCTAGCAACTTGTTATTAAACTATCCCTTCACCCGATTTGATCGTGTGGATACCGTTGAGGCAAAACTCATTGAGTTTTGCTAGTGACTCGGAGAAGGCGTAGGACGTGGTGCTGCTCCGTGGATTCTGCTTCAAACACGCTACAAGGGTAAGACACTTGTAATTCCTTTATCCGATATGAATCCCTATGTATAGATCTGCTGGTTAGTAATCCATAAAAAAATTTTATTCCGCTGCGTTGTATGCTCTTGGATTACTTACATCCCTGAGCTCTCATCTCCATCACTGAAGTTTCCCACCATATGGAAGACTTCTTGGCCAATTGGAACTCAGCCAACCTCAGACAGGCGGACTTAGCACATGGTGCTTATACAAATATCTGTTCAATTCTCTCGAGCCATTCTTCAGCCTCTTCCCCTGACTCAGTCCCCTCGAAACGAGGCGGTTGGAATGCCAAAAATTGAGTCAGGCTCAATTCCCCCGGTAATAGTTGTTGTGCAATAGGTTCCAGACCCCCAGCTGGTGGTGGTAGAGGGTTAGTATGTGCAATGCTTGCATTAACACTTATTGCATCTCTCACTTCCTCATTGTGATGTACAGAGTTTCTGGCTGCCATGCTATAATGAAGTGATTAACAATAATAATCCAAAATCAAGTCATGTAATACAAATCACGTTAGTCATCATCACATTAATATCAATATTCTCAAGCATGTTAGTATAACACATATATACTCAAATATGCATAAAATGCATGAACATGCTCATAAATGAACATTTATCAAGTCTGTTAACTAATTCTACCCTTCGCTCAACCCTGGTTATCTTCACTGCTCTGATACCACTAATGTAAGTCATCACTACCTTAAATGGGATTTAAGAGCATAAAAGAACTATTCATTCATTAGAGTAAAACGGTCTATATTGAATTTGATGTATTGAGCTTTGAGGACTATCGTACAAAATAAAATCCCATCACAGCAAAATAATTACATTCCCAACAAAAAATGAATGTAATCGCTAATAGATTTACACTACGCATTCGTAGAGACTATTCAAAAATTATTGATCTTTTAGACCGATAGCTCTATTCCTCACACAGCTCACCACGTCAACCCTTGCCTTAGCTCTCCTTGCCAAAAGTTCCTACAGGAACAACCCACAACACATGAGCATATAACAATTCATATTCACAACAATATGATCATAAGATAAAATGCATAAGTCGTTAATACGAAAATACTTAATGCATTCAATGCATTTAATATGCTCTCCCTGGTTGTCCATGTTCCACAACTCATATCTATACTCATCAGATTATAATACAGTTTAATTAAATGTCGTGACATAATTCCATACCATCATAGCAATCACTATAGTCACCATCTTGTTATAACAGTGTCACTTTAATACCCATCGCTTCGACATAACAGCGGCATTATAATACCCGTCGCTTCGTCATATCAGCGACATTTGTAGTACCTCACGCTTCAATATGACAACGGCATTATCCTCATTTCGACATATTAGCGGCAAGTATTACGTTCCATCGCTACGATATGACAGCGGCAAGTATTCTATTTCTCGCTTTGATATGACAACGGCAAGCATTATAATCATCACTCGATATAACAGCGACTCACATCATACTCAAAGTATCCATTCATGCATCAACAAATGCATTATTCAATATTTAAATATACATTTTACCGTTGATTCTCGTACGTATCTCTACGTACCTTTTCCACCAAAAGTAGGGATGTTTCAGAAATTATCCACTGCGTTGTGCCGCCGCTTGGGAAAGCTCTACACAATTCCTTCCAACACATATATTGCCATTCACCTACATTTCCTTCAACACAAAACACGACAAACTTCACAACACACATTATTAACCATTTAAACTTCAAAACCCAACAACTAGTTCAACATAACTCAAAACAAGTTCTTTTTCCCCCAAATCAATTAACTCAACTTCTACCAAGCATTCAAGGAACTTCATAATTTAAGTTTCCTTACCACTTAACCTTCAATCCTAGCAAGAGATTTCAAGCTCACACCAAGCCTCTTCTTCCTTCTCCTTCTAGGCGATGAGGGTGGGGGTTTTGGGGGAGAGTTTTTAGGCAATAAGTGAAGTGAGGGTGGTGGGGGAAATAAAAGGGTTAGGGGAAGTAAGTTAATTATTTAGAGTGGGTAGCACATAAAGGAGTGGCATGATGTAGTAATTTGTATTACTTGATTTTTAAAGCATTTAACCACACAAAATTCACCACAATGATCAATTACCCATGCCTCTCTAGATTACCTAGAACAAATCTTAATTGAACTATTCATATTCATCAATTCAATTAAATTCATTACATGCACCCTGTAAAATATAACCAGTTCATGCCCATCGCATACCCATCTCATTTACAAACCATATTTAATTGCAATCTTTTAATCACCTCATAATCATATTAACAAGTCATAAAGCACATGATTATTCAAGAACATCACAAGATGTCTCGTTTGGCAGTGCATATTCCAGCTCCTGAATCAATATAAGCTGCAAAATATTATGCTCGATATTTCTCGTATAACATCTCGACTGAGATGTAAATTGAGAATGGACTAGTGTTCATCGGATTCTGTATCTTCTACCTTCCACTGTGAATTCCGTTACATCATGTAAGCTTTCCCAAGGTTTGTGTTCATCGAGAAACTCAATCCCAAGAATAAGCTCTTCTGGGATTCTTCCTGCTGTCCCGATAATTGTGAGATCAATTTCACCAATCTTGAGGTTTCTTGATATCTGCCAACTGTGGGTTTTTGTAAATAATATAAGACGCCACAAGGAAAGATGTTATCTTTTTCAGTAATGTAAAAGATTATTTCAACTTCTCTCAATCATTCTGGACACTTCAGAACTCCCTTTGTTTTGAAGATATCTGGGATTTTCTGAATCCTACTTGAGACTGCATTTTGTTTTTTTCCCTGGGATAGTTACTAATTAACCTATCATGTTGGAATAGACATCCTTCTGGGCTCGATCATAAGGCTTATGCTTCTGTTCAAAACCGGCTGGTTCTATATCTTCATGTCGATCTCTCCAATTGTCGGAGTATCAATAATATTCAGCAATACTGCTTTTGCAAAATCTTCGAAGATTCTGAGGATTTCGATGAATTCATTTCTCAAGAATACTTCTGAATGATGAGTATTCGAGAGTGCGTATGACACCTTGTAGGTGATCGAGTATGGTCTATTCCCTTCTTTCATCAAATCACTTCTTTTAAAATCTTGATGAAGTGTAAGAACCTTGTTGAAATCCCGATCTCCTAAATTGTATGCAATTCTTGGATAGATGTTGAAAGCCATATTTCTTGCATACAGATTTCCTGCAACAGCTCCCAAACAAGAATCTTTGATGTTCAGGATCCTTTTGTCAAAGATTGCCATGTTGAGAGGCGAATCAATTCCTTCCTTGAAAGTTGCTTTGATGATGACTCTAATGGCTTCGATATGAATTCATGAGAGTGTGTTAGTAACTTCTCTTTTGACCTTATTATTAATCTCCTATATTTCTATGTAGGGGATTAACTGCATCTCAATTTGATTTCCCGTCAATTCCATTGGGATCACAAATTCACCTGATGTTACCTTATGGATACTATGATGCTTCCTGCTTCGAAGACCAATCATATACATGTCTTTTTCCATTGTTCTAATTGTAAATCCATCATACATCTGAAGCTTTGGCTCTTCTTTCATGATCCTCATAAGAGTTTTATGAGATATGAGAGAAAAATCCTGACGGCTCTTCTCTGATCATGTGTTGAATGAATTCTCCTTCAGTCTGATTCTGAACTGGATCCACTTCCATTGTTAGAATAAATCTCTTCTTCGTAGATACTTTCATATGAGGGGATGCCCTCAAATTGATACACATGCACCAAACCTTGGAAGTAAACAGCATCTTCGAACTCCTTGGTATGGTTGAACCGTTTCATTCCCTGTTTTTGGTTTTCTTGACAATCTGTAGAGATATGTCCCCTTGCTTCGCACGTCCAGCTGTTACAATCTTTAAAACTTTCATTCGCTCTAGTGTGAGTTTGTCTGAAAGTTCTCTTTGTTGGTGCTCTGCTAGTACTTGCTTAGTTAGAACCTGTTGACGAGGTTCTACTCATTGTTGGTCCTGATCTTTGACCTGATCCATAACTTTGGACTTTCTGCTTTGACCAGAACATTCTCGGTATCCATGAAGACCTAACTTTTCTTGAACTACTTCCTTGGGCATATGGATGATTTATGTGCTTCTTCATCTTTCGCCTTTGGGGGCTAGCTTCCAGTGACAGTAGGGATGTCGTTTTGGACACAGCAAAGAGGAACTGATTTGTTTATTCCTCTTAATCTCTTGTAATTCTTTTGGAGGGCTGGTTTATGGCACCACTCTACAAGTTTGACCTTGAGAAATGACATTCTCCTGGCTATCGTATCTGTTTCTTGTGGTATATACTACTGGATAAGCATTTTCTCCATGGACTTGGAATTTTGGCAAAGAACAGTTCGGATGGATCTTTGTCATCAATCTTTGCCTTCCATCTATACTATGTGAAGAGTTTGATGTACTCGTCTACATGTCAGATGTCATGTAGTTCAAGGCTGTAAATAGCTTGTTTGTACTTCTTAGCCTTTTCTTGTTCCAGTCATTCGAAGTATCCCACTCCAATGAAAATGATTTTAGAAAGTTTTGCCATCCTGTCAACAATTGCTTTTACTGACTCTCCGGCTAAAGCTTCCTCTTTGATGCTTTGGGAAGTGAGTTCCCAAGCAATTTTAGTTGATCCTTCCGAGCTTATATTGAGTAGTAATATTAACCCTTCTTTGTTGAGATCAAGCGTCCATGCAGCAATTCTCATGGCAGGCGCCCACTCATCGATCAGTATCTCTCGATTTTAAAATACAAGATATCCATATTGAGCATAAGACTATGTGAGGGTTCGTTCCTAATCAAGTGTTTAGTTATCATACTATGATTATTTTAGTGTAAACAACGGAAGATTAATTAAATTTTACCAACACGTGGCCCTACAAAAAATTTCGACATGACCTCCCGCACAAGGGACATACCAAAAAAAAATTATAATAATACATATATCAATATTCCCAGTACATAAAGTAACTACATAATACCATATCATGCACAATAGGCATCCAACACATAATCCATATAAAAAAATTTACATCATACCATAGCATGCACAATAAGTATCCAGCACACAATCCATACTAAAAATATTACATAATACCATCAACAGTAAATAAACACAAAATATTAGCACATAACCTAGACTGAACAGAAATAAATTCCATATACATAATTTTACATTTGGCATAAATAATTATTCTACGACTGGGAAAGACAGAAAACAACCTTAGGTAGAGCTTCCACCGAACATTCCCTCTTTGGGATCCTGGTTACCTGTACTACCTGACATTGTCCACACACAAAGACAACAACAACCCCCCTTGGGGATGAGCCAAATCCCAATATGGAACTATCAAATAACTACAACATGTATCTATAAAATGTGATATATGATGTAATGCAATGCAATGCATGTAAGGTACAAATCATCTCGGGATATCTAACATCTGGAATCCAAGGAAATAGTCATCAACAATATACAGCTCGAGCAGAGGGTGGCGACACACACACACTACGCTACGACATCTTTCGTCGTGCATGTGTTGTGCCCATCATCCCTCGTGTCTAGGTCCGGCGACAACGTGCGTGACTACAGTTTCTACCTAAACTGCTTGTCATTGCCACTCTCAGCGTTCCCGTGACACTATAGATCTCATAATAATCAAATAGTATCAAAGGAGTGGTAAGATCAATATAACATGTCCAATATGTATGTCATGTATCGGTGTGCATTTATCAAAATGATGTATGTTAACAAAACATTTATTTTTATACATCGATATGCCAAGTATGAATGCTCCATAATTCAATTAAAATCACATAGTTTAGTAATCTCACATAGTTCACATTATTCAACAAATCATGTATCAAATAATACAGATACATGTCGTATATTACCGATCGCAACATACCTTATTCCTAGTTGTCCAATCACGATATCTTCGATAACTTCAATGACTTTTTGGTATTGAAATTTAATAAAATCTACACAATTCCAAATATTCATTCAATTATACAATGTCATTAATTTGTTAAAATAAAGTAATTATAATCATACTACTTCCGATTTGTTTATTTTATTTCATTTCGTTACCAAAGCACTTGAGTCTTAATAATTCGCTTCAACAATCCATTTCAACTTGTTCATCATATTTAAGTGATTAAGCTCAAAGTATAATCATTAATTTACTCATATTTCCCTTATTGTTCAAGAAGTATCACTTTATTATTAAAGTGCATCATTTAGCCTAAATGCATTTCAAGTCTTGCTCCTTACCTATATTTTGTTAAGTTTTCTTCGTAGTTCATGGAACTCCAATGTCGTATATCAGTCTATAAAATCCATATAATACCATAATTTATATTCATCTATTTACTGAACTTTCCTTTCATTCACAATATAAGGCCATGAGGAACATTTTAGCTTTCTTTTGCCAATGTAATCTTATATCTTATCTTCCAGGTCATTTCACATATTAACTAGGAGTCTTTAGAATCATTCAATACATGTTCTCCTTTTATTTAGTTTTACCCAATTATAAGCATTAAACCCATGTAACTAGTTTAAAATAAAAACATAAACCCCTACGTTTGTCAAAATAAGGGCTTCGGCTAATTTTTCAACAAGGTTTAAAGTTACAAATAAATTTATCAACATTTAGCTGTTACTCAGATTTTCTTAACCCAAATCGAACTTTCTTGATTATAACTAAAACAAATCAAAGTGAATAATTTCCATCCATCTAACTAATGATTAATTTAGCTCAAACCCACGCACATGCAGCAGCTCAAACACACACGCGCCACACTTACACACTAAAATAGTAACCCCATTGACAAGAAAACAACAAGCTTTTGACATACATGCTGCTCCAACATCACACCATAATTCATCCAACAATTAAAGTTCAAATTGATGGCTAAATAATCGAATTACAAGCAAAAAAAAAAACTCAAACTCACTATCAGTGGCTGCAAGCACGCTTTTCGGCGACCCACTGTGGAGAAGAGGGCAGAGATCAGAGGCAAAACATCGTCCATGGTGAGGGTGAGGGTTTGCACATCTGAATTCGAATCAAGCTATGGTCAAAAAGAAGATATCGAACCAAAATCGAGAAGAATCCTAACTGGCAATTCGTACCTTTCCTTGACAAAATCAGACGAATGAGCGACGGTGAACGGCGATTGCTTGGTATGGAAAAATACATCGTTGAGTTGGGAACAAGATGGTAGGTCGGGTTTACCGGTTGGTGGTCGGACAGCGGTGGGCGCACGGCTTTTATGGGCGAGGGTCAAAGGTCGCGCGGTAGCAAGGGAAGGAAAAAGAGGGATCAGGTTCTTATGTGTGTTTCTGTGTGCGAAAATTGGCTTCTACATTATAATTATGGTATTCTTATGTACATCGAAGTGTCATCGGTCTACTGATACATTAAAAGTACAGACGATGCTTGGGAATTATATTCACTATTATAAAACAAAATTTAATTCTTCATTTAAATAAGTTATTTGTAAAATATTATCGAAGTTTATACGACTATTTCAAAAATATACCATGTTCTGCTTTAGTTGTAAATTGACATTCATATTGTCAATTTCATCTCTAATTAATTAACTTCAAATTAATTATTCATTAATTCACAAATTATATTTAATTTACATTAATCAAATCTCGGGTCCTAACACCATATGGATGCATCGTATCTAATTGAGATTTCACGTATGGCGTTTGTTGTATATTTGGCATTTGAGAACGGCTCATTGTTCCAACTTGGGGATCTAGACCTTCGGTGGTGAAATCTCCACTATGAGGCACTTTTTGATCTACTGGTGGTGAATTATGTGACCGCAGTCTCAGGTGATTCTTGTGGTGGAAGATTTTGAGTATTTCTGGTTACCAGCTCTCTCGATACCTCACATGGTTCATCTTTAGATTTACGAGATTAAGTCCCCCAAATGACTCTGCAAGATCATATAGATCTCTTAGATTAATTCTTTACATCCTCTCCAGTTTCGTAATTGTTTATGCCATGTATGCATACACCTCTTTCTCGTAATATTTTTCACTTCTGGTTGAAGCGTTGAGCTTCCGCCAAATGCTTTTGATTTAGTGCTTCCACGTTTTAGAAGTACCACCTATATGAGTGATACCTCGAACATTCGTTCGATCCATATTTTTCTCGAATTGTCTCATCTGTTTATGATAATATTAATATTCAAAATATTATTTTAATATTCCATAATAAAACCTAGACTCTGGTACCATTTTTGGGCAAGATCTTTCAGCATTAAAATCTAAGGATTTTTGTGGAGGAATAATCATGAGAGAAATGGCTTAATCCTCATAGGTAACAAACATAAGGATATATTAGATAATAATATTACATAGGGGATATATGCTCTTAAGGCCTTTCACAAGGTTGTATTAGACAATAAATATTACATAAAGGTGTTTGTGTTCTTAAGGTATTTTACAAGGAGTAAGGATGCAATTAGCGCTATAAATCTAAGTTACTGTGATTCGAGAGATATTATGAATTAAATAAATAATATTTATGTTTTTAAATTAAAGAGAATAAATCACCGATTAAATCTTCTCAACAACATTATATTAGAAGGAAGATATGCACAAGCTCTAAAATGTATTGTAAACGTGGGGACATTGGGAAGCAATTGTGAGGGTTAAATATGTCCATTGACAATGGTGTAATCAAGTCGGATCAAAGCGGTTTTTATAAGCCCCTCTCCCATATATGTAAGAAACCGATTTTTTCAACCAAGTCAATAACTAGAGTTGTGGTCAACTCAACTACAAGGTATTTTGGTCTGCTCAATTACTATGAATTTAGTAAAACACAACTACTTGAAAGATAATATTATAAATTAAAGGATAATATTAAATTGTGTAAAAGATAATATTTAGTTTACATGATTTAATCTTGTAGAGTTTGAAAACAATTCAAAGTGTATAGATAATTAAAAATACTACCAAGAGATAATGATACCTTGACCATCTTAATCTACTAGCTAATTGAAAATTTATAAATAACTAAGCTTACACTTTATTCAATGAATTAGCAGAATAAACTTTTGAAGCCACAACTTCAAGCATAGATTTTAAATACCCCACCTTGTTCCTTACGAAACTCACCACCTTCATCCAATAATTATAGTATTGTTTCTCTTAAATTCTTTTATTAAAAGTTCAGCAAGTAACCTTCGAATTCAGCAGCCTTTAAGTGTCCAAAATTTTCACACAGTATACACACAGTGAGGGTGTCGAACACTGTTCATATTAGGAGGAAAGAATTCGTCGTCTTCGCACCCTAAATCGTTCAAGCACGTCTATACTATCTGTAAGTGGGCTTTTGTTAAATCATTCTTTCGTTTTTTAAATCATAAGTATGTGTTTTAAAATCCAATCATTATGTGAACTATTTTCAAATTATGAAATCTTTGAAATCTGAAGCACTTTAAATATCGAAATCCAATTGGTAAGGAATTCCGAATCTGTTTCTGACCCTGATGCGGTGGGATTATAACAGTTATTCTGACCTGATACGGTGGTTAACCGTTGTTCTGGGAAGTCCAGACCCTTTATTCGTGGGTGATCCGATGTTCTGACCTCATCTCTATGAGGGTTATTTCTAGAGAACTGATATCAGTACCATGAGGAAACTAGATGATTTATTGTGCTTACTTTAGTATATGGTATGAGATTCTGATATGAAGTTTTTGTTCTGTTCTGGCTCTGAGGAGCAAATTTGGTTAAAGTTTCTGTTCTGTTCATATCGGTTCTGTTCTGATTGTTGATAAATGTTTCTGAAAAATTATTATATTTATACGATGTGTCACATACGATTGTCCCCCACTTGCTGAGTGTTTTCCAAAACACTCACCCCTTACTCTACCTTCCCAGATAAAGACGAGGAAGAAATTGAAGCTGAAGAAGAACACCAATTTTGGGGTTGGTGATCCGTGGCGTTTCTATGAATTAAAGACATCAATTTTGGTTTATTTAGGAATTCTTTAAGTTATTCCGTTTCAAGACTTTTAGAGTTTGATTATGCAATTTAAATTCGATTGTAAAGACGATTATTTATTTTTATGGAATATAGACTGGTTTTTCGTAGAATTCTGTATTACGAGGCTTGTTGATTTTGAATTATATTTAAAATCAACGCCGGTGTTATCAACCCCGATCTCGGGGCGTGACATTTAAGTGGTATCAGAGCGAACCAGGTTCCATAATCCCGCTGAGAAAAGATTTCTGGTTGATAAAAATACCAGAATATAAATCTCGGTTAAATCAAACCAATTGAAGGTTAAGAAAATCAATTGGGAAAATTTCTCTTGGTGTCATGATCGTCTACTGAAAAAAAAAAATTAAAATTCAAAATTCATAGCTGAACACCCGTTGCCACAACCCTCGCCGCCGCCTGCCGCCACCATACCCAACAGCCAACATACCAACAAAATCGCCTCATCCAAATAAAGCCACTCTCAAAATTTCAGACCAATCGGACACCTCTTGGCCTGTCAATTTTTCCGTTTAGTTTTTCCCAAATTTTTCACGTCAAAAGATTTCCGTTCCGTCATCTCCAATCACCGATGGCCAAATCGGACATACCAAGGTTTCGAATATTACCTCAATCAATTGAATCTTACAGTTACTGGACGACGACGAATCGCCCGATCGACCCTAACGCCCAAGAACCCTAACAATCTTGTAAATCAATCCTCCGATTTCCTAACCATCGGAACTCTATTTTTCAATTCCTTTTGGCATACTGACCTGCGGGACATTACGATCAAAAGCCCCTTATCCGTGGAAACTGAAAATTTCCAGAAGAAGGCTGATTCCCCAATCGACTTCTCGCCCTACAAAACCCTAAATCCGAATCTTCAATCCCTGATTTTTTTTTCAGCCTCTGGAACATATTTTTCAAATCAAATCTGGATTACTAACCCACATACAGTGCTAAATCAAACCCCTCTACCAATTTCGAATCAAGAACGACATACGATTACGAATTTGGAATCAAAATTCGCCTAATTAAGAACCCTAAAGCGTCGAACCCTAATCATCAAATTCTTCCTTCAATGATGCATCAAAATTAAATTCCTTCCTGATGTAAGTAATACGTTTCATGGGTAATCCAAGTTTTCAGTCAATTTTAAATATATATATATATATATATATATATATATATATATATATATATATATATATAAGAGATATTTTGGTATTTAGTAATTTCATTTGATTTAATTATAAACATTTCCATTTATTAATAAAATTGTTAATTTCCTTTTATCGTGCCTTCGATATGTTTTATTATCAAATATACTACTATGCAAAGATTTTAGATCTATATGTATTGTAGGAAATGGCCGGACGTCCTACTCGCAGCAACCGTAATCCCAACTACGCTGCCCCTCATAACAATGATGAGGAGAGAGCAAATGATAATCAACGAGCCCCTAGAGTGGATTGAGCCGCGAGGATTTGATGGCAATAGCCACCATCGTCGCTACGACACTGCAAGGCATGACTAATCCTGCTGCTAATCAGCCACATCCGCAGGGAGTGAAGTACCACTATGAATCACTGCGAAAGAACAGATTTCCAACCTTTGATGGCAACACAGACCCGGAGATGGCCCAAAACTGGCTTAAGCAAGTGGAAAACCACCACAGACTACTTGAAGTGCCTGAAGACATCAAGGTGGAAGTCACCACATCGTTTCTCATTGATCAAGCTGGAAAATGGTGGGAAAACGTGTCACCACTGATGTTAGAAGCGGGACCAATCACATGGCAACGGTTCCAAAGCACCTTCCTAAAGCAATATTTTCCGACAGCAGTGCAAAATCAGAAATTGAGGGAATTTGAGAGCTTGATGCAAACTCCTGATATGTCGGTGATCGAATACACCTCAAAGTTCAACTCTCTGGGAACTTATGCACCAAGTATTATGGCAGATGAGACCCTGAAACTACATCGCTTTAGGATTGGGTTAAACAGTCGTATCCAATCTGCCATAGCAATATATGAAACCACAAACTTTGGAGACCTAATGGGAGCAGCCATCAGGGCTGAAGCTGATATAAGACGTCGTGAAGAGGAATTTAAGCGCAACCGACCTCCCCCTAGTCAACACGACGCCAATGGTCAGGATTTCAAACGACCGAACCAATCCAATAATCAACAAGAGTGACCCGTATCCACCCCATTCAATCATATGGTTCCAAAATGTCCGACTTGTGACTTCGTACATACTGGTGAATGTCATAGAAAGACTGGAGCTTGCTTCCGATGTGGGAAGTTCGGACATAGAATTGCCGATTGTCCAGAAGCCGATAAAAGGGGGACAGGTACAAGAAATAGTGCCCCTCCAAACAAGCCAAGGGATAACAAACCAAATGCTCGGGTATATGCCATAACCCAAGAAAAAACGGAGGACGTGAACGAAGCTGTGGCAGGTATCATTTTATTAAACAAAGTACATGCATATGTATTGTTGATTATGGTGTCACGCATTCACTTATATCCAAGAGGTTCCGAGGAACTAACACTTAAGCCAAAATACCATTATCCTTAGAAAGGTTAAACTTACTCAAGTTTCGAGGACGAAACTTTCAATAAGGAGGGAGGAATGTAAGAACCCGATTTTTTCAACCAAGTCAATAACTAGAGTTTTGGTCAACTCAACTACAAGGTATTTTGGTCTGCTCAATTACTATGAATTTAGTAAAACACAACTACTTGAAAGATAATATTATAAATTAAAGGATAATATTAAATTGTATAAAAGATAATATTTAGTTTATATGATTTAATCTTGTAGAGTTTGAAAACAATTCAAAGTGTATAGATAATTAAAAATACTACTAAGAGATAATGATACCTTGACCATCTTAATCTACTAGCTAATTGAAAATTTATAAATAACTAAGCTTACACTTTATTCATGAATTAGCAGAATAAACTTTTGAAGCCACAACTTCAAGCATAGATTTTAAATACCCCACCTTGTTCCTTACGAAACTCACCACCTTCATCCAATAATTATAGTTTTGTTTCTCTTAAATTCTTTTATTAAAAGTTCAGCAAGTAACCTTCGAATTCAGCAGCCTTTAAGTGTCCAAAATTTTCACATAGTATACACACAGTGAGGGTGTCGAACACTGTTCATATTAGGAGGAAAGAATTCGTCGTCTTCGCACCCTAAATCGTTCAAGCACGTCTATACTCTCTGTAAGTGGGCTTTTGTTAAATCATTCTTTCATTTTTTAAATCATAAGTATGTGTTTTAAAATCCAATCGTTATGTGAACTATTTTCAAATTATGAAATCTTTGAAATCTGAAGCACTTTAAATATTGAAATCCAATTGGTAAGGAATTCCGAATCTGTTTCTGATCCTGATGCGGTGGGATTATAACCGTTATTCTGACCTGATACGGTGGTTAACCGTTGTTCTGGGAAGTCCAGACCCTTTATTCGTGGGTGATCCGATGTTCTGACCTCATCTCTATGAGGGTTATTTCTAGAGAACTGATATCAGTACCATGAGGAAACTAGATGATTTATTGTGCTTACTTTAGTATATGGTATGAGATTCTGATATGAAGTTTTTGTTCTGTTCTGGCTCTAAGGAGCAAATTCGGTTAAAGTTTCTGTTCTGTTCATATCGGTTCTGTTCTGATTGTTGATAAATGTTTCTGAAAAATTATTATATTTATACGATGTGTCACATACGATTGTCCCCCACTTGCTGAGTGTATTCCAAAACACTCATCCCTTACTCTACCTTCCCAGATAAAGACGAGGAAGAAATTGAAGCTGAAGAAGAACACCAATTTTGGGGTTGGTGATCCGTGGCGTTTCTATGCATTAAAGACATCAATTTTGGTTTATTTAGGAATTCTTTAAGTTATTCCGTTTCAAGACTTTTAGAGTTTGATTATGCAATTTAAATTCGATTGTAAAGACGATTATTTATTTTTATGGAATATAGACTGGTTTTTCGTAGAATTCTGTATTACGAGGCTTGTTGATTTTGAATTATATTTAGAATCAACGCCGGTGTTATCGACCCCGATCTCGGGGCGTGACAATATATATATATATATATATATATATATTAGTCCCCTTCGGCATGTTTAAAGTGCATATACATTTTTTTTGTAAAATGATGTGATAATTGTAATGTTCGTTTTTTTATTTTATTTTTATTTTTTTTAAATTTAAATTATGATTTTTTTGTAAAATGAAATCATAATTGTAACATCTTTTTTTATTTTGCTTTAGTTTTGTTTATGGTAATTTGTATGGTATATGTGAAGGTAATTTGTAAAATTGGGAATGACATAACGTAAATTTGTGGACACATAGATGTCAGGTGTGATGGTAATATTTTAGTTTGGTTGGGGTATGAGTGTAATTAGACATTGGTTTTATATGGTCGGACCACTAAAGTTGTTACCTCGGATTTTGGTAGGGTGTCTTCCTTGGTTAACAATAACTCCTCCGACGGAGATAAGCTATCCTGAAAGAGAAAAGTTAGAAGGGAGCCGGAGAGGGTTCTCCGGCGGGGCCCCTCCGACGATCAGGTCAGGATACAGGATATGGAAAATAAGAGCTTTAATAGACAAAGATGGCGAGGAGTCAAGAATTAGTCTTCAAACCTGATACCTTACGTGTATATATACTGGGAGGTTGAGAGGGACAACCTGCTACGGCCGGCAGGTGTCTCGGGGGCACCATCGCGGGTATTCCACTGAGTATTTTTGTTCCAGAGGGTGGGGACCACCGACAAATACTGTACATCATGTACGACGCACTACCGGCGAGATCTTGATAGTACTAAAAAATATTCTCTGAATACAAGTCATTCTCTGATTGGCCTATTTGTGATGTCCTCTGTCTAGAATAAAATTCTGTTAAAGACAACTTGGACGAGGGACCACTTAGTGCCCACGACATCATTGCCGACGTTGAAGAAAGCAAAAACTAAGGGAACTGCCCAGAGTTGGTACGCCAGTTCGATCGCGGACTTGATCACAGTGTACGACTCATGTGAGCTCAGCCGGGGTTGGTTGAGTATGGTGGAAGATATGGGTTGAGCTAAGGATAGGTTCCGAGCTGAGTACAATAGGACAGGCTTCCTCCGAGGGCATGAAGATATCCACCGAGTTGGGTACGCGCAGTAAATGACGAAGTAGGGTCGGGTCATACTCGTGGAATTAGGGTTGAGGCCGTACTGACCCCTTACGGGGGTATCACGAGTATCCCCTCTAGTCGAGCTAGAGTAGCTCTGCCCTCAACTATTCGTTTTATGCCGAGACCCGAATTAAGTTGTCGGATATTCTTACACTTTCAACGTTGATGAGACAGGTTGTCAGCAAGATGCGACCGTTGACGTGCGTCCCAATCGGCGAAGCTGCCATGCGTCTGCATCTGCTATCGAGACGTTTGGCCTCCCCCGATCCCCACCGTCCGAATGGGCCAGGCCCGACCCACTATTATGATGGCCTATATATACCCTAATCCCCCTCATTCACACCACTTTTCTCAAGCCGCTTGACTCTTCCTGCTCTCCTCGCACGCTTCGACTTTTTGTAAGTTTCTTACCTCTAATTTTCTTATGTTGAATTCAACATCCTCCACCTCCAGGGCCGCCCTCAGGGGCTCAGCTGAAGACGCCTCGGGGCCTGGGCTTTCGAGCCCTCCGACTCGTAGTGGACCCGCGAGGGAGGTTGTTAGCGCCATCCCTCTTCTTCAAGTCCCTCATCGTCCTAACCGTGAGCCATCTCCTCAAAACTTCAAGGTTGATCCCCGAGATCTGGTTCGGGCTGGACTACCATGGTGCGAGGTCCTTAGTTCCCAGGTTTTGGCTGAGGCTGAGGCTCTTCTTCGTTCCCACTTCATTCCTCCTGACCACGGGGTACGAATACCTAGGTTGGTAGACCGCCCCCACGTTTCCCTGTGGGCTTTTTTCCCTTCTTTGTTGAACAAATCAGGAGTGGGCTACGCTTCCCTGTCCCCTCTTTGTACCAAGATCTTTCTAGCTACTTTTGTGTCTCCCTTAGTCAGCTCAGCCCAAACTCCTACCAGCGTATGGCTGCAACTGCTGCCTTGTTCCAATCTTTGAATCTCCCCTTCCCTCCTCCCCTTCTGCACTATTTTTTCCATGTCAAGAACACCACCTTTCCAGGCCTGTTCTACTTTGGGTCAAGACCGTCATGCATGTTCTTGGAGAAAATCCCAAGTTCTCACAAAGGATGGAAAGAAACATACTTCTTTGTCAAACTACCCCGACATTGGTCTTGCCTATGGCCTGGAGAGATTCTCTTCCCGAGGATCGCCCCCTCCCGCACCGATACAAAGAAGATGTTTTCTATCAGAGGGTCATGTTAGCCATAGGGGGTCGACAATTTGACATAACCGTCCTGATTCGGGAGGACGTACTCAGGCGCTACAGGTTGAGCTCTTACCCAGCTAGTCCTCTTCCTAGTGCGTCCTCACCGACCTGAGCTTAATTACTATTCGCTATACTGCCCTTCTATTTATGCCTCTTGTTTCTGTGCAGGTACTATGTCGTTTAACCAGATGCTCTCCGCCATGGTTTCTCAGAAAAAAGGGAAAGGAAGAGCTGCTCCTAAATCCCAAGTTGAAGAGCGAGCTTCCTCACCCCCTCCTACTCCTCAGGCCGCCCCGTTAATAACCCTCCACTCAGAAGAGAGCGGGGGAGATGTCCTAGCGCTGTGCAAAAGAAAAAGGGGACGGGAAAGCCCCCGCCGCCTCGGTCCGGGAAGAAGTGGCCACCTCTCCGGCACCTAATGCCGAAATGTCAGCCGACTCCGTCCAGAGCCCACAATCGGCTCAGTCGGCCGGGCCGGGATCTCCCGGCCTCCCTGTGGAGTATACCCAATCCACCAGCCTGACTACTGGTCCTGTCTTCGGACTACAACTAAGATATTGGAGTGCATTACCATGGGCATGGATCAACAAGCCATGGCCGGGATGAAGTGGAGGCCCCTGGCTCGGGAAGGGCTGGCCCGAGCTTTATCGGTAAGTGTTCTTACTGATCTTACCTGACCACCTTTGTTGCCTTATATATCATCTTATCATTATTCTTTTAATCAGGGCTTAATAATGCTGCACGCAAGCGTTCGGAGGGGATCCAATTATGGCCAGTCCTCGTCAGATGCCAGAAAACTTCGAGAGGTTACCGACCGAGCTGAGGCTGCCAAAGCTGAACTGAGAGAGGTCATTGCGCTACAGGCGAAACGGCTGGAGACCTTAGAGACTGAGTTGACCAAGTACCGCGCTGAGGTTGATCGACTCCGCTCTGCATTGTCTGAGAAAGATATAGTTTTGACCAACTCTGCCGCAGAGCTGAGCAGATCTCGCTCGGAGTTGGAGGCTTACGTTGCCGGAGAGGTCGGGCGGAAAGATGCTTTCGTGAAGTCGGAGGAGTTCAAGAAGCTCCTTGCAGCAAATGCGTTTCGGTTCCACGACCATGGCTTCGAGGGTTGTAAGGACCAGTTCAAAGCCCAGGGCTTCCCTCCGGAGGATCAAGACCCAGGCAACTTTTTGGACCTCCAGGCCATGTGGCCAACATCCTCCTGACTTTATAAATTAGGATGATTGATAATGTTGTACCCTACTTTTATATATATATTTTTTTCTGTGCCAAAGGTGGTCTAATTTGTAACCAGTGCTGTGTACAATTTTGTTCAATGGAATGTTTATTTTGCCGAGCTGTGGTGTTGCCCTAGGGAGAATGAAGTAACAAAGCCGACCTATTCTTAGAATAACTGATAATTTTGCAATTCAATACAAAGACGGACTGTCCTGTCGTAATAACTCCGGAAGAGTTCTAAAATTATTCTCAAGTAGATTTGAATAATAACGAGGCTGACATGTTCTAAACTCAGAAAATAAACATGAGCACATGGCCCTCGTCTGTTATAGACTTTAGCGCAGGCTGCGATAATAATGGGCCTGGGGCGGGCCCTGGCAGTAAATCTTCGTCTGAGAAGACCCTGATCATTTAATCAGGGTGGACCTTAACTTTTTATTAGTCAGGGAGGACCTTAACTTTTCATAGTCAGGGCAGACCTTAACTTTTTCTTAGTCAAGGCAGATCTTAACTTTTTCTTAGTCAGGGTGGACCTTAACTTTCCATAGTCAGGGCGGACCTTAACTTTTTCTTAGTCAGGGCGGACCTTAACTTTTCATAGTCAGGGCGGAACTTAACGTTTTCTTAGTCAGTGCGGACCTTAACTTTTCATAGTCAGGGTGGACCTTAACTTTGCATAGTCAGGGACGACTTTAACTTTTCATAGTCAGGGCGGACCTTAACTTTTTCTTAGTCAGGGCAGGCCTTAACTTTTCATGCGGACCTTAGCTTTTCATTGTCAGGGCGGACCTTAACCTTTCATAGTCATGGCGGACCTTAACTTTTTCTTAGTCAGGGCGGACCTTAACTTTTCATAGTCAGGGCGGACCTTAACTTTTTCTTAGTCAGAGCGGACCTTAACTTTTTCTTTTAATAATACTTCATTTAAGAACTTGCTGTCATGAGTTCATACATCAAAGAAATACACATGTTTAAGAGTAATATTTTGTAAGGTGAAATGCGTTCCAAGGCCTCTTCAGCTTCCTTCCCTCTGCGTCCTCCAAGTAATATGCCCCCGAGCTCACTTTTTGAATTATCTTGTAGGGTCCTTCCCATTTAGGGTCAAGTTTTCGGACTTCTGTTGACTGAACTTTTTGGAGTACCAGGTCTCTGACCTGGAAACTCCAAGGCACCACCCGTTTGTTATAGGCATTGACTACTTTGTTTCGATGAGACTCCATTCTGATTACCGCCCTCTCTCTTTTTTCGCATATCATGTCCAGGTCTAGTGCTCGACGTCCGTCGTTGTCGTTGTCATTGTCATAAGCCTGTACCCTAGCCGAGGTCGCTCCTATCTCTGCTGGCAAGACTGCTTCCGAACCATAGACCATACTGAAGGGCGTCTCCCCTATAGGGGTTCGAGGAGTCGTTCGGTAAGCCTAGAGCACACTAGGATGTTCATCTGCCCAGTCCTTTCCTACTCCATACAGCCTTGCTTTCAATGCTTGTACAATAGATCGGTTGGTGACTTCCGCCTGCCCATTGCTTTGAGGGTAGGCTATTGAGGTAAAGGCTTGCTCGATCTTCATCTCCTGGCACCAGGCTATCAGCTTTCGTCCTTGGAACTGTCTCCCGTTGTCAGAAATCAACTTCCTCGGCACCCAAACCAACAAACGATATTCTTCCATAAGAAACCCATCATGTCTTCCTCAGTAATCCGGGCTAAGGCCTCGGCCTCAGTCCATTTCGAAAAGTAATCAACAACCACTATTAGGAATTTCTTCTGTCTTTGGGCGATAGGAAAATGTCCCATGATATCCATTCCCCACTGGTCGAATGGGCAGGTTGCTATCATGGATTTCATGAACTGAGCTGGCTGTGGTTGGAATTTTCCGTGTCTCTTGCAGCCCTCACAAGTAGCCACAACTTTTACTGCATCTCTTCTCAAAGTGGGTCAGAAATACCTGGCCAGGAGAGTTTTTCATGATAGGGCTAGGCTGCCTAGGTGATGCCACAGCAGCTCTAATGTATCTCGTGAAGTACGTATCTAGCCTCTTCCTCGCGCAGGCACCTGAGCAGAGGCCCTGCGAAAGATCTTTTGTACAAGGTATCCCCGATCAAAGCAAATCGGAAAGCCTGCATCTTTACTCTCCTTGCCTCATTCTTATCCGAAGGGAGCTCGGAGTTCCCTAGATATTTTAGGATGGGGGTCATCCAGCTTTCGACTCTGAGAGTCTCGGAAGGCTCCAATGACAGCGTCAATGGTGTTAGCTCGGTCTGGAATACGACCTCCCTCTGGCACATAGACCCAATGATGTGGCCCATTTTGCGAGTTGGTCTACTTCGTGGTTCTCTTCCCGAGGTACTTGCACTATGCTCTACTCAGAAAAGTTTTCAGACATTTCTTGGATTACTTTCAAATATTCCATCAATCTCTCGTTCTTGACCTCGAAATTCCCATTCACCTGCTGGGTTGCTAGCTGGGAGTCCGAGTGGAGGACTACCTTACTAGCACCTACCTCCCGATCTAACTTAAGCCCGGTTAGGACCGCTTCGTACTCTGCCTCGTTGTTGGAAGCCCGAAAATCCACCTTTACCACAACCTTTATCTTCTCACCGGTCGGGGAGATCAGTACTATTGCGACTCCACATCCCTCGTTGTTCGAGGCTCCATCAACATATACTCTCCATGCCTCATGTTCTGGTACGATCATTTCTGCCAAAAAATCGGATAATGCCTGACCTTTAATAGATGTTCTAGGCTGATAGGATATGTCATACTCGCCGTCAATCTTCCATTTGACCAGCCTTTCTGATATATCGGGTTGTGTCATAATCCTCCCCATTGGGCTATTTATTAATACCGAAATGCGGTGGGACAGGAAGTACGGTCTCAGCCTTCTCGCAGTTATAACCAGAGCTAAAGCCAATTTTTCTATCTCTGGGTATCTGAGTTCCGCCCCTCGAAGGGCGTGGCTGACACAATAAACCGGTTTCTGGTTTGTCCCATCCTGTTTGATCAATACAGAGTTGATTGCATGCTCTGTGGCCGAGAGGTAAACCCACAACTTTTCTCCTGGATCAGGTTTGACCAACACCGGTAGCTCGGCCAAATGCCTCTTTAAGTCGGCGAAGGCCTTCTCACATCCTTCATTCCACTCGAATTTTTTAGCTTTCCTTAGCACTTGGAAGAAATGATAACTCCTATGTGCTGACCTGGAAATGAACCGTGCTAAGGAAGCAATCCGACTGTCAATTTTTGGACCTCCCTTATGTTTCTAGGGGAAGCCATATCTTGTACCGCTCGACTTTTTTCGGGTTGACCTCAATTCCTCTGTCCGTTGCCATAAAACCTACAAACTTCCCACTCTTCACCCCGAACACACATTTATCAGGATTCAACTTCAGCCCGAACTTTTTCAGGGTAGCAAATGTTTCCCCCAAGTCAGGTATGAGATCTGACCTGCTCCTTGATTTTACCAATATATCATCGACGTATACCTCAATGTTCCACCCTGCTTGCCCCTCGAATACCTTGTCCATCAGTCTTTTATATGTAGCCCCGACGTTTTTAAGGCCGAACGGCATGACTACGTAGCAGTATGTTCTTTCTGAGGTGATGAAACTGACTTTCTCCTGATCCTCCTTGGCCAAGGGGATCTAGTGGTACCCTTGGTAAACATCCATAAAGCATAACAATTCATATCCCGATGTGGAGTCCACAAGCTGATCTATGCGGGGCAAAGGGTAACAATCTTTGGGACATGCTTTGTTCAGATCTATGAAGTCAATGCACATTCTCCACTTTCCGGCTGACTTCGGTACTAAGACTACATTGGAGAGCCAGGTTGGAAACTGTACTTCCCGAATTTGCCCGGCCTTTAACAACGTTTGGACTTCCTTGCTTATAACCCTATCTTTTTCCGGTCCAAAATGTCTCTTTTTCTGCCTAGTTACTTTGATCCCTGGGTCGACACTCAGTCTGTGCTGTGCAACTTGAGGACGAATCCCCGTCAACTCCACTGAAGACCATGCGAACACGCTAACATGCTTGGATAGACAACTCCAGCTCATGTTTCAGACTCGTGCTTAGATCCGAGGCCACCCTTGTTATTTTCTCGGGATGACCAGGGATCAGGATAACCTCATCTTCTCTTTCCAACACTACCTACACTTCTTGCACTCTTTGAGCTCTCTGTATGCGGTGAACCCTTCGATCCCCCTGATCGTCACTGCCTCCATCATGTATTGACCTCTTTACTTCTACCCTTACTGTCTCAGTGTAACATCACGACGGCTGGTCCCCCTTTACTTCTCCGACCCTCTTTACGACCGGGAATTTGATTTTTTTGATGGAACGTAGACGCTACAACCCTGAACTCGTTCATGGCCAGCCTTCCTAAAATGATGTTATAGGAGGACGGGGCTTCCACGATGGTGAAGGAGGTTAACCAAGTCTTTCTGCCATCCCCCACACCCATGGATAGGGATAGGGTGATCTGCCCGATAAGGTACACTGTATGGCCTATAAAACCAAAAAGAGGAGTAGAGATTTGCTCAAGATGATACTCACCTAACTCCATTTGCTGGAAGGCCTCCTGGAATAACACATTTACGGAACTCCCGGAGTCCACGAAAACTCTGCAGACCTCGTAATTCACGACGGTTGCCCTTATGACGAGGGCATCATTATGTGGCGTTTTCATACCTTCCATATCCCGGGGACCGAAGCTAATTACCAATTCCTCCTCGACATTGACAGCCCTCTCTACGCTCAGCACCTCTCTCCTGCTCATAGCTTTTTGGGCTCTGTTGGAATCACCATCAGTGGCTCCCCCGGAGATCATGTTAATAAAACCCCTGGGCGGAGAGTTGCTCCTAGGTGGTTCCTGCACTTCTGGCCTCCTTATTGGTCCCCGGCCTCGTCCTCAACCTTGAAAGGAGGTACGAAAATTAGCACGTCCAACTCTACCCGTTCCTCGGTATGTACCTCGGCCCTTCCCCAGTGAAGGGCTCCCATAGGGTGTGCTCGGTCGGGGCGCCATCTGACTAAACTGAGGACCATTCCGCAGGGTGGGCTTGAGTCCTCTATCCAAGTTACGGCACTCTTGTGTCTCATGCCCAGGAGTCTGATGGAAATCACAATATTTCTCCGCGGACCCCTTGTTCGGTCCATCCTCGGTTCGTGGTGATTTTTGAGGGGTTTGCTCTTCACAAATCCGGACTGTCCCCTCTTTAGCAATCTTCAGGGGCATAAAATGGGAGAAACGCCCGAGTCTTGCGTCTTCCGCAGGCCTCTTTTCTGCAGGCCTAAACTGCATGTCACCAACTTTTGCACCTTCCTTTCTTCTCATCCCCTGAGCTTCCTCCACGTTGATATACTTCTCAGCTCGTGTTAGTAGATCATCATACGTGATGGGGGGTCTCTTGATCAAGGACCGGAAAAACTCCTCTGCCTTCAAGCTCTGGGTGAATGCGCTAATCAGAATCTCTGTTGGGCAAGCAGGCACCTCCAGACTAGCAACATTAAAGCGCCGGATGTACTCTCGAAGGGGTTCGCCCTCTGTTTGTCTCATCTCAAACAGGCTTAACGAGGTTTTCTTATACCACTTACTGCTGCTGAACTGGTGAAGGAAAGCCGGGCTGAACTCTGAGAAAGAAGTTATTGAAGAAGGGTCGAGTTGACTAAACCATTGTTGGGCTGATTTTACCAAGGTCGTGAGGAAAAATTTGCAATTTAGACGGTCTGAGTAGCAAATGGCAGCATTCTCAAACCTACCTAGGTGTTCCTCCGGATCCGTGCTCCCATCATACTCCCAAGCAGTCAGGGGCCGGAAGTTGTTTGGGAGCTCATCCCCCACTATCTCCGGGGAGAAATGAGTGCCCTTCTTCGGGGCGCAATGTCCCCCGATCCCCTTCTTCATTTCTCTGATCTCCACTCTCAACTCTTCAACCTCGACCTCGAGGTTGGGACCTCCAGTGGCCGGCAGGTGAGATGTGGCTACATGCTCGGGTCGTTCATTTTCTCGAATGCTTTCCCCCTGGCCGCTTTCAGACTGATCCATAGCTCGCTTCAATGCTTTCTCAACTGTTACCGAGATGAGACGCGTGAGCTGCTCGAAAGTTAAGGTCCCCCACCGTCATGCCCGTCACATGTGGTGGCTCACTTCCATTGACCGACGGTGCCCGGTGTTCATTGTTCGTCTCGTGGTTCGTCCTACGCGTGTTTACCATTTTTATCAACGCCTTATTCTCTTGTTCCCACAGACGGCGCCAATTGTTACCTCGGAATTTTGGTAGGGTGTCTTCCTTGGTTAACAATAACTCCTCCGACAGAGATAAGCTATCCTGAAAGAGAAAAGTTGGAAGGGAGCCGAAGATGGTTCTCCTGCGGGGCCTCTCCGACGATCAAGTCAGGATATAGGATAGGGAAATAAGAGCTTTAACAGGAAAAGATGGTGGGGAGTCAAGAATTAGTCTTCAAACCTGATACCTTACGTGTATATATACTGGGAGGGTGAGAGGGACAATCTGCTACGGCCGGCGGGTGTCTCGGGGGACCATCGCGGGTATTCCATTGAGTGTTTTTGTTCTAGAGGGGGGGACCACCGACAAATACTGTACACCTTGTACGACGAACTACCGGCAAGATCTTGATAGTACTAAAAAATATTCTCTGAGTACTAGTCATTCTTTGATTGGCCTATTTGTGAGTAGTTCTCTGTCTAGAATAAAATTTTGTTACAGACACTCGGACGAAGGACCACTCTAGTGCTCACGACATCATTGCCAACGCTGAAGAAAACAAAGACTAAGGGAACTGCCCAGAGTTAGTACGCCAGTTCGGTCGCGTTCTTGATCACAGTGTACGACTCATGTGAGCTCAGCTGAGGTCAGATTGGTTGAGTGGGGTGGAAGATATGGGCTGAGCTAAGGATATGTTCCGAGCTGAGTACAATAGGACAGGCTTCCTCCAAGGGCATGAAGATATCCACCGAGTTGGGTACGTGCAGCAAATGACGAAGTAGGGTCGGGCCATACCCGTGGAATTATGGTTAAGGCCGTACTGACCCCTGCGGGGTATCAAAGGTCATGACTCATTATATTTATAATAAATATTTATTTTAAGTGAATACATTTTTTTAACTTATATAGTATTTAATTAATAGTTTGATAAATGCGTACCAATAATATCTTAGACGTGTTATATCTTAATAACATCTAAATGGAAAATCTAGATTATAAATTTAATTTGTCTTTACGTTTTAAATGTAGCCGAATATGATAGTTTGAATATGAAAGAATCTGAGAGTGCTTATTATTTAATGCATGCACAATCATATTGTTTTTTGTTTTCATATTTTATGTAAGCACCACTCAAAGACACACTGCGCGTGTAAACAAAGAAATAACTTGTTCGAACTAACTTTATGACCTTTATCAAATAGTAATAGAAGACAATGAAAAACGAAATTAATATACAGAACTTTCAGGCAACACAATATTAAGTCCAACTCTATAAACCAAAAGATCACATATTTTTTTAAACATAAAACCGGAATTATATATACAATAAATACATCTGTCAATCTTGGCCAATAACATAAAACACCGATTAATGTAACAAAAAAGTATAATGGTAAGGTGATTCACAGCATAAGCGCAAGAACTTGACAGAGAGAAAACCAAGACCACTAGAATGAAACCAGGTACACATAAGTACATAAGAGACTTACAAAAACCAATAAAACTCGACGACCAGGGTTGTAACCTAATGATCGTCACATTCTTCATTTATAAACGGATCGAGTTCGAGTCCGTCTCACCATTAATATGATAATAGTAAAAAAAAAAAAGATTCATGTATATCTAACTACTAGGTACCATATAGCATCATTTCTAGTTACGAATCTCAACAATTATTATATTTTATATTTTTGTACATTTTTCCAAGGACATTATTTAAAGTAATAATAATTTTTTTCCTTGGATTTTAAGACTATATATACCAAATTTTTAATATTTATATCACATATAATAAATTCATTAAATATATTTCACAAATATATATATTTTTTATAAAGTATAATTTGTTATATTAATTAGAAACGAATAGTATGTGTAATATGATTTTTTTATTTAATAATATTTATTAGTAGATTATTTATCTAAACATGAAGAAAGAACAAAAATCAGAATATTTATTGAGTTTAATAAAATTTCCATATAGTGTGCAAGCGAGCCCAACAAACAAACGCGTTATTCTATTTAATTAATATATCAAATAGAGAAGAACATTTAATTTCCAATATATATATATATATATATATATTGTGTATCCCAAAAATATCTGTTCCTCACCGGTGACGGTGCCTAACATTCTTCCTCTCGTTTAAACCACCGTCCCACTTCCCCCAAAATCTTCTCTCTCTCGGTGTTCGGATTGGAGAATCCTAGGGTTTTGTCTATTTTAGATCTTTAAATTTAAATTTACTTTCTTGATTTCCCTTTTTAAGGTATTTGGTTTAATTTGCTCGAATTTTAGGGTTTCTGCTATGGTTTGGTACTCGGCCGATTTTAAAGTTATAGCTTTCCGGTTGAATTGTCGTGTCGTTAGATCTTGAAATTTTAATTGCATGATTTTCCGACTTGAAGGGTTCGATATCTCGAATTTCAGAGTTCCCTCCTCTAATTTCTTACGCGATCGATTTTGAATTTTCTTGCTTCGGGTTTAGTTGAAACCTCGACGGTCATTCTTTTTTCGGATTGAACTGAGTTTTAATTATTTTAAACGGCTGTAGTTTGAGCCAGCGTTCTTATTTCGTGGAAGAATTTTGTGGTTTCCTGGATTTTGTTTCCTTTTTTAGGTTTAGTCTTCGATCTCCATGCGTTAGGGTTTTCTTTATGTCTTTTTCCCTGGACTTAGATTTGGGGTAGGTTCATATAAGGTTGAGGGTCAGGCTTAGTTAGAGTTTAGAGATATGGTTGGATCAGATGGTTTAAACGGTTCGCCACAGCCGCCTAAACAATGGGGAGTGGCGAGACCTTTGTCTCTTGCGGGACCGTCCGAAGCTGATATTCAGAGAAACAGGGGGTTGGAGAAGGTTTGTGTCTCAATATATGATGCAGTTGCCAAGTATCTTTTTGTTTTCATGGAATTTCCTGAATTTTTCTCTATCTTTGGACTTCAGTTTTTGGTGGACTCGGGACTGTTTGAGAGCGCCGAAGAATCTTCCAAGAGGGAAAAGGTTCTGGGTCGGCTCAATCAGGTATTCTTGGCCAAAAGTCCTGTTTTTTCTCCCTTGGGCCTTAATTTTGTGTTTGGTTCATCAAATTGAGTCTTAATACTGAGCAGGTAGACCCTATTCATGTGGTGACAGGATATTTTTGTGGTTGGCGAAATTGGGTAGTTTACGCTGATCAGTACTGATTTGACTACTCTTATAATAAGCATCATAGCGAATAATGGCATAAATATTAAATATTTTTCCCCAAAAATGGGCCATTGTAATTTAGAAGCAAGCATCAGGAATAAAATTACGCCTAATGAAGTTAAATGTGTGGGAGACGTCTGTTGTTATGACAGCCTCGTAATTCTTTTTATGTGTGATTCAGTTGTTTGATATGAAATATTTTTGGCTACTATTTAGTAGCTTCAAATGGTCTGTTACAATCTTTTGACCCATTGTGCATTAAACTCACGAGACTCAATATACTGATTAGCTATAATGACTATTGTACATAGATTTTTTCTTGTGTTACACCATCAATACTTGCTTTTGAATCCATAAATTGTACGATTATTTATCAGTTAAATGCTTTGTTTGAGATATAACAATATGTTTATGTTTGTTGTTTTATGTCATGATCGGATACCTTGCAAGCAAGTGCTACAACTTAAATCAGTTTTCGGATGCAGTAAATGAATAATCCTCACAGTGCGACCACCTTCACTTCTTCCCTTAGTTTTTAGTCGAAGGATTTCTTCTGAGAGGAGAATCTAGCAAGTTGTAGGGGGCATCACTGTTTTTATCTGTTTTTTTCTTTTATTTTTCATCATTGGCATGTTTTTTATGCAAGGCTTTGTGAAAAAGATAAACTCAATAAACTTGATATTTTGTTTTTCGAAATGCAATTGTCAGTGATATTGGAGACATGCTCCCTTGCATTCTTGACAAGAAAGTATATTCTTTCTATAGTTTTAATTAATTTTTTGTATTCTTTTGTCATACTAATACCCTTTTGCCCTTTATTCTCTCACAGATTGTGAAAGACTGGGTGAAAGAACTTACTCGCTTGAGAGGATACACAGATCAAATGGTGGAAGATGCCAATGCATTAATTTTTACCTTTGGTTCTTACAGACTTGGGGTAAGAAGTTCATTTACTATTTTCACTTCTTCGTCGTTTTTTTTATAAACAAAATTGAACAATAAATGTTATTTGATACGAGGCTATTATTGTGGTTGCGTTCATGTTATGCTCATTTATAGGACATGCAGAAAAAAATTGAACAATAAATTTTATTTGATAAGAGGCTATTATTGTGGTTGCGTTCATGTTATGCTCATTTATAGAACATGCAGAAGGATATAAGGAGGGTTGCATTATCGTAAATTTGGTTGCATATATTTTGAGAAGATTTCTTCTAACACCAGTTTATCAACTCGTGATGGCCGAAGAGAGTTGGATTGTTATTTAATTTTTTTTATGACTGATGGTACCTCCCTGCTTTGTCTACACGTTTCACCAATTATGTGGAAGTTGTCTCAGGGGCTTTGTGAGTGTTCTTAGGGATGGAAGATAATAATTGAATTCTCTTGAATGTTTGCCGATCTTTGTTGCATAGACTTGTGCAACTTAATCCTTGCTCGAAGATGCGTCTCATATTGTAAATAGTACATTGATTTACTGTGAGGCACTGCCCGGTTGATGTGATGGGATAAAAGAAGGATGCAGTGTTGGAGTTACCGTGAATGAAATATATGGGTACTTACGTAGTGCTTTGTGTGAATTGTATGTGAGTCATTAAAGTTATAATTTTTTTCTGAACTACCGAAAATACCCGTCGTGAAGGCAAATATTATGTGGCCCTGCATTGCAGGTACATTGTTGGCCAAACATTTAGTTTATGATAAGTTATTTTTGCCCTATGCTGTTTTGCAGGTACATGGCCCCGGAGCTGACATTGATACCTTGTGTGTTGGACCATCCTATGTTACTCGCGATGTACTTTTTTACTTCAAACTTTCTATTCTGGACCGGATCTGTGTGATCTAAACCTCTACTAATGGATTATTGGCTTTTTCAGGAAGATTTCTTTTACGTACTCCATAACATTTTAGCTGACATGGAAGAAGTTGCTGAACTTCAGCCAGTACCTGATGCTCACGTCCCGGTTATGAAGTTCAAGTTTGATGGGATATCGATTGATCTTCTCTATGCGAGTATCTCTCTCTTGGTTGTTCCAGAGGTATGTTACATGTTGCAACTGTTATATCTTTTAAGGCCATAACACACTTGATTTTCTCGTTGAGTGATTTTGTAGTTGGGTGATTTTGTAGATGCCTGCCTTCAGAAATTATCCCCCTTCCCGGTGTCAGCTTCTTTCCTTATCTATATTGTTATTTTATTCTTGATAAATTCTCTCCCCGACTCCCAGCTCTTGTTTATCTGTTCAATAAATAATATTCAATTTTTGGGTGGGTTTCAGGTGATTAGTATGTCAAGTGTTCACGAGTGACTTCTAGTTTCTTAAGATTGAAACAAAAGTGTAGAAATAGAATAATTTGCGTCTAAATTTAGTTGGAACGGTGTTGTGCACATGGATCAACATTATCTTCACAACCTTATTAGTATCATAACTGGACTCTTATTGTGATGAGGCGAGCATGTGTTTGAATCCTTAATACTTTGTTTGGATGCCCATCACTTCATGCCATCATATGTCCGACTTTGAATAGATTTGATGTGTTACATAACATTTTCTAACTTGATCAATATTTCCTCCAGGATTTAGATATCTCAAATATATCTGTATTGCACAAAATAGACGAACCCACTGTACGGAGTCTTAATGGTTGTCGTGTAGCAGATCAAATTCTCAAGCTTGTTCCAAACTTTGAGGTACTTACTTTTAACATGACTGACATATCTTTTACCTGTTGTTGTATGTGTTCCCTTGCCATAACTGGCTCATGTGATTCTCATTATCTTGTACTTTCTAGAACTTCCGGACTACACTGCGGTGCCTAAAGTTCTGGGCTAAGAGGCGTGGTGTTTATTCAAATGTGAGTTGATTATTGAATTATTTTTTATTTAATTCATACAAATATATTTGTGGGTAACTTGTTTTTAATTTTGGTTTGCAGGTGACGGGATTTCTTGGTGGTGTAAATTGGGCCCTACTTGTTGCTCGCTTGTGTCAGTTTTATCCCGAAGCAAATCCCAGTATGCTGGTCTCTCGTTTTTTCAGAGTATATACACAGTGGCGTTGGCCGAATCCTGTAATGCTTTGTGAAATTGATGATGATGAACTTGGATTTTCTGTATGGGATCCTCGAAGGAATCATTGGGATCGAAATCATCTAATGCCAATTATAACCCCTGCTTACCCTTGCATGAATTCTAGTTACAATGTTTCAGCTAGTACTCTCCGGGTTATGAAGGAACAGTTCCAATTTGGTAAAAAGATTTGCGAGGTAGACAGTGTTCAAACTGTTTAGTTCTCTACTTTTAACAGCTTTTACAAGTATTACTACTGATTAATTATTCGCCTTTGATGGCAATTACAGGATGTTGAACTGAATAAAACACAATGGAGTACTTTATTTGAGCCATATTTATTCTTTGAAAGCTATAAGAACTACCTTCAGGTTGATATTGTGGCTGCTGATCTTGATGACCTACGTGCTTGGAGGGGCTGGGTTGAATCCCGTCTGAGACAGCTGACTCTAATGGTAAGTAATCTCTGTCCTTGGGATAATGTTTATAGTAGTGATTGACAATTTATGGTTAACTAACTCTTAGCTTTGGACTGGCATGGGTAATTTTTGCTGGTGCTCGCTTCTCTTATGGTGTCTAACTGTGTGCAGATTGAGCGGGACACCTCTGGGAAATTACAATGTCATCCTTATCCACATGATTATGTGGATTCTTCTAAGCTATGTGCTCATTGTGCATTTTTCACGGGTTTGCAAAGAAAGCAAGGAGATGCTGTTCAAGAAGGTCAACAGTTCGATATTCGCAAGACTGTTGATGAGTTTAGGCGTCAAATACATTCTTACTTGTACTGGAAGCCCGGAATGGAAATATACGTTTCTCACGTTCGTAGAAAGCAAATTCCCTCTTATGCATTTACAGAGGGTTACAAAAGAAGCCGACATACGAAGCCCGTGAGTCAGCAACAGGATTGTAAGACTTCCTCTGGAGGTGGGGAATCTTGCAGGCCTGTATCTGCTGAAGGAGTTCTAAGACGGAAAAAGGAGGTTGATGAGTCTGAGTTGTATGAGAGTCGAAAAAAAAGATGCTCGATTAGCCCACAGAGTCGAGATTCAGAGTCTCCTGAACTTGTTTGTACAAAAAGCGTTGGGACTGTGAAGCAGTGGCCCTTGAGTCAGCAATCGGTTGGTGAGATATCATATGAAGGTCTTGAATCTTGCATGTCTGGATCTGCTGAAAGAGGCGTAAGACGGAAGATGGAGGTTGATGAGTCTGAGTTGGAGAATAATCGAGAGAAAAGACGATCGATTAGCTCTCAGAATCGAGATTCAGTGTCTCCAGAAATGAGTTCTAAAAGTGCTGGTACTTTGAAAGAGAGTACCTCTGTGGAAGTTTTCACAATAATGTCAAGGGCGACATGCATTGGATTAAACGGGAAGCAGCTGCAGCCTTTTGATAGAGATGAGGAAATTGATGCAAGTATGATAAAATCAAACCAGGGGATGCACTGTGCTGAAAATTCTGAGGATGTCTTCATCTCCAGTTCCAGTACCTTGCAGATCAATAATGGAGGACCTTCAATGGATGCTTCGTACGAGGATAAGCGACGGCCAGTTTTAGATAATGGGCGTGAAATTGGACCTTGTGTTTTGGGTGATGGAGTGCAGGAGGAGTTAGAGGTTTTGGATTTAAGTTCACTTTTCCCTCTTTCTAATTATACATCTGTGGCAAACCTTTTCATTTTCTTTTTTTTTTTCATTACTTCCTGTGGCATGGGCTGAGCAATGGTTACAGCTTTGTGAAGTATATATCTTAGTTATAGTTTGCATCACACTATTTAATCGTTTTTTCGTTGCTTGTTTTCGTGAAGCCTAATACCACCCTTGGAATGGTGCTCAAATCTGGAGATGGCGTTGTACCAGAACCGGTTCAGAAGAATGTGATCAGGCATGTACAGAAAATTTCTTTGCTCTTCTTAACCCTTGAATTATCGTTATCACCTTATTTGCTTTATTCTGCTTTTGTCTTGGTTCCTCATATTTGCAGCAGGCTAAGTCTTACTTCAACTGCCTGAATTAGACTGAAAGCCAGCAACTCAGGTAAGTGTATCGCATTCTATGCTGGGCTTTCATCTCTTTTATTTCCAGGCAAGGTCGTGCGAACCAAGTGGGGGCTTAACTAAGCAGCTAGCAATCTTTGTGTATAGTTTGAAGCTTCTAAAGCATGCCTTGGTGTGGAAGTTCTCTTATGTTAAGGAGTTTAATGGAACTAACCTAATTAATCGCGGGGTTGTGGTTCGTGTTTATCGAAAAATGAGAAATGTTAGTCTGGATTTTGAACTCAGGTTCTTCGTGTATCTTTTATTAGAGACTCGAACTTGTATAATACTTATTACAGGCATCTAAAAATTTATTCTCTCTGTATTCATTTGGATGTTCATGTGCAAAGCTTATAGCGTTAAATTAGTAACCGAGCAGTTGTCGTAACTGAGAAAAGACACCAAATAAAATTGTCCTTTAAGAACTTGATGATCAAATTGTCCTATCAAAGCATATTAATCACTCATACTGTCCGTTTGAAAATAATTAAAAAAATGTTATAATTTCATATTTTCGATAAAAAAATTTATTGAAATTTAATTTAAACTTGTTACTAACTATGTAATTATTAAGATACATTTTCGTAATAAAATTTAGAATAAATTTGAAAATAAAATACTATAATTTTTAAAAAAATCTCAAGTGAATTCAATTTATCACTTTGAAAAAATTAAATACATTTAAAAAAACAAAATCTATTTACTAAATTGTTGCAGGCAATTTATTTCATATGAATATAATGACTAAATGCAATAATTACAAGTATAAAAAGTTCAATTTATTACTGAAATTAGTTAGTTATGACTGGTATAACATAAAATAGTTGCAACGACACAACACGTACAAAAATATTGATATTCTTAAAAATAAAGAATAAATGGTTTTCATAATTAAAAACATATTATCATATTAGAGAAAAATTAATTTTTAAAAGGTTAATATTTTACAAGACAAAAATATAAAATTGAATGAAAAATACATCATAATATAAGAAAGGACATTTATTATATATAATATAACCCTTGGAATATCTCACTGTTAACTAATATGCTCTCTTCCCAAACAAGGAAACATGTGCAACTTCATGTTTCTTTTTTTCTACAGGAAAGTCTAATAACTTAAGAACAGTTCACTAAGCTCTTTTGGAGAGTTGCAGAAAACTGCAGATTACTACTTTCTTCGGTCTGAAACCATACAATAAACATCCAAAAATCAATAATAAACACACCACAGTCCCACCATATAAACTATGTGCTTGTATCATCCGAGCTCTGTCAAGCTGTTGCATCAAGTTCAACCTTACACTGTTTAGTTCCTCCACCTGCAAACAACCAAAGATCAATTGATAAACCAGAATTATTACTCATAAAAGTTATAGATAAATATCAATTGAAAATTCACAGAACTCACTCGACAGAATAGGGAGTTCAGAGCTTTTCAAGACGCGCAGCCTCTTCACAGTTGATACAAACATGCTGCCAAATGTACATTTATGAGCACATCAAATAACCATAAGGTGTTATTAAAAGATTTAAGAGGACTGTTTAGCAGCTACTATCGTAACATTACAGAGACCAAGTCGAACATGATTCAAGATTTATTTCATTTTCCACTTGCTAGCAGTTTATTTAGGTGCAGAGAAAGCCAAAACCAGTAGAACTGGTACAATACCAAGTGTACGAAATCAAGTATAAAATGGCACTAGATCGAAGGAGGTAAGATGCTTACTGCCAAGGGACATCACCGACAAGCATCCTGTCACCTTCATTATCTTCATAAACAAGAGTATATTCACCACTTCCATCCAATAAACCTCCGATCGTCCCTTTTCCTTCGTGTTCCTTGTTCTTGCTACCACCAGCACAAGTATCTCTTTGAACTACAGATGTGCATCAAGAGCGTCTTCACACAGTAAGTTGCCCATTCACAGTTCAATTACACTCTTTAAGATTTGTATAATCAAGTAAGCACAGATTTAACATTATATCAGTCAGTCAAGAATAAGTTAATAGAACAAATTAAGCAGCGAGATGCAGCTTCAAATACAAAACCGATTTCTCCTTACAATTCTCAAGGATAACAGGAATAACCTGCAAGAAGACCGCTGAAGAGTTCATCAACTGCTAATGCAAGCTTTTCGTAACTGTTGTATGCTTTTAGGTCCACTTTTCTTCCAATGGGAACACCATCCATGTTGATCTTCACAAACGGGCTTTTCAAGCACTTTTCGATCTGTTTCTGGTTGCTAAGTTTGGTTGGTACAACAGTTGGAGACTCGGAGGCTGGTTTGGAAGAACTGCCACTCACTAGATTCTTTCGAAATGATCGAATAGGAGGCCATCCCACCACCGGAGCAGGGGCAGGGGCAGTTCTAAATTTTAAAACAAAAACAATTGATATCAGGATGTTTCATAAAAGTTCAACAAAAAAATCACTATTATAGGATTCATATTAAGATGTCCTTATAAATAAAATAAGACAATCCTCTTGCAAGTAAAAGAGGGTGAAGTGTGGCAAAAATTAACAAGCAGGCTCAATAATTTAGCATAGTTTGAGGGAATTTTCAGAGAATTTACTAACTATATTAAAATTCCACATCATGCAGATATGCAAAAGGAAGGATCTCCCGATCAGGTTCAAATAAGATGAAAGGAATATCAAAGGTAAAGACACCATAAAAATGCCAAATCTTGACTATACATAATACAATATTTAATTAATCTGAAATTAATGATAAATATCTTTCAAGGATTAGACTAAAGACATTAAAAGTACATCTTCCAAATAATAATAAATAAATAAAATAAGAAACAGATAAAAGAAGAGAAGTAAATAAATCTTATAAGACAGCCATCAAGAATTTAAACCAAATCCAGTCCACTAACCGCATAATTGCAACACTCTATTAAATATAATAGAGCTTTTTTTTTATAAAGGAAAAAAACAAAGTTAGAAGAGGAAAGAAACAAAGTTGGCCACCTTTTCTGGGCACTGTTGCTGTTATGAGCAACTGTATTTGCTGGTGAAAATGTCTTCTTTTCTGCAGTCTGCAAATCCACTGCTGCTCTAATGCTACAGGGCTGCAAGGATTCCTTCATGATAGTAACCGGGCCTTGCGTAGCTGATTGGAGATGAAGAAAAGAAGTCATATTTTGCTGGTTCCACGGAGATTTCAAGACAGGAAGAGATGGGTTGTTTGTAAATTGGCCAAAACATATATGGTCTCTCTCTTTTGAAATGGTCCAATCTCCACATGGTGGTTCAAGCCTTAACTCAAGCCTTTTCTCCTCTGAAAGTTCATGTTTCGTTTCTTCTGCACTTTTCACAAGTAAGTCCTTCTCTTCAGGAATCATCAAATCCAGTAACTGAGGACAACCCTCATCTTTTTTAGGAAACCACTCCATATATTTCCAAGAAACACTTGTTAGGGATAAATCTTTCCCACGACGAGTGTATTTAACCAGATTTAAATTTGCTGCAAAAACATTAAAAAAAAAAAGTATACTTCCAAGTAAAAGACACAAGATTTAATATGAAAACAAGAACCTTAAGACAGTTCGGCTAAGAAAAGGAGGGACTTTAAGCAACAAAAAACTAACCTTGAAATGCTTAACCAAAGCTTGCACGCATGAAAGCCCACGCTTTTACAGTCTTTTACATAGAATCAAAGCACTAGATAACCCAAAAGAAACACCGAATGAACTGGACAACAGTTTCCCGCTTCAAAAAAGTAATCTTCAAGCTTAGATAAGAATGATTATCTAGCGAAGCGCAGATGACTGAAACTTTGAGACACAGATATATACATAACCCCAAACATAAACAAAGAAAAAGCAGAAAGGTAAATGGAGAGGGGCTGTGCTATCTTGATTTTAACTTTTAAGGCTTATATTTTTGTCACGCTCAATGTTAGCGTAGTGGGTTGTCTCTCTACGAACCGAAATAATCAATTTTCATTTGATTCGGTTTGTCTAGCTGTTTAAGAAAATTTTGGCAGGTTCAGTTTTAAAAAAAAAAAATTGGGTTTTAATTTTCATGAAAAAATATTATACTTTTATAAAAAAATCTAATAAAATTTAAATTTAAAATATTAAATTTTATTTAGAAATTCGATTAATCGGATTTGATCGATATTTATAAAAGTAATCGAAATCAAACAGAATAAATTGATTTTTAAAAAAGAAAATTCAGATTTCCGAATCAAGCGAACCAAATTTTGGACTTAAATCGATTTTGATTGAAGCCAAACTAAATAATATTTAAAAACAACGAGCGATCTACCTAAATAACCAAAACAATTACGAAATTTAATTATTTAGTTTAGTTTTTTGTACTATAATGTGTGCGTAGAGATATCAAATATGCGGCATGATTTGGAAACGGATTATGCTCACGTTGATTATTTTAAAAAAATTTAGCGTGTGGATCCATCGGTAAGCTAAACATTTTAATATATTGTTTTGGATGCTATCGACCGACCGGCACATCTATTACCGATCTATCAGTAGTATTAAAAAAGTTTGTGTCTACGGATCATACCATGCTGGCACGGTCCATGGGCATTGGCCAAACACAGTATTGAAGCAATTCGTGTGTGTAACATATATAGAGATCTAAATTATTTTTTAAATTTATTTAAAAAAATGGAGGAAAAAATGTGTTTAAATAATTAAATTTATGTCGGGAAGTCAGCCTCTGCTGCTTTGTTGCTTGTGTCGCCGTCCACAGACCATTACCAAAATCTGCAAACAAAGATATGAAGACGACAGTACTTGTATCGGTCAAAACTCAAACTACTACAATTTCAAATAGATCAATCCATCCAACGGCTGGTGAGGAGACACGACTTCTTCTTTCGAATAATTTTCTAGTATTGACTGATTTTATTTGGATTTTCCTTTTACAGCCACATATTAAAAAACATTATAATCTGTGTTTTAGTCTAATTTATAGGGTTCTTGCTCCCTAAAAGTCACAATTGCACGTTTAAACTAACCTTTTCTACCCGAAATTAGCTTGTTTTTAATAATTGTATGTTCCCTTTTAATATCAAATTTATGAGTCATTAATCGACATGAAAAAAGTCGGTAAATCGCTAAAATTAGAGACCCTTGGATTGAAATTAATAAATATATTCACACGCGTGCGGGTGTCAATTTGAATGGAATACAGTGTTGACCGGAAATTATATATTAATTTATCTTAGCTTTAGTATTGATATTATTATATCATTATGTCATTTTTTTTTGTTTTTGTTCGAGTGAACAATAGCCGTTACTCTTTTGGCTGCAAATTGGATAAATTTTTGGGCTGATATAATAACCTGCAAATCAAAGATCTACACGCTCATGATCAAAGATTTACGCGCTCACATACTCCACCAACTTGACCACCCGATAAGGGGCATGATGTCAAGTTTTTTTTAGCTAGGAAATGGTTAACGAATGGACAAAACATGTCTTTTATTTTATTTCAAGGGGGCTTAATCCCTTTCGTTAATTTTATTTTTTGGGTACATACTATAATAAAAGTTGGTTATATTATGTGGTAAGATCAATATTACAATTTCGCATATTCTCTTATGTCGTTTTCAATTGAATGTTGTTTTGAACTAAATAATAAGACGTTGGTGCCTTGTACACGCAAAATATCACCTAACATGGTCAATTACTCTAATGTCTTTTAGTTGATCATAACTGTATTAAAGGTTGACAAAAAGCCGATACATCGTAGCCCATCGATCGTAATTACGACCGAAAGATCTTGTATTCGAACTTACATTCCTCCCTCGTCCCTTAGTAGTTGTAATAATTGCTCCAAAAGATGTGGTAACATTTTATTAAAAGTCCCCCAAAAATAATAAAGGAAACGGCATTAATAATTACATGTGTGATTCAAAAAAAAGAAGAAGTAGGAACTGTCGAGATTATCCGAGACATACTATGCATTAATTTTAATTTCCTATATTAATAATTTAAAAATTGAAATAAGGAATCGGACGATGACGTAAGCAGACAAATTAGGTGTGAATTTCGAGCCCGCAACCAGGTTGGATACTGAGAGACGCTACCCAGTCCGGTCTTTTTAGGGCCCGTCTCATATTAAATAGCACGCTGGCGCGTGACATTTGTTTTGCACTTTTAGATTCCTACCAGCGAACATGCACCACAACCGAGTCGGCGCTTTATCGATGAATATCAGTAAAGAGCTTAGATCCCTACTCTCACGCGTAGCGCGTGCAAATTGAAGCATTACCAGTTAAATTTTATTTTTGTTATGTAACTGACTATATATATATTATTTCATCCTAAATATATATAGTAAATATGTATTTTCGATTTTAATTGAATTCAAGAATATCCAAACTTGAGCTAAGTCCTATTATTAACATTAATCTGTCACAAGTAATTGTGTATTTCACTTATTAGTTATTGTCCCATTTGATTATCCAACCCGATTTATATTTAATCAATCTCATAGACTCTTATTTATTTAATTAATTATTTTATTGGAATCATGCTTTAAAGCCACTAAATATAAATTAGTTCAACATGGGTCCAAGCTACCTCCACAAATTTTTAAACAGTGAAGTCCATCATTATTTTAGATTATCATATATAGTGATTTGAATGATTATTTTTATTGCTTGTTATAATGACTAAAATAAATTCGAAAAGTTCAATATCAAATTTTGATGAAATTTTCGGAGGGGTTTCAATTTTTTGTGATTATGTTGTAGGAAATAAGTTGAACGTTTTTTGCGAGAATTCAAATTTTGAAATAGTAAAAAAAATATGGGAAATGATATATATGTCATTTGATATAAAGCGGGATTAAAATGAGATAAATATGATGTGATAATTTAAAAAAAAAAAAAAACAACCAAACATGGGACAAATTTTATCATAAGATAACTAAACACTATCACCCAAACCAAACACGCCCTCAGTATATAATAAACTCATAGTTGTCGCGTAAGACCATTGTTTGGGAGACTTGCATGCCAATAACAAGTCATAAAACATTTTCGGCCCAGTCCGACAAAAAAACATGAAATCATTGATGTCTATTTCCTAATAAATTTACAAAAAATGGCTTTATTTAAAAAAAAAAAAAAACCCTAGCCTTCTGACTCATCGGTATCACGCAATTTCCATCTTTTCCCCCCTACTCCAACTCATCCTCGTCTTCCACCTCAAGTAGACCTTTAAAGTTTGTCCCTGTGATGAAATCAAAATATAATTGTGCGACCTAGATTCTCGAATGGAAATTCAAATTTTTTTTCCCTTTAACAAGTATGATTTTCGATCGGATGCTCAAACTGTATGTATATATCAGCAATTTACGTGAACTTTGTTTTTCTTATAGGCAAAGCTTCATTCAGACCCTTTTCTTCTTCATTGTTTTCTTCATCTGTTCCAAGAAAATTCACCCAAAAGAAAACGAAAAAAAATCATCAGGAATGTCCCTTATGAATAATTTTTCGGTGCACGCCACTAGTGCACTTAAGTTTAACAAATTCACAGATTTTGTATACCAGTGCACGTGTATTCACGTGCATCTGTTGACACAAGCTTTGCAAAACTTATCAAAACACGCCTTTTATGTTAAGGTGGTGGTACACTTGCTTATATTAAGTTAGTGCACATAAATTTGACAAGTTGGCGCATGTAATTTTAAACAAAATGATGATTTTAATATGGTGGTACACTTAATTTCAACAATTTCACACATTTTGTCTACCGGTGCACGTTTTTTCAAGTGCATCGATAGACACAAATTGTGCAAAACTTATCGAAACACACTTTTTTGTGTTAAGGTGGTGGGTGCACATGCTTATATTAAGTTGGTACACGTAAATTTGACAAGGTGGTGCACATAATTTTAAACAAAATGATGATTTTTAACATTGTGGTTCACTTAATTTTAACTATTTCACAAAATTTGTCTACCGATGCACATTTTTCCATGTGGACCGGTAACACAATCTATGCAAAAACTTATCAAAATAAACTTTTTATGTTAAGGTGGTGGTGTACTTGCTTATCTTAAGTTGGTGCACGTAAATTTGATAAGTTGATGTATGTAATTTTAAACAAAATGATGATTTTAACATGGTGATGCACTTAATTTTAACAATTTCACAAATTTTGTCATCGGTACACGTTTTTCACGTGCACCGGTACACACAAGTTGTGCAAAACTTATCAAATCACACCTTTTTATGTTAAGGTGATGATGCACATGCTTATATTAAGTTTGTGTACATAATTTGACAAGTTTGTGCATGCAATTTTAAACAAAATAATAATTTTAAAATGGTAGTGTACTTAATTTTAACAATTTCACACATTTTGTCTGCCGGTGCACGTTTTTCCTCGTTCACCGGTGGACACAAACTGTGTAAAACATATCAAAACACATTTTTTATGTTAAGGTGATGATGCACTTGGTTATATCATGTTGGTGTAAGTAAATTTGACAAGTTGATCCACGTAATTTTAACAATTTCACACATTTTGTCTATCGGAGCACGTAAATTAGAATTCACACAAAATTGAAGTGTCTCGGAATTGAGTGAATGTTTTTTAAAAAATTCTCCCAAACAAGAACATGAATCCTACAAACTTTGAGCTTAATGCATCAAGAAGTCTGGAAATTAAAATTCCTCAAAGTTGGCTAAAAAATGATTTTGTTTTTTTAAAAAAATTGAGCTTAAGGGTTCGTCGGTTGTGCCAATACGACGTTGTCTTATTGGGTTAGATTTGGCTCGAAAAGACGTTCCTTTACATATGTCATTATAGTCAAAATTCCTCCCGGTCAAAAGTTATGACCATTTGATGTTTTGCCGACAAACAACTCAATGCATGTAAACTTGTAGATGTAGTACTGGTTCATGTGCACCTCTCATGCATCGATGCACTTGCACCTCTTCTTCCACTGGTGAAAGTCTCATGCTGATTCACTTCTTCAAGTGCTACATTTGGATACGATGTACGTCCCTGATTCAATTTGAGGTGCACGTTGAGTGCTTCAATAGGCGGTGCACGTACAATGCAATACAATTTTTTTTCTTTACTTTTCAATTCAACGGTGGTCCACGTTCAATTCATTTATTCTCATTTTATATTTCACTCATTCTCGTATACAATCCTTGCACATTTGTTTTGTTTTTAGCCATTAACTGTATTTCTTTGTGAATGTAATTGTAATCTTAATATAACATTGGTGCACGTGCACCATCATCATAAAATATCATTCACGTGCCCCTTCTCACAAATCACGTACACCACCATCATAATATGATGTTGTCTTATTGGGTTAGATTTGGCTCGAAGATGTTTCCATGCATATGTCATTATAGTCAAATTCCTCCCGTATCAAAAGTACACATTATATTCTAAAGTGCACGTGCACCTATTGCACAGATGCACTTATCTTGCGATGCACCAATGCATGTAAACCTGTAGTATAGTGGTGGCTCACGTTCACGTGCACCACATCTCTCATGCATCGATGCACGTGCACCTCTCCTGCATCGATGCACATGCACATTCTTCCACTAGTGCACGTCCCATGCTGATTCACTTCTAAAAGTACTACATTTGGATGCGGTGTACATCACTGCTTCAATTTGTGTTGCACGTTGAGTTCTTCAATAGGCGGTGCATGTACAATGCAATAAATTCTTTTTTCTTTATTTAGCAATACAATGGTGGTGCACAAAATATTCATTTATTCTCATTTTATATTTCAAACATTCTCGTATATAATCCTTTCACATTTGTTTATTTTTAGCCATTAATTATATTTCTTTGTGAATATATTTGTAATTTTAATATAACATTGGTGCACGTGCACCATCATCATAAAATACCAATCATGTGCCCCTTCTCACAAATCACGTACACCGCCATCATAAAACACCATTCATGTGCACCATTCTCGCCAAACAACGTGTGCACCTGAAATTAACAAGTTGGTGCACATAATTTAAATCAGAATGATGATTTCAACATGGTGGTGCACTTAATTTCAACAAAATCATGGATTTTCTCTACCGATGCACGTTTTTACATGTGCATCGGTGCACACGAATCGCAACGGTGCACGCAACGATGAAGACGTGGATGAAAATTGTGTGCAGCGATGAAGACGTAGGAATGAGTTTAGCAGAGAAGGTTGTTGTTCCGTTCATTGTTATTTTCATCCACTGTTACGTTGGAATAAATTTACATCAATTACATATCAATGAAATCATACAATTCTGTTGCATAACAATTGAATCTCTGCCTAATGTTTACCCATATACGCATAATAAAATTGAAAGAAATAACCTACAGAAGTGGGGCAGAGATTCAGAGGTAGAGAAGAATAACTGTTAAAAAAAGGGAAGAAGATGAACAACGGGGTTTGCAAGAATGTGTTACGTGCAAGGAAGAAGGGAGGGGCCGAGCGTCGTCGGCTAGAGGGAAGGCTGACGGTCGTGGCTTCCATGAAGGAGGAGGCTAGAGTTTGATGGTGAGGTGATGAAGATGAAGTTTGGGATATGGATGGGATGGATGATGAATTTTATGGTTATGGTTTGTTTGTTTGTTTTTTTTTTGCCATATTTAGTTAAATAAAGGTTTTGTAAGTGATACCTTTAGTAATTTTCTCTATATTTTATGTTTCATATTCTTGATATAGTATCGAGGACAATGTGCCTTTTGTTACACTTTCTTATTATGCTCGCAAAAGATTAGAGTTCAATAATCACTTATTGGACATATATAAACACAGAGTCCCCTATGGATAGGGCTGGGATCGGGTCGGGTATTTCGGGAATCGGGTACTCGAAATCTCAGGTACGACTACAGACTACCTGATTCCCAACCGAATTGGTCGGGTACCCAAAATTTCGGGATCAGGTAAAAATTAGGTTTTTCGTTTTCTTTTTTCTTTTTCCCCCCTTCATTTTTTTTTATTTATCAAAACTTGATCGGGTACCCGATCCCCAAAACAATACCCGATTGTTCCCGAATTGTTTGTCCTGATCGTGGATATGTGATTGGCCGGTTCATGTATCCGAATATCGGGATCTGGATGATCACCCCTACTTTTGGAGAAAATGATGTAACTCTGTGTATTCAGGAGCTTTGTGTATGGAATTTGAAGGTCTCGAGGAAGTGGTGGTTGAGAACTCAAATTGACACGGCTTTCGATAGGGCGATATGCCTAAAAAATGGCTAATGTTAATGCCAAAGCAAAATTTGTTTTTGCCAAAGCAATTGTTGGAAAATTCCCATTATACCCATCCATACTTCAACTCTAATACAAGTAGCTATTGCACATGAAATCCCTCAGTTTCTGTCATCTTGAGATGAACCCAAAAGCATACTTTTGTAAATGACTCATAGTTCAAGATTTGAAGAAAATAAAGAATCGACCCATCATGCTTCCGTATTACAATAAAATTTTAACAAACCAATTAATACCGTTTTGACCAAACTACTGTCAGGTACTCAATCAGGTTTTACGATGGCTCCTCACCACCAACCACACAATCGCAACCGATGGTTCTGTTAGAGAGCCCTTCAGCAATAACCAGCACAACCCTGTTTCGTTTCCTACGTAGGGCGTAAAGTAAAACCAGATATATGAAAGATTTAAAGAAATCTGGAAGATATATGGGCAACAACCTTATTTTTATTCTAGAAATACTTATAACATCTATTACATTAAAACGTCTCCTTTTGGGAGGAGACGGATTTGTTTAGCCTCTCATAAAGATGAGACTTGACTCAAGAACACATAAACTTAAAACCCAACAGAACAATATTACAAATGATTACAAAAGAAAGAAAGAAAATATTACCAAGCTATGAAAGTTGAAGAATAACAAAGCTTGGATACTACAATTTTTATTTTCAGAAAACTATGGAGAATTTTCAATGTCCTTAGCTTCCTGAATGAGTGCCCTTTTATAGGCATGAATCCGGACTTCAACTTCGGATTCCAAATCTTGATAATTGTTAGGTGCGCCCGTGAGTGTGCCTTAACTTTAACGTGGTTTGGCATCTTTGTCTGGTTATGCCAACTTTTTATCGTGAGTGGTCCATTATTTCGTCTGAGTGCGTTGAATAGTATCTACACTAATTTTTAATGGTTCACACCTCTTCCTTTGTCGGAGAATCTTTACATTATTTGTTTTTGTGGTCCCCGAGCTTTAGAAAAACGGGCTCTCTTGTCAGCAGATCTTTTGTATTTTCCTGCCTCTGATCTGTCGGGTTTGGATAGGAATCATTTCCAGAACTCTTGTTCTTTTTGCTCTGGGCATGCTTGGCAAATATGGTCTATCAATCGCCCAGCGTGTGCCATGTTGCAGTATTTCAGGTACGTTTCTTTTCCTGTCGGAATCTTGTTTTCCCAAGAATTCTTCTTTTCGTTTCAAAGAGTTCTTCGGCAAATCTTATTGATGTTCCTTTCATGGAATTCAGCAAGAAAGTTCCGTTGGCTGAACTCTGAAAGAATTTGAATGAGTATTTGACTTTGTCCATTTCTGTTAGACAAACCCAAAGACCTCATGCACGTCTGGTTGAAACTTCATCTTCCGTGATAGTCCCAGCCAAACTTGGTATACCTTCTGGTAGCGTCAGTTTTACATTTTTCAAGGCGTTTCCGTCTGGTCGTCTAAGCTTGATAAATGAAAAGCTTTAATGAAGCCCTTCTTCGCTGGTTCTGGAGCAGCACTAAAAAAATACAACTCCAGGATGTCTCCTCTGGCCAAATGTAGATTATTGGCACATGTCTCGTGGCAACTTCTCTGATCTATTTTGCTAATTTTGAAATTTCAGAGAATGCTGGTGCAACAGTATAAGCTGAAGCCAGAGCTCCGAAATTATAACATTCCTGGACTTCGTTTGGATGGTTGCCTGATTTCATCCTAACTCTCGGATATTTCCCAGAGATATCAACTATAGATTTGTCTGGGTTGATACCTCATCTGGTAATTAGTTTCTCCCAGGTACATTAGTATTCCTGCATAGGTGAAGAAACTAAATCATCATTAGTTTGAACCTTAGAATTGCCAGTAATTGGCCTAAGATTCAACTCTCCCTCTTTTACCCCAGAGGTGCTGGGTTGACTTGAAGGTTCAGATTGTGACAACACTTGACCCTCAACATTCGCTACAGCTTGTACATCTTCAAGGAATGCATTATCTGCAGCACTCATGACAGGGGTACTTGAATCCCTTGCCTCGGGGTTATATGAGCCCCGTTCTCTAAACACTTCTTTCTGCACCGTTGAAGGTGCGGCCTGAAGTATGGGCCCTTTCAAGACTTCAAATAAACGTTCATGGTCCTGAAAGCATGATCGTATGTGATCGGTAACAAGTTCCTGATCTGCTCGTTGAAGTCGCCATGCAACCTCCACATTGAGACAAAGAGTCCCAAAGTCTCGTTCCTGGATCTCCAGGTTTTCCCTGAGATTCCTAACTCGTTTGAGGGTATCGCTAGCAATGTGTCCCTCCATCTCGTGTTAAGAAATCTGCAAGAACATTTTTTATCAGATTTCACTATGACAATATCATAATCATAATATTGACATTCAGCTTGCCATCTTAAAAGTCTAGCATTTTCTGGTTTGATTCAATCTTATTTTTCAAAAAGACCTTGACACTTGTGTTGTCTATTTTAAGATAAATTTCTTTGCAAGTAAAAATAATGGCCATTTTTTAAAAGCCTTTCGAACTGCAAAAAAACCCCTTCTCATTGATGTGCCATCGGATAAATTTGCTGCTATCAAATAGACCGCTGCAATATCTGCATGACACTTCTCCCTCTGGTGTGGCTTTCATAAGTACCGTAGCCCACCAATGATCACTGGCATCTGTATATAATACCAGTTCATTCTCGTCGTTTGGAATTGAAAGCTTTGGCAGTTGCCTGCAAACTTCTTTAAGTTGTTTGACAGCTTGTCTGTGATCTTCATTCCACTCAAACTTAAAATCCTTTTTGAGTAGATGACTGGACACTTTCCTGTGGTTTGCTAGGTTGTTGATGAACATCCCAACAAAATTAACAACTCCCAAAAAACTCTGAAGCTGCTTCAAATCCTTGAGATCATCAGGATATCCTTGCACTTTTTCAACAATGTGGTTTTGCAAGATGATTCCTGATTAGTCAATCTCATTTCCAAGGAACTCGATTTGTCTTGCGGCAATTACTGCCTTCCTTTCGGAGAGCACTAAACCTTCATTGTAACAAACATCTGAAAAGATTTCCAAATGTTTAAGATGTTCTTTCATGTTTCTTGACACGGTGATGATATCGTCAATATACACAGACATGAAACTGAAATAATCTTTGAAAAGATTGTCCATCTTCCTTTGATATATCTGGGGAGCATTTGCCAATCCCATTGGCATGACATTCCAGATGTAGTGTCCCTGTGGTGTGGAGAATGTTGCGAACCTTTTGCTTGCTTCCTCCATCTTAATCTGGTAAAATCCAGATTTACAATCTAATTTAGAAAACATTTTGGCATTCTTGATGCTATTTACCAAATGTTCTCTGTTTGGGATATAATATCCATCAAATTCCAAGATCTCGTTGATGCCTTTATAATTGATTACCAATCTTGGTTTTCCTCTTTTAATTTCTCAATGAATCCGTACGAGAAATCCCGAACTGGTGTATGGAGAAACACCTGCTGCGATTAACTTAAGGTTCAAATGTTCCTTAAGTATCATTTGCATATCTTTCCGATCTTCTTTGTTCAAGGGGATCGGTTTGTACCTTACGAACTCATATTCTCTTCCAGTTTTAACCTTCAAAGATTCTGTAAGCTCGTTTTTACCCCACCATGCTAGAGGATCCTCATTGTAGTTCCTCTGAATCTTCCTTTTTATTTCCTCAAGAGTAATCTGCTCTTCGATGGTAGCATCAGGTTGCATGGCTTCCACATGTAATGCCTTCTTTAGTAACAGTGGCTGTCGAGATTGATTCTTCTTCATCTTCATCCCTATCTTCATTCTGTTCTCTAAATGACATGATATTTACACCATCAAAAGATATTTTTCTCTTTTGACCAGTCACTTGTTGCCTAAATTTAAGAATTGCTTCACCAAATCTACGCTGATCCTTCATCTTAGGGTGTCGAAGTTTTCCTTCATCACCACACTGGCTGCAAAAACTAATAGGGAATTTTCTGTGAAACGCCTCCCGTAGTTCTGCACAATAATCTTATGATTACAAAGGGTTGTGAAAATAAGTCTCTTTATTTCGTTCTCCTGAGTGAACCGTTTGAATGTCTATAGGAAATTGTTTTCTAGCATCATATCAGCACCTGTATCATGGAAATAAACATGTGAAGTTTTGACTTTGTACCACGGGGTACCTCCTGCTCCGCCGATGATTATTTCCACTCCCTGGACTCCTTCAGTAAGGATAAGGATCAGTTTGGAAAAGTCTCTCCCGACAATGGCTGGTAACATTTCACCAATCTCTTGGGGAAATATATCGCGCCTGGCAGTACATATTCCAGCTCCTGAGTCAATGTAAGCTGCAAAATATTCTGCCCGATACTTTGCATATAACATCCCGACGGAGATGTATATGGAGAATGGACTGGTGGTCATCTGATCCTATATCTCTTTCCTTCCACTGTGAATTCTATTCCGTCTTGCAATCTTTCCCAAGGTTTATGTTCCTCGAGAAATTCAATCCCTACAATGAGCTGTTCTGGGATCATTCCTGCAGTTCCTTCAATTGTTAGATCAATTTCGCCAATATGAAGGTTTCCTTGATACTTGCCAACTGTAGGTTGTTGCAAATAATATAGGACATAGCAAGGGAAGATATTGTTCTTCTCAGTGATATCGAATATTATCTGCACTTCTCTCCAGCCTTCTGGGCATTTCAGCGTTCATGTTATTTTGAATACATCAAGAACTTTCTGAATTCGGCTTGAGACGACTTTCTGTTTTTCCCCGGGATAGTTACTGATTAACTTATCCTGTTGGAAAGATATCCTTCTCGGCTCGATCATAAGGCTCCTGCTTCTGTTTAGAACATGTTGGTCTTGTATCCTCATGTCGATCTCTCCAATTGTCGGAGTATCAATAATACCCGGCAACACTGCTTTAGCGAAATCTTTGAAGATTCTGGGGACAACGATGAATTCCTTTCTCAAGAATGCTTCTGAGTGATGAGTATTTGAGAGTACGTACGCCACCTTGTAGATTATCGAGTAAGGTCTGTTCACTTCTTTCATCAAAGCACTTCTTTTAAAATCTTGATGAAGAGTGAGAACCTTGTTGAAGTCTCGATCGCCCAAATTGTATGCAATCCTCGGATAGATGTTAAAAGCCATCTTTCCTGTATATAAATTTCCTGCAACTGCTCCCAAACAAGAATCTTTGAGATTCGGGATTCTCTTGTCAAAAATCGTCAGGTTAAGAGGATGATGACTCTAATGGCTCCGATATGAATCCATGAGAGTGTATTAGCAACTTATCTTTTGACCTTGTTTTTAATCTCATGTATTTCTTTGTGGGGGATTAAATGCATCTCGATTTGGTTTCCCGTGAATTCCATCGGGATTACAATTTCACATGTTGCCACCCTATGGATAATCTGATGCTTCCTGCTTCGAAGACCTATCATATCCATGAATTTTTCCATTGCTCCAATCTGAAGCTTTCGCTCTTCCTTCATGATCCTCATAAGAGTTTTATGAGAAACAATGGTATGAGAGAAAAATCCCGGTGGGTCTTCTCTAATAACGTGCTGAATGAACTCTCCTTCACTCTGATTCTGAGCTGGATTCACTTCCATTAGAATAGATCTCTTCTTCGTAGATGCTTTTGTTGGAACCGAAGATGGGGTGAATGAGGTTCATTGGCTACTTTAGCGTTTTAAAATGAATTTGTAAAATGATGAGTTTGCGCAACGGAAGACTTTAAGTCAATCGATAAATAAATAAAATGAAGGAATAAATAAATGCGTAAATTAAATAAAGCGAAAAAAGACACGAGAATTTGTTATAGAAGTTCGGCGATGAATCGCCTACGTCTCCTCTTCCCGGTTAGAAAACGTTTAACCGAGGTTCCACTAGAACGAAAATGATCTTGGCCTTAAGGGCTCCAAGTTAGCCACAATCCAACTCTTCCTGAGTAAAAACAGCTCTTCACGAGCACCACACTCTTCACGAGTCTTCTTGGCCTTAAGGGCTCCAAGGATAGCCACACAAAACTCTTCCCGAGTTACTCACACTCTTCATGAGTCTTCTTGGCCTTAAGGGCTCCAATGATAGCCACAACACATGCACCAACTTTACTTGTTGATGACTTTTATAATTTCCAACTTGCGTCGGTGTTGGAGGACCTTACAATAAATCAAAAACACCTTCACGGTGTAACAACACGAAGAACACAAGACTCTCACACAAGAAGTGAATCACAAACTCCAATACAACACAAATGTATGAAGTTTGCAATGCTAGATAGAATTTGAATAAGGAAAGCTTTCTTGTTGTTTATAGACTTGTTTCTTGTCTTCAAAATGCTCCAAAACATCCATATTTATAGAGTATGAGGCCCCAAAGGCTCCTACTAGCCGTTGCTACACTTAAGACTTGAATCACTCCAAGATCGCCTCGGACATCGCCTCGGGCGATCACCATTGCCGCGCCCCAACGATCACAATCTAGCACACATCGCCACAAGCGATGTCCTGATCACCTCAGGCGATCAATGCCACATATCAATGTCGTAGCCTCGGTTGCTCAAAAACTTCCATCGCCTCAGGCGAAGCACCCATCGCTTCAGGCGTTCAGGCCATCGTTTCAGGCGTTCAGGCCATCGCCTCAGGCGATCAAGGCATCACCTCGGGTGAACTCCCCCGTGCACGAGCCTCGGTGTCGCTCCATTCGATGTGCGTGGCGAAGTCCTCCTGGCTGCCATCGCCTGGGCGATCCAGCCCAGATTTTGCACATTTGATTTTCTCCAATCAATCCACTATTCAACCAATAAACCTGTACACTAAGTAGACACATTAGTATAACAAACACAAGTTTTGTTGATCATCAAAACTCATAAATAATTTGGAGATAAATTAAGCATTAAATTCAACCATACGTTTAAGGCTCAACAACTTTCATCTGAGGGAATATCCTCAAATTGATACACCTGTACCAAATCCTGAAAATAGACAGTGTCCTCAAATTATTTGGTATGCTCGAACTATCTTACTCCACGGCTTTAGTTTTCTGGACAATCTATAGAGATATGTCCTCTTGCTCCGCATGTCCAGCAGTTACAATCTTTGAAACTCTCATTTGCACGAGTATGTGTGCGTTTGAAAGTTCTTTCCGTTGGTGCTCTGCTAGTACTTGCTTGATTATAACCTGTTGACAAGGTTCTACTCCTGGTTGGTTGCCCAGATCTGTAACTTCGTGCTTTCTGCTTTGACCAGAACTTTTTAGGTCTCCATGAAGACCTACTTCTTCTTCAACTACTTCCTCGAGCATATGGATGAGCTCTGTGCTTTTTCATCTTTCGTCTCTGGGGGTAGTTTCCAATGATTGTAGGGATATAATTCCATGTACAGCAAATATGAGCTATTTTGTTTATTCCTCTGAGTTTCTTGAAATTCTTTTGGAGTTTGGCTTGGTAGCACCACTCCGCAAGCTTTACCTTAAGAAATGACATTCTCCTGGATATCGTTTCGATTGCATGAGATGTATATTCCTGGATAAGCATCTCTCAGTGGGCTCGGTATTTTGGCAAAGAACAGTTTCTGCATCTTTTTCTTCTATCTTTGCCTTCCATCGATACTATGTAAAGAGTTTGATGTACTCGTCTACATAACAACTATCATGTAGTTCCAGGCTAATTAGAGCTTGTCTGTATTTTTTAGCCTTCTCTTCCTCCATTCCCTCGAAGTAACTTACTCCAATGAAACAGATTTAAAGAATTTTGCCATCTTGTCCACGAGTTCTTTCAGGGACTCTCCGGCTAAAACTTCTTCCTTGGTACCTGGGTCTCCCATATCCCAGGCAATCTTGACTGATCCTCCAGACTCACTTTTAGAAGTAAAATGAATCTTTATTTTCTTAGGTCAAGCTGATGTTATTATCATTGCTGAAGCCCATTCATCAATAAGAACTTATCTGTTTTTGAAATCCAAAATATCCATGTTGATTATAAGTCCGTATGGATGGATTGGATCTAACTGTGATTTCCCGTAAGACGTTTGATGTATATCTGGCCTACGGGAACGATTCCTTGTTCCAACTGGGGGATCCAAAGTTGCTGAGGTGAAATCTTCCCTGTGCGGCATACTTTGATCACCTTTGGGTGGATTGTGTGACTCGAAACTTTCTTGTGGTGGAGGTCTTGGTACAAGCTCTCCCGTCTTAAATTCTACGAGAGTTAATCCCTCAAACGAATCTGCAAGATCTCGCAGATCTTCTAGGTTGATTCTTTCCATTACTTTGTGGAAAGTATGTGCTCTCTTCGTAGGACTGCAATCATTTTTTCAGCCTCTGTCAAAGGTCTTCAGACCTCATCTGGTTTCCTTTTTGGTGTAAAAGGGGTTCTGTTCCGTAGGACGGCGGTAAACATCCTCCATTTTCTCTTCCTGTAGGACTTGAGCTTGACTCCAATTCCTTGACTCGGGTTTGAACATCTTGAAGGTTTCTAAGAATTTCATCCTGGTGTTTAATCATAATCTTGATTTGACTCTGAATCTGATGGATCTGTGCAGGGACATGGTATTGAAGGTAGCCATAACACTGCATTGTCTTCTGAACCTCTCTAAGATCTTGAGATATCTTAGAAGAATCTGGCTCGATTTCTCGAAAGATTGGTTCTCCCATCCTAATCATCTGGTGCAGACCCTGTTGGATCATTAGAGGTTGGAACCACATCTTCATGTTCAGGATGATCATCTACCTGAAGTTCTGCTAACTCGAACTGTAGTTTGATGTTCACTTGTAGCCTCTTTGCAATCCTTTCTAGTTTCTTGTAATGGTTTATGCCGGGTGTGCATAACCCTGTTCCTCGTAATAGTTTCCACTTATGGTTGAAGCGTTGAGCTTCTGTCATATGCTTCTGATTTAGTGCTTCCAATTTCTGGAAGTACCACCTGTATGAATAACACTTCAAACATTCGTTCGGGTCCATGTTATATTGAACCGTCTCCTCCGTATAGGTTACAAGTTAATGTTCAAGATATTATTATAATATTTTCAAAATAAATCTAGGCTCTGATACCAATTTTAAAAGAATTGCTTGAATCATTTTGAAGTAAACAAGCTTAGCAAATTACTTTAAGGTACATGAAATTTTTAAAAAATTTGATTAGGATGCAACACTTCATGCTTTAGCATTAACACTACCCCTAAAAAATGGATTTGATGGTAGGTATTATGTAGGATGTGTTTTCTCAAATTCATTTAAATGGTGTATTTTTTTTTTTGGACTAACAAAGTTATTAATTACAGCACTGAGGCTAAACATAAAATAAAATAGTGAGTTACAAAAGTTTGATCATGACGTTCTCACGTACTGAGATTCAAGCATAATAAAAGAAATCTAAATCAGCTCTTAACTGAGAACGATTTCAATCCTTCTTTTTTTAATCACTAACCAAGATCAAGGACGAATTTTATGTTTCCTCGTATAAATATTACTGACATCCAAACGGGTAATAAATTTCTCAGTGAATCCTCACTCTTTTAAGCTATCCAACAGTCGCAAACCAATGGAACTTTAGAGATGTGGGCGTCAAATCGAAAGAGCAATTTGGGAGTCGTCTATGAAAATGATGCGACTTTTGGACGAATTTGGAATTGTACAAACAATATTTATTGGAAAGTTAGATGTACCGCACTAGGTAATGTAAAATATTAAAGTCGCTAGTCTAATCTCGTGGGTCAAGATCCGACCCGTTGATTCAAAAGGCATTTCAACCATGGCTCCCGCTATTGGATGTCAATTTCATGCAAGAGAGTGGGTAGCTAGGGATGTCACATTTACATAGCCAAACAAGTATTTGTAGAAAGGGTTATTTAAAAAAAAATAACCCAAAAAAAAAATGTTTTTTACAAAATAACCCAATTTAAAAATGGTTAACAAAGTAACCTGAGTTGGCGTCTCTTAATAAAGACGCCAACTTAGTTGGCGTCTCCTACTTTTTTTTTTTTTTTTTATGTTGCGCCTCCAACATATGTTTTTTTTAATTTATTATTATTATTATTATTATTATTATTAAAAACAACCAAAATTCAATGTAGTGTTCAACGTCAATCACTATCTCAAAAATTATTATTGATATTACAAATATTTTCTCAAATATATAATGTCTTGTGAACTATCGGTTGAGTCCAATCATTCTCTCATATTCAAAATTCAAATAATAATGTTCCCATGAGTTAGAATACGCACTTTGACCATTTTATACTTTTGAATCACATTCAAGAAAGTATAAAATACTATCTTTTGATCTGAACAAATATTAATATGTGTCCCACTTGGAGGTGTAGTTGAAGTTAGGGGTGTAAATGAATCGAATCGAGCCGAATATGAAGAAATTTTTAAGATTCGAATTCGGCTTGAAATAGTTATATTCGAACTCGAGTTTGATTCAAAATTTTTTAGAATTTGATAATAAAAATATTGTTTAAATAAAAGTTTAAAAATATGGACGATGTTTTTACAATTTACCTGATATTTTTTTTATTATAAATTGTTTGTTTTTTTATTAAAAAAAAACTAAGATGGACATGCCAACATGAGAAGTGATTTTAACGAATAAAAGTATGTTTGGTAATATATTTTTGAAGGAACAATTTATATTAACTTACAAAATCATGTAAAATTCTGGTTTTGTGTAAAATTGTTAAATTATATTTGAGTTGATATTTTTTCTGGACAATGATAAGATGAGACATATTTTTATTATATATTTTTTATTTTAAATTATTTTTTTATATATTAAAAAAAAAACAAAACAAGTTGGACACGCCAACTTGGTTGGCTTGTCCAACTTGGTTGGCTTGTCCAACTTTTATAAAAAAAAAAAAAACAAGACCAAAGTTGGCCACGTCAACTTGGTTGGCGTGATCAACTTTTCAAGTTGGTCCTGCCAACTGAGTTGGCGTGACCCTTGAACACGCCAACTCAGTTGGTGTTTTAGGTCAGAAAATTAAGGTTTTATATTTTAGGTTATTTTGTTAAATATTTTTTAAATGTGAGTTATTTTTTTAAATAACGCGTTGTACAAATGATGGAGAGTGTTCTTTTTTTAACTATGTTTTCAATATAATCCATATTCATTCATGTTTAAATTTGAATGAAATATTAAAACTATATTATATAATCAATTTTTGGATTCAATGAAGATCTTCTTGCTAACCCGGGAAATACTTGTATACACACGGGTTGAGCCAAACTTATACACCAATTCAATATTAAAATATAACACATTGTATTCAAAATTAAATTACAAATATAATTTATATATTTTTGTTTCAATAGAAGTATTAGTTTCGAATTGCTCAAAATAATTATTCCCTAATGTCCTATATGCTGCATGAATATGGTATATGGATATGGACAACACACATGGTGTGCTTGGTTTGAAGAATATGATTATTAAATGATTAGTAAATATCTATGTTGCACGGATACAAATATAGATACGCGGATAAGTGGATACGAAGATATGGGTACGATTGCACGGGATTTTTAAATTTTTATAGAATACGATACTTCTGGATATGGTAATTTTTATTTATTTATTTATATATATATAAATATATAATTAATAATATTTGTAAGAAATCAAGTTTCAAGCATATAATCAACATTAAACATATTAGAAATCAGAATAAAGTTGCAAACTCACCAAATTCACGTATTAATCCAGGACATCTAAAAATTTCAAACATATAATCAACATTAAACTCATTAGGGTGGGTGAAAAATAGGGATTAAGTTAAATAATTTAATTTTAATTACAGTTTCAACCCTGTTTTTTTTAAAAAATCTGAAAGTTCCCGTATCTAATCCGTGTCGGATACAGTCACCGGCATATCTTGACCGTATCTAAAACGTATCCAAAATAAAAACTTAATTTTTGTCCCCAGATACGCCATGTGGCTTATCCGATACGTATCGGTGCCGTATCCAAGTGTATCCGTATCCCAGAAGTATCCGATACTTGACCGTGAAATTTTTTGGAGTATCTGTTCAACATAGATAAATATAGTGATAAAAATGGTGACTCAAAATATATAATATATGATGATAATGTTAAGTTTGTTATGAATTTTATGGATATGATAAATTTAAGGATACATTGTGTTATACCTAAAATACCCCCATTAACTTTATCCTAACTTTGTATGCTGTACACGCTGAATAACACGTATCACTCCAATACTCCATTCTTTCGGAGCTTGTACGAACACGAAGGAAACTTTCACCCCTTTGAAATTATCAGAAAATTTTAAAGATTGGATTTTATGAAATAAACATTTCGTAGCAACAGAATTGCATTCAAGAATTTGAATGTTTATAATTCAATAAAAAAAAGAAAAGAAAAAGGGAACAATTCTTCGTAAGTTCGTTTTTTGGTTAACTATTTTCGCCGCTTTCATCATTTTCTTTGGGTTTGAGGGCAAAGGGTATATGGGTAAATTTCTAACATAATCATTTATACTGTATAATATGGGTTTGTTAAACCCAAAAGAGCTGGTAGGACAAGGATTAAACTTTTAAACCCCTATTTTCATAGGCGGACTGGAAAATGAGGGTTTATTAAAAATTCAACCAAACATGTGACTAAACCTTAACCCTTACGCAATCAATTCTAATCAGGCCTACCAAACGAGAATTAGGGTTGGGAATCAGGTATTCATGATTCAGGTATTTCAAAACCACAAGCATCCGTGTAGAGCGACTGGAAACATTGTATGCTATGGAATATGGCCAGTTATGTTCCATTTGCATATTATGCAATTTTTCAACATCCATGTTACCTACCAAGTCACCCCACCACCAACAAATTTTTATTTTTTTTTATAGCTTCGCATGAAATAAAAGATAACGATCATATGTCATGACTGTGCTTTTGGTGGAACCCTCCATTAATATGTACTAACAGAGTGTGGAGTCATCTATTGCTGAATCCACTTTAATATATATCAACCAAAAGTTCATAGCTTTATACCCCCTTTTCATGATATTTTCTTTGCTTATTTGATCGCCTTCAACATAATTATTTGAGCTTACTAATATCTTTATTGATAAAATGAATGCGTGAAAAACTCCATTATTTAAAGTGTTCGAACCAGGGGCGGATCTATTTGTTGGCATGGTTGCCCAAAAAAAAAATGTTTTTACGTACAACCCTTTTCAGACTTGGTGTAATATAACATGTACATAAATGGCAAAAAAAAAAAAAAAATGGTTCCTATTTGATCGACAAAGATGAACAAATTTGGCTCAAATAGATATTATCAGACTTCGTAAATAAATAAATTTTTTTTTAAAAAATTATACATTATTAAAGATTTAAAATGGGCGACTGTTGATCAGTTTCTCGAGGTGATACGGAGTACCCCTTACTGGCAAGGGCCTTTACAATAAAAATTACTAAAACAAGATAAATAAAATAATAGACAGAATGAAATAAAATCTCGAAATGATAAAAAAGAATGGGATTATTATGGGTTCCAATTTCCTTTGAAAAACGTGGAGGATTGTATGTAGACATGATGTTTGAATCCCCACCACCCCCCTTTTAAAATGACCCTAAGCAAGAATTTTGTGATATTGAAGTGAGAAATTCAATTCTTTGAGTCACCAACTACCAACTAAATAATAATTAAAAAAAGAATAGATAGACACATATCAATATGAGTATATATATATATATAATAATATACATAAAGAAATGAAAAGAGACTAAGTTCCCTATACACCCATTATGACTCAAAATTAGTTCTCCAATGACTTTTCTTGTAAAGCAAATAAGTTTCATTTCTTGTAAAGCAAATAAGTTTCATTAAGGGTTTAGTTTATTGAGAGACTTTCTCGATTGTCAAGTTTTTTGGGCGGCCAAGTGCACTGGCCAATCTAGAACTTTTGTTTAAGAGGCAAAAAATAATAACATAAAATACGGAGAATAAAAAATTTAAGTGGTCAAATATAATTTTAAGAGAGCTAAAATACAATTTTAAAGAGATAATACAAATTTTTAACTTTTATTTAAATTATAAATTTTTTTTTTCCAAGGGACAACTAAAGCTAAACCAATACATACATTCGGCCCAGGCTAAGTGCCCTTTAACTTGGACACTTTCCTCCTTTCATTTAGCCGTAGGTATTTAGGCAATCAAGAGAAAAAAAAAACAATATGACATTTGTTACCTCGAATTTTGATAGGGTGTCTTCCTCGGCTAACAATAGCTCATCCCTTTCCGGAGATGAGCTGTCCTGAAAGAAAAGGTTAGAAGGGAGCCGTAGAGGGTTCTCCGGTGGGCCCCTCCAACGATCAAGTCAGGATATAGGATGTAGGAAATAAAAACGTTTTTTGCAGAGAAATCAAGGGGAGTCTAGTTAGTTTTCAAACGTGATGCCCCACATATATATACTGGGGGGTGATAGAAGAACAACCTGCTACGGCCGGCGGGGGCCTCAGGAGACCATCGCGAGTACTCCACTGGGTGTCGGCGTCTCAGAGGGTGGGGACCACCGACAAATATTGTACACCTTGTACGACGCACCACCCACGAGATCTTGATAGTACTAGAAAATATTCCCGGAACATTAGTCATTCTCTGATTGGTCCCTTCATGAGTGGTCCTCTGTTGGGAATAAAATTCCGTTACAGATAGCTCGGATGAAGGACCAGACTAGTGCCCAAGGTATCTCCTAGCCAACGCTGAAGAAGAAACTATGGGAATTACTTAAAGTCAGGACACCAGCCCGGGCGCCGTCCGGATCACAATGCAAGATTCCTACGAACACAACCTGTGCTGTCTTGGTTTGACCAAGTAGGGATGAAGACACATGTTGAGCTGAGAACACAGAGATAAGTCCCGGGCTAGGGTTACCGGTTTGCTAACCGAGCTGAGTTCATTAGGGTATATTCCTTCCGGGGTACGAAGTATTTCCCAAGCTGAGCACTTGAGGGTATGTTCCTTCCGGGGTACGAAGATATTTCCCGAGCTGAGCACTTGAGGGTATGTTCCTTCCGGGGTACGAAGATATTTCCCGAGCTGAGCACTTGAGGCAGACGAAGAAGTAGGGTCGGGTTATGCCCCGAGAGTAAGGGTCCAGGCCGTACTGACCTCTTATCAGGATATCACATGTCAAGAACACCACCTTTCCCGGCCTGTTCTACTTCGGGTCCAGGCCATCGTGTAAGTTCTTGGAGAAAATCTCAAGTTCTCACAAAGGATGGAAAGAAACATACTTCTTTGTTAAGCCACCCCGACCTTGGTCTTGTCCCATGGCCTGGAGAGCTCTCCCCGAGGGTCGTCCCCTCCCGCATCGATACAAAGAATATATATTCTATCAGAGAGTTATGTCAGCCATTGGGGGTCGACAATTTGATACAACCGTCCTAATCTGAGAGGACGTACTCAGGCGCTATAGGCTGAGCTCTTATCCAGCTAGTCCTCATCCTGGTGCATCCTCACTAACCTGAGCTCAATTTCTATTCGTTCCTTTGCCCTTTATTTATGTCTGTTGTTTCTGTGCAGGTGCCATGTCGTTTAACCAGATGCTCTCCGCAATGGTTTCTCAGAAAAAAGGGAAAGGGAGGGCTGATCCTAAGTCCCGAGTTGAAGAGCAAGCCTCCTTGCCCCCTCTTGCTCCCTGGGCCGCCCCGGTAGTCATCCTCCAATCGAAAGAGAGGAGGGGTGATGGCACCTCGCTGTGCAAAAGAAAAAGGGCTGGGAAAACCCCTGGAACCTCGATCCGGGAAGAAGTGGCCACCTCTCTAGCACCTCAGGTTGAAGCGTCACTTGATTCCATCCAAAGCCCGCAGTCGGCTCGGTCGGCCGGGCCGGGATCTCCCGGCCTCCCCGTGGAGTACACCCAATCCATCAGCCTGATTACTGGTCCTATCTCCGGACTACCGGTTGAGGTCTTGGAGTGCATTACTATAGGCGCAGATCAAACAAGTCATGGCAGGGATGAAGTGGAGGCCTCTGGCAAGGAAGGGCTGTCCCGAGCTCTATCAGTAAATGTTCTCACTGATCTTACTTGACCCCATCTGTGATTCCCGAATTAATGGTGTAAATCCCGGTGTGGTAATGATCCTTTAAGGATTTTAATTGTGGCAATTATGAATTAATTGCGGAGTTGGAACACCCGAGGATGTTAAATCGGGTATTTGGGAACGTTGGATCCAAAAGTTGAGATTGTATTCTCATTGTGGTGAAAAACCTTGGAATTGGGTTTTTGGTGGTATCTGGGGTCCGGGGTACTTTGTATTGGGGCTGGTATGTGAAATTGAGGTTGTAGAGATAATTATTGAAAACAGATGATTTTTTAATGAGTCATGATGTAATTGTGGAGGAATTGGTATTTTGGAGTCTTGGTACTATATATACCAAGTGGACTCGATGTTTCGTCATTGCACGAACTCTCCTCCCCCTCTCTCTCTCATCTCACCCGCGATTTCCCCTCTCCCCAAACCCCTCTTTTTTCCTTTTGGGAGAAAATGGCTGGAAGCACGGCTCGGGAGCCGGATTTCTCGAAGATAATCAGATATTATTCTTCCCCTTATCTTTGTCTTCGATTTGGTAGTAGTATTATGGCTTTTGGTTAAGAATTATGTTGGGTTTGGAAATTGGGGATTTTTGGTAAAAATCTAAAGTTATGTTTTTAGTGTTTTTATTGGTTTTAAATGGAGTATTGGAGGTGTTGAAGGTGTATGGGGTGTTGGTTTTGAGTTTGGGTGTGAAAAACACCATTAAAGCTCGAATTTTTTGGAAACCCACAGGTCACGATCGATCGCTGCTTGGCGCCGATCGATCGCGACATGATACTGATTTTGGAGTGACGATGAACACTCGCGGCGATCGATCGCGAATAATGGGTGATCGACCGCGGGGGTCTTGGTGATCTATCGCGAGATCTGGCGATCGATCGCGGAAAGTTTTTTTTTCGGGCAGTAGGTTCTCGCGATCGATCGCGAGGAGGTGGCGATCGATCGCGGCCCTGTTTCCTTTGATTTTTTGAAATTTTGGAAAATGTCGGGATTTTGGAATCGAGGTTTAATTAGCCAATTTTCGGGGAAATGTCTCCATTCCAATGAGAATGCTATACCTTTAAAATGAAATGGTTGGGGCCAAGTTTTAATAAAAAATTGGGATACTCGATTGAGTAATTGGTTAACCTTTGTACATATGAAATGGAATATTTTGGGTATTATGCATGCTTAGCCCGGAGTCTTTTATAATGGTTAATCGTCATAGATTGATGATAGATTGGAGGTTGTGAACGTGCTTGGGCATGTGGTTGCATGCTTGTGATTAATTGTGAATTATTTATGTGTTAGCACATAATTCATCGGGTCGTGGGACCCAGTCAAGGTTTTGTTCGGACTACGAAATCATAAGGTACGTGTAACGTACGAGCATTCATAGATATATATTATTGTCTTGTGCATGAATAATATATGGTTGTTGCAATCACTTGATATGCATTGGGGATTTTATAGTGCCGCTTTTGAGCGAGCAATGATTGGAATGATGTCGTTGTTGAGCGAAAATCGGTTATGACGCCGCCGCTGTTGAGCGTGCGTGAGATAAAAATGCCGCTATTGTGAGCGAGCGATGAAATAGAACTATGGAACCATTAGTGAGATATATGGAATATCTGTAATCATTGTTTACTGATTTTATTGATTATGGTGTCGGTACATGGGGAAAGGATTAGTTAATCAATGTAATGATTAACTGGCATTTGGAAATTTGATGGTTTTGGTAATTTGAGAATAGGAACAACACAGGGGATCCCGGATGAAGATGATACCATCCAGGGAGTATCATTTAAACATCATGGCATTTACATTCTGTAAATTATGAATTGTAATATTATGATTATTGGATTGGTGGTATTGGTATGCTCACCCCGTGTGGGGGCTGTCTCTGTTGGGACAGGTGAACAGGTACATCGATGGCTTTGGAGTTGAGCTCGAGCTGTTGATTGAAGGTACTTCCAGGATCAAGGTACCAGAGCTGGTATCGAGTATGATATTTATACATTAGATACACACATACTTATTCGATGCTCGCATGTGAGCACTATTATGTGTATATGGTTTGTATAAAAAGGCAAGGACCTTTCTCTTTTCATTTATGTGTTGCATGAAATTAATTAGGAATTGCAAAATGAATTGAGAACGTGTTAGTGTATTACAAGGGTGCATGATATGTTAAATGGACTTGGTTGGGAAAAGCTGGATATTTAATGAAATGATGCAAGGAATTTTATAGATGGTATTTTATGCAATGGTTGCATGTAGTCTTTCCCCCTGATAACATGATTGTATGCACTAATTGTATGTGTTAATACACTAATAATGGGTTAAGGGCACGGGGGTCCTTACATTAGTGGTATCAGAGCAGTTGTTTACTCTTTGGGGCTGTTGAGGGCCTAGGAACATGTTAATGTGATAATTATAAGGCATGACATTTATAGAACCGTGATATAATCCGTGGATTATGAGTATGAGTTGTGTTACAGGGACAACCAAGAGGAGCATCTTTAAATGCATTGGAATACATGAATTATTTTGTACTTATGGTTTATGCATTTACTCATTATAATCATATTGTGGTGGATATGGATTATTATATGCTCATGGTTTGGGGTCGTTCCTGTAGGGACGCTTTGGATGGAGGGCTAAGGCCAGGGTTGATGGGCACCAAACGGTAACATGTATTTTATATACATCATGGATTTTGCATTGTGGTTGCATGTATGTATTGGATGTTTGGTGCATGGCATGTGTAGTCGTTGTTATACTCTAGTGATGATTTTAATGCTTTGCCGTCGTCATTTGAAGCTGTTGGGTTTTGGAAACCCGAATAATCTTGGTTTTGATGTTAACAAAACTTGTTATTGTGTTGCTAACATATTTCATCAAGTGTGCAGTTCATAGATCATATTTAAGAGCTTGATGAATTACAAAGAAGTAGCTTGAAAATATCAAGCTGGACCAAGACTGGAATTCTGGCATAGCGGTTTGTTTCGATCATATCTAATAGCTCGGATATCGAAATGGCGTGCTTCCAAAGAGATTGAACAGCCAACATAAAATACTAAAAGTCATATTTCACAACAGATCGGCTAGTTCAAATGTTATCAAGGAGAAAAGACGCCTGCAAGATCGAGCTGAACCACGAAGAAACAGCAAGCTGTTTCAGCAAGCAACTGTCAGTCTGGTGGGCATAACTCTTAGATCGCTTATCGGAACGGAACGATTCAGTATGGGTTGGAAAGCTAAGACAAAGATCTACAAGTCATCTTTGTAAGTGAAAGACTGAATCGGACGTTAAGATGGCCAAAAAGCTTCTGCAAGTCACGCCATGTGACGCCTGTAAGATCGAGCTGCTACAGCAAAGTTCCTATCAGTCTGGTGGACATAACTCTTAGCTCGCTTATCGGAACGGCACGATTCAGTATGGGTTGGAAAGATAAGACAAATATCTACAAGTCATCATTGGAAGTGAAAGACTGAATCGGACGTTAATATGGCCAAAACGCTTCTGCAAGTCACGCCATGTGCTGCTGCATCCAGCAAACAGACAGCAGAAGCATTGCCTCGTATTTCAAGCATAACTCTCTCACACAAACTCGGAATTGAGCGATTCTTGATTCCGTGGAAAGCTAAGAGAAAGGGCTACAACTCTCATGTGGATCACTTTACCCAGAAATCAAAGAATCAAGAGTTACAAGCAACAGATCGAAGAGAAAGATTATCAATCTGTTTTTTGTATCAAGCTGACTTGTCCAGACCAGACCAGCAGACCAGCAGACCAGACTGAACCAAACCAGCAGACCAGACTGAACCAAACCAGCAGATCAGACTGAACCAGAACAGCAGACCAGACAGCAGACCAGACCAGACTGAGCCAGACCAGCAGATCAGACCAGCAGACCAGACCAGTCCGGTCCGAAATACAAACAGCCCAGAAACCAGAATATGACCGTTGCAAGCTCGGGAATAGTGCAGAACCTTTTCCAACGGGCATATTCTTGTGTCTAACGTATATATCATTACTTGGGGCTATATATACATGATTTGGAAGCTCAATAACAGCTGATTGAAGATCAATCCAAGCCTTCCAAAGCAAACCCACTTGGGATTCAATTGGGGAACTTCAAAGACAAAAGTTGCTAAATGAAGAGCACTCCCCAAACCTTTGGCACCACTTACCTTGCTATATCAGATCTAGTTAGAGATCATTTGTGCCATATATATTCACTCTATTCATTGTATATGAGAGCTTAATAGATGAGTGAATATCATTGTAACGGTTGATGATTTATCACAACCGATGAGAGGTCTTTGTATGTGAGACATTAAAGAACATACATAGTTGAGTTGCTAGGAGTTCTAGTTGGATGAGAAATTCCCAACTGGATCGGGTTTGTACAACGGGATTGTATAAATCAAAGTCTTCTAGTGGAATCCTTCCATGAGGTGGAAGAAGGGGAGACGTAGAAGGATTACACCACCTTCGAACTTCCATAAACAAATGCTTGTTTATTTATTTTAATTGCATATCTTTAAAATGCCTTTCAAATGTTTAATCGGTTTTAGAGCGGGTTATGTCGAGTGTCTTCCGCTCGATTTTGTAATCGAACTCGATATAATCTCACGGTGCATTAATTCAAGAACACGAGCTATTGAAGCTCAAGTTGGTTGAACTCGGGTGTGGAATGTCAACCCACCCCCAGAATCGATCCTGACAGAAGCGATGATAGAATACTTGCCACTGTCATATCATAGCGAGGAAAGAATATTTGTCGCTAAAATGTTGAAGCGATGGTAAAATTACGCATGTCGCATTTGAAGCGAGGTTATTCGATGCCGCTGATATGTCGAAGCGAGGGGTATTAGTGTCGCGGTCATGACTAGCGATGTGCATTAAAATACACTGTTATAGCAAGACTATCATTGGTAATTCACATGTACTTTGTATACATATTGGATTATGCATTGTGGTTGCAGGTATAGATGGATGCTTGGTGCATACCCATGAGTCGTTGTTATATGCGAGTGATGATTTTAATGCTTTGCCACTGTCATTTGAAGCGATGATAGAATACTTGCCGCTGTCATATCATAGCGAGGAATGAATATTTGCCGCTAAATGTTGAAGCGAGGGTAAATGCCGCATGTCACATTTGAAGCCAGGTTATTCGATGCCGCTGATATGTCGAAGCGAGGGGTATTAGTGTCGCGATCATGACAAGCGAGATGCATTAAAATACACTGCTATAGCAAGGCTAGGGATTGGCTATTCTCTTGGCTATGGTTCATGCCGCCGGGTATATATAGCGATGGTTCATTCAGCTATTCTATTGGCGATGGTTCATGCCGCCGGGTATATATAGCGATGGTTCATTCCGTTATTCTATTGGCGATGGTTCATGCCGCCGGGTATATATATCGATGGTTTATTCTGCTATTCTATTGGCGATGGTTCATGCCGCCGGGTATATATAGCGATGGTTCATTCCGCTATTCTATTGGCGATGGTTCATGCCGCCGGATATATATCGCGATGGTTTATTCCGTTATTCTATTGGCGATGGTTCATGCCGCCGGGTATATATAGCGATGGTTCATTCCGCTATTCTATTGGCGATGGTTCATGCCGTCGGATATATATCGCAATGGTTCATTATGATATTCTATTGGCGATGGTTCATGCCGCCGGGTATATATAGCGATTGTTCATTCCGTTATTCTATTGGCGATGGTTCATGCCGTCGGATATATATCGCGATGGTTCATTCCGTTATTCTATTGGCGATGGTTCATGCCGCCGGATATATATAGGGATGGTTCATTCCGCTATTCTATTGGGATGGTTCATGCCACTGGGTATATATATAGCGATGGTTCATTCCGCTACATCTATGGCGATGGTTCATGCCGTCGGGGATTATATAACGATGATACATTCTGCTACATCTATGGCGATGGTTCATACCGCCGGATATCCATAGCGATGATCTATTCTGTTGATGCTATAGCGAGGACTCATACCGCTGATTTATAGCTCGGGATTGTGCCGCCTTCAAGCGATGGGTACTGATTTCATACCGCTATTGGGCAATGGATACAGGTATGCCGCTATTTTATTAGCGATGAATTATGGTATGTTGCTATTTTATTAGCGTTATTGCAGATGTCATGTATTGACATATACCGTCACGTGTTTGACGATAAGATTATGGATGTCATGTATTGACATATACCGTCACGAGTTGACGATGATATTGTGGATGTCATGTGTTGACATGTACCGTCACATGATGACGATGACATAGTGGATGCTCTATGTAGACGTGTAGCGTCGTTTCGATGAATAATACGTCTGAGTGTGCGTATTTAGTCGGATGCTTTGAGTGCCAATGATGGGCACAAGGTAGTGTATGAGTCACTGATTGACGAGACAATTATGCCAAGCAGGTTTGCTAGATGAATAATGGATGCACTGTACAGTTGAGTATACCGCATCATGTATTGGAGGTAAATATTTTACAAGTACTGGTGCCCTTGGGTATACTCGTTGAGATGGCTATTGGCCAAGTGACTGGTGGTGAGAGTAGTTATTGAGGAAACTACTTGTATTTATCGATGTGACGTATGGTAGACATGGTCACACCTACACATGGAGGTGTGGAATAAAATCCTAATGAGTTAGGATTGCCTTGTGGTTGAGTAAGGACACCGGGATGTCCGTTTATTGGAGAAAAATCGGGTGAGGATCCACTACTCTAATTGATTGTGCGGTATGGTGTACCGTGATGAAACGTATGATACGTTGGTAGGTTTGGTATAAACTTAAGGAGACAGCGACTTGCTAGCCAGGTATTGTTGCAGTGTTATAGTGTGCTTGTGATAGCCATTATACTGCTCGTTGGAACCGAGTTTGGTGAATCGTATGATGATACAATGTGGGTTTATGGTGGACTCTTGTAGTCACTGTGAGACCCCCGTTAACTAACAACGTTATAAGGTGCAATTAAGAGAACTAATCATGCATAAATCAGAGTAATAGACTGTGTTGATGCCCTGAGCTTAAGAGTTACAGTACCAAAAAAATTTCAAAAAGGAATTAGTTACATTCCTAATAAAAGAGTGTGAAACTATAGTTTTACTCTACTCTATGAAGAAACTATACAAAAAGGGAGGTTCTGTTCTGCTATCCCTGAAGCACTCCTTACAGCTCACGCATCAACCCCGACCCTGGTTCTCCATGCCAAATGTACCTACAAGAACAACCCCCAACACATGAGCACATAATAATTCATATTCAACACAATATGAATAAAAGCGTAAATGCGTATACCATAAATACAAAATACTTCATGTATTCCCATGCATTTAAAACGCCCCCTTTTGGTTGTCCCTGTACCATAACTCATAATCGAATCAATGAATGATATTATGGTTTTAAAAAAATGTCATGACATATTTTAATTCCTCAAATCATCGAACCAATCCCTAGTCCGTTTATCACAATGTATTTTAATGCCCCTCGCTTCACATACAAGCGGCATAGAATAACCTCGCTTCATAGGACATGCGGCACTCCCACCCCTCGCTTCACATTTTAGCGGCAAATATTCTTTCCTCGCTTCATATGATAACCTCGCTTCAATGTGACATGCGGTACTCCCACCCCTCGCTTCACATATAGCGGCACAAAAATAAATAGCGACAAGCATTAAAATCATCAAGGTGATAACCATGACTCATGGGATGCGCATCAATCAATCAACATATACATATGTAATCATAATGTATGGATCAACATGTATTTGCATCTACCATGCACAAGTCAATACACACTTGCATCTACAATGCATATCCCAATGCGTATATAAATTACATGTTACCGTTGGGTGCCCGTACGTCTTCTACGTACCTTTCCAAAATATGGTATGTTGCAGGACTCTATCCCCTGCGTTGTGTGGCTATCTGTGAAGGCTCTACACAAGTGTACAACACAATATTAGATGCCAATAATAGCCCAATACCAAAAATCCTACAATAATTAATCAAAACACAACATTTGGCTTCTCGCGGTCGATCGCCAATAAATCCCGATCGATCGCGAGATGCTACTGCCTCAACATTCAAAATTCTGTCTTCCGCGATCGATCGCTGAAGTTGTGCCGATCGATCGCCAAACTCGCGATCGATCGTTGAAGTCTTCTGCCTCGCACCCTGGTGCTCGCGATCGATCGGGAAGAACGCGCCGATCGATCGCCTAAGTCTGCAATCGCGAGAAATCGCCATTTTCGAGCACCCTTCCAAGGCTACTCAAAAACATACCACAAACCACTATAACCCAACAACTTAACATGCAAAATACACCAATATACTACCATGTAGCTACACAAAACAATAATCTCATCAAAAAGCTACTACACATGCCATTTCTCACTCAAAATAAACATAAACTCAACCAAAACTTAAACCATAAACATAACATGATTCCATACCCTTTTTGCTCCACTTTTTGCAAGGTTTTTAAGCAATTAAATACCAACCCTCTTCCTCCTCCTTGTGGCTCAGATGATGGACGAAAAATTGAGGGAAGAAATGGGTTGAGAATGAGTGGTGGAAGGTTGAGTGAGAGGGGGTCAAATGAGGTATGGGGGCAGCTGAAATCTGCAGGATTGGGTATGGGTTGAGGGGGGTGGTTGGATGGTTGGTTATGTTTTTGTCCCGATATTTAGCATGATGTATTAAAATATCCTCACATGATATTTTATAGTATTTATACAATAAAACACTTCTAATTCCAATTAAACGTGCTATACCACAATGACCAACACACACCCCAAATAATCATGCCATAACTCAAATCCCAACATATACCACATGCACCCTAAAATGTATTACTAGGTCATGACCACCGCATGACTAAGCATTTCTCGATATCATAATTCAACACTAATAAATTAACACCATAATCCTCATATAATCATAATAAATGTTCAATTGTACAAAATGATTTCGGGGATATCACAATACTCCCCTACTTATAAGATTTCGTCCCCGAAATCAGCATGCACTGACCAAAACGAAACAAAACATAAATCACATACCAGAACAGTTCCGGATAGTGCTGCACCATGTGTCGCTCCGTCTCCCACGTGGCCTCTTCGACACCCATACGGTCCCACTGAACTTTGACCATAGGTATCACTTTGTTCCGAAGTCCGCGGTCTGCACGATCCAGGATTCTAACAGGCCGCTCCACATAGGATACATCGGACTCTATCTGAACCTCAGAAGGTTGCAACACATGAGAAGGATCTGGCTCGTACTTCCTCAACATAGATACGTGGAACACATCATGGATACCAGACAGAGAGGGTGGTAAAGCCAGTCGGTATGCCAAAGTACCAATACGCTGTAAAATCTCGTACGGACCAACATACCTCGGAGACAATTTCCCCCGCATTCCAAATCGCACCACACCTCTGAAAGGTGAGATCTTCAAAAAGACCCTGTCGCCCAACTGAAACTCTAACGGCCGACGCCGTTGATTAGCATATACTGCCTGCCTGTCCTGTGCTGCTTTCATTTTCTGCCTTATCACCCTTATCTTCTCTTCCATTTCCCAGATCAAATCTGGTCCTCCGACTGATTTGCGATCCACGCCGTCCCAACATAACGGTGACCTACAATGTCTACCGTAGAGAGCCTCAAAAGGAGCCATCTGTATGCTTTCCTGGTAGCTATTGTTATAAGAAAATTCTGCCAAGGCTACTGAATCCTGCCAAGAAGCATCAAACTCCAACACACATGCCCTCAACATGTCCTCGAGCGTTTGAATAGTACGTTCGGTCTGGCCATCCGTTTGAGGATGGTATGATGTGCTCAACCTCAATTCTGTACCCAGAGCTGACTGAAGACCTTCCCAGAAGTGAGATGTAAACCGCGGATCTCGATTGGACACAATCGAAACAGGGATCCCGTGCAGTCTCACCACATCTCTAACATATAACTGTGACATCCTCAAATATGTGAAGGTCAATACTGTATGGAATGAAGTGAGCCACTTTAGTCAATCTGTCTACAATCACCCAGATAGCATCAAAACCCGAAACGGTCCTCGGCAAGTGGGTCACAAAGTCCATGGATACGTGTTCCCACTTCCATTCAGGTATCTATAAGCTCTTAAGCTCACCACCATGCCTCTGCCTCTCAGCCTTCACCTGCTGACAAATCAAGCATCTCTTAACGAATGTAGTAACATCTCGTTTCATTCGTTTCCACCAAAACTGGTCACATAAGTCCTTGTACATCTTTCTCCCGCCCGGGTGGATACTCATCCTGCTGCTATGAGCTCGCTGTAAGATCCCCTTACGCAACTCCGGCGTATTCGGAACCACCCATCGTCACCAAGCCTCAAAGAACCGTCCTCAGCCATCCTGAACCTCGATGACTGACCCAGACGAACCACTGATAACCATCTCTGGACCTCTTCGTCTGCTCCCTGAGCCTTCCGGATGTGATCATAAATGTCCGGCTCAGCTAATAAAGTTGATACACATATCGGTGAAGCAGACACGTCATAATCAAAACCCAACTGACAGTAGGAAGTCAGAATTGTAAGTAATCCATAAAGCATACAACGCAGCGGAATTAAAAAATTATGGATTACTATAACCGCGGATCTATACATAGGGATTCATATCGGATAAAGGTTTACAAAAGTCTCACCCTTGTAGCGTGTTTGAGCAGATTCCACGGAGCAACACCACGTCCAACGCCTCCTCCGAGTCACTAGCAAAACTTAACAAGTTTTGCCTCAACGGTATCCACACGATCAAATCGAACGAAGGAAAAACTTAAGAACAAAGTGCTAGATTTGTTCTTAAACCAAAACAAGAAGCACACTCGATTCACAATCGAGGAATGGCACGAAAACCACCAATCTCCCTTCGGCTATCAAGCAAAACCGAGAGAGAAGAGTGAGGCGGCCGATGGTGCTTTTTCGTGTAGGTTATGATATGAAAGTGTTAATCTTATTAATCACCATGCAATCAAATTATATATGATTAATTAAAGGCTTTCATAAAGCCTCATGGGCTTAAGCCCATGATTATAATTTAATCCTTATAATTATTAATTAAGACTCTTCTTAATTATTTAATTCATCCCATGAATTTAATTTCCCTTCTCGATTTAATCTTTTGTGCGACCGATAGGATCTTGTAATGTTGGCAGTGACATAAAATCTCTTTTTACGTTACAAGCAAAGAACAGTGTCTAGCAACACATCAAGGCTACCCAAATTACAAGAATGTCAATGACTCGACATAACCTTTAGAACTTGTGATAATATTAACCATGTAACTTAATCCCTTTGTCCTTTGTATTTAGATTGAACACGAGTCATGGAATAGTCATACTCATATATTCAATCTTTATTTCTTGATCCCCAAGTAGAACTAGAATAAACGAATAAGCTCGATATCTCATATCGACTCATTCGAGCATGACCATGCTTTTTAGTTCTCATTTGATCAAGGGCCAAACACATCTCCTGTTATATAGGATGGACAAATCCTATCTCGATCAGTCAACATCCCTCTACATAATTCGTAGTGTATCCAATAGTCACCTTTATAGTTTACCCTGTTACGGGTAACGTTTGACAATATCAAGATACATAACTCCTTATGTTGGGATCTCTGATGATCACAAGTCGTAAGGATTACATACATTATTATCACTATGAGAATTGCTTATGACCCTCATATAACTATCCATGTAGCATTCTCATGGTGGGTCTGTCCAGTACATCGTTCTCTAACATGTACCCATGTGTTGATTTGATATCTCATATCAATGAACAATTCATCAATCAACACATACTAGTATTTACGTATTATCATTATCCCTATTCATGATAATACTTGACTAGGGACATCTTTAAGAATAATACAATATTATTCTAAGGACATTAACATATATATTAATTCATATTGCACAGTTAATCGAATAATATATAATAATGAATTGCCATTCATAAAATCATAAACATTGTATGTCAAAACAATCATCTAATGACTTGTCTTAGGGCATATCCCAACAAATCTCCCACTTGCACTAAGACCACTCAGACATATACCTAATGCCTAGAGATCTAGTATGACGATCATGCTTCTGCTGTGACAGTGGCTTCGTCAATAGGTCAGATACGTTATCATCTGTTGGTACTTTGCATATTTTAACATCTCCCCTTTCAACGATTTCTCGAATGAAATGGAAACGCCTAAGTATGTGCTTGGATCTTTGGTGAGATCTAGGTTCCTTAGCCAATGCGATCGCTCCATTGTTGTCACAATAGAGTTCTATCGGATCTTTAATGCTAGGCACCACTCCAAGTTCAGAAATGAACTTCCTAATCCAAACAGCTTTCTTTGCTGCATCCGAGGCAGCAATATACTCAGCTTCCGTTGTAGAGTCGGCTACTGTTTCTTGCTTTGAACTCTTCCAGCTCACAGCACCTCCATTTAGGCAATACACATAATCAGATTGCGATCGAAAATCATCTTTGTCAGTTTGGAAGTTTGCATCAGTGTAACCAATTACATTGAGCTCTTCCTCACCTCCATAAATCAAGAATGTATCCTTAGTTCTTCTCAAGTACTTCAGGATATTCTTGACAGCAATCCAGTGACCTTCACCTGGATCAACTTGATATCTGCTCGTCATGCTCAAAGCATACGATACATCGGGACGAGTACATATCATGACATACATGATAGATCCAATAGCTGACGCATATGGAATCTTACTCATGCGTTGTCTCTCATCTGGTGTTGAAGGACACTGTTCCTTCGAGAGATATATACCATGTGTCATATGCACGAATCCTTTCTTTGATTCTTGCATGCTAAACCTTTTAAGCACTTTGTCTATGTATGTACTTTGACTTAGGCCAAGAAGCCTTCTCGATCTATCTCTATAGATCTTGATTCCTAATACATAGGTGGCTTCTCCCAAGTCTTTCATCAAAAAGCAGTTCCCTAGCAAATCTTTACAGATTGTAAGGCAGTGATATCATTTCCAATGAGAAGTATGTCATCTACATACAACACTAGGAAAATGATTACGCTCCCACTGACCTCTTGTAGACACAAGGTTCATCTTCGTTTTTGATAAAACCAAACTCTTTGATTGCATCATCAAAACGAATATTCCAACTCCGAGAAGCTTGCTTCAATGCATAAATGGATCGTTGTAGCTTGCATACCTTTCCAGCATCCTTTGAATCGACAAAACCCTCGCGCTGTGTCATGTACACATCCTCGAGCAGATTTCCATTAAGGAAAGCTGTTTTGACATCCATCTGCCAGATTTCATAATCATGAAATGCAGTTATTGCAAGTAAGATCCTTATGGATTTAACCATGGCCACTGGTGAAAAGGTTTCATCATAGTCAATACCATGAATTTGTTTGAATCCTTTTGCAACCAGCCGACCTTTGTAGGTTTGTACATTACCATCCATATCGGTCTTTTTCTTGAAAATCCATTTGCACCCTATGGGTCGTACCCCTTCAGGTGGATCAACCAAAGTCCATACTTGGTCTGCATACATGGATTCCATCTCATATTTCATGGCTTCTTGCCATTTCTCAGAATCAGTGCCCATTATAGCTTGTTGATAAGATGACGGCTCATCCTCATCAATAAGTAGTAAGTCACCTTGTTGAGTCACAAGAAATCCATATCTCTGTGTCTCCCGGTGTTCTCTTACAGACCTACGCTGGGCTTGTGTCTCTTGAGCAGGTACTTCTTCCACAACAGTTTGCGGTGCCTGCTCTGTTTCCATCTCAATCAACCTTTCAGTGTTTTCTTGTGGTTGAACTTCACTAAGTTCTATTTTTCTCCCACTGGTTTTTCTAGAAATAAATTCTCTTTCAAGAAATACACCAGTCCGAGCAACAACTACTTTGTTCTCGGTGGGATAATAGAAATAGTATCCTTTTGTTTCCTTAGGATACCCCACAAATAAACACTTATCAGATTTGGGTCCAAGTTTGTTAGTGGCGTGACGTCTAACGAAAGCCTCACAACCCCAAATCTTCATAAAAGACATACTAGGACGCTTCCCAGTCCATATCTCATGGTGTCTTTTCCACTGATTTAGATGGAACACGGTTCAGTAAGAAAATCGCTGTTTCTAGAGCGTGTCCCCAAAACGATATCGGAAGATCTGCATGACTCATCATTGATCTAACCATGTCTAACAAGGTTCGATTTCTCCTCTCGGATACACCATTCCATTGTGGAGTATACGGAGGAGTGAGTTGTGGGACTATCCCACACTCTTTTAGATAGTCATGAAACTATTGGCTTAAGTATTCACCTCCTCGATCTGATCGAAGGATTTTGATACCTTTGCCAAGTTGGTTTTGTACTTCATTCTTGAAATCTTTGAACTTTTCAAAGGTTTCATGCTTATGCTTCATTAGGTACACATACCCATATCTACTGAGGTCATCAGTAAATGTAACGAAGTATTGAAAACCACCTCTAGCTTGTGTACTTATTGGTCCACATACATCACTATGTATTAGTCCCAATAAAACATTTGCCATTTCAACATGTCCCTTGAAAGGGGCTTTAGTCATCTTGCCCATTAAACAAGATTCGCATGTTTCATATGATTCAAAATCAAATGAATCTAATACTCCATCCTTATGAAGTTTAGATATGCGGTTCTCGTTTATGTGGCCCAAGCGATAATGCCAGAGATAAGTCGGATTACAATCATTATTTTTAATCCTTTTAGTATTTATGTTATAGATAGGCATATCAAGATTTAATAAATAAAGATCATTCACCATTTGTGCACTAGCATAAAACATATCATTTAAATAAATAGAACAACAGTTGTCCTTTATTATAAATGAAAACCCACACTTGTCTAAACAAGAAATAGAAATTGTGTTTTTGGTAATGGATGGCACAAAATAACAGTCTTTTAAAATCAACGATAAACCAGAAGGCAAAGATAAATAATAATCTCCTATAGCTAATGCAGCAACTCTTGCTCCATTTCCAACTCGGAGATCAACTTCGCCTTTCGCCAACAATCTACTCTTTTTGAGGTCCTGCACATTTACACAAATGTGAGATCCACATCCAATATCTAATACCCATGATGAAGAAGTAGATAAATTGACTTCTATAACAAAAATACCTGAAGTGGAAGTCACACTTCCTTTCTTTAGATCCTCCAGATATACTTTGCAGTTTCTTTTCTAATGGCCGGTCTCACCGCAATGGAAACAGTTCCCTTCCTTCGCTATCCCTCCCTTTGGTTTCAGTGCATAAGACTTTGGCTTAGATTTAACAAAGACCTTCTTTGCTTTCTTATTGCCTTTAGCTTTGGCCTTTCCTTTGCCCTTATTCACAATAAGAACATTTGTGGCATTAGTCTTCTTTGTATTTGCTTCATATGTTCTCAACATACCAAGCAATTGTGGTAGAGTCTTTTCCATGTCAGTCATATTGTAATTTACTACAAATTGACTGAAGCTCTCAGGCAACGATTGCAAGATTACATCGGTGGCCAACTCTTGGTCCAATGGAAAACCCAGCTTCTCCAGATTCTCAATGTACCCAATCATCTTGAGCACATGAGTTCCAACTAGGCTTCCTTCTACCATCCTGCACTGGAACAACGCTTTAGAGACGTCATACCTCTCTTGTCTAGCTTGCTGTTGGTACAATTGCTTTAAGTGTTCGATCATATCGAAAGCCTCAATTTCCTCATGTTGCTTCTGAAGCTCAGAGTTCATGGTGGCAAGCATAAGACAGCCAACATCAAGTGCGTCATTCTGATGCTTCTTGTAAGCATCCTTATCGGCTCTCGTAGCCGTCAGGGGAGGTTCCTCAACAGGTAAGGGTTCCTCTAGGACATATTGTTTCTTTTCTTGCTTGAGGACTATCCTCAGATTCCTATACCAGTCTAGGAAGTTTGTCCCATTTAATTTGTCCTTCTCAAGGACCGATCGCAGTGATAATGTGCTAGTTGTATTGTTAGTTGCCATGGATATCTAGAATATAAATATGCAAAATAAGTTTATGATTTAATCATTTAACATGGTCTTATATTAAATGATACTCCCACTATTTTGTTTTAAAAAATATCAACCCTCGAAACCTTTAGTGGGCCAAGATCCATATTTCGCCTAATCTTGAGTTAACTTTGGCTAATCACCCAAGACTCGGTTATTTAGGTAGACAACACTTTGTCAATTACATCACATATAATTCTTGGATAGTTGGACGAACAACACTTTGTTCAATTCATCAAATGAATTATTATCCAACCCATGCCTCTAGGTTCCTAATCCTATTGAGATAACCTAGTTAAGTCGTACCCAATTTAAAGTATAATGGATATCACTTTTATCCTTTCGCGCCTTACTAAGATTGCCACAGTGCTTTGCTTTGGCAAACCCACATATGTACAATCGAAGTTTTTGACGAGTACTTTTAATTTTGGAAGGCATCTAAAACTTAATATTTTAGAGGGATTTATTGATCTCATGATTAGTTTGATAATTTAAAATATGTCCACTACATATAGGTGTATACATATCTACATATATGTGTAATACAATTATCAATCTAAAGCATAAGATAAATCATGCATCATCATACATAATTAAACGTGACATGGTTATAGCCCCTACTAGCGATTTTCTCAAGCCAATGAGAAAATCCTAAGAGTCAACCTAAGGTAACTTCACAAGCACCTTCCTTTGGCTCCTATTTGTGAACGGCCTCCTCGTCCCGGCACCTTGCTCCATCTTCATCGATCACCATTAACAATTTAAACTATACTATTTACAAGATATAGAATTCCTCGATTCACATTCGAGGGGAACATAAGGGAGGGATAACATTTAGAATAAAAGGAGAAGGCACGACACGCAGGTCGTATTATAAATTACAAACATTCACAAATCCTATCTAATAGGTCAAAGGGCTATAACCACGCACCATGCTCAAACAACACATAAAGCATGCATTAACATTTAATTAATTAAATTCTAAACATTTTAAATTTAATTCTAAATAAAACTGTAAAATAATTTTTGAAAAATTATCGTACGCTCGGGACATCACATGCTTCGAACTTAAGCGACTAAGTCACGAACCACCATGGTTCGAACCAACCAAATACACGGTTGGACCAATTATGGACCTAGGGTTCGAAACCCTAGCCCATGGCCGAACCATGCTCGAGCGGCGGCGGCGCTAGGGTTCCAAACCCTAGCCGCCTCGCACCATGTTGAGTTTTTCATCGAGCCATCTTGATTGAAACAATGGAATTTGTTAGCCACGAGTCACGGTCAGGCCATGCACGGGGTTGGCTCAACCATCTCGAGCCAAGGGTTCGAAAACCCTAGCTCTCATGTGGTGAAGCCACTAATCCATGCATGCGTGAACCATTATCGAGCCAAAGAGTTCAAAACTCATCCACGTCTCGAAACCTCCATGCACGAACATGAGCCACAACGACTAGGCCATCTCGAGCCAAGGGTTCGAAAACCCTAGCCCTCATGTGGCCAAGCCGTGGGTCAATTTGCTAGGGGGTGGCCGAAACTTTGTTCCAATTATTTGATTATTCACCAATTATATCAAATACAATTTTACGATGATTTTCACAAAATCGATATTAACATATCATATATGTTTATACAGTTTTAAAAGCATGCAATATTATTCTAATATGATTAAAACAGTTTAACCACATAAATCCGATATGAGCCTTGTACACGGCTCTGATACCACTGTAAGTAATCCATAAAGCATACAACGCAACGGAATTAAAAAAATATGGATTACTATAACCGCGGATCTATACATAGGGATTCATATCGGATAAAGGTTTACAAAAGTCTCACCCTTGTAGCGTGTTTGAGCAGATTCCATGGAGCAACACCACGTCCAACGCCTCCTCCGAGTCACTAGCAAAACTTAACAAGTTTTGCCTCAACGGTATCCACACGATCAAATCGAACAAAGGAAAAGCTTAAGAACAAAGTGCTAGATTTGTTCTTAAACCAAAACAAGAAGCACACTCGATTCACAATCGAGGAATGGCACGAAAACCACCAATCTCCCTTCGGCTATCAAGCAAAACCGAGAGAGAAGAGTGAGGCGGCCGATGGTGCTTTTTCGTGTAGGTTATGATATGAAAGTGTTAATCTTATTCACCATGCAATCAAATTATATATGATTAATTAAAGGCTTTCATAAAGCCTCATGGGCTTAAGCCCATGATTATAATTTAATCCTTATAATTATTAATTAAGACTCTTCTTAATTATTTAATTCATCCCATGAATTTAATTTCCCTTCTCGATTTAATCTTTTGTGCGACCCGATAGGATCTTGTAATGTTGGCAGTGACATAAAATCTCATTTTACGTTACAAGCAAAGAGCGGTGTCTAGCAACACATCAAGGCTACCCAAATTACAAGAATGTCAATGACTCGACATAACCTTTAGAACTTGTGATAATATTAACCATGTAACTTAATCCCTTTGTCCTTTGTGTTTAGATTGAACACGAGTCATGGAATAGTCATACTCGTATATTCAATCTTTATTTCTTGATCCCCAAGTAGAACTAGAATAAACGAATAAGCTCGATATCTCATATCGACTCATTCGAGCATGGCCATGCTTTTTAGTTCTCACTTGATCAAGGGCCAAACACATCTTCTGTTATATAGGAGGGACAAATCCTATCTCGATCAGTCAACATCCCTCTACATAATTCGTAGTGTATCCAATAGTCGCCTTTATAGTTTACCTTGTTACGGGTAACGTTTGACAATATCAAGATACATAACTCCTTATGTTGGGATCTCTGATGATCACAAGTCGTAAGGATTACATACATTATTATCACTATGAGAATTGCTTATGACACTCATATAACTATCCATGTAGCATTCTCATGGTGGGTCTGTCCAGTACATCGTTCTCTAACATGTACCCATGTGTTGATTTGATATCTCATATCAATGAACAATTCATCAATCAACACATACTAGTATTTACGTATTATCATTATCCCTATTCATGATAATACTTGACTAGGGACATCTTTAAGAATAATACAATATTATTCTAAGGACATTAACATATATATTAATTCATATTGCACAGTTAATCGAATAATATATAATAATGAATTGCCATTCATAAAATCATAAACATTGTATGTCAAAACAATCATCTAATGACTTGTCTTAGGGCATATCCCAACAAGCATATCTGACAAACACATGACATCCTCTGTTGTGTTCTTCACTTTTCGACTCAAAGCGTCGGCTGTCAAATTTGCTCTACCCGGATGGTACTCGATAGGTCCATCCATCTTCTTTGTCTCATATTCAGCTTGGCCTGCGTAAACAAGAACTTCAGGCTCTTGTGATCGGTGTAGATGGTAAATGATGTACCATATAAGTAGTGTCGCCATATCTTCAAAGCAAACACTATAGCCGCTAACTCCAAGTCATGGACTGGATACCTCGTCTCATGTGGTTTCAATTGTCTTGACGCGTAAGCCACTACATGCTTATCCTGCATCAGCACGCATCCTAAACCCTGAAGGGATGCATCAGAACGAACCGCTTGTTCTCCCTGGGAATCACCAATACTGGTGCCGAAGTCAATCTGTGCTTCAACTCCTGGAAGCCCTGCTCACAAGCTTCCGACCAAAAGAATGGAACTCCCTTTTGAGTTAGCTGTTTCAGTGGTTTGCAATCTTAGAAAACCCTTCGACGAAGCATCGATAATACCCGGCCAAACCAAGAAAACTCCGAATCTCGGGTACTGAAGTAGGCGTAGACCAATCCATTACTGCCTCTACTTTCCTGGGGTCTACTGATATCCCATCTCTAGAGATATATGACCCAGAAATGGTACGCTGTTCAGCCAAAACTCACACTTGCTGAGTTTGGCGTACAACTGATGATCTCTGAGGATCTGAAGCACCGTCCTCAAATGACTGGCATGCTCCTCCTTACTTCTTGAATAGACAAGAATGTCGTCAATAAATATGATCACGAACTGATCAAGATACTTCTGAAACACTCAGTTCATCAGGCTCATAAAGACAGCCGGGGCATTCGTCACACCGAGCGGCATAACTAAGAACTCGTAGTGCCCATACCGAGTCCGAAATGCTGTCTTTTGAATGCCATCAGCTCTAACCCGTATCTGATGGTATCCTGACCTCAAGTCAATCTTGGAATACAGTTCTGTGCCCTGAAGCTGATCAAATAGGTCATCAATCCGCGGAAGATGGTACTTATTCTTAATCGTCACCTTATTCAACTGACGGTAATCGATGCACAAGCGCATCGAACCATCCTTTTTCTTTACAAACAGGACTGGCGCACCCCAAGGTGATACACTAGGACGTATGTATCCCTTGTCGAGAAGTTCCTGTAATTGTACTTTCAGCTCCCTCAGTTCCGCCGATGCATCCTATAAGGAGCACGAGAAATAGCAGATGTCCCTGGTAGTAACTCAATCCCAAACTCAACATCTCTGATCGGAGGAAATCCTGGAATTTCATCCGGAAACACATCTGTAAATTCCGCGACTATCGGTATATCCTCAATCCTCAACTCTTCCTTTTTCTCCGATACGTCCACGGCATAAATAAGATAGCCAGTGTGACCCCGTCCCAACAACCGTGTCATCTTAACTGCTGAAATCAACGGAATCTTCGGACGGGAACCGTCCCCATAGAAGATCCACTGCAATCCCTGATCGGATTGGAAACGTACCATCCTCTGACGGTAATCAACCACGGCCTGATATCTATTCAGCACATCAATGCCCACAATACAATAAAAGTCCGCCATATCCAGCAAAATCAGATCAGCCCTCAAATCATTGCCCTCAAAATAAATGAGGCAGTCAGATAGCAGTCGATCCGCAATCACATGCCTTCCGGTGGGTGTCGAGACCATGAGAGGTGTGGGCAACGGAGACGGGCACATATGGTGTCTCTCAACAAAGGCAGAAGATATGAAATAGTGGGAAGCACCTGTATCTATCAAAATAAAAGCAGGGTACGTAAATAAATGGCACATACCAGCAATCACCTCCTCTGGGGCTGCCTCTGCCTGCTCTCGAGTCAGTGCGTACAATTGACCTTACGGTGGTCCCACTGCCGGACCTCCCGGTGGTCGGGGCATAATCTGTTGTCTCTGAGGTACTGTCCCGGCATCAAATCTCGGCCTACTCGGTCCAAAGTCCGTCTGTCTTCCCTGACCGGGGTAATACCGAGCGATGTGGCCCATCTTGCCACAACTGTAACATGCTGGAAAATCACATGGCAAGTGCGGTCCTCCACAGTTGTTACACTTGCTTTCTCCTGTCCTATTTTCTTGTGCTGGTCCTTGAATATTTGGCACATTATTCCTCCTATTTCCTTGCTTCTGATTCTGAAACCTCTTCCCACTAAATCGAGAAGATGAAGAAGCCCCACGAGGCTTAAACTGGTCCCCTCGTGGCTTCAGACTGTCTGCAACTGGTCTTTGTGGTGGTATAGGTTCCTTGTACACACTCACTCCAATCTCTGCCAGCTCTGCTCTAGTCAGAGCATCATATAACGAGCTGGGGTTGTTGGAAACAACCCGGTCAAAAAGCTCCGGTCTCAGACCCTTTAGGAAATGCCTCATCTTGGCGTGACCATTTATAGCGATGTGAGGCACATACCTCAGCAGTGATGAATACTGCATGGCATAATCTGACACAGTCATGCTACCCTGTTTCAAATTAGTGAACTCGTCCTCCTTCAATTGTCTGGCAGCTGCAGAGAAGTATCGATTAAGGAATCGGGGTTTAAACACAGTCCAGTCCACCAACATGCCCTGAGCCCTCATTTCCATAACTGTTGTCTTCCACCACATGGAAGACTTCTTTGCTAACTGAAACTCTGCCAACCTCAGCCAAGCGGGCGCTGATACAAATATCTGCTCAAGTCGTTCTAACCACTCCTCTGCTTCTTCCCCTGACTCAGTTCCCTCAAAGAGCGGTGGATGGTAGCTCAAGAACTGGGTCAAACTAAGTTCCCCTGATAGCATTATCTGTGCACTAGGCTCTACGCCTACAGCAGGTGGCGGCAGAGGATTCGTCTGAGCAATACTGGCATTGATACTGCCTACATCTCCCACCTCTTCATTGAGGTTCTCCAGATTAATAGCCGCCATGCTGTAACACAGGGGTTAACAACAATACCAAAAGCAGTTCACAGTATAAGCCGTTAGATAACAAGAGTAATAATATTCATAAGCATGTTAGTATAACAAATTATACGCAAAGTATGCACTACATGCATAAACATGCCCACCAATGGATACCTAACCAACTTGTTTCTAAAGGCTACCCTTCACTCATTCCCTGGTTCTCTAACCACTGCTCTGATACCACTAAATGTGAGACCCTGTTAACTAACAACGTTATAAGGTGCAATTAAGAGAACTAATCATGCATAAATCAGAGTAATAGACCGTGTTGATGGCCTGAGCTTAAGAGTTACAGTACCAAAAAAATTTCAAAAAGGAATTAGTTACATTCCTAACAAAAGAGTGTGAAACTATAGTTTTACTCTACTCTATGTAAAAACTATACAAAAATGGAGGTTCTGTTCTGCTATCCCTGAAGCACTCCTTATAGCTCACACATCAACCCCGACCATGGTTCTCCATGCCAAATGCACCTACAAAAACAACCCCCAACACATGAGCACATAATAATTCATATTCAACACAATATGAATAAAAGCGTAAATGCGTAAACCATAAATACAAAATACTTCATGTATTCTTATGCATTTAAAACGCCCCATTTTGGTTGTCCCTGTACCATAACTCGTAATCGAATCAATGAATGATATTATGGTTTTAAACAAATGTCATGACATATTTCAATTCCTAAAATCATCGAACCAATCCCTAGTCCGTTTATCACAATGTATTTTAATGCCTCTCGCTTCACATACAAGCGGCATAGAATAACCTCGCTTCAATGGACATGCGGCACTCCCACCCCTCGCTTCACATTTTAGCGGCAAATATTCTTTTCTCGCTTCATATGATAACCTCGCTTCAATGTGACATGCGGTACTCCCACCCCTCGCTTCACATATAGCGGCACAAAAATAAATAGCGGCAAGCATTAAAATCATCAAGGTGATAACCATGACTCATGGGATGCGAATCAATCAATCAACATATACATATGGAATCATAATGTATGGATCAACATGTATTTGCATCTACCATGCACAAGTCAATACACACTTGCATCTACAATGCATATCCCAATGCGTATATAAATTACATGTTACCGTTGGGTGCCCGTACGTCTTCTACGTACCTTTCCAAAATATGGTATGTTGCAGGACTCTATCCCCTGCGTTGTGTGGCTATATGTGAAGGCTCTACACAAGTGTACAACACAATATTAGATGCCAATAATAGCCCAATACCAAAAATCCTACAATAATTAATCAAAACAACATTTGGCTTCTCGCGATCGATCGCCAATAAGCCCCGATCGATCGCGAGATGCTACTGCCTCAACATTCAAAATTCTGTCTTCCGCGATCGATCGCTGAAGTTGTGCCGATCGATCGCGGCATCGCCGATCGATCACGCCAAACTCGCGATCGATCGCTGAAGTCTTCTGCCTCGCACCCTGGTGCTCGCGATCGATCGGGAAGAATGCGCTGATCGATCGCCTAAGTCTGCAATCGCGAGAAATCGCCATTTTCGAGCACCCTTCCAAGGCTACTCAAAAACATACCACAAACCACTATAACCCAACAACTTAACATGCAAAATACACCAATATACTACCATGTAGCTACACAAAACAATAATCTCATCAAAAAGCTACTACACATGCCATTTCTCACTCAAAATAAACATAAACTCAACCAAAACTTAAACCATAAACATAACATGATTCCATACCCTTTTTGCTCCACTTTTTGCAAGGTTTTTAAGCAATTAAATACCAACCCTCTTCTTCCTCCTCCTCGTGGCTCAGGTGATGGACGAAAAATTGAGGGAAGAAATGGGTTGAGAATGAGTGGTGGAAGGTTGAGTGAGAGGGGGTCAAATGAGGTATGGGGGCAGCTGAAATCTGCAGGATTGGGTATGGGTTGAGGGGGGTGGTTGGATGGTGGGTTATGTTTTTGTCCCGGTATTTAGCATGATGTATTAAAATATCCTCACATGATATTTTATAGTATTTATACAAGACAACACTTCTAATTCCAATTAAACATGCTATACCACAATGACCAAAACACACCCCAAATAATCATGCCATAACTCAAATCCCCAACATATACCACATGCACCCTAAAATGCATTACTAGGTCATGACCACCGCATGACTAAGCATTTCTTGATATCATAATTCAACACTAATAAATTAACACCATAATCCACATATAATCATAATAAATGTTCAATTGTACAAAATTATTTCGGGGATATCACAGTCACTATGTGGCATGAGGTTGAGTCAAAGATACCTCACGGGGACGTTTTTACGTCAAATGTTTTGATGGACTTGTACCGGGACAACTCAATTTTGTTGGGAGTACCAACATGAGTGTCAACAAGTCGTTTTTAGCTCTGGTTGAGCATCCTTGCATATGGAATGCAATGGGGAAATACAATCTGAATTGTGGGATATAGTTAGTGGGGTGACACTACTATGTTGATTGTATCTCTTGGAGAGATTTGGATATACTGTCATGGAGGCAGTTGGTATCGGTCGTGGGTTGATTGTGAATCAGCCATGGTAAGCATTACTGGTGTTGGACTGAGTAATGACTTTCTTATTTTTTTTCCCGAGAGACGAGGAGACGTCTCTGGGGAGATGCTCGAGATGTGGGGTACTATGGCATTAGTACAGAGCATCGTTAGAATGGGTATATACAGATTTTGATTTGGCAATAGTAGCAAGGATGCACTATTCTGAACCAATTGTGTATTTATTGGTTCCGAGATATCTTTTGGTATAAATATATCTAGGTTTTCCGAACGGTGGTTTGAGGTTGGAGGGTCATGGTACATGACACTTTCCTTATGAGGAAGGCGGTATTCATATACCTATTGGGAAAGTTTGAAAGATTCGATAAGTCGGTTTGGGTGGTGTTGATGTTGGAATTGCACCATTGGTCTTTGGTTCGTCAATCATCATTCTCCACGGTGTGAGAATAACTGAGGATTGACAGTTGTATTTGGGGTTGATGGGTATGATTGGAGATACCCGAGCCGAGCGTATTGAGTATGCATGTGGTGTTGGTGCGTATGCATGTATACCGGTGGGTGTATACAAATGCCAGCATTTTGAGTACTTGTCGAGCATCAGATTAGTATGCTGGGATGAATGACTCTCTAGTGAGAGATTGTGGCACCTTGAGATTTGTAATCTCAATAGCACGATGTATTCTAAGGAATGATCATGAGGTTTGGTTACCTTCCTCTGAGGAGGGATTGTCGTATTGGGGTTATGGAAATTCCTTACTGGATAATTCGATAGCCACCCTGTGTTAGGATTGTTGAATCCTAGTGTAAACGATGGATGGCCAGGATTCGGATTTGTTAGGTGTCGTGGTTGACACGTGTGGCGGGAATGCAATTGACTTTTCTTGCATGTCCTTTGGAAACTCGAGACCTTGTGGAGTCTCGATAGTATGTTTGGACCAAGATGTGATTTCTTGGAACACACGGATGTAGACATCTTTAGAGATGTGTTTTGGTGTTGATCGGTGGCCGTGAGTTGCCCGATCCGTGTTGCAAAGTTGTGCAACTACTCCTCTGATGGAGATGGATTTGGAAAGCGGAAACCGGGTGTAGTTTAAGTACACTGTTGTGTACTGGTGGTTTCTTTGATAACGATGTATATTTGACATCGTTGACTAAGTCATAGAGATATAATTGGGGCGATATCTATTTTGGAATCACGAATGATTCGTTTGATTAGCAGTTAGGGTTGACCGACTGCTTTTGGGCGGTTAGCGTCGAGGTATGCTGACGTTCTTTTGAGATGGTGATGATATGGGAGATTTACTCAATTCCAGGTATTGGTGCGGGTCGGTGTCCTCGCGGTTAGTGTGTCGTTCGTGATATGTTCAGGACTCGACGATTGTAAATCCGTTTGGATTGTGTGGTCTCGGCAATACGTGGAGTACGCCTGTAAAAATTTTGAGGATGGAATTTTATTAGTGGGGGATAATTGTGATGCCCGGGAATTAATGGTGTAAAGCCCGGTGTGGTAATGATCCTTTAAGGATTTTAATTGTGGCAATTATGAATTAATTACGGTGTTGGAACACCCGAGGATATTAAATCGGGTATTTGGGATCGTTGGATCCAAAGGTTGAGATTGTATTCTCATCGTTGTGAAAAATCTTGGAATTGGTTTTTTGGTGGTATCTGGGGTTTGGGGTACTTTATATTGGGGATGGTATTGAAAATTGAGGTTGGAGAGATAATTATTGAAAACAGATGATTTTTAATGATTCATGATGTAATTGTGGAGGAATTGGTATTTTGGAGTCTTGGTACTATATATACCAAGTGAACTCGATGTTTCGTCATTGCACGAACTCTCCTCCCTCTCTCTCTCCTCTCACCCGCGATTTCCCCTCTCCCAAACCCCTCTTTTTTCCTTTTGGGAGAAAATGGCTGGAATCACGGCTCAGGAGCTGGATTTCTCGAAGATAATTAGGTATTATCATTCCCCTCGTCTTTGTCTTTGATTTGGTAGTAGTATTATGGCTTTTGGTTAAGAATTATGTTGGGTTTGGAAATTGTGGATTTTTGGTAAAAATCCAAAGTTATGTTTTTGTTGTTTTTATTGGTTTTAAATGGAGTATTGATGGTGTTGAAGGAGTATGGGGTGTTGGTTTTGAGTTTGGGTGTAAAAAACACCATTAAAGCTCGAATTTTTCGGAAACCCGCATGTCGCGATCGATCGCTGCTTGGCGCCGATCGATCGCGACATGATACTGATTTTGGAGTGACGATGAACAGTCGCGGCGATCAATTGCGAATAATGGGCGATCGATCGCGGGGGTCTTGGCGATCGATCGCGAGATCTGGCGATCGATCGCGGCATGTTTTTTTCGGGTAGTAGGTTCTCGCGATCGATCGCGAGGAGGTGGCGATCGATCGCGGCCCTGTTCCTTTGATTTTTCAAAATTTTGGAAAATGTCTGGATTTTGGAATCGAGGTTTAATTAGCCAATTTTCGGGGCAATGTCTACATTCCAATGGGAATGCTATACCTTTAAAATGAAATGGTTGGGGCCAAGTTTTAATAAAAAATTGGGATACTCGATTGAGTAATTGGTTAACCTTTGTACACATGAAATGAAATATTTTGGGTATTATGCATGCTTAGCCCGGAGTCTTTTATAATGGTTAATCGTCATAGATTGACGATAGATTGGAGGTTGTGAACGTGCTTGGGCATGTGGTTGCATGCTTATGATTAATTATGAATTATTTATGTGTTAGCACATAATTCATCGGGTCGCGGGACTCAGTCGAGGTTTTGTTCGGTCTACAAAATCATAAGGTACTTGTAACGTACGAGCATTCATAGATATATATTATTGTCTTGTGCATGAATAATATATGGTTGTTGCAATCACTTGATATGCATTGCGGATTTTATAGTGCCGCTTTTGAGCGAGCAATGATTGGAATGATGTCGATGTTGAGCGAACATCGGTTATGACGCCGCCGCTGTTGAGCGTGCGTGAGATTAAAATGCCGCTACTGTGGAGCGAGCGATGAAATTGAACTATGGAACCATTAGTGAGATACATGGAATATCTGTAATCATTGTTTAATGATTTTATTAATTATGATGTCGGTACATGGGGAACGGATTAGTCAATCAATGTAATGATTAACTGGCATTTGGGAATTTGATGGTTTCGGTTATTTTGAGAACATGAACAACACAGGGGATCCCGGATGAGGATGATACCATCCAGGGAGTATCATTTAAAATTCATGGCATTTACATTCTGTAAATTATGAATTGTAATATTATGATTATTGGATTGGTGGTATTGGTATGCTCACCCAGTGTGGGGGCTGTCTCTGTTGGGACAGGTGAACAGGTACATCGATGGCTTTGGAGTTGAGCTCGAGCTGTTGATTGGAGGTACTTTCAGGATCGAGGTACCAGCGCTGGTATTGAGTATGATATTTATACATTAGATACACATATACTTATTCGATGCTCGCATGTGAGCACTATGATGCGTATATGGTTTGTATAAAAAGGCAAGAGCCTTTCTCTTTTCATTTATGTGTTGCATGCAATTAATTAGGAATTGCAAAATGAATTAAGAACGTGTTAGTGTATTACAAGGGTGCATGATATGTTAAATGGATTGTTGGGAAAGGCTGGATATTTAATGAAATGATGCAAGGAATTTTATAGATGGTATTTTATGACATGGTTGCATGTAGTCTTTCCCCCTCATAACATGATTGTATGCGCTAATTGTATGGTTTAATACACTAATAATGGGTTAAGGGCACGGGGGTCCTAACACCATCTACTGCCTTATATATCCTCTTATCCTTCTATCCTTATCCAGGGCTTAATAATGCAGCGTGAAAGTGTTCGGAGGGGATCCAATTATGGACAGTCCTCGTCAGACGTCATGAAGAAAGTCCGAGAGGCTATAGACCGGGCTGAGGCTGCTAGAGCTGAACTTAGAGAGGTCCATGCACGACTCGCGACAGTAGAGACGGGGTTGACTAAATATCGTGCTGAGGTTGATTGACTCCGCTCTGCCTTGTTGGAGAAGGATACAGCTTTGACCAACTATACTGCAGAGATAAGCCAGGCTCGCTCGGAGTTGGAGGCCTACATCGCTGGAGAGGTCGGGCGAAAGGATGCTTTCCTGAAGTCGGAGGAGTTCAAGAGGCTCCTTGCAGCGAAGGCATTTCGGTTTCTTGACCTTGGCTTTGAGGGCTGTAAGGATCAATTCAAAGCGCAAGGCTTCCCTCCAGAGGATCAAGACCCGGACGACTTCCTGGATCTCCAGGCCATCGTGGCCACCATACCTCATGACTTCATAGATCGGGATGATTGATAAGGCCGTACACCCTTATCAATCTCCCTATTCTTCTCTTTCTTTTTCTTTTTTTGAACCGAAGGCAACCTAGCTTGTAATCGGCGCTGTTGTACATTTTTATTTAATGAAATGTTTATTTCGTCGAACTGTTGTATGGTCCTAGGAAGAATGAAGCAACAAAGCTGACCAACTCTGGAATCACTTCTAAAATAATTATAATTCAATGTAAAACAGGACTGACCTATTGGAACTCAGAATAAACATGAGCAGATGACTTTCGTCTAATCTGAACTCTAGTGCGGGTGCTGCGATAACACCGTGCTCGGTGTGGACCCTGGCAGTAGATGCTTGTCTGGGCGGACCGACCCCTTAGTCAGGACAGACCTTGACTTTTATAGTCAGGGCGGACCTTAACTTTTTAATAGTCAGGGCGATCCTTATCTTTTATAGTCAGGGCGCACCTTAACTTTTATAGTCAGGGCAGACCTTAACTTTTTCATAGTCAGGGCGGACCTTAACTTTTTCGTAGTCAGGACGGACCTTAACTTTCATAGTCAGGGCGGACCTTAACTTTTTCTAGTCAGGGCGGACCTTAACTTTTTCGTAGTCAGGGCGGATCTTAACTTTTTAATAGTCAGGGCGGACCTTACCTTTTTCGTAGTCAGGGCGGACCTTAACTTTCATAGTCAGCGCGGACCTTAACTTTTTCATAGTCAGGGCGGACCTTAACTTTTTCGTAGTCAGGGCAGACTTTAACTTTTTTGTAGTCAGGGCGGACCTTAACTTTTATCGTAGTCAGGGCGGACCTTAACTTTCATAGTTAGGGCGGACCTTAACTTTTTCATAGTCAGGGCGAACCTTAACTTTTATCATAGTCAGGGCATACCTTAACTTTCATCAAGTTATCCATTGGACGATATTTCTGAATAATACTTCATTTAAGAATTTGCTGCCATGAGCTCATACATCACAGAAATACACGTGCTTAAGAATAATATCTTCTAAGGTGAAACACGTTCCAGGGTCTCTTCAGCTTTCTTCCCTCTGCATCTTCCAAGTTGTATGCCCCAGAGCTCACCTTCTGAACTACTTTGTAGGGTCTTACCCATTTAGGGTCAAGTTTCCTGACTTCCATTGACTGGACCTTTTTTAGTACAAAGTCTCCAACCTGGAAACTCCGAGGCATCACTCGTTTGTTATATGCCTTGATTACTTTGTTTTGATAGGACTCCATTCTGATTACTACCCTCTCCCCTTTTTCGCATATCATATCTAGGTCTAGAGCTCGTCGTTCGTCATTGTCACTGTCATAAGCCTGTACCCTAGCCGAGGTCGCTCCTATCTCTGCTGGCAAGACTGCTTCCGAACCATAGACCATACTGAAGGGTGTTTCCCCCGTAGGAGTTCGGGGCATAGTTCGGTAAGCCCATAGTACACTAGGAAGTTCATCAGCCCAGTCCTTCCCTACTCCATATAGCCTTGCCTTTAATGCTTGCACTATAGATCGGTTGGTGACTTTCGCCTGCCCAATGCTCCGAGGATAGGCCACGGAGGTAAAGGCCTGCACGATCTTCATCTCCTGGCACCAGGTGGTCAGCTTTCGTCCTTGGAATTGTCTCCCATTGTCGGAAATCAACTTCCTTGGCACCCCAAACCGACATACGACATTCTTCCATAAGAAGTTCAGCACATCTTCCTCAGTAATCCGTGCTAAGGCTTTGGCCTCAACCCAATTCGAGAAGTAATCCACAACCACTATTAGAAACTTCTTCTGTCTTGAGGCGATGGGGAAAGGTCCCACGATATCCATCCCCCACTGGTCGAATGGGCAAGCTGCTACCATGGATTTCATGAACTGGGCTGGCTGTCGTTGGAAATTTTCATGCCTTTGGCATCCCTCACAACTAGCCACAACTTTTACTGCATCTCTCCTCAGAGTAGGCCAAAAGTACCCGGCTAGGAGAGTTTTTTGTGCTAGGGCTAGGCTCCCTAGGTGATCACAGCAACAACCTTCGTGTATCTCATGAAGTACGTATTTAGCTTCTTCCTCGGTTAGGCACCTAAGCCGAGGCCCCGCAAAAGATCTCTTGTACAAGATATCCCTGACCAAAGCAAATCTGAAAACCTGCCTCTTTACCCTCCTTGATTCATTCTTATCCTAAGCCAGCTCGGAGTTCCTCAGATATTTTAGGATGTGGGTCATCCAGCTTTCTACACTGGGAGATTCCAACGCTAACTGAGTTGATGGTGTCAGCTCGGTCTGGAATAAGACATCCCTTTGACACATTGGCCCCAATGACGTGGCCCATTTTGCGAGCTGGTCTGCTTCGTGGTTCTCCTCTCGAGGTATCTGTACTATACTCCACTCAGAAAAGTTTTCAGATATTTCTTCGATTGCTTTCAGATATTCCATCAATTTCTCGCTCTTGACCTCGAAATTTCCCTTCACCTGCTGGACTGCTAGTTGGGAGTCAGAATGAAGGACTACCCCACTAGAACCTACCTCCAGAGCTAATTTGAGCCCGGTTAGTACCGCCTCGTATTCTGTCTCGTTGTTGGAAACCCGGAAATCCAACTTGACCACAACTTTTATCTTCTCACCAGTAAGAGAGATCAATATTACTCCGACTCCGCACCCCTCGCTGATCGAGGCCCCATCAACATACACGTTCCATACCTCTTCCTGCTCGGATCCGACCATTTCGGCCAAAAAATCGGATAGTGCTTGACCTTTAATAGATGTCCTAGGCTGGTAGGATATGCCATATTCACCAAGCTCGATCGTCCATTTAACCAGCCTTCCTGATACATCGGGCTGTGTCATGATCCTCCCCATTTGACTATTCATTAATACCGTGATGGGGTGGGACAAGAAATACGATCTCAGCCTCCTTGCAGTTATAACCAGATTATAACCAGAGCTAATGCCAGCTTTTCTACCTTTGGGTATCTGAGCTCTGCCCCTCGAAGAGCGTGGCTGACATAATAAATCGGTTTTTGGTCTGCTCCTTCCTGTTTGATCAATACAGAGCTGAATGCATGCTCTGTGGCCGAGAGGTAAACCCACAACTTTGCTCCGGGATCAGGTTTTACCAACACAGGTAGCTCGGCCAAATGCCTCTTTAAGTCGGCAAAGGCCTTCTCACATTCTTCATTCCACTCGATTTTTTTAGCTTTCCTTAGTACTTGGAAGAAAGGATAACCCCTATGCGCTGAACTGGAAATAAACCGTGCTAAAGAGGCAATTCGACCTGTCAATTTTTGGACTTCCCTTATGTTTTTAGGGAAGCCATGTCTTGTACCGCTCTTACCTTTTATGGATTGACCTCAATTCCTCTGTCTGTCACCATGACACCCAAAAACTTTCCACTCTTTACCCCGAACACACATTTAGCAGGATTCAACTTCAGCCCGAATTTTTTTAGGGTAACAAATGTTTCGTCCAAGTCAGGTATGAGATCCGACCTGCTCCTTGATTTTACCAGTATATCATCAACATATACCTCAATATTCCGCCCCGCTTGTCCTTCGAATACCTTATCCATCAATCTTTGATACGTAGCCCCGACGTTTTTAAGGCCGAAAGGCATGACCACGTAGCAGTACGTTCCTTCTGAGGTGATGAAACTGGCTTTGTCCTGATCCTCCTTGGCCAAGGGGATCTGATGATACCCTTGATAAGCATACATAAAGCACAATAACTCATACCCCGATGTGGAATCCACAAGCTGATCAATGCGGGGCAAAATGTAACAATCTTTGGGACATACTTTGTTCAGATCTCTAAAGTCAATGCACATCCTCCATTTTCCGGATGACTTCTGCACTAAGACTACGTTGGAGAGCCAGGTTGGAAACCGCACTTCCCTAATTTGTCCAGCTTCTAACAAGGCTCGGACTTCCTTGCTTATAACCTTGTCTTTTTTCAGTTCCGGAATGTCTCTTTTTCTGCTTGGTTATTTGACCCCCGGATCGACACTCAGTCTGTGCTGCGCAACTTAAGGGCAAGTCCCAGTCAACTTGACTGTAGCCCACGCTAACACGTCAGCATGCTTTGACAGGCACCTCAACAGATTCGCACTTAGGTCCGAGGCCACCCTTGTTGTTTTCTCTGGATGACCTGGGACCAGGATAACCTCGTCCTCTCCTTTCAACAATGATTGCACCTCTTGTACTCTGTTAGGATCGAGGTAGTGTTTAGAAGGGGGGGTGAATAAACACTAGATTCAATTTCGAGTTTTCTCGGGTTAACTGCAGACTATTAAGTACTACAGTAGCTTCTCAATATAAGGCAAGTCAGCAGACACTGATTATAGTGCGGAAGACGTCTGCTGGACTTGTGAGGAGTAAAACCGAATGGTAAATAAGTAATAAGTAAAGAACACAATTGTTGTTTCTAAAAGTTCGAAGCACAACGCTTCTACGTCTCCACTTCTTCCTTTGCATGAAGGATTCACTAGAAGACTTGGTTTACACTTTACAGTATACAACCTTCTTAGGCACTCACACAACTTGGCCAAAACTCCTAGCAATCACAACTTCTTAATTTGATTACAAAAGTTTCTATGACACTCTTTACAAAATAAACTTTTAGCTTCCTTGAGCAGCAGACTTCAGTTGGAAATAATCTGTCACAGATTCAGTTGCACTGCTTGTCTGCTCTTTTGCTAAACTTTTTAGAATATCAGTAAGTTGATTTTCTATATTTGATGATGTGTTCCTCTTTGATTGAATAAATCGCTCAGCTAACCTCTTCATTCTTTGCTTGGACGTATTTATAGAATCAGAGGTCCAACGGTAGCTTTTCTTTATTAGGAATAGATCAGCTTTCCAAATTTAGATTGTCTTCTTTCCTATTTTGTTAAGCAACGGCTCTTTCATTCTGACGGTAATGGTGGCGGAGATATAGCAGGGTGCGCCGCTCTATTGTACCTTTGTCAGAGAATGTTTGTACTTCTTTTGTCTCGTTGCTTTGTGCTCTTACTGGATGTTTAGACTTCTGCTGGTCTTCTTTGTTCAACTGTGAGACTATCCGGTTGATGCTTGTCCAGTAGATGTCCATCCAGTTTATGTTTATCCGGTTGATGTCTGTATCAAGTTGATGTCCGTCCGGTTGATGTCTATCCAATTGGTAGCCATACAGTTGATGTCTGTCCGGTTGATGTCTATCCAGTTGGTAGCCATCCAGTTGATGTCTGTCCGGTAGGTCTTCAACACCCGGTAGGTCTTTGATATCCGGTAGGTGTCTGATACCCAGTAGGTCTTCAACCAGTTGGTGTTTGTCATCCGGTTGGTCTTTATCACCCGGTAAGTCTTCAACACCCGGTAGGTGTACATCCAGTTGGTGTTTGTCATCCGGTTGGTCTTTATCACCCGGTAAGTCTTCAACACCCGGTAGATGTACACCCAGTTGGTGTTTGTAATCACCAAAACTTAGAAATCGTTTCCCAACAATTTCCCCCTTTTGGTGATGACAAAACTAAGCAATAATGATTTCATACTCGAATAATTTAGGCGGTGAATCCTGAAAAGACTTGAAGACATGATGGAAAGGAAATTTTCATTTGTTATAAAGATAAGCAGATTACAAGTTGTAATCAAACTGGACAATTGAGAGAGATTCATCTTCATTTAAGATGAATTCTGATAACTGGATTCAACTTCAGAAATCTATTTCTACAAAGTATAGCTAATACATGACAAATTTTAAACAATAGCTAATACATGACAAATTTTAAGCAAACAATGTAGACCGGAGAGCTCGATCCACTTAGTTGCGGGGAGGAAGAGCTTCGATCCACCTCGTTTCAGAGAGGAAGAGCTTCGATCGGGGAGATATTCAAATGTATATTCATCAGGCCTCCATGGTTTATGGATTCACCCACGAGAATATTCTATCTCTGTTTTCCCCCTTTTTGTCATCAGTACCCAGATAACTCCTGATTAAAGTTCCTGACTGATGATGAGCATCAGAGCAGGATCTAAACCATGAAGCTTAACGGAGCTGGGTTAGATAAGTAATCAACCCATGAGGGGTTGATTTAGATAAGTAATAAACCCATGAAGATGAACAGTTGCGAAGAGGAAACCAAGGAATTTTCAAGGAATTGAAAATAATCATGATGAGTGAATGTGTGTTATAAAAAAAAATAAGCCTCTATTTATAGAAGAATTTAATTAAGTGTGAACCCAATAATGATGTTATGATAAACACGAAAAAAGTCAAATGAAAACAGTAAAAAGATAAGAGTAATTAATAAGGGGTCAGAAAACGATAATATTTCCTCCCTAACCAATGTCGGGAATAGTCGCGCTTTTCGGTAGATGGTTGGTGCGGACTTCGAGATCTTGGCTGGGAAGATGGTCTGGACTGATTTGATGCTCCAGCTGCAGTGGATGTACGATTTGCTGGACTCAGGTCTCGTTGGGACTGAGGAGCAGGTCTGGCGGACTGAGGAGGCAGTCTTCTAATAATTTGAGGGGCAGCAGGCAGGCTATTGCATAAATCTTGAATTTGGGAAGCAAATCCTGCCTGCATGGTTGCCAGCTGATCGGTCAAGACTTTCTTGGCGTCTTCTATCTTATCTCCAAGGGCCAGTGAGGTGGCAGCATGAAGAGATTCATTTTGTTGATTGATCTAAAGACGAGTCTGCCCTATCCTAGAAAGTGAGTCCGCAAAGGCATTTTCAACAAACGTCTGAAGCCGGGTCACAATAGTTGTGAGACTATTGATATCTCGGTAGACATGCTGGAATTGAGACTCATTATTGTGCTGATGGCTCCCTAGAATAAGAGTCGCAGTGCGCTCATCCTGTTTAAGCATATGTACGTCACTGGCTAGTGCAGAGATTGCATTTGACAGATTTACCAGTTGTTCAGCGACGTTGGGTGGCCCTTCCAGAGGAATATGTGTAGCGAAGTCAAAGAAGTCCTCTGAGGGTCTTGAGCCATCAGATTAACCAGGTCATCTGTTTGAGTCTCCGCGTTTGTAGTGAGAACTTCAGGAGGACCCTCAAAATCATTAGTAGACAGCAGGGCAGTGGCTTCAGCAGTTGGTGCAGTAGGTTCATCAACATCAAAGACAGCGATGCTGGTAACAGCGTGTTCCAGCACAGCTGCAGACGATTTGAGGTGATCAGTAGAGTGTGAGGAGTGTTCACTGGGCTCATCATTACCAGAGGATATAGCAACTTGATGAACCACAGTCTGAATCACTGTGTCCACATTCTCGTGATCAATGACCATTGATTGGAACGGTTGATCCGTTGCAGGGGTGATCTCGATGACAGGAGGAGGTAGCTCTCTAAGTCAGGAAGAGTTGCCTCCAGGTTAGTTGAGGCAATCTCGACATCAGAGGTAGTTATTTCCAAGCCTGTAGTGACTATCTGCAAATCAGTCTGATCGGGGCTTGCAACATTTACAGCTGTAAAGCATGAGTGAAGACCGGTTGATATGCGAAGATCATGAAGAGCTTGCTCGGCCATTTCCAGTTTTGGTCCAAGAGCATTCAGAACTGCTCTATCATGATTCGTTGTGCCTGAATCACCGTTGAATTGCTGAAGACGGGATTCAACAAGGGCTTGAAGTTCGCCCACATAGTTCATTAGACGGAAAAGATCCCTCAGCTTCAGACTCTTCTCAGTGTCCGTGACTTGAAGATAAGCCAAAATTTTGTTCTCATCTTCCCGTGCTTGATCCAGGATTGGAGTGAAGTCATTAAAGCGAATTTTCACCCGTGCCTTCACCCATCGATCAAAAAGTTCGAGCTGTGGCTGCAGCTTGGCTTCCACTGTATCCATGACCATCTGTATCTCATAGGCAACAGGTGTGGTCACTGGAGCCATAAGAGTTTTTTTCTTTTCCAGCGGGGTTGGTCTTTGGATGACATTAGGGACACAAGGACTTGGGTGTCCGAAAACTAATAGAGCCTGGTGCTTGCTGAGAGCTCACCAGTGCGGAAAGATTGTCAGCTGGAGTTACTGATGTAGCAAGTACCATGGCCAATGAAGCAGGGGATGCATTTGGTTCCTCGGGGGGAGGATTTTCAGGACTGGCTCTCTACCAGGGATGTCTGTCGTGGGACCTGCAGATGAGATGGTATCGGAAGCAGCAATGACTGTCTGACGGAGAGCAGGAGGAGCCCCTTTTTTGGTTCTGGGCTTCTTAGGAGGAGGAGATGACTCAGCTGATTCAGAGATGGTTTGTTCCGAGTCACTGATAACTTGATTCGATCGACGCTTCGTCAAGCCAACCTCTCTGCCACTCCGCTACCTGTGTATATGAAGATACTTCGCAGTGATTAGTCTCCCTGGATGAAGGTTGGAGGAAGCCCCTACCTTAATGCGTTTGCTGTAAAAAATGCTACTGAGAGGTAGGGCAAAACCAGATTGACCCTTGCCTGAAGTGATGAGGCCAGTGAGAATCTGGAACAAAACTACTGACCAGTTGATTTCCAGTCCTTTGAAGATGGCGCTCATGACGTCAAACTTTTCAGGAGTGATGATGTCAAAGGAGCCATTGCACAGCAGCCCCTTAGAAATAACATCGGCCAGTTGCCGAAAATGACTCTTCATCAGCACCTTCTTGAATGGAGGACGTCGGAGACGATCATTTGAGCCGGAGAAGGTGATTCGCATTTCTTCCCTGACATCCACTGGAATGGTGGAGAAATCTATAAGTCCAGTGGCAGGAAGACAAAGGTGCGTGCTGAACTCCTGCTGAGTGATGGTAATAGGTTGTCCAGAAACAGAGGCCATCATAGAATCATTTTCAACTTTGGCGGTGGCAAAGAATTCATGTAAGGCTGCTTTGTAGAAGGTCGGAGCCTGGCTGAGAATCACTAAAAGTCCCGATGTATCCAATTTTTGAAAAACTTCCTTTGTTTCGTCATCAGAGGATGTGGAGATGGAATGGAAATCCACATGAACAGCATTAGTGATGAAACTTGGCTGAGTGTTCTTCGACATTTCTGATGACTATGCGGAGAAAGCAGCAACAATCCTGTTGAATAAAATTTTCTGGAAAGAAAGTTAATCGCAGTAAAATTTTGGAGAGATAAAGAGTAATAACCAAAGTAATTTCGGTTAAAGATAGAAGTATATGTAACGTCGTACTGTAGATGAGCGGACACATGGGTACGTGGCGATCATCTAACGATTTAAAGATTTTAAAAATAATTAAAAAGGACAGGATTTGGGCGGGATTCAAATAATTTATTTTACACAAAAGTAAATTTGAATTCCGACGTTCCAGTAGGTATTATAATAGGTATCGAATGTTATTTTAGTCAAAGCATACTTGGCAAAGTCTGCTGGTATGTAGGGTCCGACTGGTAAGAAACATCTACTGGATGTAGAGTCCTACTGGTACGTATACACCTACTGCAGCAGACCATTGTATTACCAGCTGAGCTTAAATAACCAAGATAAAATTGTAACTGAAATTCCCCCTTAATTTATGCGAATAAACTAAGTAATTCCCCCTGAATTCATTACCAAAAGATAATCAAGAATTGATTTCAATTAAACCAAGAATATTTCGAAAGTAGGAGAACTTAGCGTCCGGTAGGGGTTTTGTGAAAATGTCTGCTGCCTGTTGTTCGGTAGAGATATACTCCAGCCAAATTTTTCTTCATAACATGATCTCTGATAAAATGATGACGTATGTCAATGTGTTTAGTGCGAGTATGAAGAACTGGGTTGTATGTAATGGCTATTGCAGACGTGTTATCACAGAATATAGGTGCCTCCGTGGATTCAATTCCATAATCTCTCAGTTGTTGCTGAATCCAGAGCAGTTGAGCACAGCAGCTTCCAGCAGCAAGGTATTCTGCCTCTGCAGTAGAAGTTGCTATGGATGTCTGCTTCTTGCAACCCCATGAAATTAGTCTATCTCCAAGAAATTGACAGTATCCACTAGTACTCTTTCTGTCAATTTTGCAACCAGCATAGTCTGCATCCGAATATCCGATCAGATTAAAAGTTGAGTCTCTTGGATACCATAGACCGACATTCTCAGTTCCTTTCAGATATTTGAGAATTCTCTTGACAGCAGTGAAATGCGACTGCTTGGGATTTGCTTGAAATCGGGCGCACATACAAACTGCGAACATAATGTCTGGTCGGCTGGCTGTTAAGTACAGCAATGATCCAATAATGCCTCGATACATTGTAACTTCGACTGGTATTCCTGAATTATCCAAGTCGAGTTTGGCAGATGAGCTCATTGGTGTAGCGGCAGCTGAGCTGGTACTCATTCCATATTTCTTCAGCAGTTCTTTAGTATATTTAGATTGATTTATCAGAATTCCTTCACTAGATTGCTTGACTTGCAATCCTAGGAAAAATGATAATTCTCCCATCATGCTCATCTCAAATTGATCCTGCATAATTTTAGAAAATCTTTCGCACAATTTTGAGTTAGTACTGCCGAAAATAATATCATCAACATATATTTGAACTAGTAGAGTATGGTCTCCCTTTGTGAATTTGGAAAGGGTCTTGTCCACCGTGCCAATGGTAAAGTTATGCTCAGTTAAATATTTTGATAGAGTTTCATACCAAGCACGGGGAGCTTGCTTCAGACAATACAAGGCTTTATTAAGACGAAATACATAAGATGGCTGTTGATGGCTTTCAAATCCAGGAGGTTGTTCAACGTAAACTTCTTCCTGGAGTTTGCCGTTAAGAAACACTCTCTTAACATCCATCTGATAGACTTTAAAGTCTTTAAAAGCAGCAAATGCAAGAAATATGCGAATTGCTTCTAGTCGAGCTACAGGGGCAAAGGTTTCATGAAAATCAATGCATTCTTCCTGTCTGTAGCCCTGTGCGACTAATCTTGCTTAGATTACTGTTCCATTTTCATCTAATTTATTCCTAAATACCCATTTGGTGCCAATTATAGTGTGATGCTGTGGTCGTGGTACTAAATACCATACTTTGTTTCGCTCAAACTGATTTAGTTCTTCTTGCATAGCGTCTACCCAGCTTGGGTCTAACATAGCATCATCAATCTTCTTAGGTTCTAAGTGAGATATGAATGCAGCATGAAGGAATTCATTAATTAATTGTCCTCTGGTGCGTAGAGGAGCAACAGGGTTACCTATGACCTGCTCGGGAGGATGATCCTTCATCCACCGAAGCGGAGGTCCAAGAGGGTTGAGCTCTTCATTTGACTGGATATGAGTGGATATTTCAGAAGTTTTGATTGTTGCATCTTTTTCATTTGCTTCCTCTGCAGCAGGAGTATGTGCAATAGTGTCATTGTCAGCTGGATGCGGTGCTTGTTGACCAGCAGACTCCTTTGTTTGGGCTTCAGGAACTTCTGGTTCTAAGGAGCAGTCAGTCCTGCTTCTGTAATTTATCTCATCATCAACATTTTCATCAATGTTAGTGTTTTCCAGTCGATTGCTCAAGTTGTTGATTTGCATATCAGATACCGTACAGTCAGTAGGTTCATCAAATTTTACATGCACTGATTCTTCTACAGTAAGAGTTCTATTATTAAATACTCTGAAGGCTTTACTAACTGTAGAATAACCAAGAAATATTACAGCATCAGATTTGGCATCAAAAGCGGTGAGATGAGTCTTTCCATTGTTGTGAATAAAACATTTGCAACCAAACACATGGAAATGAGAAATATTTGGCTTACTGCCATTCCAGATCTCATAAGGGGTTTTATTTGCTCGCTTATTAATCATTGATCTGTTCTGGGTATAACAAGCTGTGTTGACAGCTTCTGCCCAAAATCTTTGCGATATTTCTGATTCCGCAAGCATAGTTTGCGCAGCTTCTTTCAAAGTGCGGTTCCTACGCTCAGCAACTCCTTTTGTTGAGGAGTTCTTGCAGCAGAGTATTCATGTTTAATGCCAAGGTCATCTAGATATGATTCGAGTGACTGATTGGTAAACTCAGTACCTTTATCACTACGAATTCTATCTATCTCACACGATTTCTCATTTTGGAGTCTCTTCAGTAGTTTGATCAGCTTTGGAGTAGCCTGATCTTTCCCACTTAGAAACAACACCCATGTAAACCGAGTATAATCGTCTATTAACACTAGAGTATACTTCATTCCCCCTAGACTTGTTACTGGTATAGGGCCAAATAGATCCATATGCAGCAACTCTAGGCACCGAGAAGAAGATTTACTCCCTTTGTTCTTAAAGGAGGATCTGATTTGCTTACCAAGTTGGAATGCTGAACAGATCTTGTCTTTTGAGAACTCAATTTGGGGCAGTCCAATGACTAGATCAAGTTTACACAGACTGGCAATAGTTTTAAAATTTAAGTGACTCAATCGTTTGTGCCAAAGCCAATTTTTGGAAGAATTCAGGGCAGCAAAGCAGGTAGAGAGGTAGGCTGATTAAGATTCCAATCAATTTTATATGTATTATCATGCCTTCTTCCTACAAGTAATATACTGTCATCAGTAGATTTGATTGTTCATGAGTGCTGGTTGAACTCTACAGAATGACCATTGTCACAGAGTTGACTTATGTTAATCAAGTTATAGCATAGATTTTCAACCAACAGAATATCTTTAATAATAATGTTACCGTAGATAATCTTACCCTTACCCACGGTTCTACCTTTCGCGTTGTCTCCAAAAGTTATTCTGGGTCCAGTGGAGTCCACCAGTTCAGACAATAAGCTCGCATTTCCTGTCATATGTCTAGAGCATCCGCTGTCCAGAAACCACTCTGAGCTCCGAACTTGATGCGTTCTAGTTTTCTGCAATTAAAGCGTTAAGATGATTGGTACCCAATCCTACTTGGGTCCGGGCAGGATTAGTCCTTTCGGGACCCACACTTGTATAACCCTGAATTGTTTGGGTCTGTGTGTGTTCTGAAATGTGTGTGCATTAACTGAAGAAGTTATTCTTGGGTGATACATGTGATACTGAGTGTATGCGTGTTGTTTAGGTTTTTGGTTTCTGTTAGGAAGCATGTATCTCTTTTGGACAGGCATACAATTATGATACCAGTTAGGTTTTACCTCTCGAGTGGCCTGACCAGTGGGTTTATGTTTATTTCTAAACATTTGCCCCTGTCGAGCTTTCTCTTTTGGCTCCACATAACCAATACCTTTGTGTGATGCCCGTTCTTTGAAGAGTATTGGTTCAACAGATTCCTTAACCAACTCACTTGGTTCATATACTGTGCTTGATTTAACAAAATTCATTGTTTGAATCTTGTTTCTTTCTAGACACACTTGAGATTTGATGCCGGATGAATTACTATCATTGTTAGAGTAGCCTATACCGGTAAGATCACCAGCAAGTCTTATCGACTCAAGCATTTCATCTTTTCTGGCAGTAGATGCATTCCATGTGCGAACTAGCTTACTGAGTTTCTGGTGTGCACATGTTGCTTCATCCCTTTCTTTCTCGAGCTGGCTTACTTTATCCCTCAAGCTTTTCAACTCAGTGGATTGTTAACAATCACATTCGTTGTTCTGTTGTTTTGTTGGGACTTGTTGTTCAGTCTTGTAGTTCTCGAAGGAATCGTACAACATCTGATACTCATTTATCATGTCCTGTAATGCATTTGTTAGCTCAATATGTGTAAATTCAGAAAGATTAGGATCATTTACCTAACAGTCGTTGTTGGCCATTAGACAATGAACTTGTTCATCTTCACTGTCACTGGATGAGCTGTAAGAAGTTTCTGATTCTGAATCAGCCCATTTGTTCTTGTTTTCTTCCGCCACCAGTACTTTCTGTTCTCTGTCTCTTCTGGATGATCTTCTATTTTCTTTAGACTTTCTATATTCTTTTGGTCCTTTCTTTTGATCATCCTTCTTCGGTTTAGGACAGTCAGCAATAAAGTGTCCTGGTTTGAGACAGTTAAAGCATACACGTTCATCTTCATCTGATCTATTCTTGAAACTTTGTCTTCTTGGGTAGGATTGATAAGTCTTTTGACTTTTCTTCATAAATTTTCCAAATTTCTTGACAAATAGCACCATTGCATCGTTGCATATTTTTTCAGGAGTCATCTCTGTTGTGACAGGAGGAGCTTCAAATGCAGTAAGAGCTTTGGTTGGTTGACTGGTGCTGGGTTCATCTTCAATCCAAATACCTAGTTCGAACTCATAAGCTTTTAAGTTAGCAAATAAGTCGTGTAGGTCTATCTTGTTTAGATCTTTTGATTCTCTCATAGCAATCGTCTTTACATCCCATTCTCTTGAGAGACCTCTCATGACTTTTAGAGTGACTTCCCTGTTGGATAGATCTTTACCAAGGCTATTGAGTTCATTTATGATGCCAGTTACTCTCTCATCGTATTCGCTTAGAGTTTCTCCGGACATCATTTTGATGTTTTCAAACTTCTGTAATGCAACAGTGAGCTTGTTTTCCTTGGTTTGATCATTTTCTTCGCACAGCTGAGCAATCTTTTCCCAGATGTCCTTTACAGTGGGACACATCTTGATCTTGTTGAACATATTTTGTCCAGAGTTTTGAACAGTATGTCTTTTGCCACGTTGTCCAGATTTGCCTTTTTCTTTTCTTCATTTGTCCAGAAGGATCTATCCTTTTCAACCATCTGAGGTTCACCACCAGTGATAGCAGTTGTTGTGTTGACTTTCATAATCTTCATTGGTCCATCAGTGATGACGAACCACATATCATCATCTTGGGCACTTAGATGTGCTTGCATACGAATTCTCCAATCGTCATATTCATCCTTCTTGAACATTGGAATCTTGCTGAATGAGGCCATCAGTTTTTGGTAATTTCTCAAGATTGAGAAGACCTAAGCTCTGATACCACTTGTTAGGATCGAGGTAGTGTTTAGAAGGAGGGGGTTGAATAAACACTAGATTCAATTTCGATTTTTCTCGGGTTAACTGCAGACTATTAAGTACTACAGTAGCTTCTCAATATAAGGCAAGTCAGCAGACACTGATTATAGTGCGGAAGATGTCTGCCGGACTTGTGAGGAGTAAAACTGAATGGTAAATAAGTAATAAGTAAAGAACACAAGTGTTGTTTCTGGAAGTTCGAAGCACAACGCTTCTACATCTCCCCTTCTTCATTTGCATGAAGGATTCACTAGAAGACTTGGTTTACACTTTACAGTATACAACCTTCTTAGGCACTCACACAACTTGGCCTAAACTCCTAGCAATCACAACTTCTTAATTTGATTACAAAAGTTTCTATGACACTCTTTACAAAATAAACTTTTAGCTTCCTTGAGCAGCAGACTTCAGTTGGAAATAATCTGTCACAGATTCAGTTGCACTGCTTGTCTGCTCTTTTGCTGAACTTTTTAGAATATCAGTAAGTTGATTTTATGTTTTTGATGAAGTGTTCCTCTTTGATTGAATAAATCGCTCAGCTAACCTCTTCATTCTTTGCTTGGACGTATTTATAGAATCAGAGGTCCAACAGTAGCTTTTCTGTATTAGGAAGAGATCAACTTTCCAAATTTAGATTGTCTTCTTTCCTATTTTGTTAAGCAACGGCTCTTTCATTCTGACGGTAATGGTGGCGGAGATATAGCAGGGTGCGCCGCTCTGTTGTACCTTTGTCAGAGAATGTTTGTACTTCTTTTGTCTCGTTGCTTTGTGCTCTTACTAGATGTTTAGACTTCTGCTGGTCTTCTTTGTTCAACTGTGAGACTATCCGGTTGATGCTTGTCCAGTAGATGTCCATAAAGTTTATGTTTATCCGGTTGATGTCTGTATCCAGTTGATGTCCGTCCGGTTGATGTCTATCCAGTTGGTAGCCATACAGTTGATGTCTGTACGGTTGATGTCTATCCAGTTGGTAGCCATCCAGTTGATGTCTGTCCGGTAGGTCTTCAACACCCGGTAGGTCTTTGATATCCGGTAGGTGTTTGATACCCGGTAGGTCTTCAACCAGTTGGTGTTTGTCATCCGGTTGGTCTTTATCACCCGGTAAGTCTTCAACACATGGTAGGTGTACATCCAGTTGGTGTTTGTCATCCGGTTGGTCTTTATCACCAAGTAAGTCTTCAACACCCGGTAGGTGTACATCCAGTTGGTGTTTGTAATCACCAAAACTTAGAAATCGTTTCCCAACATACTCCTTGGGCTTTCTATAGGAGATGAACCCCTTGATCCCCCTGATCACTGCCGCCTCCATGTCTTGACCTCTTTACTTCTACCCTTACTGTGTCACTGTAACATCTCTTTGATGATGGCTGGTCCCCCTTTACTAATCCTACCTTCTTCCCGGCAAGGAATTTGATTTTTTGGTGGAAGGTGGACGCTATAGCCCTGACTCGTTCATGGTTGGCCTTCCTAAAATGACGTTATAGGAGGACGGGGCCTCAACGATGGTGAAGGAGGTTAAACGAGTCTTTATGTCCTCCCCCCTTGCCCATGGATAGGGGTAGGGTGATCTGCCTTAGAGGGTACACTGTATGTCCTGCCAAAACCAAAAATAGGAGTAGAGATTTGCTCAAGATGATACTCACCTAGCTCCATCTGCTGGAAGGCCTCCTGGAATAACATATTTACGAAGCTCCCCGAGTCCACGAAGACTCTTCCAACCTCGTAGTTTGCGACGGCCGCCCTTATTACGAGGGCATATTATGAGGTGTTTGCATGCCTTCCACATCTCTAGGACCGAAGCTAATCACCACCTCCTCCTCGACATTGACAGCCCTTCCTACGCTCAACATTTCTCTCCTGCTCACAGCTTTCTGGGCTCTGTTGGAATCACCATCAATAGCTCCCCCGGAAATCATGTTGATAAAACCTCGGGGTGGAGAGTTGTTCCTAGGTGGCTCTTGCGCTTCTGGCCTCCTTATAGGTCCACGGCCTCGGAAAGGGGCACGAAAATTAGCACGTCCATCTCTACCCCTTCCTCGATACGCACCTCGACCCCTTCCCCGTGAAAGGTTCCCGGAAGATGCGTCGGGCCGAGGCACTGTCTGCCTGAACTTGAGACCATTTTACGGGGTTGGCTCGAGCTCTCGATCCAAGTGACGACACTCTTGCGTGTCGTGCCCAAGTCCTTGATGGAAATCACAGTATTTCTCCGTGGACACCCTGCTCAGGCCGTTCTCGGTTCGAGGTGATTTTTGAGGTGCTTGCTCTTCGCAAATCGGGACTGTCTCCTCTTTAGCTATATTTAGAGGTGTAAAGTGGGAGAAACGCCAGAGTCCGGCATCTTCCGCGGGCCTCCTTTCCGCAGGCCTGAACTGCTTGTCACCAACTTTCGCACCTTCATTTCTTCTCATTTCCTGAGCTTCCTCAACGTTCATATACTTCTCAGCTCGCGTTAGTAAATCATCATATGTGATGGGGGGTCTCTTGACCAAGGACCGAAAAAACTCCCCTGCCCTCAGGCCCTGGGTGAATGCGTTGATCAAAATTTCTGATGGGCAAGCCGGCACTTCCAGGCTAGCGACATTAAAGCACCGAATATACTCTCGAAGGGGCTCGCCATCTACTTGTCTCATCTCAAACAGACTTAATGAGGTCTTCTTGTACCGCTTACTGATGGTGAACTGATGAAGGAAAATCGAGCTGAACTCTGAGAAGGAGGTTATTGAAGAAGGTTCAAGTTGATTAAACCATTGTTGGGCTGACTTCACCAATGTGGTGAGGAAACCTTTGCATTTCAGACGGTCCGAGTAGCAATGTAAAATGGCAGCGTTCTCAAATCTGGCCAGGTGTTCCTCCAAATCCGTGCTTCCGTCATACTCCCCAGCATTCGGGGGTCAAAAGTTGCTTGGGAGCTCCTCCCATACTATTTCCGGGGAGAAAGGAGTGCCCTTCTTCGGGGCGCACTGCCCCCGGATCCCCTTCTTCATCTCTCTCACCTCCTCTCTCAGTTCTTCCACTTCGACCTCGAGGTTAGGACCTCCAGTGGCTGGCGGGTGAGATGTGGCAACATGCTCGGGTCGTTCGTTTTCTCGAATGCTTTCCCCCCGGCCGCTTTCAGAATGATCCATAGCTCGCTTCATGGCTTTCTCTACTGTTAGTGAGATGAGCCGCGTGAGTTGTTCAAAAGTTAGGGCTCCCACCGTCATACCAGTCATAGGTGGTGGCTCTCTTCCGTTGACCGACGGGGCCCGGTGTTCATTGTTCGTCTCCTGGTTCGTTCTTCGTGTGTTTACCATTTTATCAACGCCTTATACTCTATTTCCCACAGACGGCGCCAATTGTTACCTTGGATTTTGGTATGGTGTCTTCATCGGCTAACAATAACTCCTCCCCTTTCAGAGATGAGCTGTCCTGAAAGAAAAAGGTTAGAAGGGAGCCGGTGAGGGTTCTCCGACGGGGCCCCTCCGACGATCAAGTCAGGATATAGGAAATAAAAACGTTGTTTGCAGAGAAATCAAGGGGAGTCTAGTTAGTTTTCAAACCTGATGCCCCACATATATATACTGGGGGGTGAGAGAAGAACAACCTGCTACGGCGGGGGTGGGCATCGGGAGACCATCGCGAGTACTTCACTTGGTGTCGGCGTCTCAGAGGATGGGGACCACCGACAAATACTGTACACCTTGTACGACGCACCACCTACGAGATCTTGATAGTACTAGAAAATATCCCCGGAACATTAGTCATTCTCTGATTGGTCCCTTCGTGAGTGGTCCTCTATTGAGAATAAAATTATGTTACTGATAGCTAGGATGAAGGACCAGACTAGTGCCCAAGGTATCTCCTAGCCAACGCTGAAGAAGAAACTATGGGAATTACATAAAGTCGGGACACCAGCTCGGGCGCCGTCCGGATCACAATGCAAGATTCCTACGAACACAACCTGGGCTGTCTTGGTTTGACCAAGTAGGGTTGAAAACACATGTTGAGCTGAGAACACGGGGATAAGTCACGGGCTGGGTTTACGGGTTTGCTAACCGAGCTGTGTTCATGAGGGTATGTTCCTTCCGAGGTACGAAGATATTTCCCAAGCTGAGCACTTGAGGGTAAGTTCCTTGCGGGGTACGAAGATATTTCCCGAGCTGAGCACTTGAGGCAGACGAAGAAGTAGGGTCGAGTTATGCCCCGAGAGTAAGGGTCGAGGCCGTACTGACCTCTTATCGAAATATCAACATTATTTATTGGTCGACAATATATTCACTTTGTCAAAATACATCGTTAACTAATTTATTTTATGTGATCATATTCAATAAAGTTTTTAAACTTATGGAAATTGAATAATAAAAAAATTTTATAGTTGAAGTATATAATATTTCTTTAAGAAGTTATATAAAAGGGTAAAAGCATAATTTATAATAATTCGACAAAAGGGAAACTAGCTGTGGTGGAGCTAGTACGTGAACAACAATCATTACTTGTAATTTTTTTATTTTAGTGAAAAGTGCTCGCTTTTCAGCTTTTCAATTTCCCCGTCAATTATATTTAATTATTATTATTAATATGATTATGGGAATAAGCAGAGCCACGCGTTCTTTACACAGTATAGTTCAAAGACAAGTAAATCACTAAAATCATAAATATTTCATCTGTTACCAACGACCATAAACTTCTATATCCTTGCTTTGTTTTTTTTTATCAGTAAAAACAATTTTATTACATAAAAATATAAGAGATACTCAAACCCCGAAATTGAGCTCTGGCAGTCCAACCCTGCAAAAATCGACAGACCATGAATACATGATACGAGCTAACCTCGTACTCTCTTGATAAAGATATGAGCTGAGCTTAGGTTTGGATAGGTCTAACTCGTTTGAATTCCGACCTAACAAGGACAACATCAAATGAAGGCTTTTTTTTTTTGAAACCATACAAATGAAGGCTTTTTAAGTTTAAATAATAACTTATAAATTAGATAGGATCTGTACACTGTCATGGTTTATGTTCAATTTCCACAGACCTATTGATGAATTCTTGTGGTTTGGGCTCAGAGAATAGGCCCAACAGTTTGATCCATTGTTTGTTTTATTTACGGAAAAATAACATATTGGTGTTGTTTCCAAAAAGTTAATTCAAATAAGTCTGGCAAAAAATAATATTTACAAAAAATACACGTAAGAGAGAATTATATTTTTACATAAGTTCACTTTTTAAATAGTTGGTTTGCAAAAGGTCTATTTTGGTTCCCAAAATACCCTTATGTTATAAAAAAACTCTAAACCTAATTTCAAATTAACTCTTTATGTCATCTCTTTTCCTCACCTGCACGTAAAATCTGCAATTTTCCGGCGAGTCTCAGATCATTATTTTCTTCATCATCTTGTCGCCTCATCTCGTCGCCCCGACCTAAAATTATTTGCTAAAAATGTTATGCACATGAAATATGTTTGAATCGAAGCATCTAAATTGTTCGTAGCATTTGTAATCTTTTTGAATCGAAGAAGACATCAGACTACTCTGCACATATAATTTCCGGATCTGCTCTGAACATTTCATCGTGTGTGTGTATACTGTGTGTGTGTGTGATTATAAATTTGAATACCGATGCTAAATTTTAGATAGCGAAAGTCTATTGGTACGTTTTTTTTATAAAAAAAAATTCTCTCTTGGCTTTGATTGATGCATATGTATGAAAAAATAAGGTATACATTGGTGTCCGAGCTTGTTTGCTCATTTCCAAAATTTACAGCCTGGCAGCAAGATATTGCAACGAGGAGGATGACCCAGAGAAAAAGTAATTGGTGCACGAAAATTATAAAAAGTAACTTGTGCACGAAGATATAACCTTGGTGTATCATAAAAATTAATCGGTGCACGAAAATTATTAAAAGTAACTGGTGCACGAAAATTATAAAAAAGTAACTGGTGCATGAAAATATAACCTTGGAGCACGAAAATGATAAAAATAACTGGTGCACGAAAATTTTATAAGTAACTGGTGCACGAAAATATAACCTTGGTGCACGAAAATATAACATTGATGCACGAAAATACAACACTGGTGCACGAACTTTGTGTTAATTAACTGATGCACAAAATTTGCAAAAAAAAATTGGTTGACGAAATATAATAACTGGTGCATGAAATTAAATGGTTCATGCATCAGTTACTTAATTGTATGGTTCGTGCATCACCCACTTGCGATTAGGGTTCGTGCATCACATACTTTTTCTATGTTTCGTGCATCAGTAGCTGATTTTAATTTTCGTGCATCAGTTATTGATTTTCATTTTTTGTGCATCAGTTACTGATTTTCAATCTTTCGTGCACCAGTTACTGTTAATAATTTTCGTGCACCAGATATTGTTTATAATTTTCGTGCACCGGTTATTTTTTATAATTTTCGCGCACCAATTAATTTTTCTCTAGGTCATCTTCTTCGTTGCAAGTTTCAGACTGTAAATTATGAGAATGATCAAAGAAGCTCGGACATCAATGCATAATAAATAAAAAACCTCAAAAGGTAATAAACAATATATATATATACTCTACACACACAAACACACATATACATACCAGAATTGAAAAAAAATCTGGAGCGAAGCGATTAAACGGAAAATCGAAGAGATAAAGAGAAAAACCAACTATAAGAAACCGTAACTGGCGAGAGAGAATTACGAGGAGATTTGAATCGCAGTGGTGAAAGAAAGAGATCGAACGAAGTGCTGAAAGTAAGAGATTGAAATTTTTGAGATTGCCGCAATTTCTTATTAATGACACTTTTGTCATTTTAACCTAAAGTTGACTTAAATGATTGTAAGTTTTTTTCCCTGGACTTGGATGGATAAAGTTTTACCGTTGGGTACCGACTTGAACTTTCCCCTTTATTCATTGGGATAATACATGATATGATCCCTCTTGTTTGCAGACATTCCCGATTTAATCCCTCTTGTTTCCACCGACCCGAGTTTTATAATTTATTTCAAATCAGTCCTAATCGTTAAATGCACTGTTAAAACTAACGGAGAGGACTGAATCGAGCCACTTAAAACTTCAAGGACTGAATCGAGAATTGATGCAAACATTAGGGACTGATTCGGGTCTTTAAAAAGATTGTGTGACTTAATTCTTTCAATTTTTAATTATTATAACAATTAATATGGTATTTTATTTATAATTTTGGTAATTTTTTTAAAATTATTTTATTTAAATAATGATATAATATATTAAATTCTTCATAAAACCATTTTTCACTCAAACAAACAAAAGAAAAATTAATATCATATTGATATACAAATATATTTCGATGACCAATTTACTTATTAAATAATGTATATTTTTTATTTCATTAAATTGTGTCTATCAGATGTGTCATCAATTTATAAAAAAATTATTTCATTTTTGATAAATTAAATAAATTGTGATAAATTAAATAATTTTTGTTATAAATTAATGACATTTTTTATAATTATTTAAATTATGATATAATATATTAAATTTTACATAAAAAACATTTTTTCACAAGATAATTTAAATAATTATACAAAATTGTCAAAATAATAAATAAAGTGCCCATATTAATTACTATAATAATTAATAATTTAAAGAATTAAGTCACTCAATCTTTTAAATGACCTGAATCAGTCCCTAATGTTTGTATTAATTTTCGATTCAGTCCCTGAAGTTTTAAGTGACCCGATTCAGTCCCTCTCCGTTAGTTTTAACGGTGCATTTAATGTTTATGACTGATCTGGGATAAACTAGAAAACTAAAGGAATTAAATCGGGAATATATGCAAATAAAAGGGACCATATTCTGAATTTCGGGCCCACGTTTTCTCGGGTGGGATTGACGATAGCCCGGAGTTCTCTTTGTTGGTCTCGCTACAGTTGAGTTGAGTCCGGGGAAAAGGGAATTGGTCCTTTAGATTTCTGTAATACATTTGATTCTGAATTTCGGGCTCCACCCTTTGCATCGTGGGTTTTCCGAATTTCTCTACTTTCACTTTCCTGTGGTTTATTGAAGATTTATTTGATATTCGATTTATTGCATTCCAGAGCTTATTTTGGCAAGAGATGTTGATTCTTTTGACATTTTTTCTGTTTTATTTCATGTGGAATCATGAATTACCTTTTTTCATATGATCTGGCTATTTGCTTGTTCTGGAACCTTCGAGCTTTTATTTAATTTCTTGAATGATTGCATCCTCGTACCATTGTTATTACATGTTTCATGCGTGAATTTGATGTGAGGCTTTTTATGATGAAGTTCGAAAAACTGTGGCAAATGATGAGAGGTTGGACCTAATAAAATTTTATGGGTGCCGCCATTTCGTGTATATTTATAGTTTTATGTAAATTATGTATGAAATCTGAAAAATATTTCAGTTAAGCAGCGATCACCGATTTGCTGGCTTTTTGTCGTGGCGGATTCGTTCTCTGTTTTGTAAGAATGAGTGTGTTTCTGTTTTATGTGTAAGCATAAATGACCAGCAAGTCAAACGTTGGATCGATAGGGTTAATGAGTCCTAGCCCAATTAGCTAACTCATTACCACTATAAATATAACATAATGTCTAGGATTACACTCACTCTTATAGAAAAATCGTTATCACACTAGCACTGGTGCTGAGCTTGTAGATCTGATCAGGTTGGTTGGATTCGAGGTCACCGCTATCAGATTCACGTCGGTGAACGGTGATCATATTCGTGCTTTTATATTTGATATTTGCACATGTTAATATATGAATCAGGTGTGATCTACCGTCCCCGGTTCAAGATCTGTTTATGTTTTATTTTCCGCTGCGTTTAGATCTGACGCCGGGGGACGGAAACTCAATAGTGGTATCAGAACCAGGCTGTGCTTTGATTCATGTATTTGAAATTATTCTTTTATTAGATCGGTCACAATCATGCTAATCGTGTTCGAAATTTTCAGAAATTACGGATCCGAAAAATATAGAAATTGGAAAAAAATGAGTTTTATTCCAACCCCAAAATTAATCCACGTCGGAAAGTGTTTCCAGCGACTCACCGGTGAAGATCCGAGGTGGGGACCGTGCATCGCACGACGGTGGAAGGGCGCCAGCGCCAGCAGCTGATGTCGAAATCCCTGCCACCTCGCGCGGCCCTCGAGCACGCACGCTGTGGGGTCCTCGTTACTTAATCCATTATGTATCATGATAACATACATATGTGAGTCTGAATTAAGTAATAACAGGCACTGATTAAGAGTATCGTACTAGTTAAGTTGTTACAGGGTTTATAAAAAAAACTATCCACTACACATCATATGTACAAACAACAACCTACTACAAGATAACTCCTAGGCAGTGGTTCAGCTCGCAGCGGAAAATGACTCACATCCCGTCCTCCCACGTCTATAAGTCCCTACAGAAACATTCACACAACATGAGTATAGATAAACAACTATCTCACACAATATCAATGATAAAGCAATAATAATCATATCCAATGTGAATGCTCTGTCTCATGCATCAACAAATGCAACTATGTCATGACATGTCTCATCAATCACCCTATTATCACGAGCCCAATATGATATGCCTATTCAGCTCAATATGTCAGTGGAACCACATCACATCTTCATATTAGCAGCACATATCATAGTACCGTACTCATCTGTGATAATAGCCAGAGCATATACCCAAACCAGGCGTATATCTCTCAAGCCAAAGCATATGTAGTATATCTATCATGGCAACGATCCCAGCCAAAGTATATACCAAACCTGGCATATCTATCAAGGCAATGATCTTACCAAAGCATATACACATATCTATCAAGGCATCCATCCCAATCATATGAAATTCATGTATGTACATGCATATGATACTACCAATCATATGACACAAAGCTAACATAAATCATATGATATCAAAACCATAACATCATCATCACATACTATCTATACTCCGTACGTCAACACGTACATGTACTACGACACAAACGATTTAAATTAGGCGTCACTGGCTAATTGCCTCGTTGTCCCGTCCCTTGAGATGATGCTACAACAATGCCAACAATATATCATGTTATCATAGGCATTAAAATCAAATTCTATAAAAATATAACATTTTTCAAAAATATGCCATCACCGATCGATCGCTTAATTTTCTCGATCGATCGCCGAACTATTCACTCTTCACCGATCGATCGAACAAAAGCACCGATCGATCGCCACATGTACCGATCGATCGCCTCAAAATCACCGATCGATCGTTCAATGTTCAAACCGCCTTAAAATTTCACTGTTCGCGGCGATCGATCGAGACCAAATTTTTGATCGATCGGCACGATCAGAAAAATCGAAACAATGGCGATTTTGAGCTTATCTTCATGGTATTTCTTGCACAATTCATTTCCTATCATTTAACCACATTTCATGAAATCCCTAGGATCATATAAACATGTTTCTAACATCTTAGAATCCAATTAATAGCATATAAACATGATATGATTCATGAACATTTGATATTCCACTTCACATACATCAACACCAATTACATAATTCAAGTGTAAAACCATGAATTCCTTACCAAGATATTAAGAAATCACTTCACACAACTTCCTAGCTCAATTCACAAGTGAATCCCAAGCTCAAACCAAAAAGAACTTGAAAGAAATGGAGAGGAGCTTGTGTAGGATTTTAGTAGGCGTGTTTAGGTGAAATATGTGATTTCACTTGGTATCCCTTAATAAAAAGCATTTCAATTAATCATCATGCTAAGTCACCTGATATAGGGTATTTGAAGCTAATAACATGTTAGTGGACATGTAAATGAAGATGAAATTTCAATTCAAATTAAATTCACATGCATATTCAAAATGTTGCTTGATATGTTACTATTCAAATCATTGTACACCATGTTTCATTCCTTGCCATATATCATTTCATACATGTATTAATTCATTCTTGGTTCCACCCGAACCCCCATTATCATACCGCCATTTGATATAATTACACCATAATCATATCATATGTATATAAAACAAATCGAGGCATTACACACGCGGTGGGCTGAGAATCGCGACATATTTTCGGAAATCGTTTCCAGAAAATTATTTCGCGTCCTGTGGGTGACGAATTCAGTCAAGAGGCTGCCATGGAAATTTTGACTGTTGCAAACGAAAGTTTTTCTCCATTGTGCGCGATTGAAAGCTGCATCCGTTGTAATCTTGTTGTAGCGGAGAGGCGTGCGCAATGTAGCCTTCGTGTGGTTCTAGCCGCGGCTGGATGGTCGCTGGCGGCTGGCTGGTGACGGCGACGCGCTTATTTTGGGAAAATGGTTAGAGGCGGCGGCTCAAGCTGAAGTTGTAACTCTAACCCTAACCCTAATTTCGATTTTAAAGGATGATGAACTGTATTTCGGGATTTTCTTTTTAAATTTTTTTTTTATTCTGGCCAATTTATCGAATCAAATTGAGGATTTGGTTTAATTTTTTAATTTTGGATCCAAATTAGTTTGGTGTCCATAAACTAATTGTGGTTGCTTTTAGATATTTTCCCGATATTAATTTTGAAATAACAAATCATAACAATTAATTTGTTAAAAATATGATTTTTAATTTATTATATGTAAAATAAAGATTTTACTAATTTATTGAAATTAGATGAAAATGTTTCATTTAATTTATTTTGATTAGTATTATGATTTGAAAGGTAGATATTTTACCAATTAATTAAAAATTAATTAATTAGAAAAATAAAATTATTTTATTTAATTTGTTAATTTTATTTTCAATTAATGATACGATTAGTCGGGAAACGATAGAATAAATTAATTATTGTGCTTTAATTACATGTGATGTGATTAATACAATTACATATGATGTAATTGTTTAGTTTAATGTTTAATTACATATGATGTGATTGCATGGTGGATGATTATGGGCCTTGACCAATGTGTTTAGGTGAATGCTTAGGTTTTTATTGTTTCACTATAATTGAGTTTTTTTTGTAATCGGGCCTGCGAGCCAGCTCTCTCTATTTTCTGATGTATACCACCCCGGATTTGTATCCATATTCTCTTGTTTGCACGATTAAATGTAAAATCATTAGAATTAGTAGGAGATCAAGATTGCAGATGGAGCACCAAGAATCAAGACATGTATAATGGAAGCAAAATGTAATAGGATTGCATTGCATACCTGCATCACCTTAGACGGACTTGTGATCCACGTATGGCTCACGTGGATCAATTAGGAAAAGGTCGTAATCATCCATATTTATTTTATTATGCATATGATGTATGATAAATGTTTGTTTGTATGTTTTATTAGTACATATGATGATGCATGAATAAATCATAGTTGTATGAATCCGGCAAACAAACAAACGAGCAATTGATGAGATTTTAAACTAAATTAAATCCCTCTTTTGAATATGATTCAAAACTTTTAATATCAAACTGATAAGGGGAGCTCAAATGAGTTTGTTGATTCATGTCTTCCATTAACAGTTAAGCCATAAGACGCCACTTGTGTCATATAGCCTTACTCAAACACGTGGGGGGCATTTGGCATGGGAAAGCTGTGTGCTTACTGCCACATAATTAAGGGTGCGGTTATGTTAACCTTTTATATTACTCACCCACGTGGGGTCTTTTGGGCGTGACATTTCTATCCGTGGGATGGGTTAGTTTGATGTAAGAAGGCGTAATTAAGAAAGGAGAGGCATCTATGTTTTCACTGCTAGTTTGTTGAAGTGTTTCCTAATACGTCTAATTAAGAGATCGCCACACTTGAGAAGTTGTGGGACGATGATCTCTTGCCTAGGTGCTATATGATATAGTAGCAATTAAGAAAGGAAAGGCATCTATGTTTTCACTGCTGGTCACTGTCGCAAAATTACAAGGAATACCGAGACTAGAAGCGTTCTAGAAAGAGTATGTTTTATATTAAAATTAATGTTTCTATTGGTTCTACTTCTTTGGTATATGATGCTAGTTGTGCTCACATATTTGCAAAGAGTTGCATATGATGAGAAGAAGTAGAGAGCCCTAGGAAGGTGACACATACCTGAGACTAAGCATTGTAGCAAGAGTTGTTGCAAAGGCTATTTGAAACATTTATTAATATAAACTGGTTAGGCACTGGTTTGAGCAATTGCTTATTTGTTCTAGATTTAATCATAAACATTGTTCCTATTTTGATAGATAATGATATTCTTTTAAATTTGTGAATATGATTTGCAGTATTTTTTAAAATTGCATGTTTTATTGAATCTGGTGAACTTATGAACAATTAGTATAATTATGTTCAAAGAATATAAAATACTAAATGTTAGTGCAAGATGATGTTGAGTTATCTTAAAGAGAATGTGATTCTATATCAGTAACTATCTAAAGCTACATATTTGTTGAACATAATTCATACAAATACAGTGACCAAAACTGTGACGGCCCGCCCAGACGGGTCGCCCGCCGTGCTCAATTGCTTGAACACAAGGCTTCACTCAATTCAAACTTAATTATCACTTTGAACTTTTGTTTAGCGGAAACGTTTTAATTCTTATCGGATGTTTGACTTAATAATTTTTTTTCTTTTTATCCGTGACTTTTATTTTAGAAAAATTTGGGCAGAGTCTCCTCTTAAAATTGTGCCCTGTGATCTACCAGATCACTACAACCACAATACCAAAATCATAACAATAATATAGCTAAACCCAAATAAGTCTCAATATCCAAAAACAAACTACAATCATGATAAAATACTCCATGTCCTCAAAATAAAACATAACCTCTCAACATAATTAAACTTTTCATTGCATATCTAAATATTCACCGCATCATCTAAATCTTCAACTCCATCTGTAATATGTCACATTACAGGTAAATGTAAGTTGCAGTATTTTATAGTAAGCATAATAAACATTTGATAAAATGTCAAAAACATCATTTTTCAAAATGTGACGAAAAATAATACGATTTCATATCAAAATAACTTTCACACATATATGGTTTAATCCGAGCAGTTAACGGAATCAAAATTTCACCAAACGGAATCATAACGGAAATAACTGCACAGATAACCAACGAAACGAATAACAATATCATAATCATATAATGTCTTAGCCATATAGAATTAACCATTAGCCATAACCACTCTGTAATGAAACAAATGCATACTCAAATACGGATGTGACACAATGATATCATGCCAGACTATACCCGCTGGAAGGGTATCGACATATATTATACCCCCTCTGTCTTCGGGCAAAACGAAATGCGTTTCTTTATTCTCGTAGCCAACGAGCCGAAAGTATGCGCGTTTTTATCCTCGTCGCAATGCGAGACACAACGAAACGAAAATATCCACAGTTCACAAACCTCAAATCGTATTCACTGAATCAAGACAAACATGGCCTTTCAAAATAGTTTTTCACACACAATAAAATGTTACTCAAAATTCTATTTTTCAACAAAATACATTTCTTATCAAAAATCATATTTCAAAAATAATTCTTGCATGCTTACTATTCGAAACATTTCAAAAATAAATAACGTAAAATACTCAAAGTAATTTGTGAAAATGCAACCTCATTTACGTACCTCAAAGCTTCCTATCAACTTTCAAGCTACAAACCTTCCCAAAATCTCCAAGATATCAAGGATTTCCTATTACCCATTTCAACATTATCAAAACATATTCATTTAACTTGGTTCTATAATAACCTAACACAATCCTAACTTATGCTATTCAACATGCTTAAGGAATGAACACCAATTTGTTTTCGAAAATCACTCACCATCTTCGAACACAACATTCCATTTTCTGTAAAATCTTCGAACAAATCACCATCTCAATTCCTCAAAATCCAGTATCATATTCGAACAAAAATACCATTCAGTTTCTTCAAAATCAAATAAAAATTTTCGATCTTAAATTCCAGAAAAACCTTCGAACAGAAAATGTGATGACTTCGAATTCCAGTAACAAATTCTCAAAAATTTACCATATTATCTTCGAACTCAATCCTTAAAGTTTTGTGTTCTTGACAACAATACACCAACATACTTCAATTAATCCATCTTCACTAACCTAACCAAATTCTAAATTGACAATAGAAAAAAATTCGAACCATATACATCGAATTGCATACCGATTTTTATTATTTCTGCTCCAATTCCGATTTCTTCTCCGATGTTCGCTACAACTCTGATTTAGAAGGATTTTCGAAACTAAAAATCGAAATTTACAAAATCTGGAATTTTCTTTTCCGAACTTGAAAACAGAAGGAAAATGGATATGGATTCTTGTTTGGCAGGAATAAAATAGGGTTCATACCAGTTACAAGTGGGAGCAGATGAAGGGTTGGAGGATCGTTTGGTTTTCGGGAAGGGGAAGAGACGAGTGAGACGAAGAAGAAGGCGACGGTGATACGAAGAAGGCAATGAAATGAGAAGAAACGCAGAAGAAATGAAACTGATATTTTGGGTAAATAAGTTATCGGCTTTTCCTCACTTTTAATACACTAAATACTACACTAATTACTATCATCATTATTTTTTTTATTAGATATTATTATTAAATATTATTATTATTATTTACTATTATTATTATTAATATGATAATTTCTAACTTACACAATATTTGGATCAAAAAAATTCCTTTAAAATTGGGCCATTACAAAAACTTCATATACGCTATGGACTGAAAAATAATCCAAATATAGATTTGAGATTATTTTGCTTATGTGAAGCAACCAGAGAGATGAGTTGGATAGTCGATCCATCTTATGTTATTTTGTGGAAATTTATATTTTCAATTGGAGACAAAGTGTTTGTTTCGCAAGTGTAGTCTTTCTAGAGAATATGTTTCTATTAGAAAGGAATGCCAATATAATATAACTTGAAAGGGTTCAAGAACCACAAACCACTAGAAAAGTGAAAACGGTGAAATTAATTGAGTCAATCATAACCTTTGAACTACACATACCAAGGAGATCTGAAAATGTTTCAAGAACTCCTGATAAATTGAATTTACTCCTAGAAAGTAGTCAAAATAATTTTGACCATGGATGTGATCCTAGGGCTTTCAAGTAGACGATGTTGGACATCGTTTCGGGATATTGGCGAGATGCTATGTGATTTGAAATAGGCTCCATGTACTCTAATAAGGTATGGACCTTAGTAGATCCTCTTTGATAATTCTTCTCATTGGCTGCAAATGGATCTACAAGAGAAAGCTTGGAGTGGATGGGAAAGTAGTGACCTCCAAAGCTTGACTGGTGGGAAACGGTTATTCTCATAGGCAAAGAGTTGTCTATGAGAAAATTCTTATCGGTTATGATGCTAAAGTCTATTCGAATTTTATTAGCTATATCTTCATATTATGACTATGAGATATAACAGATGGATGTGAAGACTTTTATATACGGCAGCCAGAGGGCTTCACAACCATTGGGAGTGAGCAAAAGGTTTGCAAACTCCAGAGGTCCATTTTTACGGGCCTAAGAAGACATCACGAAGTTTGAACTTCCGTCTTGATAACATCATCAAAGTGTTTGGTTTTGTTAAAAATCCGGAAGTGACATGTGTGTGTAAAAGGGTTAGTAGGAGCACAGTTACATTTGTGATGCTTTAAGTCAATTATATCATGCTCATTGTGAATGGTATTGGATTAATCAATTAAAGCATGATTATCTACTAATTTCTCCATGAAAGATTTGGGAGAAGCGTCCTACATGCTAGGCGTAAGGATCTATATGGATAGATCTAAAGGATGCTTGAGATCTCTCAATCTACGTACATAAACATTGTGCTAAAAGGGTTTAGCTTGGAATAGTAAAAAATGAGTTACTTCCCAATATGTCATAACGAGTCTTAAGATTGATGAGGAGAGAGAAAAGATGACATTGGTACCTTATGTTTTGACTTTTAATAGCATAATGTATTCTATGTTATATACTTGGCCTGATGTATGTTCTTAGTGTAATTAGCAAACATCAGGTAGATCGGTGAAGGTCACTGGAAAACTGTGAAAAATAATCTTCAAGTACTTATGAAGAACTTATGATATGTACATGGTTTTTTGATCTGTAAATGGAGAAACAAAAGTTGAAGGCTAAGCCGATACTGATTTTTCAGTCGGATGTAGATGATTCCAAATCGATGTTCGGATTTGTATTTAAGCTTAATGATGATGTCGTCTCTTGGAAACGTTCCAAACAAGACACCACATTGGATTCCACACTGAATCTGAATACATTGCAGCATACGATGCGACAAAGATGCAGTTTGGATATGACACAGTCCCTAGGTACTGTGACAACATTTGAGCTGTTATGAATAACCAAAATCTCATCAGTATCCAAATATATATTGAGAAAATACCATCTAATGAGAGAGATGGTGGATACGACATTATTATCGAGAGAGTTGCTTCAACAGAAAAATATAGTGAATCCACAGACAAAGCCTTTACAACGATTGATGTCTGTCAAACATCTTGGGAAGATGGTCTTGAGACACATGAGTAGTTGGCTTTGGGAAAGTGAAAGATATTGTTGTCATATGCGATTAAGTAAATCAATAGTTGATTGATTGTACTTATAATCTTATTATGAAAAATCTTTGTTTGAATATTAATATATATGACAATTCTTCATCTTTTTACCCATGGATCTTGATGTATTGATGAAGTTCTTGAAATTGCTATAGTCCATAGAATGTGGTTACGCATATGATGGTGACCATGAAATACATTCTCGACTGCGATTTCTAAATGTTCCTAGTCATGAGCCTTTGAGAATGAGATATCGATATATGCTCGTTAGAGACTGGTATTCATGATGTGTCTAGTGTAGTGCGCCGCGTTTCATTGGAGTTGGCTTGGAGAAATCAGCACACATGAATAGGTGCTCATTATGAATGAGTTCACTGAACGACCATATTCAGAATTCTATAAGTGGTTACCATTTGTCGAGTATAGAATTTCTAGTCATAGTTGTGCACATTTCCTCATGACCCGAGGCGTCATTGAGGTCTTGACAGATAACTGTGTACTTTGATTTAATGACTGATCACATGTGGGTCATAAAGTTGTTATTTTGGATATTCTGTGATGTTGTCAGAGGCCTATGATTGTCATTGGGGATTCACCACTGGTCTTGATGAACCAGGATGTCCTATGTGTTTTTCTGTATTTGATTCATGGAATCTCTGGCCAGAGTGGGTAGTGCTTGTGAAAAAAAGATGAAACAAATACATAGTTATTGAAATCATAAGGGGCCTCGACCAACCAATGCCCTAAATTCAATCGGGACATATGAGTGAAAGGAATGTACTGCACGACTGAAAGATTCTCGTACGTTGCTAGTCATTTGTATCTAGGTCTTCGTGAATCGCAGATGCTAGACGCTACCCACGATCGGTAGGTTATTGCTGGTTATATTTCGGCCATTGTCTATTAAATGAGTTTAATCGACAATGAGGCATTCAGGGTAAGTCAAAGAAGTTGTTCGGCTTCTAAAATCACAAAGGTTGTGATCCTACTGCTATGATACACTTGAGCCTCGTTGGGTCACAATCAACCGGCCGTCGATCTATCGATGAGAATTGAGACTTAAATGTTAAGTGCTCAAAATGAGTGATTTAGAAGAGATGGATTTAATTTTTGAAAGCTCCTCAATTTAGTGGAGTTTCTATATTTGAAATTGTCTCATTTATAGAAAGTTCTAAAATTAAATCGTTTGATATATTATTTCTCATAATTATGTACATTGATAGTACATCAAGTTGTTCAATTAGATTAAGTTACTTGGATTATGAGTTTGTAGTTTTGTGTTAGCTTTTGGGCAAGTGGGAGATTGTTAGCATAAATGCCTAACAAGCCAAATTTTGGCCCGATGATCTTTACCCTAACCCAATTAGCTAATTCATTACCACTATAAATATAACATCATGTCTAGGGTTAAAAGGGATTCCACTCAATACACTCACTCTCATAGAAAAGCCGTCATCACACTAGCAGTGGTGTTAGGCTTGTAGATCTGGCGAGGTTGGTTGGACTCGAGGGTCACAGCTATCAGATTCACGTCGGTGAACGGTAATCATATTCATGCTTTTATATTTGATATTTGCACATGTTAATATATGAGTCAGAAGTGATCTACCGTCCCCGGTTCAAGATCTGTTTATGTCTTATTTTTAGCTGCGTTTAGATCTGACGCCGGGGGACGAAAACCCAACATTATGCTCCTCAATAAGATTATGACTTGTAGGATTTGTGTCAACTAATAATGAGATTATTGTCTTGTTTTTAAGGTTGCCATTGTTCACTTTTAATTAAATTTTTAGTTTTATGTACTATATGTTATTTTGCTGGTATTACCAAATATTTAGCTAAATTTCCTGAATTATGTTTCAGGCAATTTGGAAAAGATGGATGGGTGCAGGCCGGATTCCATGCCAGAAAATGCTCAGACTCCCAACTCACAGGCTTTGCCTGAGGAAATGGGTTAGACGTTTTGGTTCCTTGTTTACTCCTCAGTTTTCTCCTCCACTGTCATTTTTTACTTTGTATGATGCCCTTCAAAGAGGCACTCATTGAAATTAAAAGCTCGCATAGATGCTATTTGGCAGCAAATGAATAAAGGAGTTTCTGCAAAATCGATCAAGTCCATGTTGGATAAGCATAGCTCAACCGTAAATAAGAGTCCTCGAAAGTCCTTTCAGACTTCATCAGTTGTGAGGAACCCCCTATCTTTCCATAAAGTGTCTGTTGTATGCTTAATTATTACGTCCAACTGAACAGTAGGTAACATGAATTTACTTTAGGGTTGGATGGGTTATCTAGGTTTGGGGTCAAAGAAAACACAATCTCCTGGCCAAGGAATCCCAGAGAAGCCCCCTAACATCACTCAAAATGGTACCAGTGAGGATGACAAAAAACTTGCTGCCGCTGCGCTTGCAGCAGTTAAGGATGCTGCTGGGTTAGCCACTGCAGGAAAAGGTAAAGTTGAGGTATGGTTTTTTAATGATGAATGACAGTTTTTCCACGAAATTGTGATTCTTTTGTAGTATTTTACTTATGAACTGGTAAGTTAGTTTCACTGTCCTCTGATTCATATCATTATATTTGTTAATAAATTAAAGGGTAGTATTCCATGTTAAAACCAACAAGTGTGGAGCGGTGCTTAACATTCAAGGAAAAGTTTAAAACAGAAATGTTTCCGATCTGGTTGTGCTGCAAGAACTTGTGGGTGTAAAGATTTTGTACTTGCAATACTACTTGTTTGAAATTGCTTTTTCATTTTCTGATCTTGTGTATCTCTCTTTCATTTTCCTTATCCTTATCCGATGAAGACCTAAACTGTAACTCTACCTTCTTGATTATCATTACTGGAACCTTGAAATAGAAAATTCAGATGATGCTATGTTATTTTATTATTTTTTCAAACGAATTCTGACGATGCTGTGGTTTTCCTCACCTCAGAAAACTCTAAATTCCATTCCATTTTTCATAGTTGCATTCTGCATTGGATTTTATTAAATTCAGTAGCGTATCTATCAGGCATATACTTGTCCATTTTTGTGTTTCTGTATGTTATCGAAGCCTAATCCAATCTATTGGGATTAAATGCTTAGTTGTTGTTGTGCAGGTTACTACTGAAGTTCGAGACTTTGCCGGTGAGGAAATCGAAGTGAAGAAACTTGTTGATGCTTCCTCAAAAGAGGCAGCTGACAAAGGTAAGACTGCAGCAGGTGCTATTTCTGCTGTAGATGCTGTTCTAGAACAGATAAAAAAGAAACCTAAACTAAGTGTTCTTGATAAGACAAAGAAAGATTGGGGTGAGTTCAAGGACGACAATAAAGGGATGGAAGACGAGCTGGATGTTTACAAAAAAAGTTCGAATCAGTACCTAGACAAGGTTTCTTTCTTGTACCGTACTGATTACAGAGAATTTGAGCGGGAGAGAGATGCCCGCCTTGCTTTTTCAGGGCAAGAGAAAGGTAGATATGCAGGATGATTGATGTGAATGTTATGTTTCCAAAAGATGGATCACTTGTTTCTGTCAAAAGGGAATGAGAGTGCTGGTTTGCAATGTTGATCCAAAGTATTTTTCAGTCGAAGTGACGAATATGGATACTCATTGCCAATCCCTGTATGGATTCATGGACATTGTAAAACCTTCACTCTAATTTCCATGTTTTGGATATTTTTAATGTTTGGTTAAATTGACGAGTATATTATTTTAGAAGGAAGATTTGGAGTGGTAGTTTAAATGATGGGAAAACTCAAAAAAAATCCCGACTGTCAAACTTAATTATGGAATCACTATCTATGTCAGAAAAAATTAATTCAAACTCCCTACTGCAATTTAAAATTTTGTTCTAACTCCCTATCTTATTAAAATGACTAGAATACCCCTCTACTAAAAGTGAAACTTTTAATTTAAGAAATCATTACAGTCAGTGCGAAACCTATATAATTTTGATATACATTACACATAAAATGGGTATGAAATTTATACAATTTTGGTACAAGTTATACATGAAATTGGTATGAAACATATACTATTTTCGGTACTTATTACACGTAGGGGTGGGAATCGGGTCGGGTATTCGGGTATCGGGTAGCTTGGGAAGCTACCCGTTCCCGAACCCGAAAATATCGGGTACCCGATAATCGGGTTTCGGGTACCCGAAACCCGCCTGGTTTTTTTAAAACTTCTCCTCAACATACAACAGCAAACAGCCAGAAAACAGCACCATACACAGAACCACTTAACAACACTTAACATCACTTTCATTGCTCAGCATTTTAGCTTTAATAAATTCTGTTTCATAAACAATCACATTTCAATTCAAACTATCACAATTCACATAGCAATTCACAACTCAACACAACAATTCCATGATTATTTCAATCGGCCTGCCCAAAACGTGCACAAAACAGACAACAACAAAAAAGCATACACATTCGATTTTGCGAAAATTCGGTTCGGTCGGTTCGTTTTAACCGATATTGATTATATATGATATGTCGCGATGATGGAGGTATTGTAGCCTTGGTGTTGCCACTATATCGATTATATATGATGAGTTACAATGATGATGCGACAATGTGGTATACTTGGCTCGGTGTTGCCACTATATTGATTTGTATATCGGATGAGATATGGTTGACATGATGATTGATGGATTCGATTTGATGTTGGGAGATTTGAGTTACAGAAACACTAAATGAATTCTCGTATTATGATTATTGATTTCAGGGAGTATTTTTTGTTTCGTTTTCAATATTTTCTACTGATGATAGTATATGTTCATGATTATGTTGTTATTATTGATGGTGTGCGCTCACTGTTTTGGGGATTGTTTCTATTAAATCATATATCAGGCCTAGACGTTAGAGTATGAGACATGACTAGGAGCTATTGAGTTGAGATGTATAAGTCCTTATCATTTAAAATGAAGTTTTCATAGGATAATACATATGTTTAAACTAGTTGTGCCTCACGTGTGAGCTGGTTTATATTTGTATATGATATGTATGCATTACTCTGATTTTGTTAGTCGGTGTTGGCGCATGTGACTGATGTCATATTGAAGTTGGGTAGACGTCATATTTTTGTAGGATTGTATATTTCAAGCTATATGTTGTTGAGAGGTCCAATTACAGGGAGATTGTGCCAAAAACTTTATACAAATGACGTCATGTGTTGTCCGTTTACATGGCGACGTGTGGAGCGCCACATTTGTTGGTATCAGAGTAGTGGTTGGGTGTCTGGGATGTTTAGGAGTTTGGCATTTGTGTCGTGGGCGTTGGATGACGATATTTACTTGCGCATATATATGCATTGGAGCATCTCTGTGTTATATTGATGTGATTGATTAAACACTAGCTGTATGTTGATGCGAAGAATGTGAATGATTGAATACTGGATTATAATTGTTAAATGTTATGGTTAGCAATTGAATTTTCAGTGTGGCAGCTAGGGAACTAGGAGAAGAGAGAGAAGAAATTGGGGACACAACCAGTGTCAGTATTACAGCTAGACAAGGGAATCCTTTGCCACCACCCCCTCTTATGGTTCAAGCACCAGCATGACATCTGTTATTGCCGGGTGCATTGAGTTTGTCACAGTTTAGCAGTTATCATCCGCCGATGTTTGAGGGGACGGAATATGGGGATAACATTATGCGCGCATCAACTAATATATTATCACCATAGTAATCAAAGTAGCGATAAACCATCAAATGAGTTATTAGACTTATGAGCTATTCAATAAACATCAGGCCTAGACGTTAGAGTTCGAGACAAGACTAGGAGCTGTTGAGTTGAGATGTATAAGTCCTTATCATTTAAAATTAAGTTATCATTGGTTAATATGTACGTTTAAACTAGTTGTGGCTCGCCTATGAGCTGTTATATTTGTATATGACATATATGCATTACTCTATGATTTTGTTATTCGGTGTTGGTGCATGTGACTGATATCATATTTAAGTTGGGTAGACGTCATATATTTTTGTGGGATTGAATATTTCAAGCTATGTGTTATTTAGAAGTCCAATTACGTGGAGATTATGCCAAATTTTATACAAATGACGTCATGTGTTGTCTGTTTACGTGGCGATGTGTGGGGAGCCTGATGTGACTATAATAGACACATTTAGTATGTTTAATTGTCTACGACTAAGTGTATTTTAATAATTAATTTGATGCATATGCTACCTAATCGTATATTTGTGTGAATGTAGGTGGAATCGAAGAAATTGAGCTAATAATGGCGAATAAGGATCAAGAAATGCATTGGGGATGAAAAGGGATCAAAGTAAACCAAAAAAATGCATAAAATGGACTAAAATGCGCGACCCATCGCGCAGAAAAAGCCGGATCGCTTGCGCCTGGCAGAAGTTTTGGCCAACAAAAATTGTGTTGGATTGATCGATCGGTCCCTACGACCGATCTATCGGTCCCGGAAAAAGTGGAAAAATAAGCGGGCGATCGATGGTGAGCAAGCCCAATAGATCGCGCCGCAGAGTTCTCAAAAATATGGAAACTCGATTTTTACCATCCTTGAATTTTTTTACCTATTTTACCAGCCTCCACCCCCTATAACTCGAGATTTGAGCCTCGTATAAAAAAAAGTATCAAACCTTAGACCATATAGTTTTAGAATTTTTCTTTCATATTTTAAAGGCTGTTAGGAAGATCAAGGTGAAGGCGTGAGTGCCAACCTCGATGAGCGGCGATCCTTATAGTTTGTCAATACTTTTCCTTATGCTTTTATTGGCTATGAGTGGCTAAACACTTTTGGTTCTTGGTTGAGGAAGGCATAACCTTTGAATTTATATTTTCAATGAGATTGATGTTCTTTTATTGATTTTTATTGAGTATCAAGTGTTTTTTCTATGATTTATTGCCATGATTATTGTGTTTGATTATAAGATTGGTCATCTAATGATTTTTGCATACAACCTAATGCTTGGCCTTTGAAGCAACTAAGATTAATGATTGTCTGCTGTTGGTGTTGTTAAATTTTTAGGAAAAAAACGCTTGACTGGATTAAACATGGACACTTGGATTATGCTGTCAAGTTTTATATACTAGTTATGAAAACTATTGTTAATATTAATCTTTACTGCTGTTGTTTTGATTGATTTAATGATGCGGATTAACTTAGAACGCTTGGGCTATTTTTACTAGGCATAAGGTGAAATAGAAGTTGAATCTCTGATGATAAATATTCAACTAAAAATTAAATCTTGTGTGATAATCGATGATTGAATTCATAGTCCAAGATAGCGTCGGCTGAAAGCCAAGAATCGTTTTTTCTCATAATTTAATCATCTTAGTTAATTTTTCTCACTAGTTTAATTCATAGATTTTTCTTAGTAGTATTTTAATTAATTCCAAATTCCCCCTTTTTACTATTTGCTTGCATAGGTTAACACAAAAATACATATCGCGGGATCGATTCATTCTCACGTTACTAGATTATTTACTGGTATTAACTTGTGAAGAGTTGATTTGGGCGTACATACACCAGCGCCACATGCTATGCCCACGTTCTCATGATATTTAGGATTCTTCTTAGGAACTCTAATGACCTTCGTGGTCCATCAACGCCGTCCATCAATGCCCGCCTGATCAACAACAATCTTGTCCCCAATATCTACTGCAGGAAATTGCTCTTTCATTATTTCCATTTGTTCTTAGGTGGCTTCTCGGTGGGCAAACATTTTCATTTTACCAAAATTTCCTCAGGAAACTTGTTACCAACTGTGATCCAACGAGAGTCAATATTGCATTCAGGTTCTAGCAGTGTCGTTCTTTCAGTTGGTAACTGGGGGGTAAATCAGTACTCACCCTACTAGGATCGCCCACGTATTTCTTTAGCAAAGACACATGGACTACAGGATGGATGCATGAACTTTCTGGAAGTTGCAGCTTATACGACATTTTTCCGATTCACTTGATAATAGGATAAGGGCCAAAAAATCGACTGGCCAACTTTTGTGTGCTTGTTTGAACGTGGTGATTTGGCGGTAAGGCTGGAGTCGTAAACAGGGGCGGAACCAGGAAAATAATTTAGGGGGTGCGAAATTAACATTTTCAAATAATTAATTATCAAAGAATATATAAACATTTAATTGACATAGATGTAAAAAAATAACAATCAATATTATATATATACATATATTTTAATAAAAATGATTATAAAAATAAAATTAATTTAGTAGAATAAAAAAATATAATATAAAATAAATTATCTAAAAATAAGAGCAATAAAATATATTACCAAAATAGTCAATACTTCATCCCTCATATATTTATAGCAATCAAAATTTTCATAAAAGGATAAAAATAATATTTTAATAATGATAATCCAATTATTGATATCTATATTTGAGCAGATGACGATAATTTTATTTTTAATTTTTTAATTATGTAACTTATATATTGATAATTGTGTATGTATTAATGTTTTTATATTATAATTTATTTGGACTTTATTTTATGGACTACCAAAAATATATTTTATGAATTGTCAAATTTTTTTCAACCAATTTTTTTTAAAATAAAAGGTGAATATTTTTTTTAAAAAAAGGAAAAAAATTAAGTGAAAAATATGCAATGCGTGCACGTTCCACTATTTTTCGTTAAAGTTTTTTGAATTAATTTATATTATGTTTTAAAATTAGCCAACACTATTTTTTGTTAAATTTTTCGATTTGCCATTTTTTTGGATTATTAATTTATATTATGTTTTAAAATTAGCTTTTAAAATTAGCCAACACATTTTTGCTGAGGGAAAAAATAAATGTGAGAGAAACGTAGTGTAAATGCATCGAACTCGGGTCACTCATGGACAAAGAGTCCTACCAACCACCGCTCCACAATGCCTTTTTAGGTGTGAATAGCATAATACATATATAAAACCACTTTATCTGGGGGGTGCGGCAGCCCCCTGCGCACCCCCCTGGTTCCGCCCCTGGTCGTAAAACATACCATGTCACCATCCTGAAACTCCACATCTTGCCTCTTCAAATCAGTTACTTGTTTCATTTGACTGATAGCTACGCCCAGATTGTTCTTAAGCTGCTGCAACAGTTCGTCTCGAGCGAGGAGACTCTTGTATACTTCATTAACATGAGACATCCATGTCTGGTAGATTGGAATAGTTGGTGGTAGGCGACCGTAAAGAGCTTGAAAATGTGACATCCCTGTAGAGTTATGATAAGTAGTATTATACCAATATTCTGTCCATGGTAAAAATTCTACCCATATTTTTGGCCACTGATGAACAAAGCTATGCAAGTATTGCTCCACACATCGGTTAACCACCTCGGATTGACCATCCGTTTGTGGATGATATGTGAAACTTAATTTGAGCTTAGTACCAGACATAGAGAAGAATTCTTGCCAAAATTTTCTCATAAAAATAGGGTCGCGGTCACTGATAATTGATCTAGGCATCCCATGTAATTTGACTACGCCTTCCACAAATTTTTCTGCTATTGTTTTGGCTATGAAAGGATGGGTAAGTGTCATAAAATGGGCGTACTTATTCAACCGATCTACACCCACAAGTATCTTATCCTTGCCCGAGGAAGTGGGTAAGCCCTCAATAAAATCACGAGGGATGTCATCCCATACCTGATATGGAATAGGCAGAAGCTGGAGACTACCTACTGGAGCTAATGCTTGTGATTTGGTTCATTGGCATGCCTTACATGCGGCAACAAAGTCTTGAACATCCTTGTACATAGAGGGCCAATAGAACCATTGGGCAAGCCGCTTGAATGTTCTAAGAACCCCGGAATGACCCGCGGTCCTGCTAGCATGGAATTCTTTCTACAGATTATTCCGGATGTTATGACCTTGAGGCACCCCAATTCTATTTTTGAAGAATAAAAGCTCATTTTTCCACTGGTAAGAGTTTCCTGGTTTGGCCTTCGCAACAAGGCTCACTTGCTTTAAATAATCATCTTTTGCCTAAGCTTTTTTGATATCTTCCCACTTAACCTGTGGCGTAAACAAAGTGTGAAGTATAGGACTATCTGGCCTTCGAGACAGGGCAGCAAAATTTTCACGGCCTGGTTTATATAAAATCTCATATTCGTAGCCCAGCAATTTTGCCACCCACTTTTGTTGCTCTGGGGTAGCCACACGTTGATCAAGAAATATTTGAGGCTACGTTCATCCGTACGGATGAAAAACTTCTTTCGAAGCAAGGTCGCCAAGTGCGGATAGCTTCAACAATGGCCAGCATCTCCTTAGCATAGATGGACCAGGATTGTTTGCTTACCCCCAAGGCTCGGCTCATATAGGCAATGTGTAGTCCTTGTTGGGTTAGTATTGCTCCTATCCCATTTTCGGAGGTGTCGGTCTTGACAATAAATGGATCATTAAAATTAGGCATGACCAATATGGGGGTGGTTGTCATGGCTTCTTTGAGTGCAAGAAAAGCTGCTTCAGCTTCTTCTCTCCAACCAAATTGTCCCTTCTTCAAGAGATTCGCAAGAGGCCGAGCTAGGATCCAATAATTCTTCACTAACTTCCTGTAATAACCCGTTAATCCTACAAAACCACGTAACTCCAAGACATTAGTAGGAGGCGACCATGCTACCATGACTGAAATTTTATTATTGACACCTTTACTCCTTGGCGACTCACGATGTGTTCCAAGTACTCAAGTTCCTCTTGGCCAAAAGCACACTTTGAAGATTTGATGTAGAATTGATGGTGCATGAGGATTTCTAAGGCTTTTCCAACATGAACCAAATGTTCTTCCCATGATGGACCATAAATAAGTATATCATCGAAAAATACCAAAATATTTTTCTGAGATACGGACGAAAATTTAGTTCATAATGACTTGGAAAGTTGGTGGAGCATTGCATAAGCTAAAGGGCATTACCACATATTCATAAAGCCCATTATGAGTTCGAAAAGCCGTTTTAAGTACATCTTGAGACCCTTACCTAATGAGATCCTGCTCTAAGATCAAGATTTGTGAACTAGGCAGTTACAAAACCGCCAACTTCCATCCTTCTTTTTGACCTGAGCATTGGTGATGAGAAAGGACTTGTACTTGGGCTTTATGACTCCTTGATTGAGCATTTCTTGCACTTGCCTCTCGATTTATGCTTTTTGGAAATGAGCACAACGATATGGCAGAACATTGACGGGCTCAGTACCTCCCTTGAGTGGAATACAATGATCCAACTCTCTTACTGGTGGTAATTTGGTGAGCTCCTCAAAGATTTCAACATACTGCTCCAAGAGTTTTTGCATGTTAGGATTCGTTAGTTCTCCATTGGTAGCTATCATGGATTGCAAGCATATAGCAAATAAGGGATATCCTTGATGCACTTCTGGAGTCATCTCCTTGATGGAAGCGACTTTTATGGGATTGATCAGTACCTTGCAATTTCTAGCTTCATTTTTCCATTTGGAATTCCATCGTTAATGTTTTTCAGTTACACACCACTGCTCCGAGCATTTCAAGCCATTGTATTCCAAGCACAACATCAAGTTCAGCAATATAAATCAGATAGAATGTGAGCATAAAGGGAATACCTTGAAAATCCATGGGCACCTTCTCAAATCTGCCTTGGCACGTAAACTTCTCACCATTAGCTACACGAACGGTCATTGTGGCAGTTGGAATCACTGGCAATTGGAGCAAATAAATAATGTGATTATTAAGAAAGTTGTGGGTTGACCTGCTATCAATAAGCACACTGACTTCTTGGGGTCCGATATTTGTCGTTAGTCACATAGTTTTGGGTGTTGTCCATCAAATTAGTGCATGCAACGTGATTTTAGGCTCTTGGTGAAGGTCATGATTCTTGTTAGCCTATTGCTTGTCTGTATCCTCTTCATTGTGATAGTTGGTAACATTCCCTTCGAGCGAGCTGTGGTTCTTTTACAGGAATGGCTTGCGGGGAAGCGCTCGTCGCAGTTGGAACAGAGGCCTTGCGCACGCTTTTTCTGCATTTCGTCACAAGTTAAATGCTTTAAGGGAGCTGCTGGTGTTGCTGTTGGAGGAGGTGAAACTCGAAATGCTACTGGTGGCCTGATAAATTGTCGCTGGCGTGTAAGTTCGGCGTCTCACATTTTTGCCAAACTGATTATGTTCTTTAGAGTTTGTGGCTTGAACATGTGAAGAGCGTCATCTATCTCTGCCTTTAAACAACCCATAAAAGTCCCCATAAGTGCCTTTTGAGTCCAGCCACTAACCCGGTTGCCAAGTCTCTCAAATTCACGTTGATAATCTCTGAATGAGCCAACTTGTTTGACCCTTGAAAGAGCTTCATCAAAATCTTCACAAAATTCTTCCCAAACAATCACTCTTTCTTCCTGCTAAAATGCCCTCTTGAGCCACTGCCACAATTGATTTGCCTTGCCTTCAGGATGGAATGAAGCTAGCGGCACTTCAGGGACGTCCTGAAACTCAAAGAACTGGTTCACTCTATTGAACCATTCAATGGGATCTTCTCCGGAATACCGAGGAAATTCTAACTTTGCCTTTTTTTTATGTACAAATCAGTCGCCCTCCATTTCTTTCTGTTAGAATTAATGGGTTTTAAACATTAAAAACCCAATATTATTATTAATTTTGTTAATGAGAACAAAATTATGGTAAGTTAATTATGAAAGGCAATTAGGCTAAAGAAATCCCACATTGAGTAATTGAGGCACTTATGGTTTGTTTATATTGAGATACAAATCATTAGAGTGTAGTTAAGTAGTAAAGATGGGTGCCCCTAACGCGCCGTTTGTCCGTCCGCTCCGCACCGCTCGGCACGTCACGTCACGTCTCGACTCGACTCGACTCGACTCGCCTCGCCTCGCCTCGCATCGCCGCGTCGCGCGTGTCGCTGCCGCGAATGCAGTCCTATCTTTTTACTACACGGATTTCTGAAATGACTTTTCACCTGCCTGACTTTTCATATTCTGCTGAGTATTAAGTTTGAGACTTTTCACCTACCTGCAGAATTGATGTCAGATTTAAGTGTGAGACTTAAATCCGAAATGAATCTGATGTTAAGTGTTGAGACTTTTCATCTAACCCACTATGCATTGTCATTTAAGTTGTGGCCCCTGCTGTTGCAGCTATATAAGCTGCTCCAGCCTCATTCTTTATCTCATCCCGAAATTGCATTTCATATCATATCATATTATCTTGAGAGTACTACACACTGTTTATTGTTCGAGTGAGTCTGTCTGGGTTTCTGCTTCAACCCATACAGAGGTGTTTGGGACGTTGTACCTTGGAACTCTCTTGTCCAGGAGGCCAGAAGTTGTAGGCGGGCAATTTAGAGTTTACGGGCACACGGTTTACTGTGGCCTCGTCCAACAACAAAGTTTCTGTCCAGTTTATTTAAACTGTTTGTTGTAAGTTTTTACTGTTTCAACAATTTTATAATATCATAGTATTTGTGATCTTCTTATGCTTTGTCTATTTGTTTTTAAGAGAACAGAACCAACAATCGTAAACTCTAAATCTTTTTGTTCTGTTTTATCAAAACTCAGCTTTCATATTTACTTAAGATTGTTCATGCTTTTTTTCAAAGGTTTAAACCTACTGTTTCAAAAACTGCTTTGATATTATTTGTGCTCTCCTATTTGTGTTCTGTTTTAGCTAATGGCTGACCAGTTTACCCAACCACCTGCTGTGAATAATGAGATTCCGGTGATCAAAGCTAGCGGTACTGAGGCCGCAATGCCAATTCTGAGAAGTCCAATGCCATTTTCTCAATTTGAGAAACCGGAAAAGTTCAAGGGTTCCAACTTTAAACGTTGGCAACAGAAGATGATGTTCTTCCTTACCACCTTGAACTTGACCAGGTTTCTGAAGGAGGAGAAACCGGTAGAGGACAAAGAGGATCCTCAATCTGCTGTGATAGTTGAGTCCTGGATGAGTGCCGACTACCTTTGTCGTAACTACATACTGAATTCTCTTGACGATGCACTTTTTAATGTGTATTCCCCCAAGGAGACTGCTAAGAATCTTTGGGAATCGTTAGAGATCAAGTACAAAGTTGACGACGCAGGCGCAAAGAAATTTGTAGCCGGGCGATTCCATGACTATCAAATGGTAGATGGCAAGAGCGTTGTTGAGCAATGCGAAGAGCTGCAGCTGATATATCATGAGCTTGCTGCCGAAGGTATGGGGCTAAATGATGCTCTCCAAGTGGCGATGATGATTGAAAAATTACCGCCATCTTGGAAGGACTTCAAGAGCTACCTAAAGCACAAGCGAAAGATGATGAGTCTAGAGGATCTTATCAGGAGGCTGCGCATCGAGCAAGACAACCGAAAAGTTGACAAGAAATCATTTGGAATGATTTCCAAGGCCAACGTGGTTGAAGTTGGGGACAACTCCCATGGGAATAAGCGCAAACGTACTTTTGAACCCAAGGGAGATACTCAGACAAGGAGGTTCACCGGTGACTGTTATGTGTGTGGTAAGCCTAACCATAAGGCCAAGGACTGCACTCAACGTCAAAACAACTGCACTCAACGTCAAAACAATGACGGTAAGAGAAAGATAGTCCCTTACAAAGGCAAAGGCAAGAGGCCTGCACATGCCCACATTGCTGAGGACAATCTGAGCTCTGACATGGATGACATGCATCTGAGTGCTGTGGTATCGGAGGTGAATCTTGTTGGAGGGAACTCCAAGGAATGGTGGGTGGACACTGGGGCTACTCGCCACATTTGCGCCAACAAATGGATGTTTAAGACCTATCAACCGGTGAATGATGAGCACTGCTACATGGGAAATTCAGCAGTCTCAAAAGTTGAAGGCAAAGGGACGGTTGTGCTAAAAATGACTTCCGGAAAAGAGTTGACTCTTACCGAGGTGCTCCACGTGCCAGAGATCCGAAAGAATCTCATCTCCGGAGCAGTGCTGAACAAGAAAGGCTTTCGGCTCGTGTTTGAGTCCGACAAAGTTATTCTAACCAAGGGTGGTATGTTTGTAGGCAAAGGCTACTTGGCCAATAACCTCTTCAAAATGAGTGTAATGACTTTAGCTCCTAAGGTTAAGTCTAATGTAGAGGTTGATGTTGATGTTAATGCAGCATATGAGGCTGGCACAAGCAAAAATAATGTAATGACTGTTGCCAATGTGGCTAATAAAACTTTAAAGTTTGATTATTCTTGTGAGTCTTTACATTTGTGGCATGGTAGATTAGGACATGTGAATTATAAGTCCTTACAAAGGCTAATGTCTCTTAATCTATTGCCTAAATTTAACATCAATCATAAACACAAGTGTGAGACTTGTGTAGAGGCCAAATTAACCAAGTCATCATTCCACTCAATTGAGCGAAGCACTGAACCGTTAAACTTGATTCATACGGATGTATGCGATCTAAAGTATGTACAATCTAGAGGCGGTAAAAATTATTTCATAACATTTATCGATGATTGTACAAGATATTGTTATGTCTACTTAATGAGAAGTAAAGACGAAGCAATTGATATGTTCATTCACTATAAGAATGAAGTTGAGAATCAACTTGATAAAAAGATTAAAATTCTTCGAAGTGATCGAGGCGGTGAATATGAGTCACCATTTGCACAAATATGTGCTGAGAGTGGCATTATTCATCAAACCACTGCGCCTTATTCTCCCGAGCAAAATGGTATTGCTGAAAGGAAGAATAGAACGCTTAAGGAAATGATGAATGCAATGCTTATAAGTTCCGACTTACCTAGGAATTTATGGGGAGAAGCTCTGCTTTCCGCCAACTATGTGCTAAACAGAGTACCACATAAGAAGTTTGATAAAACGCCTTATGAATTGTGGAAAGGTCGATCACCTAGCTACAAGTTTTTAAGGGTTTGGGGCTGTCTAGCAAAGGTACCAATTCCTCCTCCTAAACGGACTAGGATAGGACCTAAGACAGTAGATTGTGTATTTATCGGATATGCACAAGATAGTAGTGCCTATCGTTTTCTAGTGCATAAATCAGATAATGCAGAAATGCATGTAAATACTATCATTGAGGCTAGGGATGCTTCGTTCTTTGAGGAAATCTTTCCCCACAAAACTCCGACAATGCCTGAAACCAATGTTGAGAGAAATGTGGGGGATAGAGAATCTCAAGAGAATGTAGAATCGCCTAAACGAAGCAAAAGAGTGAGAAAAGAGAAATCTTTTGGCTCGGATTTTCTAACATATCTGTTGGAAAAAGATCCGACTACTTTCAAAGAAGCAATGTCTTCACAAGACTCTGATCTTTGGAAAGAAGCGGTGAACAGTGAGATAGAATCTATCTTACATAATCATACTTGGGAACTAGTGGATCTTCCTGCAGGTTGTAAACCACTAGGCCACAAGTGGATCTTCAAGAGGAAGATGAAAGCTGATGGTACTGTAGATAAGTACAAGGCTAGACTTGTAGTAAAAGGCTACAGACAAACTAAAGGTGTTGATTATTTCGACACATACGCTCATGTATCCCGGAAAACGTCTATAAGGTTAAATAATTGCATTTGCTGCATTATATAACTTAGAGATCCATCAAATGGATGTTAAAACGGCTTTTCTAAATGGAGAGTTAGAAGAGGAGGTATACATGGAACAACCTGAAGGGTTTGTAGTTCCAGGTAAAGAAACGAAGGTGTGTAAACTTGTGAAATCCTTGTATGGATTAAAACAAGCACCTAAACAATGGCACGAAAAATTTGATAGCGTCATGCTTTCAAATGGGTTTAAAACAAATCAATGCGATAAGTGTGTCTACGTGAAAGGAGACAATACAAACTATGTGATAGTATGTCTATACGTAGATGACATGATAATTGTTGGTAATAACGATAACATCAAAATTACCAAGAAAATGTTGTCACGAAATTTTGAGATGAAAGACCTAGGTCTTGCAGATGTGATTCTTGGAATGAAGATCACCAAACATGCAGATGGATATTTTCTCTCCCATGGTCATTATGTCGAGAAGATACTTGACAAGTTTGACAAGGGAAATAATACCATCGCTAGAACACCTATGGAAGTGGTGTCAAATCTTTGCAAGAATCGCGGAGAAGGTGTGCAACAACTTGAGTACTCTAGAGTCATAGGCAGTCTCATGTACCTCATGGATTGCACTAGACCTGATATAGCTAATTCTGTCAATACATTGAGCAGATATACGAGTAATCCCAGTTATGAGCACTGGAAGGCAGTAGTTCGAGTTCTTAGATATCTAAGATATACTTCTAACTACGGACTACATTATACGAGATACCTAGCAGTAATTGAAGGGTATTCAGATGCGAATTGGATATCGGACTCCAAAAATATAAAATCTACGATTGGATATATATTTATAATTGGCTGTGCTGCTATTTCATGGAAATCATGCAAACAGACATGCATTGCTAGATCAACTATGGAATCTGAGTTCATAGCTTTAGATCTTGCGGCAGAAGAAGCTGATTGGCTTCGGAGTTTCTTGGAGGATATTCCAATGTGGTCAAAACCAATGCCACCCATTAGTTTGCACTGTGATAGTCAGTCAGCTATGGGAAGAGCACATAACAATGTGTATAATGGGAAATCAAGACACATTCGTCGGAGACATAAATCTGTGAGAAATTTACTAAAAACCGGTGTCATTTCTTTATATGTGAAGTCTAAAGAAAACATTGCAGACCCATTTACGAAAGGTCTGACGAGAGACCGAGTAGAGGTTTCATCGAGGGGAATGGGGTTGAAGCCCATGAAATTGATTTCCAACCATGATGGCAACCCAACCTGAATTGTAAAATCCAATTTGCAGGTTCAATGGGAAAACCGAATTGTGGGGGGGATCGAACAAAGCACTCGGGAAATTGAGTTTCTTACCTATTCCTGTGATGAAAGAGTGATAGACCTGTACTTTGGGAAGGCTGAGCTCATGCTCTTAATGATTCTTCTATCTCGAGATGATAAAGTGGGGTATTACAGGATACTCTTTAGGAGAAATCACCTATGTCGAATGTGAAGGGGCCGCTTCTATGAGATGACCTGAGGGCTAAATCTCTAGAGCATTCGATGAAACATCCAAGGCAGTCCAGGGCCAAAATGGACAACAACGAAAGAACCAATAATAGTGTGGAGATGAAGCTGTGTGAGTATTGTTGTCTTGTTATACATAAAACGTCGAACAGTTTAAGGCATCGCGTCCACTGGTTGACAAGTATATCCGATGATACTTTACTAAGGAAGGTTCAAGGTTAATCACCACCTATCCTGATGCAGTTGTAAGGACCCCAAGCCCTTAACCCTTGATTAGTGTAATAACCACTATGTGTGGCACATGCTTTCAATAAAAATCAATCGGGAAACTCAATTGATACTTTACCATTGAATGGCAACTACAAAATATCTTTAATACTCAATGTTATAAGATCATCATCCTAACAACATATAGACTCATCGAGTTCGCCCGTTGCCATCCCCTTTACACCACTTTTACATTGTGGACTTTTATAAAAATTTGGGCAGAGTCTCCCCATAAATAGAGCTATCCCGAAATGAAAGCACAACACATAATATAATTCCCGGCCAGGGAATACACAATACTCAACAGAAAACAGAACACAAAGTAAATTCCCAGCCAGGGAAGACACCACACATAAGACGACAAAAGTGGGTTTCAACACCCACAATATTCCACAATAATCACAGCAGTGGATTCTCAAAGTACTCTCAAATCTTCATCTAGGTGCATTGTGTAATTTTTTCGCCATATTGCATTCATGTGGGGGATTGTTAGAATTAATGGGTTTTAAACATTAAAAGCCCAATATTATTATTAATTTTGTTAATGAGAACAAAATTATGGTAAGTTAATTCTGAAAGGCAATTAGGCTAAAGAAATCCCACATTGAGTAATTGAGGCACTTATGGTTTGTTTATATTGAGATACAAATCATTAGAGTGTAGTTAAGTAGTAAAGATGGGTGCCCCTCGCGCGCCGTCCGTCCGTCCGCTCCGCTCCGCTCGGCACGTCACGTCACGTCACGTCACGTCTCGACTCGACTCGACTCGACTCGCCTCGCCTCGCCTCGCCGCGCCGCGCCGCGCCGCGTCGCGTCGCGCGTGTCGCTGCCGCGAAGGCAGTCCTATCTTTTTACTACACGGATTTCTGAAATGACTTTTCACCTGCCTGACTTTTCATATTCTGCTGAGTATTAAGTTTGAGACTTTTCACCTACCTGCAGAATTGATGTCAGATTTAAGTGTGAGACTTAAATCCGAAATGAATCTGATGTTAAGTGTTGAGACTTTTCATCTAACCCACTATGCATTGTCATTTAAGTTGTGGCCCCTGCTGTTGCAGCTATATAAGCCGCTCCAGCCTCATTCTTTATCTCATCCCGAAATTGCATTTCATATCATATCATATTATCTTGAGAGTACTACACACTGTTTATTGTTCGAGTGAGTCTGTCTGGGTTTCTGCTTCAACCCATACAGAGGTGTTTGGGACGTTGTACCTTGGAACTCTCTTGTCCAGGAGGCCAGAAGTTGTAGGCGGGCAATTTAGAGTTTACGGGCACACGGTTTACTGTGGCCTCGTCCAACAACAAAGTTTCTGTCCAGTTTATTTAAACTGTTTGTTGTAAGTTTTTACTGTTTCAACAATTTTATAATATCATAGTATTTGTGATCTTCTTATGCTTTGTCTATTTGTTTTTAAGAGAACAGAACCAACAATTTCCTCTCGGTTGTTCTCTGTGTGATTTCGAGAATTTTCTCCTTGTTCAGTGTTGAGGCTAGCGTGTTCCTTGAATGATTGCAACATGTTGGATAATTGGCTGAAACTCTACTCCAAGTGATATAACTTGTCGGTGATTCCCATCTCCATGCGATGCACGCATTCTTGAAGGCCAATAAGATAAGCTTCCAAGTTCATGACGCGCTTCTTGTTAGTTACCATTATAACCTGGCTCTAATACCAATTGATAATGGTCCTAGTCAAATATAGTTTTTTTTTTATACAGGAAGTGTAATTCTCTCAGGGTGATAATTGAAGCACAATTGGAAAATATTTCTTGATGTATTTTATTTCAGCTGAGCTTGGGTTTAAATAACATGGGTGTGGCGACAGATTGCCTATCCTGGGAGTGTTACAACTAAATAAACAAATGGCAAGAAAATAGCAACTAAACAACTTTTTATTAATAACAAAAGGAAAATAATGTTAGTGTCTTGGACTTAGTCTTCCAGTCTTAAGTTATGCCCACGTTCTCCTGATATTAGGATTCTTCTTAGGAACTCTATCGGACCTGCGTGGTCCACCAGTTGGTTTAAGATGTTCCCCTTTTTGGACACTTCTTAAGTAATGATAAATCTGTTAAAATACAAAAATATTAAAGCTAGTCATGTAGATACTTACAGCAGGACGGATGCCATCGAGAGCAGAATATGAAGAAAGCTTTCCCACAGGTATCCCCTATTGGACTGTGGCTCTTTCCATAAATCACTATACCAAAGGTGGCCGTATATATTCGCATTTACTTCTGTACCAATGGAGGCTAGTCAAAATTGGAAGAACACAAAATCAAATTTGTTGATCTTCACAGAGGGTTTCAGCTCATATGTAAAGCCCTCAATCCATCCTCTGAAATCATCCTCTCATATGTATATCTCTTAATATATAAGCTTTTAAGCTTCTGTATATGTAGTTGTGAGGTGATCATGGAGAGTTTGTAATTCTCGTCTGAAAATATCAGTAAATTGTGTTTACTTCCCGTGGACGTAGGAAATTGCCGAACTTCATAAATATTTGTGTTCTTGTTTGATGTTTGCGCTTTATTTTATGTTTCTGACATAACAAACGATATTAGAGCCATTTGTCTCGTTGCCGAGAGTTCAAAACACCAGCAGTTGCAATTTTTTGATAACCGAGTCAACATGGAACTCCAGTCAAAGCGCGGTGGCATTTCTGTAATTTTTAATAAAAGTTTCAAAATCAGATCAGAACCAAAATTGACCGGTTCGGTATATTTATAAATAATTTCTCGAGATATGTCTGGGTGTATACTATGAAACATAAGGATGAAGTTCTGGTCATCTTCCTCAACTAGAAGAAGATGATCGAAACCCAGACCAGAAGAGAAATAAAGAGGGTCAGATCTGATAATGGATAATACATGTCAGACCAATTTCAGAATACCTGCCAGAAAGAAGGATAGTCAGACATTCACCGTACCAGGCACGCGAAAGCAAAATGGTGTAGCAAAACAGATGAATCGTACTCTAATTGACAAGGTCCGCTGCATGCTATCCCAATCAGGAATGAACAAAGGCATAAGCCTTGTCATATGCCTCTTATATCATCAACCGGCTACCGAATTCTACACTAGACGGAAAACTCCCAAGGAGGTATGGTTTGGACAACCCGTTTCTAATTATGATTTTATGCTTATGTTCGGGTGTCCCGCATACTTTCACGCCAAAATCAAAGCTAGAACCTAGATTTTCTTAAGTCAATATGTTACCTTTGATGAATCCGTAATGCTGAAACAAAAAGAGTCAGAGAAAAAAAACCAAGATCTGAGTTCTCACTTATAGGTGGAGTTCGAGATTCACAGCACTAGACCAACCTGTTCAGACAGCTGATCTCAAGCTAGCCCAGTTTGATGTCAAAACAACATTCCTTTATGGAACTTTGGACGAGGAGATCTATATGGCTCAAACTAATGGATTAAAAGTTCCTCGTAATGAAAGTTGGGATTGCAAGTTCGACAAGTCACTCTATGGTCTCAATCAGCCACCAAGATAATGGTACAAACGGTTTATGGCTTTGTTAAGAAATAGAGGTACACACACATCCAATTTGATCATTGTGTCTACCTGAAGAAAACTCCAAGATGGTACATTCATCTATCTGTGATGATATGCTGATCACATCTAAAAGTAATTGATAAACTGAATTTTCGGTTGAACTCAGAATTCGAGATGAAAGATCTTGGAGAGGCCAAGAAGATCTTGGAATGGAGATCAAGAGAGACATAATAAAGGGCACAGTCTGTCTGACACAGACCCAACATCTGAAGAATGTACTCTAGAGATTTGGTATAGATGAGAATACCAAACCTATAAGTACTCCGTTAGCTACACATGTCAAACTGAGTGCATCAAGGTCTCCTACTACAAATGTCTAGATGAGACAAATGGATTGCATTCCTTATGCAAATGTTGTCGGAGCTCTGATGTATGTGATGGTGTCCATAAGACCTGATATCTTTCATGTAGTTAGCATGGTGAGCCGATACATGAACAACCATGGTAAAGAACACTGGCATGCAATAAAATAGATTCTACGGTATATTCAGGGTACCATAGATATCAGTGTGAAATTTCAGAAAGACGAGACAATGATCAATCGTCTAGTTGGATACATCGATTCAGATTATGTCGCTGACCTAGATAACGTTGATCAACTACTGGTTATGTGTTTACCACGGTGGGAGGAGGACCAGTGAGATGGAGATCTACGCTACAGTCTGTAGTTGCTTTGTCTACTACGGGGGCATAGTATATGGCGATCACAGAAGCATTTAAAGAAGAAATCTGGTTGCATAATTTGGTGAAAGACTTGGGCATCTGGTAGAAAAATACCGAGATTTTTATGACAGTCAAAGTGCCATATGTATGGCAAAGAACCAAGTTCATCATAGTCGCACCAAACACATCGATGTTCGCTAACACTTTGTTAGGGAAATATTATAAGAATGAGATTTTCTACTCAGAAAAATCGGGACTGTGGATAATCCTACAGACTTGTTAACAAAGGTGGTAACAGTGATCAAGTTTCAACACTGCTTGAACTTGATCAACATCTCTCGAGTATCCAGTGCCTAAGGACGTATTGAAGGGGGCAACATATATCAAGGGAAAATCACCAAGATAAAGATTGTTGGCCATGGCTCTTTCTGGAAGGTCACTATACCAAAGGCGGCTGAAGATTATTCACGTTTCTTCTGTAGCAATGGAGGCTGTCCAAAGATGGAAGAACACAAATCAAATTTCTGGATCTTCACAGAGGGTTTCAGCTCCTATATAAAGCCCTCAATCCATCATCTGAAAATCAACACCTCATATGTATATCTCTCAATACATAAGCATTTAAGCTTTTGTATCAGTATATGTGAGTTGTGAGGTGACCAGTGAGAGTTTGCAATTCTCGTTTGAAAATACCAGTAAATGTATTTGCCTCCCATGGACGTAGACAATTGTCGAGCCACGTAAATATTCGTGTTCTTATATATGTAGGATGTTTCTATTTTATTTTAGGTATCCCGATACAACATGCCCATCCCCTGCTACTATAAAAATGATCATAAAAAGTTGAAAATCATTCTTGATTATTACATGCAAAGATAAAAAGCACCAAGGTAAACAATTCTAATAACCTATTTTGGGAATACAATAAAAGAAACAAAATATGTATCTGCCTGGCAGCCAAGGTCCCCAAGTCCCAAAATCGGGTTATTTATTTAAATAACCTTAATTCAATAAACAATTATCAAAATAACCTCAAAATATAACAAATTTAAAAAGTGACCTTAGCCGCCAACTGGGTTGGCGTGTACAACGTGTCACGCCAACCCAGTTGGCGTGACCATATAAAATATTTTTCACGCCAACTGAGTTGGCGTGACCAATGTAAAATAATGGTCACGCCAACCCAGTTCGAATGACGGGGTTTCCCAATACTGCTCTCCCCATAATGGCTCAATTCGACCTTGATATGTGCTCCAATATTCTTGCATATTATAATACTCCTTCACAAATGTTTTTGCGTTTAAGCCATAATTTCGACATACTTGTATCACATGTGAGCAAGGAATGCCAAATTCTTTCCACTTTCCACAAGAACATTCCCTTGATTTGAGCTTCACAACATGAGTATTACCCCCACGTCCAACTTGCATCCTTGTGATAACTGAGGCTGTTAGATGCCTTCGATCAAACATCTGAACTTCATGATGAATGGAGTGAAGATCAGCCCGAGCATATTTTTCAAAAGCATAATCCGGCCATTCTTGATTATTTTGGATCATTCTATCCGCTTTTTTCAATCGCTCGAGAAAATAATGCACACAACGATCGAATGTTAATTGTACAATGGCAGTGATTGGAAGGCGACGTGCACATTTCATTACTTCATTTATGCACTCCGATATATTTGTTGTTAGGATACCACAACGCCATCCTTCATCATGAGCAAGTGTCCACTGAGACTTATCAATCCGATTTAGCTAATCAAAAGCCCTTTGTTCAATGGTTTTGATATCTTCCATCGTATGCTCAAACTTTACCAGTTGATTTTCTGATCCAACTTTCCAACACAAGTCTTTTAAGTGCACATTTTTGAAACAACTATTAAAGTTTGAGCAAAGATGTTTCAAACAAAATCGATGCACTCCACGGGGGGGCGGGGGGGGGGGGGGGGGGGGGGGGGGGGGGGCGGGGTTTGAAGTCGGGGATACATTTGGCTGCTGCAATAAGGCCCGGATGTCGATCTGAAATCAAACACACGCCTCCAGATTCTCCAATAATGTGTTTGCTAACCATCTCCAAGAACCATTTCCATGACAAAAAGTTCTCTTCATCGACAATTGAAAATGCCAACGGTAACACTTGATTATTCGCGTCCATGGACACATCAATCAACATCTTATGCTGATATTTTATATATAGATGTGTGCCATCCACTGTAATAACTTGACGATAGTGCCGGAAACCATCTATACACGGTTGGAAGGCCCAGAAAACATAACTCAAAGTTTTTTCTCTTGGTCTTGCATTATCAAGATGATCCCACTCCGCGACTGTGCCTGGATCCCATTTTTGCAAAGCTCCCATATGAAAGGTAATTTATTGACCGAGCTCTCCCAGGTTCCATACACGTTCCGTATTGCACGTTTCAAACTATGCCAACCTTTTGCATATGATATTTCAAATCCATACTTATCTTTCACTGTTTGAATCACATACTTGATTTCATAAGCTGGATCACGACGAACGATTCCCTATAACAAGCTAGCAATCATGTTCTTATCCAAGTTTGAATTATCAAGCGACAGCTCACTCAGCAGCCAATTGTGAGGACCACCATATTTGGTTATTTTGAATAACCCAACTTTTTTATCCAAACATGCACACAGGTACCATATGCAAGGTATATCCTCTGTACCGTGTTTGCATATTCCTTTCCACAATATTTTTGTACTCTTAACAACGTGGTACTCACGTTTTGCAACACGTACTGAAAAATCCTTCACAGCTGCCTGCAGATGAAATTTATCTTTGAAGACCATGTTGCAATAGATTTCACCTTTGGAGTAATCATAAAAACTCCCCCAACGGCCTGTTGGATTGTCGATCGAATCTCCAAAAACTTCTGGATGTGTCATGGAAAAGAATGGGATTGTTGGATAAAGATTACGATCATTTGTCATGGTTGTAACTGACACTTCTCGTCTCATTGGTGCCTCCTCCTCTTGGTTTTCAACTCCTTCTGCCATCACACCAATATCAACTTCATCATCATCAGTATCAGCCTCATCATCAGATGGTATCCCCTCTGGTTCAGAATGAATTTGATCACCAAAATCAGCAAAATTGTCTGCTCGTGGCTCATCAGCAACATTATCAACATCTACTGGATGATCATCTCGGTCTCTACCACTATATGAACCCCCAGCTTGATGTCGAGCAACAGACGTCTCTTGAATAATAGATGTCGTCAATCCTTCTGAAAAACTGCTACTCATTGGCATTTCTGGAATAGAATCATAATTCATTGGTTCTGCTTGTATATAAAATTCCAAGCAACTATGATCCTGTTCTGAATCAAGTAGCCATGCTAAATTGTAATCATCATCTGGGTAAAATAGTGTGACGTAACCCCGAAAAATCTTTGAACATATGCCTAGCATATAATTTCAAAAGAAACTGGTTGCGATCGAACCCAGTGATATCATATACTTTATTTAATAATTGTAGAAAATTAATTGTACGCCGTATGGTTGTACCTCTTGATGGACCACGATCATATCGGACGAACTCAGAATCTTGTATAATATTAACCCCCCAATAAAATAAAACTTGAATAGACATATTTTGATAACTATAGATAATTAAATATTACTAGTAGCTAATAAAATATTTTCTGATGTAGAAGATCAGCTAAAGCTGCAACTACAGAGCATACTCAAAATTTTATCATATAACAAAAATATTAAAAGAGACTCGAGTGAATGTGTTGGAGAAATGAGGAGGCGGATGGTTGTATTTATAGGGCACAAATAGAGACGCTAACTTGATTGACGGGACTAATATAATTAATGGTCACGCCAACTGGGTTGGCATGACCGGATAAAAACAAAGGTCACGCCAACCCAGTTGGTGTTTAGTTTTTTAAATAACCCCTTAAAATCCTTTCACCATCTGTCAGCACGATGACTTAAATATTCTTCTGTGGCCAAAAGGTCACTCCAACCCAGTTGGCGTTTAGTTTTTTAAATAACCCCTTAAAATCCTTTCACCATCTGTCAGCACGATGACTTGAATATTCTTCTGCGGCCAATTTCTCAATACCTCGAGAATCTTTCCCTGCAAAAATCCTAATATTGTACTAAAATATTTTTGGCGTGCTTCGCCTACAGTTGGAGTAGCAGCTCCTCAAAGTTTTCAATGACAAGTTTGTAGAACAGTTTTTTATCTCTCCTGAAAATGAACACAAATATTATATTATATCTATATAATAAGCGTGAAGGATTTACTAATCGTTACTATTATAATAAATAGTAAATTACTTTTTATTAAAAAAAACAGCACATTTTTTTGTTCAATAATTTTTTTTCTTACATATTATTGTTTTTGTTGATGGTTTGACCTGAACCGATTAGGAATGAATATATCGTAATCAGTTGTTGATGCGTGCAATTTCAAATGTTATTTTTTTCAGTTTATATAGTAAGATAGACATCATTTTTTGTAAAAAAAAAAAAGATAGCCAGTCCTTTAGTTTTTTTATAAAAAAAATTGTTAAAATCAATCATTTGAAATGTTATTTTCGATCAAATTCGGAACGAAATGACCAATATACTATTACCTGACATCGAACCTTGTGCGGTACCAACGAAAACTAATATAAATAAGGTGCGGTGCCAACAAAAAATAGTAAAAATTTAAGCATGGTAAAAATGACAGTTTTATTGTTGCTGCCCTTAAGGGCACTGCCCTCAGGGGCATCATCAAACAAACCAAAAAATGACAATGCTCATCTCGATTCTCGAGACAGAGACTTTAATTGGTCATCAATATGCTGAAAGTTTCATAGATGCAGCTAGTTACAATTTTGATGACCATAGAAATGCAATGAGAATTACTTTGATCCTTGGTGCGGACAGCAGTAAAGACACCGTGATATTGTACAGTGTGATACTAAACTTGGACACACCTCATCTTACAACGCATGAAATTTAAATACGATCAATTTAAAAATAAAGGAATTGATTTTGTTTCTTGATATTTTTGGAAAGTCAAGTTACGAGGAGACTTTGTCCAAATTTTAAAAAAAACCCACATCATAATTATTGACCATGAAACATGTATTTGAGAGTATAAAGAATGAATCACTATACACGTTATCATTAATGTATTATTGTCGTAATAAGGGCTAGGCGTCTTAGAAATATAGAACATTGATTGAGATATTTGGACAAATGTTAAATATATTCATTTCTTCTTGTAACTTGTCATTGAATTCATCAAAAATGGTGTATACAAAAACATATTTATCTTTAGAAGAATTAGATTCTGCACACACTATAATTGTTAAAATATATTTAATGTTTGTAGAACTTATGAAATTCAAGATAAAATATTTTCAATCACCTTAGACAACGCACCATATAATAGCGATGTAATGAGTGATTTAAATGTTTATTTGAAATCAATGTTTGATGTTGTATTTTTTCATGTTAGATGTGCAATAATATTATTAATTTGACTGTGAAAGTTGGTTGTTAGGACTCTGAATCAATAAGTATTGAGAAAATGAAATATTGTGCTAAATAATTACACACGACATGTATTAAGCGTGATTGGAAACAAACATATATATCTAATTGTTGAAGCATCTTGTTCTTCCATTACCAATAGAAACTCGTTGGAATTTGTTGTAACATATGTTGAATGTAATGTTACTTTATAAAGAGCTTTTAGCTCCATTTTATAATTAAGTCAAATGCCCAAAACTGATGATAATATATATTTGAATGATGATGATTGAGAGTTTGCTAGTAATTTTGTATCATTGTTAGGTACTTTTAAAGAAGCGACCAATCGTTTCTCCGATTTTTCTTATCCTTGCTCTATTTATTTTCTTCTGTTAATATTTAATGTGTTTTGTAAATTTATAAAATTTAGAGATGGGGATGATTTATATTCTTCTGTTAGTTCAATGGAGGTCAAATTTAAAAAAATATTGGAAAAAATACCATATGTGCATTGTATCACAACATTATTAGATCTAGTCAATGATTATGGTCATTTGAAACATTTTTTTTGAGTATTATTCACAATTTTTAGAAGAATGTTGACGATTAAAAGACGTCAATAATACACTCTCCAAAATATCAGCATATGCACACTTTGAACTTTGAAATATTAGAAAGTTCTTCATGTTGTAGAAAAATGTTGAAGTCGTGTAACTGTGTACTTTGAGATCTACATAAAGTCTGAATTTAATACAATATGAAGACCTATATATCTAAGGATAATATAAGGTATATAATATAATATATATTTTTCGGGATCGAGTATAAACATGTGTGCTTATTATCAAATTGTTTAAATTAGCCAAGCAAGCAAATTTAAGGGTAAATTTTGGGTCGATACCCATTTCAAAAAACTTATTCGACTTCTTTGGCTTCTCCACCGCTGTTCAAAAGTTATGCCAAGTTTTTGAAGCTGTCCGGTTTTTGGCCGACGAATAGTGTGTCGTAGGAACTGGGTCCAGAGTTCGTTCCAGTGCTTCTGCTTACGCATGTGCGATCTGTGTGTGGACTCCCTATTTGAAATCATTCATCTTTGTTTCCAATCATTGATTATGCTCAACTGGTGCTCGTTGGTTTCGTCAGAAGTTGAGTTGCTGCTGAAACAACACGTAACTGATTGACTATTGAGTTCTTGAAGTAAAGTAGGGTTTGGATATGGCGTGTTGAACTGGTGATAGGCTAGTGGGTTGATTGCAGTGAGGGGGAATTTTGGTGAGAACTGAGTTGGGAGTTGAGGGTAGCGGAGCTCTGAAAATCCACTGGATTGCATTGCTTTTTAATTTAAGTGCAATACGTGTAGAGTGAACAGAATGAATGAGGAGTTGTAGGTTGAAGACGAAGTGAAACTAGGTTGAAGATGTGAAAGCGCAACAAAGAGCGACAGAGCTAGAGACACAAGAGCCGCGAAGGCCAATCAACACCCCGTAGAGGTTAACTAAAATATCCATGAAGATTGTGCAGTGTAACAGTTCAATACGCTGACTGGAAAGGTCGAGGACCACTGTAGCCAAACGAGTCCCCTCAACCCATACAAGCCACAACAAGGTCGAAGAAGGGAACTGTCTTCCATGTTCTTGGAAGGTACATAAGAGGATAAACAGGAGATACTAACTGATGACAAACTCAAAACGCACAATCTCCTGAATCCAGAATCCGCAACCTGAAAGAAACGACCAAAGAAGATGATGCCTAGGGCACGAAACCACTAACTCCAGATGTTAAAACCCGACCAAACCTCACCGACGATAAAGCACAAGTACTACAATGCCACCACCAAAAGAACATTAAAGTAAAACCAGGCAAAATACATAAACAAGAGCTCAACGCAATAGCTCGCCATCCAGTGTAAGTGTGAAACCAAATAACATTAAAACCAAGAGCTTCAGTGTGATATCCGGAAATAAATTGGGGTGATGATAATTACTGAATTGAGACTTAGAGGATTATTATCTGCTGTTGGAATTGTTGGAGTCAAGATTTGAGATTATATTCCCATTGGCGTGTTAAACCTTGAAATTGTGTTGGTAGTTGGATCTGAAGTCTGGGGAGCTTTGGATTGAGGTTTGTGATGGAATTGAGTCAGTGTGAGATAATTATTGAACACACATGTTGTTAAAGAGTTTTGGTGCGAGTATTTGAAACTCAAATTTTTGGAGCCTTGATACTATATATATACCAAGTGGACTCAGTGTTCAACCATTCTCCACTTCACCACCTCTCTCCTCCCCCATCTCTCCCCCACCTCTCCCCCCTCTTTCCCCTCTTTCTCCCATGGAGAAAAATCGAGCAAGGCTCGATTTTGGAGCGAATATCTCGAAGATAGTTGGGTAATCTTCTTCCCCTCTCTTTTATCTTCGTTTTGATAGTAATTTTGTAGAGTTTGGTCATGTGTAGAGATGGGATTGAGTTTTTTAGAGATTTTTTGGTTGTTGTGTTATGTTGAGTATTTGTTGTGTTTATATGAAGGATTTGTGGAGTTTTGGGAGTTGGGATTGTTGTTTTGGGAGTTTTTGTTCAAAAAATGCCTTTTTTGGCTGTTTCAGAGCTCGTCGATCGAGCAGCAGAAGAGCGCCGATTGATCGCGCGTCGTTGGTCAAAAATTGAAGGTGATGAACAGTTCTGGCGATCGATCGATCGAGAGATTTTGGCCGATCGATCGCGAGGCCAAGTGTTGTGAAATTTTTTAGTTTGTTGTGGAATCAAGGCATGCCTTGCTCGAGTGTTTATGCGTTTAATCATCATGGTTTGATAATGTATATGGAGGTTGAGTACATGCTTAAGTATTCACCAGGTCTCAGGGCAAAGGCAAGGATTGGCTCTTGCTATTGAATTATAACGTACACATGACGCACGAGCATTGTTAAATATATTATTGTCATAGCTAATGAATAATATATTATTGTTGCGATGAATTGATATGTGTTATGAATTATGTTGATGTCGTTGTTGAGCGAACAATGAGTATGATGCTGCCGCTATTGAGCGAGTGATGGTTATGATGCTGCCGATGTTGAGCGTGCGAGAGGTGATCGTTATTATTTTTTCCAGTGTAGCGATTTTGTACCGCAAGTGTACTGTGTCAAGTTTTAGTACAATGATATGAAAAGTTCCAGTGTCGAACCCACGAGAACTAGGAAATAAGTACCAAACTCAATTAATTTAACTATATTTAGCCTACAAAAATTGGTTGTGATTAATTAACTAAAGTGACTAATTAGCTCAATAATCAACCCAACAAACAAGAACGAATACAATTAGAATCAAAAGAAACAATTATCAAGACTTTCGGTTCACCTATGTAATCCCCCATAATTCGCCTATTAGTTAAGAATTGAATTCAAACGCTCTAAGGTAACGAGTTTTCCTAATACACTTGTTATACCTTGGTTTATAACAAATCTAATACTAACGTTACAATAAGCTACTCCCGTATCCTTATTGAACAATTAATATTGAATGCCGATTTATGAAAACTACTAGCCTTCGATTTTGGTAAATCTATTGCTATCACACATGTATTTGACTTTATCTCTCGATCTCAGTCTGAAATCCTCGGCATAAATTACTATATCTTATTACAATCTCCTATGGTCAATTCAATCACAATAAATAATCAATCAAAGGTGATTAATCCTTTAAAATCATGAATCACAAAAAATTATACACAAAGATATGTAAGAATCAATCAAAAAACTTAAATTGAATTATGGGTTCAAAATATAGGATCCCCTAAGTCTTGACAACAAACTTAGCCAACAATAGTCATCAAATAATAATGCATCAAATTGTTTTGCAACATTCTAAACATCAAAATCTAATGGAAAAAAATATAGAACAGAAGTTAGAAATACGGAAATAACGAGAGGCGTTGACTCATTGCGTTGCTCCGTCGTCCTGTCTCATCCAATGCGTCTTTTCTTCATTGGATTTGTGGTGTATGGATGATTTGAGAGGATGAAAAGTGATGGAGGCTGTGTTTTTAAGGTTTAATATGAGCCAAAAAGTCTGAAAAACGTCCAAGATAGTTCTATATATAGTTGTGGAGGAGTTTGGTAAATAAATCTCGACTTTTTCAGGTCTGCTGATTGATAGCGACAAGTTGCCGATCGATCGCCAGACTATTTTGATTTTATTTTTTAAATTTTTCAAAGCCGCGATCTATCGTCGATATTCCCGATCGATCGCGAAATACTTCTGGTCCGAGGCGATCGATCGCCCGAATATGCCGATCGATCGCGAATCCTAAATATCACAAATTGTGATTTCATCCCTCCTTTTCCGTGTTTGCTTGGTTAGGTCATTTTTCATCATTTATAGCTTATTTCCTCAGCTTTTATGCTTTTTGACATAGATTCCTGAAATATACAAACATATACCAAAACACGTAAGAATCACTACAAAAACTCCCATAATCTTATATCAAATTAAGTGTAAAAATCATACTTATCAACCCCCCAAACTTAAACTTGATCGTCTCGAGCAAAAAATAAGATCAAAAAGTAGAGTTCAATATTGAAGATTTTAATAAATCAATTCGCAAGTCAATCATGTAGCTCAGACATCTCACTTACTGACAAACAAGAGTCAATCAGAAAGTTTAACAAACCGTGTTTTCTCCTAGACCAAACAACACGTCTCCAAATCAGAACGTGGGTGTGTGCTATTGTCACTTTCAAGTTTCATGCAATTTTCGTAGATCAAATCATGTTAGGCAATGAAAGTTAAGATTATCTTCGAGCACCCCATAGTCCTATTCTCAAACAATTCTCCACTAATGTAGTTACTCCCTGGACTTGGATCAATATGTCTTTTAAAGCTTGTAATGTTAGGCCTAGGTCTTGGCTTCAAAGAAAAGATAGGACAACAGAAAGAAGAGAGTATAATCATGTAATGTTCAATATTTTAGCACAAAATGAGATTCTCTTCTTTTTCTCATAGCCTTGGCCACTTTGGGTCTTTTTTAGTCACTTTTTTCACAAGGCTTTATCTATCTTTTTCTTTTCCCATTCATCAATTTTTTTTAACAATAAGCTCATCCAAATATAGCAATTAATGTGCATCTAATGAGATTCATTATACTGCATTTAGTTAAGGATAAAAATTTTCAAGTTAGGCTTAAATAGGTGGGTATAATGAGTTGTAAAAAATGTTGAATGTGGGCTAATAGTATGTTAAACATACTCCATCCTTTTCAATAAAGCTCAAAATTGGATACTAGGGATTTATGTATACATGGTAAGCTTGAAAGGCTCAAACGTCCAAACATCGCCTATATCATCTCCTAATCAAGTTCATGACTATAAAATTTCGCATTGAAGTATCATCATCAAATAGTTTCTAAGATACTCTAAGATGCTCAAAAACAATTTATCAAGTTCAAAAATATTTTCACTACTACAAATGCAATTCACAAGATTATGACTCAAATGTGCTATATATATTCCTCATCTTTGACATGCTAACGCAAAACAAGATATTCACAAACAAGTCTTACAATCATCAAAACTCAAGTTGACATGCATATTGAGATTAATATCATCATGGAATAGAGACCACTACTTTGATTCATTCTTTTCTTACTAATTGACTCATTTTAAAGAAAAGTTTTTGTTGATGCTCAAAAAAATATACAATTCCAAAGAAAAATCATGGCATAGTAATGCACTACTCTCCCAAACTTAATTCATGCATTGTCCTCAATGTAATCATCATGGAAAATGAGACAAAACATTTACCTTTGAAAACGACAGTCAGTGATCGTCATCCAATTCCTCGTCAGCTCATGGGGCATATTGTTGGAACATATCATAGCACGCATGGAGTCTCTAATCAAAATCAAAGACAAAACAAAAACAAACCCAAAACAAACCAAAAACAAAGCAATGGATAAGAAAAAAGTTATTGATTTATAGTCCCAAGCTGGACTTTTTACCATGTAAGCTCAAGTGTTGCACGGGCAATTGGGATTTTTCGTCCGCCATGTGGTAACGTCGTAACCACTTCTCTTTCACTGTGAACAGTGCCCTTGGTCATCTCTTAAGTTGATTGTGTCGAATGGTAGAGCATCGACAACTTTGAACGGTCCAGCCCATGGTGCCTCCGACTTCCATGGAAATAGTCGCATCTTTCTCATATTCCCCCTTACAGAATTTACCTCCTCTTTGATGGCCATTCGACGTGACCTCCACCTTCTTCTCGCTCTTAACCTGCATCGCATCAACAATATTATATCAATTATATTGATATTAAAACATCGGTGCTCAGTGCTTGTAGTGTTCAAAGCTTTGAACATATCATAAACCACTTGATCCCTCCTACTTGGAGGATCAACTTCCCTTCTTGGACATCAATCAATGCCCTTCCAGTTGCTATGAATGGTCTTCCTAGAATCAAAGGCATGGCCGTCTCTTCCTTTATGTCCAACATGATAAAATCCACCGGAATGGTGAATTTATAAACCTTGACTGGTACATTCTCAACTATCCCATGAGGGTACTTGATGGACTTATCCGCCATCTGGAGTGACACATTGATTGGTTTGAGCTCTCCTAAGCCTAGTTTCCTGTACACAGACAAAGGCATTAAATTTACACTTGACCCCAAATCACATAAAGATTTATTAAAAGAAGTAGAGTTGATCTTTCAAGGTATAGTGAAACTCATTGGATCTTTTACTTTAGAGGTGAATCATTTTGAATGACAGCAGAACACTCCTCAGTTAAGTTTATCATCTCATGCTCTCCCACTTTCCGCTTTTTTGACAGAATCTCCTTTAAAAACTTAGCATAATTTGGCATGTGCCAAATAGCATCAATGAAAGGCATCTCAATGTGGAGATTCTTTTCAAATCTAAAAACTTAGCAAATTTAACATCTAACTCTGCTCTCTTATATGCATCGGGGAATGGGAGTGGGATATCTACCTTAACAGGTGTCATGGGTGTAGGGTCTTAGTAGACTTACCTTTGTCGCGTGTTTGCGCCTCTTCTTGCTTGATGTCCGTCTCGCCTTTTAACTCTATGTGTGCATCCTTCTTCTCAGCGACCTCTTTTCCGCTCCTCAACATGATTACATGGACGTGCTCCCTAGGGTTTGTCTCAGTGTCACTAGATAGTGATCATTGTGCTCGTCTGGCTATGATTTTTGCTAGCTGTCCCACTTGGACTTCCAAGTTCTTTATTGACGCCTTGTGATTGTTCATCCTTGTTTCGGCCGATGATATGAACTTGGTTAGTAACTCCTCCATGCTTGGCTTTGGTGCATACCCCGGTGGTGGTTGGGGGTAGTTCCTCGGCCCTAGATTGTACGTATTTGGGTAGGGGTTGGTCTGTGGTGGTCGGTTCCAAACAAAGTTAGCAGCTTCATTAGTTGTAACGAAAGGGTTACCTACTTGGCATTTCGTGCTCGGATGTCCTCCTTGGCAAAGCTCGCATGTAACATCTTGAACTTGCATTACATGCATACTCAACTGTCAATCTTCTTGTTCAGTGCTTCCAACTGGGCAGCTAGGGCATTGACTTCACTCACTTGATGCAATCCATCTTGCTTCTTCGGCACATTCCTTTCGGACTGCCATTGACAGCTATTAGCAACCATCTCCTCCAACAACGTATAAGCTTCCTCGGGCATCTTTCTCATCACAGTACCTCCAGATGCTGCATCTATCATAAAATGATTATAAAACAATGAACCGTTATAAAACGTTTGTACCTGCAGCCAGATATGGAGGCCATGATGTGGGCATCTCCGCAGTAGATCCTTGAAGTGCTCACATGCCTCATACAGTGTCTCGGGATCGTATTTGGCAAAAATTGTGATGGCATTGCACATTTTGGCCGTCTTGTATGGTGGAAAGAACTTTGACAAGAACAATTGTGACATCTCATCCCATGTGGTAATAGAACCTGCAGGCAACGATTGTAACCAAGATTTAGTTTTATCACGTAAAGAGAATGGACACAAACGTAACTTGATGGCGTCGTCAGTAATGTCATTATACTTAAATGTATCACAAATCTCCAAGAAGTTAGAGATGTGGGCATTTAGATCATCAGTAGCTGCTCCTCCAAACTGGACCGAGTGTTGGATCATCTGCATGATAGCAGGCTTGATCTCAAAATTGTTAGCCTGGATAGTCGGCCTTGTGATGCTAGACAGTCATCCATGGAATGAAGGGTGGGTATAGTCCATGAGTGATCTTGCAACTTGTACTGGAATCTCCTCGTTATTAGCCCTTAGTGCTATTGCTTGCCTTAGCCTCATTTGACAAGTGTGTTCGATCTCGGGGTCAAAAGACTCAAATGTAGGCTTGCTACTCATTAGCAAGCACCAAGAGATAACAACCTGTTAAAAATCCACACAAGAAACAAACAGTAGAATGGTAGAGAGGGAAGAAAAAAATTGAAAATTAAACAAAAATGACTAAACTACAGTCAACTAATCTCGTCTGATATTATTTAAACTAGTCCCCGGCAACGACGCCAAAAACTTGATTGCTATTATTTTAAACAATATTTTCCAGTGTAGCGACTATGTACCGCAAGTGTACGGTCAAGTTTTAGTATAATGTATGAAAAGTACGAGTATCGAACCCACAAGGGCTAGTAAATAAGTACCAAACTCAATCAATTTAACTATATTTAGCCTACTAAAATTGGTTGTGATTAATTAACTAAAGTGACTAATTAACTCAATAATCAACCCAACAAACAAGAACGGATAAGATTAGAATAAAAAAAACAATTGTCAAGACTTTCGGTTCACCTAGTAATCCCTCATAATTCACCTATTAGTTAAGAATTGAATTCAAATGCCCTAAGGTGACGAGTTTTCCTAATACACTTGTTATACCTTGGTTCGGTTATAACAAATCTAATACTAACGTTACAATAAGCTACTCCCGTATCCTTATTTAACAACTAATATTGAATGTCGATTTATGAAAATTACTAGCCTTTGATTTTTGTAAATCTATTGCTATCACACGTGTATTTGACTTTATCTCTCGATCTCAGTCTAAAATCCATGGCATAAATTACTATATTGTATTGTTATCTCCTATGGTCAATTCAATCACAATAAATAATCAATCAAAGGTGATTAATCCTTTAAAAGCATGAATCACAATAAACTATGCACAAAGATAGTTCTATATATAGTTGTGGAGGAGTTCGGTAGTTATTGGACTCAAAATAGCTTGATAAGGAATAAAATCTTGAGTTTTTTGGGTCTGGCGATCGATCACGACAAGTTGTCGATCGATCGCCAGACTATTATGATTTTATTTTTCAAATTTCTCAAAGCCGCGATCGACCGCCGATATTTCCCGATCGATCGCGAAATACTTCTGGTCCGAGGCGATTGATCGCCCGAATATGCCGATCGATCACGAATCCTGAATATCACAAATTACGATGTTGTCCCTCCTTTTCCGTGTTTGCTTGGTTTGGTCCTTTTTCATCATTTATAGCTTATTTCCTCCATTTTTATGCATTTGGACATAGATTCCTGAAATATACAAACATATAACAAAATGCGTAATATTTTTCAGGAATCACTACAAAAACACCCCTAATCTTATATCAAATTAAGTGTCAAAATCACAATTATCAAGAGGTTAGAGTGTCGTCATTGTTGAGCAAGCGATGTAATATGATGAGTTATAATTATGAAATTGCCAATTGAGATGTATTAGATTACTATAAATTATTATTGAAATGATTTAGCTATGATTAATTATGGAACTGACAGTGTTGAATATGTGTATAGTGAATCATTGTAATGATTTAACAGATTTGGAGTTTGATGATCTTGATTATTGTGAGAACAGGAACATCATTCTCATATGGTAATGGTACATACAAGGAGTATTTTGTGAATTTGTAGCTTTATATTCTATAAATTATGAATTATGAGATTGATGATATTGAGATTGTGCTATTGGTATGCTCAACCCGTGTGGGGGTTGTTTCTGTTGAAACAGGTAGAACATGTACAACAATGGCTCTGGAGATGAGTTCGAGTTGTTGAATGGGAATGCTCCCAGGACAGAGGTAGCAATATTGATATGGAGTAATGTGTTTATATAATAGATACGCGTTTACTTATTCAATGCTCGTCTGTGAGCATTCTGATATGTCTATGGTTTGTATAAGGGTTGTGAGATTCCCTTTTCATTTATGATTTGCATGCAATTTGATTGAGGGAAATTGCATAATGAATTAAGAACGTGTTAGTGCATTTTAAAGTGTATACTTATGCTAGTTGAGCTATGTTGGGAATTGATTATTGTGAGGATTATGTCAAATTTTATATACGTCATGCCTTTGTTGTTGAAGCACGAATGAGAATTCTCTAATTCTATGAATATATGCACTAATATAGATTATAAATGCACTAATGATGGGGTTAGGACGTGGGGTCCTTACATTAGTGGTATCAGAGCAGTGGTTTGCTCTTTAGGGCTGTTTGAGGGCTAAGGAGGTACTGATAGAAATGAATAGCACATAATGAAATGAATAGCATATGGTTTATGCATGATTGAGGTTTTATGTTAGTGTGACATGGTTTTATAAGCTTATGTGCATAGTATGATATGAGATCATGAATGAATTTGTAGCTTTATATTCTGTAAATTATGAATTGCGAGATTGATGATATTGAGATTGTGTTATTGGTATGCTCACCCCGTGTCGGGGTTGTTTCTGCTGAAAAAAGTAGAATAGGTACACAATGGCTCTGGAGATGAGTTCGAGTTGTTGAATGAGAATGCTCCCAGGATAGAGGTACCAATATTGGTATGGAGTAATGTGTTTATACAATAGATACACTTTTACTTATTCAATGCTCGTCTGTGAGCATTCTGATATGTGTCTATGGTTTGTATAAGGGTTGTGAGATTCTCTTTTCATTTATGATTTTTGCATGCAATTTGATTAAGAGAAATTGCATAATGAATTGAGAACGTGCTAGTGCGTTTTAAAGTGTATATTTGTCCAGTTGAGCTATGTTGGGAATTGATTGTTTCAAGGATTATAGATGCATTATTGATGGGGTTAGGACGTGGGGTCCTTACATCTAGGGATAAAACACCACATATAGCAAATAAATCCAGATAATAATAGCAATTGGGAGATATAGTAAGAAAAAAGGGAGAAAGCTCACTAAGGTCGTGAGCAAAGGAATGCTCGGGAATCTCCTAGTCGTCGCGCAACCATCGCCAAGAAAGAGCCCAAGCAGAAAAGGGTCACCAAAGCAGATACGACCGGTCCTCCACCACCAGAACCGCCCCAACTATGACCACCACCAGCGACACCACCATAACCACCTACACCCCCAAAACCCGTCCCCCCACCGAAGCCACGACCACCCCAACCACCGAAAATAGCAACGATTCGAATCCAACCACTTTTCTCCAAATCAGGCTGACGAGACCACCCCCAACTCCGCATCCTTCACCATCACCGGAACTGCACACAAAACCCAAACAACCACTCCCCAAAAACCCCCCACCAAATCCACAACCGACAGAAATAGTAAGACCAAATCCAAGTCCGAGAATACCTAAGCAAGAAAAAACCAAACTAATGCCCATCAGAGAGAGCAATACGGAAGCAACAAAGTGCGATTAGAGAAGCGATGAAGCGCTAGTTCGAAGAGAAAAATGGCTATGGGGTTTTGCTATCAGAGAAAGTAAAGTGCTAATATGTTTTTGCTAATCAAGATTTTATAGATGGCAATAAAATACAAAATGAGATTGTAAATCGTAGTAGCTTTATCGATTTTGATGACAACCCTATGACTCAGTGGCAGTTAAAGGATTCAAACAAAATTTGATGAAGTTACGGCTAGTGCTGCAAATGTTAACCCATTGGAATCTTTGTTATTTGTATATTTAGCTCCTGTAACTTTGTTCACATTTGGAATCTTTGTTATTTGAATATTTAGCTCCCGTAACTTCACCTTCTGGTGTTTAGCTCCCGTAACTTCACCTTCTGGTGTTGAAACTTCAGGTGCAACAGAAGACCTAGTTAACCGTTCTGTAGCTACTGATGATGGATCAAGAAATGCAACTAAAATTTCTGATTCTATTTCTAATCCAAATATGGATAATGACTACATATTTCCTAGCAATATCAGTGATTATACAAAACAGCTAACTGAATTACACCAGCAACAGAATTCTTCACCTGTAGAAATGATTCAAAACCAGTTTCAAATATTTCGTTTGATAAACCTGATGGGATAAATGTCATGCATCGATACGACATATACATATATGATATGATTATGGTGTACCTATGATTAATTTCAGTACGATGTGGACTCGGGTTCGGGTTGAACCGAGCAAGACTAATGTTATGTATGAATAAAACCTAGTTGGAAATGAATACAATGAATATGTAGATATGAGAAATCAAAGAGAGTGAGTTAAGAACATGAACATGTGATAGATGGACTTAATATGATTGTGTTATATTGGACAAGAAAATAGAAAGAGAGCATAGAAGTGGATATTGAAATGCACCCCATAGTAGGAGACCATTTTGTCCTACATTTGATATGAATTAGACATGAATTTCACTTGCATGTAATTAAATTTGGTGAGGATTGATCGCTTTTATTTTAAACAATTATTTCTCAGTGTAGCGATTCTTTACCGCAAGTACAAGGTGTCAAGTTTTAGTATAATGGTTTAAAAGTAAGGAGTGTCGTACCCACAGGGACTAGTAGTAATCACCACAATCGATTAGAATTACTATATTTAACCTACGATTATGGAATATTATCAAACTAAATTGACTTAAGCACACAATTAACCTAAAGAACAGTGATCGATGATTGAAGAGAATTTATAAACGAATTATCAAGACGTCGGTTCACCCATGTAATCCCCCAAAAGTTGTCTATTAATTAAGATTCAAAGTTCTATGTTCTAGGGTGACGAGTTTTCCTATTTCATTCGTTATACCTTGGTCCGGTTATAACAAGTCTAGCATTAATCTACAATAAACCACTCTCGTGTCTTTATTGAATGATTAATACCGAAAAACTCTTCGTGAAAACTACTAGCCTTCGATTTTGGTAAATCTATTGCTATTACACGGGTGCTAGATTTTACTTGGCCCGTCTCAACCTAAAACCCACGACCTAATGTACTACGTCGTATCGTAATCTCCTATGGTCAATTCAATTACGATTACCAATATCATACAAAAGGTAGCTAATCTTTTACAAGCATTAAAAACATAAATTATGCGCAAAGATCATAGAAATTAAATCAAAACCGTTAATTAACTCAAGGGTTCAAACATGGGATCCCCTATGTCGTGACAAATATTTTAGCCAACAACCATAATCAAATTATAATGCAAAAAACATGTCTTTAAACAAATTTAACATCAAAATCTGATATAAAAATTAATTAAGTTCAGAAATACTAAGATAACGAGGATGTCGCTCTGTGCATCGCTCCGTTCTTTCGTTCCTTGCGTTGCTCTTGCTCTTCAATGATTTGTGGTATTGTTCTTTTGATGGAGAAGTGGCTGCTAGGTTTCAGAAAAGTGTGCCAAAAGTCTGGCAAAACGTCTGAAAATCCTCTATAAATAGTGTGGAGGAGTTTTGTAAAGTTTGGACACAAAATCACCAAGTAGGAAACAAAATCTCGATTTTTCAGGGTTTGGCGATCGATCTTCATCAGTTGCCGATCGATCGAGGAAACATTCTGGACAAAATAACCAAATTTTTCATGTCCGCGATCGATCTTCGTCATTTGCCGATCGATCGCGGAAATCTGGCGATCGATCTTCGTCAGTCGCCGATCGATCGCGGGTCAAAATCTCCAATCTTGCGATTTGGTCCCTCCTTTTCCATATTTAGCTCGGTTTGGTCCTTTTTCATCAATTTAAGCCTATTTTACTCCTCTCTTTTGCATTTGAACCTGGACTCCTGAAATATACAATTATATACCGTGTAATATTTTCTAGGAATCGCTACAAAAATGCCCCTAATCATATATCAAATTAAGTGTAAAAATCACACTTATCAACTCCCCCAAACTTAAGCTTGATCGTCTCGAGCAAGAAATAAGATCACAAAGTAGAGTTCAATATTTAAGATTCAAATAAACCAATTCATAGTCAATCATGTAGCTCAGACATCTCACTTACAGACGAACAAGAGTCAATACAAAATGTTTAACAAGTCGTGTTTTCTCTTAGATCAAGCAACATGTCTCCAAATCAGAACGTGCGTGTGTGCTATTGTCACTTTCAAGTTCCATGCAATTTTCATAGATCAAATCATGCTAGTCAAAGAAAAGTAAGATTATCGTTGAGCATTCCATAGACCTATTTTCAAACAACTTTCCACTAATGTAGTCACTCCCTAGACTTGGATCAATAGGTCTTTTTAAGCTTGTAATGTTAGGCCTAGGTGTTTGGCTTCAAAGAAAATATAGGATAGCATAAAGAAGAGAGTATAAGCATGTAGTGTTCATATTTTTAGCACAAAATGGAGCTTCTCTTCTTTTTCTTTTAGCCTTGGCCACTTTGGGTCTTAATTAGATATTTTTTTTCAAGGCTTTATCTATCTTTTTCTTTTTTCATTCACAATTTTTTTCAATAATAAGCTCATACCAAATGTAGCAATTCATGTGCATCTAATGAGAATCATTATACTCCCTTTTGGTAAAGATATTTTTTTTTTTCAATTTAGGCTCATAAAGGTGGGTATAATGAGTAGCCAAAAAATGTTGAATGGGGCTAATAGTATGTTAAACATACACCATTCTTTTTTCAATTAGGCTCAAATTGGGACACTAAAGATTGATATATATCATGGTAAGCTTGAAATGCTCAAACGTTTCAAAGATCACCTAAATCATCTCCTAATCAAGTTCATGACTATAAAATTTCGCCTCAAAGTGTCATCATCAAATAGTTTCTAAGCTACTCTAAGATGCTCAAAACAATTCATCAAGTTCACAAAGATTATTACTACTCCAAATGCAATTCACAAGATTATGACTCAAATGTGCTCAAAATATTCCTCATCTTTGACATGTTACTCAAAACAAGATATTCACAAACAAGTTTTACAATCATCAAAACTAAAGTTGACATGCATAGTGAGATTAATATCATCATGGAGTAGAGACCACTACTACGATTCATTCGTATCTTACTAACTGAACTCATTTTCAAGAAAAAAATTCCGTTGGTGCTCAATAAACGATCAATTTCCAAATAAGAAGCATGACACGGTAATGCACTCCCCCAAACTTAATTCATGCATTGTCCTCAATGTACTAGGCACGGAAAATGAGACAAAATATTTACCTTTGACAACGACCGTCAGTGATCGTTGTCCAATTCCTCATCTGCTCATGGGGTATAATGTTGGACAGATCACAGCACGCATGGAGTCTCGCCAAAATAAAAAACAAAAGCAAAAGCAAAACAAAAACAAAGCAAAGGGTTAAGAAAGAGTTCTTGATTTATAGTCCCAAGCTGGACTTATCACCACATTTTCTCAAAGGTTGGGATGGTGTGTGGAGCATGAATCTCCGTAATCAACTGGGTAATGCCTCAACCTCTCATCATTAACGACATAAGTGCCTAGAATAGGATCACTTACTTAATGGCTCCATGCGGGTATATCTTGGTAACAATGAATGGTCCAACCCATGAAGCCTTTCTCTTGCTTTGGAAAATGCGAGGTGGTGGTGCTTTATGCAATTGGACTGTCTCTCCCTTCATAAACGTCTTTTTATCTTTTTGCTTCTTCGCCTTCCTTGGCTTCACCATGTCATGGATCTTGCCATCTTCAGTCTCTAGTTCGGTCTTCACCTTCACCTTATCAGTATCTTGCACCACATCATCAGGCAAAATATTAATTTTATCAATAATAAAACATGTGTGTGTGTTTTGTGCACGTGGTGAAGTTTGAAATATAGTAAAGGTAACATGATCCTCTCCTACACGGAGGATCAACTTCCCTTCTTCAACATCGATAATAGCTCTTCCAGTAGCTAGGAATGGGTGCCTCAGGATCAATGGCATACTCGCGTCCTCCTCAATATCCAACACTAGAAAATCCACGGGGAAAGTGAATTGATCTATCTTGACTGGCACATCCTCGACGATTCCTAGTGGGTAGGTGATAGACTTGTCCGCCATTTGCAACACCACCCTTGTGGTCTTCGGCTCTCCCAGTCCAAGTCGCCTAAAAACAGACAAAGGCATTAAGTTCACACTAGCACCCAAATGTTCACACTAGCACCCAAATCACATAATGATTTAATGGAAGATATAGGCCCAATAGTGCAAGGAATAGAGAAACTCCCTGGATCTTTTAACTTGGTAGCCGATTTCTTTTGCACAATAGCACTACATTCCTCAGTCAAAAAGACAGTATCGTGCTCTCCCAATTTCTGCTTCTTAGACAACATCTTCTTTAAGAATTTAGCATAATTTGGCATTTCTCGTAATGCATCAATAAATGGTATGTCTACATGCAAATTCTTTAGCATGTCTAAAAATTGTGCAAAGTTTGAATCAACCTTTGCTCTATTGACTGCTGCAGGAAATGGGAGAGGAGTATGTATCTTTTCTTGTGGTGTGCTAGGTGTAGTGGACTTAGTAGACTTACCCTTGTTGCGTGATTGCTCATTATCCTCTTGCTTGATTTCTAGCTTTTTAGTCCCCTTCTCTTTGCCAAGTTCCTTTCCACTTCTTAGAGTCACTGCATTGGCTTGCTCCCTTGGATTATTCTCTGTGTCACTCGGTAGAGTTCCTAGTGCTCTCCCAGCCAAGATAGTTGCCAACTGCCCTACTTGAAGCTCCAAGCTTTTGATAGATGAATCTTGTTGATTCATCCTTGTTTCAGTTGAGGATATGAACTTGGTCAATAGCTCCTCCATGCTTGGCTGTGGTAGATAACCCGGTGGTGGTTGCGGTTGATACCTCAACCCCGTATTGTATGTATATGGGCAGGGGTTGTTTTGTGGCCGGTTTCCTACATAATTCACAGCTTCATTAGTTTGAGCGAATGGGTTACCTGTTTGGCATTCAACGCTCGGATGATTGCCTCCGCATAGGTCACAAGTAATCTCTTGAGCTTTCAACCATGTCATGCTCATGCTATCTAGTCTCTTGTTCAATGCCTCAATTTGAGCGGCCAAAGCAGTAACTTCGCTCACTTGATGAACTCCAACTTGCTTCTTTGGCACGTTCCTCTCGGACTGCCATTGACAGCTATTAGCAGCCATCTCCTCCAACAGTGTATAGGCCTCCTCCGGCGTCTTTCTCATCACAGTACCTCCTGATGCTGCATCAATCATAGAACGGTTATCATAAAATAAACCGTTATAGAAAGTTTGTACCTGCAGCCAGATGGGAAGGCCATGGTGTGGGCATCTCCTCAGTAAGTCCTTGAAGCGCTCCCATGCTTCACATAGTGTTTCAGGATCATGTTGCGCAAATGTAGTGATATCATTTCGCATCTTAGCAGTCTTTGATGGTGGGAAGTATTTTGACATGAAAGCTTGCACCATCCCATCCCAAGTGGTAATTGATCCTGTAGGCAAAGAATGCAACCAACATTTAGCTTTATTATTTAAATAGAAAGGGAACAGTCGTAACCTGATGGCGTCGTCAGTGACGCCATTATGCTTGAAGGTGTCGCAAATTTCCAAGAAATTTGCTATGTGAGTGTTGGGATCATCGGTGGTCGCTCCCCCAAACTACACCGAGTGCTGGATCATTTGTATGATTGCAGGCTTGATTTCAAAGTTGTTCACATGTATGCTTGGTCTAGTGATACTAGACAATGACCAATGGAACAAGGGATGAGCATAATCCATGAGGGATCTTCTATTAGGCACCTCTTCGTTCCGTCTTTCATCTCTTCCACCTTCTCCCGCATTGTTTTCAGCCATTGTTCGAACTTCTCTTAGTCTTCTAAGAAGAGTTCTTTCAATTTCAGCATCAAAAGGCTCAAGTGCCGGTTGTTCACTCCTTAGCATGCACTAGGGAGTAATAACCTACAAAATCCAACCAAAGAGAAGGCAATAGTAGAATAGTAGATAGGAAAAGAAACAAGAAGAAAAATAAAAAACAAAAAAAAAAGAAAGAAAATGGCTAAGTTACAGTCAACTAATCTAGTATGATATTACTTAAACTAATCCCCGGCAACGGCGCCAAAAACTTGATCGTTTTTATTTTAAACAATTATTTCTCAGTGTAGCGATTCTTTACTGCAAGTGCATGGTGTCAAGTTTTAGTATAATGGTTTAAAAGTAAGGAGTGTCGTACCCACATGGACTAGTAGTAATTACCACGTTCGATTAGAATTACTATATTTAACCTATGATTATGGAATAATTATCAAACTAAATTGACTTAAGCACAAAATTAACCTAAACAGCAGTGATGGATGATTGAAGAGAATTTATAAACGAATTATCAAGACGTCGGTTCACCCATGTAATCCCCCAAAAGTTGTCTATTAATTAAGATTCAAAGTTCTATGTTCTAGGGTGACGAGTTTTCCTATTTCATTCGTTATACCTTGGTCCGGTTATAACAAGTCTAGCATTAATCTACAATAAACCACTCCCGTGTCTTTATTGAATGATTAATACCGAAAAATGCTTCGTGAAAACTACTAGCCTTCGATTTTGGTAAATCTATTGCTATCACACGTGTGCTAGATTTTACTTGGTCCGTCTCAACCTACAACCCACGGCCTAATTTACTACGTCGTATCGTAATCTCCTATGGTCAATTCAATTACGATTACCAATATCATGCAAAAGGTAGCTAATCTTTTACAAGCATTAAAAACATAAATTATGCGTAAAGATCATAGAAATTAAATCAAAACCGTTAATTAACTCAAGGGTTCAAACATGGGATCCCCTATGTCTTGACAAATATTTTAGCCAACAACCATAATCAAATTATAATGCAAAAACATGTCTTTAATCAAATTTAACATCAAAATCTGATGTAAAAATTAATTAAGTCAGAAATACTAAGATAACGAGGATGTCGCTCCGTGCGTCGCTCCGTTCTTTCTTTCCTTGCGTTGCTCTTGCTCTTCAATGATTTGTGGTATTGTTCTTTTGATGGAGGAGTGGCTGCTAGGTTTCAGAAAAGTGTGCCAAAAATCTGGCAAAACGTCTGAAAATCCTCTATAAATAGTGTGGAGGAGTTTTGCAAAGTTTGGACACGAAATCACCAAGTAGGAAACAAAATCTCGATTTTTCAGGGTTTGGCGATCGATCTTCGTCGGTTGCCGATCGATCGCGGAAACATTCTGGACAAATAACCAAATTTTTCATGTCCACGATCGATCTTCGTCATTTGCCGATTGATCGCGGAAATCTGGCGATCGATCTTCGTCAGTCGCCGATCGATCGCGGGTCAAAATCTCCAATCTTGCGATTTGGTCCCTCATTTTCCATATTTAGCTCGGTTTGGTCCTTTTTCATCAATTTAAGCCTATTTTACTCCACTCTTTTGCATTTGAATTGGATTCCTGAAATATACAAATATATACCAAAACATGTAATATTTTATAGGAATCACTACAAAAACGCCCCTAATCATATATCAAATTAAGTGTGAAAATCACACTTATCAAGGATAAGTAACATGGAATCAGATTGATAAACATACTACACCACATCTCACCTACAATTCTCTACACAAGCACCTCTCCAAAACCCTTGTTGGTTCTTGCATTTTATGCTTGGATTTCACTTGGTAATCCAGCTAGAAAATAGGGTGAAGTGATTTCATAACTTCTTGGTAAGGAATTCATGATTCTAAGCTTGGATATGTTGTTATCTATGAATTATGTGAACTTGAGTACCAAGTGTTCATGGTTGGAATTACTACTTGTTAGGATGCAAAGAATTTTGTGATATGATGATAAAAACATGTTTATATGATACTAGAGATTGCATGAAACATGTTTGAATGTGAATTTTTGAGTTGTAAAAGAAGAACCATGAAGATAAGCTCAAAATCGTCATGTTCTGAAATTTTAGAACATCGGCGATCGATCGCGAGCCCCATGGCGATCGATCGTCGAGAACAGAGCAAAAATAAGACGGTGAAAACAAATGGCGATTGATCGGTGAAAATATGGCGATCGATCGCGAGGAAACAGAACACTTTGGCGATCGATCGCGAGATAGTGGCGATCAATCGCGATGAAACAGAACAGTTTGGCTATCGATCGGTGGAAGTGGCGATCGATCGCCAGGGTTAAGATTTTGAAAAATATTAGATTTTTGTAGAATTTGATTTTGAAGCCTATTGTAACATGTTATATTGTTCATATTGTTGTAGCATCATCACAGGGGACGGGGCAACGAGGCGGTTAGACATTGACGCCTAATTTATATCTTTTGTGTCGCATAACAGATACGTTTTGACGTACGGGTATATGATATTATTGTGATGATGATGTGGATATTGTGTCATATGATTAGTGGTATCATATGCATGTACATTCATGATATTTCTATTGTTGAGATGGATGCCACGATAGATATGTCGCATATGCTTTGGCTGAGATCATTGCCACGATAGATATGCCAATGTGGGGCATATGCTTTGGCTGGGATTGTTGCCACGATAGGTATGCTACATATGCTTTGGCATGAGAGATATACGCAGGTTGGGTATATGCTCTGGCTGTTATAACATGTGAGGACAATACTATGATATGTGCTGCTAATATGAAGATGTGAGGAGGTTCCACTGACATATTGAGCTGAGATAGGCATATCATATTGGTCTGGTTATAACAGGATGAGAAATGAGACATGTCATGACATATTTGTATTTGATGATGCATGATACAGAACAATCACAGTTGATGTTTATACTGCTTTATCGTTTCTGTTACTTATTGATATCGCACTGAGATGGTTATTTTTCTATACTCGTGTTGTGTGATTGTTTCTGTAGGGACTCATAGACGTGGGAGGACGGGATTGTGAGTCTGATTCCGCTGCGAGTTGAACCACTGCATAGGAGTTGTACTAGTCTAGGTTGTTTTACACTACATATGTTGTATATTATGACATGGTTTTGTCAACATGTAACAACCTACATAAATAAACTCTTAATCAGTGTATGGTTTACTTAATTCTTACTCACATATGTATAATGAAATGATACATAACGGATTAAGTAACGAGGACCCCACAATAAACACACAAATCAATAACGCAATGGAACAATTAATTATCCCTATATTATGTGTAATGTCTCGATATGAATCATACACATTTGATATGCTTAGTGTGTACTTATGTGATAATGACGGTGTGATGTAGACTCGAGTTCGAGTTGAACCGAGTATGATATGTAATGATATATCTGGAGTTGAGAACATATATCTATACACGAGTGTGTGTGAATTTTCATTCAAGATGGTGTAGGACATGAATTTGGTACCTAATAGAAGTTATGATACAAGGGACTTATGTCATCTAGTTGGAATGAAATGTGAATTTGCATTTCATAGACATTGAACATGCATGTGGAATGAGGTTAGAGGCTATATGAAGAAAAACTCAGATTTCTAACACATAATACACCAAAACTCACCCACAAATCTCCACACCAACACTCTCCAAGCTCTCTCATTAATTCTTGGCTTTTGGTGTGGAATCAAGATAGAAACTTGGTGAGAAGTGGAAGGAAAGCTACTTGTTGAGGAATTGATCCATTAAACATGAGTATGCTTATTAGTTTATTTTCAACATATGAATGAAAGTTGATATGGTTTGAGTTGTTATAACTTGATGATGTGAAGTAAGATGAGAGTTAATCAAAGACGAGTTATAATGAGATGGAAATATGTTTCTATGATGTTAGAGTTTGAATGTATCCAGTTTTGATGTGGGTTTGGAAGCTATGGAGTTTAAACCATAGTGATAAGCTTGAAAATAGCCATATTCGGAATTTTTCAGAGTCGGGCAATCAAGCGCGAGCTATGTGGCGATCGATCGCCGCGACGGGGGAAAATGATAAGGCGGTTTAACACATGGGCGATCGATCTCGTGATCGCGACCGATCGATTGCTTGAAGGCGATCGATCGCATAAAACATAGAGATCGATCGTTGATGGCCAGAAAGTTTTGGCGACCGATAACGTAAAAGTTGATATCGATCGCTAGGGTTTAAATTTTGAAAAATGTTATATTTTTGTGGAATTTGATATTGAAGCTTATTTTGACATGATACATTGTTTGTATTTATGTAGCATAATCACAGGGGGCATGACAAAGAGACGGTTAACTACTGACGGCTGAACTTATATATTTTGTATCGCACGACAGATACGTGTTGACGTACGAGTATTGAGTTTGATTATGTGATGTTGCTTATATATATTGAGATTGAGCTATATGATTATTGGAATCATATTGGTATACATGCATGTTGTTGAGTTTGATGCCATGAGGGGTATGCTACGGTTGAGCATATGCTTTGGCATGAGAGGTATGCTCTTGTTGAGCATATGCTTTGGCTGTTATAAATTTGTGAGGATGAAAATATGATATGTGCTGCTAATATGGGACGTGGAGGCTGAGTCACTGATATATTGAGATGAGAGACATATCATATATGTCCCGTTATAACAGGATGATGGATGAGACATGTCATTACATATTTGCATTTTGTGATGTATGATATAGAACAATCATAGTTGAGATTTTACGATGATTCTGTATAGTATCATGTTTTCTTATTGATATAGAACTGAGATGGTTGTCTATCAATACTCATGTTGTGTGATTGTTTCTATAGGGACTCATAGACGTGGGAGGACGTGATTGTGAGTCGACTTATGCTGTGAGTTGAACCACTGATTAGGATTTGAACGTAGTATGTTTTTTAGGGGTGTTCATCGGTTCGGTTTGAAACCGAACCAAACCCAAATTTATGTTAATCGAACCGAAATTTCAGAAATTCTGAAAATTGAAAACCGAAATTGTTCAGTTCTTTTCGGTTTTAACCGAAAGTTTTCTGTTCGGTTTCGGTTACAACCGTAGTTTTTTAAAAAAAAAATTAGTTTTTTTTTTGAATTTTGGAATTGGATGGTTAGTCGAAAGAAAATCCAACATAAATATAAATACGAATACATCATACATTGGACTCAAAATGGTTTTTTAACATTTTAATTCAAAAATTTTAATATTATTTTGAAGTTATTTATACCAAAAAAAGTCGAGTTTAAAAGAGATAATAAAAAAAATTATATTATACTTGAAAACAATAGTTAAATTACGAGTTTTTATTCATGCTATCACGAAAGAAACCATTAAAAAATATTTATTAACCATTTACATTTTTAATTTTTTTTTAAAAAAAAATAGGTTTTTTTTTAAATGTTCGGTTTTCGGTTCGGTTCGGTTTGGTTAACCGAACCCCGTAATCGAACCAAAAACGAACTTTTTTTAAAAAAATCGAAAGCCGAACCAAAAAAATTCGGTTTGGTTTGAACCATAAAATTTCGGTCCGGTCCGGCTGGTTAACCGAACCGGTGCACACCCCTAATGTTGTTCATCTGAATATGTAATGTATAATATGTCATGATTTTGTAAATGTTGTAATAACTGACATAGTAAAAAATATTAATCAGTGTGTGTTATGACTTAATCCTTACTCACAAATGTATAATGATTGGATACTTAAGGGATTAAGTAGCGATGACCCCACATTAGTGGTATCAGAGCAGTGGTTCGAGAACTGGGTGAACAAGGGTAGATGAAGTGAGTTAGGAGTTACCAAATCACTTGAAAGCATGTTGATATCTTTGATATGATGGTAGACAAACATGCTTTATATATTTGAATGTTGTTGTTAACCCTTGTTATGCAGTAATGACAGACAGATTACCTCAAGATGACGTTGGGATGCCATGAGTGACAATGCTAGTGTTGGTTTTGCGCCTGTGCCACCACCACCAGTAGGCCAAGGGCCAGTAGAATAGGTGTTGTTACCTAGGGAGTTGACAATGACTCAATTTTTGAGTTACCAGTCACCTCGCTTTGAGGGTACTGAATCTGGGGAACAGGCTGAGGAATGGCTAGAACATATTGAACAGATCTTTGTGTCAGCACCGTGTGCCAAATCAGCCTGGTTGTGTTTGGCTGAGTTTCAGTTGGCAAAGAAAGCAATGATGTGGTGGAAAGCGACATTGCTTGAATTGCGAGCTCAGGGGCAGACTGTGGACTGGGATGTGTTTCGAACCCAGTTTTTGGATCATTATTTCTCTGTTGCTGCAAGGCAGTTGAAAGAAGATGAGTTCAATAATCTGAAACAAGGAACAATGAAGGTATCTGATTATGCTTTGTAGTATTCTTCCTTGTTGCGGTATGTACCTCATATAGCTGCAAACACTAAGGCAAAGACCAGACAGTTTGTGAAAGGCCTATGGCCTGAGTTGTTTGATATGGTTACTTCTAATAACCCTACATCATTTGAGGAAGCGTTGACGAGGGCTGAGATGGCTAAGATCAGAATTAAGGCCTGTAAAGATGTAGGACAAGTTCAGAAACCTACATCAGACAGCATGAGACCGAGAGGGGATCCATTTAAACCATCACGAGGAGGTGCATCATCCTCGAGATTTGGTGGTATGCAATTTGATACTCGGAAAGGGGACGAACGAGGTGCCAATGGACAATCCCAAGGCAGCAATTGTAGAGGTTTAAAATGCTTTAATTGTGGCAGACCACACTTTAGAGGCGATTGTCCACATATTGAGGGTCCAGTTTGTTATGGATGTGGGAGACCAGGACACATGAGACATGATTGTCCTCAAGCTGGAGGACAACATGCCAGAGGGAATGTGTCAGAGAGTACAGTGCAACAGCTATCACAGTTTGTACCTCGGACTGGTGGGGGACAGAGAGAAGGGCCGCCCCAAGTTCAGGTTTATGCACTGAACAAGGAGCAAGCAGAGGCAGCTCCTGATGATGTGATAGCGGGTTAGTGTTGTTTATTTACTTATCCGGCTTTTATATTGATTGATACTGGTGCATCACATTCATTTATTGCACAATTGTTTATTGAGCGGTATCATATATGCTCGTCAGCTTTGTTGATGTCTCTGTATGTCTCGACACCCATGAGAACCATTGTGATGACTTGTCAGTGTATCAGAGTGTTCTATTCAGTTTGATGATGACTATGGAATACATGCATATTTGATTGTGTTAGATATGACTGAATTTGACTGTATTCTAGGTATTGATGTGTTGAGTAGATATCAAACTATTGTAGGCTGTTGTCAGAAGATGGTTCGGTTTCAGTCTGACACTGGAAACCAATGGATCTTCTATGGACTAGGATCTCGTGCAAAGATTCCTTTGATATCTGCGATTAGAATGTCACGGTTATTAGAACGTGGACATACTGGATATTTGATTTACGCTATTAATGTAGCTGAAAATAAAATGGAAAGAAACGTAGAGGATATACCAGTGGTTGCAGAATACGTAGATGTATTTCCAGATGCGATTCCTGGATTTCCACCAAGTCGTGAGGTGGAATTTGGCATTGAATTGCACCCTGGTACATCTGCAATTTCACGAGCATCATATCGTATGGCACCAACTAAACTGAGAGAGTTGAAAACTCAGTTGTAAGATTTACTTGACAAGGGATACGTACGTAGTGTATCGCCTTGGGGTGCTCTGGTATTGTTTGTAAAGAAGAAGGACGGATCGATGCAACTGTGCATTGACTATCGACAGTTGCACAAGGTAAATAAACATCCTCCCAGTATTGATGATTTGTTTGACCAGTTACAGGGATCGATGATCTATTCTAAGATTGATTTACGATAGGGTTATCATCAAATACGTGTGTGGGAAGAAGATGTACAGAAAACATCATTCAGAACTCGTTATGGACATTATGAGTTCCTAGTTATGCCATTTGGAGTGACTAATGCTCCAGTTGTCTTCATGAGTTTGATGAATCGAGTTTTTCAGGAATACTTTGATCAATTTGTCATTGTATTTATCGATGATATACTAATCTATTCTAGGAGTGAAACAAAGCATGTCCAACATTTGCATATGGTGTTGCAACTTCTGAGAACACATCACTTATACGCCATCAGCAAATGTGAGTTTGGGTTGAACAGTGTTGTATTTTAGGACATGTGATCTCCAAAGATGGTATATCATTAGATCCAAAAAAGATAGAAGCGGTATTGAATTGGTCAGTACCTACATCGGTGCTAGAGATTCGTAGTTTCTTGGGTTTGGCAGGATACTACAAACGGTTTGTAGAAGGATTTTCAAAGATTGTCAAACCATTAACACAGCTGACACAAAAGGGCGTACCTTTTATATGGTCAAAATGCTTGTGAACATAGCTTTCAGGAATTGAAACACCGGTTGACCACTGCTCCGGTGTTGATTATTAACTCAGAACATGATAGGTTTGCGCTTTATACTGATGCATCTTTACTTGGTTTGGGTTGTGTATTGATGCAGGATAAACATGTTGTGGCTATGCATCAAGCCAACTGAATCCACATGAAATGAAGTATCTAGTGCATGATCTGGAGTTGGCAACCATAGTCTTTGTGTTGAAGATATTGTGACACTATTTATACGGTACGTCATTTACCATATACACTGATCATAAATGTTTGAAGTTTTTGTTCACTCAGACAGAGTTGAACATGATGCAAAGGATATTGATGGATCTATTGAAAAATTATATTGTGAGATCGAATATCATCGAGGAAAGGCCAATCTGACAGCTGATGCCTTAAGTCGAAAGGTACAATACCCTGCTAATGATATGATTAACTTGTCAGCTTTGATGACTTCTTGTTGTACATTGGGATATGAGTTTGAAGCAGTGATAGTCCCAGTAAGGGTATCAACACTGTTGGTTGAACCCGATATCTTTGAGAAGATCAGAATGGCACAAACTATTGATGATGAAGTACAACATTGGAAATTGATGATAAGTCAAGGAAAAATATCTCCTTTTGTAATAGCAAGTGATGGGAGTGTGAGATATGAAAAGCGTTGGGTAGTATCTGCTACTTTGGGACTACGTCAGGACTACTACAACGTGCACATTGTAGTAGATATAGTATACATCTTGGCGGAAAGAAAATGTACAAAGATTTGTGTACATAGTTTTGGTGGAAACGCATGAAACAGGAAGTGCTTGAGTTTGTGAAACGATGTTTATTTATCAACAGGTGAAAGCAGAGAGACAGAGACCAGGAGGTGAATGGATGAGTTTAAAGATTCCTCAATGGAAATGGGAACATATTACAGTGGATTTTGTAACCCATTTGCCAAGGACTTCTTCTGGCTCTGATGCTATTTGGGTAGTCAATAATAGTTATAAAACTAGTATACAAATGGCACCGTTTGAAGCATTGTATGGGCGACGATGCAGATCGCCATTGTATTGGGATGATGTTGATCAGTCTTCTATCAGTGGACCAGATATGATACGTGAAATGGAAGAGAAAGTGAAGCTGATCATATTGAAATTAAAAGCAGCATAGGATAGACAAGCCGCTTATGCGAAGAGACGTAGACCGCTTGAATTCCAAGTTGATGACAGAGTATTTTTGAAAATCTCACCTTTCAGAGGTGCGATATGCTAAGTCACATAATCCTCCTACCCCCTCCACGCACTGGCGCTCCGGCCGCGATCTGGCAAACTGGGTGCGCGTGCGCCGCATTAAAGCGACTTAAGAATTTCTAGTTCGCGCTTTAAGAATTTCTAGTTCGCGCACTAAGATTTCATAATTCGCACACTAAGATTTCATAATTCGCACACTAAGAATTCATAATTTACGCATTAAGATTTACTAAGTTGCGCACTAAGTTACTAAATCTTGTTATCCTCCTTAATTCTCCGATTTTTTTTTTTTTTGTAATTATAAAAAAAAATCTCCGCTTTTGGGTTTAGATGAATTTTTATGAAATGTATTTCGGGTTGGTAAGAAAATTATATCATATGATAAATAGAGAGATAATGAATCATGAAAATGCATAATAACATATGAAAGATTAAAATATGTGATAAAATAAAGTATGATAAATCTGTGATTTTGTAACATTTTTGCGGAGTAAATAATAAAAAATTTGATATCTTAGTTTTTTGCATGAAAATTAATAAAATGAACTTTATAAATAAAAATTTTATTTTTATTGAATTAATTTAAATGTTTATATTAGTCATTTCATAAGGTAATAATATAAGTCTCCGAAAATAATATGAGTCATTTTTAATAAATTCATACTATTACCAAACATGTTGAAATAAATATGAACAATTTGGTTTCATTTTTCAAATTCGTTATTTTATATCTTAAAATAAAAAAAGCTTTAATACTTCATTTCTTTTTCTAAAATATATTTTTCGGAGAATCCTTACTAGACGAACGATCAAATACAAGATTCAAATTACGCTGTATAACTTGCTATAACATTTTGCAAAGCTGCAAATGTTAGATCCTTCAATAAAATCTAATTTTAATGCTTTTTAAGAATGGTAAAGCTGCAAACACAAAAATTGTTAAGAACTTCATATTGTAAATTTGTAAATAATATAATAATGATCTGAGTTTGTTAAATATGATGTATATTATGTATGTTTAACTTCATTTCATCAGTGTACATGTATATATATTTATTTATTTATTTTTAATAGGTGCATTAAGGTGCACCCGCACTCAATTTTTTTGAAAATTGACGCCTCTCGCATCCGCATCCGCTCACGCACCGGACTTATGTGATCTAGACGATATGTTGGTCCATATGAGGTGTTACAACGTATTGGTACGTTGGCGTATAAATTGGCACTACCACCATCATTGAGTGGTATCCACGATGTATTTCATGTTTCGCTGTTGAGGAAATATGAACCAGTTCCCGAGTCATGTATTGCAACCGTCGGACGTACAATTGGATACAGACGTGTCATATGAGGAACGACAGGTTCAGATCTTGGATAGAACAGAGCAAAAATTGCGAAGTAAAGTAATCCCAATGTTAAAGGTACAGTGGGACAGGGGAGGTGTCAAGGAGGCAACATAGGAGACAGAGCAACATATGATGCAATAGTATCCTGAGTTATTTTCTGGTATGTTTTATATATACTACTGATGAGCATTCATGTTACTACAATTTTTAGTGTGTTAAACATATAGTTGAGCATATGTTTGTGTTATTGCAGTCGTATCATGTATAGTCAATTTCGAAGACGAAATTCAATTAGTAGGGGAGAATTGTAATGCCTCGATATGAATCATACATGTTTGATATGCTTAGTGCGCCTTATGTGATAATGACGGCATGACGTATACTCGAGTTCGAGTTGAACCGAGTATGATACGTAATGATATATGTGGAGTTGAGAACATATATCTATATATGAGTGTGTATGAATTTTCATTCAAGATGGTGTAGGACATGAATTTGGTACCTAATAGAAGTTATGATACAAGGACTTATGTCATCTAGTTGGAATGAAATGTGAATTTGCATTTCATAGACATTGAACATGCATGTGGAATGAGGTTAGAGGCTATATGAAGAAAAACTCAGATTTCTAACACATAATACACCAAAACTCACCCACAAATCTCTACACCAACACTCTCCAAGCTCTCTCATTTCTTCTTGGCTTTTGGCGTGGAATCAAGACAGAAACTTGGTGAGAAGTGGAAGAAAAGCTACTTGGTGAGGAGTTGATCCATTAAACATGTGGATAGTATGCTTATTAGTTTCATTTCAACATATGAATGAAAGTTGATATGGTTTGAGTTGTTATAACTTGATGAATTGAAGTAAGATGAGAGTTAATCAAAGACTTGAGTTATAATGAGATGGAAATATGTTTCTATGATGTTAGAGTTTGCATGTATCCAGTTTTGATGTGGGTTTAGAAGCTATGTAGTTGAAACCATAGTGACAAGCTTAAAAATAGCCATATTCTGAATTTTTCAGAGTCGGGCGATCGATCGCGAGCTATGTGGCAATCGATCGACAGGGAAAATCATAAGGCGGTTTAACACATGGGCGGTCAATCTCATGATCGCGACCGATCGATCGCTAGAAGGCGATCGATCGCATAAAACATAGAGATCGATCGATGATGGCCAGAAAGTTTTGGCGATTGATCGCGTAAAAGTGGAGATCGATCGCTAGGGTTTAACTTTTGAAAAATGTTATATTTTTGTGGAATTTGATATTGAAGCTTTGACATGATATATTGTTGGTATTCGTGTATAGCATCGGGAACAAGACAAAGAGGCGGTTAACTATTGACTCCTGAACTTATATATTTTGTAACGCACGACAGGTACGTGTTGACGTACGAGCATTGAGTTTGATTATTTGATGTTGCTTATATAAATATTGAGATTGAGCTATATGATTGTTGGAATCATATTGGTATACATTCATGTTGTTGAGGTTGATGTCATGAGGGGTATGCTACGGTTGAGCATATGTTTTGGCATGAGAGGTATGCTCTTGTTGAGCATATGCTTTGGCTGTTATAATGTGTGAGGACGAAAATATGATATGTGCTGCTAATATGGGACATGAAGGCTGAGCCATTGACATATTGAGATGAGAGGCATATCATATATGTCCCGTTATAACAGGATGATGGATGAGACATGCCATGACATAGTTGCATTTTGTGATGTATGATACAGAACAATCACAGTTGAGATTTTACGGTGATTCTTTATCGTATCATGTTTTCTTATTGAGATGGTTGTCTATCAATACTCATGTTGTGTGATTGTTTCTGTAGGGACTCATAGACGTGGGAGGACGGGATTGTGAGTCGACTTCTGCTGTGAGCTGAACCACTGATTATGATCTGAACATAGTAGGTTGTTCATCTGGACATGTAATGTATAGTTTGACATGATTTTGTAAATGTTGTAATAACTGACATAGTAAAACTCTTAATCAGTGTGTGTTATGACTTAATCCTACTCACAAATGTATAATGATTGGATACATAAGGGATTAAGTAGTGAGGACCCCACATTATGTGAAACTAGCAGGAAACAATAAAATTACAGTGAACATGTCAGAGGAGTATCACAACAATAGAGGTTGAAGAAGAAGACAGAGGTCATTCAAAAGGTGACGGAGGGATAAATTTGTTTAAGAGTCTCGACAGGAAAAATTTAAGTGACGAGGACCCTCTTCTAGCACGTCGATTGAGTTGCAATTTTTTTATCAATGATAAATTTCGAACATAAGACAACTTCGACGTATTACAATGATTGAAGGCGAAGGCAAGACAATACTCGTCTTAGCCACAATGACTAGAGACGTTTTCACGGTGCAAGCATCAAGTGTTGCATTGGAATCGACATTCTCAACATGTGGCCGAATAATTGGAGAATATAGAAGTAGTCTTTCTGTTGATTCATTACGCATGCTTACATTACTCAATGAAGGAGGATGTAAGAATAAAAAAAAGAAGGATCGGTAGATGAATTTGAAATTCATCATTCCGAAGAAGAATAAGCATATGATAAAACAACACTCATAAATTATGAGAAGTAATATTATTTCTTTCAATTTCAATTATTGTAACTCTTATTTGTATAATATATTGTAAGTTTGATTTAAATACTTATCAATGAAGAAGAAATGTACATAATTTTTTTATGAATCTCTTGTTAATTAAAAAAATAACAAACCAAAAAAACATTGGTCGGACACTGAGATCGATCGGTCCCACCTAAAAAATTTTAACTTTTTTAAAAAAGTTTAATTACATATCTCGGAACCCGTAGCTCCAAAACTGGATCCAATCCGATATCCAACCAGATTGATCCAGTTCCAAAAATAATGTAACCAGAACCGATTCAAAGCGGTCGAGTAACACCCCTACTAATAGATGGACCTTTTTTGGTATCATCCGGCAAGATAAAAAATAATCAAAGACGATAGAGACATAATACTTCAAGACCAATTGATCTGACATTTTTTTTATTTTATCAAAAATGATTTCCAGATTATGGCATTAATGGCTAGTGGATTATAAGAAATTAAAAATATTAAATTCATTTTTTGAAAATTATGTTTTTACTTTAACTTTTTTTAATTTTCACATGTAGACTATATAAATTTAAAGGATAATTACATCTACACCCACTCGACTTTGATGTAATTATAGAAACCTTTCCTATGGTTTGAAAAATTGCAGAAACCTCACCTCAAGGTATGTTATACACTACAGACAAGTCCTGCCGTTAAAAAAGTTGACGGCCTTTACATAAACCACCCCGAATGTTTAATGAAAACCCCAAATTGCCCCCAGTCAACTTTGACCAAAATTTTTGGAGGGGGTGTCTTTATAATTATGGTATTTTATAGGGGGTGTGATCGTAATAAAATCAATATTTTATTTTTTCAATATAATTATTACTTACTCAAACCTTTTTTATTTTCCTACTAATTTTATTTTTTTATCATCTTTATTCAATCTTGTAAAATATCAATATGTACCATTAAAAATTCAAAATTTATATATATATATATATATATATATATACATACATCATTTAAAAACTTTTCCTAGAAATAACGACAGTTTGTAATATTTTGAATTAAATTGATTTGAAAGTCAAATTAAAAAATAATATGTTCGATTGCCATTTTCGGAATTGAAGGCAATAAATATTGCTTCCCCAAAAAAAACGTAAAAACTTGATCATATATAATCATCGTACTTTCAATAAATGATTTAAAAGTAAATAAGATATGATTAATAACTTGAGAAACGAGATAAAATCTAAACTCTAAAAATACACAAATACGAGTTCAACTAAGGGTGAGCATCGAAACCAAATTTGTGAAAACTTAACCAACCGAATTTGTTTTTCAGCCAACTGAACTGGCTGATTTTTACATTAAATCGAGCAAATCGATTCGATAAAATATCGATTGTCATGAAAGACCATGGCCTAAAACATATCATTTAAATTCAACATCTAAACATATAATTGTCATTAAAGATCATGGCCGAAAACAAGATCTTTTTATCATCATAATTATCAAAAAAAAGATATGATACTATGAGAATAATACAATTAGATAATTTTGAACGTATTTTTATATATAAGTAGTCTTAAAATATCATTAATATGAAAACTAGTTATAGTTTTAAAATATTTATAAATTAATTCGTTGAAATAAATAAATAAAAATAAAAAAATATGACACAATAGGTGGTGTCACTATAACAGATATTATAGTATATTGGTGTACATGTAATATTTTGATTATTTTATATTATATATAGTATAGAGAGTGTTTCTGTAATGATTTGATAATTATATATTAAATATACAAGATGACACAAATGTCATTTCGCGCGTTCTGTTAATTATTTTTGATGGTGTTACTCTGCAGGGGAGGTCTCTGCAATTTTCCAAAGTCGAGTGGGTTTCTATAATTAGACCACTGTCGAGGGGGTTCTGTAATTAGACCACAGTCGATAGGCTGTTGATGTAATTATCCATATTATTAATGACAAAAAGAAATGAAAAATCGTGCCTTTAATTGTAAAGTCCTTTATTATTCAAAGATCTATGCACCTGAACGGCTGAAACCAATTGCATTACTCTCAATTGCCGGAAAAATTCTGGAAAGTGACCTTTAAATAATTTTTTTTAAAAACATGACCCTCTTCTATATTAAAATAACATCATCATGCTTCTAAAACATTTTTGTTTTAAGGTCTTCTGTTTAACTGTCTGACGCCCGACAACCTATTCGTCCTCCTCCCAAAACATCAGAAAAAATGAAAAAATGAGAAAAGAAAAAGGAAATTAAAACCCAGAATAAGGGATCCGACTCTCTCTGTGTGTAACACACACACACATACACGTAGATGGAGGTAAATGATGAATTTGAGTTAATGGACATGGAAGATGATGAATTCGAGTTCACATTTGCTGAGGTAAGTCCGGTTTGAGTTTTTCCTGATCTCAAATGGAGTTTTCGCTTTAATTCACAAAAAATTACTTAATTTTCATAAGCTAATCTTAAAGATTTCATCTTTACACGCATTTGGTGGCTGCAAACCTTTGAGTGATTTTCCCTTTTCGTTAATTTCGATGCTAATCCGATTAATAGTTTTTTGTTTTTCTCTTTTTGGTGTATGAGTGTTAATCTTTTTTTTTTTTTTTGTCTATGAGTACGTGGGTTTTTGGAAAGAAGAAAGGATTCTTGTAAGGTGCAAATTTGATATCTCATTTGATGGGATACGGATCAAGAAAAGTATTGGTGGGTAGATAATTTGTTGATTTTGTGTGGGAAAACATTCCATGGGAGTTCTTATCTCAAATGGTGAAGTCTTGTCTTTAATTTTCACAAAATTTTCCCTTTTATTCTGTATCGTATATATTTACTGTTAAAGATTTGATCTTTACTCGGTTTTGGTGGGGATTTGTCAGTTTTATTTTCTCTTATGGTGGTATAGGTTTGATGCTACTCCAAGTAATAGTCTTTGGTTTGCTGCGAAACGTAAACAAAACTATTTCAATTTCTGATTGCCTGTCTGAAATATTTTTGATGTGTTTTTTTGGTTTATGATGATCCGGTGTTTTGGGAATTGCCTTTTGGCATGTAGCTGTATGTGTTGTTTGTGGAACAAACGTTTTGTGTTTTTCTTTTATGTGCCTGAATCTGAAACACTTCTACAATGATGAGAGAAAACCAATCAATTGTTGATTCTATACTTGAACTGAGGGGGAAGTTAATGTATTCTGGAGTTGACATAATTATTCAAGAAATTTGATTGTTTTTATTGGAGACGTTTTTCTGACTTGTTCATCTCACAACGTATCCTCCCCTTATAGAGAATAATTTTTTTTTTTTTTTTAAGTTTCACTATGATGACAGTTTATTGTTTTCTTCAATAGATCACTGAAATGGAGCAATTATTTAAAAAAATGAGAGAAAAATTGATCAGTCAAAAGTTCTGCCAAGAGCTCGCTGCCAAATTTAGGTATGCTTTATTCTTCCGTAACATCTTATTTTATGCTGGATTCCACTGTGTACTTTGGACAGTTTTTAGTTAGTTCTGTTTGCACTTAGTTGTGGTTCTGTTCGTTTTACGCAGTTGTTCAACTCACCGTTCAGAAAAATCTTCAGTAAAATGGGAACAGGTGTTTGTTCTAAACTTTTATATCATTTTGATTGTTACAGCATCTAATCATGTTTATTCTGCCCTGTTTATATTTCGCACATTCAGGTGCAAAGCTGGTTTCAAGATAAACAAAGAAATTTGTCAGCCCAAGCTATTCCATTCTCTTATCATGAAGAAACTTTGGCTTCTCCAAGGGCTTCGCTAGTTCACAGAAGTGGTAAAAGTCGCCCTTTGTTTTTCTGCCAAAGATGCGATATTCAATTGTAAAAATGCAGAAAGAGTCATTTTTATATGATTTGCTACATCCAGAGCTTGAAGATATATAAGATAAAGTATTAGCTAAAGAAACAAGATACATAACATTATCACACATTTAACTCTTTCTGGTTATTTTTTGTTATTTAAAGTGTTCTTTCTACTAACGTAAGAAACACATGCTAGTTAGTGTTGGCGTCATGCTATTCAAGAGTCAATGACTACTTGGTCTAATAGCTTCTGCAAATTCTTGCCAGTATCGACACTTTCTATCAGTGAAGCAGCTGTAGAACTACCAAACTTGATGTTTGAAGCTAGATCGGCAAAAGATTTTGCTTGGTGAGCATTCAAGTAACTAATTTCCCGATCATTATTCTATTGGTCTGATACTTCTTAATCCTGCTTTGGCCTTTAAGTATCCTTGAAGAAACTCAACATCTCCCAAAACGAGGTTATTGCCAACGAGAACCCCTCTGTTGTTTTCCAAATAGGCAGATTACACCTCAGTGGTTTGAAAATAGGCATTATAACCCATGTGACCTGAAAATAGGCAGTTTACCCATTTGGTTTGTGAAAATAGGCAGTTTATTCTCTTTAGTTTGTAAATAGGTGCAAAACACTCCCTCTGTGTATACTGTGTTTTGTAAACCACAGGGGGGTAAATCGCCTATTTTGAAAACCACGGTGGGGTAACAAATCACGGGGGTTAAAAATTTGTTAGGGATACATTACAAACTACGGGGGTAAATTGTCTATTATCAATACCACGTGGGGAGTAAATTGCCAGTAGCTCCCAAAACGTTGTTCTTGTTAGTATTTGCATGATAAGTAGACACTAAATCTTTATAATTTTGTGACCTTGTTATATTATTGTGGCAACTTGACACAGCTTATTTTCCCTGCTTCTTAGGTTTGATGTTGCGTATTTCCTCAATTTCAGAGTTCTTAACTCGGGCGAGCTTGTAAGATCCCTTTACTTTTCTTTCTTGTTGTTTTTCAGTTATTCTCCTTCCATTTGATTTCCGTCTTACATTTGAATTCATCGTGGATGAATCTATTCTTGTAAAAAGATAACTACTTTTTTTCCTGATTTCATTACAAAATTGCTACTTTTTTCCTCAATGCAAGTTTCTTATTTCCCATTTCTACAATAAGATTGTTGGTATCGTCTATCATATATTTTTAACATCTATTTGCTATTATAGGTCTTCTGAATATCCCCGTGAATATGACAGGTCGTTCGTGTAAGATTTGCGGGTTTTGACAGAGAGGAAGACGAATGGGTGAGTGCTAACAGGGCAATACGGGAACGCTCGATTCCTTTGGTTCCTTCCGAATGTGACACTGTTAATGCCGGTGATCTAGTTCTTTGCTACAGGGTACTGCTCTTCTCTTTCCCTACGAGTTATGCCTTGAAGTTGGCTCTATTTAACGACAACGCTTTTATGTCGATTCCCAGGTCAACGAATATCTTGCACTTTATGTCGATGCTTATATCACGGAAATCGAAAGGAAATTACACGACGAGAGCGGCTGCACATGCGTCTTTAATGTTCGTTACGACTATGACAATGTTGAGGTATTCTTTCATATGTCACTTCCAAAATCTGTTTAATTTCAATTTCAGTTTCAATTTCAGAGTCGTGATTGTCATTTCAAAACTAGTGAAACAAGTGATGCTACATAATCCAGTATGGTTGCAGAAGATTCCGAAACAATTGTGTCTATTTAATATTTCCTTATTTCCGAGTGCAGGAAAAGGTTGGACAAAACAATATATGTCGCAGGCCAGCGCAATCATCATCAAATGGAAGCAAGGCATTGAGTTTCTCCATAGTGTCAAAAGTATTGGGCTCGAGTTGATCGGACGGAATCATGATTTTCAAATAAGGTTTAACAGTATAATTATTATAATTCAAGTTCTTAAATAATGTATGTTGAAAAACTGTTATTATTGAGACGATATGTGAGTGTCAACTGGTTGGACTGGGGTTGGATTTTCAGGTGGATTTTGAACATACAACCAGTGTTTTCAAAATCCGACCGAACATGAAACTGATGTTCGTTCGATCGGTTCGTTCAACCGGTGATGACGTCGGCATTATTTAATATCATATATCATGTATTTGATATAGTTTCAAGTTGTTCATAATAAAAAAAGTAGCACTACACCAACCAACATAACATGTTCAATTTCAAAAAGCACATCAAACCAAATTTCATAAAGCATCTAAAAAACAATAAACAATAAGCAATCACTATACATCATATTTCAAGTTTTTTTTTTATCACCCATCTTGAGCTTTTACTATTTGAATACATATTTTTAAACTACCTTGATTCCTGTATTTTAAATTTAACGTGACATGTGTCGCGAACTATGTTGCACCACACTCCAAAAAAGCACCTCATGTAGTGTTGGACACTCCGTAGACACGGGTAAGATGTGGTGTCGGACACACAACGTGATGTGTTTGGATCTTTTTTTTTTTAAAAAATCCGACAGGTTTCGGACACATCAAGAAACGGCATGGACACGGCAAAACACGCCTTAGACACTGCAGAACACGTGAAAATGATTTTTTTAATTTTTTTAAAAAAAAATTTTTTGAAAAAATTTATAATTTTTTTTTTACAAAAATATTAAAAAAAATTATAACTTTTTTTTGTATTTTAAATTAGTGAATAAAGAATCTACAATTTGATATCATTTTCAATTTTATTATTCAAATATTTGATAATTAAAGTTTTTCTTGAATTTTAGTATATTAGAATATAATAGATGTGTAGAATATATATAATAAAAAATAAAAAAATTATTGCAGTATTCTAGAAGTTACATGTCCTGTAATTTTTGAAATCCGTGTCCTCGTGTCCGTGTATTGTTGTATCTGTGTTCCCTTATCCGTGTCCGTGCAGCATAGGTCGCGGATCCTATGGTTGATACTTCTAAAATCTCTAGTGTTTTTGCACTGATCATGTCAAAAAATATATAAAAGTGAAATGGAGGTAGATGAATAATTGTAAGTTTGTTTTTGAATTATTTCATGTTTCAAAAGTTAACAAAAGTGATACTTTTTTTATTTCAAAAGTTGAGCTCTCCACCCATTTTTCATGTGGAGACTTTCTTGACTTTACCATATGTTTTAGGAGCTTAATTTTCGGAAGGAAGGAGATTAATTGATTAAATTAATTTTTTTAGATAATAATCAATTGAGCAGCATAAATGTTGTTATATAAAATTTTCTCATATCTAGATTTTTTTTTTTTTTTTTGAAAAAATAAGGGGTGATAAATTTTTTTTTAAAATTTTTTAGGGGAGGGGGATGACTCAAACTCGAGATATCTTATATTATGAAATAAATTACATCCACTAGGCCGAAACCTTCTCAAAAGGCGATAACTGTAATATGTATATCTTAAAAAAATAAATGCATATTCGATCGGATTCACCGGGACCAATGCATGCTGATACAAAATTTAGTCGAGAGACAAAAACTTACAATATTTAGTAGTAAAACTTACCTTTAAAACGAAACTATGTAAAATGTGGAATTTAATTGATAAAAGTTAGCACTAGTATGTTGGAGGGTCCATTAGAGAACCATAGCTTTACTAAAAGTTTCTTTAGATTTCATAAATGTATAAGATTGGACCTCAACGCCACTTATAATTGCCACTTAAAAGTTTCTGGATCTTGGATCTTCTGAGTACACTAATTTGATGAAACGTGTTTCTTGAAATTTAATTTCACACAACGTAAAATCGTCTAAACGACACGTTTTAATTGCTCTACGTACCATCTCGATTAGTTACTACTCCCAAACGGATATTGCATAAAATTGTTGAAAATGTCTTTATATTTATCATGCTTTATTGTGCACAAATGGCAAAAAAAAAATGTTAATATCGAATTCATTAAGCAAATAAGACAAAGATTGAATGAAAATGACAGCAAAAATTAATGGATAGGCTTTTATAGAGAAGTACAAATATTTTGTTTTAAATTGCAGCAAAAATTAATGGATAGGCTTATAGAGAAGTACAAATATTTTGTTTTAAATTGCATTTCATTTCATGTATGTAAAAATAAGTTGCAAATTTTTATTTTTGAATTATGTAACTTAAAAAATGAAGCATTTCCAAAATATTAACCACTCTCAAATAAAGAAATAATAATCAAATTTTGCACATTTTTTAAAAATATAAATATTTCTATCCAAAATAAAATAGTGCCCTCATAAAAAATTTAAAATTAAAAACAAAAATAGAACATGCTTTAATTACATGTCAACCAGAAACCAAATGTCAAGTTACAAGAAATTATCTCTATGTTGTATAGACTAGAACACATGTATTTTAGTTATATATATTAGATGAGATATACTTTATTCAACATATCATGGATTTGACACTTTCTTTTAAAATGAAAGTAACTTTCACTTTTCTCAAAAGAGTCGATATTAATGAATGTAAGTTATTGTTAGAAATTATAACGAACTGGTTTCAAACGAAGGAAATGTTATTACCAAGCAATTATTATTGCTGACAGAACAATTTTTATATTAAATTCATGAAAATTCTATGACAGCAACAATAATTAATTTGATAATATTATAACACTTCAAATAATGGAGATAGACAAAGTTCAGAAAATGACAAATGTCCATGATTTTCTTAATATTGGCTTTTAATACTTACTTTACCAATGCATTTTGATCATAAATCATTTGGCTTTGTCATCCACATAAGAGCGATCAATCCACAATTTTCATGAAAGGACTGGGGAGCATATATATTATAGTGACTCGATGTCACAATAACTCTTTCTTGCTCGATTAGAGTCTCCTTCTGATATTCCGCCAGAAATTATATGTATAGTTTCTCGGTTAGGAACATTGTTTGGGCCACCTCCCCCACAGCTTGGATGTCATCCTCTTATTGTCTCTCTCCTCTTACTGCACACGGTACTGGACTAGGTGCTCCCCTCCCCAGATTAGCATAATCCGAGGATGTGGATTATTGAAAATTGGTCTATCATGGGGTTCTTGCCTTCCCCAAGATCTGTTAACTCCTCTTCCTCGAAAATATCCTCATCGGAACTATCCTCCTCGGAAATGTCCATCTCGACCTCTCTTCGGCCTTCTTTGGTCCGTGGCTACTTCTCGAGGAGGTCTCATCGGGAGGTATGCTCGAAACTCCTTTTCGGCGTTCCTGTTGTTTATCCCTCCGATTTAGTTCATTTCCTGGTCTCGCATCTTTTCTTTGTTTCATTTTGTGGGCTTCTTCTAAATTGATATATTTAGAAGCTCTTCCCAGCAACTCGTCGTAATCAAATGGTGGTTTTTTAGCTAGAGATCTAAACAGATCTCCTTCTCGTAGTCCTTGAGTAAAGGCGTTGATGAGTATCTCCGAGGTTACATGAGGGACGTCGATGCATGCTTGATTGGAACTTTTCAGGAAGTCCCGCAGAGACTCCTTTTCCATCTGCTTGAGTCCAAACAAACTGAGTGTCGTTCTCTTACAACTTCTGTTGCACCTGAATTGATGTAAGAACTGTAAGGACCACCGTGCCCTTGACCCGTTATTAGTGTATTAATCCAAGCATTTAGTGCATGTAATCAAACATGTAGGGGAAAAACCCACTTATCACCATAGCAAATCATGTCAATAATAAAATTCTTTACATTATTCCATATAATGTCTAGTTTTTTTCCCCAACCAAGTCCACATACATGTCATGCACCATTATAATACACTGACATATTCTCTATTCATTTAGCAATTCAATAAATAATTGCGTGCAACTCATAAATGAAGAGAGAAATGCCCTTGCCTTTTTATACATGCCATATACACATAATAGTGCTCACATACGAGCATCAAATAGGTATGTGTGTATCAAATGTATAAAATACGGTGCTCAATATCGTCACTGGTATTTCGATCCCTGGAAGCACCTCCAATCCATAGCTCAAGCTCATCTCCAAAGCCATCGATGTACATAATCATCTGCCCCAACAGAGACAGCCCACACACGGGGTGAGCATACCAATATCTCAAATCCAATAATCACAATAATACAATTCATAATTTACAAAAATGTAAATGCTATGAAATATAAAAGATGCTCCCTGGATGGTATCATCCTCATCCGGGATTCCCTGTACTATCCCTGTTCTCAAAATAACTGAAACCATCAAATTCCCAAATGCCAGTTAATCATTACATTGATTAACAAATCCATTTGCCACATACCGATATCATAATCAATAATACCAAATCATTAAACACTGATTACAAATATTCCATGTATCTCACTTATGGTTCCATCTTTCTATTTCATTGCTCGATCTACAATAGCGGCATTTCATTCTCACGCATGCTCAACAACAGTGGCGTCATAACCGGTGTTCGATCAAAGGCGACAACATCCCAATCATTGCTCGCTAAAAAGCGGCACCATATAATTCCCAATGCATATATATACATTTGTAGCAAATACCATAAACCATGCATTTCAATATCCGTTTATTGCTAATACCATATACCATGCATTTCCATATACTTTCATTGCAATACAGTGTACGATTAAAGGGTTATGCTCGTACGTCATACGTACCTTATAATCCCGTAGTTTGAGTCCAACCTTGCCTGAGTTCCACGACCCGATGAATTATGTGCTAACACATAAATAACTCACAATCAATTACAAGCATGCAACCACGCGCCCAAGCACGTTTACAACCTCCAAATATATCGTCAATCCATGACGATTTACCATTTTAAAAGACCCCAAGTTAAGCATGCATAATACCCAAAATATTTCATTTTGCAAGTTCAAAAGTTAACCAATTACTCAACCGAGTATTCCATTTTATTAATAAAATTTGGCTCCAATCATTCATTTTTAAAGGTATAGCATTCCCATTGGAATGTAGACATTGCCCCGAAAATCGGGTTGTTAAACCTCGATTCCAAAATCCCGACATTTTCAACATTTCAAAAAAAAAAACACAACAACAATGGCCGCGATCGATCACCGTTTAGGCGCGATCGATCGCGCAACCATACATAATCCGCGATCGGTCGCCTACAAATGCCGATCGATCGCCAACTTTCTCTGCCACTCGCGATCGATCGGTAACATCTCATGGTCGATCGCGAGTACTATTCATCGTCACCCAATTTCCAGAATTATGTCACGATCGATCGGCGCCAAGCCGCGATCGATCGCGACCTGCAATATTCCGAAAAACTCGAGTTTTAATGGTGTTTTTCACACCCAAACTCAAAACCAACACCCCATACACCTTCAACACCTCAAATACACCATTTAAAACTTATCAAATCTCCAAAAACTAAACTTTGGATTTTTATCAAAAACCCCCAATTTTCAAACCCAACAAAATACTCAACCAAAATCCACCATATTACTATCAAATCGAAGATAAGAACGAGAGGAAAAACAAAACCTTATTATCTTCGAGAAATCCAGCTCCCGGGCCAAGCCTTAAGCCATTTCTTCAAGGGAAGAAAAGGAAGGGTTTGGGGGGAAAGGGTGGGAAACGAGGAGAGAGGGGGAGAGAAGAGAGAGAGAGGGAGGATATTTCGTGCAATGACGAAACATCGAGTCCACTTGGTATATATAGTACCAAGACTCCAATACCAATACCTCCACTGTCACGCCCCGAGACCGGGGTCAATAACACCGGCATTGATTTTCCAATACAACTAGAAAACCAATAAGCCTCGTAATATCGTAACAAACGAAAACCAGTCTATTTTCCATAAATAAATAACCATTGTCTTTACATTGAATTAAAAACGCAAAATTAAAACTTAAACATCTTAAACGAATTAAAATCGTACTTAATGATAAACTTAGAGTCTTAAGAAATACGCAGCGGACAAATCACCAACCCCAGAATTGGTGTTCTTCTTCAGCTTCAACCTCTTCTTCAGCTTTATCTGGGGATGTAGAGTAAGGGGTTGAGTGCTTTGGAAAACACTCAACAAGTGGGGGACAATCGATATGATATCATAATAAATACTTCATAATTTTCATAACATGAACCATAACTTGACATAAACCGATATGAATGTATCTTGACATAATTGCTCCATCGAGCCATAACATGACATCTCATATCGTTCATAATTTTCTTATACTTAAGCACAGTAAAGCATATAATCTCCTCTTAGTACTGATATCAGTCTCTAGACTTATCCATCCTAGAGATGAGGTCATGACATCGGCTTACCCACGAATAAAGGGTCTGGATACTCCAGAAACAACGGATTACCACCGTATAAGTTTCTTTTAGCAGTTACACCCCACCGCATCAGGGTCATGGGGAATTCCATTCCAATTGGATTTCGAGTTTAAGGTGCTTACAAAATATACTTTTCATAGTTTCACATAATCCATATCGATTGATTCTTAAAAACATACATAAGCATTTTTCAAAAACGAAACGAATACTTAACAAAAGCTCACTTACCGTGCTTTGGTATCGTGCTTGATTGATCAAGGTATAAAACGAACGGATTCAAATCTTCCAAGATGAAACAAAATCCACTGACAACTTTTCGAACCAAGTTTCTCCAAAACAATCGAACAGAATGCGGTAACCTTCGTTTCAGATTGGAGGAATAAATCAATGGCTCGTTGCTTAACGTTCTTCACACAATGTGATAGAACTTTCGAACAATATAATGATGGAAAGGTTGGGATATTGCAACTGGACAGTGATCAACTCTTGGAAGATTTGGTTGGTAAATTTTCGAAAGGTTTTTCGCTCACAAGTTCGAACAGAATTGCTGCTTGACTCGATGGCTTAACTGCTGGAAAATTCGAACAAAACTTGCCAAGCTTTTTCAAAGGTTATGTGACTTGAAAAGTCGATTATAAGTTGCTGCAACTTTGAAGTATAAAGGTGCAGAATTCTCGGCTAAGTTTGCTGGAAAAATTTTGAAATCCTTGATGAACTTTTCTGAACAAAAACGTGCAGAAAGCTATTGGCTTTGGCTACTGATTTTCGAAGAGAATTGGTGAATGAAAGTGATGCTGAAACCTTGCTTTTATAGGTGCATAAACTCGATACCCAAAGATGGAAGGACTCTCGGATCGATAGGTGCAGATTTGGTGACTCTCAAATGGTATAGGACTCTCGGATTGAGCAGCTTTGGACGATTAGGCAATGAGACTTTTCGAAGACAAAATTATCATCAGATTTCCGAGTCGTATGGCTTGCAATCTCTTGTAACAATTTGTTCAAACTCTTGCCACATATATATCGGTTTTATGATGCTTAAAGGATAGACTTTGAAAGAGTTAGAGATGGTATGGGACTCCTTGGTAGTCTCCAAAACATCTTGGTATACTTAGGCTAGAGTTTAGAAAATGTGGAACAACATCTAACAAGAATTTGACACCCACTAGGACACTTAATTAAACCATCTTGATTTAATTAGAGTTATAGTTCAAATACTAACACCTAATCATTTATTTGATAACAAAAGAGTTTAACTTGTAACAATTAACTCAATTGTTGGATAGCCTCAAATCCGGGTCTTTACATCCCTCCCTCCTTATTTGAAGTTTCGTCCTCGAAACTTGAGTCAACTTGATCTTGGAAAATGTGGGGGTATTTTTCCCGCATTGATTCTTCCATTTCCCAAGTAGCTTCTCTTTCAGTATGGTTTGACCATTGGACCTTGACGTAAGGAATGGTCATTCTTCTCAGAACTTGGTCCTTGGTATCCAGAATACGGATTGGGATTTCTTCGTATTTCAATGTTTCGTCCAAATTCCCTTGAGTTACTAGGGGTTCTGCTTCCAGTACATGGCTTGGGTCAGCAATGTATTTCCTTAGTTGTGATACGTGGAAGACATTGTGAATTTTCGACAGATTTGGCGGTAGTGCTATTCTATAGGCTAGCGTACCCACCTTTTCCAGAACTTCAAATGGTCCCACATATCTTGGATTCAACTTTCCCCTTTTGTCGAATCTAATTACTCCTTTCATTGGTGAAATCTTTACGTAGACCTTTTCACCAATCTCGATATCCACTGGTCTCCTTTTCAAATCAGCCCAACTCTTCTGTCGGTCCTGGGCTGTCTTAAGCCTATCTCTGATGATGGCTATCTTGTCAGTAGTAGCTTGTACTAACTCAGGTCCTGTGACAGCTCTTTCTCTTACTTCATCCCAGTATAATGGTGATCGACATTTGCGCCCATAAAGTGCTTCTTATGGCGCCATCCCAATGCTACTATGGTAGCTGTTATTGTAAGCAAACTCGACTAGCGGTAAGAGCTCGCTCCAATTTGCAGTAAAGTCTAATACACAAGCTCTTAGCATATCTTCAAGGGTTTGGATAGTCCACTCTGTCTGGCCATCGGTTTGTGGGTGATAGGCCGTGCTAAGAGTCACTTTACTTCCCATAGCCTGCTGAAATCTTTTCCAGAAACGCGACACGAATCTAGGATCTCTGTCGGATAAGATGCTCACTGGGACTCCATGCAATCTCACTATATTGTCCATATATAGGGTTGCCAACTTGTCTAAGTTGTAGTTCATACGGACAGGTAGAAAGTATGCTGACTTGGTTAGTCTATCAACAATTACCCAAATTCCGTCATGGCTCTGTTTTGACTTTGGTAGCCCACGACGAAATCCATGGAGATGTGATCCCATTTCCATTCAGGGATTTGCAGAGGTTGAAGAAGTCATCCGGGTCTTTGATGCTCAGCTTTAACTTGTTGACATACCAAGCATCTAGCGACGAATTCTGCTACGTCTTTTTTCATGGCGTTCCACCAGAAACTTTCCTTCAAATCCTTGTACATCTTTGTACTCCCACGGTGAACTGAAAATTTTGATTTATGCGCTTCGGACATCACCTATTGTCTTATGTTGTCCACATTTGGCACGCACAATCGTCCTTTCATCCACAGAATTCCATTACTGTCGATCTCAAAGTCAGTAATTTTCTTCTCTTTGACTTGTTCTTTTAGCTTTGTTAGGCTCAGATCTTGATCTTGGCTTAGCTTGATGGTCTCTCGAAGACAAGGTTGAGCTGAGACCGAAGCTAAGATCATTTTTCCTTTGCCTTTCCGGCTCAAAGAGTCTGCTACTTTGTTTGCCTTGCCGGGATGGTAACTGATGGTGAGATCGTAGTCCTTTAAGAGTTCAATCCATCGTATCTGCCTCATATTTAGTTCCTTTTGAGTAAACAAGTATTTGAGGCTTTGATGGTCTGTGAAGACTTCACACTTGGCGTCATACAGATAGTGTCTCCAAATTTTTAAGGCGAACACTACTGCGGCTAATTCGAGGTCATGCGTAGGGTAGTTTTTTTCGTGAGGCTTGAGCTGTCTTGAAGCATACGCAATTACTCTTCCTTCTTGCATGAGTACACATCCCAGTCCTTCTTTCGATGCATCACTATAAATAGTGAAACCCATGCCTTCAGTCGGTAGTACTAGTACCGGTGCCGATGAGAGCTTTTTCTTCAAAGTCTCAAAACTTTTCTCACATTCTTCACTCCAGATAAATTATGTGTTCTTTTGTGTGAGCCTTGTAAGAGGTACTGCTATTGACGAAAATCCTTCGACAAACTTCCGGTAGTAACCAGCTAGTCCCAAGAAGCTTCGGATTTCGGTCACTGTCGTTGGCCTATGCCAATCCAAAACTGCCTCTACCTTTTTAGGATCCACTGACACGCCTTCTTTTGATATGATGTGTCCTAAGAAAGATACGCTTTCTAGCCAGAATTCACATTTATTAAATTTGGCATAGAGCTCCTTCTCTCTCAATGTCTGTAGAGTGAGGCGAAGATGTTGTTCATGATCCTCATTGCTCGACGAATAAATGAGGATATCGTCGATGAACACCACGACAAAGTCATCCAAGAATGGCTTGAATACTCGATTCATCAAGTCCATGAATATTGCTGGCGCGTTTGTCAAGCCAAATGGCATCACCGTGAATTTGTAATGCACATACCTCATTCTGAAGGCGGTTTTCGGTACATCATCAGCTTTTATCTTTAGTTGATGATAGCCTGACCTTAGATCGAGCTTAGAAAAGACTTTAGCTCATTTGAGTTGATCGAACAGGTCATCTATCCTTGGAAGATGGTACTTGTTCTTGATTGTGATCTTATTCAGTTCTCTGTAGTCGATGCACAATCTCATGCTCCCGTCTTTCTTCTTTACAAACAACACTGGAGCTCCCCATGGGGATACACTTGGTCTGATTTGTTTCTTGTCTAAGAGATCCTGAAGTTGTTCCTTGAGTTCCTTCAATTCGGCTGGAGCCATTCGGTATGGTGCCTTTGAAATTGGTGTAGCACCTGGCACCAGATTGATTTCAAACTCCAATTCACGGTTTGGAACAGAACCGGGCAGTTCTTCAGGGAAGACATCTGGAAACTCTTGTACTACCGATATGTCTTCTATCCTTGGTCCATCTTCTTTGTTTACCTCGCTTATTGTTGCTAGGTATACTTCCTCACCGTTCTTCACGGCTTTCCAAGTTTGTGCTGCCGATAGAAGGAATTTTCGTTCCTTGGTTTTGCCGTGATACACGATCTCTCCCTCGTCTGGAGTTCGTAGCTTAACATTCTTGTTGCGGCAGTCAACTACCCCATGGTGTTTAGATAGCCAATCCATTCCCAGTATAACATCGAAATCCACCATGTTGAGTTGAATTAACTCAGCATTAAACATCCTTTCATTAATACTGAGATTACAATCTCGGTGTATACTATGTGCTATAAGGGTCTTATTGGCTGGTGTTGCTATATTGTATGGTTCACTAAGCAATTCCGGTTTAAGGGCTAGTTTCTTAGCAAACCTTTTGGACAAAAACGAATGTGTGGCACCACAGTCAAACAATGTATAAGCAGGTAATTCGTTTAATAAAATGGTACCTACCACGACGTCGTTTGCGTCCTCTGCCTCCTCTTGTGATATGGCAAAGACACGGGCATTCAATTTGTTCGCAGGGCCGCCATTTCTTGCAATAGTCCCCTTTACATCAGGTTCAGGGCATTCGGCGATCCTGTGTCCTAAATTTCCACATCGGAAACATGCTCCCTTTCCCTTAAGGCATTCTCCCGGATGGTTGTAGCCACAGTTTGAGCATTTTGGAAACCTCTGTTGGTTTGGGCCTATCGTTGGTCCTTTTCGCTGATTACTGGACGGGTTAGGCCTCCTGAAGTTTTGACCATTAGAGGTATGCTGACTAATGGAGGGTCGCTTGCGCTTAAATTCTTCCTCGCGACGCTTTATGTCAGCTTCAGCTCGGATGGCTGCTCCCATTAGATCTCCAAAATTTGCGGTTTCGAAAATCGCAAGGGCGGATTGGATACGACTGTTCAGTCCAATCCTAAAGCGATGTAGTTTTAGGGACTCGTCTGCCATTATGCTTGGCGCATATGTTCCCAGCGAGTTGAACTTTGCGGTATATTCTACCACTGTCATGTCTGGCGTCTGCGTCAAGTGCTCAAACTCTCGCAGTTTCAAAATTTTTTTTTTTTAAAAAATAAAATTCTAGGGTTCATATGGCTGAATTAGGGTTAGGGTTTCGAAATTAGTCATTAATCGTCGACTGGAATTCGAAATTACGAGAGGGCTTTCGATCGTAATAGAATAATGATCGAAATTACAAATTTAATTTAACAAAAACGTTTACGAAAATTAAGAAATCGAGAAGGAAATTTCCAGACTGCTAGGGTTCTTGGGGGGCGCTGATTTGATCCGAAATTCTCGTCGTACATTCATTGTTAGTGGCGATTGGCAGAGGGCTTTCGATCGACATGCTTAGAGGATCAATCTATAAATTTTAATTTCAAAACGACAAGATATGATCAGAAAATCGGGGAACGAACATAATTTGGGGATTAGGGTTCTTAGATTTCAAATGCGAAATAGATCGGGCAAATCAAGTCCGATCGGTCTGAAACTTGGACAGCTTGATCAACTGGAAGAGACGATTCCAATGATATACTGGCCGACGGTTATGGTGGCGGCAGGCGGCGGCGGTTTCGCAGCTAGGGTTTCGAATTTTTTCGTAAACTCCTTCTAATTTTTTTTTTTGAATTAAATTTTTGGGAACAGATTAATCGTTATTCACGTGATCAATCAGATTGAACTTCTGATTATCGTAATTATCGTGAATCGATCTTTTTCCAGCGGGATTATGGAACCTGGCTAGCTCTGATACCACTAAAATGTCACGCCCCGAGATCGGGGTCAATAACACCGGCATTGATTTTCCAATACAACTAGAAAACCAATAAGCCTCGTAATATCGTAACAAATGAAAACCAGTCTATTTTCCATAAATAAATAACCATTGTCTTTACATTGAATTAAAAACGCGAAATTAAAACTTAAACATCTTAAACGAATTAAAATCGTACTTAATGATAAACTTAGAGTCTTAAGAAATACGCAGCGGACAAATCACCAACCCCAGAATTGGTGTTCTTCTTCAGCTTCAACCTCTTCTTCAGCTTTATCTGGGGATGTAGAGTAAGGGGTTGAGTGCTTTGGAAAACACTCAGCAAGTGGGGGACAATCGATATGATATCATAATAAATACTTCATAATTTTCATAACATGAACCATAACTTGACATAAATCGATATGAATGTATCTTGACATAATTGCTCCATCGAGCCATAACATGACATCTCATATCGTTCATAATTTTCTTATACTTAAGCACAGTAAAGCATCCAATCTCCTCTTGGTACTGATATCAGTCTCTAGACTTATCCCTCCTAGAGATGAGGTCATGACATCGGCTTACCCACGAATAAAGGGTCTGGATACTCCAGAAACAACGGATTACCACCATATAAGGTTCTTTTAGCGGTTACATCCCACCACATCAGGGTCATGGGGAATTCCATTCCAATTGGATTTCGAGTTTAAGGTGCTTACAAAATATACTTTTCATAGTTTCACATAATCCATATCGATTGATTCTTAAAAACATACATAAGCATTTTTCAAAAACGAAACGAATACTTAACAAAAGCCCACTTACCGTGCTTTGGTATCGTGCTTGATTGATCGAGGTATAAAACGAACGGATTCAAATCTTCCAAGATGAAACAAAATCCGCTGACAACTTTTCGAACCAAGTTTCTCCAAAACAATCGAACAGAATGCGGTAACCTTCGTTGCAGATTGGAGGAATAAATCAATGGCTCGTTGCTTAACGTTCTTCACACAATGTGATAGAACTTTTGAACAATATATTGCTGGAAAGGTTGGGATATTGCAACTGGACAGTGATCAACTCTTGGAAGATTTGGTTGGTAAATTTTCGAAAGGTTTTTCGGTCACAAGTTCGAACAGAATTGCTGCTTGACTCGATGGCTTCACTGCTAGAAAATTCTAACAAAACTTGCCAAGCTTTTTCGAAGGTTATGTGACTTGAAAAGTCGATTATAAGTTGCTGCAACTTTGAAGTATAAAGGTGCAAAATTCTCGGCTAAGTTTGCTGGAAAAATTTCGAAATCCTTGATGAACTTTTCTGGACAAAAACGTGCAGAAAGCTATTGGCTTTGGCTACTGATTTTTTAAGGGAATTGGTGAATGAAAGTGATGCTGAAACCTTGCTTTTATAGGTGCATAAACTCGATACCCAAATATGGAAGGACTCTCGGATCGATAGGTGCAGATTTGGTGACTCTCAAATGGTATAGGACTCTCGGATTGAGCAGCTTTGGACGATTAGGCAATGAGACTTTTCGAAGACAAAAATATCATCAGATTTCCGAGTCGTATGGCTTGCAATCTCTTGTAACAATTTGTTCAAACTCTTGCCACATATATATCGGTTTTATGATGCTTAAATGATAGACTTTGAAAGAGTTAGAGATGGTATGGGACTCCTTGGTAGTCTCCAAAACATCTTGGTATACTTAGGCTAGAGTTTAGAAAATGTGGAACAACATCTAACAAGAATTTGACACCCACTAGGACACTTAATTAAACCATCTTGATTTAATTAGAGTTATAGTTCAAATACAACACCTAATCATTTATTTGATAACAAAAGAGTTTAACTTGTAACAATTAACTCAATTGCTGGATAGCCTCAAATCCGGGTCTTTACATCCACAAATACATCGTGATTCATTAAAAAAATCATCTGTTTTCAATAATTACCTCTCAATCTCTATTTCTATTACCAGCCCCAATACAAAGTACTCCGGGCCCCCAGATCCCACCAAAAACCCAATTCTAAGGTTATCACCACGAAGAGAATACCATCTCATCCCTTGGATCCAATGACTCCAAATACCCGATTTAAAATCCCCGGGAGTCCCAATACCGCAATTAATTCTAATTGCCACCATTAAAAATCCAATAAGGATCGTTATCACTCCGGGATTAACATCAATAATTCCCGGGCATCACAAGAACAGCAAGCTGAATTTTGGGAATGAATCTATGATCCATGATGGCAGTTGATTAAACCAAGAGTGAGCAGCCTTGGCTATGATAGTCAGAAAAACTCGACACTTCACTCCATCTGTAAGTTGGTGAAGGAGCGAATCGTTTTCAAACCGTGACAAATACTCCTCGGGATCTGAGCTGCCATCATAATTCCCCAAGTTCAAAGTTCGGAAGTTAAATGGTAAACGATCGTCGACAACTTCAGGTGCAAATGGTGTGCTCCTCCGCACTGGGAAGATATGCCCCTCCATCTTATTGTACATCTGCTGCAACTCATCTTTCAAATCCTCCATTTTGATGGTGCAGAGTTTTACTATTCTCTTCTCCTATCTGACTGGAAAAGTCATTAATATCTATCGTATCTTCTTCTTGTTCTTCTGAAGAAGCCAGGTCTTCTTCCTTGCTTGTTCATTCCTGCTGGGTGATGACCTCCCCTACAGTTTTTACAATCATTTCAGTCAATTGTTCCATTGGCATTCCCGTATTAGGAAATGCTTGAGGACCAGTTGGAGGAGCGTTTTGAGATGATTCCACATCATCCTCCTATCCTTCACGTATTGGGGACGAATATGAAGGGGGATTGTGATATACCCCCATGAACTTTGCCCACGACCTTTGTTAGGATATGCTCTAAGACAAATCATTAGATGATTGATCAAATCATACAATGTAATATGATTTTATCAAAGGCAATTCATTAATATATATTATTTCAGTATCTGTGTAATATGAATATATATATATATATATATATATTAATATCCTTACAATAATATTGTATTATACTTAAAGAAATCCATAGTCAAGTATTATCATGAATTAGGATAATGATAATGCATTGAGACTAGTATGTATTGATTGGTGAATTTGTTCATTGATATGAGATATCGAATCACACACGAGTACATAATAGAGAACTATGTACTGAACAGACCCACCATGAGAATACTACATGGCTTGTTATATGAATGTCATAAGCAATTCTCATAGTGATAATAGTGTATGTAATCCTTACGACTTGAGATCACCGGAGATCCAAACATAAAGAGTTGTGTATCTTGATAATGTCAAATGTTGCTTGTAATAGGGTAACTATAAAGATAATTATTGGATACACTACGAATTATGTAGAGGGATGTTGAGTGATTAAGATAGGATTTGTCCCTCCTATATAACATGAGAGGTGTTTGGGCCATTGATCAAGTGAGACTAAAATGCATAGCCATGCTCGAATGAGTCGATATGTGATATCGAACTTATTCGTTTATTCTAGTCTACTCGGGGATCAAGAAATAAAAGATTGGACTATACGAGTATGACTTATTCCATTACTCGTGTTTAATCTAAACACATAGGACGGATGGGTTTAAGTTACATGGTGAATATTATCACAAGCCGTAGGTAATGTCGAGTCAATGACATTCTTGTAACCTGGGTAGCCTTGATGTGTTGCTAGATACCGCTCATTGCTTGTGACATAAAATAAACGGGTCGCACAAAAGATTAAATCGATAAAAGGGAGTTAAATTCATTAGATGACTTAAATTGAAGGAAGAGTCCTAATCATAAGCTTTTGGGCCGAGATACATATATATATATATATTAATATGCTTGATATACATAAACGAAAAAGATTGGTATGGGCCAAAAAGGGTTTTTCGAAAACCTAGTCTGATGGATGCCTCTTATTTATCTATATATACATGCATATTAGGTCAAATACGGGACTAGTTAATAGTGATTAACAAAAGCTTAATACTGAAAAGCAAGCGACGAACGTGCCTTGTTTAGAACAAGCAGCTGTCACCATTCGTTCTTTTCCTTGGTTGATTTATCAAGTCTAGCAACTTGATAAATTCAACATCCTTTGTCGATTCGATATTGTGGATACGGTAGAGGCAAAACTTTGAAATTTTGCTATATTACTCGTGGAGCTCGTGAACGTTCTTCTGCATCAAACACGCTTCAAATGTATAACCCTAATCACCCGATATGGTTTCTTCGTATAGGTCCTCGGTGGGAATCCTAATTTTAATTATTCCGCTGCGTTCATGCTCGTCGGATTCCTTACAACCTTTACTTCTAGCCATGTCTTCCTTAATTTACACAAAATTCTTTTTCTTCAACTTCTTAGCTCTATAAGTTCCCACAGACGACGCCAATGGTGTGATCTTAAATTCTCTGTGTTCAGATAGAGTATGCGTGACAGAAAATTAATAAAAGACACCACTATGTTTTACGTGGAAAACCCTCTAGAATGAAGGAAAAACCACGGGACCTTATCCAGTATAAATTCTTCACTATAAATTTTGATCTGGTACAGGACTTTGACATGAAAAATGAATACTAATCTTTTAAACAAGAATACTAGCAAATCAAAGGAAAAGACCGAACAAACTCTTATATGCTCTCTTCAGAGTCTTTTATTGCCTCCCACAACCCAACCCCTTTAAGTGTGATATGATATAGTGGTATTTATAGTGCAAAGCACGGTGGTTGAGGAGCGCAGAATCCGGTACATGATCTCCCTCGATCATGGTGTCATGGGCTTAAGACGTGTCCGAGAAATCCGCGCGCCAATGATGACGTTCGTCCGCACCAACTAATTTGTCAGTTACGTCCGGGTCTTCCGCTGTAGTTTTGACCAAAAACCCGAGCAGGGTTTAATAGTGCTCGGGTACCTTGTGCTCAGAGTTCTATCATCGGGATATTTTGTTCGGCACTTGCGGAAAATTTTACCCGAGGAAACCAATTAATCATATGACATCAGTTTAGTATTATATTTTTAGTTCATAATACTTGAATATTTAATGTCGTGTATATAGACTGCATTCTTACAAAATATGATATAATATGTAGTCATACTGGCTAAGTGACTAGATATCACCATTGTTCTTCAACCTAGAAGCATTTCCAAAATATCGATTAGAACACATTTTATGTATTTTAATTATATATATTAGATGAGATATACTTTATTCAACATATCATGGATTTGACACTTTCTTTTAAAATGAAAGTAACTTTTACTTTTCTCAAAAGACTCTATATTAATGAATGCAAGTTGCTGTTAGAAAAATTATAAGAAAACGGTTTCAAACATAGGGAAATGTTAATAGTAGATCAATTATCATATCAAATTCATAACAAAAATTTGATAACAACAATAATTGATCTGATATTTCAAATAATAGAGGTAGACAAGTTCAGAAAATGACAAGTGTCCATGATTTTCTTAATATTGGCTTTTAATACTTCCTTTACCAATGCATTTTGATCATAAATCGTTTGGCTTGTCGACCACATGAGAGCGATCGATCCACAATTTTCACGAAAGGACCGGGGAACATATATGTTATTAGTGACTCGATGTCCATTAAGGTGTATATGTCTACGAGATGTAAGTAACATAGGCCTAAGACACATGGCTTTTAAGTCTAATATATTTTATATAAAAATTACACACCATATCATTTAAATCAAAATTTAAGAGCATTTTATTATATTTCCAATTGTAAAATTTCTCTAGAAATCCTAATTTTTGTTGGTTGGAAACGGCTATCATAGTCATCTCCATTTTTTTTTTTCTATATGGCCTGAACTTGGTAGCTCTCGCTTCGATTAGGTTTACCACTCAAGGAGGCAAGATAATAATTAAAAAATTTAGATGGAAGCTTAATTTGATTCAGTTTGTTAAAGTAATGTGTCATCTTTGGTTAAGTTGCTGGTAGTATACACACATGATAAAGGCAACAACGAATTTATTAGTAGCCTACTTTTAAGTTTTTTTAAAAAAAAAAACAGCAATAAGGAATTTAATAATAGGTTACTTTTAAATAAAATATGATTATATTTATGATACAATAATATAGTAACATGCATGGTTAACCAATAAATTCCTGAAGAGATGCACTTTACCATAGTGGAATATCGTAGGCAGATTAGGGGTAAACGAACCGAATCGAGCCGAATATATGAGAGAAATTTTAAGGCCCGAAATAGGTATATTCGAGCTCGAGCTCGATTCGAAGTTCGAACAGTTAAAATTTTTTGGCTCGAGTTCGGCTCGAAAAGTTCGAACATGCTCACGAGCTATTCGAAATATTGTTCGAAAATAAATACTGGCAAGGCTCGAAATATATTATTATATATATTAATAAAATATTAAAGCTCGCTAGCGGCTCGCTAACTATCAAGCAAAATTATTTGGGTTCGAATTCTGCTCGAAAAAAAGTCCTGACATGTTTGGTTTCGGCTCGGATTCGATAATTTCAAATACGATTCAAATAATTTTCGAGCCGGCTCGCGAACCGGCTCGATTCGTTTACACTCCTAAGACAGATCGTGCAATTTCGGGAGGCTAACCTGTCCATGTGAGAGTTTTGGACCAAATAAACACAAATGATATTAAGCATTAGAATAGATAAAACATGATTACTCTTGATACCAGTTCTATTCATGATTAACTATCAAAGTGGTATCAAATTGATGTAGACTCTCCGCAGATAGTACCTCTCAAAAAGCTTTATCTAGCAAATGATATCAATCTATCAAATGATATTAACAAGTCCTATCAAGTGAATCTGATTAAGGGAAAATATCAGAAAGAACAAATGTAAGCTCAACCGACAATTTAGTATGAATGCACCAGTTCAACCTGACAAGAAGCAACGGGGGATAACGGAAGAAAGCTGCACAACCAACTTCATGAAACTACTAAGTTTCAAATTTTAAAATAATCTAAATATAGCTTTGATATGAAATGAGAGATTCTCTGCTACATATAATATTCAATCATCAAAATTATTATGTATATTGTACAGGGTGAAAGTAGTTAAGCTGCATGAGCATGCTTTCACTAATATGTACTGTACTATATACTGCTTTCATTCTTTAACTCCCATTTCTGAATTAGGCAAGATCGAAACCAAATCTTTGATGAACATTAATCAAATAATCTTTCTCAGATTAGGAACCAAAATATGGCCTTGAATTCTGCCGCTTCAAATCATCGTAGAATTTGGCAATGAAATTTTCTGCAGCTTCATCTACATGATTGTCTTCTTCAATCTCCCTCAATGGAAATGGAGAGTCTGTTACCCTCAGCTTCCTCACGATTGGGCTTGGCCCGAACCCCGGTAAAGCAGGCGATGCCACCGCACTGTTGATCATCTCCAGAGCCTCTGCCACTAAATCTCCGTCGAGGGGCGCCGCCGCCTTGGAGTGTTTGCGCTTGTTGAGGTGGAAGGGTAGGTGGAAAGTTGGGTGAGCGGGGGTGTTACTGCAGCTGAACTCGTACTCGTTTAGTGGGGTGGGGAAGGAGAGGTGGTGGTGGTGGTGGGTGGAGGAAGCTGCGTCGGAGGAGGAGTGGTGGTGGAACATGAGGTTGTGTATGGCTTCTAATTTTCCGGCGATCTTGCCATGCTTGAACATGAGGTTGAGATCGGCTAGTATCTTCCCCTTTGATATGCCTTTTCTTACCATGAAATATGCCACTCGAACTATTTTCCAAAATTTCTTTGCTATAATTGGCATGTTTTGCTCCATTTTTTTTTTTTTTTTTGTAATATATTGGCTTTTTTAGTTGATATTTTTGATGGTTTTGGTGTGTGGTTTTGTAAAGAAAGTGGAGGGAGTTTTGAGAGTTGGTAGGAGAAAATCTTGAAAGAAGACTTGTATTGATTTGATTAAGTGAAGGCAAAAGAAGCCGTATTTATAGAGAGCCTACATCGATGGAACTAAGGGGAAACACGTAGTTGCGCTGTGCTTTTAACTATCACGTTGCACGGAAGCTTCAAACTTCTTTATATTTGTTTGGTAATCAATAGTGATTCCAAATATTTATTATTAATCAAGATTAGTCCTATAAAATATGAGTTTAATCAATATTAGTTTCACATAAGATATATGTTTAATCAAAGATGGTCCTAAAGACCATTTCAATTGTGGGACCATTTTTGATAAAACACAATATATGTGATGTCAATTTTGATTAGTCCTAAACGTTTGAGACTACTATTGATTAAACTTATATCCTATGTGACCAATTTTGATTAGACGTAAAAGTTTTGTACTATTATTGATTAAACGCATATTCCACGGGACTAATTTTGAAATTTACCCTGTTGTTTTGTTTTGTTTTTTTTACTCAATTATTATCAGAGCCACTTTTAACAAAATTTGAAAAGTATTTAACAAATGGACCGAAATGTGTTGGATATTTGGAATTATCAAACCAACTAAAATTTAGTAATTAAGCATTATATTTATTAGCCGTCGACGCACAAGCGTTGCATGTGTAAAATAATATATGAATATTACGTGTTGATATTAATATCAATCATTGATCCATAAGGGCCCTACCACCATCATGAAAATACTGAAAATGTAAAAAAAAATGTTACAAACAAATAAAAAAACACACAACCAATTAAACAAATAAAGCTTATTTAGGTGATCTTCCAATATTATTTATTTATCTCATGGCTATTAATAAAACAAATAGAGAGTATTTTTGTATATTATAATGATCATATCAAAGTGGTTACTCTAAGATATTTATGTATTATAATATATATAATATAGTATAGATAGTACAATTTTGTTAATGTAAAATTATTTTTAAAAATATATCGGAAAGCCTCAATCATTCCAAGTACTTCGAACTTATATCATGTTCACTTTTAACAAAATAGAGACAGCGATTTGATTTTTTTTAAAAAAAAATTTATATGTAAAATTTGAAAATATTTTACTTGAATGTGGATAATTTTTCTACTTGTCTTTCTCAATATCGTCCATAATAATAATTGCTGACAAAAATTAATCTAGTTTGTGTAGGAAAATGGTGCAATTTGAAAAGAGAGGAATATTTTAATAAATATTAAAAAACAATTTGCCATCTGGGGCGGAGCCTGAATACAAATTTATCTGGGACTGGTCGAGCTGGACATAGTATTAACGGACTATATCGGTTTAAAGGGTGGGGCTAAAACATAAATTTTCCAAAATTAACACTAATTTTTTTTCCCTAACTAATGTAATTTTTTTTTTTAAAAATGTGGGTGGGGCCCACAAAATTAACTTTTGTCGCCCCTAGAATTATATATATATATATATATATATATATATATATATATATATATATATATATATATATATATATATATTGTATGAGTTTAACTGCAAATAGGGGTAATAAACATGAATGCATGTGATTAGGGTTCATGAAAAAGCTTTAATTACCTTTATGCATATATAATGAGGACTACCAACTTTTTCTTCCCAGCAATTTCCCATACGCTTCCTTCAACGCGGCGTGCTAAATTTAATAACCTCACAACTTCATCAATTAATTAAATTTTGTTTGGGATAAATTACATAAAAATATTTTCTAATTTGATCAGATTGATATGAAATTATTAAATTTGTCTTCAAACAATTCAGTAAATAATCTTAGCGTAATACAATTTTTTTGATCCTCAAACCCAAAAAAACGTGTCTTATAAATTAATAATTACTTAATATTATGCTAATTAAAATGTTTCGTTTTTAAGTTCTTTTTGAGAACTTTTAAGAAGTTGAAATTTTCTATTCTTTTTTAGCTTTTTAAATAGTTTTTCGGAAAGATATTTGACTGTGTTAAGTTGTGGAAATTGGAACTACGCTATCAACCAAATAAAAATTGAATTACTGCGAATTATTGTTTTATTTTAGTGGAAAAGAAAAAAAAAAGTAGAGTTCAGAATATAAATTAGCCGTTTATATTCGTATTTGTATTTGTATTTTGTTTTTAAAGGTGTATTATGCCACTTATTTTATTGCGTTAAATTTAAGCATTACATATGTTTTCAAAGTTAGAAATCTTGGTGGGGTATTTCAGTAATTCGTATATTTTGCAACTTTAAAATAACAAAGGAAGTAGGGCGAACCGAATTTTCAAAAATCGAATTTTTTTTACTATAACCGAATCGATCGAATTTTTTTTTATACCAATCGAGAGTAAGTTGCAAAACGACCATTCCTTTTAGGGATGAACAAAATTTCGGTTAAATCGAATTAATCGATCGAACCAAATTATTTAGAAAAATCTGTTTTTAATTTTTAAAAATCGGTTAATTTGGTTTTGATTTTTTTAAAAAAAAAATACGGTTTCGGTTTTCATTTTAAAAATATTGCTCAACGAAATAACTTATTTTTAATAAAACTTTAAATTTTTAAATTTTTATAAAAATTAATTACTTCCTTTATTTTTAAAAACAAATTAGCATATTTTTTAGTTTTTTAAAAATATCAGATAATTTGGTTATCGACTGAATTAACCGATATTTTATTCGTGCGTATGTAAGGAACATATCACAACGGTTCCAGCGGAAGTTTAGCATTAAAAGAATTGGAAATCCCATTATCATCACCTACTAATAATTCAAACAAATATTCCCTTTGCAATGGTTTATGTCATTTTTATAAGAATGTCAAAACATATAATATCAATTTTTAAAGATAATTATTAACCACATCAATAATGCTTGACGACAACAAATATTCCCTTTGCAATGGAGTGTTGTATAACTTTTTAATCATCGTATTACTTATCATATCCCATGTTTTTTTTCGATTTTTAACACAAATTATCCCACCATATTTATCACACTCTAATCACACTTTATAACAAAATGACATAAATGCCCCTTCCCACCTTTTTCACTATCTCAAAATTTGAAATTCACGCCAAAAAATAATTATATATTATTATTATTATTATTATTATTATTATTATATATATATATATAACACATGCACGCACGTGTGTGTGTATATATAGTATATATATATATAATATAATAATAATAATATTATAAATTATATATATTATTATATTATTATATATGCATAAATATATATTATTATGTAATAATTATTATTATTATTATAATATATTATTAATATAATAATTTATATATATTATATATATACTATTCTTATTATTCTTATTATTATTATTACTATTATATATGTATATATACACAACGCACGTATATTTATATATATATATATTATATATTTAATATGTTTGTTATTATATATTATGATATATATATATATATATATATATTATTATTATTATATATACATATAATAATATATATATTATAATTATGTTCATTATATATATATATATATTCTATTATTATGATTATTATTATTCTATATTATGATTATTGTATTATATTACATATTATATTATATTATATATATACTATTATGATTATATATATATACTCTTATGATTATTAATATCTAATATCTTTATTATTATTCTATTTAATGTAATAATAATCTCTAATATTATAGATATTATTCTATTCTATCTATACATACCCCCAATATATATATATATATTATCCTTAATGTTATTAGATCTATATCTATATTTATATTATGATTATGATTATTTTATATTATGATCACTGTATTATATTAATATTATATTTTATCTCTATCTTTTTTCTGATTATCTCTCTCTATTAATTTATAGATCTCTCTTTCTTCTTATGGTTCTTCTCTTCTTTCTTTATTTTCTTCCTCTTCCTAGATTTTTTCTTATTATTCTCCTGTAATATAATATATTATTACATCTTCTCTCTACTATTCTTCTTCTCTCTAGACATCCCTAATCTCTATCTTCTCTAATTATTTCTCTTTTATTATTATATTATCCTGTAATTAATATATATTATTACATATTATATATACTATTATTATTATTATACATACATACGTGTATATATATATATTATAATTAATGTTATATTTTATTATTATAATAATGAGGGTATTTTTGTCATTTTATCAAATAATAATCCTTATCAACAATTTTATCCTCCAATCAAACATTATATAATTTATCACATACTATTTTTACAATCATTCACAACTTTTTAATCATTACATTACTTATCATATCCATCACTTCAAACGGTACCTAAGAAAAACAAAAGTATAGGAAATCTAACCTAAAAGTTGAAAAATGTACATGTTGCTTCTTATGGTATGTTTTGGATTTGCTTATTTAAACGACATATATATTACTTTTGCTTAAATATAAAAAAAGGTTGATTTTAAGAAGAAGAAAAATTGAGTGTTTGATATGAAAATACATAAAAAAAAAATTAATGAATTTCAGTTATTACGAATTTCACGCCAATCAACTTAAAAACATCCAAAAACATCTCATTACTTGTTTCTTTGTTTCTGTTTTTACTTATTTTTTTTAAACAATGAACAGCAAAAATAAAGAAATCAACATAAAAAATATATATATTTATCGAAAACACAGATAACCACTTTTAAAAATAATCCAAAACACTACCATAACGTGTCTTGAATTTTCTTCCAAAGAGAGCACTTTTCTCCCCCACATTAGGTTTGCTCAATGTTTTTTTATATTTATATAATCCAAGGAAAAAAGAAGCGAAAACGTGTCCCTGGTAAGTGGTAACCTCTACCGCGAAGTAAAGCTAACAAATGGATTCGCAGAAATTAAATATTTTTTTACATTGTGTTCAATGAAAATTGCATGCTGTTAAAAATAAAACTAGAAAAAAATATAAAGAACGTGATATATATAATATATCAATTCCCTCGTTCCTCATAAAACAATCAATTCGTTAATATATATATATATATATATATATATATATATATATATATATATATATATATATATATATAGGTTAGGGGAGAAATTTCATAATCCGGTTTTGGCTAGCAAATGTTGTTTTTACAATTTTCTAACATAATATTTATTTTTGACATGGGAGAGAGGGATTTTTAAAGATTTTTGAACTACTGCACGGACTCGAACCCAAGTCGTCATAAAAGGAGACACGAGTCTTTACCACTCGACTAAGGCTGAAGGATTTTTATTGCGAATTGCAAGTAGTTTATTATCAAGGAGGTATCATCTTTTTTAACTTGTATATATAACATTGAAGTGTGAATAGAGTAAAGATGTTACTATTCCTAGTCCCAGTGAATGGGTATTTTCATTTAAGACGTGTGTAAAATATATATGGTCATTTGGATACACACGTTAGACAACGAGGTAAACATGGTTGAAAATGAGATGTAATTTGTACTGTCAAAACTTAGATATCAAATTTGGGCAGATTCATAAGTAATCTGGACGAGGAGATAAGAAGTGTCACAAGTAGATAAGAAAACATACTAAATCCCAAAGTATACATGATCAAACAACAAAGAGATTCGGGCGCGATAAACCATGAACTACACGAGTCGAAAAACATTCAGAATTTTTAACCATTTTTGTTTTTGAAGGTCGTGGACCAGTAACCAGTACCTCAAACAAACGACCAGTTGACGAACATAAAACAGATGCAATTCGCGGTTTCATCATCATTCAGAACTTTCCAAGCCACGGCTCTCTCATACGACACCGGCCTGCTCATGCTCGACAAACAGATGCCACCTTGAAGCGATGTAAAACCCTGAAATTAAGTCGGCTCAAAACTTTAAAAAATTTCATACGAGTTCTCAAGTTTCAATTTAAATCTTCTGCTACATGGACTAAAAGCATTGTGTTGATGATGTTTTGATAACGTGTTGACCTGATTCATCAAGTTTGGAAACTCGGAGACGAGGTTTTTCCGACCATGATCATCGAAAATTTTTTCCAAAGATATGTCTTGAAGTGCAACCAAGGTTGTCTCCAGCATGTCAAGACCAGCTTGGTTTGCAAATGTAAACACCGGCATTGCCTGCAAAAGTTTAGCTTGTTTCGTGCCGAAAGATTCAAAAAAACTAAAGATTGCAAGATTCAATGGTTGATCCAAAAGTTTATTATACGTGGGAGACTTGGAACAAATTTACATAAATTTTAATATCGTATTTCATTTTTGAGGGGCCAGTTATAAAACTGACGGAATTTGAAAAAGTACCTTGATGGAGCAGCACATAATGGCATCCGAGTGATGCCACAGAGCCTTAAGAATAGATTCACTCCCTTCTCCGTTACAATTTATAAGCTCGACTCCCATATAGCTCCTGCCAAATATTAGAACGACGTTTCTTTAGCTACAGCAATGAAATTAAACTACAGCTTTGAAGTTGAATTTCTGCAACATGCTACAAAATACGAGAACAAATTTGACGTACCTATAACTTTGGCAGATCCAGCGAGTTAGAGTATGTGCTTCCGGAGTTCCAAGATGCGATCGAAGACCGGTAGGACCTAGGTGAGATGGGGAGAGAGCTAATGCCACCCTTTGGACCGAAGATATGATGCTGCGAACATATTGTCGAGCCATCAAGGCCACATTATCTTGCATGTGGCTTTCGAACGCAAACTCAAATGCAATTGTCATGACAGATCTTGTGGAGCCACTTGTGACACCAAGGTCATTTGAGGGTTTGTTGCCTGCAGGCCCAGTTTCAAGAGCAGATGCAAGGTCCAGTGTGCGGTTTGGAGTCGAAGTTTCCTGTGTAATGATTCAGATATTTAAGATGTTGACGAGTTGAAGTACGGACATGACATAAGTTAGTCATGAACACTAACCTTGACAGAATCAAGAGGAATGATGCGAAAACCAGAAGGCAAGAGAGGAGCATCATCAGCAAAAGAGGCGTCTATAGGGGCGAATATGAGTTCAGCACACGTCCCAACAGCATTTTCATCCATTCCATTGCACATCTGCAGACAAAAACGGGAAAAAATGATGCACAGCCACAATTTCAGATGCATTCTCTGGGCATGCCCAAAGCACGACATTTCAAAACCCCCCAGGGCTCTCGGGCCCTGATCTTTGGATTCGTTCACATGATAAATATATTTTCATTTCTTGAAAAATAGTCAAACATAAAGTCTAATGCTCATTCTTATTCAGGTATTGTGTAATAGATAAATCCCAGAAGTTACTTTCTCGTTATCCTATAGAGTAGAGGGCATTATTCACCTGCAATAGAAACACATCCCTAGGCAGCATCGCATCTTCAGGAGAATGAATAACACCTTCCAATTTTATTACCTCAAGCAGCTATTAAGCAGAAGAAGATGCAGAAAAATTTGTATCAAAAAGTGTCCAAGGGCCGATATCAAAAACTATCTTATAGAAGCATTTAAGTTAATTGGCTAAATGAAAAGCTTAGGTGTCAAACAAGGGACCAATTCAATTCACAAAGCTTGCCTCTTCGTGCTCAATAGTCTGAGCCAATGGAAGAATAACTTGACCCCCAAAATTACCAACTCCAGGCCCTAACAAAGTACAGGGACCCATTTTGACAGCAGCAGCTGAGTAAGCATCGATGTTGTTGTCAGCCCACTCCGACCTATGCTCACGCAGAAACCTGAGTAGTATTGCTGGAGGCACGTTCTGCACCAAAAAAAGGAGAGAGAATGAGAGAATATTACAGAGAATGTATCATAATCACATTTCAAGGATCGAGGAATGCTCTTTTTGATTATTACTTCTCCTTGAAAGGATAAAAGAATGACTAAATAGATAAGTAAACACAAACTGACCTGCAGAAGCATAGATGCTTTGGCACACAACACAGCATTGCAAATGGAAGTATAGCCATTGTTGAATGAGATATTTACGCCCATCAATTTGTCTGGATTAGAGTTTACGAGGACAGTAACATCATCCATGCCATCACTTCCGATCAACGACCACCCTTCGTTGCTCAATCCATTAAGAGCCTCATTGAAACCTCTGAGATACATCCAAAAATATTTTATAAAATCAATGAAATAATATGTAGAAAAAAGAAGAAACCTATAGGAGTGTCACATGTTCGCACCGGCTCAACCGATGGCTAAGGGCTCGTAGAGCTGCTGGCCGTCTTCCCATGTTGGCAGCATTAGGCTGTGAAACATCCTGAGCCATCTGCCTAAGATGGCGAAGAGCCTGCATTTGGGGTAAAATAAGGTAAAACAAAAGGAAACAACACAGTGTCAAAACCCTGGTGTTATTCAAGTGTTGTCTGAAGTTAAAGACAAAAGCTTAAGATAGTTACTGCAATTGTCGTCTTCTGAGCAAGAACTGTTGATGATTCATAGAGTGGACGCAACACTTCTGGAACGCTCCATGCCTGGAAAACAAAACATGTATACCAATAGAGTCAAATTGCAAACAACTGTATTGTATTCTTAGGAGGTGAATTCCTCCCTATCAAACTGTATCGATTGCAGTTGTTAGGAAAAGTCGATCAGTTTCCCGAAAAATCGTAACAAAATAGAAATTTGTCTGTCCATTATTCAACACAAACACCATATGGCACTGTTTCTTGATATAGTACACACATTGTTAATAATAATAAAAAATTCACTCTGTGACAGGTTGTACCATGTCAAACATAGCAGATATATTAGTACCTCTAAATTCATGTGGTCGACAATGTGGATAATCGAACCTCCACCCTCATACGGTCTAACAAGATAACCGCTGGGAAACATTTCCGCTCTAACAAAATTCTGTACCGGTGGCATGGTTGGACCATTTTGAGTATTGCTAAGTGATCTTTCACTGACCTGAGTATTATAAAACAAAACAAGTCCAATTACCGTCGCAAAGTTGGTTTAAAACAAATTCAAAGTTTAAAGAACTTATTTGACTGAAATGTAGACTGCATTAAAAGTTCACATACCACTAAACTACCATCATCCATGACCGAAGTATAACGTAACAACCAAAAGTCACGACCAGGTGCCAAAGTTGTCGGCGCATATAGCTACATTTTCCAATATCAAAAAAAAAAAATGATGCATATAAACAAAGAAAAGAATAAGCATCCCGCTTTGCTAACATATACAAACCTGCATGTATAAGAGTTCAATGGTTCCACCATTGGCAGTAGGCAGCACATTGATAATATCCACGGCCCTGCAATAGCGAAACCACAAAGGCCGATCCTTCAGGATCTCCACAACCTGTAAAAAAAAATGGTAAACATTTTTCTTTAAACATAGCTGCAACATCATCAGGCGAAAACACAAAGAGAGAACAAGAGTGAAGGAAATTTACCCTGGTGGGCTCTAGACCAACCAGGCCGCAGGCTCTTGCTGCAACGCCAGTGCAACCATGAGAAATAGCAACGATTCCAATGGAATCCGGACCAGGCTACAAACCAAAATTCAATAGGTGAAACCGGTAATATCCAACTAAATTATCATAAAACACACACAAAAAAAGCATTTGTATAGGCATACTGTACCTTCATTCCAGGCATTTGGACCCACTCCACAGCAGTTCCAGTAGCCTTTGAAAGAAACTTTGTTAAAGTTTCTTCTGCAATGGACAAAAGCCTGGAAAAATAAAAAATAAAAACAAATAGAATTTCATAAAGTCAGTCACAAACACACAACACAAGACAAATGGATGATAGAGCATGATAACAAACACAATCTATTCTCTTCCTTCAAGAGCGAAGTGGGGATGTGCACCTATATTTTGTTCAGGAGTGCAATTTAACATATTTGAGAGGCGGCAATGAAACTTATGCGTGACATGTCAAATTTTGCAACAGACATAACCCCACACCACTACTCACCCTGCAGGACTTGCATCCCTTGGCGGATGCTGAGGTGTCAAGTGCTGGTGTTGACCACTTGTCACCACTGATTCACAGCTAGTGTCTTTCATAGCAAGTGCATTCTACAATGGAATAAAAACCCCAGTAAATTTCCTCTAGAACCACTTCGAATTATCCAGAATTACACCAAATGAAGATGTGAATCGTGAAAAGATCTAAAGATTGAATGATTGACAAAGGGATGTTTCACGATTCTCACACTAGGTGTATGCTGACGAAAGTAACTGTTCTCATACACCAATTGTGACACTTGTTTCTGAAGCCTATCATTCTCCTCCATCAAGAGCTTGTTCATGGCTGAAAGCTTCCTATTCACAGATTGAAGCCTAGAAGCCTCTTTCCTTTGCTTTTCTCTACATCTGTGTTTCCAAGAAAAGAACCAACAAATATAACGAAGGCCCTCTATTTACAAACATAAAAAAATCTGCCATAAATCATGATAAACCAACAAAAGGAATACAGTAAGTTCACCACTCCGTAATAGTTTGCAAAAGATTCAAGCATTTCTTCATTTTTTATTAAGAACGCTAAAAAGGATTCGAACTTTACATTTTAGTCTTAAAACTCGGACACATCATAATCTATAATGATAAAAAGCGAACTCAAGCAAAATTAGTACTGAACTTCATTAACAATCTGTCAAAATAGAATGACAGTACCTTCTATTCTGAAACCATACTTTGATTTGCTTAGGCTCAATGTTGGATAAAATAGGGCACTCACGAATCAGCTGCTGGCGGCGCATTGAGCTCGGCTTGGGACAGTCGTGATATAGCCTTTCAAGGGCTTCAACCTGTTCAGGTGTATAGCGCACATACTTACCATTATCCATACCTCCATCCGAAGCGGCGGCAGCCGCCGCCCTGTTGCTATCCTTGCAAGACGTGGCCATATTCACAATTTCAATCTCAAAATAACCCAAGAAAATCTTCACAAAAAAACATAAACCAAGCAACTCCACTAACAAACAGCTCTTTTCTTCACTTCAAAACAGCTCAAAATCTTGTGGGCTACTAGAAAGAACCAAACTTTTCAACATAAGACAGAAATTCTCAGCCTTCAAGCATAACCCCAAATTTTTTTTGGATAATAAACATTATAATACTATTATAAAGTAGCGGACAAGTGGAGAATTTTTCTGATTCAGAGGCAGATTGTGACTATAAATTAATACAAATGATCGCGGAAAGCAAGAATCTTGATGTGTAACGGACGAACATATCCCTGGACCGAAGGTACAACTTCACAGCACCAAGCACAAGAAAACAAAATCCCAGGAATCAACAAAGCGCCAGATAACAAAACAAAAACACTTTTACACACATCCTTTCTTCAATATATCAAGCATGCCTCCAATCCCACAACTTTTCTTCATAATACAGAATCAAGAACCAGCCCAAATACTCCACCCAAAAGAGGAAAATATTCTAAAGATCGGAGCTTTAGGCCTTTAAAGTATAAACCCAAAACAAAACAAGCTAACCAAACATAACATCTCAACTGTTTCCAAGATTCCTTCTCTGCTTCTCTGAAAATCAAATTTATATTTTCGGTTAATATAAATCCCACATGAATATTCGCATATCTACAGCTACATAATTGCATATCATGTGATTTTACATAATAAACATTAGGGCATGGATCTGAATATGAATTGAAAGATTAAAAGGAGTTGTTGGTAAAGAAAATGGAAAGGGAAAGGGAACAGTCCTACTGCTTAGTGGAGCACCCTGTTTCCGGATTGGTTTGTACATGGGTTCGTTTGCTTTTCTTAATTATTTTTCTCTCTTTAAAATCCTTAAGAATGTGTGCTTGTGCATACATGTGGTCATCGGCCGGATATGAGAAATTCTGTTTGGGATTTTTATAAGTTTTTTAGAAAATATTAATTCAATCTCCTTATCATAATATGATGTCTTCTTCGGATTTAATTTTAATCAAAGAAAGTATAAATATAAAAATACCTCAATAAGCGGTAGATTTTGAGTCCTAAACTTAACCAGCTTCTGGCACAAATTTGATAAAATTTAAAGATATATGATTTTTGCTATAAAAAAATGCTAACCAAGTAAATTAAATTAAACCTGCGATAGCTACCAAGACTCTTGTCAGGACTACATATCTTGTCCTTAGCATGGGTCAGCAATATAGGAATGATTATTATCCTACTACATTTGCCAGTTTACCATGTAAGGTTTGATTTAATAAAGTCCAACTTTTCAACGTATTTTATTATTTACTACAAGTCAAATTATTTAAAAAATTATACGCTAAATGGAGGGAAAATATTAATTTTAAGAATACATAAATATATATATATATATATATATATATATATATTCAAGAGAATCTGAATGTAATAAAAGGAGGGTCTACATGAGAAGATATGAGTGAGTGGGGTGGCAGAGAACACCATGATTAGGGTATTGCATGCGCCTCTTCTGTTTCACATTATTTTATTTATTACTATGCTTCCTCCAATACAATTCAGCCAAGTCTTTTTAGGTTTTGCAGATTCTTTACTCTCTAGCATGCAACATCAGTCATTTTTTCAAAGTTATTGAATTGTGACGCATTACTGAGCAAATTAACTTTATGCTAAAAATTTTATGGCAATTGTTAATTGGGCATCATAAAACTATTTTACTAGCATCAAAAAATTTTGTATGGATCGAGTCATGTTATATATCAATAAACAAAAGTATGTATTTATATGTATGTATATATCTTTATATGTCTTGATATGCGGTAGAATATCGATCCATATAAAAATTTTCCTAAAATGATTATAAGCCTTCATGGGTATATTAAATTCTTGGGTTCCTATCAGAATGTACCTATGACTAGTTGAAGATCGATGGATTTAATTCAGCCTCATAATTCCATTGATCCTTGTTTCATTTATGGATACCAGGTGCAACAACTGAATGAGAAGAGAGTGGTCCATAAAAAATAGTTCTTCAGTTGGCCAATTTAAAAAAAAAATTGTGAATTTTAAAAACAAATTCAAAAATAATGTTAAATTTTTTTTTTTTAAAAATCTAATGTGAAACGCATACACGGTATGCGTTTCTTACTTTTTAAATTTTTTTTTTTTTTTTATAAAAATGAGAAACGCATACCTCATTTTTAATTTTTTTTTTTTTTTAAAATGAGAAACGCATAATGCGTTTCTCAATTTTAAATTTTTTTTTTTTGTTTTTTAAAATATTGAAATGTTATTATTAGTCATATTTTTATTGTGTATATCTACTCAATTTTATATAATAGCAATTCACAAAATAATTATACTGAAATAACCAAAATAATCTTACTAAAAATTATTACAAAAAATCTTATAGAAAATCATCCAGAAAATTCTTAATATTAATATATAAGTTTTCAATAATTTATATATTAATATATTTAATTTATTTATGAGCTGAAATTTTATAATTGGATTGCTCCCACTCTCCACAAATTTATATTAAACTAAAAAAATAATTAACAGCAAAAATAGTTACAACCCTTCATTTAGCTGCTAAAATCAATCAAATTGTCATGTTTAGCAATGATTTTGTCCGAAGTGAGCAACAACTTTGACCATGCGGGGGCGAGCAGAGTATCATCCTGCATGAGGTAACCTGTTCGGAATGGATTGTCCTGCTCGATAATGATTTTATCCGAAATGACACATCCTTCTCCCCACATCAAATAATAGTAATAATAACAATAATAATAATCATATATTCATAATAAAAATAAAAAATGAAGAAGCAGCTGGTATTCAACCTGTCGACTAGTTCACTGGTTGAATCGAGTTTTGACCGGTTCAATTCGGTTCCTACCGATTTTTTAGCATGTCAGTTTTAGAGGTCAATCTTATCGGATCAAGCATCAGTAACTGGTTAAACATGTTGAACAGGCCGGTTCGGTCCGATTTTCAAAACATTGGTTAATAGTTACAAAAATAACTATGGCTCCAAAATCTTACTTGCTAAGTGCTAGTGATAGCGTTACTAAGGAGATTGTTTATATGCATCAAGGTGCATGGTACATCAAGACACATATACATATGTGTGTATGTATATGTGTAGCCTGTCTTGGTGCATACAAAAGTATCCCACGTTACTAGATGTGTCAAAATGGGCAGTTTGATCCAAACGGGCTGGCCCGTCCAACCCAAACAGATTGGCCCATTTAGGCCCGTCTCTATGCGGGTTGTAAAACCTCAAATCCAACCCAACCCGCAACGTTACTAGATGTGTCAAAATGGCTAGCCCGATCCAAACGGGTTGGCCCACCAAATCCAAACAAATTGACCCGTTTAGGCCCGCTTTCATGCGGCTTGTAAAACCTCAAACCCAACCCACCCAACCCGTAGAGGGTTGCCGGTTAGACGAGGCAACCTGTCAAAAAATAAAAAATATAATTTTATTAAATTTAATGATTAAACTTATTAAATAAATTATTATTAAATCGTATTTTAATTAATTAATTCAACTTTTAACATAAATTAATTGACCCAACCGACAGGCCCAACCAATTTTGATAGCTCTGAACGTTACTAAGGAATGTGCTCCTAGGTTTGCGCTTTCATTCGTCGTTATTTGAGATTAATTTTTTCCTTTTTTTTGTGAATTCCTAATGTAGAGGAAGGTGTTGGATTCGAACATAAGTCTATTATATTAGGCGCTTATGTGACAATCATTTAGGCTAAGACTTGGTGTCAATTCTTCTTATTCAGGTACACTCTAATTCTAGAGGCTCGTGGAAGTTTGAAAATGTCGACGAAACTAAAATTTTAATAGATGAAATTATATTTTTGTATCCAAAAGTGTGTATAAATCTATAGAAAAAAATAAGAGAAAAGGGATGATCTTCACTCTCATTTCCGGCTTTGCCATGTCAACATGAAAGAAAAATTAATTATATTAATAATGTTACCTATTAATAAATATAAATACTAATTCATACATCCATGATTTCTTCCTCTGGTGGCTCCTCTCCGTGGTAACTCCATTCATGAGATTTCCATTCAGGAAGTTGTTGGATGACGACCTGTGGACATAAAATAAATAAATAATTTTGTACAAAGTAATTTAATTTTAAATAACGTAACTACAAGTTTTGAAATGTGAAATGACAAACCAGTCCTCTGGAATCTGGTTCCCCGACGGTGGTCTGACAAGCGAGTCTCCAATTCTTTGCTTACTGAAAGTCAAATAATGCAAAACTGGAAAAAGTAATACTCTTCAAAAAAAAAAAAACTGGAAAAAATAGTAAGAAATTTCAATAAATGTTGGCAAAACACCTTTTTAAGCTTTTCCTTCTCTTTTTCTGTGCGAGGGCTTAATAACTCTCTTCCTTCGACAACCTGCTCTCAAAAATGATATTATTTAAAGACAACCAGGGGCGCAGGATTTTTGCCAAGAGGCAAAAAATTTAAATAACAAATAAAGGGAACAAAAATTTTATAGGGTCATTTGATAATTTAAGAGTGGACAAATATAGTTTTTGAGGGGCAAAATGTAATTTTTAAAGGGTAAAATACAATTTTTTAAAAAATATTTTTAGGGCAGTAAAAGAACAAATAACTTGACAACAGTAGCTTATTGGTTCGATCCACCTGCAATGATTTAAGTCCGAGTCTCCACCACCCCATAGTTAAGATCGTTAAAAAGAAAAGAAAAGAAAGCCAATAACTTTTTTCCAAATTGTCATTACATTTTAAGTGAATTTTAGATATTTAAAAAAAGTATTTGATAACATAATCTAACCTTTTGAGCTAAAATATATAAAATTGAATAATTCAATTAAAAGCTTAATAATAATTACCTCAACCATGCAGGAGGCACAGGTTCCTCCTCCAGCACAATTTAATAATGGCCTAGCCTGTAATTAACATGAATAAACTAAGCATATGATAGGAGGCTGATCATTCATCAAATAATATATAATTTATAATTATAACAGCATGATATTAAAACTATATAGTAAAATTAAATCAAACTACCAAAAAGGGCTTACATATGGCCCGTACAATTCAATGTTATTGTCCAGCATTATGTCCCTTAGCTTCTGTCCACCAGAAGCTGTCCGATAATGCACATCCAGGGACCCGTCGGGAAGCAAAACAGACTACAAAAAATGATTCCCAGAAACGATAAACCCCCCACAAACTTCAATTTTCACTGAAATGAATATTAGATTTGGCTAATTAAGATTAGTATTATATAACTTACGCTAACAAATGCTAAGTTGACAGCTGAGTTCTGCTCTTGGTCTTCCGGGGTCGAAGGTGTGAGTTCGGATTCGGTATCGGTTCGGATTCGAGCAATTTGGAATCTTTTCAGTGTGGAGAAGCTGAGATGGTTAGGGTGCTTTAATATTTTCGAAGGGTTGTTAATATTTTGAAGTGATCTTGAGAATGATGAAGATAAGTTGTGAGTATTGAGTTGAAGTGTTCCCATATTTTTGTGTTTTGGATATAACTTGGATGATAATTCATTCAGTATATTTTTGCGTCTCTTATACACGAGTTGAATGTATGGTTCTTATTCATCTTATCCTATTCTGTATGGTATGCCCTAATTCTGTATGGTATGCCCTAATTCATATATATATGTGGAAAATTTAAAAAGGCAGACGTGTATTCTTTCCAAGCACATCGAATATTATAGATTTTTGATACATACATAAATATTATTTTGTAATTATTTCAATAACAATTAATGTTATATAATATATTTTTGTTCAAAATATTGGAATTATAATTTTAACAAAAAAGTAAAAATTAATTTTTTTTAAAAAAAAGGAAAAAAAAATGAAGAAGCAGCTGGTTCAACCGGTCGATTGGTTCACTGGTTGAATCGATTTTTGACCGGTTAAATCCGGTTCCTACCAGTTTTTTAGCATGGTAGTTTTAGAGGTCAACCGTATCCGATCAAGCATCAGTAACTGGTTAAACATGTTGAACAGGCCGGCTCGGTCCGATTTTCAAAACATTGGTTAATAGTTACAAAAATAATTATGGCTCCAAAATCTTATTTGCTAAGTGCTAGTGATAGCTTTACTAAGGAGATTGTTTATATGCATCAAGGTGCATGGTACGTCAAGACACATATACATATGTGTCTATGTATTTGTGTGACATGTCTTGGTGCATACAAAACTATCCCACGTTACTAGATGTGTCAAAATGGGCAGCTTGATCCAAACGGGCTGACCCGCCCATCCCAAACAGATTGGCCCATTTAGGCCCGTCTCCATGCGGGTTGTAAAACCTCAAATCCAAACCAACCCGCAACGTTACTAGATGTGTCAAAATGGCTAGCCCGATCCAAACGGGTTGGCCCACCCAATCCAAACAAATTGACCCGTTTAGGCCCGCTTCCATGCGGCTTGTAAAACCTCAAACCCAACCCACCCAACCCGTAGCGGGTTGCCGATTAGACGAGTCAACCCGTCAAAAAATAAAAATAATAAAAAATATAATTTTATTAAGTTTAATGATTAAACTTATTAAATAACTTATTAATTAATCATATTTTAATTAATTAATTTCAACTTTTATCATAAATTAATTGACCCAACCGGCGGGCCCAACCAATTTTGATAGCTCTGAACGTTACTAAGGAATGTGCTCCTAGGTTTGCGCTTTCATTCGTCGTTATTTGAGATTAATTTTTCCTTTTTTTGTGAATTCCTAATGTAGAGGAAGGTGTTGGATTCGAACATAAGTCGGCTAATTTAAATAAATATTGTAAATTTTTAAAAAAATTACAAAACTAACGTTAAATTTATTTTTGTAACAAACTAACATGAAACGGGTTTCGTGTCTGCGTTTCTCTAGAATATTTTATAAAAAAATGCTGACATGAAAAAACGCAGAGATCATACGTATTTCTCGTGTCAGCATAGTAATAAATTGGTGTTATCTGTTTGAATACCTTTTGGTTATGTCATCATAATATTTGAACAATTGTTTTATCTTCTCCTGTGCTGTACAGATATAAATAAAAAAATATGGATATGACACAATACGAACACATTAACACAAATTTTCAAAAATTACAGGACACAACACTTCTAGGGTGCAATAATATTTTATATTTTTTATATATATTTTACATATCCATTATGTTCTAATATACTAAAATTCAAGAAAAATTTTAATTATCAAATATTTGAATAATAAAATTGAAAATGATGTCAAATTATAGACACTCCATTCACTAATTAAAACATACAAAAAAGTTATAATATTTTTAACATTTTGGTAAAAAAAATTATAAACTTTTTTAAAAATATTATTTTTTTAATAAATATTTAAAGAATCATTTTCCCGTGCCTACGGCGTGTCCTGCCGTGTTCGAACGTGTCGATTTTTTTTTAAAAAAAATATCCAGACACACCACGTGGCTTGTCCTACACCGTGTCACGCCCCTGTCCTGCCGTGTCCGTGTCCGTGGAGTGTCCACCACTATATTGAGTGATTTTTTGGAGTGTCAATGCAACATAAATATTCTCTCCGACAGAGAGAGAAATAAAACTCAGAGAAGTTAAAAGGTGAAAAACATACATCTTTAGCCTTAATTTTATTTCAGGAAGTTATAAAATGAAATTGTTGAAAAAACTTATTTCTTTAAAATTTTATGCAGTAAACCACATTGGATTAAAATATACATCTTTAGCCTTAATTTTATTTTCAGGTATAGATTTTTTAGGAATGAATTGTATAATTTTTTTTATGACTAACTAATAAGCATTTTAAGTAGGGAAAATTGCATGGAGGTACCATGTTGAGAAACATATTGCAAATAAATATGGGGAAAACATGTTTGCATTAAATATAAAGTATAGGGAGGTAAGAACTTTATTCACATAGGTACATTTTTTGAACTTTCGTTTTATTTAAGTCTTTTTTTCTTACTAAAATAAACATGATTTAATCTTTAACCTAATTAGGGTTTCAAACCTATGAAATATCTGACATCACTCTCATTTCTCTCCACCTCCACCACTTCTACCGTCTTCACCAGCCTGACGCCGAAGTCTTCACAAGCCGCACCGCCATATTCAACAGTCGCACAACCTTTATGTGTGTTTATATGTGTGTGCGTCTATATCGTGTGTATGTTTAAACTGTATAGCAGCCGATGTGTCACACTTCTATAACTCTCTAAACAGAGATAGTTATTACACTCCAATAGCTATATCACGAATTTTTGAAAATTTATATTCTCTTTTTTCATTTAAACTTTTTAAAAATATTTTGGTTCAATTTTTTTTAAATAAGAAATTAATTTTTTAAAAGGCTAAAGATGTATGTTATTCACCCTTTTAACTTTTATACGAGTTTTTTTTTTTTAAGTTCCTTTTATATGAGTTTTTTTTAATTTACTTTAGATGAGAATAAAATAATTGTCCAAATATTAGGTTGACATAACCAAAAGGTGGATCGATCAACATCCACAATTTCCAAAGAGAACATCAATTTTGACGCGATATATGTTGTATGAAAAACGTGTTCGGGTGTATGCGTTTCTCATGTCAATTTTTTTAAAAAAAAATTCAGGAGAAACGCAGACACTGAACACGTTTCACGGTAGGTTATTAAAATAAATTAATTTAATGTTAGTATTGTAAATTTTATTAAAATTTACAATATTTTTTTAAATTAGCCAACATAAGTCTATTGTATTAGGGGCTTATGTGACAATCATTTAGGCTAAGACTTGGTGTCAATTTTTCGTATTCAGGTACACTCTAATTCTAGAGGCTCGTGGAAGTTTGAAAATGTCGACGAAACTAAAATTTTAATAGATGAAATTATAATTTTGTATCCAAAAGTGTATATAAATCTATAGAAAAAAATAAGAGAAAAGGGATGATCTTCACTCTCATTTCCGGCTTTGCCATGTCAACATGTAAGAAAAAATAATTATATTAATAATGTTACCTATTAATAAATATAAATACTAATTCATACATCCATGATTTCTTCCTCTGGTGGCTCCTCTCCGTGGTAACTCCATTCATGAGATTTCCATTCAGGAAGTTGTTGGATGACGACCTGTGGACATAAAATAAATAAATAATTTTGTACAAAGTAATTTAATTTTAAATAACGTAACTACAAGTTTTGAAATGTGAAATGACAAACCAGTCCTCTGGAATCTGGTTCCCCGACGGTGGTCTGACAAGCGAGTCTCCAATTCTTTGCTTTCTACAAGTCAAATAATGCAAAACTGGAAAAAGTAATACTCTTCAAAAAAAAAAAAAATGGAAAAAATAGTAAGAAATTTCAATAAATGTTGGCAAAACACCTTTTTAAGCTTTTCCTTCTCTTTTTCTGTGCGAGGGCTTAATAACTCTCTTCCTTCGACAACCTGCTCTCAAAAATGATATTATTTAAAGACAACCAGGGGCGCAGGATTTTTGCCAAGAGGCAAAAAATTTTAATAAAAAATAAAGGGAACAAAAATTTTATAGGGTCATTTGATAATTTAAGAGTGGACAAATATAGTTTTTGAGGGGCAAAATGTAATTTTTAAAGGGTAAAATACAATTTAAAAAAAAATATTTTTAGGGTAGTAAAAGAACAAATAACTTGACAACAGTAGCTTATTGGTTCGATCCACCTGCAATGATTTAAGTTCGAGTCTCCACCATCCCATAGTTAGGATCGTTAAAAAGAAAAGAAAAGAAAACCAATAACTTTTTTCCAAATTGTCATTACATTTTAAGTGAATTTTAGATATTTAAAAAAAGTATTTGATAACATAATCTAACCTTTTGAGCTAAAATATATAAAATTGAATAATTCAATTAAAAGCTTAATAATAATTACCTCAACCATGCAGGAGGCACAGGTTCCTCCTCCAGCACAATTTAATAATGGCCTAGCCTGTAATTAACATGAATAAACTAAGCATATGATAGGAGGCTGATCATTCATCAAATAATATATAATTTATAATTATAACAGCATGATATTAAAACTATATAGTAAAATTAAATCAAACTACCAAAAAGGGCTTACATATGGCCCGTACAATTCAATGTTATTGTCCAGCATTATGTCCCTTAGCTTCTGTCCACCAGAAGCTGTCCGATAATGCACATCCAGGGACCCGTCGGGAAGCAAAACAGACTACAAAAAATGATTCCCAGAAACGACAAACCCCCCCCACAAACTTCAATTTTCACTGAAATTCACATTAGATTTGGCTAATTAAGATTAGTATTATATAACTTACGCTAACAAATGCTAAGTTGACAGCTGAGTTCTGCTCTTGGTCTTCCGGGGTCGAAGGTGTGAGTTCGGATTCGGTATCGGTTCGGATTCGAGCAATTTGGAATCTTTTCAGGGTGGAGAAGCTGAGATGGTTAGGGTGCTTTAATATTTTCGAAGGGTTGTTAATATTATGAAGTGATCTTGAGAATGATGAAGATAAGTTGTGAGTATTGAGTTGAAGTGTTCCCATATTTTGTGTTTTGGATATAACTTGGATGATAATTCATTCAGTATATTTTTGCGTCTTTCTTGTACATAAGTTGAATGTATGGTTCTTATTCATCTTATCCTATTCTGTTTGGTATGCCCTAATTCATATTCATATTTGCGCCTACTTCATACATATATATATACATACATACATATATATATATACATACATATATATATATATATACATATATATACTATATGATGTTATCTGGAAAATTTAAAAAGGCAGACGTGTAGTCTTTCCATGCACATCGAATATTCTCAGAATTTATGACACTCTTCGTGCATAGAAATTGCTAGAAACCGTTACCCATCCGGTACTTAAGTCAGCAATATGAAAAATATAATACGGGAAAAATACTCAATTTTTGAATGAATAAAATTATAAGGCAAACCATTTGGAGCTAAACCGATAGGTGGAAGAGTTCTTTCTATAATTATGACTCTCGGTCCTTATCAGAATGGTATAAAATCTGATTGAATCAAATAAAATCCCTTATTTGCCTTGATCCCTCAATTCTCGGGATTCTTGAGATATCGTCCCAACGCAGAAAATTAGCTCTTTTTTGCTTAACCCAGACTTTTCCTTGTTGATACCGAGCTCTTGCCGTATCGGCCGAGCTGAATTTTAGACTCTAACTCTGATCAGACGCGGCCGAGCTCCATTTTTATCTGCCGAGCTCATACCACTTCAGCACTAATTTTTTAGTCTTTCATTTCAGATTAATAATGCGCGAGCTGAGCAACAGGTATGTGCCCTCTGCTATACTTGTCTTCTTTAGATTACCTCGGACAAAATTAGGACTAATCTGGTATGTTTTTAACCAGGTCGGGATTCTTTTTATCGGGGTTTCAATATATATATTGAAATTATATGAACCGGGAGGAGTATTATTATTAGTATTATATTATTATTATTATTAACAGTCGTGTAGTTATGTCAACGATTTGTATGTAAACATGATTTTAGCAACACATATATTTATGATTATATAATAAAAAAGCTAATTGGGGGATCTTTTACTTTGATATACAGTGTAAATTTACAATCGATCAACTGCTAAAGAAAGAACTATGAGAAGAAAATCCTAGTATTATAAAACATTGTGCTGGAAATTAAACAAAAGTTCTAAAAACAATTTCGGGTCTTTCTGATTAATCAAATTACGTCACATGATAAATGGCAAATGAATAAATGAAACCAAATTAAACCAAATTAGTACTCCATGAGGTATTAGTAGAGATATCAATTTGGGTCAACCCAACCCAATCCGCTAAAACCCATAACCTAAGCGGGTCAGCCCTTTTAGGTTGGCAAAACTCCAATTCGACCCAAAGTGGGTTGCGGATTAGGCGAACCAACCCGCCAAAGAATAAAAACTAGATAAAGAATTATAATTTTATTAGGGTTTAGTGAATTAAAGTGATTAATAATCCGTATATTATCTATATTTGACAAATAGTTTAACAATCAATATCATTAATATAAAAACTTAAAAGTGCATAAGTTTAACAAATGTAACAAAATTAAATAAATAGTACAATGTTTTTCAAAATTCACCAATCATTAATATTATACAATTTCATCTTCTCCTTCTTCTACATCTCATCCCTCTTTATTTTTGCAATAATATCTAGAATATTTGACCCCTAATCGAATAAAATAGTTTTAATACTTGCATTATCTGCATATAAAATACTAGGTCTAACTTCTAATCTTAACCTGTGCGCCAACCGAACCAACCCAACCCATAACCCAAACAGGCTAACCCATTTTTACCAACTTTCAAATGGGTCGGGAAAATATTAACTCAACCTACCTATTTTGTGTGACTGGTTGGGCCAATCTGATGAGCTGAACCCAAATTGACAACTCTAGGTATAAGAACATTTAAGATCAATCAAACAGCTGATTAAACAGTTATGAAACTCCGGCCCTAAAAGAAAACAACAGACAAGTACCCAATGGATTTTGAGTTCGGCCCAATTGTTTTTAAATCGGGCCCAATAAATCTGTATCACTTATCTATACACATAACGCCATAAGGCAATGCACAGCTATTGAAAAAGAGGAAACAGAGAGAGCTGTATGCCAATGTTTTGTTCCGTTTAACCATATATAGTTGAGATTAATTACGTTTTCTGGATGAGATGATTTGATTTGGAGGAAATGATTTGAAAATTAACCATTTAAAATAGATTTGAAATGGCATATAGCATATTCTTATTTCAAATACTTCCAAAATCCAAAATAAAATGTATTGAAAAAGAATGAGAAATTTGAAACACGTAGTTCGATTTCTTTCCTAAACATAAATGATGGATTTGAGTGGAGAATTTGTAATATACTCGTTTCAACTCCTTCAATCCAAACACAACCTCGTGGCCTTAATATGTATGTAATCATATATTTTTATTATTGTGCAAAACACACAAATTAGCTATTGGTAAATATATAAAACTCTTCTAATGTCTATCTAACAATTCACAAAAGTCGAATTCAAAATCTGTCTTAGGGGAATTGAACTCCGTTGAAAAAATGTACTTAATGAATTGAAATTAAGCATGGAAAATTCGAATACATGATAAGGGACAAAACGAGCAAAAAACGAACGAGAAAAAGCTGCCCGGGAAAAACCAGGCAGCTCAGGCGCTGCCAAAATTGGGAACTTGAAAGCTATATTTGCTCCTTATAAAAGATTATGTGATACTCCTATCAGAACTAATTAATTATGAGTAGGAACCGTATGAATTCTTAACATTATATCAGAGCATACTTTCCATGTGATGGATTACTCCGTCCAGATGTTCATCGTCCCCCGCGTTATTAATCTACATGTTTGACTTATATAATGTCACACGTGAGGAGGCGCGTTGAGAGTTGATGTCCTATATTGTGAACTGAAAGCTATATTTGCTCCTTAGAGATACTCATATCATAACCAATTGGTTATGAGTAAGGACCCTATGAATTCTTAACAATTATCGATATTGTAGAAGAATATAGTATTTGGGAAATTGTAATGCATTCTATTTATCATCATGCAATGATTCATACCTATATTTATAGGCTAACACAAATGAATTAGATATACGTTACAATGAACCTAGACTAAGTTATGTAAAGAAAATCTCTAATTGATGCTAGTTGCATTATGGATATTATGCTCATAACATACATATATTATGCACATTAACACCCCCTCTCAAACCTAAGGTGGTTGCAAAGAAACCAGTTTAAGTTTGTACTTAAGATCATGGAAACTACCAGGAGATAAGGCTTTGGTGTAGAGATCAGCAATCTTGTCTAATGAGGGAACATAAGAGAGGCATAAGATACAACGAAGAAGATATTGCCGCACAAAATGACAATCAATCTCAATATGTTTGGTGCGCTCATGGAAAACATCATCGTGTGCGATTTGGATAGCACTTTGTTTATCACAATTGATAGTAACCGGAGATGAGTGAGTTACACCCATATCTTCAAGTAGCCAACGAAGCCAAACTAACTCTTGTGATGTGTCAGCTAAAGCTCGATATTCAGCTTCAGAAATGAATCTGGAAGTGCTTATTTGTTTCTTGCTTCGCCATGAAATCAAAGAATTCCCTAAGAAGAAGCAAAAACATGTAGTGGAACGACGATCAGTGGGATCACCAGCCCAATCAGCATCCGAGAATGTATGAAGTTAAAGAGATGATTGTGCTGAGAAGTGAAGACCATGCAAAAGAGTACATTTGACATAGCGAAGACATAATGAACAGAGCGAGAGCGCTCATGAACTGACTGACGATATGAACAGCATAAGCAATGTCAGGTCGTGTAACCCTCAGATAAACAAGACTACCAACCAGTTGATGATATCGCGTAGGATCATCCAAGAGAGTACCATCTAGAGGAGTAAGATGAGTATTTGCCTCAATTGGTGTAGAAGTGGTCTTACTATCTATTAAACCAGTTGAATCCAGGAGATCAGAAGCATACTTAACTTGAGATAGGTAGTAACCAGAAGTATCCGAAGATACCTCAAGACCCATAAAATAATTAAAAGATCCAAGATCCTTCATTTCAAACTATTGTGTTGAGGGATTGCTTAAGGTGTTGAATGCCCTCCAAATCATTGCCTGTAATAGCCATATCATCCACATAAAGGAGTAATAAGATGGTACCAGTTGTTGTTCGACGAAGAAAAGAGCAGAATCATGAGGACTAGATGTGAAGCCCATGTGAGTAAGTGCAGAACTAAACTTAGCAAACCAAGCTCGAGGAGCTTGTTTAAGTCCATACAGGGCACGACGGAGACGACATACCTTGTGAGATGGATCAGAAAAACCAGGAGGTGGTCGCATATAAACTTCATCAACATGATCACCATTAAGGAATGCATTTTTCACATCCATCTGGAAAAGGGCCATCGACGAACAACAGCAACAACAATAAGTGTACGAACAGTAGCGAGACGAGCAACTGGAGCAAGAGTCTCCTCATAATCAATACCATACTCATGACTGTAACCTTTAGCAACAAGTCGTGCTTTGTATCGTTCAATGGACCCATCAGAATGAATCTTGATTTTATAAATCCATTTGCAACAAATATCAATTTTTGCAGGAGGCAAATCAACTAAATCCCAAGTGTGAGTTTTGAGCAAAGCATCTAACTCTTCTTGTATAGCTTTCTGCTACAAAGGGTTAGTGGAAGCTTCACAAAAAGAAGTAGGCTCATGTAAAGCAGACAAAGCAGAAAAACAATGATAGTCACGAAGATGGTCTGGTTGAGTTCTTACCCGAGAGGGATAACGAGGCGGAGCAAGAGCTGGTGGATCCACTGATGAAGGCAACTCGTCGGGAGGCGGAGAGGACTGTTCTAAAGTGGAAATTGAACTTTCACTGATAGAACATTCAGGAAAGAGGTCGACAGAAGGATTGGTAAAATGTGATGGTAGAGAAGAGTGAGGTAAGGTAGTTTTGGGAATAGTATAGAAGAATTTATGTTCCCAGAAAATGACATTACGAGAAATACGCAATCTATGGGAAATAGGATCATAACACCTATAACCTTTGTGAGCTATCCCATAGCCAGGAAAACAACAGAGACGAGCACGAGGCTCTAACTTGGACAGTTCATGCGGTTTAAGAAGGACAAAACATGCACATCCAAAAACTTTAAGCTGTGAGTAATTTGGGATAGTGCTAAATAATAACTCTTATGGAGATTTATTTTGAAGAATAAGAGATGAGAGTCGATTGATAGTATAGATAGCAGTAAGAGCAGCCTCCCCCCAAAATTGTTCAGGTAATGATGCAGAAATTAGTAGAGATTGAACAACATCTAAAATGTGACGATGCTTTCGTTCTGCTCTACCATTTTGTTGAGAAGTGCCCGGACATGACAAATGAGATAATGTGAGGTTAGTATGGCATCAAAATCACCAGAAGTGTACTCACGAGCATTATCAGATCTAAACAGCTTAATGGTTTTAGAGAATTGTGTTTGCACCATTGCATTAAATCCACGAAAAATGGAGAGAAGGTCAGAACCAGATTTAAAGAGATAAATCCACTTATATCGAGAAAAATCGTCAATAAAGATAACAAAATAACGAGAAACTCCCATTGTTGGAGAAGGAGCAGGACCCCAAACATCATAATGAATTAAATCAAAAGGTACAGAAGCATGAGACCCCCTTTTATTAAAGGGTAACACAAGTTGTTTAGCCAATTTACATGGCTACAATCAAGAGAATCAGATTTAACAATCCCTTGCCATTAGAAATTAAAGACTTTAACTTAACATTTGAGGGATGACCTAATCTAGAATGCCATAAAGACATAGTAGGAGCTGCAATTCTTCGGGAAGATGGAAGTTGACATGATGTTAATTCAAACAATCGCGCAATTTTACGCCCGGTCCCAACAATTGTCTTCGTAAGTGGATCCTGAAAAAGACAACCAGCACGAGAAAAAAATAAGTGTAGATCAAGGTCACATAACTGACCAACAGATAGAAGGTTTAAGGATAATTGAGGGACAAAATAGACATTAGAGAGAGAAATATTATTAGAAGATGGTATCAGTATGTGTAACATGCATAATATAACCATTGGCTGTAGAAATGGAAGTATTTTGTGAATGTATAGATTTTGAACAGAAAATTCCATAATCATATGTCATATGATTATAACAGCCAGAATCAATGAGCCATGAAGAAGTACCTGGAGTGGCAGAAAACGCACTAGCAGAAGGTTGAGTAGTATGAGCAAGAACTTGAGTAATAATGGCCTCAAGATCAGCAGCAGAGAGGGCAGCAGGACATGGATGCATTGTAGTGGGAACATCAGTAGACTCAAGAAGGGGGTTGGTGATCTCAGCAGCAGCAGGACGAGGAGAAGAATTCCAAGGACGTTGTACTTCCTTTTTGCGCTTGAGTTTGGGAAACTCAGAAATAGAATTATCTAAACAGTGACAATACCTGCACTCAATAGTGGATTTATTTGCTGAGGAATATGTCTGTGGTCTGGATGTTGAGCCAGATCGAAGAGGAGCAGCAAGAACCATATCTGTAGGGCGTGACACAGATGTATGCCGACGAGTTTCTTCAGACATCAAGTCTTTGAGAGCAACATCAAGTGAAGGTACTGGTTTTCTATTGAGAATGGAGGTCCGAGTAGATTCAAACTCATCAAGCAATGCCATAAGAAACTGAATAGTCGATGAGAATAACGGTAAGTATAAAACTTATCCGCTTCACTGGTATGTGTCCACTTTGGTTCGGATTCAGCGATCTCATCCCAAATGCAAACCATGTCCAAGTAGAAGTCTTGAACAAATTGGCCAGGTTGTTGTTTCATAGCATGAAGACGAAGGGAGAGTTGATACTGTCGAGAAAGATCAGTAGCTGTGTAGCGATAAGCCAAAAAATCCCAAACTCCCTTAGTAGTATCAAAGCGTTTGAAGAGGAAATTGATTGCGGGCAAAGAAGTGTTAGTGATCCAAGTGATAATTTTATGATTATCATTGTCCTACTCTTCAAATCGTACATTGAATTTTTCAGTGGATAAGTCATCAGTAGCAATAGAAAGTGTACCATTGGCATATTTCAACAATTTACGACCACGAAGGAAATTTTGAAATGCTTGAGCCCAATGGGAATAATTGGTGCCATCAAGAATAATATGAATTGGTGGGACACATCATTTTGAGCCATTATAATAGCTAAAAGATATGTGAAAGTGAAGTTGGAAGACACACTGATCTTCAGAGGCAAAATGAGACAAAATAGATGTCAAAATTGGAAAAAATATATATTTAAGAAACAAGAACAATATTTTTCTTGCAAATTTTATCCGAAGAGATGAGCAAAAGCTCTGGATACCATATAGAAGAATATAGTATTTGCGAAACTGTAATGCATTCTATTTATAATCGTACATCAATTTGTGTCTATATTTATAGGCTAACACAAATGAATTAGATATACGTTACAATGAACCTAGACTAAGTTATGTAAAGAAAATCTCAAATTGATGCTAGTTAACATATTTACATTACGGATATTATGCTCATTAACATACATATATTATGCACATTAACAGCTATATAAATAATTCCTCAGTAAGCATTAATCTGTCTATGACATAAATAACTTAAATTCAGGTTGGATTTGGATCAAACTAAAGTAAAATTGAATCCATTCAACACTGCTACTAACAAGTTATAATGCAGCCGAAATTAATATTTACGTTTGCTAGTTTTGGGGTGGGGGAACCTCTCGCTGTCCTATATTGGAGTTATTAGCCGTTTATATAGGTTGGGTGGCTGGGTGCCTCTTCCAATTTGGTTTTTTATATAAAAGGTAACTGATAAAAAAAAATCATAAAATTCAATATATATATATATATATTATTTGAGCTTTATTTTATTGAAACAGAGAATACTACAATGACAGATATTATACGTGACGACGTCCCACAACTTTAATGAATTTTTTTATGAAGTTTTAATTTTTAAAAATTACAAAATCTACCATCCAAAACTATTTTTCTAAAACATGATTTTTTGGTGGATTTCATTGATAATTATAAATTACTGCATACAACAAGCAAAAGTTTTCACTCGGTTATCTGTGTAATCAAGGGTGGAACCAAAAATCAATATTATCTGGGCTGACCAGATTAGATAGAGCTACACCGATTCAGATAGTTGAGCTAAAAAAATTAAAATTTCTGAAAATTGAAACTAATTTTTTTTTTTCATTTGAAAATTGTATGGAGGTGGAGTCCACTCTAACCTAAATGTGGCTACACCCATGGTATAATGCTTTTTTACACAAATCTAAGGAGCACGCAATTGTCGGAATTCAAAAATTACCAAGTTTTATTAAGTTACAAACTAGAACAAATTTCTTGATAGATGTAGCCTTTGATTTATAGACTAGGAATAATAATGATGTGATTCGATATTCTCCGTGTTCGGTAGATTTAAGTGTAAGCGGAAAATAAAAGAAAGACACCAAGATTTTTTACGTGGAAAACCCTCGAATTGAAGGAAAAACCAGGGGACCTAGTCCAGTATAATTTATACTAACCACTCTTTCTATTTGTTACAGGACTTTACACAATATCTAAATTAAAAATCAACACTTAAGAATGGAAAAATAACAAGGGAAGTCCGAACAGACAATATAAAGTTCTCTTCGGAGTTCTCTTTTCCTAAAAAGTCCAACCTCTGTAATGAGGTTGCTCGCCTCTATTTATAGGCTCGATACTTGTGATTACTTGGTGGGAAAACTAGGATCAAATCTTCTTTGATAGTGGCGCTAATGTAGCGAGTGTGTCCGAGAAATCCGCACCCCACTAATGCACGTTTATCTCTGCCGGTTAATCTGTTGTTTACAGTCGGGTCTTCCGCTAATCTTTGAGCCAATCGTTTAGCTATAATCTGTTCGGTGCACTGTTGTTCGGTATCGTCTGTTCGGTGCAGTGTTGTTCGGTGATAATCTGCTTGTTCGTTTCTTGCAGGGGATTTTATCCGAGAAGGCCAATATGTCATATGACATCACCTCACCCCCCTAAAGTAAATCAAGACGAGAGTATTGAAGTCTTGTTTTATTGTCTTCTGGTAAAATTCAAATCTTGACCTGTTTGAATTTTGCCGCTCTTTTTTCCCGCTTAAACATTTCAAACGACGTGCGACGTTTCGTTTCCCGAGGCATATCCGCAGCCGTCCATTCAACTTATTTTGGACGGTGTGGTTTTAACGACTGTTCATGTGGTTCCTATCTATAAATACTCCACCATTCCCTTCATTTACTTCACTTTGCTGCATTCTGTTTCCGAGCTAGCGTTTAGACGACCGAGCAATTTATCTTCAAATTCTCTCCGGCTTCTATCTATCAAGTATGGCTTCTTCTTCAGATGATTCATCCTTGAGGGCGATTGATGCGTTCGATGTGGGGGGTGTCAATACCTCTTCTCCTCGACCGTCGTCCTCTTTGGATAGCGAGGAGACTCTAAGCTCTTCATCTGCTTCAGCTGCTCGTAAAGAAGAGCAACGAGCTGCTATGGAACAAGACTTGGTGAATGCCAAAGTCCCTTGGTTCGAAATTTTTGAATCAGGGGTTAGATCGGACGAGCCCTTATCTACTATTGGTACGAGGTGGGAGATTTCTGAGGGGGCTTCTATTATTGCCCCCCCCCCCCCCCCCCCTTAAGGATCTCGCCCTCACTTGCCCCCTCAGGGCTATTTTCCTTTTTATTTATACCAACTCCGAGGAGGTCTTTGTTTTCCTATCCCCTCCTCTTTTGTTGAGGTGGCCTCTTATTTTTCCATTTCTCTCAGCCAACTGTTCCTCAACAGTTATAGATTGTTGGCGGGTTTCTTTATAGTTCTTTCTTTTTTGGGTTTCACTCCTACTCCGAACTCTTCCATTGTTTTTTTCCAATTGAATAAAAAGAGATCGGGCTTTTTACTTTTCTTCTCGAACAAAGGTTGGTTTTCTCAAGAATTACCCCTCGTCAATCAAGAATTGGAAGAGGTTTCCACTCCAGCCTTGGGATTGTCCCATGACGTGGAGGGAAGACCTCCCGAAGGGAAAATTGATCAAGGGACTCCTTGAGAAGGAACCATATCTGTCGGTTCGTCGTAAGCTTGGCGATCAATGTTATAACCTAGCAAAGCTGATTGACGACGGACTGTTGTACTTGTTCCAGCTGAGCCCGAATGGTGAATCTTTGAAGATGCCCATCGGTGAGTGTTTCTGAGCACTCTCATATGCTTGTATATCTGTTTGTTAAACTCGGACTAATATTTGTTTATTCTTTTCAGAAACAAAAATGATGAAAGTCAAGATGGCTGAGAAGCTGAAAGGCAAATATTAGAAAGGCTAGGCTTTCGCATCTGCTGTTACTCCCGCCCCTCCTCCATCTGTTGAACCTACGACTCCACCCGACGAGAGGGCTTCTCCTGAGGAGACCTCGGCTCTTCAGCACCGACAAAGGCCCATTCCCGAGGGCCAGGGTTCTTCCTTGAAAACACTCCCTCTTAAGAAAACCTCTTCTTCCCTCATTCCCACTGTACCCCAAGATTCTTCTCAACATGCTCTGGGTGGTCCGAGCGCTTCTCGGTCCACCTCGAGATACCACATACCAACCTGGACCTATTCTCAATATCCCCCTCCTGAAGAAACCAGACCCCAAGACCTCCCAATCCATCCTATGTCACTCTCCCAACTCCGCCGATCGCAAATATCTCGAGGATTTGGCCTTCAGTAATTTGGTGAATGAATTCTCCACTCCCTTCACCCAGGTAACTATTCTTTATTGATAATTTTCTAAGTCTTTATCTTCGGTACACTCATTTCTTGCATTCTTATGCAAGCCCACATGATGGCGGGTGACTTCTCACCCGATTCCATTCGGTTCGATCAGCAGATGCTTATCACCAGAAGCAAATCAAGCAACTTGAAAATATGGGCGATGATTTGAAGAAGTCCATAAAGCTACTGGAAGATCGACATTCTGCAATGATGGCCGCTCGGGATGAGGCGCAGGCTGCTCTTGAGAGAGAGCGCAAGAGGTCGGCTGAAGTAGATGAGGTCAATAAGACTTTATCGGAGCAATACAAATCCATTTCCGAACAACTCACCCAGGAGAAATCTTCGCTAGATGTTCGGATGGAGGAGTTTTGGCTTGCCAAGAAGGCTAACTTTTTGAAGTCCTCAGTATTCAGCGACGTGGTGGCGGACTGCGCCATAATTTTTTTTATCACGGGTTTGGGGCCTGTGTCCTCCAATTTGAGGCCAAGGTTACCCTCCTGAAGGGATTCCGAAGGATTCTCTTGATGTTGAAGCAGCTCTAGAAAGCCTTCCTGAGGAATTCTTTCAGCCATAGATTAGGGATGTTATTTTTCTTTTCTTGTTTTTGTTCCGATTTAATATTTCCTTGATTGGATAACAATGGCTTTATTCATTTTGCTGTTCAAAATCCCGATGCCCAACACTTGTACAAATTTAAATTTAGAAAGTGGAGCAAACATCCCGATCCCACGAATAAACCATTAAAATACGGAACAATCTCGCTACCAAGAGCACAATCACTTAGGTAATTTTATGTTTAAACGTGGACTAAACATCCCGATCCCACGAGTAAATCATTAAAATTCCGAATAATCTCGCTACCCCGAGCATAATCACTTAGGCAATTTTATGTTTAAACGTAACATCCCGTCCACGAGTAAATCATTAAAATTCCGAACAAGCTCGATACCCCGAGCATAATCACTTAGGCAATTTTATGTTTAAACGTGGGCCAAACATCCCGATCCCCGAGTAAATCATTAAAATTCCGAACAAGCTCGCTACCCCGAGCCCAATCACTTAGGCAATTTTATGTTTAAACGTGGACCAAACATCCCGATCCCACGAGTAAATCATTAAAACTCCGAACAAGCTCGCTACCCCGAGCATAATCACTTAGTCAATTTTATGTTTAAACGTTGACCAAACATCCCGATCCCACGAGTAAATCATTAAAATTCCGAACAAGCTCGCTACCCCGAGCATAATCACTTAGGCAATTTTATGTTTAAATGTGGACCAAACATCCCGATCCCATGAGTAAATCATTAAAATTCCGAACAAGCTCGCTACCCCGAGCATATCACTTTGATAATTTTAAGTTTAAAAGTGGACAAAACATCCCGATCCCACGAGTAAACCATGGTAATTTTAAGTTTAAACGTGGACCAAACATCTCGATCCCAAGAATAAATCGAACAAGCTCGCTACCCCGAGCACAATCACTTAGGGAATTTTATGTTTAAATGTGGACCAAACATCCCGATCCCACGAGTAAATCATTAAAATTTCGAACAAGCTCGCTACCCCGAGCACAATCACTTAGGCAGTTTTATGTTTAAACATGGACCAAACATCCCGATCCTACGAGTAAATCATTAAAATTTCGAACAAGCTCGCTACCCCGAGCATAATCACCTAGGCAATTTTATGTTTAAACGTGGACCAAACATTCTGATCCCACGAGTAACTCATTAAAATTTCAAACAAGCTCGCTACCCCGAGCACAATCACTTATGCAATTTATGTTTAAACGTGGACCAAACATCCCGATCCCACGAGTAAGTCATTAAAATTCCGAACAAGCTCGCTACCCGAGCATAATCACTTAGGCAATTTTATGTCTAAACGTGGACCAAACTTCCCGATCCCACGAGTAAATCATTAAAATTCCGAACAAGCACGCTACCCTGAGCATAATCACTTATGCAATTTTATGTTTATACGTTGACCAAACATCCCGATCCCATGAGTAAATCATTAAAATTACGAACAATCTCGCTACCCCGAGCATAATCACTTAGATAATTTTAAGTTTAAACGTCGACCAAACATCCCGATCCCACGAGTAAACCATGGTAATTTTAAGTTTAAACGTGGACCAAATATCCCGATCCCACGAATAAACCGAATAAGCTCGCTAAGAATAACTTTATTTCATTGAGAACAAATTCATAAACAAAGAAAATAATTGAAATGTTACATGAAATATTTCTTTAAATTATGAATGTTCCAAGGTCTCCCCAGCTCGCGACCTTCATGGTCTTCCAATCTGTATGATCCTCTTCCGATCACCCTTTTCACTTTATAAGGACCTTCCCACTTTGGTGCTAGTTTCTTTACGTCGCCAGCTGGATTAGTTCTCCGCAACATCAGGTCTCCTACCTGAAATGTTCTTGGGCAAACCCTTTGGTTGTAGGCATTAGTTATCCTCAGTTTGTACATTTCAGTTCTTGTCACAGCTCGTTCTCTTAACTTGTCAATCTCATCTAATTCTATCTTCCGTATATCTTCATTATTCTCGGGATTATAGCATTGTACTCGAAGAGATTCGAGGGCTTCTGAACCATATACTAGACTGCAAGGAGTTTCTCCCGTAGACACCCGAGGTGTTGTCCAATATGCCCACAGAACACCAGGTAACTCGTTCACCCATGCTCCTCGAGCTCCTTCTAGCCTTGTTTTAATCCCATGCAGTAAAATTCAATTAGTCACTTCAGCCTGTCCATTAGCTTGAGGATAAGCTACTGATGTGAACACTTGTTTAATTTTCATATCTTTGCACCACTCTTGCACTTTTCCACCCTGAAATTTCCTTCCATTATCGGAAATTAACCTCCTCGGTATTCCGAACAGACATACTATGCTTCTCCATAAGAATCTGATGACATCTTCTTCAGTTATCTTTGCTAAGGGTTTGGCTTCTACGCATTTGGTGAAATATTCAACCGCAACTAGAATAAACTTCCTTTGCCCCGTCGCAGGTGGAAAAGGTCCAACAATGTCCATTCACCACTGATCAAAGGGACATGATATGATACTATTATTTAGTACTTCGGCCGGTACATAGGATAAATTGGCGTGCTTCTGGCAATTATTGCATTTTTTTACAATCCCCTCGGCGTCTTTTCTCGCTGTGGGCCAATAGTATCCTGCCCGAAGAGCTTTTTGGTATAACATATTGGCCCCCAGATGGTTACTACAACAGCCCTCGTGGATTTCCCTTAGCAAATGTTCTCCTTCTTGGATTGAAGTGCATTGTAGAAAAGGGGTTGAGAAGCCTCTTTTAAACAATCTACTTTCGATCAATACATAACGATTTTCCATTCTCTTCACTCGAGCAGCTTCTTTTTTATCAGATGGCAAAGTCTTCGTTTTCAGGAACTTAATGATTTGCTCGTGCCAGTCAGCCATAATACATGGTTCCAGATTCATTATGCTATTGACAGACTTGTGGGAGATCAAAAGTTCTTGCACTAATACATTCTTGTTCTTCCATTCATGGATTGAGCTGGCCAACTTTGCCAATTCATCGGCTCGGCCATTTTCCTCCCTAGGTATCTGTGTTAACTTTATTTTTTTGGAATTGACTCATCAATCGAAAACCAGAGATAAGGGCCTCGAATTCAGTCTCATTATTTGAGGAATGAAAACCAAACTGGATGGCCACTTTGATTTCCTCTCCTTCGGGACAAATGAGCATGACTCACGCACCACTTCCCAATTGAGTGGATGATACATCTACATATAAGCTCCACTCCTTCTCATCGAGGACGTGGGTTACCTCTACCCAAAAATCTGATAAGGCTTGAGCTTTGATGGTATTTCGGGGTTGATAATAAATATCAAACTCACTCAGCTCAGTGGCCCACATCACCATCCATCCCGATATTTCGGCTTTAGATAACAATCTTCCTAGCGGGGTGTTTGTCACTACTATGATGAGATGGGATAAAAAGTATGGTCGAAGCCTTCTCGCTGTGGTTACTAGGGCTAAAGCCAATTTCTCGACTTCAGGGTATCTTTGCTCTGCTCCTTGCAATGCTCGGCTAACATAATACACTGGCCATTGTTTCCCTAATTTCTCTTTTATCAATACCGAGCTGATGACCTCCTCGGTCACAGACAAATAAACAAGGAGTGTATCATCATGCTCGGGTTTATTCATTAGTGGTAATTGAGCTAAATACTCTTTCAAATCCTCGAAGGCTTTTTGACATTGGTCATTCCATTCGAATCGAAACCCTTGTCTTAACGCCTTAAAGAAAGGTAAACTCCTATCGGCTGAACGCGATATGAAGCAACTCAAAACAGCTATTCTTCCTGCCAACTTTGTACTTCGTTCAATGTCCGAGGACGATTCATCTCTTGAATTGCTCGGATCTTCTCAGGATTGGCCTCAACACCTCTTTCAGTAACCATGTATCCCAGAAACTTTCCACTATGTATTCCGAATGTGCATTTGGCAGAATTCAATTTCAAGCCAAATTTTCGCAAAGTACTAAAAACCTCCTCCATATCATCAATTAGATTTGGTGTCCTCTTGCTCTTGATAAGGACATCATCCACGTTCACTTCTACATTCCGTCCTATCTGATCTTTGAACATTTTATCCATCAGCCTTTGATAAGTGGCCCCAGCATTTTTAAGCCAAAAGGCATAACTACGTAACAAAAAGTTCCTCCTGTTGTCACAAAACTGACTTTGGGATGATCTCCCTGAGCCAAAGGGACTTGATGATATCCCTGATACGCATCCATAAGACATAACAGTTCATGCCATGCAGTAGAATCCACTAGCTGATCGATCCTCGGCAGCGGGTAGCATTCCTTGGGACACGCTTTATTAACGTCTCGGAAGTCTACACACATCCTCCATTTATTTCTTGGCTTTGGTACCAGGACTACATTTGAAAGCCATGTGGGGAAATTGATTTCTCGCACGTGGCCTGCTCTCAGCAATTCTTCTACTTACTTGGCAATAATTGCATCCTTCTCGGGCCCAAAATACCTCCTTTTCTGCTTGATTGCCCGCGCGTTAGGGTTAACATTAAGATGGTGTTCAGCGATCTCATGCTTTATCCCGACTAAATCAGAGGTACTCCAAGCGAACACATCCACATTCTGACTCAAGCAATCAATCCATTTTCTCTGCAGCTCAGGGCCTAATTGGGATCCCACTCTGGTGGTTCAAGTATAATCCAGTTCGATTGTTAGAAATTCCTCAGCGGGAGTTACTCACTCCTCAACCTCCATCTTTTCACGCTTTGTCTTATTGGTTTATCCTCGCTCGCCCACCTCTTTCTTCTGCTCTTTCTCTTGTCTCAATTCTTGCACAAAACATTTTCTCGAGGAGTTTTGATCTCCTCTAACTTGCCCCACTTCCTCACCAACCGGAAATTTTATTGATAGGTGATATGTATATGCCACTGCTTGAAAAGCAGCTAATGATGGTCGGCCCAGTATGATGTCATATGACGAGGATGCATCCACTACGACTTGGTTCTCATCCTTGGTTCTTCACCCAAAGTAACTGGTAAAGACACCTGCCCCATCGGGCTTACAATCTCCCCGGCAAATCCATGAAGAGAGGTGTTTACCTTTTGTATGGCTATGCTTCCCAAATCCATCTGGGTCAAGGTGCTGAAGAAAAGTACATCAGTTGAGCTCCCCGTGTCTAAGAAAATTCTCGGTACGTTGTAATTGGCTATCGTGGCAGATATAACCAATGCATCTTCATGGGGGAAGTGAATCCCCTGCAAATCTTTGGGTCCGAAAGTTATTGAAGGGCCTTCTGGTGTGTAATATGGGTCGATGGATAGTACTTGGAGCTTTCGAACATGAGTTTTTGTTGCTCGGTAGAATCCCCACCTAACATTCCCCCAGAGATCATATGTATAGTTCCTCGATTAGGAACATTATTTAAGACAACCTCTTCGACGACTTGACTATCTTCTTCTAGCCTTCCTCCTCGAATGGCCCAAGCTACTGGCTAAGGTGCCCTCCTCCCCGGATTGGCATTATTCCGAGGGAAGGGATTATTACCAATCGGCCCATCATGTGGTCCTTGCCTTCCCCCAAATCTACCAGTTTCTCGTACTCGAAAATATTCTCCTCGGGATGGTCCTCCTTTGTATGATCTACCCCGACCCATTTTCGGCATCATTTGATTCATGGCTACCTCCAGATGAGACCTCATCGAAAGATATTGATCAAAGTTCCTCTTGGGTGGTTCCACTTGCTTATCCCTCTTATTGAGTTCACCAACAGTTTTTGCATCTCTTTTTGCTTCATCTTTTGGGCTTCTTCTAAATTTTCCCAGTAGTTAGTCATAATCCGAAAGCGGCTTCTTCGCTAAAGATCGGAACAAGTCTCCTTCTCGTAGCCCCTGAGTAAAAGAGCTGATCAGTATTTCTAAAGTAACGTGAGGGACATCCAAGCACGCTTGATTGAATTTCTTCAAAAAATCTCGAAGAGATTCCTTCTCTACTTGTTTGAGTCCGAACAGACTAAGGGATGTTCTCTTGCAACTTCTACTGCTTGCAAACTGATGAAGAACAGTGAGCCAAATTTGGAGAAAGAATCTACGATGCCCGATGGCAGCTGATTAAACCAGGATTGTGCAGCTCAAGCAAGAGTGGTTAAGACTCTACATTCACTCCGTCAGTAAGTTGATGAAGGAGTGAAGCGTTCTCAAATCGGGACAAGTATTCTTCAGGATCTGTGCCATCATCGTAATTCCCAATACTTAAAGTTCGGAACTTGGATGGTAGGGGGTCATTGATAATTTCGGGAGCAAATGGGGTCCCCCTTCATGCTGGATATATACACCCCTCCATTTTGTTACGCATCTGCTCCAACTCGTCTTTTAAATCCTCCATCTGGTGGTGCAAAGCTTTGTCAGCTTCCTCCCCCATGTGACTAGAGGGATCTTTTATCTCCTTCGCACTTTCCTTTGGCTCCTTTGAAAAGGCTAGATCTTTTTCCTCTTCCTCGATTTTATCTGGCTGGGGCGGAGTCATAAACTGCTTCATGACTTCTCCAACAGTTCTGGCGATTACCTCAGTTAACTGTTCCATGGGCATTCCCCAGCAGGAAATGCCCGGGGAACATTTTGAGATGACCCTGAATCTTCCTCCTCTTCCGGTGCAAGTAAATAGGGAGGGGGGCTCGGTATATTTCCCCTCGAAGTTTGTCCACGGCCTTACTCTTTACCATTTTTCTTTGCACTCTTTGCAGGATGAAAAATTTTCTTACTTCAACGTCTTTGCTCTAAAAACTTCCCACATACGGCGCCAATGATGTGATTCGATATTCTCCGTGTTCGGTAGATTTAAGTGTATGCGGAAAATAAAAGTAAGACACCAAGATTTTTTACGTGGAAAACCCTCGAATTGAAGGAAAAACCACGGGACCTAGTCCAGTATAATTTATACTAACCACTCTTTCTATTTGTTACATGACTTGACACAATATCTAAATGAAAAATCAACACTTAAGAATATCTGGAAAAATAACAAGGGAATTCCGAACAGACAATATAAAGTTCTCTTCGGGGTTCTCTTTTCCTAAAAAAGTCCAACCTCTGTAATGAGGTTGCTCGCCTCTATTTATAGGCTTGATACTTGTGATTACTTGGCGGGAAAACTAGGATCAGATCTTCTTTGATAGTGGCGCTAATGTAGCGAGTGTGTCCGAGAAATCCGCACCCCACTAATGCACGTTTATCTCCACCGGTTAATCTGTTGTTTACAGCCGGGTCTTCCGCCAATCTCTGACCAAAAATACTGAGCAGGGTTTGCCATCCGTTTAACTATAATATGTTCGGTGCACTATTGCTCGGTTATCGTCTGTTCGGTGCAGTATTGTTTGGTGATAATCTGCTTGTTCGTTTTCTTGCAGGGGATTTTATCCGAAAAGGCCAATATGTCATATGACATCAAATAGTTATCTTATATGACCACAATCCCATACCCATGGCCATGCAAAGCTACAAATTCTCCATTTTTTCCTAGTTCCTTTATTTATGGCGCATGGCCGGAAACTCTACAAATTTTAATTACACATACTTTTGTCATACAATAATTAATCAAGAAGAAGATGAAATTTTCAGTAAAAAGAGTCAAAAAGTGGTAAAGATATGCAAGTCGAGTAGAGGGAAAATTCAATTTTACTACATTATGAGTGCAATTTTTGGTAAGTGTAAATCCCTATCCCGTTATGGTCTCTTATCTAACTTATAAGTATTTATAAGTATCAGGGATGGAACCATCCTTAGACTAAGAGAGCTCCAGCCCATTCAAAATTTTAAAAGAAAAATATTTTTATTTTTAATTTTCCTAAATTTAGCAACCCTCTAATCGGCGTAGCCTTCTATCTCTATCTAATATCCAGTCGACCTCAAATAATATTGATTCATGGCTTCGTCCCTATACAATAGGATATCCAAGAAAATTAGCAAAATGAAATATTATGGCTAGCAATTTGAATAATTCAATTATTAGTGGAAGGAATAAGCCACGATCATATATGTACATGTGTCAATTGAGGAAGAAATAAGACGCTCCAATGTGATGGAGACCATCAATTTGTGATGTTTTATTGATGGTGGGTGTCACATTAAGATACAATAAACAAATATATTTTGAAATTTTATTGTTTTTGAAAGTCGACATAAAAAGTCGCATTTTTTGTTACTTTTCTAAATATAATTATGACATCTGTCATTAATGATCGTTAAAATTTCTGGGCACGAAATAGACAAAATTAAAAGGATATTTGTTTCTTTCAAGATCAAATCAATTGTCCTCTAAATTACTCACGTTACAATTTTCCTAATCAAAAAGAGAGTGTAGCTTCTTTATTAAAATTTTATAGAATTATTGAAGAAATAATTGAAATGTTTTTATATATCATCAAAATCAATTAAATCATAATAATCAATTCGTCTTCATACTTTAGTATTTTATATATCTATTGACAACTAATTTTGTTTCTAATGCAAAATAGCAAATAATTTGTGAGGTCACAACTTTGATGAAATGACAAGAATTCAAGAAGGAAAACAATGAGGTATTATTTTATATGTATTTTTTTAAGCAACTTTTACAACTACAGAGGAAATAGGGAGATGGATGGTGCTCGAACTCGATACCTCGAGTTCCCTAAAAGAGTTTTTGTCAGCTAAACCACAAAACCTTCGGATTATTTTATAGGTATCTTATCTCAGTCAACTATGTTAAAATTGTAATTTGTCAAATTTCCACCAATAATCCTATCGCTCTCATACTCTAACGTTCACCTTATTTTGCTATCATTATTTGTCACGATAATTCAATACAAGCTCGTTCTTTTTGTTATTTTATCCTTTAAAATTTTGCTCAATACCGTCATATAGTTTATATATGTATGTAAGTATAGACATACTTATTTTATTAATTAAATCAAATATGTATAAAAATGAAAATTTTCAACCAGTAGATACCTCTATCGATTCAAAGCTCAACTAACTCTTTTTTCCTCCATATATAAATTAATGAAATGCATTAAATTCAATGAATACATAATCCTAGATACCTTCTATATATATCAATGGAAGGATATTAGATTTCCCCAGCAACCAATTTAATATATTCAACTAAGATGGCGGAGCCGCCGTGTTCAACCGCCGAAACCACGGTAAAAACTCAAGACCCTGCTGAAAACAATGAAAAGAAATGCAAGAAAAGAGGAAGAAACAGTGGAACTAAGCATCCGGTATACAGGGGTGTGAGAATGCGGAGCTGGGGGAAATGGGTCTCCGAAATTCGTCAGCCGCGGAAGAAGTCGCGCATTTGGTTGGGAACTCACTCGTCGGCAGAAATGGCGGCCCGGGCTCATGACGTGGCGGCTTTAAGCATAAAGGGTAATTCTGCGATTCTCAACTTCCCACAACTAAGGGATACCCTACCGCGCCCGGCTTCTCTATCTCCGGCGGACGTGCAGGCGGCTGCGGCTAAAGCGGCGGCGATGGAGGAGCTCAGCCCTATGTGTTCCTATTCTTTCTCTTCAACAAATTCGTACTGCGCCTCTTCGAATTTCGAAGTGAATATGGGGTCGACGGATGAATTGGGAGAGATAATTGAGTTGCCGAGTTTGGAGGGGAGCTACGACTCCGCAGAGTCCGGGAGCATGTTTTCTGTAGTTGACACGGCGGATGGGTGGCTGCATCCACCGTGGTGGGAGTTGGATAAATACTTTTACGACCATTTTCTTGATCAAGTGAGTGGTGGAGAGAGTTTGATAAATTCCATGCAGATTTAAGAAACCAAAAGTAAGTGTACCTTTTGCTTTAATACTTATACGTTTGATTCTCTTTCACATTCAACTGTATTGTACATAATAATAATTTTTTTTAAAAAATTTATTTTTCCTTTATTTTAATAAATGATTAAATGTCCTTGAGTATTTGCTAATGCCAAATAAAATTATTGTATACATTTTCAAATTCTCAATAATTAGTAATACAATACTGTGATTGTGATCGTTTTTGGCTTTATAGTGGTGCATATAATTCTTTTCAATATAAATTAGGAGAAGTATTTTTTTGTCAAAAAATAAAAAATAAATAAAATGGATTGCAATATCTCGAAAGGATAGACATATTTAAAAAAAAAAACAATTAGCCCATTATATTTATATCCTTGTGCTTTTACAAAAAAAATGTATGTAACTTCAAAGTAATTAGTAATATTTTAGTATATGTAGCATTCTTCTTCTTTATTAATTAGTTTGAACCGAGCTCTTGGGTCTAGTCCAATTGGTAAGATCTTACATCCACTTTAGAGATACTCGAGTTCGAATCCCGCAACATACGAAAAAATATTTAGCAACCTCCTCCTTCACAAAAAAAAAAAAAAAATTAGTTTGAACCTTTCGTAACAAGCTTCAACATATCAAGTTATTACCTTGTAGACAAAGAGTGACGTGTTTGGAAACATTAATTCTTGTTGATACGCTTTGTTTGGAAATTTACTTTTAAAAAACGAACGAACAAACAAACAAAAGTATAAGTTATACTTTGATTAAAAACATTAAAACTATGCAAATGAAAAGGGACTAAATCAAAACTTGTCGAACGACAAAAAAAAAAAATAATCAGAAATTATAATAAATTATCACAATCGGTCTTGTTGCTTATTGGCTTGACTACTTCAATTGTCGCGCTGGGTTCTCCCTACAAATTCCAAAAGTTGAAATAGTTTTCAATCAATTTGTGAATGTTCAAAAATTCAAAATCTTTTATCTCATCTAAACAATTCGGGGAATATAGTAAAACCTCAATAATTAATACTCGGTAAATTATCAACCTCTTTAAATAATTTTTTTTACTAATCTCAACTTGGTCCCAATATTATTAATTTAATACTCGATAAATTAATAACATCTCTAAATTAATAATATGATTCCAATATTATTAATTTATAAGAGATTTTATATTATATTCAAAAATTTAAATATTTTGAATATAAGTAATTGATGTGATTCGAGATTTTGATTATAAAGTAGAATAACGTGGTAATGCAAAATAACAATAAACACACCAAGATTTTTTACGTGGAAAACCCTCAAATTGAGAGAAAAACCACGGGACCTAGTCCAGTATAAAACTTCACTATGAATATTGGTGACTTACAAGACTTTCTAAACACACCAAAAAAATCGCTCAATGACTTACACGAATATTTTTAGAGAAATAACGAAAAGAACCGAACAGACATAAGTTTGCTCTCTTCGGAGTCTTTTTGCCCAGAAAAATCCAACCTTTTCTGTGATGATATCTGCGGGTATTTATAGGACTGTTCCTAGTGATTGGCTCGCGGGAGATCCGGAACACGATGTCCTCTGATCGTGGCTTAACTGGAGCCCCACACGTCCGAGAAATCCGCGCCCCATTATTGCACGTTCATTCACGCCGGTTAATTTGTTAGTTATTCCCGAGTCTTCCGCTAATCTTTGACCAGAAAACCGAGGAGGGTTAGTAGCTGTTCGGTACAAACCCTGCTCGGTGTTTTCCGTTCGGTGCACTCTGTTCGGTATATGTCTTTTTTCAGCCCTTGAGGGATTTTACCCGAGGAGGCCAATATAACATATGACATCAGTAATGATGAGAATATATCTAGATTTAATCATTTCCAATGAAAAACATGTTAATTGCTTGAATAAATTTTTGATGATGTTGCAAAAAAATTAACCATACTTGCATTTGGTACTTAAAATAATCAAATTATGCCCAATAATTCTAAGCATGATTTACACGTAAAATATGTCTTAAGACAATGAGCCACAAGTTTGAAATAAGTGGATCCTAATTTAGTTCCTCTTTCAAAAAAATTAAAAAAATGTAGAATAACTTATGCTTTGTTGAGAGCTGTCACACATTGAAAAACTAGAAGTTATACTAGCTCTTTATAAGATATACGAGTTACTCCACTGATTATCGATGTTTTGAGTTATAATATCATGTATTCTTAACATTGTATCATAACAGACTTTCATGTGATTGACTATTCTGTGTTTGATTAATATAATGTCACAAATGAGTGTGCGTGTTGAGAGTTGTTCCACATTGAGAAACTAGAAGTTATGTTAGATCTTTATAAGATATATGCGTTACTCCACTTATTGCCAATTGGTTTTGAGTTGGAACTCCATGCATTCTTAATATGCTTCATTATCCAAGTATTGTTTAATAAAATATTTTTTTTTTCCTTTCTTTCTAAATCAAGCATCTTTATAACTAGATAGACCCGCCCCACATAAGTGATTTTGATCTGATCGTGCCGCCTACTTATATAACTTCTCAAACTAATTAAATATTGATCGAGTAGAATGTTGAAAAAATGGACTCTGCCGACATTGAGCCTCGTTTGATATTATTTCTCGATTGACAATGTACCTGTCTATTGAGTTGGCAGCCACAGACCCCATGTATGTACGTGCATAGATTCGTGGGTATGTAAACAAAATCTCGAGCCACGGCCATGGGAAGATTTGTATCTTAGACCTTAGTGCTTGTACATCACCACGCATCATGGGGTTTTGCATTCGAAGTTTTTTTGTTCAAGTGTGTTGGAACTAGAGGTATATCAACCATACCGGGTGGCACGAGACCCGACACAAAATGCTACAGTGTTGTCGTGTCAGGCACGGGGCAGGGCGGTGCTGGGCCAAGGATTTCGGCTCGTGGGCATGGATTTTTTTTTTAATTATATTAATTGATCAGCAACATAGGTGTCTATCGATCGGTAAAGCCAAAAAAAAATTTAAAAATAAAAAAATGAAATGGGCAATGTGGGGCCATCCTTTCGTGGAAACGGGCCGTGACGGCACGGCCTGTTTCCAAACCATGCCGGCACGACACACATAGTGCCAGACCGGTATGATTAAACGGGTCGTGCCGACCCATTTGACACCTCTAGTTGGAACCGTATTCTGGACATAGTGCAATTTTTATATTTTTGTTTAAGATGCGGGGGGGCTCGTGTATGGAAAAATGCACTAGACAGATTCTTGTTGACAACTAACTATTACTAATTTTAAGCATAAAACTTGTATATTTATTCAAATGAGATATTAAATTCCTGTACCGATACATTTTCGTACAATTTCCAAATTGAGATGTTTAGAGGACAACGTAAAGCCAAGACAAATCTAAAAACTTATTATATCTTAGGCATATTTGTAGATTCAGTCTTGGAAGGCACGAACCTATGTTCAACTCTGTTTCCCACATCCGTGCCTCAAGAAGTTCTGTTTTTTCAACCAACCTCTATGGGCACATGGGCCTGCCCATGGTTCGATGTTGCAGTCGGTCTCTATCAGCTATAAATGGGTGTTTTGGCCCTTTTTTGCTTACTTTGTTTCTTAAGCTCAAACCATTCAATTAAAAACGAACCGACTTCGGATTTAGAATTCTCACAGCTACAGCTTCCATACATTACTCCTTGATACATTTTTCTTTCTAAAAATCTACGTTGCACCGATACTCCAAAAAATTTCACGGTTAAGTATCGGATACTTCTGGGATACGGATACGCGAGGATACGGATACGCGAGGATACGGATACGCGAGGATACGGCTCCGATACGTATCGGATACGCCACGTGGCGTATCTGGGGGCAAAAATTAAGTTTTTATTTCGGATACGTTTCGGATACGGTCAAGATACGCCGCTGACCGTATCCGATACGGCTTAGATACGGAAACTTTTGGAATTTTTTTAAAAAATAGGGTTGAAACTGTAATTAAAATTAAATTATTTAACTTAATCCCTATTTCCTAATCACCTTAATGTGTTTAATGTCGATTACATGCTTGAAAGTTTTAGATGTCCTGGATTAATATTTTACCATTTGTCGTGAAGTTGGTGGGTTTGCAACTTTATTCTGATTTCTAATGTGTTTAATGTTGATTATATGCTTGCAACTCGATTTCTTACGAATATTATTAATTATATATTTATATATATATAAATAAATTAATAAAATTTGCCGTATCCAGACGTATCGTATCCTACAAATTTCAAAAATCACGTACAATCATACCCGTATCTGCATATCCACGTATCCGCGTATCCGTATTCGTGCAACATAGCTAAAAATGAAAACAATACACTTCAATTTATTTCATGTTTTACAAGTAAAGCAAAATCCCCATACTGTACTTTAGTGTAACGATATTGGACAAATTATGGAATGATTCATATCGTTTATAATTCACGAGAAACTAAACATATTTATATATAATATATACAATACATGTATATGGAATTATACGGATTTTTTGATATGACATACATAAAATATTATTTTATATAAAAAAATTAAAATTTTTTAAAAAAGAAAGAAAAATGAAGGAACCAACCGGTTCACATGTTTACAGATTCACCGATTGAACCGGTTTTTGACATGTTCAATCCGGTTCCACCGGGTAAGGTGATTTTAGAGGTCAATCGGATTGGACAAAGTATTGGTGACCAGTTGAACTGGTTTGTCATGTCCGATTTTCAAATCACTGCTCCAAACTCACTCTCTGTTCACCCAACCATCGTCTCCCGCCATACATTGCGGCCCACGAGACAACCTCGTCCCACTCCTAAAACGCAGAATCCAAAGCACAAGAGCCATACAACTATACAAGCAATCCGATCCCTCAAACCCCCACCTTCCCCACACACACAATTTTATATTGATTTTGGTGTCTATTTTTAATTTTTTGAATTCCATACGTGGATGGCTTTACAAAAAAAAATCTTACCATCCAGCCGACATAGATATGTACCTTTATTACCTATTTAATATTAATTATAATCTTAACTTTATTGTTGATATTCATGCTAAAATAAGGTTAATAATTATGATTAAATTATAAATATATATTTATTACAAAATTATTGCAGATTTACCATAAATAGATAGAAAACAGTAGAAAATGTCCTATAGCTAATATCCGCAGCTGGGAACTCAAATCCGTCAGTTGATAGATTACATAACAGAATTTCGATTTTATTCTGGAAGCAAAATCCAGTCGATTCTGCATCGAAAGAAGCCATAATCATATGCCACAGATATGGAAAGACAAACCCTAGCTTCTTCTTCTTCTTCCCCCAGCATAAGTTCTTCTATTAGCCCTCTGCCGCCGCCGGAGGATGCTTGGGTTGATACTTACCGCAAGTTGCTCCCTCAATGGCTAGCTTTTTTCTCAACTGACCGGGTGAATCGATTCGATTCCTCTTATTTACTTGCTGATTGTTTTAAATTAACTTGTTTTGTTGTTTTTGAAATTGTGTTATCTGCGTAGTAAGATTGCTCAATGTTTAAAATACCATTTTGCGTTGATTCTTTTTTGTGATTTTGATGCTATATAAGTTTAAATGTTTCTAGGTACTTTATTACTGTTGATTTTGAAATTATTTTCGCGTTGTGGAAATATATGCTGATTGTGGCAACTGATGTAAGGGCTTCTGTTTGATTAGTACACTTATTTTTAACGTCTGCGACAAATGATCGTTATATTTTATTGCGTGCATTTTTTTTCCTACTTTTTTACTTGAAGTGATCTATAGTTTTGCAGTGAGTGGATTTATTATGATATAGGTTTTAGATTTTTCCATTTTAATTATTTGCAGCCTGTTTGATGGAGTTAGGCAGTTGTATGCAATTCTTGTAAATGTAGATTTTGCAAATATTCACTCATTTTTCCTTGCCTGAACGCATTTACGTTTTTTCTTTGTTTTCTTGGATACTCCTATCGAGAACGTAATAAAAGACTAAAAAATTCTAAGCCAGTGACTTGCATTTTATTATTACAGAAGCCAGATGTTGTTCTTAGAAAAGCTTAAAATGTCAGTTGGAAGTATTTGATTTAATTTTTTGAGAAATTGTGTGATGAAATGTATATTTATGATGAGATGGGCTGCAGATTAGGGGTGTCAAAGACACTCATCTTCCAACCGCTTCAGTTTTCTTTCCCACCCTTTATGTTATGTCAATTATCGCTGATTTGTTTTTTAACAGGAGGTGATCCCAATTGAGATTTCTAGAGTTAACCAATTTGATGCTGCAAGGCTGGATATTGAAATATCAGCCATGTTGAAAGAACAGTTGGTTAAAGTGTTCTCTTTGATGAAGGTGAATGTCTCACTGCTGATTTATACTCATCTGAAGAAGTTTCAGTAAGTAATGTGGGAGTTAACAAGCGTTTAACTTTTTGCATACCATTTTTGAAATTAGCCAGGAATGCTATTTCAATATGAACCAGAGCTTGATGCTTTTCTTGAATTTCTCATTTGGCGATTTTCCATTTGGGTCGATAAGCCTACTCCGGGTAATGCGCTCATGAATTTGAGATATAGAGATGAGAGTGCATTCGAATCTAGGAGCAAAGGTCAGTGGTTCTTTACGTGGTTTCTGATTTCTGTTCAATTATATCCTTAGTCGAAGAATGGTAGTTAGTGTTCTAAAATTGGGAGGCATCTTAAGTTTCTGATTGTCTGTGATCAAGTGGTTGAATTTCTGTGATCAAGTGGTTGAATGCGTGATCGAGATGGTGATCCAGTTCATTTTTTAAGAAAACATTTTAAAGTCCCCTTCCTGTAGGTTCTATTATAACTAAGTGCATAACTCTTCGATCTTGTAGTCAAAACTTGAAACCATCATTATCTACTTAACTTTTGTGGACTTGTAGAATGATTTGTCATTTCATATAATGCAAATAACATCATTGGCAAACTCATCACTACCTATGCAACAACACACCCATATTGGATTTTGTTCGTCATCTTAAAGAGGCACATTGGACAGTTTAGGTCAACCAGCGCTTTGACTTGCTAAACTTTATTTTCATGTAGAAATTCATGTTATGAAATTACCTCGGATTTCGTTCATATGTGGGCTCTTGAATTGGTCATCTTAACTGTGTGAAAAGTGGAAATGGAAGGACAAGATTGATTTATCAATTACCTTGAGTATGGCTGTTCTCTGGAATATGCTTATGAATGATAAATTTTTGTATAGACATGACGATTTCTATGAATGATGTAGATGAAATACTTTGATGGGATAACTAGGTATTCTTTTGCTAAATACATGGGAACTGTATTTAACAATTTATTTCTCCTACTGTCCTGTGATACAGACATCTTTGACACCAGATAACTATTTAATCATTGAGAAATCACACTATATTTATATTGTGTAATGCTTTCTGCATGTAAAGATCCAACGCTTTTAATTATTTCCTGAAACACATGCTGACTGAGGTATGGATTAAACCAGCTGCATTTTTTCTAATATTTTGCAGTTGCATTATTTAATTGAGTCTTCGAGCCTCTTGCTTTAACTACTTTAGTCTATGTGCTCAATGTATTCACTTTCGCTTGCACTTTGTAGTTAGAACTGGGCTAGAGGGTCCAGGATTGACAGTTTCTCAGAAGATTTGGTACTGTATTGCAACTGTTGGTGGTCAGTATGTTTGGTCCCGTCTTCAGTCATTTTCAGCTTTCCGTAGATGGGGTGACACTGAACAGGTTTTTTTTCCTGCAGGATACAACTATAGTGTCATTTTATTTTGTCTTTGCATTGACAAGACATACATTCACACAATCTTGCATGTCCATTGACATGGATGCAAGCACACCAACATACACATTAATATCCATGTCTACATATAAGCAAAGCAATACAGTCTAGTTAAATTTTTTTTTTCCTGCAGAGATCACTAGGTCGACGAAGTTGGTTTCTGTTACAACGAATCGAAGGAATTTACAAAGCCGCATCTTTCGTAAACCTACTCATATTTCTATTGACTGGGAGGTATATTGTTAATGGAAAGCCTTCACTTGTTTGTATCATTCTATTATGCATGTATTTGGAGAAGAACAAATTTGAATATATCTTGAAATGGGAAAAAAACAGTTCTGAACACAAGTTGCTGTTGTAAGCTTTGTTACATGAAGTTCTTGGAAATCTGTAATAGACGAGAGCTTACAGGTGTTTTATCTTGTTATATATTATTGTTGAAGTTTGTCAATGTAGAAAGAAAAATTGCTTCGCACTTGGATTTTATTATACTACATAATAGTCTTTAATGCACTCAATATGGTAAATCTGGACTGAAAGATATCCTGCAACCTTGCTTCCTTTTTTCCGTCCGGTATGCTTACTCATGACTTGACCTTCCAAAGCAACTTTGTGGTTATTGCAACTGTATGGGTATGTACAGGGCTGAAGAGAACGGATTGAGCCATATGTGCATCCTTGACTTGACCATTTTTTGTGGAGACTAAGTTCTATTGTTTTGTATTATAGAGCAATTTTTCATCTTAAAATCCCTTTCTATCAAAGCACAATCACAACATAATCACATTTTTCACACTCTCTATAGGCCAATTTCATTTTTTTTACAACGATTATAACAAAACGTCATATAGTTACCTTTCAAATTGCATTTCAAATCTCATCTAAGCCCTATCTCAAATTTTTACGACTCAAGTTAGAATTGTGATGCCAAACATTCACCACTTCAATTTATGAGGATTCTCTCTAACAAATTATTGATTACCTTATGTAAAGCTTTCTTGTGATATTTCGAAGATTTTGCTTCATTAAGCTTTATTATATGCTTAACATGAGGAGTGAAGTTACTGCTGGTATTGGCTCTTCGTATATGCTTAGGTACAGGAGCCTCGTTGAGAGATTCCTGCAAGCAAGACTTGTCTATGGAAGTCCTCATATGAATCGAGCTGTGAGCTTCGAGTACATGAACCGCCAGCTTGTGTGGAATGAATTTTCGGTAATCTCCCACTCCCCTTATTCCATACAGTAAAAGAAATACTGTTTAATGAATCAATACTGTATGCTTCTCCATTAGCCCTTCTCTACCTTTTACATGGAAGTTGATGGCAGTTTTTTGACTTAGTTTATGCACTTAACTGATTTATGAAGGATTAGGGGATTCCTTTTTAGGAGCATGTTTCATGATACCCTTGGTTGACTTATTTTCTTTAGTTGTTCCAATTTCACCTTAAAAGCCCAAGAAAAATGGTTCTATGTGCATTGTAACTGCAAAGAGACTTTAATCAGCTTTGTTGGATTTATAGTAGTAAAACTTGATTTATTTATCTTTATGAGTTTTCTGATTACATACATCAGTCAATTATAGATATGCTTGGAACATCTGTCTCCTTCACGTTTTCTCTGTCCTTCAATGTTTACCCACTGAAGCACAAAATATTATGCAGGAAATGCTGTTGTTGCTTCTCCCGCTTCTCAATTCTTCATCTGTTCAAAAATTTCTCCTTCCATTCTCAAAGGATAAATCATCAAGTTCAGAGAGGGATGAAGCTCTATGTCCTATTTGTCAGATCAACCCAACCACCCCATTCTTAGCTCTCCCTTGTCAGCACAGGTAGGTTGATTTTGCTTAGAGTTTTTTAAAGATAAATGTCATGATCTCTTCCGGAACCCATCTTAGGCAACAATGCTTTATGCTTTTTACCATCAGCCATCTACTTATATTACGATTTTCTTCACATGGAAGAAGTGAGCTGTTACAGAACATAATCCGAATATTAAAAACATGCATAGGACTTCACCAATTTTTTAAATGGATGCTCAGAATCTCTTAAGACCACTGTTTCAATGATGTTTAATACTGCATATTGCGATTCAGCGTTGACTTATATTACTCAGAAGTATGGAGTTGTAATAATTATACTCGTGTTATTGGTGGAATTTTGGATTATGTTGGACACATATACTTCAATCTCATTCAAGCCCCTTCGGTTGACCACTCAAATCCATGCCAAACCACTGTTTCAATTTGCGACAAAACCCGCTTATAGAGATCTTTTGTTTTTTTGCTAGAACTTTATGCTAATATAATCATGCTGGCAGGTACTGCTACTACTGTCTACGAACTCGATGCTCTGCTTCTTCGGCCTTTCGGTGCTCTAGGTGTAACGAACTTGTTGTTGCTATGCAACGGCAAGGGGGTACACTCGACAAAACTACTCAGAATGAGTAATTATTATTGTTTGGCTGATGAGATATCAAAGGTGACCACAATTAGAATGCTCTGTCAAAAATACCAGAAGCTGACCTCTTCATTTAAGTTTTCACTTGATTGAGTGAATGAAATTATACAGATCCTATCTAAGGATCAAGTTATTCCCCATCACGTCAAGCTGCATGAAAAGCAAGACCAGTCTTTGATCATCTTTTCTTTGCCTTAAAAACTGGTACTGGTTTACGATCATTTTTTCTGATTCGGTGAATCGGACTTGTTAAACTCTGCATCGGCCATTTCAGTTGTTACCCTAACTCCTTGTCGACCATTATCTGCAATTGCAGTTGTAGGAGATGATTAAACTGTGAAATATTTGGGTCTACAAAACGTATTTAGATGAAGGCACATTGGTCATATGAAAAGTACACTTGAAATTGAAAGATTAAATTATTTAAGTTTGTGAATGCAGTAGTGTCCTTTTATGTGATGACTAAATGTTTTCTTGCCATTGGGTGCAACTTGTGGGTATCATTTTTGTTGGGATGAAATGCCAACAAAAAGAATCCAATTCAATGATCGATTATGTTATAAACAACGTTTCGTCCAATGTGAGTTCCCATTATATTTGTTTTCTGAAGTGAAACATGTGGCGTGTCCTATGTATCCATGGAGACGTTTTATTCCATTGCAATCATGGATTTGTAGTCAACTACTTACATATTAGATTCCAATATACCAAAGATAAATTCATCATTACATCAGATATCATATGGAGCTGAAACATGTGGCATGTACCATATATTCCTAATAATCCCGAGAATACTTGGCCGATTATAAGGTGTAAATGGAAAATAATTATATGGACCGGGTGTTTATATGTATATGCTTGTATAAGTGTTAATGTTTATAAAACTGGGTGCGTAGAAGTGAGACCTCGTGAAAACAATAGCTGAGTAATCTCGTAATTAAAATTTTTAATTATACCTTACGAATTCCTTAAATACTATTACCTAGCTATGCATATTTATTCCCACCAAGATGACAGAAATCCTAATTGAATTATTATGGTACCTAATGCCTTCTTCCTACCCAAACATTACATAAGAACCTATTTAGGTATTCCAACGAAAGAAGCCGACACTTCAATTTGATTCGATTTTTTAAAATACAGCAATTGAGAACTGATTCGTGTCAAACCCAACTTAAAAGTTTGTTCTTAAAGGTTACTGTAGCGACAATTATTAACCAACTACACACATTTATATTTATATATACGCAATGAAAGAGAAGGTTACATTGATAAACCAAATGAGGTTTTCTTTTAAAAATAATGTAAATTTGTTTTTCCAAAAATACTGCATTTTTAGAAGTGCTGCAAAAATACACTAAATCGCTGCCCCCTATAGCGGAAGACTGATTTTTTCGCTGCCAGCTATAACGGAAGACTATCATTTTAATTTACAAAAGAAAAAATAGTTACTGGATAGATACCAAGTCAAAACACGTAGGTAGCTTTGACAAAATTCCTTCTCCATGGTTAACGCATGGAATTAGGTGCAATGAATTAACTAAAAGCGAAAGCGTAATTATTTGAGCTGAAATATATTTATCCTCAACTAAATTCCATTTCCATAAAATTTCCTACGAACTACATATAAAACGTAACTCACTCAAGAGGCAGAAATGAACTTGAACTTGCAACCATTAAATTAAACCACTGTGTGCCCAATAAAGAATAAGGACGAATCAAGATCACTGGACGTGAAATTATACTGAGCAGCCGAATAAGAAAAAAACAGTGAAGTAGGTAACGAAAGACCAAACATCGCTTGTAGCGAGCAAACACAAGTTTGACCATTTATAAATAATTAGCCAAAGGCAAAGTTGCTATCTTTTCCAACTTCAAATCGAAAAGTTGGTAAATTTGCATCTTTCTGTCCAAATTAAAAAAAAAACAAATGTAATAATAAAATAAACCAGCGTATCCTTTCAGTTTCTTAAAAACTTCCATCCCAAGCATTACAACACAAGAAACTAAAAATCTCTCCAAACTCTTCAAAGCATCGATTACTAAATATGAGAAAGGAAGGTGATACCCTTAGGAGTAGGAGCTCATTCAGACTTCTAGGAGCTCAAAAACTAGACTTGCTCATGGCCGACCTCTTGTCATCTGGCCGACCTCTTGTCATCTGGCATACCTCTTGCCACATGACCGACCTCACAACATGACCGATCTCTTGTTATCTGGCCGACCTCCTAACATTACCAACCTCTTGCCACCGGGCCGACCTCCTGGCATATGTCCGACCTCCCAACATGCCGACCTCTTGCCATCTAGCCGGCCTCTCGCAAATGTCCGACCTGTTAACACCTGAGCTCATCAACTGTGGGAGAGATCTCCGACGAGATTTCCAGGATTCGATCTTACCAAAGATTGAGTTGACCTAATAAATCTTACCGAATCTTATTAGATATTTCTTAGTATCTTGGCAGATTCAGATAAACATGTATTGCAAATCTTCCCTTATAAATATCAGGTTTGATCACCACTTTTGGGGATTCATAACCTATTTGCTTACTTTACAACACTTGTTTTCCCTTATTCTCTTTCCTGACTTGACCGTCGGAGGGGATACGCCAGGAAACCTTCCGGCCCCTTCTCACGGTTGCTTCGTGCTTTCAGGTCGTCTTAGAGGCTACTTGCTGCCAACATGTTAAGTGTCATATTTGCACTTATATTCGTACATGTTTCTAGTCATTCTTATAATGATCTTTGGACGATTTTACGCTTTTGGGTATATTTTTGTATAATTCCAGGAATCCAGTGAAAGTGCGAGAATTGCTTGAAAAACCACAAATATCGACTAAAGTGGAAAAGGAATAAAAGCCAATATATTGAAGGAAAGAACAAATAAAATAAAGAAATCCAGCAAGAGATCGATCTCAACGACACAGGTGATCTATATCTTCTCGGGCAGTAAGCTGATGAGTTTTAAACAACAGCAAGCGATTGATCTCCTAAAGATTGGAGATCGACCTCCTTAGACAAAAGGCACAGGCGATCGATCTCTTAAAGATTGGAGACCGATCTCCTACGGACAGAATGCATAAAGTGATCTATCGTTTAATGATGGAGATCGATCGCTTTTAAGAGTCATGCGCGAATTTCTTTCCATTTTCAGAAGTTGGGCCATCCTTCCTACTATATTTTCATGGGCTCGTCCCACCTGCAATATAAGGGTGTATTTTCACCAAAAGATGGACTTTTGATCAGACTTTGAACCCTAGAAATTTGGAGGAGCCGCCATACACAAGATTGAAGAATCAAGGAACGCAACTAGAAATGGAACACTGGATCAACGGAAGGAGTCATGTCTGGTGTTTATGCGTATTTCTGAACTTTGTTTTGGTTTTATATTCGATTTTTCAATTTTTATTATGTTGTTTGATATAATAAAACATTTTTTTCCCATTATAATGCTAGGCTAAGTTAGTTTATTAAGACGAGAGAATATTTTGTATGAACCCACGATTTTAATTCTAGTTTTTGATTGAATTTTTGGCTATCTTTGTGTTTGGGTTATGATTTTAATGCTTTTAAGGAATTAGCTACCCTTTGAATGATATTAGTATTGCGATTGTGATCGAGAGATAATATTGTGATACGGAACAAATAACTCATACCGTGGATTTCAGACCCAGATCAAGAGATGACGTCAAATACATGTGTGTTAGCTATAGATATTTAGTAACCGAAGGCTAGAATTTTTCACAAAACTTTTGCGATATTGATTTGTTAAATAAGTGAACGAGAGTTACTTACTGCAAATTGGTATTAGGTTCAATATAGCTCGATAGAGTTTATTAGATATTCCAGGAAAACTCGTCAACTTAGATGCATTATTCTCGATCATAATTAGTAGATGAATTGTGGGGGATTACTTAAGTGAAGCAAAGTATCGATATTTTTCTCTACTGTTTCTTTATTCTTTTTTGGTGGTTTGATTATTTCTTGAATTCTAGTTATTAATTATTCAATTATTCATAACGAATTCGCAGGTTAAATATAGTTAAGCTAATTAAATATGATAATTACCGATAGTCCATGTGGGTACGACATCCTTACTTATTTTTACTATACTAAAACTTGAAGCCGTGCACTTACGGTTGAATTCACACATTGAAGTGATTTGGTAATTATTTTGTGTTAAAGAAAAGTGCGATCACCACTATCGTCGTTATTTTGAGTATTGAAGAAGAAATGAGATTTGAACCCCATCTCTATTGATTTCAGCAGGTGATCGCAATTTTCGATGATAACAATTGGTGCCGTCTGTGAGAACATTGAGCTTAAGACGTGGAGATGAAGAAGAAGAAGGGACCTGTGGGTTTTGAAATGACTTGATACAATGTGAGAGATCTAACCTCCGGTGATGAAAATGGGAGATATAACCTCCTGTGATGAAAAAAAGGAGATCTAACCTCCTACGATGAACATGTGAGGTTTAACATCCTATAATGAACATAGGAGATCTGACATCACGTGATAAAAATGAGAAATCTCTCTTTCAGTGATTATTGTGGAAATTTAAGCTTAGAACAGCTGTTCATTTCATTACCCAGACTTGGGATCACAAAGAATCAGGTGCCATGTTGCTTGGAGGTCTTCCTCAACTCCGACAGCCAGAGCTCATCCTCAGGTCTTCAATCAAAATCATCTTCAGCTCTTCAGAAATTCATAATCAACTCCTAAGATAGAGCTCATACTCAGGTTTTCAATCAAAGATCATCTTCAGCTCTTTAGGAGGTCATTCTCAACTCCTCAGCTAGAGCTCATCCTCAGGTCTTCAATCAAAAAATTTCAACTCTTTAGGAGAAGGTCAACCTCAGCTCTTCAAATTGAGATCTACCTTGGAGAGCTCATCATCACCTATTCAGTAGATCACATCATCGGCTCTTCAGGTGGAGATCTACATCATATAGCTCATCCTCAGCTCATCAGATAGAGATTATCTCAGCTCTTCAATATAGCTCATCCAAAGCACTTCAGATGGAGATCATTCTAGCTCATCATATGGAAGTCACAATCAATTAGACATGAGCTCGTTGGTGTGCGTTTATCGTGTACGCCCAAATTAACCCCACTCAATCCTCAAGATTGATAACAATAATGTAGTAGCGTGAGTAGGGATCGATCCCACGAGGAGGTGTGAATCTTTGTGTTAATGAAAATCAAAAGAAAAGAATAATAAAGGATGGGGTTGTGAGGTTGAATTATACTAATGAAAATTAAAAACAAAGATTAACTAATGAAAGCGATTCTTGGTATCGGTCGACTCTACCTTGGATATTATCATCTATTTCATCGGTTCACAAAAGACTCAATTTTACTTGAATATTCATCAATTGGAAATCTAATTCCTCCCTCACCTTATTCATAGTCAATTAGTCCAAGCGTTCTAATTTAACTTTCACCAATCAATCAATCTCTATATGCATATTCAAGATTAAAATCATGACATCATTCAAAACTAGTGAGCGATGAATCTAAACAACATAAACACAAGCGGTTTATATAATTTAGTCAATGGTTTTCTCTAAGAATTTAATAACACCAACAGCAGGCAATTATCGATCTTAGTTGCTTCTTCAATTAGATTACTCAAACAATCTCTTATTTGATATCCAATTAGCAATAGATTATATGCAAGTTACTAGGTTGTCAATCCAATAAACAAACATCAATCATATCAACAAAATCAGAAAAACAACGAATTCAATAAAATCGATAAACAAAAGTGTATGAATCTCCCCAAGATAAATAAATCCAAGGTTTTGTCTTCCTCAACCAAGAACTAAGACTAGCTACACATAATTAAAACAAAACTATAAATAAAAACAAGGGAAAGAAAACTAATCCGATCTCCGCTCGTGGTGTCAATCCCGCCTTCGCTTCGATCTTCGTAGCCGTTCTTCAACAAAATTGAAAAGAAAATATAAAACTAGTCTAAAATTATTCTACCCTAACTATCTAGATGGTTTAAAGGTCTGATTTTCGTCCATATATGTATAGGGAGGCTGATGGAGTAGGTTAGAATCCATGTGGGAAGGAAAGAAATCAAGAATTTTAACTTTCCAAAATCCTATTGGCGTAATTACGCCTAAAATGGCGTAACGACGCCTAAATTCCCGTAGCACTGGCGTAGGTACGCCTGAAATGGCGTCTTTACGCCTGATTTTCCATTTTTCTGGCGAGTTTCGTATTTTGGCCATAACTTTCTCATACCAACTCCGAATTCGATGAATCAGCTGTCCACGCGAAGATAACGCAAAGTTCTACAACTTTTCTATGGACCACATTTCCAAAACATGGCTCGAACATATAGAAATTTGAGGAGAAAGGAGCAACACGTGTCTTGTATTCTGGTTTTTTCCTCTTTTCTTCAACTTTATTGCTTCTTTCATCATTTTAACTTGATTTCTTCACATTTCCCTACATTTACACAAATATACGATTAGGTAGCATATGTATCAATTTATCCATCAAAATATACCAAATCGTAGACAATTAAGCGCAATAGATGTGTCTATTTCTAGTCACATCAAACACCCCCATACTTAATCTTTACTCGACCTCGAGTGAATCAGACAAAACTAAAATCTTTTTGCTTGGCTCATAGCATCAAAACAAACTAACTTGTCCTCACTTTTATGCCTCAACAATTATAAACATGCATAGTAATGAAAGGCGGTGAAAAATTAACAGTGGAACAATTTCAATCCCTAAACATTTCGTACCCAACAAAGCAGTGAACGTGTGTGTGTGGTCATGTGCAAGTGTCATGTACAAATTATAGATCCAATAGATGTAAACTCACAATAGTTCAAGTCATACACTAACACAAGTATAAGCTCACTTGCACACTCTTCTCCACTATCTTAGCCACTTTGCAAACATAAATCAAGTAGGTCTTTATTAGCTTGTAGTGTGGCCTAGGTATTGGCTTATGAAAGAAAGGTAAGGATATATCAAGTAAGAGAGTATGATGATATGCACACTAAAAGCTTCTCTTCTTGCTTGAATTTTTCAACTTTTGTTTCAACAATTTTCTTCTTTTGTGCCTTGGCTCCCTTTGGAGTCATATTTTTATCTATTTCCTCAAGGCATTCCTTTTCTTTCATGTATTTCATTCGTTTCCTTATGAAGCTCACAAACATTTTAATCATTGAATACTTAAGTGCATGTGAATGAAACACATCATACTCCCTTCAAAGGTATGGATAGAACTCATATTTAGGCTCATTAGGGAATGATGATAAGCTAGTCAAAGAATGTCGAATGGTGGTTGTTTGTATGCTTAGCATACAACCATTCTTTTGCATTAAAGCTCAAACAGGGTACTAGTGATTGATTTTCTTTACATGGTAGGCTTGAAAGGCTCAAACGCATCAAAGATTGCCTATATCACTTTCATGTTTGCAAGCAGTCTAGACATACGCCTCAAAGAGCATGTAGTTAAGTTCTAGCATGTATTAGAGACTTCTTAAGACTATCACAAAGTTCACACAATCTTCACTAAGCTATGCACACTTCACAAGTCATGACAATAATGTGCTCAAAATATTCAACTACTAAGTCAAAGCAAAATTTGCATTAGAGTTCAAAGTGTTCCAAGGTTAACAATTCACCTATGTTCAAAAGCATGCATGATATCAATTAGGTTTCATCATGGGCTAGTGATTCTAAGCATGTGTTCATTACTAGCTATGAGCTCAAAATTTTCAAGTTTTTTGTATTTTTGTAATAGGAAAGCAATAACACACCACTAATCCCTCCCCCATACTTAAATCTTACATTGTCCCCAATGTAAGGCAAAAATATAAGAAAAGAGAATCAAACTAAAAAAAAATAATAAAAAAATAAAAGGGAGAAAGGAAACTAACTCCCCTTGGGTTGCCTCCCAAGCAGCGCCTATGTTTAACGTCGGTGGCCCGACGCCAGTTCTCTCGCTTAAGGCGATGCCTATTCGCCTTGCACCTCTTGGAGGGTTTTTGTCTTTTCACTATGTCGCCTTCCTCCAAAGAAGTCAGTTGAGGTCGATCAAGATCTACCTCATGGCATCCTTTAACTTGTTGTCCCCTATGCACGCCTTTGGGAATCTCATTCTGGTGAGATTCCTTGTTATCCACCTCGATCTCTGTTTGTTGTTCAAGTATTGATGGCCTCAGTACCATCATTGCTGGAGTTTCTACCTCTTCGCCACTGTCCAAGGTGATGTTGTCTTCGAAAAAATAGTCCCAATGATCCATTTCATCACAGTATTCTTTAGCCGACTCCTCTTCCACAGCACATGATTCATCAAAGTAATCAACATAGTTCTCAGTTGGAAACATACCATTCGGAGTTGTAGGATGTACAAGCTCCTTTTCTTCTATTGGCACATGTTTCTCCTCTTCTAGCTCGGGTGGCATCGGTACCACCTTCTCCATAGTCTCCTCTTCTTCATCACTCCATGATTCGAATGCAATCATGGTCTCCTTTTGTGTTGCTATCCGATCAGCCGATCTTATTAGTTGCTCTATTTGGTTACCCAAATTCTGAATGCTAGCCCTGAATTCCTGTTGAAATTTCAAAGTACTATCATTAAGTGTTGAAACAAGATCCTCTAAAGACTCACCAGGGGTATGGTATTGAGGTTGTTGTGGCCATGGCGGGTATTGTGGTATGTATGGCGGTAGGGTGGACTGCATGTAAGGTAGAGGTGGGCTCATCCATTGATTGTCATATTTGAGATTGGGATGATCACTCCAACTTGAGTTGTATGCACTTTGTCCACTCCCTACACCAAGTTGTTGCACAAGATACTCCAATTCGTCTAGTCGCCTATAGTCCTCCATGAAAAGATCCGATTTCTCAGAAATCAACCTGTAAGCACAAACAAACAAGAGTAGCGGTGGGGGAAAGAGAAAGAGAAAGAAACAAAACAGAAAATATTAACACAAAAATATACAACGCCTCCCCGGCAACGGCGCCAAAATTTGGTGTGCGTTTATCGTGTACGCCCAAATTAACCCCACTCAATCCTCAAGTTTGATAACAATAATGTAGTAGCGTGAGTAGGGATCGATCCCACGAGGAGGTGTGAATCTTTGTGTTAATGAAAATCAAAAGAAAAGAATAATAAAGGATGGGGTTGTGAGGTTGAATTATACTAATGAAAATTAAAAACAAAGATTAACTAATGAAAGCGATTCTTGGTATCGGTCGACTCTACCTTGGATATTATCATCTATTTCATCGATTCACAAAAGACTCAATTTTACTTGAATATTCATCAATTGGAAATCTAATTCCTCCCTCACCTTATTCATAGTCAATTAGTCCAAGGGTTCTAATTTAACTTTCACCAATCAATCAATCTCTATATGCATATTCAAGATTAAAATCATGACATCATTCAAAACTAGTGAGCGATGAATCTAAACAACATAAACACAAGCGGTTTATATAATTTAGTCAATGGTTTTCTCTAAGAATTTAATAACACCAACAGCAGGCAATTATCGATCTTAGTTGCTTCTTCAATTAGATTACTCAAACAATCTCTTATTTGATATCCAATTAGCAATAGATTATATGCAAGTTACTAGGTTGTCAATCCAATAAACAAACATCAATCATATCAAAAAAATCAGAAAAACAATGAATTCAATAAAATCGATAAACAAAAGTGTATGAATCTCCCCAAGATAAATAAATCCAAGGTTTTGTCTTCCTCAACCAAGAATTAAGACTAGCTACACATAATTAAAACAAAACTATAAATAAAAACAAGGGAAAGAAAACTAATCCGATCTCCGCTCGTCGAGGTGTCAATCCCGCCTTCGCTTCGATCTTCGTAGCCGTTCTTCAACAAAATTGAAAAGAAATATAAAACTAGTCTAAAATTATTCTACCCTAACTATCTAGATGGTTTAAAGGTCTGATTTTCGTCCATATATGTATAGGGAGGCTGATGGAGTAGGTTAGAATCCATGTGGGAAGGAAAGAAATCAAGAATTTTAACTTTCCAAAATCCTATTGGCGTAATTACGCCTAAAATGGCGTAACTACGCCTAAATTCCCTTAGCACTGGCGTAGGTACGCCTGAAATGGCGTCTTTACGCCTGATTTTCCATTTTTCTGGCGAGTTTCGTATTTTGGCCATAACTTTCTCATACGAACTCCGAATTCGATGAATCAGCTGTCCACGCGAAGATAACTCAAAGTTCTACAACGTTTCTATGGACCACATTTCCAAAACATGGCTTGAACATATAGAAATTTGAGGAGAAAGGAGCAACATGTGTCTTGTATTCTGGTTTTTTCCTCTTTTCTTCAACTTTATTGCTTCTTTCATCATTTTAGCTTGATTTCTTCACATTTCCCTACATTTACACAAATATACGATTAGGTAGCATATGTATCAATTTATCCATCAAAATATACCAAATCGTAGACAATTAAGCGCAATAGATGTGTCTATTTCTAGTCACATCACTCGTCCGTTAGCTCATCAGATGAAGATCTATCTCAAAGAGTTCATCCGCCAGCTCTTCATATGGAGGCCATCATGGAGAGCTTATCAAATGAAGATCAAGTACTCAGTAGAGCTCATCCTAAGCTATTCAATAATAGACCTACCTCAATGAGCTCATCCTTTGCTATTCATAGGGAGTTTATTATCAACTATTAAATAGAGCTCATCCTCAGCTATTCAGATGGTGATCTACCTTGGAGAGCTCATCATCACCTATTCAGTAGAGCTCATCCTCAGCTCTTCGGATGGAGGTCATCCCTAGCACTTCACTTGGAGGTCATTCCAAGCTCTTCATCTCGAGCTCATCCTCAGCTCTTCAGATGGAGGTCATCCTGAGCTCTTTATCTTGAGGTCATCATCGGTTCTTCAAAAGGTCATCCTCAGCTCAATTTGAGCGCATCTCAATGCTTCAGAAGGAGGTCATCACCAGCTCCTCAGCTCGAGCACATCCTTAGCTCTTCATCCCGAGCAATTCATCCCGAGCTCTTCCCAACTCTTCAGTTCCAAGTCATCCCCGACCAGTTCAACCATCTGTTCAACTTCAGCTCTTCAGTTAGAGGTCCTGCAGAGCTCTCCAGCCAAAGGTTCGGGCAATGTTCCACTAGCTCTTCAGCAAAAGGTTCCGATAATGTTCCACTAGCTCTTCAGCCATGGGTTATCTTCGGCTATCAGCTTCAGGTCAAGCTTCGGCAAGCTCTTCAACTAGAGGTCATCCGCAGCTCTTCAGTTAGAGGTCCTTCATAGCTCTTCAACCAAATGTTCAGGTAATGTTCCGCTAGCTCTTCTGTAATACCCGAGTCTAATACTTGAATTTATGTTGGATATAGTAGTAAAACTGTTTAAATCTTCGCCAAAATTCGTCGAAAGACGACGAGGTCAATTTCATTAAAAAGATAACTCATAGGGCTACCACTTTCATGTTTTGAGTTTTTGCCGAAAACTACCGGGGGTAGGGGAAAATTAATTTTGAAGTATATCCTGTTTAGGTAGATTATATATAACTTTCTCGTTCAATTTCCAAATTGTGTGATTCCAAATCCAGATGAAAGATAAGATATAGATCTACAACTTTTATTCAGACGTCTTTCACAAACTCGGTTGTTATGATACTCAGATTGACATAGGAAGGGAGTGCTTTGAAATAGAATAATAATAATAATAATAATAATAATAATAATAATAATAATAATAACAAAATGCATTGACCGACTTCAATTGTTTTTAAAGTTTGTGATTTATCAGATAAACACACGCACACACACATTGACACCACAAAACACATACTTTCACACTTCAGCGTACAGTAGGCGATAGCATAGGGGAGGAAGAGAGGGATTTTGTGGTTTTGTCAAGTTCCGGACTCCGTAACGCCGTCGAAACGTCAAATAAATTACATATTCGGAATCCTCGAATTATCATCTTCAATTTGAGGTAATTTTCTCTTGGATTTTCTTGCATTTATGAAACGCCTAAATTTTTAGTATTGCTAGAAAATTATGAAATTAATGTAGGTGATAGATTAGATGATGATAAACAATATTTGACAAGAAATTTTGAGATTATGTTGTCATTTCAAGTTTATAGGAATTTTAATGTTATAACTTTGAATTCAATAAATTGGTGTATAAAATGAGTTACTAGAATGTTAAATGATGATATAAGTATCCTAATAGCGATATGATTGAAGAAATTGCGTAAATGAATTACTAAATTTAAATAGATGATAATAAATGAACTTTGATTAATTATTTGTTGAAATAAATATTTGAATTGTGTAGATTGACTGTCTATTACCTAGGAATTGATCAATATCAACTGGTGAAAGGTAAGTAAAAATCCATCTGCAACTACAATGCTTGAACATAGTATTATTTGTCGTATTACTTTTGATATGGATGGTTGAATAAATGTGATATTGGATAGGTTATGCGTTATTTGATATGTTGTAACTGAATTGATTATTCATCTGCATACACACGTGCATGCATAAAACATGAGCATATTTGATGTCTGGCATGCACGACATTATTTTGAGAAAGAGGAAATATTTTGTTGACCACTGCTATGGCACCGAGGTTTGCGAGGCAGACTTATATGATATGTTGAGTACAGTGGTGGGATACTCCTCAGAGGATTAAAAGGGTTGTTTGAGATGTGCCCTTGGTAATCATGAGGGGATGGACCACTTGCTGATATTCTTCTTTTGATTGATGTTGCGGGTGGGATACTTCTCGGGTGATCGCAGAGGTTGTTCGGTGATGTGCCTCTGGGGGTCACGGGAGGATGGGCCATTCGACTGTATCAATCCACTATATTGGCCGTGTGCCTATGGCTGTATGCCTATTGATATTGTTCAGAGCTCTGTTCCGGTGCATAGTAGGTGGGTCAAGGGGCCCAGGAAAAATATGAGTTTGGATAAAATGTTATGTATTTTCGAGTATGCATCTTGGTATACATGTTATTGATGTTTCATGTCATTTTCATAGCATGCATGATTTTTATTTACTGGGCATTAGCTCATGTAGTTCATGCATTGTAGGTGAGCATGACGATATCTGAGACTCAGACTTACTGGGCAAGGTGATGAGCTCCTACGGGTTTCTGAGATCTGTTGTACATGGATGACGACCTGTTGGGTTATGTGATTATCTTATTTTGGTTTTTGAGTCTGCAGATTTATCTTTTGAAAAGCATGTGGGTTTCTTGGGGGTATTTTGTTACCGTTTGGCTTTTAAATCTGCGGAACTACAGTTTGGCTTTTAAATCTGCGGAACTATTTTTTGAAAATCTTACTTTGAGAAAGTAAAGAATTGTATGTAAATAGTATGATGATGTTTATGGTGATATGAATCTTATATATTGTTGTTGTTGTGTCTCCGGATGTTATACACATAGAGGAGATGCCGTCGAAATGTTTACGTAGCTATATATAACTTATAGTATAATAGATGTGATTTGGGGGTGTGACATCTTCAACCAAAGGTTCTTCGATCTTCAGCTTCAGGTCTTGCTACACTAGCTCTTTAGCTAATGGTCCTCTAAAGCTCTTAAGTTAGAGGCCCTCCACAAAAGAATACGCCAAAGGTCATAAGTAGCTCTTCATCCAGATGTCGTTCTCAGCCCTCAGCTGCAGGTCATCTCAGACCAGCTCTTTAGATCTCTTCAACTTTGTGTCATGATTCTCTAGCACTTCAGCTCCAGGTCATCGTCTCTTAGTCCTTCATGATCGGCCAGCTCATCATCTTCAGGTCATCCTCGACCAACTCTTCAACCCTCTTTAGCCTAAGGTTATCGGAAGCTCTTCAGCTAGATATCCCCAGCCATCAGCTTCATATCACCATTGACATGTTTTTCAGTCAGTTATTCAACTTTAGCCTAATACCGACCTTACAAAAAATTGAAGTTCATCAATCAAACTAAAAGAGATTTCAAACAAAAATAGATTTCAGACAAAAAGTGATCATCATTAGGGTTTTCTACCAGCCTCAAGAATTACGTTTACGACGAGCTCACATCGGCCTTGATTACATCAGGCTTTAAGGGTTTTCACCAGATCTGAGGAACTACGTTTACGACGAGTTCACTTCAGGAGCTACGTTACGACAAGCTCACATCGGCCTTGATTACGCCAGGCTTTAAATGTTTTCACGCAACCTCAGGAACTATGTTTACGACAAGTTTATTTCAGGAGCTATGTTTACAACGACCTCACCTCGGCCTTGATTACTCCTTCAGGAGCTACGTTTACGACAAGCTCACCTTGGCCTTGATTACATCAGGCTTTAAGGGTTTTTACCCGACCTCAAGAAATATGTTTATGATGAGTTCACTTCAGGAGCTATGTTTATGACGAGCTCACATTGGCCTTGATTACATCAGGCTTTAAGGGTTTTCAACCACCTTTAGGAGCTACGTTTACGATGAGCTCACCTCTCTTAGGTTCGCCATACTATGATAGAATGAGCTCTATGATCCCTTCAAGCACATCAATGAGGTTAAAAAAATTGTTATTGTCCGAATTCCCCTCATAGTGCCTGCCAAGCTTGAGCTCTTAGAAATACTCAAGCCAGGATGAGCAGGATATCCACAAGGATGAGAATTCGAGCATTTTGGTCGAGCTTAAATACCCAGGCCGATTTTATTTTACTTAACATCCACGAGGTTAATTATTTTTTAATAAATCGAGCTCTTCGAGCTTTGTCCGATCTCATTTACTTAGCCTCTATGAGGTGAACTATTTATTAACTTGCCGAGCTCTTCGAGCTTGTGCCGATCCCATGTTACTTAGCCATTACAAGGTTAATTGTTATAATTTTGGCTAGCTCTTCGATCTCTTCAGAGCCGTCGACATACCTATTTCTCATGCCCTCCTACATGCTTAGCTCAATTCTTTGATTGTTTCTACACACAAGCTTCTAGTCTATTAAGCCAGCTCGTACTCGGAGGGGGAACTGTGATACCCCTTAGGAGTAGGAGCTCATCCAAACTTTTAAGAGCTCAAAAACAAGACTTGCTCATGGCCGATCTCTTCTCATCTGGCCGACCTCCCAACATGATCGACCTCTTGTCATATGGCATACCTCTTGCCACATGACCAACCTCTTGGTATATGACCGACCTCCCAACATGTGGCCGACCTCCCAACATGACCGATCTCTTGTCATCTGGCCGACCTCCTAACATGACCGACCTCTTGCCACTGGGCCAACCTCTTGGCATATGGCCGACTCCCAACATGGTTGACATCTTGCCATCTGGCCGATCTCAAGCAAATGTCCGACCTGTTAACATCTGAGCTAATCATCCGGGGGCGAGATCTCTGGCGATATTTCAGGGATTTGATCTTACCAAAGATTGAGGACATCTAATAGATCTTATCGAATCTTATCAGATATTCTTAATATCTTGGCAGATTTAGATAAACATTGTTAGGAACGGATGAAAATGTTTAGAGGGGGGGGGGGGGGGGGGGGTGAATAAACACTCTACTAATTTTGGTTCCTTTTCTTTTGAATGGATTGATTTCAACTGGGTTAGAAGATTAGATTTGCTTCTATCGAACTAAGCTCAACATACCACTTTTAGAATGAATGTGGAATCGGTATATTCAAGTTAGGAAGATCGATCTGATGACTTAAACAGAAACGGGTGCATAATGTAAATAGACATGATATGTTTCTGGAAGTCCGAAGGCAATTCCTTCTACGTCCCCCCTTCTTCCACTTGAGGAAGGATCCATTAGAAGACTTTGAGTAATACAAAGAAATTTACGACCCCGATTCAGCTGGATTTACCGACTACCAGACTGAAACTCCTATCACTCAATCTTTCCAGACAAAAGCGGTCTGACAGTTACAACAAATGCACTCTTCTATCTTAGAACAATTACAAATGACAGAGTGAAAGATACTTAGCACAAAGTGATCCTAGATGGATCAGATATTGAAACATTCTTTAAAACTTTGAGCAGATCGACACAATTGGATTTTCTTTGATAGAATTATGCTCTAATAAATGTTTGATGATGAATGTTGGTAGCTTATATTTTCTGAGCATTTAAATTGCATCCTTATATAGGTGTCTCTATCAATGTTAATATTTCTTTTTATGCGCAACTCTGAACTCTGACAACTTCAACTTCTGAAAAGGGTATGCGGCTACGAATTACAGTTCTGTCTTGGTAACTATGAAGACTTCCTTTCTCGTCTGTTCTTTCAGCGTGTGTCAGACATGATCTCTTTTGTCTATTTATCCTTTAAGGTAGCTTTTGTCAACAGTTGTAGTAAGTTTTTTTTAGCATTAAATGCATCATTAAATGCTTCAATAAATAGCCGTTGATCTTTCAGGCTGATTTACACAATGGTATTGAGTCCGTCTGGGTCGATTTGATCTGATATCAGTCTGTCTGGTTCGATCTGGTCTGTTTAGTTCAATATCAGTTTGTCTGCTTCGATCTGATCTATTTTGTCATCTTTAAAATCTTGAACCAACAAATTTCTCCTTTTTGATGATGACAAAACTTAGCTGCTTTTTCTTATAGACTATTCTATTAGTTATGTTCAAAACAAATGAACTAACTTCTTCTTTCAGATCGGTTTATGTCTTCGAGTCTTTTAGTTCAAAATAAATGAACGATTCAAAATAAATGAACAATACTGATTTTCAAAGACTAACTTTCATTAAGATACTGCCACTGAGTACAAGTACAATAATAGACCATCTCTTGTATTGTCCCGATGGCTTAGAAACAGACGGCTTCTTAGTAATACTGGCTTCTCCCTGCTTTCACCTTTTTGGCATCAGCATAGTCCTAAAGGAAGTCCATGATTTGAGTAAGCTGAGCACAAATCGCATCCAAACGATGATCTTGGGCAAGGAGAGATTTAGCCACAGAGGTTTTGACTTTAGCAGCCAACTCGGCCTCTTCTTTTCGCAGGCTGTTCTTGTAGGTGAGTTTTTGGTTGAATAGATTGTTCAGACCAAGTTGTAAGAGAGCTATGCCTTCATTCATCTTGTCCCGAAAATGATTGTAGTCCAGAGTGGCAGCTTTTTGATCCATGTGAACTTCCCTTACAAGCTGAGAGAAAAATAGAGTTGAAAGACTCTGCCAATGATGGAGTGTCATCAAGATCAGAGAACTCTGGATCGGCTTCAGCAGACTGCACGACGAGTTCTTTTCCTTTAGCGAAAGATACAGATTTGGGCTCAAGGTCAATCTCGTTAGCGAATGCCGGAATGGATGCGGAGGCATGTGACAAGATGAAAGCAGGCTGGCTTGGCTCAGAGCCGATCAGCTCAAACAGTTCCTTAAAATATTGCTGTACAAGTTCACTTCGTCAGCAAGCTGTGCTGGTTGGACTGATTTTGGTGGAGCCACTACTTCCTTGGTTATTCAAGATTGTAATGTCTGAACAATGCCAAAAACTTCAAGTCCAACTTCTACAACGTCTTCAATAGATGCTGTAGTAACCATGTTTGGAGATGCAAGGGAGGCTTGGTCACCAGGCTGCGCTGTTGCAAGATTTGGCTCGAGTGAGGGGGATACAACATGTGATTCTAACAGTAGGGCCATGTTATCAACTTCTTCGGTAGTATGAGCATTAGTCAGTGGCTGCTCTGCGATCTCAAGTTCTGGTGCGGTAACAGCTTTTCCCTTTTCCCGAGCTGGAACTTGGAGGATCAGTCTCCATAGATAGTTCTGGAGCTTGCTCTTTCTCAGTCTGTGCTGGTGTTGGTTAGACCAGACTGGGAGGTGGAGTGGAGATATTCAATTTCTGGCAGATGAACTTGATGGTAAAGTTTAGTGCGAAAAGATCCATTTCCAACTAAGCAAGAACATCACGATCATCTTTGATCATCGGACTGGCCATATCAAGATAGTCCTTTTTGAGTTGAACAAGGTTGTTGGCGATGCGTAATTTATGATTGGCGCAGAAAAGTTCTTTCCGTTGCACGGCGATTCCAAGATCGTGTGTTTCCGTGAACTTCAGAACTTATTTTTCAAGCCTGTTCAGTCGCTTAGCTTCCCAAAGAATAGATCGAAGTGATTGATCGTTATGTACTCAACCCATTCATAACAAATGGCTGCTCTGGCCTGCACTTTCTTTTCAACATCTTCCATAGCTAAATCAATGGCTGTCTGGGCAACAACTTTGGGCTTGGTAGGAGTAGCTTCAGTGATGATGGTCTTGCCTTTACCAGCCGTGGAAGTTGGTTTATGTCCAAATTGGGTATATCCACCCAGCTCTTTGATAACAAACCTTTTTGTCTAGTGAGGGCTTTATGTATGGTGGAGGGTGGATCTTGGGCTGCTTATTGTGGAGGGATGGTGGAGACGGGTTTATGGTCTAAGACTTTGAGGGACTTGGTAGGTTGGATGCAGGGTTTCTTTGGTTGAGGCTTGGTGATAGGTGAGGTGGCTGAAATAGACGGGTTTCATCAGAGTCAGTCTGGACCACCACAATCATTCATTTGGCCTTAGTCTTCGTCTGTTCGACCTGTTCTGCTCCGAGTTTCATCTTTACAGCCATTAGCTCAGAAGGTGTTGGAGGAGCACTTTTGGACTTCAATAGAGCAAGTCCTTTGTGATTAAAAATCTTGACGGGGCTTTGTGCGGTAGCCTTCTCCAACCCGACTCCAACAGTCTGCTCAGAGGGATAGCAAAGCAGATCGATTGTGTGCTGAGTTGATGATTTCCAACATAACACCAAAGAGAATGGAAGACCATTTTACATTAATACCGGAGGAGATTGCCACCATTTCTCCTAACTTCTCAACAGTAACGGTATCAAAACTTCTAGCTTTGCTCAAAAGGGGTTTACCGACGATATTACAGAGCCCTTGGAAGTGAAAGAACATCTCCATCTTCTAGAAGGCAGGTTTGAGTGCGAGACCAAATATTGGAACTCTTATATAGAACTCATCGAGTGTTACCTTGGAGAGTCTGGCAAAATCAATCAGTCTTATAGAAGACAGACCGGACATCTCCGCAAACTGTTCCTGAGAAAATTCAACATCTTTCCATTAACAGTAGAGGAGACCGAGTTGTGGCTTGAAGTTGCATTGGCAAAGAGTTCTTGAATCTTAGCTTTGTAAACCATGTGTCCTGACTCCAGAAATTTCTCCAGGCCCGAAGCTTCCAAGTTCTTGAATATCAAGACCATCTCGTGGTCGTCCAACTTGTAAATGACGTCAAACTCTACAGACAAGGAGTTGTGAGTAATAGTAGCAATTTGAAATTGATAAACACGTTTGAAGAATAAACGACAGTTGAGAGAGAGAGAGAGAGAGAGAGAGAGAGAGAGAGAGAGAGAGAGAGAAAGAGAGATAGATTGTAGTATTTCACTGAATTGTAATTGGTAAATGTTGGAATGAGAAAGATAATGTACAGTCGCTAAATATGGTGATGTCAGACACGTGTCTGTATCCCATTAAGTGACGTTTGAATTCAAATTTGGACGGTCTAGATAAAGGATCGGGTTAAAATAAGGCGGTTAAAGCAAATCAGTCTGGGTTGTTGGTAAAAATTCCTTTGATAAAGACTGAAAGAGTGTTTTGAGTCATAGCACTAGATAACATCAGATCGAGAAAGATCGGTTTGAGGATCAGACCGATTCTTTATCTTACTGACTTTTGTATTATCAGTTTGCTATAGTAAAACATTTAATTAACAAAGCTAAGCGCACATTGAATTATATTAGTTTAAGATAAATTGATGTGACTAGAAATAGACGCATCTATTACGCTTGATTATCTATGATTTGGCATGTTTTAATGATTAATTTGATACATATGCTACCTAATCGTATATTTGTGTAAATATAGTTGAAATCGAAGAAATCGAGTTAACAAGGACGAATAAGGAACAAGAAATGCATTGCCAAGGGATCAAAGTAGACCAAGAAAAATGTATAAAAGTTGACCAAGATAGGCGATCCATCGCCCAAAAAGCAGAGATCGATCGCCTCGACGCAGAAAGTTTCAGCAACAAATTTATCATCTTAGCAATCGATCGCCACTTTCCAGCTATCGATCGCTCGCCCGAAAAAAATGAAAAAAATAAGCTAGCGAGTTATCGCTATATCTGGCGATCGATCACCAACAGAATTTTGGAAACTTTGGATTCTTGATTTCTTTCCTTCCTACATGAGCTCTAACCTATCCTCCAAGCTTCTCCTACATATAACCCACGAAAATCAGACCTCTAGGATAATTAGCTAGAGTAGGTAGAATAGTTTAGACAAGGTTTAAAATTTCTCTTTCAATTTTGTTGAAGAACGCTACAAAGATCGAAGCGAAGGCTGGATTGACACCTCGACGAGTGGAGATTGGATTAGTTTTCTTTCCTTTGTTTATATTTATCATTTTTTTTATAGATTATGTCTAGCTAGTTTTTAATTCTTGGTTGAAGAAGACAAAACCTTGGATTTTATTTATCTTGGGGAGATTCTTACGCTTTTGTTTATCAATTTTTATCGAATATCAATGTTTTCAGATTTTGATGATATGATTTGTGTTTGTTTATTGGATTGACAACCTAATAACTTGCATGTAATCTAATGCTGAATTGAAGATTGTTTGATAATCAAATTTATGAAGCAACTAAGACTGATAATTTGGAGCTTGTGAATTTATTAAGTTCTTAGGGATAACCATTGACTAAATTTATATAAATCGCTTGTGTTTATGTTATTTAGATTCATCTCTCACTAGTTTTGAAAGTTGTCTTATTTTAATCTTATGCATATATAGATTGATTGATTGATGAAAGTAAAATTAGAACGCTTGGACTAATTGACTATGAATAAGGTGAGGGATGTATTAGATTTCCAATCGATGAATATTCAAATAAAATTGAGTCTTCTGTGAATAGATGAAATAGATGATATTATTCAAGGAAGAGTCGACGGATACCAATAATCATTTTCATTAGTTTAATCTTTAGTTTTAATTTAATTAGTATAATTCACTCACAATCCCATTTTTACTTTATTGTTTTGCTTTTTGATTTTCATTAACACAAGAATTCACACCTCCTCGTGAGATCGCTACTACATTATTGTTATCAATCTTGAGGATTGAGTGGAGTTTATTGGGCGTACACAATAAGCGCTACCAAAATTTGGTCGCGCTTATCGTGTACGCCCAAATTAACCCCACTAATCCTCAAAAAACAAAACAATTAAAATAAAAGGATGTGGTTTTGAAGTTTGAATTATACTAATAAAAATAAAAGCAAAGATTAAACTAATGAAAGCGATACTCGGTATCGGTCGACTGGATATTATCATCTATTCATCGATTCACAAAAAGACTCAGCTTTATTTGAATATTCATCAATTGGAAAACTAATTCATCCCTCACCTTATTCCTAGTAAATTAGTGCAAACGTTCTAATTGAACTTTCATCAATCAATCAATCTCTATATGCATATTCAAGATTAAAATCATGACAACATTCAATACTAGTGAGCGATGAATCTAAATAACATGACCACAAGCGTTTATATAAATTTAGTCAATTCCCTAAGAATTTAATGACACCAACATCAGACAATTATCAATCTTAGTTGCTTCATAAATTTGATTAATCAAACAATTATCAAATTTAGCATTAGATTACATTCAAGTTATTAGGTTGTCAATCCAATAAACAAACACAAAGCATATCATCAAAATCTGAAAACATCGATATTCAATAAAATTCAATAAACGAAAGCGTAAGAATCTCCCCAAGATAAATAAATCCAAGGATTTGTCTTCCTCAATCAAGAATTAAAAACTAGCTAGACACAATCTAAGAAAAACGATAAATAAAAACAAAGGAAAGAAAACTAATCCAATCTCCGCTAGTTGAGGTCGTCAATCCCGCCTTCACTTCGATCTTTGTAGCCGTCTTCAACAAAATTGAAAGAGAAATTATAAAACTAGTCTAAACTATTCTACCTACTCCACCTGATTATTCTAAGGGTCTGATTTTCGTGTATAATGTATAAGGAGACTGATGGGGGAGTTTGATGTGACTAGAAATAGACACATATATTGCTCTTAATTTTCTACGATTTGGTAATGGTTAATTGGATACATATGCCACCTAATCGTATAATTGTGTAAATGTAGGTGGAATAGAAGAAATTTAGCTAATAACGATGAATAAGGATCAAGAAAGGCATTGGAGTTGACAAGAGATCAAAGTAGACCAAGAAAAATGCATAAAGTTGACCAAGACAGGCGATCCATCGCCCAGGAAGCAGAGATCGATCGCTCGAGGCAGAAAGTTTCAGCAACAAAATTATCATCTTAGCGATCGATCTCCAATTTCCAGCGATCGATCGCTTGCCTGAAAAAATGAAAAATAAGCTAGAGATCGATCGCCAGATATTAGCGATCGATCGTCAGCAGAGTTTTTGAAAGTTTGGATTCTTGATTTCTTTCCTTCCTACATGGACTATAACCTATCTTCCAAGCTTTCCCTACATATATGGATGAAAATTAGACCTTTTAATCAATAATGTAGAGTAGGTAGAATAGTTTATACTAATTTCTCTTTCAATTTTGTTGAAGACGGCTACGAAGATCGAAGCGAAGGCGGGATTGACGACCTCAACTAGCGGAGATTGGATTAGTTTTATTTCCTTTGTTTTTATTTATTATTTTCCTTAGATTATTTATAGCTAGTTTTTAATTCTTGGTTGAGGAAGACAAATCCTTGGATTTATTTATCTCGGGGAGATTCTTACGCTTTTGTTTATCAAATTTTATTGAATATCAATGTTTTCATATTTTGATGATATGATTTGTGTTTGTTTATTGGACAACCTAACTTGCATGTAATCTAATGCTAAATTTGATAACTGTTTGATTAATGGAATTTATGAAGCAACTAAGATTGATAATTGCCTGCTGTTGGTGTTATTAAATTCATAGGGAAAACCATTGACTAAATTTATATAAACCGCTTGTGTTCATGTTATTTAGATTCATCGCTCACTAGTATTGAATGTCGTCATGATTTTAATCTTGAATATGCATATTGAGATTGATTGATTGATGAAAGTAAAATTAGAACGTTTGCACTAATTGACTAGAAATAAGGCGAGGGAGGAATTAGATTTCCAATTGATGAATATTCAAATAAAGTTGAGTTTTTTATGAATCGATGAAATAGATGATAATATCCAAGGAAGAGTCGCCGATAACAAGAATCGCTTTCATTAGTTTAATCTTTGCTTTTATTTTTATTAGTATGATTCAAACTTCAAAACCCCATCTTTTTATTTTAATTGTTTTGTTTTTGATTTTCATTAACATAAAGATTCACACATTCTTGTGGGATCGATTTCTACTCACACTACTACATTATTGTTATCAATCTTGAGGATTGAGTGGGGTTAATTTGGACGTACACGATAAGCGCGGCCAAATTTTGGTGTACGCCCAAATAAACACCACTCAATCCTCAAGATTGATAACAATAATGTAGTAGCGTGAGTAGAGATTGATCCCACGAGGAGGTGTGAATTCTTGTGTTAATGAAAATTAAAAAGCAAAACAATAAAGTAAAAATGGGTTGTGAGTGAATTATACTAATTAAATTAAAACCGAAGATTAAACTAATGAAAATGATTCTTGGTATCTGACGACTCTTCCTTGGATATTATCATCTATTTCATCGATTCACAAAAGACTCAATTTTATTTGAATATTCATCAATTGGAAATCTAATTCATCCCTCACCTTATTCATAGTCAATTAGTCCAAGCGTTCTAATTTAACTTTCATCAATCAATCAATCTCTATATGCTTAATCAAGATTAAAATCATGACAACATTCAAAATTAGTGAGCGATGAATCTAAATAACATAAACACAAGCGGTTTATATAAATTTAGTCAATGATTTTCCCTAAGAACTTAATAAATTCACAAGCTCCAAGTTATCAGTCTTAGTTGCTTCATAAATTTGATTAATCAAATAATTATCAATTTAGCATTACATTACATGCAAGTTATTAGGTTGTCAATCCAATAAACAAACACCAATCATATCATCAAATCTGAAAACATTGATATTCGATAAAATTTGATAAACAAAAGCGTAAGAATCTCCCCAAGATAAATAAAATCCAAGGTTTTGTCTTCCTTAACCAAGAATTAAAAACTAGCTATACATAATCTAAGAAAAACGATAAATAAAAACAAATGAAAGAAAACTAATCCGATCTCCGCTCGTGGAGGTGTCAATCCCACATTCGCTTTGATCCTTGTATTGTTCTTCAACAAAATTGAAAGATAAATTATAAAACTTGTCTAAACTATTCTACCTACTCTACCTAATTATCCTAAAGGTCTGATTTTCGTGGGTTATATGTAGGGGAAGCTTGGAGGATAGGTTAGTGTCCATGTAGGAAGGAAAGAAATCAAGAATCCAAAGTTTCCAAATCTCTGCTGGCGATCGATTGCTAATATCTGGCGATTGATCGCTAGCTTATTTTTTTCATTTTTTTTCGGGCGAGCAATCGATCGATCGCTGGAAAGTGGCGATCGACCGCTAAGATGATAAATTTGTTGCTGAAACTTTCTTCCTCGAGGCGACCGATCTCTGTTTTTTGGGCGATGGATCGCCTCACTTGGTCACCTTTTATCCATTTTTCTTGGTCTACTTTGATCCCTTGTCAACTCCAATGCATTTCTTGTTCCTTATTCGTACTTGTTAGCTTGATTTCTTTGATTTCACCTACATTTACACAAATATACGATTAGGTAGCATATGTACCAAATTAATCATCAAAACATACCAAATCGTAGATAATCAAGCGCAATAGATGTGTCTATTTCTAGTCACATCAAACTCCCCCATACTTAATCTTTACTCGACCTCTAGTAAATCAGACAAAACTATAATATTTTTGTCAGCTCATAGTATCATAACAACCTATCTTGTTCTCACTTTAATGCCTCAACAATTATAAAACATGCATAGTAATAAAAGGCGGTGAAAAGTTAATCAGTGGAACAGGTTCAATCCCTAGACATTTCATACTTAACAAAGCAGCGAACGTGCGTGTGTGGTCAAAAACTACAAATTATAGATCCAATAAATGTAAACCACAATAGCTCAAGTTGTACACTAACACAAGTATAAGCTCAATTTCACACTCTTCTCCACTATCTTAGCCACTTGCAAACATGAATCTAGTAGGTCTTAATTAGCTTGTAGCTTGGCTTAGGTGTTGGCTTATGAAAGAAAGGATAAGGTGTATCAAACAAGAGAGTATAATAATATGCACAATATAAACTTCTCTTCTTACATGATTTGTTTATTCAACATTATTCTTTTGTGCACTGGCTCCCATTGGAGTCATATTTTTATCTATTTTCTCAAGGCATCCCTTTTCTTTCATGTATTTCATTCTTTTGACAATGAATACATAAGAGCATGTGAATGAAACGCATCATACTCCCTTCAAGGTATGGATTAAAATCACATTTATGCTTATTAGGGAAGAATAATAAGCTAGTCAAAGAATGTTGAACGATGGTTGTTTGTAAGCTTATCGCACAACTATTCTTTTATATTAAGGCTAAAAAGGGGTACTAGTGATTGATTTTCATTACATGGAGGCTTGAAAGGCTCAAACGCATCAAAGATTGCCTACATTACTTTCATGTTCGCAAGTAGTCCAGACATACGCCTCAAAGAGCATGTAGTTAAGTTCTAGCATGTATTAGAGACTTCTTAAGACTATCACAAATTCACACAATCTTCACTAAGCTATGCACATTTCTCAAGTTATGACAATATTGTGCTCAAAATATTCAACTACTTAGTCGAAGCACAATTTTCCTTAGAGTTCAAAGTGTTCCAAGGTTAACAATCACCTATGTTCAAAAGCATGCATGTCCGCAATTAGGTTTCATCATGGGCTAGTGATTCTAAGCATGCATTCATTACTAACTATGAGCTCAAAATTTTCGATTTTTTTGTATTTTTGTAATAGGAAAACAATAACAAACCACTAATCCCTCCCTCATACTTAAATCTTACATTGTCCCCGATGTAAGACAAAATACAAGAAAAGAGAAAAGTCTAAATGATAAAGCAATAAAAATAAAAAGAAAGTAAGGGAAACTAACTCCACTTGGGTTGCCTCCCAAGCAGCGCCTCTGTTTAACGTCGATGGTCCGACTCCAATGCTCGTGCTCATGGCAGGTCATGTTTGGTGTCCAGTGCCACCTTTTTCAACCTCAGTATTCTCTTGACAGCTCAAAGGCGATTTCTATTCGCCCTATATTTCTTGGATGTCCTCAATCCTTTTCTCATCCCCTTGTTTTCTATTGGTGTATCTTGAGATTGTTTAGGAGGTAGTTTCAGCTCAATATCAGGTACCTGTAATTCAGAATTAAGATTTTTAGAAGGAGAATTTGGTGAAGTAGTAATAATGCATGGATTTTCTATCAAAATTTCTCCCATACCTCCTTCATCAACAAGTCGATCAATAGTTACCGATAATTCATGCTCAATGACAAGATGTGACTGTTCTAGTGATTGATGATGCCAATAGTGTAATCAGTAGTAGGAGAAGGAATGGGACCATGAGTATTGAACTTAGCTATCTCACCATCAAATTCCATAGCAAAAGCACCATCTATTATGCACTTGGAAGTTTTCAAATATGGTCTCCCTAACAGAATATGACTGCTTTTATTATCATTTTCCATGTCAAGTACGTAGAAGTCAGCAGGAAATACCAATTTATCAACTTTCACAAGAGCGTCCTCAAGTACTCCCCTATGGTGCACAATAGACCTATTTGCTAATTGAATAGCAATTTCAGATTTTTTTCAATGGTCCTAGTTCTAAAGAGATTTAGATTGAATAAGGCATAACATTTATTGCTGCTCCTAAGTCTAGCATAGCCTTAACAATTTTATTATTTCCAATCGTGCATGGGATAGTGAACATACCTGGATCCATGTATTTAGTAGGGGTTTCCTTCTCCTTATCGTCGGAAACAAAATCGTCAAACATCTCCATTTCATCACAGTATTCGGTTCCTTTTTCTCAGCACAGGGTTCATGTTCACATTCAACATAGAGGGTTGTTGGAGACATACCTTGTGGAGATTCGTGATGTGCAAGCTCATTTTCTTCTAGTGGCACATGTGTCTCCTCTTCTAGTTTGGGTGGCGTCACTACCACCTTCCCCGGGGTGTCTACCTCTTTGTCACTCCTTGAGGCTATTGCAACCATGTTCTCCCACGGGGTCTCTTGTTGCTTTCTTATCCTCTTGATCGATGTTGCTATTTGCTCCATTTGATTACCCAAATTCTGTGTGCTAGCCCTGAATTCCTGTTAAAATTGCAAAGTACTATCATTAAGTTTTGAAACACGATCCTTTAAAGACTCACCAGAGGTATGGTATTGAGATTGTTGTGCATGTCGGATATTGTGGTATGTATGGTGGTATGTTGGACTGCATGTAAGGTGGAGGTGGGCTCATCCATTGATTTTCATATCTGAGATTGTGATGATCACTCCAACTTTAGTTGTATGAACTTTGTCCACTCCCTATGCCAAGTTGTGCACAAGATACTCTAATTTGTCCAAGCTACTATATTCCGCCATGGCAATCAGTGTGCCTCAGTGGTTCGAGATTAGATGTTCACCTGTAAGCACGAACAAACCAACGTAGCACTATGGGGAAATAAAGAAAGAAAAAGAAAGAGAAAGAAAGAAGAAAAAAAAAAAACAAAAAATATTAATACAAAAATAAACCACGCCTCCCCGGCAACGGTGCCATAAATCTATTAATCCAAGAATTTTACGGAATTAATTAAACTTAGCTTAAGCGAATGGTTTAGTGAAGATATCTGCAGCTTGCTGATATGTTGAGATGTACTCGATCCGAATGGCTTTCTTCATGATGTGATCTCGAATAAAGTGATGCCCGATGTCAATATGCTTTGTTCGAGAGTGTAGGACCAGATTATACGTGATTGCAATTGCAGTTGTGTTGTCTCAAAAGATTGGTTACTCAACAGCTTGAATTCCATAATATCTGAGCTGGTGTTGAACCTAGAGCAATTGAGCACAACAACTTCCGGCAGCAAAATACCCTGCTTCAACTGTTGATGTAGCAATGGATGTTTGGTTTTTACTAAAACAAGATATCATTCTTTCACCTAAGAATTGACATGTTCCATTGGTGCTTTTGCGATCGATCTTGCATCCTGCTTAGTCAACATCTGAATATCCAATTAAATTAAAATTTGAATCTTTGGGATACTAGAGACCACAATTTTTTTAGCCTTTTAGATAATTTAATATTCTTTTAGCTGCTATGAAGTGAGAGTGCTTTGGATCAGATTAAAATCTGACGCACATGCAGACTGAAACATTATATTAGGCCGGGTCGCAGTTAAGTATAATAGTGATCCGATTAGACATCGATATATTGTTACCTCAACTGATGTTCCCCCTTCGTCTTTGTCTAGTTTGATTGATGAACTCATTGGAGTTGATGCAGTTGAGCAAGTTTCCATACCAAACCTTTTAAGTAGTTCCTTCGTGTACTTGGTTTGATTTATGAAGAGTCCGTTGTCGATCTGTTTGACTTGCAGACCCAGGAAGAATGATAATTCTTCCATCATGCTCATCTCAAATTTACTCTTCATTAGCTTAGAAAATTTCTCACAGACCCAAAAATAATGTCATCAACATAGGTCTGAACTAACAATGCATGTCCCCCCTTAGTAAATTTAAACAGAGTCTTATCTACTGGGCCGATCTGGAACTCATGTTCCAGTAAGAATTGAGACTAAGTGTCAAACCATGCTCTTGGTGTTTGTTTAAGTCCATACACTGCTTTGTTTAACAGATACACATGATTTGAAAGAAGAGTGAAACCCAGGAGGTTGTTCGATGTAGACTTTCTCCTGAAGCTTACCATTCAAGAATGCACTCTTTATGTCCATTTGATACAATTTGAAGTTCTTATAGGCAGCATAAGCTAGAAAAATTCAGATCGATTCAGGTTTGGCAACTGGTGCAAATGATTCATCATCAATGCCCTCTTGTTATCTGAAACCTTGCTCAACCAGTCTGGCCTTATTTCTAACTACCACACCATTTGCGTTGAGCTTGTTTCTGAACATCCATCTGGTTCCATTAACAAAATGATTGCTTGGTCTAGGAGTTAGACTCCACACCTGATTTTTTTCGAATTGATTGAGCTCTTCTTGCATAGCCTCTATCCAATTTGAATCTGTTAAAGCCTTTTCAATCTGTTCTGGCTCTAAGTTGGATATGAAGGTGGTGTGAGTGAATTCATCCATCATCTATCCTCTTGTTCTGTCTGGTGCTTCAAGTTCTGGTGGATTGTCTCTTGACCTGTTTACTTTAATCTCATCATCAATGTTAGCTTTGAGATGGATATTTTCCATCTGATTTTGTATTTAGTCTTTATGCTTTTCAATATCAAAAGATTCATCGAGTACAACATGTATTGATTCCTCAACAGTTATGGTACGATTATTGAAAACATGAAACGATTATTGAAAACACGAACTCCTTGCTAACATAATAATATCCTAAAAATATACCATTATCAGACTTAGCATCACACAGTTAAGTGATTTGTACCATTATTATGGACATAACATTTGCATCCGAAAATATGAAAGTATGAAATATTCGGTATGTTGCCTGTCCATACATCATACGGTGTTTGGTTTATTTCTTTTTTTTTTATCATAGATCGATTTTTTGTATAGCATGTCGGTGTTCTTCAGCGCAAAACTTTTGAGATATACCTGAATCATCCAGCATGGCTTGCTGCTTCCTTAAACGTTCTGTTACGTCATTCTGCAACTCCATTTTATTGAGGAGTGCGAGCTGTTGAGTATTCATGCTTGATTCCCTGATCATCTAGAAAAGATTCAAGATTCTTGTTAGAGAGTTCATTGCCTTGGTCATTTCGAATCCTATCTATCCCAATGAATTTTTCGTTTTATATACGCTTTAACAACTTGATTAATCTCGAGGTAGTCTGCTCTTTGTTGCTTAAAAATATAGTCGAGGCAAAACATGAGTAACCAGAGTATACTTCATTCCCCCCAAAACTTGTTATAGCTGTAGGACCAAACAAGTCCATGTGCAATAATTCTAAATAGCGCGAGGAGGATTTGGCATTCTTGTTTTTAAACGATGATCTGACTTGTTTGCCAATCTGGCAAGCTTGACAGATCTTATCCTTAACAAAATCGATCTAGGGCATATAGGTAACCAAATCATGTTTACACAACTAATAATGGTCTTGAAGTTAAGATGATTCAAGCGTTTATGCCATAGCCAGTGTTTATTTTCGTTATATGTGAGAAAGCATGTAGGATTATTAGGTTCATCATATTTCCAGTTATCTTGTAGGTATTTCCAATTCTGATTCCTACTAGCATGATCTTTCCAACATACAACTTTACAATGTATGTGTGTTTACGAAATTCTATAGTGTAGCCATTGTCACATAGTTGACTTATACTAATCACATTATAGCATAAATTTTTGACTCACAACACATAGTTTATGATAATATTTTCATGGACAAACTTACCCTTGCCCACTATCTTACCATTTGAGTTATCATCGAAAGTGATCTTATGACCAGTGCATGTAGTAATATCAGACATCAGCTTGATATTTCCAGTCATATGTCGAGAACATCCGCTGCCTAAATACCATTCTGATTGTTGCTTCTTGAGTACCTGTCATAAAAAAATATTAATATTGGTAGCCAATCCTACTTGGGTTCGGAATGGATTAGTCATTTGGGGACCCACACCTGAATCAGTCTGATTTGCTTGTGTGTGTCATGTGCGGTGTGTGCTGGTCTGTGTATTCTATAATGTGTGTGATAACGAGTATGATGTGCTTGTTGTGTGTAATGTGTACTGTGATGTAGTGGACTTTGGTTCTTTTCAGGCAATCCATATCTTCATTGGTCAGGTTGTGAGTTTTAGTAACTGGGTGGTATTCATTGCCTTAGATTTTGCACTTTTGAGCTAGGTCTGGTAGACTAATAGCTTGCTTGTGTCTCTTCTACAGCTTGGTTAACATACTCAATTCCATTTCTTAACACCTTGTCTTCGAATGAAATTATTGTTTGAATTATAGGTACTTCTGGTTCATATATTGTACTGGATCTAACAAATTTCATAGATTTGATTTTGCATTTTTCCAGTAATAGCTTAGTTCCGTTTTGAGTGCTTTCATTGATATTAAAACCTAGACCGGTGACATCACAAATGTCTCTGTGTATCTCTTGAAACTCGTAGAATGAAACTTTTGATTTGTTCCATGCCTTGACAATACGAGTAAGTTTAGCATTGTGTAAGCTAAGTCTCTGATTTTCTGCATGAAGCTTTTCATAGGAGATTTTTAGCTTACTAAACTCGGTCTTTAGATTGTTCACATTCACATTGCTTAGAACAGCTTGGTTCATTGTGCTTATATAATTGACCTTTGTTTTTCGGCTTTGAATTTCTCAAATGATTATGCTAACAAGTTATAATTACTTGCCATGTCATGTAATGCAGATACTAATTCTTCACGTGAGAATTCGTCAGAATCTAAATCAAATACATCATCGGTCTGCCTTGTTTCTGCGTTTGCCAATAGATAATGTACTTCTTCTTCGCTATCACTTGACGATCCTTCTGAACTTTCTGATCCTGAGTCAATCTGAGCCCACTTGCTAGTTGCTTTTCTCGGCTACAAGGACTTTTTGCACTTTACCTTGGTACCCTTTTCTATCTTTGTGATGCTTCTTCTTTCGATCATCTCGATGTCTTTCTTTCCTTCATCCTTATTCGGTCTGGTGCATTCTGCAATGAAATGTCCAGGTCTTCCCACAGTTGTAGCAATCCTGATCATTATTAGCAATTTCTTTTCTTTGCTTGTAATGATGAGAATGTTTGAAATTCTTTTTATTCTTAGACATGAATTTACTAAACATCTTAATAAGTAAAGACATAGCATCGTTACTCATTTGTTCCATAGATCGATCTGGAGGGTGGACTATTCTGGTACAGCTGTCAGTGCTTTGGTTGGATGAGAGGTATATGGTTCCGCATCCCCTATGGTGGCCAGCTCGAACTCATAAGCTTTGAGGTCAGCGAACAGATCATACACCTCGATCTTGTTCAGATCTTTAGATTCTCTCATGGCAATAGTTTTGACATCTCATTCCTTACAGTGCTCTCATTACTTTTAGAGCGAATTTCTCTGTTGGAATTAGTCTTTTCCAAGACTGCTTAGTTCGTTGACTATGCCAGTCACTCTTTCATCAAACTCATTTAGAGTTTCTCCAAACTTCATTTTGTTATTTTCAAATTTTTGCAGCGCAACAATTAGTTTGTTCTCCTTTGTCTGGTCGTTTCCTTCACAGAGTTGTGCGATTTTCTCCTAGATTTCCTTAGCAGTGGGGCACATCTTAATTTTGTTGAACATGTTTTTGTTCAATATTTTGAACCGAATATCCTTGGCTACATTATCCATATTGGCTTTTTTTTTTCTTCATTCGTCCAAGATGCCATGTCCTTTTCAACCATCTGAGGTTCACCACTTGATATTCCTGCGACGGTATTGACTTTCAGAATCTTATTGATCCGTCTGTAATGACGTATACGTACCACATGTCATCATTTTGTGCAGATAAGTGAACTTGCATACAGATTCTCCAATCATTATAATCTTCATTTGAGAACATGTGAATCTTACTGAAAGATGCCATCAGTCTGAGTATTCTATTGATTAAGAACACCCGCTCTGATACCACTTGTTAGGATCGGATGAGTGTTTAGAGGGGGTGTGAATAAATACTCTACTAATTTTGGTTCTTTTTCTTTTGAACGGATTGATTTCAGCTGGGTTAGTAGATGCGATCTAACTTCCTAAACGAACTAAGCTCAACATACCACTTTTAGAATGAGTGCGGAATAGGTCTGTTCAAGTTAAGAAGATCGGTCTGATGACTTAAACACAAACTAGTGCATAATGTAAATAGACAGGATATGTGTTGAGCCTTAAACACATTGTTGAGTTTAATGCTTAATTTATCTCCGAATTATTTATGAGTTTTGATGATCAACAAAACTTGCATTTGTTATACTAATGTGCCTACTAAATGTACAGGGTTAGATGATTGAAAAGTGGATTGTTTGAATGAGATCAAATCTGCAAGGACTTGGGCGGATCGCCCCAAGCGATGGCAGCCAAGGGAGACATCGCTACGCTCACGACTGAAGCGACGCCGAGGACCACGCGCATGGAGAGATCGCCTGAGGTGATGGGTAGAACGCCTGAGGTGATGGGTAGAACGCCTGAGGTGATGCATGGTTCGTTTGAGGCGATGGAGAGTTTGTTTGAGGCGATCCAAAATTTTAGCTACGGCATTTATTTTTGGTGGTGATCGCCTGAGGCGATCCAAACATCACCTGAGGCGATCTGCGTAATTTTGTGACCGTTGGAGCGCGGTGATGGTGATCGCCCGAGGCGATGTCCGAGGCGATCTTGGAGTGATTCAAGCCTTATGTGTAGCAACGGCTAGTAGGAGCCTTGTGAGCCTTCTACACTATAAATATGGATGTTTTGGATCAATTTGAAAACAAGAAACAAGAGTATAAACTACAAGAAAGTTGTGTTCAATCAAAATCATTCTAGCATTGCAAACTTCATACATTTGTGTTGTATTGGAGTTTGTAATTTATTTCTTGTGTGAGAGCTTTTGATTCTTCGTGTTGTTACACCGTGAAGGTGCTATTTGATTTATTGTAAGGTCCTCCAACACCGATGCTAAGTTGGAAATTGTATAAGACATCAACAAGTGAAGTTGGTGCAATGATGTGGCTATCCTTGGAGCCCTTAAGGCCAAGAAGACTCGTGAAGAGTGTGTGTGACTCGGGAAGAGTTTGTGTGTGGCTATCCTTGGAGCCCTTAAGGCCAAGAAGACTCGTGAAGAGTGTGTTACTCGGGAAGAGTGTGTTGTGGCTAACTTGGAGCCCTTAAGGCCAAGATCAAAGTTAGTCTAGTGGAACCTCGGTTGGACATTTTCTAGCCGGGAAGAGGAGACGTAGGCGATTCATCGCCAAACTTCTATAACAAATATTTGTGTCGTTTATCGCTTTATTTACTTTACGCATTTCTTTATTACTTCTTATTATTTATTGTTCGATTGACTTGAAGTCTTCCGCAGCGCAAACTCGACTATTTGCAAATTCATTTTAAAACGCTAAAGTAGCCAAGGAACCTCATTCACCCCCCCTTTTCGGTTCCAACAAGTGGTATCAGAGCCACTTGGTTTTTATTTTAAATCAAAATTTTTATGACTAATCTAGCAAGTGAGTTTGCGCAAGGTCAATCGACCAATCGACCGCCGCTCTTCACGGGAGATAACTACGGATATTGGAAAAATAGAATTTCTCTATATATTCAATCCGTAGATTATGACATATGGAAGATTATTGTAAAAGGTTCACATATTCCTTTGAAGGAAGTTGAGGAAATGAATGTTCCCAAAGAAATGGACGACTTTACGAGGGCGGATATGATTTTAATTTCTCAAAATGCTAAAGCTATTAATATTTTGCATTGTGCTTTAGATATGAAGGAGTACAATCGGATCTCGATGTGCTCAACAGCAAAGGAAATTTGGGACAAATTGCAAATTTGTCATGAGGGCACAAACCAAGTGAAGGAGACAAAGATCGATCTATTGCAACTCAAGTATGAAACCTTTGAGATGGAGTCCGGAGAAAACATAGATTCAATGTTTAGAAGGCTCACTCAAATCATCAATGAGCTTGCCCAACTTGGAGAAAAGTATCCTCCAAAGCAAATATGGAGAAGAGCCCTTAGAGCTTTACCAAAAGAATGGTATGCCAAGAGGACGTCTATCTTTGAATCCAACAAAGGAGATAGTGCGTCATATGATCTTGATGAACTCCATGGAACCTTAGTGACTCATGAGCTTGAAGTGTCAACCGCGGAAGGGATTAAAGGAGGAAGATAGATCCATAAGAAATGGGATAAGCCTTGGTCGGGAGGAAAGAACAATCCGATGATGAAGATGATGAAGAGATGATCTTGTTCACAAGAAAGTTCAAGAAATTCTACAACAAATACAACAAGCCAAAGACCTCCGCTGCCACCAAACATGATTCCAAACAAGAGGTAACATATTATAATTGTCAATATAAAGGTCATTATGCTAATGAATGTCCTATGCAGAAGAATGAGGATAAAGGGAAGAAGAAAGCTCTAATGGACACATGGAGTGATAGTGACTCCGATGAAGAAGAAGTAACAAACCTTTGTCTCATGGCCAAAAATGACGCAAATGAAGAAGAAGAGGAAAGCGACGATGAGGTGCCATCCTTTGACTGAGTTATTATATTCCTATAATGAGCTTATTGATGTTCTTGACAAAACCAAGATGAGTAACAAATTGCTCAAACTTGAGTTAGCCAAGAAAGATGAAGAAAAAATTCATTGAAAAATGAATTAAGCTCTTTGAAGAAATCATTTTGCAAGTTCAGTGAAAGTAGTTTAAAATTGGAAGAAATGCTTGGCTTGCAATGATATAGCGTCTATAAAGCCGGACTAGGCTTTTCAAGCAAATCTAAAGCTTTTACAAGCTTGTTGGCTAAAGCTAAGCATAATTCTCCTACTTGCACTTATTGTTGTAAGGTTTGATCTTGTTAGAAATAAATATAGATTTGTCAAAACTCAATACCAACCAAACAAGAGGTGGAAGTGGATTTCTAAATTCCTCATTGTTATTAATCAACAAGGACCCAAAGAACAAATGGGTACCAAAGATCCTCATATTATAAATTTATTTTGTAGGAACAACAAAGGAAGGGATGATGAAGGTACTAGTACCTCAAGGGATGAAACCATCAAATGCACCACAATAGAGGAAGTGCGAGGTAAAGGACCGATGATATGAACTCAGTCATATCATCCAAGGTAAATTTATTTTGAGCATCATAATAGCATAATTAGCTCTTTTACTTGGATAATATTCCTTGAATTGAATGTTATAATTATGTGTTGAAATTCAATCTTTGAAGGTGATCTTTGGGAAATTGAATTTTAAGTACATTATTATGATATCATATTTAGGGGGAGCTAATTATATTTCTCTTGAGCATTTAAAAGAGTAATGAAAAATTTCATTGAGACAAATTAATTGTGACCAATAAATTATGAAGCTCAATATTTATTGGTAGTAAATTGCATTTCCCCTTAGCATGTGCATATTTTTGTGACTATATATTCTCCATATGTTAGAACTCTTGTATAATCACTCTTATATGCCTATATGCTTGAATTTTGCAAATTAAGTATTGAATTGTTTAAATTGGTATAACTTGATTAAATGCTCATATTTGATTATTGCACAGTATGATTGAATTAAATGATATCTTATTATGATAATGAACTTTGTTGCATATTTGTTTAAATGCATGATTTATGCTTAACTCATTATGTTAAAAATCTTATTATGAACCATGAGTTAAATTTGAATATGCAATGTAAAAATTAATTAAATGTGATTAAGCATACTTTAATTGTTTAAATGCTCTATTTTAGATTATAGAAATATGGCCTAAAATTTTCATACATCTTTATTGTGTAAATATTTTTGCTCTCATCACATGCGCCTTACTAACTCATCAATTGTTTATGATGATGCATTGAGCAATTTAATTGAGCATAAATGCTTGAATTTTTATGGAACATATGCACACGTCGCACATCTAGAATTCATTATTGTTTAAAGCCTTAAACACATGTTTGTCTTCCTTTCAATGATTTAATATTATGCTTGTTATGGCTATTACATGCTTGATGAGGAACATGTGCTAATTGTTAGACTATGGCTTTGTGTCAACATATTTATGCTACGATTATTTGAACTTTGTGCTTTTGATTATCACAAAAATGGGGAGAATTTTGTGATAAACTTGGAGCTTAATACATGCATGCATGTTTTGAGGGGGAGAGTTTTTATATTATACTTTACTTGGTAAAATTTTTATATGCTATGCATTTGTTAAGGGGGAGTCTTGTTTACTCATATTTCATGCATATTTCATTTACAAGTTTATCAAGTTTTGTGATCATCAAAAAGGGGGAGATTGTTGAGCCTAAACGCATTGTTGAGTTTAGTGCTTAATTTATCTCCGAATTATTTATGAGTTTTTATCATCAACAAAACTTGCATTTATTATACTAATATGTCTACTAAGTGTACAGGGTTAGATGATTGAAAAGTGGATTGTTTGAAGGAGATCAAATCTGCAAGGACTTGTGCGGATCGCCCCAGGCGATGGCAGCCAAGGGAGACATCGCCACGCTCATCGACTGAAGCGACGCCGAGGACCGCAAGCATGGAGAGATCGCCTGAGGCAATGAGTAGAACGCCTGAGGCGATGCATGGTTCGTTTGAGGCGATGGAGAGTTCGTTTGAGGCGATCCAGAATTTTAGCTACATCATTTATTTTTGGTGGTGATGGCCTGAGGCGATCCAAACATCGCCTGAGGCGATCTGCGTAATTTCGTGACCGTTGGAGCGCGGCGATGGTGATCGCACGAGGCGATGTCCGAGGCGATCTTAGAGTGATTCAAGCCTTATGTGTAGCAACGGCTAGTAGGAGCCTTGGGAGCCTTCTACACTATAAATATGGATGTTTTGGATCAATTTAAAAACAAGAAACAAGAATATAAAGTTGTGTTCAATCAAAATCATTCTAGCATTGCAAACTTCATACATTGTGTTGTATTGGAGTTTGTAATTTATTTATTGTGTGAGAGCTTTTGATTCTTCGTGTTGTTACACCGTGAATGTGTTATTTGATTTATTGTAAGGTCCTCCAACACCGACGCAAGTTGGAAATTGTATAAGACATCAACAAGCGAAGTTGGTGCAAGGGTGTGGCTATCCTTGGAGCCCTTAAGGCCAAGAAGACTCGTGAATAGTGTGTGTGACTCGGGAAGAGTTTGTGTGTGGCTATCCTTGGAGCCCTTAAGGCCAAGACTCAGGAAGAGTGTGTTACTCGGGAAGAGTGTGTTGTGGCTAACTTGGAGCCCTTAAGCCAAGATCAAAGTTGTTCTAGTGGAACCTCGGTTGGACGTTTTCTAGCCGGGAAGAGGAGACGTAGGCGATTCATCACCGAACTTCTATAACAAATATTTGTGTCGTTTATCGCTTTATTTACTTTACGTATTTATTTATTACTTCTTATTATTTATTGTTCGATTGATTTGAAGTCTTCCGCAGAGCAAACTCGACTATTTGCAAATTCATTTTAAAACGCTAAAGTAGACAAGGAACCTCATTCACCCACCCACCCCCCTCCCGCCTTCGGTTCCAACAATATGTTTATGGAAGTTCGATGGTAATTCCTTATCCGTCTCCCCTTCTTCCACTTGAGGAAGGATCTACTAGAAGACTTTGAGTAATACAAAGAAATGTACGACCCCGATTCAGCTTGATTTACACACTTCCAGATTGAACTCTTAGCACTCAATTTGTTCAGACACAAGCGGTCTGACATTTACAACAAAATTCACTCTTCTATCTTAGAATTACAAATGATAGAATGAAAGACACTTAGCACAAAGTGATCCTAGATCAGATAAGTGAAACATGCTTTAAGACTTTGAGCAGATCGACACAATTGGATTTTCGTTGATAGAGTTCTGCTCGAATAAATGTTTGATGATGAATGTTGGTGGCGTTTATTTTCTGAGCATTTAAGTTGCATCCTTATATAGGCGTCTCTCTCGACGTTAATATTTTCTTTTATGTGCAACTCTGAACTCTGTCAATTTCAACTTCTGAAAAGTGTATGTGGCTACGTATTACAGTCTTCTGGGTTGATCACTGTGAAGACTTTCCTTTCTCGTCTGTTATTTCAGCATTTGTCAGACAAGATCTCTTTTGTCTAGTTACCCTTTAAGGTAGCTTTTGTCAACGATTGTAGTAAGTCTTTTTTCAGTATTAAATGCATCATTAAATGCTTCAATAAATAACCGTTGATCTTCCAAACTGATTTATACAATGATATTGAGTCCCTCTGGGTCGGTTTGGTCTGATATCAGTCTGTTTGGTTCGATCTAATCTGTTTAGTTCAATATTGGTCTATCTGCTTAGATCTGATCTATTTTTGTCATCTTTAAAATCTTGAACCAACAAACATGGAAAGTGATTTACATGTATGGTAAATCTTCCCTTATAAATATCAGGTTTGATCATCACTTTTGGGGATTCATATCATATTTCTTACTTTACATCACTTGTTTTCCCTTATTCTCTCAGCTGACTTGACCATTGGAGGGATACGATTGTAAACCTTCCGGCCGATTCTCACGGTTGCTTCGTGCTTTCAGGTCGTCTTAGAGGTTACTTGCTATCACTATCGTCATTATTCTGAGTATTGAAGAAGAAAGGAGAGTGAGCCCCATCTCTATTGATTTCAGCAGGTGATCGCAATTTTCAGGTGATATCAGAAAGAAACTAGCATCAACTAGAGAACAAGAGAGAACATTTACCAATTAAAATAACAAAACCCAAATGAAAATAGTGGAAACAAAAAGCCATAGTCCCCAAAGTCAAAGAAAAAGAAATGGAAAAGACTGATAAATTCCTTACTCTGATTTTGTGGAGAATTGAAAGGAGAAGTAGAGGAAGGTGACCACATATTGCTGAAACTGGTGAGGGAAGACTTAAAATGGGAGAACACAAGAGAGGCCTAAGACGGTAATACTTCTCTACCAGAGTAGCAATGTAACAACTGAAAGAAATATAAATACATTGAGATGAAATCATTTCGAGGATTTCCATGGAAGCTTGCTCTCCAATCTCGGCGAGTAACTGTCGAGCATAGTTCTTGGTCGGTGGTTGTGACTGAAGTTGACATTGCACATGATCGTTTCCACTGATTCTGGGAGAGCAACTTCTCGAGAGTTCGAAGATGAAGCAGACATCTTTAGTTTCTCATTTCTTTTGAACTGCCTCCACTGCAGCTCAGCTAGTTTTTTGTTCTTTTTTTTCATTCATCCACTGAGAGGCTTCGCCTGTCAGCTGTAGTGGGACCTAAAAAAATCAGGCCCCACTATAGCTAGCAGCTGTTAGGGGTATTTTTGAAACACTTTAAAAATGCGATATTTTGTAAAAAAAAAAAATTAATTAATTACAAAAAACCAAATTAAAAGGCAATATTTTTTCAATTTCTTGTGTTTTTACTTTTAAGTAGTCGTCATAACGTGCCCAATGTCAAGTTATTATACTTATGTCAAGGTAAAATTGCTATTTGGTTTGTATATATATATATATATATATATATATATTAACCGATATAAACGAATGAATATTTAAACTCCTACAAATTACAATGAAAAAAATGAGAGGTTTATGCAGTTAAGTACGTAGGCAATGGTGGTCTATTCACCACCAGAATTAACCCAGCTAGCCTAGTAGATTCATTAATTTACTAGATTATGCAATAGTAGAAGGCTTAATGTCCATTATATTAAAAAAATTCTGATTATGCTTATGTAATTAACCATGATTAGTAACGACGCAGAACTTGTATAACTACATGATTAGTGACGAAGCAAAACTTGTATGATATACATGTACATAATACATATATCTATCTGACTATCCACATACACTCTCACATGAGCATACATAAAAAATAGTTTAGGAGCTTTTAGTTCCCACATAAACTCATATATGTCATTGATGATATCAGCGATGGAATTGGACTTTTCTTTATCCCACGTCGGTTGGAAAAAAGAATTGGGTAAATTCCGTTACTATAAAATAAGTTTGGAACCTTTTGGTTTAAGTGCACCAATCAATAGCTTATCTAGTAACTTTTGGTTTTAAGTGTTATAAAATAATAGTATTGTATTATAAAGAGAACAATTTAGAGAGGGAAATTTAGAGAGCTTTTCATATCTATTTCATTTAACTTTAAGCCTCTATTTATAGACTTAATATTGTAGTTACATGGGAGTGTAATGTAGAAGGTAAATGGACATCCAATACACGTTTCATAACAACTATGATATTTAATAATCTTACGTTTCTCAAATGCATTAATACATGCATTTATTATAATGAAACATTTCACAACACTCCCTCTTGGATGTCCATGCACTCCCTCGTTAAAAACCTTACCAGGAAAAACCCATTGGGAAAAAAAAAACATGGTTAAGGAAAAAAGAGTACAGTGTAAAATAATTCCACCTCTTGAGCTCATCATTTGACGTCTTTTAGTCGTCGCATTCCAATTTTGTGATGAAGTCGGTGAGACTTTGTAAATAAATCTGCCAGATTGTCATTTGAACGAATTTGTTGAACATTGATTTCACAATTCTTTTGAAGATCATGAGTGAAAAAGAATTTTGGTGAAATGTATTTCGTTCTATCACCTTTGATATATCCTTCCTTCAATTGAGCGATGCATGCAGCATTATCTTCGAACAAAGTTGTAGAAACGTTTTTGTCCAAAAGCAAACCACATGTTCCTCGAATATGATGGATTACAGATCGTAACCAAACACATTCCCGACTTGCTTCATGGATCGCCAATAATTCAGCATGATTAGAAGAAGTGGCAGTTATGGTTTGTTTCATAGAACGCCAAGAAATAGCTGTACCGCCACATGTGAACACATAACCTGTTTGTGACCGAGCATTGAGGATCAGATAAATATCCAGCATCTGCATAACCTATGAGATCAAATTTTGGTGTCTTAAGATAATAAAGGCCCATATTCATCGTTCCTTGAAGATAGCAAAATATATGTTTAACACCATTCCAATGTCTTCATGTAGGTGAAGAACTCTTGCTAGCAGATTCACAGCATATGATATATCAGGGCGTGTATGACTAGCAAGATACATTAATGCTCAAATAGCACTAAGATATGGCACTTCTGGGCCTAGTAGTTCTTCATTATTTTCATGTGGTCGAAAAGGATATTTGTGCACATCAAGTAATCTTACAACCATAGGTGTGCTAAGTGGATGTGCTTTATCCATATAGAATCGTTAAGCATTTTTGCTGTATAAGCAGACTGATGTAACAAGATGCCATTTTCTAAGTGCTCAATTTGCAAGCATAAGCAAAATGTTGTTTTTCCAAGATCCTTCATTTCAAATTCCTGCTTCAAATAATCCGTAGCTTTCTTGAGCTCCTCAGGAGTCCCAATAATATTTAAATCATCAATATATATTGCAATGATTGCAAACTCAGTTCCGGACCTCTTAATAAAAACGCATGAACAAATAGGATCATTCATATAGCCTTGTTTCATCAAGTATTCACCAAGGCGATTATACCACATGCGTCCAGCTTGTTTCAGGCCATATAGCAATTTATACAATTTGATCGAGTAAAGTTCTCTAGAACCGTGGTGATGTCCCTTAGGTAATTTTAAACCTTCAGGGATTTTCATATAAATGTCATTATCAAGTGAACCATACAAATAGGCAGTAATAACATCCATAAGACGCATTTCAAGTCGTTCATTTGCTGCCAGATTAAGCAAATAACGAAAAGTTGTTGCATCCACAACAGGAGAATATGTCTCCTCATAATCAATACCAGGCCTTTGGGAAAAACCTTGTGCAACAAGTCGTGCCTTATACCACACAATTTCATTTTTCTCATTTCGTTTTCGCACAAAGACCCATTTATAACCAACTGGTTGCACATCTTCAAGTGTGCATATTACTGGTCCGAAAACTTTACGTTTTGCCATCGAATCCAACTCTGTTTGAATTGCATCTTTCCATCTTTGCCAATCATTTCTAAGTCTGCATTCATCCACATATTTAGGTTCATGATCCTCGTTCTCATTCATAATAGTAAGCGACATAGTATATGCAAATTTATCATCATCAACATTAGTTGTATATCGGTTCCATCTTTTCCCAGTCATGATATAATTTATTGAGATCTCATTATTATTAAAATTTTCAGGTACCTGAACTTCTTCTTGAAGTTTATTATTTGTCATGTCTGGAAACTCTTCAAGAGTTTTTGGTTTTGAGAATTCTTCTGGATTTTCAATTTCCTCGATTTTACTATCTTCATTATTAGCTTCTTTTCGTTTTCGAGGATTTTTATCATTAGAACCGACTAGTCTACCACTTTTCATTGGCGCCTTTAATTTACTAATAATGGTAGAATGTCCTTCAGGGACATTAATTCAAACCGGAACATTAACAGCCGGTACATCTGACTTGGTTACACGCTTTAGGTCAGAAAAGCATCTGGCAATTGATTCGCTAACTGTTGCAAATGTTTGAACTTCAAGTTCACATTGTCTTGAGCGAGGATCAAAATGAGATAATGACAATTCATTCCACATAATTTTATCAACCGACTGTTTATTTTCTCCCCCTAATGTTTAGACAAATGATTCATCAAAATGACAATCGGCAAACGAGCCGTAAATAAATCTCCAGTTTTTGGCTGATTCATACCCAACATATATGCCCAATCTCCTTTGAGGTCCCATCTTTGTGCGTTGTGGTGGAGCAATTGGAACATAAACTGCACATCCAAAAATTCTGAGATGGGAAATGTTTGGTTCCTGACCAATAAACAAATTGTTGGGGAGAATATTCATGATAATTCGTTGGCCTTATGCGAATTAATACAGCTGCACGCAAAATAGCATGTCCCCATGCAGATATTGGGAGTTTAGCTCTCATGAGCAATGGTCGTGCAATCAATTTAGGACGCTTAATAAACGATTCTGCAAGACCGTTTTGTGAATGAACATAAGAGACAGGATGTTCAACAATTATTCCAACAGACATACAATAATCATTAACAGTTTCATGCATTGCGAAGGAACTCAAGGAAAAGCTCGAAGAGTTGTATCAGACAAAGGGTGTCTGAAATTGAGTGTATCTGAAAGAACAGTTTCATGCATTGCGAATGAATGATTATACTACTTTTTTAGATAATTTAAGTGTTCTGAATGACATTGTTTTAGAGCTTGAACCACGTTCGTATGAGCACGTGAAAGCGATACTGATTCATGAAAAGGAGAAAATCATTTTCTCAGAGTTTATTATCAAGCTTCTTTTTGAAGAGATGAGACTTATCGGTAGTAACATTTTACATGAAATTCTGTAATGGTAGCTCATAATTGGAAGAAGAAAAATTCTGTGAAAAAAAGCTGTTGGGATGTGGACAACCTGGCCACATCAGAAGAAATTGTACAAAAGCTGGAATGAGTTCGACAAATTACTCAGGGTCAATAAATGGAGATACTGATAATGAAACTAACAAAATCTCCTTTCATGCTATCCTCTGAAAAAGGACATGTACATCCTTATGGCATGCCGATGTTCCCAAGTTGCCATGATAGAGCATGTGTAATGTTAGCGGGTCTAATTTTGCACACAATCATTGGTTTGGCATTGATGCAGGGTGTGTGGTGGAAATTATGTCGGTGACTGGTTAATTTCCATCAGAGCCAAAACGTGAGAGTTGCACCATAATTTTTTAGCAATGTTATTTTTTGTCATGTGACGAATTGAAATTTTTGGAATGGTTTATCTGGGTGATTATGTTTTTTTTATGGTGGAGCATGATAATTCTCTATATTGATAATTATTACTGTCTTGCAGTGTCGGTAACAGAATCTATGTAGATCTTCATCGAGGTGGAGTGTTGTAGGATGACAAAGTCACAAGGTGGAGATCGATGGAATTGGACTTTTCTTTATCCCACAATTGTTGGGAAAGAATTGGGCAATTCTACTATAAAATAAGGCTGGAACCTTTTGTTTTAAGTGCACTAGTCAATAACTTGTCTAGCAACTTTTGGCTTTAAAAAATTTCATCTCTTGTTCTAGAATCTTGTAAAATTTTTAGTATGCTTTGTGGTTGCAGCTTTGACTGAGCTTCCACATTAGAAAATTTTTATCAATTGTCTTTCTGTAAATGAGAGATGCGTTAGTTATAAAGTGTGGCTAGTGTAAAATCTTTGTGAGTGTGTTTGGAGTGAGGAGAGAACTTGTGTGGTTGTATATAATTTTTCATATAGTGTATTTTCTTCCATTGTTCAGATGATTTTTCTCTTGATTTGGGAGGAGTTTTCATTGTTAAACCCTTGTATCATTATTATTTCTCATTTTGCTGTCTTTTTTATAAAAGGTGCAGATCCTAGGTGTGAATTTGGAGTGTCAAATTCCCAACAATAATTTTGAGAAGGTTAATTATAAATCAAACGTAGATAATGAAATAATTGCTTTGTTTTTATTCGTTCACGGCGGCTTATCAAATCTTACATGTAAAATCGTGTTTTTTTATCGTTGTGATTTATTTTCCTTGGTGTTAGAGCAATAATATAAACTTCAATTGGGTTTTATTTTTATTTTTTAAAAAAAACATTGATTATAAATTATTTGGCACACTTGGAAAAAATTATATTTTAAATTCTTAAAGTACATGCTCCTAATTTTAACCAAGGGGGGCTCATGGAGATATTATACAGATATTTGATCGCAATTTATTTAAACAGTAATTTTTAGTGTAGCGCGATTATACCGCAAGTGCACAGTGTCAAGTTTTAATATAGTAGATAAAATAGGGATGTCATACCCACATGAACTAGTAAGCAAGTGCCAAACTTAATTAGCTTAATTATATTTAACATTCGAATATTTAAGAATTATACTATATTGACTAATGACACAATATCTATCCCAACAAGTAGTAAATAGTGTAGAGACAATTATCAAGACTTCGGTTCACCCGTGTAATCCCCCACAATTCTCCTATTAGATTTAAATTCATACGTTCTAAGGTGACGAGTTTTCCTAATGCATTTGTTATACTATGGTCAAGCTATAACGAGTCTAATATTAATGTTGCAATAAACCACTCACATGTCCTTATTGAAGTCAATATTGAATGAAGATCTACGAAAACTAATAGTCTTCGATTTTGGTAAATCTATTGCTATCACACGTGTGTTCGATTTACTTGATCAGTCTCAATCTAAATCCACAGCTTAATTTATTATATAGTATTGCAATATCGTATGGTCAAATCAGTCACTATAAATAATATCATTCAAATGTGATCAATCTCTTAAAAGCATGAAGATCAATAAATTATGCAGAAAGAGTTGTAAGAATTAATAAAAAATCGATATTAAATCATGGGTTCAAACATGAGATCCCCTAGTCTTGACAACAAAACTGAGCCAACTATCATCCTCAAATAAACAATAAAAAATCATGTTTTGCAACAAATTAAACATTAAAATCTGAAATAAAAGAAGAACAAAGTTTAGAAATACAAAAAGATGGTAGTCGTTGACTCCTTGCTTCGATGCATCGTTCCGTCTCTCCCAATGTATCTTGCTCTTTAATGGCTTGGAGTATATAGTGATGGAGGCTCTTGTCTAGGTCTGAAAAGTATGTGCCAAAATCCCCAATTTCGCGTGGTTTATCTTTATATGCATCGTCCGTCTCTCCCTATCGTGTGAATATTAACTTTTTTTTATTACAAAACTCAAATTCTTGTCCTTCTTCGACATGTTCGCTCGGTTTGGTCTTTTTCATTTTTCATTAGCTCAAATCCTCAACTTTTATGCATTTCTACCTTTATTCCTGCAACATACAAAAACAACACAAAAAACGCATAATATCGTCCAAGAATCATAATAAAATGCATATAATTCATAGCAATATAAGTGTAAAAATCAAACTTATCAATATTTTGATAAAATTTATACTTCGTGGAGGTATACTGATATTTTGGGAGAGGGAGAGCTTATGGATGAGAATTTTGTGTTCGAAATATTGGGGTTAGGTGAGGTTTGGGCTGGTGGAGGAAACTGTTCTAGACTCAACCAGTGGCGTGACATTGTCAAATGGGTTATGTTCTGTAACGATGGGTGGTTTTGGGCTAATGGAGACTTTTTAGATTGTTTGGGTTCAAAGTGCATAAGCGGTGCAAAATAGCAGACAAATTAGTGTGGGAGAATGAGAGTTGGGTTTGGGCTTGGGCTTGGGAGTGGAGGCTGCCACTGTTTGTTTGGGAGGAGGCGTTGTTACATGATATGCTAACTTTGAATATTTGTTTCTGAACTGCAGATCAAGTTGATGCATGGATTTGGAAACCAGATGTAGCTTTTAGTGCCAAATCAGATCATCAAGTGGTGAAAGCATTTGCAATCCATCAATTACTTCAGGTTCAGGTGTGCTTCCTAAGATTTGGAGCAAATTAGTACCATCAAAAGTTTCTGCCTTTGCTTGGAAACTGATCCTAAATCATATTCCAATGAAAGTCAACTTACTTAAATGTGGAGTGTTAGCTTGGGAAGAAGCGTTAAAGTGTGCTTTTGTAACATTGTGGACGAGGATGCAAGTCATCTATGTTTCACATATAACTTTTCGTATAGTGTATGGTGTGATTATAGTATGTGGCTTGGCAATGTTTTTTATGGGGCACCATCTTCCGGACCAACATTTTGAACAATTTGTTGGATCATCATAGTCGAAGGAAGGAAAAATTGGGATAATTGCCATTTGGCCTTGCACATTTTAGACGTTATGGTAAGCTAGAAACAACATCATCTTCAAAAGAAATTATCTTCAAAGTAGATAATTTTTGAATTGATTAAAGTTAAATCTTGGCAATGGTGTTTAGCAAGGGGGGATGGATTAGTTTGTACTCAAATAATGACTAGTTCAAAGAACCTAGAATTTGTATTGGTTCACTTTGAGTTTTTGGTTTGAGTTTTTTGGATTGCAAGTGGAGGTTTGCTAGTTTGGGAATGTTTATTGTTTGTTATATTGTTGGGTTTTGAGCACCCCTAGTGCTCTTTGATAGCCAATGAATCAGAATAAAAAGAATGTTACATTTCCTTACGATAGTACAATTATATGTTGATAATAATGCACTAAGTAATAATACATAAACAAATAAACCAGTGTAGTGGCTTTAAATTGCATTATTAAATTAATCTACAAATCCCTTTAACATTATTCTCCCTTAATATATAAAAATAAACACAGTAGATTGGCAACAACTTTATTGTTGTTTGTTTAATCTTATAAGGTCAACAAGAAAAATACTCCCAACAACATTAGAAAACTCTAAAGCTAAGCTTTTTCTTCATTTAATTACTCCAACCTAATCTTACTCAATTTCATTTGAAAAGTTTTCAAGTTAACTATGACTTGTTTCACTAACTAATGATACATATTCGAATACACGAGGTCCCAACTCAAAGCCAATTGGTGATGAGTGAATTGACTCGTGTATCTTATAAAGAGCTAATATGACTTGTAAATTCCCGACATGGGACAACCTTCAACGATATATAATAAATTCCGTCTCTTACACTCCCACTTATATAAATATAATTAAACTAAAATTATCCTTTAATTTTGTAGTTCAGATACATCTATCTACTTGAATTTAAATACCAAGTCCTTAGAATCCTCTACTTATTGTCAACGAATGATGTTCCGTAGCAAGAATAAATTCTGTGATTTGCACAAAATGATAATCTTTCCTACATATATAGAAATGTTTTATCATTGTCACTTTTACTAAACTAGTGGGTTGTTATATAGCCAATTCTATAATACAATTATCATTAAGGAAATCAAACAAAAAATTATATAAAAAAGCTTCCCTATTTCATAGTGACCTTGGAGGTCACAGGTTTGGGTCGCGAAAATAGACTCTTGCATTGCAAGGAAGGCTGTGTACATTAGGCCCAAAGTAGTCAGACCACTTCTCGGACCCCGCTCATAGTGGGAGCTTCGTGCACCGGGGTTTACCCTTTTTTCCCTCTGCCATAGTGTCAAATAATTACCGAGGCTAACAATTTCAAATATCTTAAAAGTATATGTATGGAATTCAACATTTTTTGTCTTTAATTTGTCGATAAAACATAATGAACTTAAACCTAAATTTAACCAACATCTCTAGTAATTCATAGTTACCACCCCAATTCAAGGAAATGAGCTCCACAGTCCTTTGTTTTTTGGCCTGAAAACACTCCCCATCAGCTTTTTCTTTCGCACGTTATGATAAAGTTAAAGCAAACATATATATAAAAAGACAACATACATACAATAAATCGATTTATTAATAATAAAATAAAAAAGAAAGATGAAGGGAGAGGAAACAAACAAAAGGCTTCCCCAACCCCACAAGTATAAAACTCTTATTTGACAAAGACATGGGGTTTGCAAACCACAATTCTGAAAGCTTAGAACAAAGGCTCTTGTTTTGGTGCCACAACAAATGAAGATGTTGTTCGGAAAATAACGTCATATTTTCTCTTGTCAGATTTGTGGGAGTAAAAATAAATATGGAATACAAAAATTAAGACTTACGTAGTTCGGCAAAAATAAGCCTACGTCCACGGGACTGCTGCAGATTTTTTACCGAAGAAAATTATGGCAATGCGTGATGATTTTTTAATGCGTGAAGACTTTTGATACACGACCAACTTCTCAAATTCAGCGTGAAGAAATTTTGCACCGTGTGAAGAATTTTTTTTTGTCAGAGACGCGTAAAGAAACTCTATGAATAGAGTTGCAATTCATTCAGCAAAATACACCCAAATATTGTAGAAAGAAAAATACAACACATAGTGCAATCAGAGTAAAAATTCTAGTGAGAGAAAATTGCTGTATAATTTTTTGAGTGTTTTTTAGATTGAGTGTTGGTAGTGTTTGTAAACACTTGTATATTTTTCTTCAGTCAAAGATCTGCAGCAGCTCCGTGGACATAGGCTTATTTTAGCCGAACCACGTAAATCTTGTGTTTTTTTTATTCTGCATTTATTTTTTGTTCCCACAAATCTGACAAGAGAAAATATTGCGTTATTTCCCAACAACTGGTATCAGAGTCGGATTGTTAATTCTGTCAATTTTTTTTGGCAAGTTACTATTCACATGAATAGTAAATTTTGTGAATAGTAGAATTTGGTCAGCGATACCAGATCCGTCCACAGAGGTGTTTTTTCAATAACACGGTGATTTTCAAAAAATGTCAAACAATCCGGTGGGAGTCAGGTTCGAGTGGGAGTGATGTCGGCAGATGAAGGAAAAATGAATATTGAAAAATTCAATGGTTCGGGATTTGACTTTTGAAAAATGCAAATAGAAGACTATATATACCAAAAAGGCCTTTATCAACCTCTCTAGGGTGTGAAGCCAGAAGGCATGAAAGATGAAAAATGGGCTCTTCTAGATACAAAAGCCATTGGAGTTATCCGACTGATGTTGTCACGTAACATTGCGTTCAACATAGCAAAAGAAAAGACCATGGCGGGTCTTATGGCAGCTCTTTCAAGCATGTACGAGAAGCCATAAGCTTCAAACAAAGTTCATTTGATGAGGCGGTTGTTCAATTTGCGGATGGTAGAAGGTGATCGGTAGCTCATAACCTCAATGAACTCAACACAGTGACAACCCAGTTCAGTTAAAATTGATTTTGATGATGAAGTACGAGCATTAATACTTTTGTCTTCCCTCCCAAAAAGTTGGAATGCTAGTGTCACAGCTGTGAGTAGCTCATCGGGAAGTAATAAGTTGAAATTTGACGATGTTCGTGATCTGGTTCTCAGTGAAGAGATCAGACGGAAAGATTCAAATGAATCACCAACCTCTTCAATATTACATACATAGTCAAGAGGTAGAAAATCAAATAGAGGAGGTGGACGCAAACAAAAGGACAGGAGGTCCAAATCTAGGAATCCCCCTAATTTTCATAACTCAAAGACTATCGAGTGTCGAAAATGCGGGCAGCCCGGACATTATAAAAATCATCGTAAAAATGCACCGAAGAATCAGAAGGCCAAGGCAGAAGCAAATATTTCTTCTAGAGATGATGCATTAATATGCTCTTTAGAGTGCAAGGAAGAGTCTTGGGTGTTAGACTCAGGAGCATCATTCCATGCTACTTCGCAAAGAGAACTCTTCGAGAAATATGTCCCCGGAAACCTTGGTAAAGTCTACCTTGGTAATGAACTATCTTGCGAGATTGTTGGCAAATGAATCATAAAGATTAAGTTGAACGGGTTTGTATGGGAACTGAAGGATGTCAGGCATATTCCCAATCTGAGAAAGAACTTAATCTCAGTTGGCCAATGAATGTTATACAACAGTCTTTCATGGTGATACTTGGAAGATCTCAATAGGTGCAATGATAATTGCTCGATGCAATAAGAGTGGTACTCTTTACATGACAGCAGGAGCATGCTGTTCAATTGCAATTACAGCAGACACAGAAAGTCATATTCTGTGGCACCAGAGTCTTGGCCACATGAGTGAAAAAGGAATGAATGTTATGCAATCAAAGGGGAAACTACCGAGTCTTCAGTCAATTGATATTGATACATATGCATGATGTATTTTTGGAAAGCAGAAAAGAGTTAGCTTTCAGACAAGTACCAGAACCCCAAAGAAGGAGAAACTTGAACTAGTTCACTCTGATGTTTGGGGACCAACGACTGTCTCATCCATTAGTGGGAAACACTACTTTGTGACTTTCATTGATGATCACTCCAGAAAAGTATGGGTTTACTTTCTGAAACATAAGTCAGAAGTATTTGAGGCTTTCAAGATTTGGAAAGCGATGGTTGAAAATGAGACAGGGTTGAAGATAAAGAAGCTTAGAACCGACTATGGTGGTGAATATGAAGGCACCGGATTCAAGAAGTTCTGCTATGAGCACGGGATCAGAATGGAGAGAACCGTGCCTGGCACGCCTCAACACAATGGTGTAGCTGAGCATATGAACCGGACGTTGACTGAATGAGCCAGAGGTATGCGGATACAATCAGGCTTGCCAAAGCAATTCTAGGCAGAAGCAGTCAACACATCAGCTTACTTGATTAACCGAGGTCCATCGGTACCATTGGAGCACAGAGAAGAGGTATGGAGCGGAAAAGAGGTAAACCTCTCATATCTTAAAGTTTTCGGTTGTGTAGCATATGCACATATCAGTGATGCACACAGAAATAAACTTGATCCCAAATCAAAGAAATGCACTTTCATTGGTTATGGTGAAGATGAGTTTGGCTACTGTTTTTGGGATAATGAAAACAAGAAGATGATCCGTAGTAGAGATGTAATTTTCAATGAACGAGTGAGTATAAGGACAGGCATAACACAGTTGTCAGCGACTCAGGACAGAGTGAGCCAGTGTATGCAGAGGTGGAGGATGGCCCAGAAAGTCATGTGGAGCAGATAGTTGAGATTCCTCAGTTGAGGGAATCAATTGATCAAAACAGCGAGCAGCAGTCTGATGCATCACAGTCTCCTGCTCCAGTTCTTGAATTGAGAAGGAGTTCTCGGCCTCATGTACCTAACATAAGGTATATGAACTATCTGTTACTAACTGATGCAGGCGAACCTGAATGCTACAAGGAAGCATGTCGACCAAAGATGCTGGCAAGTGGGAGCTTGCCATGAAAGACGAGATGAAGTCTTTGATGTCCAACAGACATGGGAATTTGTTGAGTTGCCTATGGACAAAATGACACTTCACAACAAATGGGTGTATCGGGTGAAAGAAGATCATGATGATTCCACGAGATATAAAGCCCGATTGATCGTCATAGGGTTCCAACAAAAAGAAGGTGTTAACTACTCAGAAATTTTTGCTCTAGTTGTGAAGCTCAATACTATTAGGACTGTATTAAGAATTAGCCAGTAAAAACCTCCATATTTAGCAATTGGAAGTAACTGCATTTCTTCACGGAGAAATTGATAAGGAGATCTATATGTTTCAACAGAATGTTTCGCAGAGAAAGAGATGGAGAATAAGGTGTGCAAATTGAAAAAGAGCTTGTACGGCCTGAAACAAGCTTCAAGGCAGTGATACTTAAAGTTTGACAGTTTTATGCACAATGAAGGTTTCTAGAGGTGCAACATCGACCATTGTTGCTACTTCAAGAAATCCAGTTATATCATTTTGCTACTTTATGTCGATAATATGTTAAGTAAAAAAAATTCTTCACACGATGTAAAATTTCTTCATACTGAATTTGAGAATTTGGCCGCGTTATCAAAAGTCTTTACGCATTAAAAAATCATCACGCGCTGCCATAATTTTCTTAGGTGCTTTCAAAGTAAAAAAATGGCCAAACCAATCAACTTTTTCTCTTTTTCTTTACACTAATTTTCTTTGTGGGCCACCCTTGTCTTTGTCTAACAGATGTGAGAGAGAGAGATATGAGATAAGTTTGAAAAAAAAGAGAGATTAACAAAAAAGGTTTCGATTTCTTGAAATATTTGAAGGGTTTTGGTGGGGATTTTGTTAATTTTCAGTGACAAATTATGTCTGGAAACCCTAACTGGTGGAGCATGAACGGCATGCATCCACAGTTTTCTCAGTTTGTTTATGGCTCTAATGTTCATTCAGTTTCTTCTAACCCTTCCGAATCTGATCATAATCCTGAACAAGATTTTCCCGCTAGGACTTGGAGCCAACTTCTTCTGTAAATTTCTCTACTTCTCTTTTACACTAACAATTAAATAGATTTGTTACAAACCCTTTAATATTTTAAGTTTCGGGATGTATAACCTATATGGATTCGTGAAATTTTATTCTTTAAATATTAGCTTCAGCTAGTACTTCTTAGCTGCTATCAGCTTATCTTATTTACACACACACACACACGGTTTTTTTAATCTGTTTAACTTTAACAGCTTTTTATGCGAATCTTAACAAATATCATTTTATTCCTTTATAATTTTACCCATGCATCCATGCTTCTTCCCTGTACATATCTATGTACAGAATGTTTGATTTTAATTAGTGCATGTATATGTATGTATCTGTGATATTACTTGCTTTTATATATGTTGAACATGGTCAGAGGTGGATTATCTGGTAACGAAGAAGAAAACAGGTTTTGTGGCAGTCTTTTTCAGCAGCAAAAGAAGTTGGAGAATTGGGAAGACCCAGTTTTGAATTTGAACCCAACTTTTACTAGGGATTGTGCTATTAATCTTGATGTGAAGCAAGAAGTTTCTCAAACGAGCAGTTGCCAGCTTTTTTCAGGGAATTTAGATTATGATCAATTTCAGGCCAATAATTCACAGACATCTAATTCTAATTGGGCACATCATATAGTCATGCAAGTTTCTTCTCCCACCTCTTGTATTACAAGTTTGAGTAACAGCTTGCTGAATTTCTCCGGTAGGAAGGGGTCGGCAGCTGCCATGGAAGGAAAGAATCATCGGCATAATCAAGAGCGTTCTTCTGAGGTAAGAAAGCAAGATGGATAATATAGCTATATGCGCACACATATGAGCTAAGAATGACAACTCTTTTGCAACCAAGGTCCTGTGATTGATTATTTTGCTGTGTAACAATTATGATTATGTGCTAATTATATACATGAATCCTGTACGTATGATAACTAGAGTGTTTGTATGAATTCTAGGGTAATAAATTGTAGAAAAAAGAGATCTTTAATGTCCAAAGATTCATTATTACCACATGAAAACTCATAAAGTAATAAACTTTATGATTTTCTTTGCACGCTACTATGATTTAATAATTAAAGACATGCTTTACAAAGAACCCTTGGAAAGAATTTGTATTATTCTTACGCAAAAAGATAATTATTTAGCTGTAAGATTCTTCTCCATGGTTTGTTTTATTGATTACTATTCTTTTATCTTTCCTTTGTAAAAAGTGCAACAGCACTGGGACAGGTGGGGTATCTGAGAAGGCTAGAGTTCAACAGTCTTCATCTCAACCAGCTTTGAAGGTCAGGAATCTCTCTTTCTAATAAATAAAACATCTAATTAAAATGGAATATTGGTTCGATTCTTGGTATAATTTACATTTAATTCGTCAGATTCTTGAGAAAATAAGGACTTCGAATTCTATGCAATTTTCACAAATTTTATACAGGTGAGAAAGGAGAAGTTAGGGGATAGAATTACAGCCCTTCACCAAATTGTTTCTCCATTTGGAAAGGTAAAGAAATTTTTATCAACTTGTTAATAGCTCTACTTATACAAAACAATCTGTCTGGCGCTATCTCAAAACTATAATCGTTTTATAACAAATTTATTTACTTGAAGATACCGTTTGGTCTTGAACAATTCATCGCTCACTTGTCTCATCACATCTATTATATCAGACGGTGCCTAAGTGTTTTCCAATGAAGATTAAAAACATAGATATCACCATAAAGAAAACTAAATCATACAAATAACCCAAAAATTTTAAAATATATATTCCTCTTTTTTAAAACTTTATTTCTCATATCATCTAGGGCTCTTTCAAAATTAAAGTAGACTTTGATAAAAATAACTTTGGGAGTGTTGTGGCATGTTTCTCTTTTGCAGACTGACACTGCTTCTGTATTGTCAGAAGCCATTGGTTACATTAGATTCCTTCAGAGTCAAATTGAGGTATGCTCCTTCCATTATTCCTTCCAATTATTCTTAATTTTATCTATAAATAAATAAATAAACAAAAATATCAGTGAATGGCCATTTCAGTTAATTCCAATATAAACCTTTCTTGGAACTATTTATTTTTCTTCCATATTAGAATTTAAATTGGGAAGGGGTACGTCCCATTGAACAGTTTAAAGTTTTCAAACAAGTTATGTAATCCCCCCCTTTTTATTGTAATACAGGCGCTAAGCTCTCCACATATGCTGCGCAATGCTTCAGGAAATGCTTCACAGCATTGTGTAAGTAATCTTAGAATGGTAACATATTTAATAATTTATTTGAAATGACAATTTAATTAGTATATTTAAAAAATATATTTGCATTGTGATGTCGCCTATATTAATTCTTAGCTATACTCCAAGTTGGATTAATCACCCAGATTTATCAATATCCAACTTTTTTTATATGAGACGCAATCCATTGAGAAATTTGGGTCATTGATCCAGCCCTTGGGATAGTCAAGAAGTATTTCCCGTTCATATAAAAACACTTTTCACATTTCCAACGCCAGACAAAGATTTTTACACGCACAAAGTTCACAACAATGCTTTGTGTTGCTCGAACTGTCGAATATCTGATTTATTCCAAATATAATGATAAGATTTTCAAGAAAGTTAATTTTCTTTGCTAGGTTCAAGAAAGGAATTGCTTGTTTCACGAAGAGCCTGGTCAGGTATGCTTTATTGGATCCATAAAATTCCTAATAAAAAGGACTTTAAATAATTCTTAAATCATATTATGTGTTATAAATAGACAAATTTGTCTGTGAAAAAACAGGCATTTATTCTTTTAAGAATATGCAAAAAATATTCGAGTTTATTAAAACATAAAAAAATTTAAATATTATTTTCAAATGTTTCAACTTTGTAGAAAATCATTTATATACCGATTTCTATATTGCAGTTTAATAAAAAAATGTATACCTTAATTTACATCTTCAAATGGTTCAAACTTATAAATATTAAGAATTTGATTAATTAATTACATGCAGGAATCGCAAAGCCGAGGAGGACTGAAGGACTTGAGAAGTAGAGGGCTTTGCCTGGTTCCAATCTCTTTCACTCAACATGTGGGAAACGACAATATCATCGGAGCCTCCTCCTGCTCTTGGTGGTGGCTTTTGATTTTGCGATCCATCCGCCGGTTCCTGAGATGTATCTTTTGATTTGCTGTAACATCAGAAGCAGTCATTCTCCAAAGCTCACATGGCTCTGACTGCTTCTGATGCCACAGCTTGCTGTATTAGTAATTTAGTATCAATGTATGCGTGTTTCTTGAACATTAATTCACCTTATAAATAATATGTTTAGTAGCTAAATGATTAATATCATGTATGAGCATACATGCATGTATGTTTTATTTACTAGTCTCTTTTCATGTACTGATCAGGTTTCAAAATTTATGCAACACTTCTCTATATATATATATATATATATATATATATAGATAGGGCAGACACAGAAATTTTGGGACAGGGCAAAAATAAATAAAATAAAATATGAAGGGCGAAAAAAATTAAGAGGTCAAAATATAATTTTAGGAGATGGGCAAAATGTAATTTTTTTGGTGTAAAATGCAATTTTTTTTTTAGGTTTATAAAAAAAATTTTTTTTGCAAAGGGGGCACTTGCCCCTGCCAAAGGGTGTGTCCGACCCTATATATATATATACTAGTTAATTGGCACCGCGCAAGGCGCGGTGCCAGTGAGTTTATAACCTGGTCTATATGTCCAACAAAACGTTCGACACAAGTTCAACAGACAGTTCAAGAGAATAAAAAGATGGTTCATACGCATTGAACATACATAATCGTTCGTATAGAAAATCAAATAGGTTAGAGTAAACAAAAGTCTTTTAAGATCAATTCATATAAAAATTATTATTAAAGTTTGCAATGACTAAAATCTATTTTGAACTTCCTATTTTTTTTTAAAAATCAATTCATACTTGACAAAATCAACAAGTTTTTTTCTATAAAAAAAAAAAAGAAAACATTTTGAATTTTAAAAATTGAGATAGGGATGCACAGTTGGGTCAATGGTCAAATCTTTTCAAACAAATCAGTACTCATGAAAAAAAATAATAAATAACAAAATAAAAGAAAATAGGATTGACGTTTATTGTTCACGGGACCAATACCCGATATAAAAAATAATAAATAACAAAAATAAAAGAAAAAACAAAGAAAAAAGAAATAAAAAAATAAAAAAAATTTAAAAAAAGAATTGGAACTCGTAGTTCCTACGGTGTGGAGATGGTGGGGTTCCCTACTCTTAACGGTCAAAGCGTTCAAAATCAATTCATACTTGACAAAATCAATAAGTTTTTTTCTAAAAAAAAAAAAGAAAACATTTTGAATTTTAAAAATTGAGATAAGAGGGATGCATATTTGGGTCAAAGGTCAAATCTTTCAAAACAAATCAGTATCCATGCAACAAAATAATAAATAACAAAAATAAAAGAAAATAGGCCTGACGTTTATTGTTCACGAGAACAGCACCCGATAAATAACAAAAATAAAAGAAAATTGGACTGACGTTTATTTTTCACGAGAACAGTACCCGATATATAAAATAAAAATAACAAAAATAAAAGAAAAAACAAAAGAAATAAATTTTTTTTAAAAAAAACGAAAAATGACGTAATTTAAAACAAAATTAAAAACAAAATTAAAAACAAAATTAAAAAATTAAAAAAAATTTAAAAAAAAAGAATAATAATGACGTAGGAGTTACTGTTCATTGGAACAGTAACTCCTACGCCGCTTATATATATTGTCTAATCTAATTAGCATGCATTGTTTTATTCTTCGGAGATCAAATTATCAAGCTATCGAGTTAGAAATTATGGAAAGATAACTAACCAATGCACACCAATTCATATATTGATTAATAAATGTCATAATTAATTATATTTGATCCTTATAAATGAAATTATTTAAGAAAAAATGTAACGTTCGTGTGTACAAAGTATATATGTGCACGGGTATTAATTACTATTAATTAGTCGTTAATTTACGTTACCTAAACTCTAAGCAATTTTCTTCCTACATATACCTATCGTTCTTAACTAACCATAAAACAATTAAATATGTAATTTGGGAATTGCATGGAAGCAGTATTAAAGACAAGCATTTTATATTTCCACATAATAAATTAATTTATATATATTAGCTTACCGATATATATATATATATATATATATATATATATATATATATATATATATATATATATATGTGTGTGTGTGCGCGCGCATACGCGGACATGCCTGCCTGCAAACCTACGACTATTTCACGCCAGTATTATTGCTTCAGCATTATGAGTTTTTTTTTTCTTTTTTTGAGTGTGAGAGGTTAAATTATTTTTCTGCCCAAAAAATGACTCGAACTCGAGTCTGCTAAAAAAGGCATTAGCTTTTATCCATCTCGGGCATGGGCGGATGCACTAAGGGGCAAAGGGGCAAGTGCACCCCTTGCCCCAAAATATTTTTTTTTATCTTAAAAAAAAATTAAAAACATTTACAATTTTACCCCTAAAAATTGTAGTTTACCCCAAAAAATATATTTTGCCTCCCTTAAATTATATTGTAACCCCTAAAAAGTTTTTTGGCCTAAAATTTTTATTTTAAAATTTTTTGTCCCCTTCCCAAAAATCCCGCGTCCGCCACTGATCTCGGGGGGCTCGAGTTTTTTTATATGAAGATAGGTTTAGAAAAAAATATAAGTGAATAGTATCAATGCTTCATATTTGATAAATAATATAACTATATTCTTTTAAAAAAATTTAATGCTAATTTCAAAATAGTCCCATGAAATATTAATTTTCCTAATACTAGTCTCAAACTATTAGGATTAATCAAATATAGTCCTACAGAAATTAGTTTTAATAAAAATAGTCTAAGCTAAATATTTTTTACAAATTTAGTTCAAGAGAAACTATTTTTTAACAAAAAGAGAACATAGTTGAATAAGGAGTTTTGAGACCACTTTTGATTAATGACACGACTTTAAAGCACGGATACGCCAATATGTGAAATACGCGGATACGGATACGTGAAATACGCGGATACGGCTGCACGGGATTTTCGAAATTTCTAGGATACGATACGTCTGGCTACAACAATTATATATATATATATATATATATATATATATATATATATATATATATATATATATATAAGAAATCAAGTTTCAAATATATAGTCAACATTAAAAACATAAAATCAAAATAACAAAGTTTAAACTTCATCAAATACACGACAATTAGTAAAGTTTTAAACACCAATTACTACTTAAATCAAGAAAGTTACATAAAAATATTACACAATCATGTAATTGATTGCCCTATCTCCATATGATTATTCATTTGTATAATCTGCAATATAATAGACTCAAACTCTGAACAATGAGCTAACAAATAGTAGTTGGATGGAACCCCGAAGTTAGCCTTCCATCAGAAAGGGTGGGAATGGTCTAGCCGCAACCACGTGAAATCATCTTAATGCACGGGTGGCGTGCTATAATAGCCTCACAAAGGGTTCATCTTTAGTAAGTCAGCTGAGCTTATACGTTGAGATAGAATAAGCATCACATATCAGCCTAACATAAGAAATGGCAGGTCGCATCAAGTGAGAGATTTGCAATACCAAGAATGTTAACATCATCTAACGACTCAAAAGCATCTCTAGCCACATCCCACATTTTGGAGTCGCTCTTTATATATTGTGGAGATTTCCTTGAAAGAAGACATAACTATGAATGAAAATCAAATCTTCGGCACGTTGTTGTATTATTTGGTTCCACTTTGTTGAATGAATAACGCATAAGTACTCCAATTTCTATCACAACAACAAGAAGAAACTTGGCCAAGTACCTTTATGCAAACTGATTGAATATTAGGAGCTCCCGAGCCACGAATTATCCATCATTGTAGTGGATCTATCACCCATCTATCTCATATAAAATCTTCATCGGCAAAATCACCATTGTGTATGCAATACGTATCGGGCAAGTATCCGTGAATATCGGTATCCGAAAGTATCGGATACTTGACCCTGAAAATTTTAGGAGTATCCGCGCATCATAGTAACCACACAATTTCTCTTCACACCCCCAAACACACCCACAAGCCTTTTTTCACTAGCAAAACTTTCTAAACTACACATCTTCCCTTTACAAAAAAGCTTCCCTTTAAGAGAAGACAATAAATGAATTTTATCTAAAGTCAAAAGGTTGTAGATAATCAGAAGACTCAGTCTTCTTTTATAACAAAAGAGTTGGTATTGTTATTTCTCCCAACCGAGTGGGAGAAAAGACACAACTCCATCAATCTCACGACGAGTTACTGTAGAGCACTCGGCACATCAAGCTATAACTCGTGGAACAAGATATCTGGTAAAACAGAAACAGGAGATGGTATTAGGGTGGCTTCCAGGAAGAATCTTAATAATCCTGGACAACCTAATGGGGTAATCTTATGTCCAGCTTCTAGAGTCAAACATGTTTAACATAGACTATCGAGGTAAGACTCGAGCTTGCGTGCTCGGCCGCCATGTTCCAACATAATAACATAGACTATCGAGTTAGGACTCGAGCATGCATGCTCGTTTACTATTTAAACATATTAAACAACTATCGATAAAATTCGCTGTTAAAAAGCAATGGTGCAAACTAGTTTTATCCCAATTCTACTTAACCTAATCTCAAATAATTCGGTAAATACAATTCAAGTTCGAGTTGGCTCCTTTTCGCCGTGACTGACATGGTATGCTCGCACTGAATTGTGTGCCACTTTCACATTCCACAACTATCGTGATTCTGCCTTGATGCAGTGAAATCACATACACTAATTAATCATAAAAGATATCCAAATATGTGGCCATGATTCATATAGCACAAAATCATTAATTATCACAATTAACACCAGAAATCAATTCAAAATCTCAAAAAACAACCCTTTTACTTTCTTCAACTCTCTGACTCCAACGGAATCCCCAGCTCCTGCGGCGCTTCGGCACCATCCTTAGGCCCAGATCGGCGGGGTACAGGAACTGCCCAAAACGACTTGGTCTTGCTGATGGGCCGGCCTTTTTCTAGCTGAACAAAGTCCCCAACTTTGAACTGGTTCAACGGGTCATGAGCCTGGTATGTCTTCTTCTTCCTCACACGGCGCTTGTACTTGGGGTGTGGGGCTAAACGTACAACTTCCACAGCCACGGTCTTGTCGCTGGCGGTGCACACGACTTTCCCTTGCATTGTTCTCATGGCTCTAATTACAGGCAGCGCAGAGGGGGACGATGAGCTGGGCTTTCTGCAGAGATGGGTGTGCGGGGCAACGGTGCCATGAAGGAATGGAGTGGCGAGGGATTTCATTTGGAGAATTGGTGGAGAGATCAGAGACATTTGAAATGAGTTTTCGGATAAGACGATGATGCTCAGTTAGTATATTGTCATGCGGGTTCAAGATGTAGTCGCATAATTAAAAAACGATTTAAGTGCATCTCCAACACCATTTCAAATTGGAAATAGGGGTTGAACCTCGTTTTCACTCAAGAATCATCGTCTAATTTAGCGCTAAATCCTGCAACAAATTTTGCTTTTACAGTGATGCATCAGAAATGATGCAGCACTGTAAACGCGCTAAAGTTTTTTTTTTATTTTTTTTATCTTTTAATGTTTTTTTTATTGTTTTAAATTATTGGATTAAATTAAATAAAGTAGTTAAAATATTTAATTCGATTTAATTAATTATAACATAAATTTAAAAAACATTAAAAAAGTTTACTAAATTAATTTTAGTTGCTATTAAAATAAGTTAAATAAATGTTTCAATAAGTTTAATAGCGTGAGTTTTTATGAAAATTTCAAGTTTAATATTTCGTTATTATAAAGTGAATAAATTATTATTTATATTGAACTAATTAAGTAAATTGAATTAATTACTTAAATTGAATTATTAGTTAGATTTCATTGATTTAATTATGAATTTTAATTTTAATTAGTTATCTAAATAAATTTCCTAAATATAAATTTCATATGTAAATATATTAATAAAATTGTAATAGATAATTGGTTATAAAATAATGATTATAAATGAAATTAAAAGGTATATTGTAAGGAATATTTCTTTTGGAATAAAGTTTGGAGTAGATGGATTGTAGATGAATTTTGTGTTAGTACAGAAATTGCACTATTTTGATGCAAAACTTATGCTAAAAAGAAATGTTAGGTTGAAGATGGCCTAAGTGTCATGGGTGAGCTTTTTTTTGAACACATGTTCGAATGTTTATGCCATTTTTAAATTAAAAATTAAAATATATATTTATTTAAAAATGAATTTCTTTTAAAAAATGTCATTTTTCTATTCACATTCATTTCCTCCCAAATTTGGTCATGGGTACTCGAGATTATTGGTTGTTATTCCAAGGACATTAGTGATATATTTATCCTATTCTAATTCCACGTGGCATATTGTAATGGGATTTCAAATATCTAAAGAGAATAGAAGTCCACGTGGTAGGCCAAGATCCAATCAAGAAGATCAACAAACAGGCAATTGAGGAAATATTCACGATTGCGTGAAAAACTAATCAATTGAAGATGGAGATTGGAGTAGTGATGAATCACGTGTTGGCCAGTAGCTTCCTTCTCGGTAAGTGGCTAATTTTTACATGCTCTTTTATGTAGCTTTAGAGGTTTTTTGAAGTCAAATATTGGAAGAGAAAATCAAAATGCTAACTCAACCGAGGATTTTCATGCTTATATAAACACCTCCATTCCTTCCTCACAGAATCACTCATCACTCTGAAATCACTCTTCATATAATAGGCTTTTGAGCTTTCGGTACCAGTATATGTGAGTTGATCCTAGAGAGTTTGTAATTCTCGTCTGAAATATTATTAAATATGAGTGTTGCTCCCGTGGACGTAGGCGATTACCGAACCACGTAAGTTTCGGTGTTTGTTGGGTGTGTATGATGATTGCACTTTATTTTCGAGTGTTCTGGCACAACAATTGGTATCAGAACCATGTGTTCGTTGAAATACCAAACAATTGAAAGTGTCTGAAATTGTTTTTTGATCATACAAATAGATTCGTCTCGTCGATAGGAGTTCAAAACAATTTCCGGTTTGTAATTTCGAATTCCGAGTCACGGGAAATCGAAATTAAAGTTTTGAAAAAAGTTGGGAAATAAACTTACATAAAAAAAAAGGTTGCAGAAGAAACTTTGGGGAAGAAGAGACCCCTTTCAGATTTGAACCGGGTCGACCCATGACCCGGCCCCCAGACCCTGCTTCAGTCGGCCCAGACTTAGCCAAAGTTTGGTCCATAATTCAGCCCAAAAACAGCTTAGGATTTGGCCGGCTTTGTGGACCGGTGGTTTGAATTGGCCGGTGACTTATTTTTCAACAAAGCACTGGAGATGATTCACTTGATACCTCACGGCTCTGGCATATGCGCTCATGACATGTCGATGAGAAGGGTCTACAAGACTTAGTGAATCGAGGTCTCCTGAAAAGTGCAACAAGTGCGAAACTTGACTTCTGTGAACATTGTGTCTTTGGCAAGTAGACATGTGTCAAGTTTGGTACCGCTATCCATCATACCAAAGGAATACTAGACTATGTGCATACCAACTTTTGGGGACCTTCTCAGAATATTTCATTGGGAGGTAAACGTTGGTTCATTACTTTTATAGGTGATTTCTCGAGATATGTCTGGGTGTATACTATGAAGCACAATGATGAACTTCTGTAAGGCCTCTCTACCTTAACAGTGAAATCAAGATATAAACAGGGCTAAATATGTATTAGAGACATCTTAGAGTTCTGGTTGTTATGCGAGCTCAATGAAATTACAGGCCAAAATAAAATCAAATATCCTGATTCTATCTTCTTTCATGCCTCCTTCAGCTCACAGCTCAACCCAACCCTTAGCCCCTTTGGTCCAAAAGCGTACCTACAGGAACAACTCACCATGAGCATATATATATCACCACTTAACACAATTCGACTTAATAAAATAATTAAGCGCATGAGACAATTAATAGATATGCTCCTCGATCACCACATTAGCACATTTCATTGTTGTTCCTGTTTCACAAACTTATGCACAAATCATTAGTTCACAATATAATGATCGATAACGCGTTTCCAATTATAACCACAATATTTCACATTAACCACTCGAATTGTGACTGTTCCGGTCCCAATACAACAGCGGAATTTTAGGACCCCTCGCTTCGACATATAGCGGCATCATATGATATCCCTCGCTTCGACAATGACAGCGGCATGTTACCTCGCTTAGACATGACAGCGGCAAATATCATATTACCATCGCTTCATATGACAGCGGCAAGTACCTCCCTCGCTCGGAGATAAAGGCTACCGGAACATTCATCAATTCCATCACATTAATAAAACACGATTGATTCCAATATCATGATATAACAGTATCATTTCACATATTCCATCACATATAAGGACACACTATTCACAATATACATCATCAAAGTTGTAACACATTTTACCGTCCGATGCTCGCACGTCTCACTACGTACCTTAGTCTCAAAAGTGGAGAAGTTGTATATCTTTATCTCCTCGATGTTGTTGGTACCTGGGATGGTTCTACACAACCATACAAATCAATATTAGATGCCAATTATAGTCCAATATCCAAAAATACCACAAAAATGTCAAAAACACACATTTGTGTGTCTCGCGATCGATCGCCAAGACGTCCCGATCGATCGCGAGATCACACTGCCCGATCCAACAAATTTTTGCTTTCGGCGATCGATCGCCACTTTTGGCGCGATCGATCGCCAACCTCACCGATCGATCGCCCAAAAGTGGCGATCGATCGCCAAAGGCTTCTGGAGCCTACTGCTTGCTCGCGATCGATCGCCAAAAACGGGCGATCGATCGTCAGCCCCTGTACCACAAAAATCACCATTTTTGCACATTTAAACCTTCACCAACCTCAACACCATTTATACCAACAACTCAAAAACATTAAAACACTTAAAACCTTCAATACACATCATAAAACCACCAAAAATCCAACATCCCACCAAAAATCACACTAACCCAAACAAACCCATTTCAAACCCTTTTAAAATCCTACCAAAACTCAAACCAAACACTTCAAGAACAACAAGAAGTGATATACAAACATCCTAGGCATTAAATCTTACCAAGAATCACCAAGATGAAACTTTTGCAAGGACTTCCTTCCCACTTAGGAGCTAAAATCGAGTTTGAGGGGAAAGTAAGGGTTTTGGGAAAGGGATTTGGGGATAAAGAGTGAAGGGATAAAGTGAAACAAAAAGGGGGTGGGGGTAAAGGGTTAAACCTTTATTTAAATTTGTACCCCAACAATTGACATGATGTAAATTATACTCCAACATGGTATTTTAAACACATTCCACCACAATGCACCAAATCCCAATTAAATGCATATTTCACAAAATAAATGACTACCAACACATGTAAGCCATTAAAACACCCAATTACCCAACATGCATAACATGCACCCTGAAATGCTCTACCAGCCCACATGACCAAGCATTTCCACAAGGCAATTAATTCTAACACATAAGGCAATTACCACCATAATTAATCACAATTAATCATATGAACACAATTAATGCCTTAAACACAATTAATCATTTCGGGGACATCACAACTTCTGGACAACTTCCTCAACTGGAAGAAGATGGTCGAAAACCAGACCGGAAGAAAGATAAAGAGGCTCAGATCTGATAATGGTGGATGTTGGGAAAACGATTTCTAAAGTTTTGGTAATTACAAACCGGATATTAAAGACAAACTGGATGAAGTCATCAACTGGACAAGACACAAACTGGATGGACATCAACCGGATGAAGTCATCAACTGGACAAGACACAAACTGGATGGTCATCAACCGGATGAAGTCATCAACCGGATAAGACATCAACCGGATGAAGTCATCAACTGGACAAGACACAAACTGGATGGTCATCAACCAGATAAGACATCAACCGGATGAAGTCATCAACTGGACAAGACATCAACCGGATAAGACATCAACCGGATAAAGACATTAACAGTGCAAGCTATCAACCGGATAAGACATCAACCGGATAAAGACATCAACAGTGCAAGCTATCAACCGGATAAACTTAAACTGGATGGACATCTACTGGACAACTATCAACTGAATAGTCTCTCACTATACAAGGACATCAACTGGTCATAAAAGGATGAACGACCAGTTGAACAAAGAGAACCAGCAGAAGTCTGAGCTTCCAGTTAGAGCACTAAGCAACGAGACAAAATCAGTACAACATTCTCTGACAAAGGTACAACAGAGCGGCGCACCCTGCTATATCTCCGCCACCATTATCGTCAGAGTGAAAAGAGCCGTTGCTTTACAAAATAGGAAAGAAGACAATATGAAATTGGAAAGTTAATCTCTTCCATATACAGAAAGGCTACCGTTGGACATCAAAACCTATAAATACATCCAAACAGAGAATGAAGAAGTGCTGAGCAATTTCAATCTAAGAGAAATACTTCAAAGCAAGAAAGTTATACGACTGTTATTCCAAACATTCAGCAAAGAGCAGACATACAGCAAAACTGAATCTGTGACAGATTATTTTGAATTGAAGTCTGCTGCTTAGAAACTCTCAAAGCTAGAAAGTTTTATTCTGTAAAGAGTGTTATAGAATCCCTTGTAACCAAAAGATAAAAAGAGTGTGATTGCTAGGAGTTTAGGCCAAGTGTGTTAGTGCCTAAGGAGGTTGTATACTGTAAAGTGTAAACCAAGTCTTCTAGTGAATCCTTCCTGCAAAGGAAGAAGGGGAGACGTAGAAGCGTTGTGCTTCGAACTTCCAGAAACAACTCTCGTGTTATTCGTTTATTGCTTTACTACTTCAGTTTTATTCCTCACAAGTTCTGTAGACGTCTTCCGCACTATAATAAGTGTCTACTGACTTGCCTGTTATTGAGAAGCAACTGTAACACTTAACAGTTTACAGTTAACCAGAAAAGAAATCGAAATTATATCTAGTGTTTATTCAACCCCCCCTTCTAAACACTACCCCGATCCTAACAGTGGAGAATACATATCAGACTTGCTATCACCAAAAAGTGTGATTACCTTCTGATATAAAAAAGAGGTAAGGCAATACCTCCCCGTTCTTAAATGCCAATAATAATTGTGTCAACTTACTTAAGACCCTCTCCTCATAGACCTGGAATCACGAAATAAACATGAGAAGGGGACCAAAAGTTTTCCGGCGTGTCCCCTCCGACGCTTAAGTCAGGCAAGAGGATACGGGAAAATATATACCTGTAAAGTAAGTGAAAGAATTACGAATGATCAAATATTTAGATTGAACCTGGTATTTATAGGCGGAAGACTAAGAGTTACCATGTATCAAGAATTCCTTCCATGTCTATCCAAATCATCTCAGGATATAATAAGATCTTGTCAATACAATCAAATCCCAGATATTGCTCCGCAGATCTGACATTTGCCTAGTTTAGGAGATACAGTTTCCTTGTTGTGTCCACGTACTAAGCAAGTTATGAGAAGAGCTCGGCCAATAAGCTCGGGTCCCAAAAGAGTTCGCTGGAACGTTTGGAGGAGGGCAAACATGTAAGGTAAAACACATTGGTCAACCAGGTCGGTCCACACCAAATATGTCGGAAGAACAAGTGAGGTCTTTTGAAGTAAGACAAATAGGACGTAATAGAACAATGTCGGCTCATCAGGTGGTGACTATTATTAAGGGGAATCACAATCCCCCCTCCCAACTAGCTGACGTCATAGATTAGAAGTTCATATGTACTGAGCCAACCTAATGAGCCATCTCTTCTATTCATTGACGATTTAGGCGGGAATTCAACGGCTAACCAGTTCAAATTTTGAAAATTCTGACCGTTGGGGCGTCTGTTCGTATTCCGAGGTAAATCTTAGTCGTTCAATAAATCAGAGATCAATGGTCAGGATTCTAGGAGGACCTCCTATATATACAATGCTCTGATCCCACATTCCTTATTGTGCAACGATTGAAACAGATCGGCTCCGACCTCTTTTACTTGCATTATTCTCTTTTTTCTCTTTCTGAAAACTCTTAGGCACGTTATTCTTAGCTGTTTTATTGAGAATTTCTTATTCCTCTGATAAATTATTTCATTTCCCTCTAACTGAAGAGAATCTTAGTGCGGTAAACCAATATGGTTCTTTTTATCCCGAGGGGGTTGCGCCCCGAGGAAGTCGTCCAAACTGAGGGCACCCAGGAAGCTGGGATCTCGGCCGGGCATGAACTTCAGATCGCTGAGGCAAGCCCTCAGCACAGGTCGGAATCCCGTCTGGCAATTATCCCTGGTATGAACTGTACGTTCCTGTCTTGGATGATTCAGATGAGGCCCAAATCCGCAAGCTTAACCAAGCCCCTTCTGACTACGAATTCTTGTTTCCCTCTACATCTCAAATGCCAAACCAACCTCCTGGGGTTTATTACACCTTTTACCGTGGGCAGCTGGATGGAGGTTTACGTTTTTCTCTACATGAGTTCTTTCAAAAGCTCAATATTTTTTATCAACTTAACCTTAGCCAATTCCCCCCCCCCCCCCCCCCCACAACTCTTTTCGTATTTTGTACAGCCTGGTAGTTATTTTCAGGGTGTTGGGGTTACCTTATGACAGCTCTCCCTCTCTTAATTTTTCCAAATCAAGATATCTGATGAGGGACCTTGGTATGAGACTAGCCGACCTGGTTGCACTTTTGTTGGGGGCGGGGGTATCCTAGTAAGATCAATGATTGGAAGAATTACTTCTTCTTTGTTAACCTCATCAGCTATGGATATGATGTACTGACTGGGTAGATTATCTTCCAATCCTCCCCTTACCACCCAAAAATTTCAAAAAGTGCCCCCTCTACTTAGATGTAATGAAAGCTATTGGGGGCCACTACTTCAAGTCATCTAAGTTGTTGGTGGAGGAGCTCCTTTGTTTTGCTGGGCTGAGTATAACCTTAAGGGGGAGAGCTAGTACTTTTTTTAAGCAAACTTAATAACTATTTTAAACTTCCAAGTATTTTTTGCTTGTTTATGCCGACCTCTTATCTGTTTTGTCATTCAGTGGACAGAATAATGAGTTCGTTAGTGCAAAAGGCTCTTCAGAAGAGGAAGCAAAAGCAAGCCCCTCAATCCCGATCAGCTGAGGGAGTAACTATTTATTTATTTATTTTTACATAGAGTTTTTCTCCTCAGGCCATGCTTTTGACGGGAGAGTTTGAGTCTCGGGCTATATTGATCCGAAGACAATCCATCAAGGACACCAAAGTTTATGACGCCATGCAGAACATACTGGCCGAGGCCAAATCCCTGCATTAGAAGGAAGAGGTTGAGCTTAAAGCTCAGATCGACCGAAAGTCCATTTTGGAAGCTGAGGGCCACTCTTTAATGGAAGCGCAAAAACATAAGTATGAAACTGATCCACTGGAGCTTCGTAATAAGCTAGCCCTCGCCAAAGGGTTAGCTGATTTTGCTGAACAGGAGCTTGTCAAGGCTCAGAAGGAAGCGGCTGAGGAAAAAGAGAAATATGAAGAACATGTCGGGGAGAAGCTCCTTACTTTTATTGAGGCTGGTTTCCAATGAGGTGTAAGACAGCTCAAAGAGCAGGGTTGTCTCCTTACTAACGTCTCCTTGGACTTTTTGGATGTAGAAAAGGTGGTTGTCACTCTTCCTCCCGACCTATAGAAACGAGTTCCCCTCTTAAGCCAACATTGCCCCCCTATTCTCTTATATTAGTTTTTGTGATCTAATCCTCCGATTTTAATATAAATGCTTTGGACTTCACGTGAGCTCAGCTTTAATAACGGTTTGCACATTTTGTATATTAATTTTTGTGGAAAAGTAAAATTTATTATTGATATTCATAAAAAAAAAGAAACAAAGTTGGAGTACTAGGGGTACTCTAAATAGAAAATAACAAGGAAAGAAACCCCAAAAACTACACAGACTTTAAGCACATAACATGTTCCAAAACTCAATCGTTGAGAGAGTAGGAAAATGACACTTTATTCCATGCTTTGATCCACATCCGACAACGAAGTTTGATACGTTCCACCACTATAACCAGATCCAAAGCAATACCATCAAAAATACGTTTGTTCCTTTCATTCCATATGCACCAAATCACACACCCAAATCATTGTCCAGACCTTCTGTGAAACCCCACTATGACACATTTCTTTGTGGATATCTAGATGGACAGCAGGATCCTCATGACCCACGAAGAAAAGTTGCAGCCATCTATATATTTCAGACCAAATCTTATAGGCAAAATCACACGTGCGGAATAAATGCCTATGATCCTCCAAAATAATATTACAGAAGATGCAACAAGTTTGATTGATAACCACACCTTTACTCAACAGGTTACTTGGGTTGCAATTTTATTTTGAATTAGTTTCCAAGCAAGTTTAATTGCCTTAGAAGGAGCTACCTTACACCACAACAAATTATATAGGTAGAAAAACTAACTTGGTTGAAGTTTTCACTAACCATCGCACCATAAGTTGTCTTAGTTGAGTAAGTCCCTTCCGCATTGTGCTTCCAGAGCCAATGACCCTCAGCAAACTCAGACAATTTTGACCATGTTAAAACACCTCAAAGTTCATCAACAGCTGATAGATCCCGATCACGCTGTGCTCTATTCCACTTGAGGCCTTACTAAGTCCTCTAACATGTCCCCTAACATCACGGGCTTTGTCGAAGCAACTGTATTTTGCTCTTAGTACCTTGGCCCAAAGGTGATGTTTTTCATTACGAACCCTCCAATTCCATCTACCAAGCAAAGCTCTATTAAAGAACCAAGATTTTTTTACTCCTAATCCCACCTTATCCTTATCCATACACACTTTATCTCAAGCAACCGAAGCTATTATTTTCCCCTCCACTCCCCCACAAAAACCGTCGTTCCAATTTTATCAATCACATAACACTTTTTTGGGAATTTTATAAAATGACATAAGATAAACAGGAAGTGAAGAAATGATTGTATTCAACATAATAGCTCGGCCTCCTAATGAAATATTTTTTGTTCCCCATCAACTTATTCTTCTTTTTAATTTGTCAATCAACAGGGTCCAAACCGAGATCCTTTTATGTTTCACGCCAACTGGAATTCCAAGATAATTGAAAGGGAGAGGTCCTTTAGCACAATTCATGAATGAAGCTGCATTATCTATCCACCAATCCTCAACGTTAAATCCTAAAATTTGGCTTTTTGCAAAGTTTACTTTTAGACCTGAAAGAAGCTCAAACTTTCTTACCACAACTTTGAACACTTCTAAGTTCTGCCATCTTGCGTCGCCCATATCTTCTGCGAACTGGATGTGTGACATTTGAACTTTCTCCTTCCCAATGCTAATAGGTTTACACAACCCCAACTCAATTGCTTTGTGCATAAGACCACTCAATCCTTCTGAAACAATAAGATACAGGAATGGCGATAGTGGATCGCCTCGACGAAGGCCCTTACCAACTTAAATTCACCCAAGGGGCTCCCGTTTACCAGGACGGAAGCAATAGCCGTGGATATACATTGCATAATCCAACGACGCCATAGAGGGTCAAATTCATAGACTCCACCATTTCATCCAAGAAATCCCAAATGATTGAGTCATAGGCTTTTGTAAAATCGACTTTCAACATAATGCAACTCTTTTTCTTCTTTAAAATGTCATTAAGTGTCAACACACTGTCTAGAATCTGTCTGTTGCCCAACAAAGCCGCCTGATTAGGGGATATGATGTTAACCATGACTTTAGACAGCCTGTTGGCCAAGATTTTAGCAATGATTTTGTACAAACACCCTTTGAGAGATAAGGGCCGAAACTCTTCGATTCTCGTAAGGTTGTCAAGCTTTGGGATTAACATGATGGACGGATTAATGCCATATACCAGTTCGCCATGCTGTATAACTTCGATCACAAATCTTATTAGGCCATCTTTGAGAGTCGGCCAACAACTTTGTAGGAAATTGAAGTTGACATTTTGTATATTAATGATCATTTTGTAACTTGGTTGCACAATTAACTTGGCTCTATTAGTTAATTACCCTGAAAGGGCAAAGTAATAACAGATAGGACCAAGCATGTAATCAGTATCATTTACCCTGAAAGTAAGGTAGGACCACGTAATCAGATCGGCTACGCTAATTATTTATCGTGAAAGGGCAAAGTAATAACATGTAGGACCAACGGCGTAATAAGTTCGGCTATATTAATTGATTACCTTGAAAGGTCAACGTAATAACAGATAGGATCAAACACGTAATCTGATCGGCTATGCTAATTATTTTCCTTGAAAGGGCAAAGTAATAACAAGTAGGACCAAACACTTAATAAGCTCGGGTAATCTAAAATTTCTGGTGTAACAAGAGGTGAGGTGAGCTCGTTGTGTGCTCCTAAGGTTGGGTGAAAACTTTGAGGCTGGCGTAACCAGGGTTGACGTGAGCTCGTCGTAAATGTGCTCCTGAGGTCGGGTGAAAACCCTTGAGCCTGACATAATCAGGGTTGAGGTGAGCTCATCGTAAACGTGCTCCTGAGGTCGGATGGAAACCCTTGAGTCTGGCTTAGCCACGGTTGATGTGAGATTGTTTAAACGTGCTCCTGAGGTCGGGTGAAAACTCGGTACCTTAATTATGTAGACAAAAAATGATAGAAAATTCTCAAAATTGTATTGAAATCATGAAAAAATATATCATTCAAAAAACACAACCTTTGAAAAAAAAAAGACGTGAACTAAGAATAGTATTTGCGAATGTGATATGAGTTCCAAGGCCTCTTTATTTTTCTCCCAGCAAGGTCTTCTAGGTAATATGCTCCTGAGCTTAACTTCTCTACTATCTTAAAGGGACCCTCATACTTAGGATCTAGCTTGTCCACTTGCACCTCTTGCACCTTCCTCAGTACTAGGTCTCCGACCTGGAAACTTTTTTGAATAACTCATTGGTTATACATCCGTGCAATGCGGCTACGATAGCCTTCTGTCCTAATGGTGGCAACTTCCCTTTTTTCTTCAATTAAATCAAGATCAGCAGCTCTTCTCACGACTCTGCTCATCATAAAAATGCACTCTTGACAATTCTACTCCAATCTCGGCTGGAAGTACTGTCTCATTTCCATAGACCATACTGAATGGTGTTTCACCTGTTTCCATCCTTGGTGTAGTTCGATATGACCACAGGACGTTGGGTAGTTCTTCCACCCAATTTCATTTTGCTCTCCCAAGCCTAGCTTTAATGCTCTATACCAGAGACATGTTAATGACATTTACCTGGCCATTGCTTTGAGGGTAAGCGACAGAAGTAAATGCCTGATTAATCTTCAACTCTTCACACCATGTCCGGAGTAAAGCTCCCTGGAATAGTCTTCCATCACCAGAGATGATCTTCCTCGAGACCCATATCGACAAAAAATGTTTTTCCAGTTGAAGTTGAAAACCTCTTTCTCCATGATTCTTGTTAATGGCTCAGCTTCGACCCATTTGGAAAATAATCAATAGACACAATCAAAAACCTCTTCTGAACTCTAGCTGTTGGAAAGAGTCCTATAATACCAATGCCCCATTGATCAAACGGGCATGCTATCACAATTGCTTTCATCATCATGGCGGGCTGATGCTGAAGTCTAGAGTGTCTCTGACAACTATCACAAGATATAACCATAGCTGTAGAGTCTTTCTGAATTATAGGCCAAACAATATCCAGCGAGGAGTACCTTTTTGGCCAGGAAATATGCTCCTAGATGATTTCCACAATATCCATCATGGATTTCTCTCAATACAACGCAAAAGTGGTCGAGCAAAAGATCTTATACAAGATTCCTTCAATGAGTATGAACATCTAACTCCTCTGCTTGAGTCTGTAGGCTTTTTTGGGATCCTCTGGGAGTTTAGCATTGTTAAGGTAGTCTAAGAGATATGTTCTCTAATCATTTTATTCAAGAGATTCAGATGGATGATCTTGACTGGGGGTTAACTCACTTTAAATCACAACATCTCTATTCTGCCAAATGCGAATAGCACTAGTCATTCTAGCCAAGTTGTCTGCTTTTCTATTCTCTTCTCTTGGGATCTGTTTGAACATTACCTCTAGAAATTCCTCTTAGATTTTCTCTATGGTACTGACATATTGAATTAACTTTGCATTCTTAATCTCGTAGACTCCATTCATCTGTTGAGCTACTAGTTGAGAATCATAGAAGACATGTATGCGCTTGGCTCCAACATTCCGAGCAGCCCTCAATCCTGTTAATACTGCCTCATATTTTGTCTCATTATTGGAGGCTCGAAAGTCCAATCGTACTGCCAGTTGGACCTCATCTCCACTGGGGATAGTAACACAACACAACCACAATTCCTCTTCCCTCATTACAAGAGGATTCATCAACAAATGCCTTCCATAACTCTTCTTTCTCATGATGCATAATTTCCACAATGAAATATGCTAACGCCTAAGCTTTGATGGCTGTGTGGGGTTCATAGTGTATGTCATACTATCCTAGCCCGGTTGCCAATTTTACTAGCCGTCCTGAGACATCTGCACGACTGAGTATCTTTCATAGAGGGTTGTTTGTTAATACAGTTATAGGATGTGACGGGAAATAAGGCCAGAGACGCCTAGCTGTCATAATCAACATTAGAGCCAACTTTTCGTTCTTCGAATACCTCAGCTCAGCGCCTTTTAAGGCATGAGATAGGTAATAGATATGTTGCTGATTTGTTTGCATCTCTTCCACAAGAACCGAGCTGATTGCCTCCTCAGTGGCTAATAGGTAGATAAATAATCGCTCCGCAAGTAGAGGCTTAGCTAGTATAGGTAGCTCGGCCATGTATTTCTTCAATTCTCAGAATGCTTCTTCACATTTCTCATTCCATTCAAACTTATGTGTTTTTTGGAGTATCATGAAAAAGGAGAGACTTCTATGAGCTGATCTGGAGATGAATCATGATAAAGCAACGATTTTTCCTGTAAGGTGTTGTACCTCCTAAAGGTTCTTCGGAGGATACATTTCACAGATAGCTTTGACTTTTTTCTGGATTAGCTTCAATTACCCTTTCAGTCACCATGTAGCCTAGAAAATTTCCACTTTTCACCCAAAACACACATTTATGAGGATTTAACTTTAACCCGTAGGACCTGAGAATGGAGAAAGTCTCAGACAGGCCAGTTATGAGAATGATGCCACTTTTTGATTTTACCAGAATGTCGTCTACACATACTTCAACATTTTGGCCTAACTCTTCTGAGAATACATTGTCCATCAATCGCTGATAAGTAGCCCCTACATTCTTGAGCTCGAAGGGCATAACAACATAACAGAATGTTCTATCTGAAGTGACAAAACTCACCTTATCTTGATCTTCTTCAGCCAAAGGCATTTGATGATATCTTTGATAGCCGTCCATTAAACATAAGTATTGATGTCCTGCAATGGAATCAACCAGCTGATCAATGCTCGGTAACGGGTAACAATCTTTTGGGCATGCCTTATTAAGATATCAAAAGTCTAAGCACATCCTCCATTTTCCCGAGCTCTTGGGTACAAGGACAACGCTTGAGAGCCACGTTAGGAAATGAACCTCATGAATATGCCCTACCCGAAGGAGTTCCTCAACTTGCTCTCTTATCACTTTAACTTTTTCTGGTCCAAAGTGCCTTTCCTTTTGCTTGACAGGTCGGGCTCCTGGGAACACATTTGCTCTAAAATGCCTGAGATGATCCCCTTCAGATCATGAGCTCTTCAAGCAAAGAAATCCTCATTATTGACCAGACATGAGATGAGATCTGCTCTGACGTTTGTTTCCAGATCCCTAGTTAATTTTACTTTCTTATCTACCGAGCCTAGCATAATTATTTTCGGCTCCTCGTCTAAGCTGTTCGGGATACCTCTGTCAATGTGAACAGCGTACCCTGCTCATTCAATACAACCGACCTCTCGACGAGCTCGTTTTTCATCTTCTTTCACCTCCTCCACATAACATCGACGAGCTGTTTTCTGATCACCACATAGAACTTTGAATTTCCTGCCCACGTGAAATTTGAGTTTCTGATGGTAGGTAGAAGCTACTGTTTTTAAGTCCTTCATAGCAGACCGGCCTATGATTGCATTATACGAGGAAGGGGCCTCAACCACAGTGAAATTAACCATTTTTGTTATGTGTGACATCCATGACCAAGAGATAAGGGCAGGGTGATCTGTCCAAGTGGTTGAATTGCATATCCAGTGAACCCATATAAGGGAGTAGTAATATGCTCAAACTTTGACCCCTCTATTTGCATTTTATCTAAAGTGTCTTTGAACAAAGCATTAACTGAGCTCCTAGTGTCAACAAATATCCTCGCGACGTCATAGTTTGCTATGGTTACAGTGACCACCAGCGCATCATTGTGTAGTGCTACACACCCTTCAGATCATCAGGCCCGAAGCTTATGATATGCTGATCTCTTTGAATTATCTCTTCCACAACTTCAAAACTTTCAACCTCCTGCCATGACTTTTTCGAGCTCGGCCGAGTCTCCGCCAGTGGATCCCCCAGAGAATATATTGATTGTTCCTCGGGTGGGGTTATTTTCCACCTGTTCGACCCTTCTTCTCTGATTCTCCGCTTCTCTAGGAGGAACATCCCCTTCGCGGGATCTTGCTTGACCATCACGCGGTGTTCTCTCTCTTCTGTTACCTCGATAACGACTTCTGTCATTATACTTCTGATAAGGTTCCTGGGTCTTTGTTAGAAGAGTTTTTATTTGAGAATTTCTTCTAATGATTCTTTCTACCTCATCTTCAAGCTTCTGACGTTCATTAGTTACATGATTGTACTCTCTCTATGGAATCCACAGTATTTATAAGATGGAGGCAGACGAGGACCATTCTCTAACTTTCTTGGGCTTTCCAGTTTCTTTTTATCATCACATATTTCCATAGCTCTTTCAAGGCTCATGGACAGAGGTGTGCGCGAAGCAAATTGACTTTTAGGTCCACTAATCTTGTCGTCCCTATCAGCATGTCTCTTCTTGCTTACCTCTACTTTCTCTTTCTATTTTGATGGCCTTAGATCGACCCTTTTCTGTCTCTGAGCATCTTCAAGATTGATATACTTTTCAGATTGCCCCAGAAGTTCATCATAACTGTGAGGGGGATTCTTCACTAGTGACTTGAAAAATTCCACAGCTTTAAGCCCTTGTGTGAAGGCATTGATAAGGACATATACTGTTTTAGCAGGGACCTCTAAAGCCGTCCCCATTGAAGCATTGTATGAACTCTCTCAAGGATTCATGTTCATTCTGCTTGGTAGTGAACAAACTCAAAGGAGTTGTTTGATACCTCTTGCTGCTGGCGAACTGGTTTAGAAATGCCGAACTGAATTCCTCAAAGCAACGAATAGTGGTTGGTCTAAGCAAATTAAACCACTGTTGTGCCAGTATGACAAGGGTGGTGAGGAAAACACGGTATTGATCCCATCAGAATACCTATGCAGTAAAGCAGCATTCTCAAATCTTCCGAGGTGTTCCTCCGGTATGTGTTTCCATCAGACTCTCCTACTGCAGGATGTCTAAAATTTGGTGGGAGATCTTATCCTAAAATAGCTTGTGTAAAGGGGCTTTCTTTCCTCCCTTTTGGAGGTCGGACACCTAGGTGTTGACCCAATCGTCTTATTTCTCCCCATACCGCATCCATGGGATTTAATAGTGGAGGCTCCACTCACGTATTTATATCAGCATCTGCAGCTCTATTAGGTTCAGGGGCCTGCTCTGGTTGAACAGGCGGTGGTGCCTGATTGGGTTGTGAAGGTGGTGGAGCCTGGTTAGGTTCCAGAGGTGCTGGAACCTGGTTAGGTTTGGGAGGTAGTGGAGCCTGGTGTTGGAAGAAAGTATTCCGCATTGTTTGACTGATGAACTGTGCCAGTTTATCCATAGTAAGATCTCACATGTTCCTGACAGGAGGGGGTGGTTGATCTTGTGAAGGGACATTGTGATTTTCAGTGTCAGGACTTCCTCTTCCACCAGCGTTCCTCCTAACTCCACGCCCACGTCCACGTATTCCAGCCATATAGTCTTGATCTCAATTTCCCACAGTCGACGCCAAATGTTATCACCAAAAGTGCGATCTTCAATAAATAGCGAGAGATGATACAACAATAGGTTTATCTTCCATTAAACCGAATTGAACCGCTCCAAAATATGTGAGAGTCCATATGAACTCATGCTTAATTAACGTAGGAATGATGTTTTATTTATGTATGACATGAGAGTAAGGATGAAATGAGTAAATGTTTTAATTATGTATGGCATGAAGACTTATTTATAATTGAGAAATTTAAAGGAGTAAAATGCAAATAAGGGGAGGGGAAATGTATGAAAGAAGGAAAACTTGAAGGACTCATGAGCAATGCTATGATCCTTATCTGAAAATGGAGGGACTAAGTAGCAATTACCATAGCTTTATCAGATTGGGATTTTTACACATCGATTAAAAGAAAAACCCTTCTTCTCTTCAACTTCTAAAATCTGAGATACAAATTCATCCTCAAAGTTTTGATTGAAAGTGGAAGGAAATTGTAGAGTAAGTCATGTACATCTTCTTTATATCTTGTTATAGCATCTCTATGTGTTTGATGTATGATATCTTCTTGGTGTGTTTTTTACTTTGTGATGAATTTGAGTTGGAGATGAATTATGATGAAATAATGTGTAATAGGAGACAAGGAGTACCATTAGGATGTTTGGTTATGGTCTAGTTTCATTGAGTAATGTATGTAGTGAAAGAATTGTGGGGAAGGTACAAAAGGGTTGAAAATGGCAAAAATTCGAGTTACGGGGGTCACCGATCCATCGGTGAATTGCACTAATCGATCGGTCAAGGAGAATAAAACTCTCTGCAGCTCTTGATCGATCGAGCATCTCGGGTGATCGATCGAGGAAGACTTAGCGATCAATCTGTGATGTTTACCGATCGATCGGTAAGACGCAATGGGAATTTTGTGTATTTCTTGTATTTTCGATTTATGGCAGGAATGTATATGGTCTACTATACATTATTATTAGAAATGTGATTATGAATGTTGTGCATAAGATATTAACATTGTCGAAGGCTAATATCTAATATATATGTAGAACCGTCACATACCACAGGACATCGCGCAGGATAAAAGAGGTCTAGTTGGTGATAACTCTCTTGATTTTGGATATTATCAGGTACGTGAGACATATGAACACTGTTATTTTGCATTCATACATATGTGTGTTTATGAATGAAGTGGATTTGGTGAATACAACTGCATTGAGGCGTGTTTGTGTATTGACGAGAGGCATGCCGTAATATAATATCTGAGATTCTTATATGGAGTTGAAATGCAATATAAATTGGCTACTCATATGATGGGATCATAGGGAGCGTAATAGCAATGTTATATGTGCTACTCACATAAGGAATTGATATTATATGCAGCCTATGGATTGTGATGAGGAAATGGTATTCACTGGCATGAGATTGTTATGAGTTTGAGATGATGACATGTCATGACATATGCATTATATATATTTGTTTGAAATTATATTATGCTTGAGTATGCTACAGTAACAACTCAAAGAACACGAGATACAAATAAGATACATGGAGTTTTTATAACTACTGTAGTAGTTATTTATTGTACTATTTGTTGCATCTATGTTGTTAAGAGATGATTTATAGTACACCGTTATTCATGATATTTTGTGGGTTGTTCTGTAGGGACTCTTTTGGGTGAGGGAAGCCAAGATTGTGGGTCCAGTTTGCTGCACTGACGATGCTAGAGTAGTCGATTAGAGAATCAAGAAGACATGTCTATTTTGCATTGTATATAATTAAGGCATGTAATGAATGATTATAACTGGTTGTGGAAAATGAATCGACATAACTCTAGAACACATACGATAAATATGTTTATATGATCATGAAATTTGGTTTAAGGTGGAGAGGGCCTTACAAAATATGTCTGTGTATCAAAGAAAAATGGTAAGATGACTCTGCCCATAGGCGAAGCCACTCCGAAGCTCAAGTCAGTATATGTTTCAATAGAAAAAGTATTGAAAATGTAGACTTTTGCATAAGTAATCGCGTACCTGAATGAGGGTTAGGAGCCCTCTATTTATAGATGTAGAATCCTAATCAATATAGGATAAGAGTTCCAGTTAATATGTAATTATATTGTATATGGAAACTAGATCCATGTTTATCCATAGAATATTGAAAGGTGTCTTCTAAATTTAAATAAATATATTATAATATTTGGTAGGATTATTTACCATACTATCACTACTCCCCTCTAAGGAAAGTGACAACAAATGCAATGATGGAGACACGTCTGGATGAGTGGCTTGAAATATTTTTGGAGAAATCCAATATTTGTATATATGCACCTATGAGAGGTGCCATGTGAAGTGGCCTTAGGGGCTTGATGCCTGATGTGATGCATAATAGGCTTATGGCACAAGTTGCATGGTGGGTGTTAAAGATGTGATGCCTGAAGAGCCACATTGTAGCGGGCATATAAGCCACGCGCTGGTCTAATGATCAGAGATGCAACGTGATGGGCTGATGATCAGAGATGCCACGTAGTGGACTTTAGGAACACGATGTCCAAGAGGCCATACAACGAGCTTATTGTGTGCCACATATCAAACTTCAGGAATGCGATGTCCAATGTAAAAAGTTTTATTTTTTCGCTTACGGTCAATGTCTTATAAATTGAAAAAATAAGTAGTAGTTTCAACGTTGATGTTGAAGAAAGAATTTGGAGTCTAAAAATCACATGGACCCAAATACCTTGATCTCGTATTTGAAAATTGTTGATAATAAAAAAATTCTTCTGATCAAAGAAAATTATAGGGTTCGTCAGAAAATCCAAGTAATTGATTGTGAAATATAGGAAGTTTTGTAGCAAAAATCATTTCAAAAGAACCATAATCTCATTAACAATTGAAATTTCTACTGCTGCACGCCCAAAGAAAGATAAACATGTACTTATCTTTGATTTTTGTATTGGCGGTGATCAATAATTTTGACCACTCCATTAGATCCATTGATTTGCACACGGAATCCAGTTTTCACAGGCAATGGGAGAAAACAGAATGCCCGCCCTCCGAACATCATCATCTAGCAAATAGTCTGAAATGCATGTTGCGGCTCATCCCCAAGGCAGTAAATGTAAGTCATAATCCTTTGTCGCAGAAGTTGAGAAAGAGCCAATCCTACTGGATGGTGAAGCCATTTGAACGACAAAAAACTTAGGTGCCCTTTTATATGAAACATCATCAATCAAAGCCTCACTCAAGAAGTCTAATGAGAAGTCTGCCGACTTTATTCTATGCCGCATATTCTGAATTTTGGTTGACTCAGACATCTCATCAAACACTTAGAGTGGAGCTTTAATTAGAGTTATAGCTTGTGCAGCAAGAAGATAATCAAGCCCAAACAAAACATTGAAACCAAGCCATAAATACAACAAGGTACAACAACAAGTTTAATGTCAAAACACAAAAAAATCCCAACAAAAAGAACAATTAGTTCAACATATTTGCCGGTAGCTATGTTGCCCATTCTAGGTAGAGGAATTGTTTACACCGAAGCATAAACATCTATGGATAAATTCTAGATGCAACATATTCAAGGAAATAGAAAACCCGAAGAAAATGTTGCAAAAATTTCTTGTTCTATTTTCCCGCGCATAACCCGCCACTTTATCTTTCTATTTTCGATGGTCTGGGCAGCATGTAGGGTGGTGTCTGATACTGGGACATGGTGAGTCGACTTGACGGCTTAAAGTTCCACATGATATGAGAGGCGAACGATGGAGCGACAATGGCTTGGGATGGGTTGATGACGGATGAGATTGAATGGGAGTTTATGAGGAACTTTGTTTGATCTTGTAACTGGAATTTTATTTCTTGATTATGCCCGAGACCTTCTTCCATCAATGGTGGAGGATTTGCCTCAACCAAACTAGAAGTAGATATGGACATGGAACATTCAATTTTGTGGACACAGCTCCCACGCATATGCATGAATTATTTTGTCTTTTGATCAAATTTTTTAGGTTGCTTGAGAGAAAGCTCTAGGAATTCTTCTTAAAGGGACGTTTCACTCCCATCGTGTATCAAAGAATTCAAATCCAAAAACAGAGTTTTTGCATAATGAAGCTTGAGCTGAAAGAGGATTTGATTGAAAGAGAGCGTACTGAATTGGAACAAAATAGTGTTCGGGTTTAAAATTTAGGAACGATTTGTTCAAAATTTTAGCATCGACGACGATAGATTGGATGGAATCGAGATTGATTTTGGGAAAAGTGGAAGGTTGTTGGCTTTGTTTTTGTAGAGGAGAGGGTCCGAATAAGACGACATGTTGTCGCACCACCCTAACACACACATCAAATCTCGTTCCTCCGAAATCCATCGGTCTTTTTTCTTCCTTCATATCTACGCCTTATGCTCAATTTCCCACAGATGGTGCCAATTGTTATCACCAAAATGTGTGATTACCTTTTGATATCAATACGAGGTAGACAATACCTCCATGTTCTTCAATGCCAATAATAATAGCGTCAATATTGCTTAGGACCCTCTCCTCAGAGACTTGGAATCACAAAGTAAATGTGAGAAGGGGCAAGAAATTTTTCGGCGTGTCCCCTCCGATGTTCAAGTCAGGCGAGAGGATACGAGAAATATATACTTGTAAAGTAAGTGAAAGAATTATGAACGATCAAACATGTAGATTGAACATGGTATTTATAGATGGAAGACTAAGAGTTACCATGTATCAAGTATTCCTTCCATGTCTATCCAAATCTTCTCAGGATATGATAAGATCTTGAATACAATCAAATCCCAGATATTGCTCTGTGTTAACAGGTATATTCTGGTGAACTGTATGTACACAGTATGGCTAATCTACAAGAGGGTGTAGATGATGCGATGAGTGTCAATGCTAGTGGAGGTCAGATCCCTATGCCACCACCTCCAGTTGGTCATGAACCTGTTGAACAAGTGTTGTTACCATGGGAGCTGAGTTTGACACAGTTTTTGGGATATCAGCCTCCCAAATTTGAGGGTATTGAGACTGGAGAGGAAGCTGAAGACTGGCTGGAAAGAATATAGCAGATATTTGTATCCGCTCCTTGTGCTCGCACTCCTTGGGTCCGATTGGCGGAATTTCAGTTATCAAAGAAACCATCCATGTGGTGGAAAACAACTGTGCAGGAGGTACGAGCTCAAGGACAAGTGATTGACTGGAATGTATTCCGAATCCGATTCCTTAATCGATACTTTTCTGCTGCTGCAAAACAACTTAAAGAAGAAGAATTTACAGCGTTGAAACAAGGGATCATGAGTGTAGCTGATTACACTCATCAATATTCATCATTGCTACGATATGTTCCCCACATCGCTACCAATGTTAAAGCCAAAGTGAGACATTTCCTAAGAGGCTTGAGGCCTGAACTATTTGATAGGGTGATCTTGAATAACCCTACCTCATTTGAAGATGCTATGATGAGAGCGGAGTGGGCTGAAATCGGGGTGGGTGCCTATAAAGAAGTAGTTCCAACACAACAGAAAGTGACTTCTGATAATCTGAAGCCCAGAGGTGACCAATTTAAAGCGAGGGGTGGGTCATCATCGTCAGCAACATCAAGATACTGTGGTAAGAGGTTTAGTGGGGGTCAGTTGAGTCGACGACAAGCACAGACAACGGGAAGTCGACCCATTCAAAGTTTTAATTGTGGCGGACCACATTTGAAGAGAAATTGTCCGAGACTGGAAAGTGTCGGTAGTGTTCCACGACCGGATAATGTAACATGTTTTGTATATGGTGTAGTGGGCCACATAGCAAAGAATTGCCCGAACCATATTGGACAGAGGAGAAAGGAAAAGCTGTAGAGAGTCAACCACAACACGTCCTACCTCCACGTGCATTTGGAGGACCACCTGTTAGACCTCCTCAAGGTCAAGTGTATGCATTGAGTAGAGAACAAGCAGAAGCGGCTCCAGAAGACGAAATTATGGGTAAATGTTCATTATTTACTTATCCTGCATTGATGTTGATTGAAACGGGTGCATCGCACTCTTTTGTTGCACAAAATTTTGTAAAGAAATATGATATGCATATGTCCCCATTGTTGATACCTCTGATTATCTCGACACCCGCGGGAGAAAAGACAACAACAGATAGTATTTTACTGGATTGCCCTATTGTCTGTGATGAAAATAGTTTGCGGGCTGATTTACTGATTCTGGATATGCATGATTTTGATTGTATTATTGGGATCGATGTGTTGAATAAATATCAGGCTATCGTTGATTGTTGTCATAAGATAGTCTGATTCCAGTCTGAGTTGGGACAGCGGTGGATCTTTTATGGTCAAGGGTCTCGTTCAAGAATTCCTTTGATCTCTGCGATGAAAATGTCACGTTTGTTAGAACGGGACACATGAGCTATTTGATATATGCTATTGACATGGTAGAAAAGAAAATATAAAGAAAGATAGAAGACATATCACTTGTTGCTGAATTTGCAGATGTATTTCCGGATGAAATTCCGGGATTTCCACCAAGTCGAGCAGTGGAATTTGAGATTTGAACTAGTGCCAGGAACATCTCCGATTTCTCGAGCACCGTATAGAATGGCTTCAACTGAGTTGAAAGAACTGAAGACACAGTTGCAAGATTTATTGGATATGGGGTATATTCGGACTAGTGTTTCTCCTTGGGGTGCACCAGTGTTGTTTGTAAAGAAGAAAGACGGATCTATGCGGCTGTGTATTGATTATAAACATTGAACAAAGTGACTGTGAAAAATAAATATCATCTGCCACGTAATGATGATCTGTTTGATCAATTACAAGGGTCTGTGATCTATTCCAAGATAGATCTGAGGTCAGGGTATCATCAGATACAAGTAAGACATACAGATGTGCAGAAAACAACATTTCGAACTCGATATGGCCACTATGAGTTTCTAGTCATGCCATTTGGAGTAACAAATGCTCCGGCTGTTTTTATGAGCTTAATGAATCAGGTCTTCCATGACTGTCTGGATCAGTTTGTGATTGTGTTCATAGATGACTTCTAATCTACTCAAGAAGTGATACTGAACATGTTCAACATCTACGGAATGTGTTGCAAATTTTGAGAAATAATCAATTATATGCCAAACTCAGTAAATGTGAGTTTTGGTTGAACAGTGTAAATTTTTTATGACATGTTATTTCACCAGAAGGGATCGCTGTAGATCCGATGAAAATAGAAGCCGTGTTAAATTGGTCAGCGCCTACCTCTGTGCCTGAAATTTGCAGTTTTCTAGGCTTGGCTGGATATTGTCGACGTTTTGTCGAGGGATTTTCAAAGATTGCGAAGCCATTGACATAGTGGACACAAAAAGGAGTGCATTTCATTTGGTCTGAAGCTTGTGAGCAAAGTTTCCAGGAGTTGAAACATTGGTTGACCACTGCTCCGATCTTGATCATTCCTGATGAGCACGAACAGTTTACGTGCATCGTTACACGGGTTGGGATGTGTGTTAGTGCAAAATAAACATGTAGTAGCGTATGATTCACGATAGTTAAAGTCGGATGAAACCAGATACCAGTGCATGATTTGGAACTTGCTGCTATCATTTTTCTCTAAATATTTGGAGACATTATTTGTACGGTACCAAATTTACTATTTTCACAGATCATAAGAGTCTAAAGTTTCTGTTTAATCAGGCTGACTTGAATATGAGACAGAGAAGATGGATGGATTTACTGAAAAACTATGATTGTGAAATAGAATATCATCCTGGTCGAGCTAATTTAACAGCTGATGCGTTTAGTCGTAAAGTAAGAGTAACAGCTGATGATGAAGTCAACTATCAGCATTAATGACTTCATATTGTCATTTAGGATATGATTTTAATATTGTTACATCACCTGTGCGAGTATCAACATTGATAGTAGAACCAGCTATCTTTGAGAAAATCAGAGATGCCCAGGAAACAGATGATGATGTTATTTGGGTCATTATTGATAGATTATCGAAGGTCACACACTTTATACCATATCATATGAGTTTTACATTTGTGAAAATGGCTCACTTGTACATTCGAGACATAGTGCGACTACAAGGTATTCCAGTGTCTATTTACTCAGACAAGGATCTGAGATTCACTTCTCACTTTTGGGAAGGATTGCAAACAGTCATGGGGACTGAAGATTGAGTACGACTTATCATCCACAAACGGATGGACAGACTGAACGTATGATACAGACTTTGGAGGATATGTTACGAGCATGTGTGTTAGAATTTGAGTCTACATGGCAAGATGCTCTATCGTTGGTTGAATTCTCATATAACAACAGTTACCAAGTGAGTATACAAATGGCTCAATTTGAAGCTTTATATGGGAAATGTTGCAGATCCCCTTTATGTTGGGATGACAAAACATTGATGGGTGGACCTGATATGATTAAGGAAATGGGAAAGTGAAACTCATACGGCAAAGGATGAAAGTTGCTCAAGATAGACAGGCAGCTTATGCCAATAAAAGGCGAAGACCATTAGAATTTCAAATTGGTGATAAAATGTTCTTAAAGATTTCACCTTTCAAAGGTGTTGTTCGTTTTGGTGCGAAAGGGAAGTTATCACCAATGTATGTTGGTCCGTATGAAATTTTACAGCGAATTGGCACATTGGCCTATAGATTAGCGTCGACGCCCTTTTTGTCTGGGCTACATGACGTATTTCATGTATCGATGTTACAAAAGTATGAGCCTGATCCTTTGCATGTGTTACAACCTTCTGAAGTGTAGTTGAAATCGAATATTTCTTATGTGGACGTCCAGTTTGCATTTTGGATCGCGCTGAGCGTAAACTTCGTAGTAAAACCATTCCTATGGTGAAGATTCAATGGGAAAAGCGGGGTGTCGAAGAGGCGACATGGGAGACGAAACAACATATGAGACAACTCTATCCTGAGTTGTTTGATGGTAATTGTGGTGGTATTACTATTGCACTTTTTTTTTCTAGGTAAGTATATTAGATTTCGGGTCGAAATCTTATATGTTGGGGAGAATTGTGAGATTCCATATGAACTCATGCTTAATTAACATAGCAATGATGATTTATTTATGTCTGACATGATAGTAAGGATGAAATGAGTAAATGTTTTAATTATGTATGACATGAGGACTTATTTATAATTGAGAAATTTAAAGGAGTAAAATGCAAATAAGGGGAGGGGAAATATATGATAGAAGGAAAACTTGAAGGACTCATGAGCAATGCTATGATCCTTATCTGAAAATGGAGGGACTAAGTAGCAATTACCATGGCGTTATCAGATTGGGAATTTTACACATCTATTAAAAGAAAAACCCTTCTTCTCTTCAACTTCTGAAATCTGAGATACAAATTCATCCTTAAAGTTTTGATTGAAAGTGGAAGGAAATTGTAGAGTAAGTCATGTACATCTTCTTTATATCTTGTTATAGCATCTCTATGTGTTTGATGTATGATATCTTCTTGGTGTGTTTTTTACTTTGTGATGAATTTGAGTTAAAGATAAATTATGATGAAATAATGTGTAATAGGAGACAAGGAGTACCATTAGGATGTTTGGTTATGGTCTAGTTTCATTGAGTAATGTATGTAGTGAAAGAATTGTGGAGGAAGGTACAAAAGTGTTGAAAATGGCGAAAATTCGAGTTACAGGGGTCACCGATCCATTGGTGAATTGCACCGATTGATCGGTCAAGGAAAATAAAACTCTCTGCAGCTTTCGATCGATCGAGCATCTCGGGCGATCGATCGAGGAAGACTTAGCGATCAATCGGTGATGTTTACCGATCGATCGATAAGACGAAAATAGAAATTCTGTGTATTTCTTGTATTTCGATTTATGGCTTGAATGTATATGTTCTACTATACATTATTATCAGAAATGTGACTATGAATGTTGTGCATAAGATATTAACATAGTCGAAGGCTAATACCTAATATATATGTAGAACCGTCACATACCACAGGACATCGCGCATGATAAAAGAGGTCTTGTTGGTGATAGCTCTCTTGATTTTGGATATTATCAGGTATGTCGGACGTACGAACACTGTTATTTTGCATTCATACATATGTGTGTTTATGAATGAAGTGGATTTGGTGAATACCAATGCATTGAGCCCTGTTTGTGTATTGATGAGAGGCATGCCGTAATATAATATCTGAGATTCTTATACGGAGTTGAAATGCAATATACATTGGCTACTCATATGATGGGATCATAAGGAAAGTAATAGCAATGTTATATGTGCTACTCACATAAGGCATTGTTATTATATGCAGCCTATGTATTGTGATGAGGAAATGGTATTCACTGGCATGAGATTGTGTTAGTTCCGGATTTTAAAGATGACAAAACAGATCAGACCGATCAAAGCCGTAAAACCATGACAAAAGCAGATCAAGCTGATATGGTCTATCGCAAAAATCAGAACGGATCGATGAACTTCAGCCTGACCAGATCGAAGCATGAGACCAGCTCGACAATGATCAGATCAGAGCAGACAGGGTTGAATAAGCTTCGTTCTTCAGTCCGAATCATTAACGGCTATTTATTGAAACATTTAATGATGCAATTAATGTTGAAGAAGACCAAGGACTGAAGATTACCTTAAAAGGTAATAAGACAAAGAAGAGCTTACCTGACAGACGCCGAAAGCATAAACCAGAATGGCAAGTGCCTAAAAGAATTAGACTGAAGCTTACTCAGAGATTGAACAGAGTCTAGAGTTGCACAGAAAAAGAAATAATGTCGTTGGTACAAGCAACTATATAAGGATGCAACTAAAGAGCTCAAAGTGCTGATCCGATCGATCAAGAAACGAAAAGAAAAGAAAAACAGCACAAGCTTACAAGTCCAGATATTCTTGAGCCAAAAGTTTTCATAAGCACAGCATATTGTAATATTTGATCATCATAGGATCATTGTGTGCATAGACAAGATCAGTCTGTATTTTGTATTCTTTACTAAGATAGAGAAGTGAGATTCTATTGTAACTGTCAGACAGTGTGTGTCTAAACAGATCGAGAGACTAGGAGTTTCAGTCTGGTAGTGAGGTAAATCCAGCTGAATCGGGTTTGTACAACAGGACTGTATAAATCAAAGTTTTCTAGTGGAATCCTTCCTTAATTGGAAGAAGGGGAGACGTAGAAGGAGTACACCACCTTCGAACTTCCAGAAACATATTCTGTCTTCTATTATTCCGCACTAAGTTACACTCTCAAAGCCATCGAGCCGTTCTTACTAGTCTAGAACAAATCGTTCCGCACTGTTATATCCAGTAGTCTGTTCTGCTGAGAAGTTGATTAAGAATTAGATTTCACTCACTAACCCGAGAGAAATCAAAAAGGATTAATTTTAAAGGAGTGTTCATTCACCCCCCCCCCCCCCCCCTCTAAGCACTCTGGACCGATCCTAACAAGTGGTATCAGAGCAGATCGTCTTAATCATCAAAGATACTTGGACTGATGGCATCATTCAACAAGATTCCCATGTTCTCAAAAGAAGACTATGATGATTGGAGAATCAGAATGCAAGCTCACCTGGCAGCACAGGATGACGATATGTGGTTCGTCATCACTGATGGACCAATGAAGATTTTGAAAGTCAATACAACAGCTGCCATTACTGGTGTTGAACCCCAAATGGTCGAAAATGACAGATCCCTCTGGACGAATCAAGAAAGGGAGAAAGCAAATCTAGACAACGTAGCCAAAGACATCTTGTTCAGAACGCTGGACAAGAATATGTTCAGTAAGATCAAAATGTGCTCAACTGCCAAAGAAATTTGGGAGAAGATACACAGCTATGTGAAGGGAACGACTAGACTAAGGAAAACAAGCTGACTGTTGCTCTACAAAAATTTGAGAGCATAAAAATGAAGATTGGAGAAACTCTAAACGAGTTTAATGAAAGAGTCACTGGTATTATCAATGAACTAAATGGTCTGGGCAAGGAATACTCTAACAGAGAGATTGCGCTGAAAGTAATGAGAGCATTGCCAAAGGAATGGGATGTCAAGACAATTGTAATGAGGGAGTCTAAAGATCTGAACAAAGTTGAACTCCATGATCTGTTCGCAGATCTTAAGGCGTATGAGTTTGAACTGATCACCAGAGGTGAAGCAGAGCCATTCATCTCTCAACCAAACAAAGCACTGGCAGCCATTCCAGACCAGACCACCCCTTCAACAGACCGATCTATCGAACAGATAAGTAATGATGCTATGTCATTATTTATCAAGAAATTTGGTAAATTCATGTCAGAGAACAAACGTAATTTCAAACCTTCTCATCACTATAAATCGAGAAAAGACGATGATGTTAATGATCAGGCTTGCTACAATTGTGGTAAGACCGGACACTTTATTGCAGATTGCACCAGACCAAAGAAAGATGAGATAAAAGAAAGGCATCGTGATGAAAAGAAAAAGAAGCATTACAAAGACAATAAAAATCATCATGGGAAGTCTCAAAAGGTTCTGGTAGCAGAAGAAGGTAACATCAAGTGGGCTCAGACTGACTCAGAATCAGAATGCTCCGAATATTCATCCAGCGAAAGCGAAGAGGACATTCAATGTCTAATGGCAGACGAAGAAATGAGTCAAACAGACGAGGTATTCGATCTTGACTCAAATGAATTCACACGTGAAGAGCTTATGTCCGCACTGCAAGACATGGCTAATGATTATAGAATATTAGCTGAATCATTTGAGAAAACTAAAGCTAAAGCCAATGATCAGATAGATGAGCATATCAAACCAAACTGCTCTGAGCTAGGTGAATGCAATAATCTAAAGATCGAGCTGAATAAGCTGAAAATCTCTTACGAACAGCTCCATGAAGAAAACAAGAGAATTAGCACACAAAATGCTAAACTTTCTCATATTTTCAAAACATGGACAAAATCAAGAGCATCACTGGAAGAGTTGCAAGAGGTACAAAGAAATGTCGATGACATCACAGGCATAGGCTTTGACATCAATGATTGCACCAAAGATGAATCTGAATTGTTGCTGGTAAAGAACAAAATCAAACAGATGACATTTGTTAGATCCATCACAGTATATGAAACCGAAGTGCCTACAATTCAAACGGGAATCTCCTTCGGGGATCAAGGTTTGAGAAAAGGAATTGGGTACGTTGACCAAGCCAAAGAAAAGGCACCAGCAAGCTTTGTGTCTATCAGACCAAACCTAAAGGTGCAAGATCTAAGGCAAGGAAGACCATCCAACTACTATAACTCAAAACCAGTTCAACGAAGATATAGATTACCTTATAAGAATCAAAGGCTTCCATATCGCACACATCATCACACACAATATCGAAACAGATCAGCTCACATCACACCAGACACACACAAGCCATTAAAGCTGATTTAGGTGTGGGTTCCCAAAGGGCTAATCCGTTCTGGACCCAAGTAGGATTGGGTACTAACAGTAATTATGCTTGATGACAGGTACCGAAGAAACTAGTGTCGGACTGGTACTTAGACAGTGGGTGTTCTCGACACATGACAGGAAACGTCGAGCTGCTGTCTGAAGTCACAGAATGTACTGGACCAAAAATCATCTTCGGGGATAACTCAAAGGGTAAGACCGTGGGCAAGGGTAAGATTGTCCATGGTAATATTACTATCAATGATGTGATATTAGTTGAAAATCTATGCTATAATCTGATTAGTATAAGTCAACTATGTGATAATGGTTATACTGTAGAATTTCACAAACACACCTACACTGTCAAATCATCAGACGGTATGACCATGCTTGTATGAATCAGAAATGGAAACACATATAAGATTAACTGGAATTTTGCTCAACCTGATAATCCTACTTGCTTCATCGCTAATAATGATAATAAACACTGGCTATGGCATAAACGCTTGAATCATCTCAACTTTAAGACTATCTCTAGCCTGTGTAAACATGATTTAGTTGTCGGTCTGCCCAAGATTGACTTTGCCAAGGATAAGATCTGTGAAGTTTGCCAAATGGGCAAACAGATCAGATCATCCTTCAAAAACAAGAATGCCAAATCCTCCTCACGCTGCTTAGAACTATTACATATGGACTTGTTTGGTCCTATACCAATAACAAGTTTAGGGGGAATGCGGTATACTCTTGTTGTTATTGATGATTACTCACGTTTTACATGGACTATATTTTTTAGCAGTAAAGATAAGACCGGTCCGAAGTTGATCAAGCTGCTGAAACGCACTCAGAATGAGAGATCATCAAGTATAGATAGAATTCGAAGTGACAAAGGCACTGAATTCTCAAATCAGAATCTTGAATCCTTTCTAGAAGATCAAGGAATTAAGCATGAATTCTCAGCCGCTCGAACTCCTCAACAAAATGGAGTTGCAGAACGAAGGAACAGAACGCTTAAGGAGGCAGCAAGGACAATGCTTGCAGATTCTGGTATTTCCCAAAAGTTCTGGGCAGAAGCTGTAAATACTGCATGCTACACTCAAAATCGATCCATGATTAACAAGAAGTTAAATCTAACTCCATATGAAGTATGGACAGGTAACAGACCGTCTATCTCTCACCTTCATGTATTTGGTTGCAAATGTTTCGTTCACAATAATGGTAAAAATCATCTTACAGCATTCGAAGCTAAGTCAGATAATGGAATATTCTTAGGATATTCATCCAATAGTAAAGCATTTCGCATCTTCAATAATCGAACCTTGACTGTAGAAGAATCAGTTCATGTAGTATTTGATGAATCCTTGTGTATTGAGGGTAACAAGGAATTAATTCAAAATCAGATGGAAAATATCCTTCTCGAAGCTAACAGTGATGATGAAATTGTAGCTAATAGATCAAGAGACAATCCACCAGAACCTGAAGTACCAGATAGACCGGATCAAGGCACTGAAGCTCTTCCAGATCGAGCCGATCCAGAGGTTCTAAACCCTAATATTAAAGCAGATGCTGATAATGTCACCTCTACTAATCCATCTGGACCAGATAATCCAGAATCAAGCTATCGATGGACAAATAGGCATCCACCTGATCTAGTTATTGGAAGTCCTTCTGCACCCATATGAACCAGAGGACAGATGATTGATGAATTCACTCATGCCGCTTTTATATCTAATCTGGAACCCAAACAGATTGATGAAGCTTTGACTGATTATAACTGGATAAAGGCCATGCAAGAAGAGCTTAATCAATTTGAACAAAATCAAGTCTGGAGACTAACCCCCAGGCCAAGTGGTCTGCCTGTTATTGGAACCAGATGGGTTTTCAGGAACAAGCTAGACGCAGATGGAGTGGTGGTTAGAAACAAGGCCAGACTAGTGGCACAAGGCTTCCAACAAGAAGAAGGAATCGACTTCGATGAATCTATTGCACCAGTTTCCAGACTTGAAGCAATCCGAATATTTCTTGCATTTGCTGCTTTTAAAGACTTCAAAGTATATCAAATGGATGTAAAGAGTGCTTTTCTAAATGGTAAGCTTCAGGAGGAAGTCTACATTGAGCAACCTCCTGGATTTCAGAACCACTCATTTCCAGATCATATATATCTACTGAATAAGGCAGTATATGGACTGAAACAAGCTCCAAGAGCATGGTATGATACTCTGTCTCAATTTCTTCTGAACCACTATTTTCAGATCGGCTCAGTGGATAAAACTTTATTTAAATTTATTAAGGGGGAACATACCTTATTAGTTCAAATCTATGTTGACGATATCATCTTTGGGTCAACTAACCCCAAACTCTGCGAGAAATTCTCTAAGTTAATGCAGGGACAGTATGAGATGAGTATGATGGGAGAATTGTCTTTCTTCTTGGGTCTTCAAGTCAAACAGCTCAGCAATGGTATTTTTATCAATCAAACCAAGTATACAAAAGAGCTTCTCAAGAGATTCGGAATGGAGACTTGTTCAACTGCGTCAATAAAATGAGTCCTTCAATCAAGCTAGACAAAGACGAAGGGGGAACAGCAGTTGAGGTAACCATGTATCGAAGTCTTATCGGATCGCTATTATATCTTACAGCGAGCCGGCCTGATATTATGTTTTCAGTTTGCATATGCGCTAGATTTCAGTCTGATCCAAAACAATCACATTTTATTGCTGCTAAGCGCATTCTTAAATACTTAAAAGGATCTCAGAACGTTGGTCTTTGGTATCCCAAAGATTCAAATTTCAGTTTAGTTGGATATTCAGACGCTGACTATGCTGGGTGTAAGATTGATCGCAAGAGCACCAGTGGAACCTGTCAATTTCTAGGTGAAAGATTGATCTCATGGTTTAGCAAGAAGCAAACATCTATTGCCACATCTACAGCTGAGGCGGAATATCTTGCCGCTGGAAGCTGTTGGGCTCAAATGCTCTGGATTCAACATCAGCTCAGAGACTATGGCATTCAAGCTGTTGAATCTCCGATATTTTGTGACAACACCAGTGCCATTGCTATAACGTATAATCCAGTTTTGCACTCTCGAACAAAGCATATTGATATCAGACATCAGTTTATTCGAGATCACGTTGGCAAAAAGGAAATTCGGATTGAGCACATTTCAACAGACCAACAAGCAGCAGACATTTTCACCAAACCACTCCCTGAGGCTAAGTTTAATTATTTTGATCAAATTCTTGGCTTAATAGATCTATCTTGTATTTTAGAGGTATCATTTATTTTGTCTTAAAGACTGTGAACTAGGCACAGATCGATAATACAAAAAAAAATCAGAAAGACACAAACCGGTCCGAACTTTCAGACCGATCTCTGTCAAATCTGATATTATCCTATGATCTGTATGCTCTATTACAACCAGTCTTTATTATAGTAATTGTTTAAATAGCCCGGACTGATCGAATTTTTTTTAACCGCCTTATCTCTCTCTCATCCTGTCCGTTTATTTTGAATCGCTTAAATATCAGTCATCGAGATACAGACACGTGTCATCTCTCTCCTATTTAGCGGGCTGTACATCTCACTCTCATTTCACTTTTTTTACGAATTACTGCTGTCTGTTCATAACTTTCAAATATTTCCAATTTCTCCGCATTCTTCATTACATATTCAAATGGCCACTATCACTCACAACTCTTTATCTATTGAGTTTGATGAAATTTACAGGGCTGAAGATCCAGAAATGGTCTCTATGTTCAAATCTTTGGAATCTTCAGGATTAAGGAATTTTCTGGAATGCGGGACGGTGGTTTACGAATCAGAAATTCGGGAGTTGTTCGCCAATGCTGTGTCTCAAAAGACGTTCATCTCCACCTCCGTCAAGGGCAAATCATTCGATATTTCTCAGGCAACGCTGTCAAAGACCTTTGGTCTTCCTAGCACCGGTCTGACTGATTTTGGCCACATTCCTCAAGCCACTCTCACCAATCTTCAGGGCAAAGTATCTATTTTTGGCCACAGACTGCAGCCATCCTTCAAGAAGAAGGAAATGCTGTTTCATTTTCAAATCCTCTGTGAGATTGTTGGCAAGCCACTATTGGGTAAAGCCGGGAGCTATGACGCCGTAACCGCCGAAAAATTCCGGGCCATGGCTGCTATCCACTCCGGACAGAAGATGAACTGGTCCGCAATCTTGTTTGGAGTCCTGCTAGAAACGGTTATCGCATCCAAACAAGCTGTCTGCTTTGCTGTTCCTCTCAGCAAACTCTTAGAGACACTGGACATCGAGCTGTGGAAGCCGTCTGCTCTCAACCCCTTCAAGATTCTCAACCCCAAGGGTTTGGCACTACTTAAATCCAAAAGTGCTCCCCCCACTCCCTCTGATCTGGTGACTGTAAAGATTGAACTGGGAAAGGAACAGGCTAATGCCAGAAAGACTCGAGCCAAGCGAAAACTAACAGTCCAGACTGACTCAGAGGAAACTCAGTCTGCTTCTGCTCCTTCATCCCCAGCCAAACCTCTTCCCAAGAAGCCAAGAACCCAGATCACCAAGCCACTGTCGAATTTAAATATCAAACCCATATCTACCTTGCCCTCAACAAAAGCCACCCCTGCAACCCAAACTCATATTCCACCTTCAAAAACTCAACCTTCAACAGCTCAACCCACCGTACCGAAGGTCGCCATCCGAGTTCCCTCCACTATCCCTCTGGTCAAGGGCATTGTTATCAAGGACTTAGGGGACTACACCCAATCAGGAATTAAACCCTCATCTGCCATTGAAAAAGGCAAAGCAGTCCTCGTTGAGCCTCTCTCTTCAAAACCCAAGTCAGCCGCTCAAACTGCAATTGACATCGCCATGGAAGATGTTGAAGACAAAGTCAAGGAGCTTACCGTGGTGTTCGATGAACGGGTTGCATACAGAACGATCAACCACTTTGATCTGTTCTTCGGCAAGCCGAAGAGACTCCACAAAATGGAACAAGAAGTCCTTAAAGGGACAGAAATTGATGACGTACGGATTGCGGTACATCACAAAGAATTGTTCCAGGCCAACCACAGGCTCAGGCTGGCAAACTTGCTCATTGCAGCCAAAAAGGCGAATTTCGATGCCAACAATCCGACTGCCAACGATGATGGAGCTGTCATTGCTCAGCTGGAGATGGATATTCATGCTCTTCACTTGGCTGTTCATTTTCAACGACAGAAGCTCAACATATCCACTCCAGTTCCCAGCCCGGATCACCCCTCTGCGAGCAAGACTGTGGCCGAACCATTCTTTGAGCCAGTTACTTCTGATACAGCGGAGCAGCCACTGACCAATGCTCCGTCTACAGCAGAGACTGAGGCCATGGGTGTTTTGTTGGATTCTCCCACAAATTCCATTCCTCTGGCGTCCTCAGTCTCCCATATTCAGCACAGTCCAACCGACGCACCTTCGATAGTTGTCTCACCAGCCTCCGTCGATCCGGATCTGGTGGTGTCAACAATTGTCGCAGCTTTACAGGTTGAGGAGCCTACCAGACCTATCACTCCTCCAGATCAGTCTGCTGAAGATTTGGCATTTATTGCAGAATTCTCTACGGACTTAGTAACTTTGATCCAGTCCGATACCCGCCAATCTGATGTCTCTTCACTTGTACCACTTGAAGCCGAGGTTGATCATACTACGTCGCCATCTGATCACTCTCCGGGCCATTTATCTGCTGAAGCCCCATCTCTGGCCCAGTCAGTTCAATTCCTTTCTGATAACTGTCTCTCTCTATCTCAACTAGTCAGAGAAGTTCATCAGAGTCAAAGGTCCACTCACTTGGATTTCGAATCCTTCCAAGAAAAGATGACGGCTAGCATAAGCGGTATTCATCGCGGACTGAATGACCTGTTCTCTCAGCAAGCTTCACATAAAAATAGCCTGAGAAAAGAACAGATCAAGCTGGCAACTGAAGTTCGGACTTTCGTCGCCAAGTCCTTATTGCTCAAGACACTCGTCTGGATGCTATCTGCGCTCAGCTCTCGCAGATCATATATTTCCTTCAGGAGATTGCTGCTGACAAAAGGGGGGAAAAGATTAAGAATTTCAAGTCAGCTCCGCAGTCCTCAGCAAAGAAATAGATGTCTAGTTGAATCAGACATAATTGTATCTATGAGATTTTCTCAATAAAATCAAAGTCCTTCAGTCACTTATTTAAGTCTTATTCATTTATTTTGAATAGTTCATTTATTTTGAACAAAATGACTTAATCGATCCGAATTACAACTTACAGTGTTCATTTATTTTGAACAAGAATACTAAAATTGATCTGCATGAATTCTATTCAAAGCTTGATTAAAAAGACATAGAAGCTAGGTTTTGTCATCATCAAAAAGGGGGAATTTGTTAGTTCCGGATTTTAAGATGACAAAACAGATCAGACCGATCAAAGCCGTAAAACCATGACAAAAGCAGATCAAGCGGATATGGTCTATCGCAAAAATCAGAACGGATCGATGAACTTCAGCCTGACCAGATCGAAGCACGAGACCAGCTCGACAATGATCAGATCAGAGCAGACAGGGTTGAATAAGCTTCGTTCTTCAGTCCGAATCATTAACGGCTATTTATTTAAGCATTTAATGATGCAATTAATGTTGAAGAAGACCAAGGACTGAATATTACCTTAAAAGGTAAGAAGACAAAGAAGAGCTTACCTGACAGACGCTGAAAGCATAAACCAGAATGACAAGTGCCTAAAAGAATGAGACTGAAGCTTACTCAGAGATTGAACAGAGTCTAGAGTTGCACAGAAAAAGAAATAATGTCGTTGGTACAAGCAACTATATAAGGATGCAACTAAAGAGCTCAAAGTGCTGATCCGATCGATCAAGAAACGAAAAGAAAAGAAAAACAACACAAGCTTACAAGTCCAGATATTCTTGAGCCAAAAGTTTTCATAAGCACAGCATATTGTAATATTTGATCATCATATGATCATTGTGTGCATAGACAAGATCAGTCTGTATTTTGTATTCTTTACTAAGATAGAGAAGTGAGATTCAATTGTAACTGTCAGACAGTGTGTGTCTGAACAGATCGAGAGACTAGGAGTTTCAGTCTGGTAGTGAGGTAAATCCAGCTGAATCGGGTTTGTACAACAGGATTGTATAAATCGAAGTCTTCTACTGGAATCCTTCCTTAATTGGAAGAAGGGGAGACGTAGAAGGATTACACCACCTTCGAACTTCCAGAAACATATTTTGTCCTCTATCATTCCGCACTAAGTTACACTCTCAAAGTCATTGAGCCGTTCTTACTAGTCTAGAACAGATCGTTCTGCACTGTTATATCCAGTAGTCTGTTCTGCTGAGAAGTTGATTAAGAATTAGATTTCACTCACTAACTCGAGAGAAATAAAAAAGGATTAATTTTAAATGAGTGTTCATTCACTCCCCCCCCGCTCTAAACACTCCGGACCGATCCTAACAGATTGTTATAAGTTTGAGATGATGACATGTCATATGATCTATGCATTATATATATTTGTTCAAAATTATATTATGATTGAGTATGCTACAGGAACAACTCAAAGAACACGAGATACGAATGAGATACATGAAGTTTTTATAACTACCGTAGTAGTTATTTATTGTACTATTTGTTGCATCTATGTTGTTAAGAGATGATTTATAGTACACCGTTGTTCATGATGTTTTGTGGGTTGTTCTGTAGGGACTCTTTTGGGTGAGGGAAACCAAGATTGTGGGTCCATTTTGCTGCACCGACGATGCTAGAGTAGTCGATTAGAGAATCAAGAAGACATGTCTATTTTGCATTGTATATAATTAAGGCATGTAGGGAATGATTATAACTGGTTGTGGAAAATGAATCGACATAACTCTAGAATACATATGATAAATATGTTTATATGATCATGAAATTTGGTTTAAGGCGGAGAGGGCCTTACAAAATATGTCTGTGTATCAAAGAAAATGGTAAGATGACCCATAGGCGAAACCACTCCGAAGCTCAAGTCAGTATATGTTTCAATAGAAAAAGTATTGAAAATGTAGACTTTGCATAAGTAATCGCGTATCTGAATGAGGGTTAGGAGCCCTCTATTTATAGATGTAGAATCACAATCAATATAGGAGAAGAGCTCCAGTTAATATGGAATTATATTGTATATGGCAACTAGATCCATGTTTATCCAGAGAATATTGGAAGATATCTTCTAAACTTAAATAAAGATATTATAATATTTGGTAAGATTATTTACCATACTATCACTACTCCCCTCTAAGGAAAGTGATAACGAATGCAATGATGGAGACACGTCTAGATGAGTGGCTTGAAAATTATTTTGGAGAAATCTAATATTTGTATATATGCGCCTATGAGAGGTGCCATGTGAAGTGGCCTTAGGGGACCGATGCCTGATGTGATGCATAATAGGCTTATGGGACAAGCTGCATGGTGGGCATTAAAGATGTGATGCCTGAAGAGCCACATTGTAGCGGGCATACAAGCCGCGTGATGGGCTGATGATCAGAGATGCAGTGTAATGGGCTGATGATCAGAGATGCCACGTAGTGGACTTTAGGAACACGATGCCCAAGAGGCCATACAACGAGCTTACTGTGTGCCACATAGCAAACTTCAGGAATGCGATGTCCAATGTAACAAGTTTTATTTTTTCACTTATGGTCAATGTCTTATGAATTGAAAAAATAAGTGATAGTTTCAACGTTGATGTTGAAGAAAGAATTTGGAGTCTAAAAACTCACATGGTCCCAAATTCCTTGATCTCGTAGTTGAAAATCGTTGATAATAAAAAAATTATTTTGATCAAAAAAAATTATAGGGTTCATCAGAGAGTCCAAGTAATTGATTGTGAAATATAGGATGTTTTGTAGCAAAAATCATTTCAAAAGAACCATAATCTTATTAACAATTGAAATTTCTACTGATGCATGCCCGAAGAAAGATAAACATGTACTTATCTTTGATTTTTATATTGGCGGCATTTGACCACTCTGTTAGATCCATTGATTTGCACACGGAATCCAGTTTTCACAGGCAATGGGAGAAAACAGAATGCCCGCCCTAGCTTTCAGAACATCATCATCTAGCAAATAGTCTGAAATGCATGTTGCGACTCATCCCCAAGGCAATAGATGTAAGTCATAATCCTTTGCCACAGAAGTTGAGAAAGAGCCAATCCTACTGGATGGTGAAGTCATTTGAACGACAAAAAACTTAGGTGCCCTTTTATATGAAACATCATCAATCAAAGCCTCACTCAACAAGTCTAATGAGAAGTCTGCCATCTTTATTCTATGCCGCATATTCTGAATTTTGGTTGACTCAGACATCTCATCAAACACTTAGAGTGCAGCTTTAACTAGAGTTATAACTTGTGCAGCAAGAAGATAATCAAGCCCAAACAAAACATTGAAACCAAGTCCCAAGGTACAACAACAAGTTTAATGTCAAAACACAAAAAATTCCAACAAAAAGAACAATTAGTTCAGCCTATTTGCCGGTAGCTATGTTGACCATTCTAGGTAGAGGAATTGTTTAAACCGATGCATAAACATCTATGGATAAATTCTAGATGCAACATATTCAAGGAAATAGAAAACCCGAAGAAAATATTGCAAAAATTTCTTTTTCTATTTTCCCGCACAGAACCCGCCACTTTATCTTTCTATTTTTGATGGTCTGGGCAGCATGTAGGGTGGTGTCTGGTACTAGGACATGGTGAGTCGACTTGACGGCTTAAAGTTCGACATGATATGAGAGGCGAACGATGGAGCGACAATGGCTTGGGATGGGTTGATGACGGATGAGATTGAATGGGAGTTTATGAGGAACTTTGTTTGATATTGTAACTGGAATTTTATTTTTTTATTATGCCCGAGACCATCTTCCATCAATAGTGGAGGATTTGCCTCAACCAAACTAGAATTAGATATGAACATGGAACATTCAATTTTTTGGACACGGCTCCCACGCATATGCATGAATTAGTTTTGTCTTTTGATCAAATTTTTTAGGTTGCTTGAGCGAAAGCTCTAGGAATTCTTCTTAAAGGGATGTTTCACTCCCATCGTGAATCAAAGAATTCAAATCCAAAAACAGAGTTTTTTCATAATGAAGCTTGAGCTGAAAGAGGATTTGATTGAAAGAGAGCGTACTGAATTGGAACAAAATAGTGTTTGGGGGTAAAATTTAGAACAATTTGTTCAAAATTTTAGCATCGACGACGATAGATTGGATGGAATCGAGATTGATTTTGGGAAAAGTGGAAGGTTGCCGGCGTTGTATTTGTAGAGGAGAGGGTCCGAATAAGACGACCTGTTGTCACACCACCCTAACACACACATCAAATCTCGTTCCTCCGAAATCCATCGGTCTTTTTTCTTCCTTCATATCTACGCCTTATGCTCAATTTCCCACAGATGGTGCCAATTGTTATCACCAAAATGTGTGATTACCTTTTGATATCAATACGAGGTAAGGCAATACCTCCATGTTCTTCAATGCCAATAATAATAGCTTCAATCTTGCTTAGGACCCTCTCCTCAGAGACTTGGAATCACAAAAAAAACGTGAGAATGGGCCAGAAGTTTTCCGGCGTGTCCCCTCCGATGTTCAAGTCAGGCGAGAGGATACGAGAAATATATACTTGTAAAGTAAGTGAAAGAATTATGAACGATCAAACATGTAGATTGAACATGGTATTTATAGATGGAAGACTAAGAGTTACCATGTATCAAGTATTCCTTCCATGTATATCCAAATCTTCTCAGGATATGATAAGATCTTGTGAATACAATCAAATCCCAGATATTGCTCAGCGGATCTCTCACTTGCCTAGTTTAGGAGATACAGTTCTCTTGTTGTGTCCACGTACTTAGCAAGTTATGAGAAGAGCTCGGCCAATAAGATCGGGTCCCAAAAGAGATCAATGGAACGTTTGCAGGAGGGCAAACAGGTAAGGTAAAACACATCGGTCAACCAGATCAGTCCATACCAAAGAGGTCGGAAGAACATGAGAGGTCTTTTGAAGTAAGACAAATAGAACGTAATGGAATAAGGTCGGCTCATCAGGTGGTGACTATATTAAGGGGTATCAAGACTCATTTCAGAAAACTTGCCAGAAAGAAAGGATAGTCAGACATTTCACCGTACCAGGCACGCCACAATAAAATGGTATAGCAGAACGGATGAATTGTACTCTGATTGATAAAGTATGTTGCATGTTATCTCAATCTGGACCGAGCAAGGTATTCTGGGCTGAAGCCTTGCCATATACCTCTTATATCATCAACATGCTACCAACATCTGCACTAGACGAAAAAACTAGAAAGGAGGTATGGTCTTGATACTCGTTCTGATTATGATTCTCTACATATATTTGGGTGTCCCACATACTTTCACGTTAGAAAATCAAAGTTGGAACCTAGAGCCAAGAAAGCTATTTTCACAGGCTTTAGTGAAGGAGTGAAGGCATTCCGTCTATGGAACCATGAGTCAAAGAAGATTGTCTTGAGCCGAGACGTTACCTTTGACGAATCCGTATGCTGAAACAGAAAGAGTCAGAGATAGAGTACCAATACCCAAGTTCTTAGTTGTAGGTGGAGTTCGAGATTCCCACGACTCCAGACCAACATGTTCAGATTGATGATCATCCTGAAGAAGACTCTGACGATCAGATTGATGACTCTGTTCAAACGGAGGTACCAGATTCAGCATCAGTACCTGATTCTATTGCTACCAGTAAACCAGAGAGAATTATCCAAAAACCTGCTCGGTTTACTGATATGGTAGCATTCGCTCTTCCAATTGATCAAGATGGTATTCCGTACAACTACAAAGAAGCTATGTATAGTACAGAAAAGGCCATGTGTAAGACGACGATTGATGAGAAATGAAATCGCTTTATCAGAATAAAACTTGGAAGCTGGTTCCACTTCCTAAAGGAAAGAAAGCGATTGGATGTAAGTGGATCTTTGTAAAGAATGGAGGTGTATCAGGCAAAGATAGCATCAGATACAAAGCTAGACTAGTAGCAAAGGCTACGCTCAGAAAGAAGGAATAGGCTATGGTGTATTCAAAGCTCTCGGTCATGAAAGTTGGGCTTGTAAGCTCGACAAGTCACTCTATGGTCTCAAGCAGTCACCAAGACAATGTTACAAACAGTTTAACGGCTTTATGAAGAAACAGAGGTACACACGCAGCCATTTTGATCATTGTGTCTGTCTGAAGAAACTCCAAGACGGTACATTTATCTATCTACTCTTATATGTTGACGATGTGCTGATCGTATCTAAAAGCAAGATAGAGATTGATAAACTGAAGGCTCAACTTAGCTCATTATTTGAGATGAAAGATCTTGGGGAAGCCAAGAAGATTCTTGGAATGGAGATCAAGAGAGACAGAATAAAGGACACAGTCTGTCTGAATCAGACTCAGTATCTGAATATGTACTCTAGATATTGGATAGATGGAAATACCAAACCTGTAAGTACTTTGTTAGCTCCGCATTTCAAACTGATTGCATCAATGTCTCCTACTACAGATGCTGAGAGAAGACAAATAGATAGCATTCCTTATGCAAATGATGTTGGAGCTCTGATGTATGCAATGGTGTGCACAAGACCTGACATTTCTCATGCAGTTAGCATGTTGAGTCGATACATGCACAACCCTGGTAAAGAACATTGGCATGCAATAAAGTGAATTCTATGGTATATTCAGGGTACCGTGGATGTTGGTCTGAAATTTTAGAAAGACGAAATCAATCGTCTAGTCGGATACGTTGATTCAGATTATGCTGGTGATCTTGATAAGCGTCAATCAACTATTGCTTATGTGTTTACCATGGCAGGAGGAACAGTGAGCTGAGATATATGCTACAGTCCATAGTTGCTTTGTCTACAACAGAGGCATAGTATATGGCGACCACAGAAGCATTCAAGGAAGGCATCTGGTTGCATAATTTGGTGAAAGAATTGGGCATCAGACAGAAAAATAAAAAAAAATTTGCGACAGTCAAAGTGCCATTGTCTGGCAAAGAACCAAGTTCATCATGGTCGCACAAAACACATCGATGTTTCGCTACCACTTTGTTCGGAAAATAGTAGAAGATAGATATATCGAGACTGCAGATAATCTTGCAGACATGTTAACCACGGTGATGACAGGGATCAAGTTTCAACACTGTTTGGACTTGATCAACATCTCTCGCGTATCCAGCGTGTAAGGGCGTACTGAATGAGGCAGCATATATTGATGGAAAATCGCCAAGGTGGAGATTGTTGGCAGGTGGCTTCCTTCTTGGTAAGTGGCTAATTTTCCACATGCTCTTTCCGGTAGCTTTGGAGGCTTGTTGAAGTCAAATATGGAGGAAGAGAAAATCAAGATGATAACTCAACCGAGGATTTTCATGCCTATATAAACATCTCCATTCCATTCTCACAGAATCATCCCTCACTCTGAAATCACTCTTCATATAATAAGCTTTTGAGCTTTCTATACCAGTATATGTGAGTTGTGAGGTGCTCCTGAAGAGGTTATAATTCTCGTCTGAAATATCAATAAATATGTGTGTTGCTCCCATGGACGTAGAAGATTGTCGAACCACGTAAATTTCGGTGTTTGTTGGGTATGTATGATGATTGCACTTTATTTTTGGGTGTTCTGGCATAACATCACTATCACAGAGCATCAAGCGGGAGAGTGATTTTTCCTCATATCATGTTATGATGAAGAACTCATATTTTGAATTTTTATTTTTCTTTATAAAGGGAGAGTTTAAAGATTTTTCCGCATAGCGCGAGATTCGAACACGAAGAGTTCATATTTTATAGAAGAATAACTTCAACTTCCTTCAACGGATCGACTAAATAACTTTTATTGTAACTGTTACCTAACATAATTAACATCTCGACTAAGCTTGCTGAGTTGTAACTTATAATACTTAGAATTATTCTTAATACAAAAGTGATGTAACATAAAAAAGTTATAATAAAAAACAATGTACTATCATGCAAATACGTATACAATTGTGTTGCCTGCTGGGTTTTTTAATAAAATATTTGAAAAAATAAATTATATTAACAAAATAACCTATTTTGGGTTACTTAATAAGTAATACAAGTCGCTATCGGAGATGACGACTTCATTTAAAGTCGTTCTCTCTGATATCGTCTTTAATTTTTTTTTTAAATATGATTGAAGACGCCATATGAGATGGCGCAATCAATATAATTTTTTTTTATATAAAAGACGCATTCCATATAAAAAAATTTATATATAAAAGGCGATATACCAGATGGTGCATTCCATATAATTTTTTTATATATATAGAAGATGACATCTCAGATGACGCCTTCTATATAAACTTTTTTTATTTATTATTTTATTTACTTATACAATTTTATTATCCATACGTATACACACATGAACGGAAATGCACAGATTCCTTGTAACGAGTTTGGCCACTTTCGCGCATTGGGCAGCATCGCTGCCGTCCATCTGTCGCCCATGCAATTCACTCTCACTCCCATTCTCGATTAACAAAATTATCAACTCGTACACCACAAGAAACCTACCCTCACCTTCCTCCGCCGTCTTGTCCACTAAATGGAGGCGATCGGAGTTCTATTGTTGTGTCCCGCGAACAATTACTTGGAGCAAGAGCTCGACAGGCGATTCAATCTCTTCCGATACTGGACTCAGCCTCGACCACGCGAGTTCGTGGCTCAGAACTCCGATTCCATCCGGGCGGTGGTTGGGAATGCCGGAACTGGAGCCGACGCTGAGATGATTGACGCGTTGCCGAAGCTGGAAATAGTTTCGAGTTTCAGCGTGGGTTTGGATAAGATTGATTTGAACAAGTGCAAGGAGAAGGGGATTAGTGTCACGAACACTCCTGATGTGCTGACGGATGACGTGGCTGATTTGGCAATCGGGCTGATGCTGGCGGTTTTGAGGAGGATTTGTGAGTGTGATAAATATGTGAGGAATGGAGGTTGGAAATTTGGCGACTTCAAGTTGACTACTAGGGTATGCTGGTTTGTCTTTTTAGTTTAAATTTTTTATTTGGGAAATCTCTATTATCGATTTTATGGTCATTTCGTGACAATTGAGACAATGGTTTTGAGTTCTGAACTTGTGAGAGGGTGAAGGTTGTCTTTTTTCTTTTTTACCAGTTCCTAGGAGTAGTATGGCTCATCGTATAGCTTATTCAAAGCACTGGGAGCACTTTTTTAATGGTGAATGCTGTTAATATCACTGTTGGATCATTTAGTTTTGACGATTTTCTGATTAATGACGAAGTTTAACCCTTTCGAATTTGATATTTTGGGTGTTGTGTATCGTCAGTGGATTGAGTGGGGTAGATCAAGTGTAAGTATAAGTTTCAGATGCATTAGGTTGCTAACTCCCTAGTGGATCTGATCTTTTATACCCGGGTTTGGGTAGGGCAGCAAGAATCACACCTAGAAGAGTTAGCCCTATTTTTTTCTTTCTATTTTTTATCACAAGTGGATTTGCCTTCTTCCAGCTAACCATTTGGAGGTGCTTCCCCTCAACCTCTATAATTAGCTCATATTTATAGACTACGAACCTTGTGAAAATGTTCCATCTTTTATTTTGTGTCACGCCGATAACACCGGCGTTGCTTCCAAGCATAAATTCAAAAACAACAAGTATCGTAGTAGTACAGAACTTAACTAAACAAGTCTTTATTCAATAAAATAAATATTGCTTATAAGTTGGAATTTAAAACTCACAAAACTAATCTTCAATTTAGATATGTCAGCAAAAGCTTATAATAATATCAAATAATGGTATTGGAATTTTGAACAGCAGCAGCTACAAAATCATCATCCCCAAAACTATTATTGGTTTTCTTCTTCGATATCTGTCTTATTTTTATAAGGGCGTAGGTAAGGGGTGAATGTTTTGGTAAACACCCGGCAATCGTGAGCCAATTAAAAGTGACAAAAACACGTACATTTATATGTAAGCAATTTTCGAAACATGTATCACATAAATCGAAACATAACTAATATGAACACATAAACATAACTGAACAGAATTTTGCTCATTTGAGCCAGAATAGAATTCTCATATCAGAAACACATATCATATACTAAGCACGTAGGATCCATTAACACCGAGAATCTAGAGGTGGCTTCCATAGATTCAACTGGTGGCTCTAGTGTATATAGCACTTTGCCCCGATTCAAGAGGTGGCTCTCATGCACGTGACACTTTGCCCGCAAGTTCAAGAAGTGACCCACGTTATGTAACACTTGGCCCTTAAAGGTTCAAGATGTTCCCATCACACCCCGCACTTCGCTCTGTATAGCACTTATTCCTCGGTGATAAAAAAATTCTCTGAACATCATATATTTAATTGAAATTTAAAACAGAATTACGATTTTAAAACAATAAGTCCACTTATTGATTGAAGATGATTTAATAGACTTGATTGAACAAATTTGGCTTGCGAAATTCCTCTACTTTCTTGTTGAAATTTTCGAGATTGTGTGTGAATATTTTCGAAAATATTGCTGAATTTTGAGAGCAAAAAAATATTGCTTTGCTGAATTTTGAGAGCAATTTTCAAGAAATATTGCTTGATAGATGGGAGGTTTTTTGACTGTTTTTAGGTGGTAGGATCTGAATGGTATATAGAATGATCTCGTGATTTCCGGTTTCCGTATATTCCTTGATTCAATCGTATCCCTACAGATTTGATTATTTTTTCCTTCTCATCCCCAAGATTTTCGAGTACTTTCCTTTGTTGGAGGATTCAAATTTCTTTGGTGGAGAATTTTGACGGGTCTTCACATTTTGCCTTCCCTATTTCTCATGTTTAGAGAACCATCCTGCTGTCCCAACTCCGTGTGATTATCTTGAAGAATTTTGATGCCTTCTTGGGGTGTAGACGCTTTATATGCATCTTTTGATAGTTTTCAAATTTTCCATTCATTTGTCTCTGGCTGTTGGTTGTCTAGCACTGTCTTAAATTTGCCTGCTAGGACTGTTGGAGGAGTGAGATTTATCTTTCTATCTTTGCACCAGGATCACTAACCAGACTACCAGAGGGGTAAATACATTAGGTGGGGTGCTTCACTTTTGAAAGGTGAAATATGTGCTTCAATTTTTAGTTAAATACTCATCTGTTGGTAGTTGAAGTAAAATGTATGTTTGGTGCTCCAGCAACAAGGGTACGACAGTGCGAAGTATGATTCTTGAATCATTTTGTATCGTCTCCTTGACTCTTCTTTTCTCTCTTGTAGTTCAGTGGCAAAAGAGTGGGCATTATAGGATTGGGCAGAATTGGGTTAGCAATTGCCAAGAGAGCAGAGGCGTTTGAGTGCCCTATTAGTTACTACTCAAGATCCAAGAAACCAGACACAAACTACAAATACTATTCTAATGTTGTTGACTTGGCTTCAAACTGTGACATCCTAGTCGTGGCATGTGCTCTGACCTCTGAAACGACTCATGTTATCAATCGAGAAGTGATTGATGCATTAGGCCCTAAGGGAGTTCTCATCAACGTTGCAAGGGGCCCACATGTTGACGAACCCGAATTGGTCTCAGCTCTTGTGGAGGGCCGTTTGGGTGGTGCCGGGCTAGATGTATATGAAAAGGAACCTCATGTACCAGAAGAGCTCTTTGGCCTGGAAAATGTCGTCCTCTTGCCTCATGTCGGGAGTGGCACGGTGGAAACACGAAAAGCCATGGCTGACCTTGTTCTTGAGAATTTAGAAGCTCATTTCGCCAACAAGCCTCTGTTGACTCAGGTGGTTTGACAACGTTATCCAGTATGAGAACTATGAATATCTACAATTAAATAATTTATTAAACATTGAATATTGGGGATCACTACATTGAAAATTACTCCTGAATTTTGCAAACCATTTCACTCTATGAAGGTACATTTTCTGTGCTGCTTAGTTTATTCACTTAGTTATATTATATATTGATGATCGCAACTTCACTTCCATAGTGCATGATATTAAAATATTTTTTCCATTACCACCACAATTCTTGAATTAGCTTTAAAAATATAACCATGTTACAAGTCGTTTACTCTCTATATTATAATAATTATTTATTAAGTATGTCTTAAAACACATTTAACATCTGTAAACAACATTTATACAATGCAACAACATTAATAATTAAAAAAGGGAAAACAAAAAATATGAACATGTATAGACAGGACAGGAGAAGACCAGCATCACTTGATATATATAACATCTTTATCAAGGACTAGAAGAAGCACCTTTGAAGATGAGAAAGTTGAGGCTTTCTACTGTAAAATATATGAAACTTCCTTTTGTATGTGTGAAGAAGCAACCAAAGTTGGATCCCACCACACACTGCCATCCATTCCCGTAATTTTTATCAAGTTCCTGCTCCCCAGTTAAGATGGATTAATTTCGCCACAAAACTTTTCTTCTTGAAAATATACTAACTTTTACTATATAAAATACCAAAACCAAGACTTAATATTAATGGCTTCTTGAAAACTCGCTTAATATTGATAAAGGGCAAGAAAACTAATAAAAATGAACAAAAATTGTCACCTTCTTGATATGGGCAGCAAGGGATTTGCAGTCCACAACATCATAAAGATCCAAAGCTTGGGAAGCAGAAGCCATAGCTTGAATCTGCATCTTCAATGGCATATCTGTGTCCTCTATTAAAGCTTTTCCTTCCAACATCTTTGAGTTTCAGATAAACCAACAAAATCCCACTTTTTTTATACGCTAGACCTGAAATCTTGAGAACTCAAAAGAGAATTTGGTTCTGTTTTTTGCTCTCTTACCAAGAAAAGGATAGATATTAGAATGCCAAAAGGAGCCAAAGGATGCGCTTACAACTTTGTAAGCATTACGTGAATGTACTTGGAGTCCTCCATGTGTTGAGGAGTCATTTGTCATGCCTTCTTGGCCAGTGAGCAAATTCTGTTGTTCTAATGGTTTTATTAAAACAAATTTAACTCACTATTATTAAAATGTTAAATATTGGAAATTTGGAATTTATATATATATATATATTAATGAAGACATTGGTACAAAAGATACATCGGTCATCAGCAACCAACTAAAATAACACGTCTAGTAACATGCGAACAAAGAGGTCTAAATAGAAAACATTGTACAACAAAAAAGGATCTTCATTCTATGATTAAAATAGAATAACCACCTACAAAGATATGACCAATAGAGAGCAAGAGCCGTCATAGCTAAACAAACTCCCCTCAAACCATGTCTTGGGAGAAAGTCGAAGATGGGAGCTGCCTTTCAAGAATTGAATGTATACAAATATTGAGACGAGAGACTGAGAATGACAATAACCATGCAAGCTCTCAATCCCAATTCCCAAACAAAAGCACGATCATAGAAATTTATATTAAATTGTAATGGATATAGTATTGTAACTAAAGGCTCAACTTAGACTAAAATTCAGTTCGATTTTTCAAATGCTTTTTCTTTTGATAGAAACATTTTTAATATATGGATATAATAATTAAAATCAGTTTTCTTAATGTTTAAAGAAAAAGAAGAAGAAGATCAATATTCTAGTTTTAATGATTTTTTATAGAGAACTTATTCAAATGGCATAGGATATTACTCATAAATATAACTTGCTCAAATTATTCTCTTGTCTGGAATTAAACGAGTTAAGTAATTTATTCCTTTTTTTATTCACTTTTGGAATTTTTTTTTTTTTTTTGGATTTCGAAGCTTATTATATGTGGGGGATAATACAATTCATATTTCGTCATGTTATGAGGATAAACTACACTGTGCCGAGCCGGCACGGTCTTTGCCATGTATAAGTTATACATCGCACTACTGTTGTTTAATCAAGGAATTTGACGAGAGAAATGAAATAGAAAGTATAACAATTTGTTATTTAAATGAATTAGAAACAATAAATTTTAAATAATTCCAATAATTTGTTATTTAAATTACATACTTATAACAGAAAATGAATAACTGTAAAAGAATGTTAAATCCATGGATAAATTATCTATCAAAAATAGTTGGAACAACTTATGTCATTTGTATCTTCTTCTTCTTTTTCCTCATTTTACTTAGCAATATGCATCAGTGCGGCCAAAACAATCTTTAATTAACAATTTCACTCAATCGATTTAAAGGGTGCATTTGGATCAAGCTATGAATTTCAAATCCAATTACTTATTTGGATAAATTCATGTATTTCAAATACACCGTTTTATTAATTTATATAAATATAACGTAATTATGATGAATCTAGTGTATTTCAGATCCATTCTAAAATCAATTACTTTCGTCTAACTGGAATCTTAGTTTTTTTTTTTTTGAAAAAGATTACATCGTTTTTCATAAACTAGATATTTTCCACAGTAGCATACAAAATACAGACTGTAATTGAAGCTTCATCCAGGTTCACGTGAAACTCACTTCATTGAGAAATCCATCTCGAAAATTTTCAACAGAGTAAAAATACAAATAAATTAAAGTTCCCAAATAAAGTGTGTCAATTTTCGAACTTTGTCCCAACCACGAGTACAAAAATATTTCTGAGTGAAGCACGGCAAGACGGGATGTCTCGAACGAAAATAAACTCATGTTAAACCCACACCGAAATATTAGATCTATCCGATTGATCCATAACATATTTTGGCCAGCTTATGACTTCGGTAATGCGAAATATATATATATATATATATATAACCTTTTATTTGCCTCATTTATGACATAAATGGCTTTGGTTGGTGAAATCTAGAATGTGATATAAACATCAAGGAACCCGCCTACCTATTGTTCCTCATTCTGCATACACTGCATCACATGAGTCGACACCCAGCATATTTCAGTAAACATTCAGCAACCGTTGTGGAATGTGGAACAAAGAAACTCATTAGACCAAACCATCTCAAATCCAAAGAAACTAAGTTCATCATAAACAATCGAGCACCTTCATAAACTCCAAAAAAATATAAACTCAAGTTTAATAATAGTGTATCATCCATCACTACTAAAACAGCGTCTTATCAAAAAAACAAAAACTATTAAAACAGCCAAATACAGCAACAAAATATATCCAGCTAAGTGTCAAACATCGCAAAGATCCCTTTGAAAGAAGTTTCTCAAACTCGATTGTTCTTGAAACTTCAAAAATACCAATGCAAAGTACAGTTACGAGTACCAACTTAATTAGGCTCAAGAAGAAGCTGCTGATGCCTTCTTCCTTGGTGCAGCTTCAGTACCTAATTCCATCAGCGCAAAATTAAAGGAAATAAATGAACGCTCAAACTCAAAACAATTCAAAATAATATGAAAAAGCGCAGTAAAATATACACCTTCTCTAAAGTTGGTCTTGAATCTGCGGGGCACATGGCGGAGATACCTCATTCGTCCAGTTCCAGTAGTCTTTCTGCGGATTGCCTTCATACTCCAGTTATCTGAAATGTAAGATTTTGCTCAAATAATCATTCCAATCATATTCAGTTAGAAAAAATAAACATGTTTGGACCATAATTTGTAGCCAAGAAAGCAACTTTAGACATAGTATTCTACCAAAATCAACCATCAAAGGAATCATATTAGATAAAAGATGAGAAAATTTCGAAACATAGATTAATAAGAAAGCACTTTGAATAGGAACCGTCTAGAACTAAAAGTGTATAATGTTTGCACCACAGATTTTTGCAAAGACAGTAGTTTTATCTGAAATAGAAAATTGGCTCAAATATAAGTCCAATCAGCCATCAAAAGGAACAATCTACAAATATTAATAACAAGTTTGAGCAATATTTTATGCAAAGGAAGCATCTTTTTTAATCTTACATGAATAATACTTAAAAATCTTATCAACTATTTACCAATTAACAAATTTATATCTAAATCAGTTAATACTCTATATGAACACAGATTGCCTACTTAGTACAAGAGGAATTGTGATGAAATTATATAACCATCGCTTCGCCTATTCATTTCTACTTGTAACCACTCAACTTCAGTTCAAACGTAGTGAAAATACACGTGTTAACAAAAAAATATCATACATGTCCTCTTGCGAGCGGCAGGATAAGCACAGGCGGAGCATCTGCTCTTCTGGAGGTGGAAGCTGCGGCGGCCACACCTCACACACAGTGTGTGGGTCTTGTTTCTCCTCTTTCCAAAGCTTCCCGTCCCCTTACCCTAAAACAATATAAACGCATTACATCACAAGATCAATACCTAAACGAAATATCGAAATGAAATATAGCTCAAAAGATTTGAGTCACTGATTTTACCATGGCTATGAAACTGCAGAAACCCTAATTTTCTCGTGAGCTAAAAGATTGAAGAGGAAATGTGGCGATGGAAGGAGTTATATTGAAGGTCAAAGCCTGCCAAGTGAAGAAGCAGCTGAGAGGCTTTTGGGTTGGGCTATAAAGAGATATTTGGCTTGATGGGCCTATGGATGGCTGTTTAAAACTATAATAGCCCATCAATAAACTTAATGGACATATCAGTTTGGGCCGATTGGACTATCTTCATCATTTCAATCAGCAGTCGACGGCTCGAATAGATATTGAGCTAAAAACAAATACAAATTAAAATACTTACGGAAGTTTCAACGGATTTAGTGACAAGAAATCATATTTTTTAAAATAGAAATGTAGAGTAAAAATGGAAAGCGACAGTAATATGAAATATTTGATTGATTAAGTTGTACAAAAAATGGATGAAATAAAACCCGGTGCACGAAGTGTTCGACCGGTTGTCCTCATTAATGAGGGTAGCTGATGGTTGGCGGTTGGGAGCTGGTGGTTCGCGGATGTGCATTTAATGCACATCTTCAACCCTATAAATATAGAGCTCTTCTGATCATTTCATTCATTCTATTTCAGAGTGTTCTCTCATATGTGTACAATTGAGTGTATATTATATAATATTGTGAGGTAGTTTTCTCCTATAATGAGAGTGTTGTTCTCTTTGAAAGATAGCGAGAGGTTGTAACCTACAAAATATTATAGTAGAATCTTTTTCATCTTACCCGTGGTTCTTACCCTATGTATATTTAGGGGTTTTCTACGTAAATTCTTGTGTCCATTTTATTCTTCATTTTTGTTATTTTCTATCTCATGTTGTCACACCTAGGGCCAACAAGTGGTATTAGAGCCTCGTGTAAAAATCTTAAAAATTCTATGTATGCTCTGTGGTTGCAGCCTTGACTGATCTTCCACATCGAAAAGAATTTTTGAGATATTATTTTTTTTAGGCAATTTTATTGTTGTCAGAATAACAACACGGTTCGAGATTGAAAAATTCAAACGGAAGCAATTTCATGTTGTGGAAAATGAAGATGCAAGTAGTTATACGAAAAGATCGTTGCTTGGCGGTTATTGGAGAAAGGCCGAAGGAGGGCATGGACGATGAAAAGTGGAATGAGATGAACGGTAATGCTATTCCCAATCTGCATTTGGCTCTAGCAGATGAAGTTTTGTCAAGTATTGCTGAAAAGAAAAATGCCAAAGATATTTGGGATACTCTAACAAACCTATACGAGGCCAAGTCACTACACAACAAGATTTTCTTAAAGAGAAGGCTTTATACTATTTGGATGTCGGAATCCACATCGGTGACCGACCATATCAATACTTTGAATTCTCTATTTGCCCAGCTCACTAAAATAGAAGAAGTTTAAAGCGCAGAGCTTCTACTTCAAAGTCTACCGGATTCATACTAGCAACTCATCATCAATCTGACCAACAATATCACTAATGATATGTTAGTCTTCAATAATGTTGCAGTCGCGGTTCTCGAAGAAGAAAGTAGGAGCAAGAACAAGGAAGACATGTTGGCAAGTTCGAAGCATGCAGAGGCTTTGCCAATGATGAGAGGAATATCAACGGAGCGTGACTCCAATGGAAGCCACAAGTATGGTAGATCCAAATCCAGAAGTAAGAATAAGAATTTTTACTGCTACAAATGTGGCAGTAAAGGGCACTTCAAGAAAGATTGTACAAGTAAGAAGAGTACTGAAAAATATTCTCAAGGAAATGTTGTCACTACCTCAGACGGTGGAGAAATTCTATTCAGCGAAGCAACAACTGTTGCGGAAGCCAGACAAATATTTTATGACACATGGATTCCGGAGCAACGTGGCACATGACGTCTCGAAAAGAATGATTCGACCAGTATGAACCAGTCTCAGGAGGATCTGTATTCATGGGAAATGATCATGCCTTGGAAATCGCTGGGGTGAGATCCATCAAAATTAAAATGTTTGATGGTACTATTCACACCATACAGGAGGTACGACATGTGAAGGGTCTGATAAAGAATCTTTTATCTTTGGGACAATTGGACGATATCAGGTGCAAAACCCGTATCGATAATGGAATCATGGAGGTTGTGAAAGACGCACTTGTGGTATTGAATGCGGAAAAGGCTTACAAAAATATGTACGTACTTCTGTGGGAAACACACAGAGAAGCAGAACCAGCTGTTGTATCGACTAGTTCGGGAGAAGACATAACAATGTTATGGCATAAAAAGCTTGGGCATATGTCAGAATGAGGGTTGAAAGTTCTCTCTGAACAGAAGCTGTTGTCAGGGTTACAAGAGTGACTCTACCCTTTTGTGAGCGCTATGTTACCAGTAACAACACAGACTAAAGTTTGGCACATCTACTGTCAAGAGCAGCGGTATATTGGAGTTGATTCATTATGATGTTTGGCAAGCACCTGTTGTATCTCTAGGAGGAGCGAGATACTTTGTATCGTTCATTGATGATTTCTCTAGAAGATGCCAGGTGTATCCTATCAAGAAGAAATCAGATGTTTTTCCAATATTCAAGGTGTTCAAAGCGTGGGTTGAACTTGACTCTAAAAAGAAGATCAAGTGTTTGAGGACTGACAATGGATGAGAATATACCAATGATGAGTTTGATGCATACTGTCAATTTGAGGGCATCAAAACGCAATTCACGACAGTTTATACACCTCATCAAAATGGAGTGGCAAAGCGGATAAACAGAACTCTATTAGACAGGACACGAGCCATGCTGAAAACTGCTGGTTTAGCCAAATCATTTTGGGTAGAAGCAGTTAAAACCGCAAGTTATATTATCAATCGCTCTCCATCAGTAGCGATTGAACTGAAGACTCCGATGGAAGTGTGGACTGGCAAGCCGGTTGATTATTCTCAGTTACACACATTTGGAAGTCCGATGTACGTTTTGTACAATGAACAAGAAAGATCGAAATTGGATTATAAGTCCAGAAAGTATCTTCTTGGGCTATGCTGATGGTGTAAATGTGTATCGTTTGTGGGAACCCACTATCCACAAACTTATTATCAGTAGGGATGTTCGAGGAAGATAAAGTCAAGGGAAACAAATGCACACTGAATTTAGATACTATTACAATTCAGGTGGAAAATAAGACAGAAGAAGATCAAATTTCTTCTGAGGTATTACTAGAGCACGATGAACAAGAACCAGATGAGTCAGATGTTCTCAAAGTTTGGCAGTCTACTCGCGATAGGAGACCGACGGTTTGGCTTTCAGATTATGATACTGAAAGCAATATTGCATACTGCTGACTGAAAGAGGATGGTGAGCCATCGAGTTTTCAGGAGGCTACTCGAAGTTCGGATGTATCCCCGTCGATGCAGGCTATGCAGGAAGAATTGGAGGCCTTGAACAAGAATACAACTTGGGATCTTGTTACACTGCCACGAGGACGAAAAGCCATCGGTAACAGATGGGTCTATAAGATCGAACGTGATGGTAACAACCAAGTGGAAATATATCGTGCAAGATTGGTTGTGAAAGGATATGATCAGAAAGAAGGTATCGACTTTAATGAGATATTTTCTCATGTGGTCCGGCATACAACAGTCAGAGTAGTATTGGCGTTATGTGTGGTGTTTGACTTACATTAAGAGCAGCTAGATGTGAATACGACTTTTCTTCATGGTGATCTTGAAGAAGAAATTTATATGCTCCAGCCAAAAGGTTTTGCTGAAATAGGCAAAGAGAACTTGGTTTGCAGGTTGAACAAATCTCTGTACGATCTCAAACAGGCGCCGATGTGTTGGTACAAGAGATTTGATTCCTATATCATGATTCTTGGGTACAACAGACTTAATGCAGATCCTTGTGCATATTACAAGAGATCTGGGGACGATGATTACATCATTTTGTTGTTATACGTGGACAACATATTGGTAGCAGGCCCCAACAAAGATCGAGTCCAAGAATTGAAGGCACAGTTGGCTAGGGGATTTGATATGACGGACTTGGGACCAGCAAACTAGGGATGTAAGTTCACCGAGCCAGAAGTAACATGAAGATTTGGGTTTCTCAAAAAAAAATATGTGAAGAACATCTTACAACGCTTCAACATGCAAGATTGTAAGCGAATTTCGACCCCTATTCCTGTTAACTTCAAGTTATCCTCTGACATGTGTCCTAGCAGTGAAGCAGAGAGGATGGAAATGTCTCGAGTACCGTATGCATCAGTGGTGGGTAGTTTAATGTTCGCTATGATCTGTACAAGACCAGACATTTCACAAGCAGTAGGAGCAGTCAGTCGATACATGGCGAATCCTTGACGACAGCATTGGAATATGGTTAAGAGGATCCTTAGATACATTAAGGGTGCCTCAAATGCTGCATTATGTTATGGAGTATCAGATTTTACACTCAGGGGCTATATGGATTCAGATTATGCAGGTGATCCAGATAAAAGAAAATCTACTACTGGATATGTGTTTATACTTGCAGGAGGAGTAACAAGCTGAGTTTCAAAACTGCAAACAGTTGTAGCAGTGTCTACAACGGAGGCAGAATATATGGCAGCTACTCAAACTTGCAAGGAGATGAGATGGATTCAAAAGTTACTGCAGGAAATTGGACATAAACAAGAGAAAATTCCTCTATTTTGTGATAGTTAGAGTGCCTTGCACATTGCAAGGAATCCAGCCTTGCATTCCAGGACTAAACACATTGTTATTCAATTTTACTTTGTTCGTGAAGTAGTGGAGAACGGAATTGTGGATATGCAGAAAATTCTTACAAAGGAGAACATAGCTGATTTTATGACAAAGCCAATTAATGCTGATAAGTTTGAGTGGTGCAGATCCTCAAGTGGCCTAGCAAAAACGTAAGCAGTGGGGTAAGGCAAGATTGAAGGGTGTGGAGATGTGCTTGATTCTAAATCAAATCTCCAAGTGGGAGAAATATTGATCAGATGTCCTCATTAATGAGGGCAGTTGGTGGTTGACGGTTGGGAGCTGGTGGTTGGCGGATTTGCATTTAATGCACATCTTCAACCCTATAAATAGAGCTCTTCTGATTTCATTTCATTCATTCTATTTCAGAGTTGTTAGTTCCGGACCTTATCGATGAAATTTTAAAGATGACAAAACATTTCAGACCGAATCGATAGATATCAGTGTGACCAGATCGATCGGACAAAACAGAGCAAGATGACAAATTATTTCAGACCGGATCGATGGAAATCAGGCATACCAGATCGATCGGACAAAACAGAGCAAGCTGATAAAGAATATCACATATCAGACCGGATCGATGGATTCCAGACTGACTAGATCGATACTTCAGATCGATCTCAATCTTTATCAGATCAAAGCAGTCAAAGATACATAAATGATGGCTTCTCAGTCCGAATCATTAACGGCTATTTATTGTAGCAATTAATGCTGTAATTAATGCTACAAAGGATCTAAAGTCGAAGATTGCCATTAAAGGTAAGAAGACAAAGAAGAGCTTACCTGACAGTCGCCGAAAGCATACACCAGAACGGCAAGTGTCCTGAAGAAGAAGACTGTAGCTTTCTCAGAGGTTAAAAAGAGTCAAAGTTGCACATTAAGGGAAACAATGTCGTTGCTACCCTCAACTATAAAAGGATGCAACAAAAAGGAAGACAACTGACACTTGACAACCGACTCACGCTGATCAAATTGAAAAACACACAAGAAAGCAACTACACACGCTTACAAAGTTCAGAAGCTTTCGAGCTGAAGTTATTTATTTAAGCGAATATTACTTTGTAACATTTGATCGTTGTAGGATCACTGTGCGCATTGTGGATTGAAAAATAGAAGTGAGCAACTTATTGTAACTGTCAGACAGAGTGTGTCTGAGCAGGTTGAGTGACTAGGAGTTTCAGACTGGTAGTGAGGTAAATCCAGTCTGAATCAGGTTTGTACAACAGGATTGTATAAATCAAAGTCTTCTAGTATAAACCTTCCTTAATTGGAAGAAGGGGAGACGTAGAAGGATTACACCACCTTCGAACTTCCAGAAACATATCCTGTGTCTTATCCTTCTGCACTTAGCCATCGAGCCGTTCTTACTTTTACAAGAGCAGACCGTTTCCGCACTTACCTTTTAGTGGTCTGTTCTGTTCAAAGAGTTGATTAAGTAACAGACTTCTTTCACTAATCCGAAAGAATTCACAAGGGATAAATTTTATAAGGAGTGTTCATTCACCCCCCCCTCTAAACACTCCGGACCGATCCTAACAAGTGGTATCAGAGCAGGTCATCTTAATCAGCACAAAGACTACTAAGCTGATGGCATCATTCAACAAAATCCCCATGTTCTCAAAAGAAGATTATGATGACTGGAGAATCAGAATGCAAGCTCATCTAGCAGCTCAGGATGACGATATGTGGTTCGTCATCACCGATGGACCAATGAAGATCTTAAAAATCAATACAGCAGTAGCCATCTCTGATGGAGAACCACAAATGGTGGAAAAAGACAGATCCCTCTGGACGAAAGAGGAAAGAAAGAAAGCAAATCTCGATAATGTGGCCAAAGACATCTTGTTCAAGACTTTGGACAAGAACATGTTCAGCAAAATCAAAATGTGCTCTACTGCCAAAGAAATTTGGGAGAAGATAGCACAGCTATGTGAAGGGAACGACCAGACCAAAGAAAACAAGTTAACCGTTGCTCTTCAAAGATTTGAGAGCATAAAGATGAAAAGTGGAGAAACTCTAAATGAGTTTGATGAAAGAGTCACCGGCATCATAAATGAACTGAATGGTCTGGGGAAGGAATTTTCTAACAGAGAGATCGCTCTGAAAGTAATGAGAGCTCTGCCAAAGGAATGGGATGTTAAGACCATTGCCATGAGGGAATCAAAAGATCTTAACAAGGTTGAACTTCATGATCTGTTTGCAGATCTTAAGGCCTATGGGTTTGAACTGATAAGCAGAGGTGAAGCAGAGCCATTCATCTCTCAACCAAACAAGGCCCTGGCAGCCATTCCAGACCAGATCGCTTCAACATCAGACCGATCTGCTGAACAGATGAGTAACGATGCTATGTCATTATTTATCAAGAAATTCGGTAAATTTATGTCTAAAAATAAGAGGAACTTCAAACCCTCTCATCACTATAAATCAAGAAAAGATGATACTGTTAACGATCAGGCTTGCTACAATTGTGGTAAGACCGGACACTTCATTGCAGATTGCACCAGACCGAAGAAAGAAGAACGGAAAGAGAAGCATCGTGATGATAGAAAGAAGAAGCACTACAAAGACCGCAAGAATCATGGAAAATCCCAAAAAGTCCTAGTAGCTGAAGAAGGAAATAGCAAATGGGCTCAGACAGACTCAGACTCGGAAAGCTCTGAATATTCTTCCAGCGAAAGCGAAGAAGATATTCAATGTCTTATGGCAGACGAAGAAATGAGTCAGACAGACGAGGTATATGATCTTGACTCAAATGAATTTACACGAGAAGAGCTCATGTCCGCACTACAAGACATGGCTAATGATTATAGGATCTTAGCTGAATCATTTGAGAAGAATAAAGCTAAAATCAGTACTCAAATGGATGAGCACAACAAACCAAGCTGCTCTGAGCAAGGTGAGTGCAAAAATCTCCAGATCGAGCTGAATAAGCTGAAAATCTCTTATGATCAGCTCCATGAAGAAAATAAGAGAATTAGCACACAAAATGCTAAGCTCTCACATATATTCAAAACATGGACAAAATCCTATTCATCTTTGGAAGAATTACAAGAGGTTCAAAGAAACGTCGGCGATTTCACCGGCATAGGCTTTGACAACAGAGATTGCACCAAAGATGAATCTGAGCTGTTGCTGGTAAAGAATCAAGTCAAACAAATGACATTTGTTAAATCCAGCACAGTATATGAAACTGAATCACCTAAGATTCAAACATGAGTCTCTTACGTGAATCAAAATCTGAGAAAAGGAATTGGTTATGTTGACCAAGCCAAAGGAAAGGCACCAGCAAGATTTGCGTCTATCAGACCAAATCCAAATGTGCAAGATCGAAGGCAAGGAAGACAATACAATTACTATAACTCAAAACCGATTCAACGAAGATATAGACTACCTTATGAGAATCAAAGGTTTTCACAGCGCACACATTATCACACACAGCATCGAAACAGACCAGCACACAGTACACCCTACACACACAAGCCATTGAAGCTGATACAGGTGTGGGTTCCCAAAGGGCTAATCCGTTCTGGACCCAAATAGAATTGGGTACCAACAATAATTATATTTGATGACAGGTACCGAAGAAACTCGCATCAGACTGGTATTTGGACAGTGGGTGTTCTCGTCACATGACTGGAAACATCGAGCTGCTGTCTGAAGTGACAGAATGTATTGGACCCAAAATTATTTTCGGAGATAACTCAAAGGGTAAGACCGTGGGCAAGGGTAAGATTGTCCATGGTAACATTATTATCAATGATGTGCTGTTAGTTGAAAATCTGTGCTATAATCTGATTAGCATAAGTCAACTCTGTGATAATGGCTATGCTGTAGAATTTCATAAACACACTTGCACTGTTAAATCATCAGAAGGTATAGCCATGCTCGTAGGGATCAGGAATGGAAACACTTATAAGATTAACTGGAATCATGCTCAACCTGATAATCCTACTTGCTTCATCGCTAACAATGATAATAAACATTGGCTGTGGCATAAGCGCTTGAATCATATCAACTTTAAGACCATTGCTAGCCTGTGTAAACATGATTTAGTTATCGGTCTTCCCAAGATCGATTTTGCTAAGGATAAGATCTGCGAAGCTTGCCAAATGGGCAAACAGATCAGATCATCCTTCAAAAACAAGAATGCCAAATCCTCCTCCCGCTGTTTAGAATTACTGCATATGGACTTGTTTGGTCCTATACCAATAACAAGTTTAGGGGGAATGCGGTATACTCTTGTTGTTATTGATGATTACTCACGCTTTACATGGACTATATTCTTAAGCAGTAAAGATCAGACCGGTCCGAAGTTGATCAAGCTGCTGAAACGCACTCAGAACGAGAAATCATCCAGCATAGACAGAATTCGAAGTGACAAAGGGACTGAGTTTTCAAATCAGAATCTTGAATCCTTTCTAGAAGATCATGGAATCAAGCATGAGTTTTCAGCTGCTCGAACTCCTCAACAGAATGGAGTTGCAGAACGAAGAAACAGAACGCTCAAGGAAGCAGCAAGAACAATGCTTGCTGATTCTGGTATCTCTCAAAAGTTCTGGGCAGAAGCCGTAAATACTGCTTGCTACACTCAAAACCGATCTATGATTAACAAGAAGCTGAATCTCACTCCATATGAAATATGGACTGGTAACAGACCATCTGTTTTTCACTTTCATGTATTTGGCTGCAAATGCTTCGTTCACAACAATGGTAAGAGTCATCTTACAGCATTTGAAGCTAAGTCAGATAATGGTATATTCTTAGGATATTCATCAACTAGCAAAGCTTATCGAGTTTTTAATAATCGAACTTTAACTGTAGAAGAATCTGTTCATGTAGTCTTTGATGAAACTTTATGTGTTGAGGGCAACAAAGAATCAATTCAAAATCAGATGGAAAATATCCATCTCGAAGCTAACAGTGATGATGAGATTGTAGCTAACAGGTCAAGAGACAATCCACCAGAACCAGAAGTACCAGACAGACCGGATCAAGGCTTTGAAGAAACTTCAGATTCGAGCTGATCCAAATGCTCCTGACTCAAATATTAAAACAGATGCTGATCATGATGTTACTGTTCATCCTACCGGACCAGACAATCCAGAGTCAAGCTATCGATGGACTAAGAAGCATCCACCTAATCTAGTGATTGGTAGTCCTTCTGCACCAATCAGAACCAGAGGACAGATGATGGATGAGTTCACTCATGCTGCCTTCATCTCAACTCTGGAACCCAAGAAGATCGATGAAGCTCTGACTGACTTCAACTGGATTAAAGCAATGCAAGAAGAGCTTATTCAATTCGAACAAAATCAAGTTTGGAGTCTAACCCCCAGACCAAGCGATCTGCCTGTTATTGGAACCAGATGGGTCTTCAGAAATAAGCTAGACGAAGATGGAAATGTGGTTAGAAACAAAGCCAGACTGGTGGCACAGGGATTCAGACAAGAAGAAGGAATCGACTTCGATGAATCATTTGCACCAGTCGCCAGACTTGAAGCTATCCGAATCTTTCTTGCTTATGCTGCCTTTAAATACTTCAAAGTATATCAGATGGACGTCAAAAGCGCCTTTCTTAATGGAAAGCTTCAGGAAGAAGTCTACATTGAGCAACCACCTGGATTTCAGAACTATTTGTATCCCAATCATGTATATCTACTGAATAAAGCAGTGTATGGTCTGAAACAAGCTCCAAGAGCCTGGTATGACACTCTATCTCAATTTCTGCTGAACCATGATTTCCAGATCGGCTCAGTAGATAAAACTCTATTTAAATTCATTAAGGGGGAACATACCCTATTAGTTCAGATTTACGTTGATGACATAATCTTTGGGTCAACTAACCCCAAATTGTGCGAGAAATTTTCTAAGTTAATGCAGGGACAGTTCGAGATGAGCATGATGGGAGAATTGTCATTCTTTCTGGGCCTACAAGTAAAACAGCTCAACAATGGTATTTTCATTAATCAGACTAAGTATACCAAAGAGCTCCTCAAGAGATTTGGAATGGAAACATGCTCAACTGCATCAACTCCAATGAGTCCAACAATCAAGTTAGACAACGATGAAGGGGGAACGACAGTTGAAGTAACCATGTATAGAGGACTAATCGGATCGCTATTGTATCTTACAGCGAGCCGGCCCGATATTATGTTTTCAGTCTGTATGTGCGCTAGATTTCAGTCAGAACCAAAGCAATCACATTTTATTGCTGCCAAGCGTATTCTGAAGTACTTAAAAGGATCTCAGAACGTTGGTCTTTGGTACTCCAAAGATTCAAACTTCAGCTTGATCGGGTATTCAGACGCAGACTACGCTGGGTGTAAGATCGATCGTAAAAGCACCAGTGGAACATGTCAATTTCTAGGTGAAAGATTGATCTCTTGGTTCAGTAAGAAGCAGACATCGATTGCCACATCCACAGCTGAAGCAGAATACCTAGCAGCTGGAAGCTGTTGTGCTCAAATGCTCTGGATTCAACACCAGCTCAAAGACTATGACATCCAAGCTGTTGACTCTCCGATATTTTGCGACAACACAAGTGCAATTGCTATAACGTATAATCCAGTTCTGCACTCTCGAACAAAGCATATTGATATACGACATCATTTTATTCGAGATCATGTTGGCAAAAAGGAAATTCGGATCGAGCACATTTCAACAGAGCAGCAAGCAGCAGACATCTTCACTAAACCGCTCCCTGAGGCTAAGTTTAATTACTTCCGTCAAATTCTTGGTTTAATTGACTTATCTTAATTAGTTTATATGTTTTTATTCTTTTCTCTTGAAGATTTTTTTTCCACAGATCGATAATACAATGTTCAGAAAGACACAGACCGGTCCGAACTTTCAGACCGATCCTTGTCAGTCTGATTTTATCCTATGATCTGTCTGGATAATAAAAACAGCTCGGACTGATTGACAATTTTAACTAGTTGTACTTTAACCGCCTTATCTTTCTTTATCCTGACCGTTTATTTTGAATTATTTAACTCTCAATCTTGGAGATAAAGACACGTGTCTTCTCTCTCCTATTTAGCGGGCTGAACTTTTCATACTTGTTCACTTTTTACAATTTACCGCTTTCTACCTTCTTATTCTCTCACTCTCTTACTCTTCGCACTTTCTTTAAACACTTTTCAAATGGCTACCATCACTCATAACTCACTCTCCGTTGAGTTTGATGACATTTACAGAACAGAAGATGCTGCCATGGTGTCCATTTTTAGAGCCCTGGAATCATCTGGTTTAAGGAACTTCTTGGAATGCGGAACAGTTGTTTATGAATCAGAAATCCGCGAGCTGTTTGCCAACGCCATCTCCCGGAAGACCTCCATTTCTACTACTGTCCAGGGCAAATCTTTCGAGATCTCGCCAACGACGATGGCCAAGACCTTTGGCCTCCCCAGTTCCGGACTGACAGAGTTCGGACAGACTCCTCAAGCGTCACTCTTAGATCTTCAGGGGAAGATTTCTATTTCTGGCCAACGATTGCAACCCTCCTTTAAGAAGAAGGAAATGCTCTTCCATTTCCAGGTGCTGTGCGAAGTGGTAGGCAAGCCACTTTTGGGTAAAGCAGGAAGCTTCGATGCTGTAACCGCCGAAAAGTTCAGGGCCATGGCGGCTATTGTATCCGGCCAGAAGATAAACTGGTCCATGATTTTGTTTGGAGTACTGCTGGAAACGGTGATTGCATCCAAGCACGCCGTATGTTTTGCTGTTCCTCTCAGCAAGCTACTGGAGTCCTTGGACATCGAGCTGAGCAAGCCGTCTGCTCTCCGTCCACTTAAGATTCTTAACTCCAAAGGGCTTGCACTACTGAAGTCCAAGGGTGTTCCGCCTACTCCTACTACTCTGGCTGCAGTTAAGGTTGAGCAGGACGAGGAACCAGTTGCTGTGCGCAAACCTCGGGTCAAACGGAAGCTGACCATTCAGACTGACTCAGAAGCCACCCAGTCTGCTCACTCATCACCAACCAAGCCACTTCCCAAAAAGCCCCGAACCCAGATTACCAAACCAGCCAAATCTCTACCTCCACCCATACTACCACCCTCTAAAGCAACCCCTGCCCCTCAACCTTCCACCAAGATTTCACAAGCTCCAACCCTTGCACCCAAAGTCACCCTTAGAATTCCCTCTGCCAATCCCGTGGTCAAAGGGATCGTTATCACTGAGTTGGGAGACTATACCCAATCAGGGATTAAGTCCCCTTCCTCCACCGGTAAGGGAAAAGCCATTCTCACCGAACCCCTCTCTTCTAAACCCAAATCTGCAGCGCAGACTGCCATCGACATCGCTATGGAGGATGTTGATGAAAAGCTACAGGAACTCATTGTGGTTTTTGATGAATATGTCCAATACCGGACTATCAACCACATTGAGCTGTTCTACGGTAAGTTGCACAGATTGAAGAAAATGGAAGATGAAGTTCTGAAAGGCACAGAGACTGATGATGTTCGACTTGCCGTGCAGCGCAAAGACTTATTTACGGCTATTCACAGATTCAGACTGGCCAATCTGCTTCTAGTTGCCAAAAAGAAGAACTTCGATCCGCTTGCTCCTACTGCCAGAGATGATGGGGCTGTAATTGCTCAACTTGAGATGGATGTTCATGCTCTTCACTTAGCTGTCCGTTTTCAACGACAGAAGCTAAGTATCTCCACTCCAGCCACAAGCCCGAATCATCCCTCTGCAAGCAAGACTATGGCAGAACCCTTCATTGAGGTTATTCCTTCTGTCATAGCAGATCAGACTGAAGAGCGCATAGCAGATCAGACTGAAGAGCGCATAGCAGATCAGACTGCAGAGCCAATACGAGATCAGGCTGCAGAGCACGTACCAGACCAGACAGCAGAGCAGCCATTGTCTAATGCTCCGTCTGCAACAGATGATGAATCAATGAATGTTCTGTTGGACTCTCCGACAACATCTATTCCATTGAAGTCATCAGCCTCCCGTGCACAACCCCGTCCAGCTGCAGCATGTGTAACAACTGAAGTACCAGACCTCATCGATCCAGATTTCGTGGTATCTACAGTGGTTGCAGCTCTCCAAGTTGAGGAACCTCCCAGTCCCCACTCTCCTCCGGGACCATCAGATGAAGATTTGGCCTTCATTCACGGTTTTTCTTCGGATCTGGTCACTCTGATCCGATCCGAAAGTCATCAAGCTGCCATTTCTTCCATCGTGCCGATTGCTGAAGAAGATGACCATGCCATGTCATCATCAGATCACTCTCCCAGCAAGCTATCTGATGCACCTTCTTCCCTGGCACGGACTATCCAGCACTTCTCTGATACCTGTCTGTCCTTGACTCAACGCATTCTAGAAGTTCATCAAGGTCAGAGGGTCACAGCCTTGGATTTTGCTTCTTTCAAAGAGAAGATGACTGCCAGTATCGGAAGCCTTCAGCACGGAATGAACGATCTGTTTTCTCAACAGGCCTCTTACAAGAACAGTCTGAGAAAAGAGCAGATCGAGCTAGCCACTGAAGTCAGAGCATCTGTTACCAATTCCCTCCGCGCTCAAGACGTTCGTCTTGACGCTATCAGCGCGCAGCTAGCACAAGTGGTCGACTTTCTTCAAGAGATTGCTGCTGACAAAAGGGGGAAAAGAAGACAGACTTCAGGCCGCCTTCTAGAAAATAATATTCTCAGACTATGTATCTTAGGATTTTCTTGGTGATCAATAAAATCCTCATTTTATCAAGTCTGTGTTCATTTATTTTGAACCTCTTCATTAATAAAGATTTAATCGATCCAACTTAATAATGTTCATTTATTTTGAACAAAGAAGTAATCGATCCGAAAGCATTCGCTTCAGAGCTCTTATCAAGACTGGTTAAAAAGACTTAGAAGCTAGGTTTTGTCATCATCAAAAAGGGGGAATTTGTTAGTTCCGGACCTTATCGATGAAATTTTAAAGATGACAAAACATTTCAGACCGAATCGATAGATATCAGTGTGACCAGATCGATCGGACAAAACAGAGCAAGATGACAAATTATTTCAGACCGGATCGATGGAAATCAGGCATACCAGATCGATCGGACAAAACAGAGCCAGCTGATAAAGAATATCACATATCAGACCGGATCGATGGATTCCAGACTGACTAGATCGATACTTCAGATCGATCTCAATCTTTATCAGATCAAAGCAGTCAAAGATACATAAAGGATGGCTTCTCAGTCCGAATCATTAACGGCTATTTATTGTAGCAATTAATGCTGTTAATGCTACAAAGGATCTAAAGTCGAAGATTGCCATTAAAGGTAAGAAGACAAAGAAGAGCTTACCTGACAGTCGCCGAAAGCATACACCAGAACGGCAAGTGTCCTGAAGAAGAAGACTGTAGCTTTCTCAGAGTTTAAAAAGAGTCAAAGTTGCACATTAAGGGAAACAATGCCGTTGCTACCCTCAACTATAAAAGGATGCAACAAAAAGGAAGACAACTGACACTTGACAACCGACTCACGCTGATCAAATTGAAAAACACACAAGAAAGCAACTACACACGCTTACAAAGTTCAGAAGCTTTCGAGCTGAAGTTATTTATTTAAGCGCAATTACTTTGTAACATTTGATCGTTGTAGGATCACTGTGCGCATTGTGGATTGAAAAATAGAAGTGAGCAACTTATTGTAACTGTCAGACAGAGTGTGTCTGAGCAGGTTGAGTGACTAGGAGTTTCAGACTGGTAGTGAGGTAAATCCAGTCTGAATCGGGTTTGTACAACAGGATTGTATAAATCAAAGTCTTCTAGTATAAACCTTCCTTAATTGGAAGAAGGGGAGACGTAGAAGGATTACACCACCTTCGAACTTCCAGAAACATATCATGTGTCTTATCCTTCTGCACTTAGCCATCGAGCCGTTCTTACTTTTACAAGAGCAGACCGTTTCCGCACTTACCTTTTAGTGGTCTGTTCTGTTCAAAGAGTTGATTAAGTAACAGACTTCTTTCACTAATCCGAAAGAATTCACAAGGGATAAATTTTATAAGGAGTGTTCATTCACCCCCCCCTCTAAACACTCCGGACCGATCCTAACAAGAGTGTTCTCTTATATCTTTATATTTGAGTGTGTATTCTATAATATTTGTGAGGTTGTTATCTCTTATATTGAGAGTGTTGTTCTCTTTGAAAGATAGCGAGAGGTTGTAACCTACAAAATATTATAGTGGAATCTTTCACGTTACTTGTGGTTTTTACCCTAATTATTTTTAGGGGTTTTTCACGTAAATTCTTGTGTCCACTTTACTCTTCAATTTTTTTGTTATTTTCTATCTCATGTTGTCGCACCTGGGGCCAACACGAAGCTCTCGCGATGTACGGGGGTCCGGGAGGGTCGGGCATATTGGGTCTAATGCACGCAGTCTTCCTATGTAATGCAATATGCTTTTTCCACGACTCGAACACATAACCTCCAGGTCATATGTCAATAGCTTTATCGTTGCGCAAATGTGCACCCTCTCTAATAGAAATAAAATCATACTGATTATAATAATTAGAAATATTAGTTAAGCAGTAAACGGAGATGGAAAAAAAAACAAGAAACTAGAGGAACGAAATGACTCCAAATTATCATACATGGATGGTAATAAATATGATCCAAGTATTCAAGTAGTATAATATAGGAAAAGTATATCCTGTTAGCGGTGTTTTTAGCACTAAACTGTAAGAAAGTGACTACACAAATAGTGTAATTATAACCTTATCTCTTGGTTTCAATTAATTTGGTCCTGACTTTATCCCACTTTTCAACTAACATGCCGCTGAGGTAGGGGCCCGATCACTTCCCATATTAATGCTGCTATAATTTATAAAATTCCCTTCTTTATAGTACAATACATCTAAATAACAGTCGTAATTGAATTACTGGATTAATGTGTATATTAGTGATTGTATATAGTTCATTTGTCAAAATAAAAATATTATTCCCCCATTTATCAATTTCCATTCTTATGTGGCTGTGTTGGATCTAGGAGTGGAAACGAACCGAACCAAACCGAATATGAATAAATTTTAAGGTTCAGATTCAGCTTGAAATAGATGTATTCGAACTCGAGTTCGATTTTAAATTCGAATAGTTTAAAAAATGTAGCTCGAGTTTTGCTCGAATCAAAGTTCAAGTTCGAGTTCGGCTCGAAAAGATTTAAATATGTTCGTGAGCTATGCGAACTATTTCTCGAAAATAAATAACTGAAAAGCTCGAAATATATTTATTTAATATATAATTATATTATATTAATATATTAAAGTTTGCGAGCGGCTCTCGAACTATTGAATAAGTAATATGGGCTCGAATTCGAAAATTTTGAATACGAATCAAATATATTTTGAGTCGGCTCGAAAAATTCGTGATCCCCGTTTGAATTGCTTTTTCACGTCATCAGAAATGGTACACTTCTTCACACTAGCTAATACTCGGTCTTTCGAATAGAATATTTAGATTATATCGAGTTGTTTAGAAATTGTGATCTATATTAATTTTTTTATGTTGTTTGCTAAAAAATAATAATATTTCTATTGTTTTATTAAGGGAATCAAAATTCAATCCTACAATAAGGCCAAAGATAAAATTTGTCCTTTCCTCGTTGCCATTTGTCTCAATCTTGTTTCTTTAGTTACATATAACAACACTTGCAGCTTCTAAACCAAAATGCTCACAACTAAATTTGAAGCTTTCTGGTCACTGCACGTAGGGAAGTTCATATGAGAAGAAGAAGAGTCAAACAAACCCTTTACATGACCAACATAATCTTCCAAAAGACACTAAAAAAACTCAAATCTGTTCTTTTACAAAGGCACCAAAAGCAACATGAAAATCCTCCCCAAAATCCCATTTCTTCTAGTGAGCGAACAAATGGTGATGAGAAACGTAGCGGTAAAAGGAAATCCATGAATGCAACATATCAAAAGGGACTAAAGGGATTAAAAGAAGAGAAGAAGACAATTACATACTCTCTGCTAAAACAAGAAGAATCTGGTTTCTTGGCCGTGCACGCGTTAGCTCGAAAAATGAACGATTTAGAGATGATGGATGTGAATGATGAAGAGGATCATGTATCGGGCTTGGAAGAAGTTTTACACTACTATTCCCTTATTACTTGTCCGGCTTATCTTGAAATTGTTGACAGGTTTTTCATGGATATGTATTCGGAATTCATCGTTCCCCAGCAGCCAAAAAGTGTCAATAGTTCAATGAGAGAGCTGGGATCAGCCAGTGTTCACAGTTCAACGAGGAAACTTGGACGATTAGCCAGTGCTCACAATTCAATGAGAAGTCTTGGCACTCTAAGGCTGTAGAAAAATTGTGTTCATTTCAATCTCTTGCTTACTTGGATATTTTTATTGTTTCATTAGTAAAACAAGTGTGTCTTAAATGAAGTTCTGTGAGTCCACTATTGTCCGTTCTTTTGGTACCTGTACATTTTCTGGGATCATTGTTTCTATTAGAAATTGTTGAACATTAATAAATTTGGCCAGCGAAAAAAAGAGGCCAAGACAAAAATAGAATGGCAAGTTTCAGTAAAATGAATCATTTTCGAGAACCAACTTTAGAAGTCAGAAGACTTCAAACACAAAGTTTAGTTCACTTTTTAAGCCGAACCTGACCCATCGGTGTCCATGTCTCTGTTCATGTACTGATCAACAAAGAGAAATCCTTTGCCTTGCAGAAGACTCTGGTAGTACAATGTACCGAAATCTTTTCTACGTCCCTCATAATCCATCTTCATTCCCGGTCTTGAAATAAGGTGGTGTTTGATAAAATATTGAATACTGATGAAGGAGAAGGAGAAGACGGTGACAGTGATGGTGCAGACATGGCATGACTTCGATTGCACGTGGACCTTAGATGGTCAAGAAACTCGGTATCTAGGGCTGGGTCGGGTCTATCGGTTCCACTTGTAGAGCCGGTTGAGGAAGAACTTGCAGTGAATTGTTCCGGTGCTGTGGGCTCCTACTTCGTACATGAATTCAAAAACAAGAAACAGCCTGTGATTTATAAGGAAAGAAAATTAATATGATGTACCTAATAGACTGACAGTTTCCCTCTCATCGAATCCTCTAGTTGCAAACGATTCAATGGTTTTCACGAGATCATCTTGTGGACTAGGAAGCTCGTATGTTGCTTCTTCGAAAAACGATATTGTGCTGTCTTTTCTACCAGTGTACAAAGGATAGAAAGGGCCACCGGCCTAAATGTAGGACAGAAAAATATTCAAAGATTTACGAAAAAGGCTCTCCCACAGGTATTAAAATCACAGAGAAAGTCTTACAAGAAGAGCACTTTCTCTTGCTGACAAAACGATAATATCAGCACAAGAAACGACTCCAGAGCACAATTCTTCGAGCTGCAATTTGATAATGTCGATAGCATCATAGCCCTTTAAATCATTTGGTATAGAATCTTTTTCACTCTCCATTACATCAGTAGCATCCAAATAAAACTGAGGCGTCGCATCCCTGCCAAGTAAAATAACATATTATTATTAAATACAAAGACTCAAGATCAAGAACAATGGGAATCTTGAAATAAATTGGAACATATTCAGATTGTTAGCATAAAATACTCTGCAAGCCAAACGTTGCCCGATGGGCTTTATGGGTCATCGCCCAATTAGCTAACTCATAAGCACTATAAATATAACATTCACTCTAGGGTTAAGGAGACCATTCAATACACTCTCATAAGCCGACATCTTACTAGCACTGGTGCCGAACTTATAGATCTGGTCAGGTTGATTGGAGTAGATGATCACCACCATCAGATTGATTTTGCTGTTATCGGTAATTCTTTTTTGTGCATTTATATTCGATTTATGCATGTTCTAATATATGAATCAGGTGCAATCGATCCGTCCTCGATTCTTGATATAATTATGTTTTATTTCAACCGCATTTGAATCGAACGCCGGGGGACAGAAACCCTACAGTGGTATCATAGCCAGGTTGCGCTTTGATTCATGTATTTGATAATTAATTTTATTAAATCGTTTCCTATAACATTAATAATGTTTGAAGTTTCAGAAATTTTGGAATCCAGAAAAATATTGAAAAACGATTAAAAAATGTTTTAATCCAAACCCAAACATTGTCCAACATGGTGGCTGGACGCGGTGGCACGTTGAGCTGCGGGGCACATGACGGAGAAATGTTCTCCGCCGCGTGGCCGATTGGCACAACGCTGCGCGACCAAGTTCTGTGACATCTCGTAAGGAATCGTGATTTTCAGTGAGAAAATCGCGCACTGAGAATCGAGAGTCGTGAATCCACCGGTCGTGCGACTATTTCTTCATACATCTCTTCGCGCTGAGTTGCTAGTAGACTACTCGATGTGCGCGACTCCGGACAGGCGAGGTCAAGGTGGCGGCGCAAGCTAGGGTTTTTGAAACCCTAGCCGACGACGCTGGTCTTGTGACGGAGAAGATGAACAGCAGAAAATTGACCAAATTTTCGATTTTTTTAAAAAAAATTGATAAATCCAAAAATAAGGATAATTGTTTGGTCAAAATTGTATTATTAATTTTGGATCCAAATTGTTTGGAGTCCATAAATTAATTTTGGGTCATTTTAGATATTTTTTGGATATTAATTTTGAAATAAAAAATCATAAAAGAATTAATTATTACAAATATGGTTTTTAATTTATTATTTGTAAAATAGAGATTTTACAAATTAATTGAAAATTAGATGAAAATGTTTCATTTAATTTATTTTCAATTAATATTATGATTGGAAAGGTAAAATAGAGATTGTACCAATTAGTTGAAATTTAATTAATTAGGAATTAAATAAAATTATTTTATTTAATTTGTTAATTTTATTTTCAATTAATGATGCGATTTGTGGGAAACAATAGAATAAATTAATTATTGTGCTCTAATTACATGTGATGTGATTATTACAATTACATATGATGTAATGATTTAGTTTAATATTGAATTACATATGATGTGATTGCATGGTGGATGATTACGGGTCTTGACTAATGTGTTTAGGTGAATGTTAGGTTTTATTGTTTCATTATAATTATTTTTTGATTATCGGGCCGGCGAGCCTGCTCTCTCTATTTTCTGATGTATCCCACCCGGGATTTGTATCCCTAGTCTCTTGTTTGCACGATTTAAATGTAAAATCATTAGAGTTAGTGGGAGATCGAGATTGAAGTCGGAGCATCAAGAATCAAGACATGTATTGTGATGCCTTGGAAATCATATAAAATTATAATTGAGAACTATGACGTAAGCATGTGGTCAGATTGTAATTAAAATAAATCATGTGTCCAGAATAAATTGTTTATTGTACCACATGTTAGAATTTTGGTCATAACTTTCACATATGATATCGGAATTAAGCGAATTACTTGTTCACGCGAAGATAAAAATGAGATCTATAACTTTGATGTTGAAAGTATTTTCAAAACATGATCGAGAATGTAGAAAATGGCCTAGACATTTGTGACATGTGGCGAGTTCCTACGATGACATGTGTCATCCCATAATATTATACTAATATCATATATATAAGTGTTCAAAATTTAGTCAAATTTCATATTTTTGCATCAGATAGTTACGGGACGTGAGAGATGAGGGTTTCAGGATTTTAAAAAAAATTGTTGCGCTCGATCTGATCAGGTTTTGGTGAAACCAATTATATATTTGGAATCAGCAAGGTAAGGGCTACTGTCAGACCCTAATATTTCGTATTTTGGTGTTAGTTTTTATTTAGCCAATTTAGATAGTGGTAGTTAAACATGGTGTATTATTGACTGTTGTTGAATTCTAAATACAACGGTAGGTTTAGTGGTAATAAAACGACTAAATGATCGAGTTTTGATATATTGAATAATTAGCAGATTTTGATATTTGGGGGAATTAATTATAAATGAATTATTGTTGTATAGTAAATATATTGAAACTTATATCAGGTGAAAAGCATAATTGATGTCGTTTCATAATTTAGATGATTTAATTATGAATCAAGTTTCGTTAAAATATTATGAGAGGCTATATCTATATGTTGATGTTATTTTCATGAGCTGATATTGAATTGTTAAAATTGCTATAGATACTTCACGAGCCTCGGGACGTCAGAATAGTCTATTTTGATTATCGACTATCAGGTACGTGTTGACGTACGAGCATGTATTGATATTTATATTGATGTTGTTATGATATAACGATGATGGTAAATGCATGATGATGTTAAGGGTTGCTGAAATGAACGACGTGTTGTTATTATTGTTGTTGATTGTGTCGCAGTAGTAGGGGAGCGATGATGGGGTATAGTAGGCTTGGTGTTGCCACTATATCGATTATTTACAATGGGTCACAATGATGATGCGACGATGGGGTATAGTAGGCTTGGTGTTGCCACTATATCGATTATTTACAATGGATCGCAATGATGATGCGACGATGGGGTATAGTATGCTTGCCACTATATCGATTATTTACGATGGGTCGCAATGATGATGCGACGATGGGGTATAGTTGGCTCGGTGTTGCCACTATATCGATTTGCACATCAGCTGTGATATGGTTGAGATGATGATTGATGGATTATGATTTGATGTTGGAGAATGGTATTACAGAAACAATCAATTAATCTTCGTATTATTCCTATTGATTTCAGGGAGTATTTCTGTTAGATTTCCAGCATGTTATACTGCTGATAGACTACTGTATATTTATGCTGTTATTATTGCTGGTGTGTATGCTCACCCATTTTTGGGGGCTGTTTCTGTTGAAACATGCATCAGGCTTAGACATTAGAGTTGGAGGCATGATTAGGAGTTGTTGAGTCTGAGATGTCTAAGTCCTTGCCACTTACAATGAAGTTGCCATAAGATAATACATATGTTTCAACTAGTTGTGGCTCGCATGTGAGCTTGTTTACATTTGTATATGGCTTGTATGTATTACTCTATGATTTGGTTATCTTTTGTTGATGCATGTGACTTATGTCATATTTAAATTGGGTAGACGTCATATATTTTGTGAACTTATATATGTCATGTTGTGTGTTGTTGGGAGGTCCAATTACGGGGAGATTATGTCAAATTTTTTTTATACATTTGTTGACGTTTGGGGCGCCACATGTATAATGGAAGCAAAAATATAATAGGATTGCATTGCATACCTGCATCACCTTAGACAGACTTGTGGTCCACGTGTGGGTCACGTGGATCAATTAGGAAAATGTCATAATTGTCCATATTTATTTTTATTATGCATGTGATTTATGATAAATGTTTGTTTGTATGTTTTATTAGTACATATGATTGCATGAATAAAACATAGTTGCATGAATCCAGCAAACAAACACAAGCACTTGATGAGATTTTAAAATTATTAAATCCCTCTTCTGAATATGATTCAAAAATTTTAATATCAAACTGTGAAGGGAAGCTCAAAGGAGTTTGTTGCTTCCTGTCTTCCATCAACAGTTAAGCCATGAGACGCTACTCGTGTCAAGTGTCTTGTCTCACCCTCGTGTGGGGCATCTGGCATGGGAAAGCTATTTAACGGCCACTTAATTATGGATAGGATTATGTTAACCTTTAAGATTGATCACTCTCGTGAGGTCTTATTAGCGGACATTGTCATCTGTGGGATGTGTTAGTTTGACGTGAGAATACATAATTGGCCTGCCTCCGTAGAGTTATGCCAATCGTGAGACAAATATCTTGGGGGTTGCATATGATGCAACTATTAGCTACCTTTAGTATCATGAAGCTGGCTGGACCCTCGCTCCGGGCTATCATGAGCTAGTTGGACTCCAAGCCCATTAAAAAAATATGATTTCCCGTTCATTTGTCATGAGGATGATAGATTCGAAAACTTTAATGGGAGCATTCAATAACAAAGTCCATGTTTTTGAATTAATTAATAATCAAACGATTTGCTTATATTTTCTGTTTATTTTTCAGTATTCAAATGGCCAAGAATCCGATCACATCTATTCTCGATACAAACAAATTAACTGGGCAAACTACAATGATTGGCTAAGAAATATGAAAATTGTTCTGGATTCTGAAAAATTGAAGTATGTGCTTACGAAGCTACCCCCTGGAAAGGTTCCTGAGGGTTCGACTCCTGATGAGATTGAAACTGTCCAGAAATGGATGGATGACGATCTCAAAGCGCGATGATATATGATGGCATCAATGTCGAGTGAACTTCAGAGACAGCATGAACAAATGAACCATGCCGCCGAGATTCATACTCACCTGCAAGAGTTGTATGGTTAGCATACTCGTTCTCTACGTTACAGTGTTGTCATAGACCTATTCCGTGCCCTTATGAGGGGAAGGTCCTCAGTCCAAGCTCATGGATTGAAGATGATAGGTCTTATTGAGAAACTTGCTAGCTTATACGATCTTGGAGAACGAACTGACATTGGATGTGATCCTTCAGTATCTGCCAGACTCATTCAAGCAATTTGTAGTGAACTTCAACATGCACAAAATGGAGTGCACACTTGCAGAGCTTGTCAATATGTTGACTACTGCTAAGGCTGCCATGAAAGAGGAAAAGCATGTTCTGTTGATTAATTCTTCTTCTAAAGCCAAGAAGAGTTCTTGGCCTAAGAAGAGGAAGGATACTGGGAAGCGTTCTTAGCCTGCACCACAAAAAGAAAAGGGCTAAGGGGCCGACTGTGTCAATTAATGAGGAACAAAAATGCTTCCATTGCGGCAAACCTGGGCATTGGAGGAGAAACTGCAAGGAGTATCAGGATCAGAAACGTTCTGGTCCAGGTATATTCTTTGTTGAAGTTAATGTTTCCATTAGTTCAGCTTCTTGGGTATTGGATACAGGTTGTGGATCACATCTGTGTAATAATATTCAGGTGATGACAAGAAGCATCAAGCTGCAAAATGATGAGATCTTTTTTAGGCCTGGAAATGGTGCAAGGGTTGCAGCCACATCTATTGGAAAAGTTAATTTAGCTCTATATTCCGATTTTGGCTTACTTTTAAACGATTGTTTATTTGTTCCAGACTTGATTAAGAACATTATTTCTATTCCTGTTTTGGATAGATAAGGTTTTTCTTTTAATATTTCAAATGGGATTTGTCATATTTTAAAGAATGGGTCTATTATTGGTTCTGGCACTTTGTTAAATGATCTGTATGATTTGAAACTAGGTGATACACCGGTTTGCTTTCAACAAAATGGGAAACGTAAGGCTGATAATCTATCTCATGCACATATTTGGCATGCTAGGTTAGGTCATATTTCTAAGGGAAGGATGAGGAAGGTGGTGAGTGAAGAATTATTTTATTCATCAGACTTGGATTCATTACCCACTCGTGAATCTTGTCTCAAGGGAAAAGTGACAAAAAGACCTTTCGATGGTCATCCTCAGCGAGCCAAAAGTCTGTTGGATTTGATCCATTCGGATGTTTGTGGGCAGTTAAGTGTTAACGCATGAGGAGGATATTCTTACTTCATTACCTTTATAGATGATTACTCGTGATTTGGGTACGTCTATATTATGAGGTACGAGTCTGAATCTTTTGAAAAAGTTCAAAGAATCAGACATGAAGTAGAAAAGCAACTAGGAACAAGTGTTAAAGCACTTCGATCTGATCGGGGTGGTGAATACTTGAGCACCGAGTTCATTGATTATCTTAAATAAAATGGAATCCTCTCCCAGTGGACCCCGCCTGGAACACTACAGCTTAATGGTGTGGCTGAGCGACGGAATCAGACTTTATTAGATATGGTTCGATCAATTAGGAGTTCCACTGAGCTTCCGACATCGTTTTGGGGCTATGCGCTTGAAACGACATGTCATTTGTTGAACAGAGTTCCTTCAAAGGCAGTTATTTCTACTTCATATATGATATGGAATGAAAACTAACCTAATTATAATTATTTATAGGTTTGGGTTGCACTGCTTATGTGAAGCAGATGGTGGATGACAAACTGGATATGAGATCTATATTATGTTACTTTTGTGGGATATCCTAAAGAAATTAGAGGTTATTACTTTTATAACCCACGGGAACAAAAAGTGTTTGTTTCCAGAAATGCTACATTTTTAGAAAAGAAGTTTCGGATGAATGTAGATGAGAATGATATGAACCTTGAAGTAGTTCAAGAACCACAAACTACTACCCCAATGGAAGCAAGTATAATTTCTGAACCATCAATTGAACCTAAAGTACACGCACCAAGGAGATCTGAAAGGGTTTCAAGAGCTCCTGATAAAACGAATCTACTCCTTGAAAGTAGTCAAGAAATAGACCATGTATATGATCCTTAGACTTTTAAGGAGGCGACGTCAGATATTGATTCGATATTGGCGAGATGCCATGAAATCTGAAATGGACTCTATGTACTCCAATAAGATATGGACCTTAGTGGATCCTCCTGTGGGAATTGTTCCCATAGATTGCAAATGGATCCATAAACGAAAGCTTGGGGTGGATGGAAATGTGATTACCTATAAGGCATGTTTGGTTGCAAAATGTTATACTCAAAACAAGGAGTTGACTCTTAGGAAACTTTTGCAAAATGTGAAGACTGCTTTTCTCAATGGTGACATTGATGAAGAGATTTATATGAAGCAGCCAGAAGGCTTCACAACCATTGGGAGTGAGCAAAAGGTTTGCAAACTCCAGAGGTCCATTTATGGGCTAAAGCAAGCATCCCGAAGTTGGAATATCCCTTTTGATAACACTATCAAAGAGTTTGGTTTTGTTAGAAATCGGAAGAAGCATGCGTATACAAGAAGGTTGGTGGGATTGCGGTTACAGTCGTAGTGCTCTATGTCGACGATATCCTACTCATTGGGAATGATATAGGATTGATGAAATCAACAAAATCATGGTTATCTGCTAAGTTCTCTATGAAAGATTTGGGAGAAGAATCCTATATGCTTAGAATAAGGATCTATAGGGATAGATCTAAGAGGATGCTGGAGATCTCTCAATCTATGTACATAAGCTAAAAAGGTTTAGCTTGGAACTAATAGAAAATGGGTTATCTTCCAACATGTCATGGTGTTCATCTCTCGAGGTCCCTAAGACTGATGAACAAAGAAAAAAGATGGCATTGATACCCTATGCTTAGGCTGTTGGTAGCATAATGTATGCTATGGTTTGTACTAGGACTGATGTAGCGTATGCTCTTAGTGTAACGAGCAGATATCAGGCATATCCCGGTGAAGGTCACTGGAAAGCTGTGAAAACAATCCTTAATACTTGCGAAGAACTCAGGATATGTTCATGGTTTTTGGATCTGAAAGTGGAGAGCTGAAACTTGAAGGCTACGTTGATGCTAGTTTTCAGTCAGACATAGATGACTCTAAATCGATGTCTAGATTTGTATTTAGGCTTAATGGTGGTGTTGTCTCTTGGAAGAGTTCCAAGCAAGACATCACAGTGGATTCCACCACTGAAGCTGAATACATTGCAGCATCAGATGCAACAAAAGAGGCAGTTTGGAGGAGAAATTTCATCCAAGAGTTGGTTGTAATTTCCAGTGCAGTTGGCCCAGTCTCTGTGTACTGTGACAACAATGGAGCTATTGCACAAGCAAAAGAGCCGAGATCTCATCAAAAATCCAAACATATACTGAGAAAATACTGTAATGCCTTGATATGACGTATATATGTGTGATGTGATTATGGCGTAATTATGAATAATTACGGTATGATGTGGACTCGGTTTCGGGTTGAACCGAGCAGGATTAATGACATGAATGGAAGATAGTTGGAAAACAAGGAATGAATATGGATATGTGATAAATTAAAGATAGTGAGTTATGAACATAGACATGTGATCTATGGCCTTAACCTTGTTGTGTTGATAGTGGACAAATACATTATAGAGTTGGATATTGAAATGCATCACATAGTTGGATACTGTTGTGTCCTATATTTGACATGAATTTGAGAGGAATTACACCTGCATTTGTGTTTAATTTGGAGAGTATATATAGCATGAGAAATCAGATTGAGAACACATATTGCACCATAACTCACCTACAACTCTCTACACAAGCACCTCTCAAAAACCCTTACTTGTTCTTGCATCTTTTCTTGAATTTCACTGGGAAATCAAGATAGAAAGTTGGGAGAAGTGAATTCCTAACATCTTGGTAAGGATTTATGTGCCTTGTATACTTGGTTTATGTTGATAAATGATGAGTTGAATTGAAGCACGGAACTTGGTAGTTTTGCTTTGATATGAGTTATAGTGTACACACTTGAGTTATATGGTGATAGAAACATGTTGATATGATGCTAGAAATTACATGGAACAAGTTGTAATGGTAGAAAGTGATGTGTAGGAGAAACACCAAGAAAAGAGGTAGGAAATCGCCATGGTTTTCACAAAAGCAGAGGAGGCGATCGATCGCTATGTATGAGGCAATCGATCGCTTAAGGCTAAACATGAGAGTGCGGTGTGATGAGCGATCGATCGCTTCAAGGAAGCAATCGATCGCATCGAGGCAGTATGTTTTCCAAAGTATTAAGCGATCGATCGCATGGAAATGAGGGATCGATCGCTCATGGCCAGAAACTTTAGGTGATCGATCGCGTCAAAACATGAGATCGATCGCTAGGGTCCAAATTTTACAAAATGTAATATTATTGTGGACTTTGTTTTTGAAGCCTCTTGTAACATGATATATTATTGATATTGTTGTAGCATCATCACAGGGGATAGGACAACGAGGCGGTTAGACATTGACTCCTGATTTATACCTTTTGTGCCGCACAACAGGTACGTGTTAACGTACGAGTATATGATATTATTGTAATGATGATGTGGAATTTGTATCATATGATTGGTGGTATCATATGCATGTACATTCATGAGATTCATAATGTTGAGATGGATGCCACGATAGGTATGTCGCATTTGCTTTGGCTGAGATCATTGCCACGATAGGTATACCACATTGTTGGGCATATTCTTTGGCTGGGATTGTTGCCACGATAGGTATGCTACATATGCTTTGGCATGAGAGGTATACTCCTGTTGAGTATATGCTCTGGCTGTTATAACGTGTGAGGACGGTGCTATGATATGTGCTGCTAATATGAAGATTTGAGGAGGTTCCACTGACATATTGAGCTGAGATAGGCATATGATATCGGTCTCGTTATAACAGGATGATGGACGAGACATGTCATGACATATTTGCATTTGATGATGCATGATACAGAACAATCACAGTTGATGTTTACGATAGTGCTTTATCGTTTTATATCACTTATTGGTATATCACTTAGATGATTGTTTATCTATACTCATGTTGTGTGATTGTTTCTGAGGGACTCATAGACGTGGGAGGATATTCCGCTGCGAGCTGACCACTGCTTAGGAGTTGTAGTGATCTAGGTTGTTTTGATGTACATATGATGTATAATGTGACAGGGTTTTGTCAATATTGTAACAACCTACATAGTAAAACTCTTAATTAGTGTATGATTTACTTAATTCCTACTCACATATATATAATGAACTGATACATAACGGATTAAGTAAATAGGACCCCACAAATACCACCTAATTCGAGAGATAGCTGGTAGAGGCGACATCCTTATCGAGTAGTTATTTCAACAGACAATGTGGCAGATCCACTGACGAAGCCTTTACCACGACTGGTGTTCGAGAGACATCTTGAGAAGATGGGCTTGAGGAACATGGGTAGTTGGCTTTAGGAGATTATTGTAGTCATATGATAACATTTGAATCAATAGTTGATTGATTGTATTTATAATCATATTGTTACAGATCTTTGTTTGATTATTAATAAATGTGGCATTATTCATCTATTTACCCATGTAACATGATGCATTGATGAAGTCCTTGAGATTGCTATAGTCCATAGAATGTGGTTACGCATATGATGGTGACCATGAAGTACATTCTCGACTGCTATTTCTAAATGTTCATGGTCGATGAGCGTTTGAGAACGGGATATCGATATATGCTCGTTAGAGACTGGTATGATGTGTCTAGTGTAGTGCGCCACGTTTCATCAGCGTTGGCTTGGAGAAGTCAGCACACATGAATATGTGCTCATTAGGAATGAGTTCACTGAACGACCCTACTTAGAATTATATAAGTGGTTACCATTTGTCGAGTATAAAATTCATAGTCATAGTTGTGCACCATTAGTCCTTATGAACCGAGACTTCATTGAGGTCTTGACAGATAGCTGTGTACTTTGATTTAATGACTGATCACATGCGGGTCATAAAGTTGTTATTTTGGGTATTCAGTGATGCTGTAAGAGGCCTATGATTGTCATTGGGGATTCACCACTGGTCTTGATGAATCAGGATGTCCTATGTGTTTTTCTGTATATGATTCAAGGAATCTCTGGCCAGAGTGGGTAGTGCTTGTAAAAAAAGAGTTTTTCATATATGCACACAATGAATCATATAACATGAAACAAATACATAGTTATTGAAATCACAAGGGGCCTCGATCAACCAATGAATCTATCGGGACATATGAGTGAAAGAAATGTACTGCACGCTAATTATGGCTGAAAGGATCTCGTATGTTGCTAGTCATTTGTATCTAGTTCTAAGTGAAGCGCAGATGCTGGACGCTACCCACGATCGGTAGGTTGTTGCTGGAATATTCCGGCCATTGTCTATTAAAGGAGTTTAATTGACAATGAGTCATTCAGGGTAAGCCCAAGAAGTTATTTGACTTCTAACATCACAAAAGTTGTGATCCTACTGCTATGATATATTTTAGTCTTGCTGGGTCACAATCAACCGGTCGCCGATCTATCGATGACAACTGAGACTTAAATGTTAAGTGCTCAAATTGAGTGATTTAGAATTGATGAATTTAATCTTTAAAAACTCCTCATTCTAGTGGAGTTTCTATATTTGGAAATGTTTCATCTATAGAAAGTTCTAAAATTAAATCGTTTGATATATTTATGTCTCATATTTATGTGTATTGGTTGTACATCAAGTTGTTCAATTTGATTGACTTACTTGGATTATGAGTTTATTGTTTTGTGTTGGCTTTTGGGCAGTGGGAGATTGTTAGCATAAAATACACTGCAAGCCAAACATCGGCCCGATGAGCTTTATGGGCCCTAGCCCAATTAGCTAACTCATAAGCACTATAAATGTAACATTCACTCTAGGGTTAAGGAGACCATTCAATGCAGTCTCATAAGCCGACATCATAGTAGCACTGATGCCGAGCTTGTAGATCTGGTCAGGTTGATTAGACTAGAGGATCACCACCATCAGGTTGACCAGTTCTTGATATAATTATGTTTTATTTCCGCTGCATTTGAATCGGACGCCGGGGATGGAGACCCAACACAGATTCCAAAAGACAAACATGAGGAAAACAACAAAATCTTCATTTCAAAATGACGCCAATAGGTAAAAACAAAGAAAAATTTATCTCCGCAAAGCAATCGTGAAAGACAAGTCTCAACAGAGCCGGGGCGACATCAGGCCGCAGCTCATACAAATCTCGAACAGTTGATCGGATTATTTGCTCAGCGAACGGGCATGCTTCATTGTAGAAATCATACCTGAACCATTCCTGAGGAGCTTGACCTATATCATCTTCTTGGAGTGTTCTATCTACCGATATATCTCGAGAATCGAAGTCGTATCTTCTGGAGGGTAACCCTCATTCTGAAATGAACCCTTTTTATTAGTTTCCGCATTTTGGTTCTTGAGAGAGATTAAAACACAGAGCAGAAACACAAGAAAACTGAGTTTCCTTTTGAAATCAATGCTTTAGACTTAAGGGCAACTCCAACCCATTGTTATTCTTGCACCAAATGCCATTTTGGCGTCAGCTTTTCTTCCCAATCCAGCGGCATATTCTGCGGCATAATAGCGTCCAACTTTTTGCTGCGCCATGCGCCATTCTTGGCACCCTTTTTTTTTGAGTTTTTTTTTTAAATGTTTAATAGTATTTATTATGTTGATTTAATTAATATAATCATTTTATTAAAAATAATTAATTGAATTTGATAATTTTATTAATAATTAAAATTGTAAATGATAAATTATATTAATAAATTGATAATTAATTATTTATAATAAATTTATAAAAATAGATTTATTGTTGAATAAATGACATAAACATGTTAAAAATTACAAAATTAAATTATTCATGATGTTTAAACAAACAAACAACGTAAAATAAATTGAAATACACCAAATTATAAAATAACATACATCAAATCATGAATAATCTGGTAGATCAGATCCAGATCCAGATCCTCCTCCTATGTTTCCATAATATGTTGCAAATTATCATCTCCTTTGTGTTCCTTTTCTGCTCTTTTTCGTAAAATTCTTGCCTGTTCATTTTGATAATGCTCACATAGTGTTCAAGTCTACAAGCAAGATTTTATTCTCCTCGCAAAGTTCAGTCAATGCAAATCGCTTCTCTTCATGCTGCAATCGTAGAACTTGGAGCTCGTAGTTTTGTTGACGATCGACAGATCCTTGCTTTAATATGCCCATAAGTTCTTTTTGCTCTCCTTTAATTGTGTTAATCCTCTCCAAGTAAGTTTCATCTTTCTTCTTTTTTAATTTGGATTTCTTCACTCCAAGTGGTCTTTCTGATGAGGTAGCACCAATATTTTCATCACTTAAATTTAATGAAAATGCAGACAATCCAGGTGAGGCAGCAGTGGGAGAATGTGTTGGTGTATCTGATTGTAAAGAATCCAAATTATGGACACTTCTTTGATAATTTGTGGTAGTAGGATTGACATTGTCAGCAAATTTCTCCATATCTTTAAGAAGCGGCCATACATGATAAAATTTAAATCCTTTCTTACATGTTTTATCTTGAGTCAATAATTCTTTTGCTCGAATTAGCTGTGCAATAAAGTAATGCTAATATTAGAGACGATAAATATATAATAATTTACATATTTAATTAAAAAAACACTCACAATATCTTGATCTGATGCACCACTTGGATGGAGGTTTTCAATTTGTCGGATACACCCCCTTAATTTGGCAACGTCGTGAAGTATAGTCTGCATTCGACATTGTAGTGATCTTTTATTGCGTTGTTGCATGATGGTTGTCTTTGAAGTATTATATTGTTCCTCGATACGAATCCAGAATTGAATTTTGGATTGGTATATACCTATAATAGGATTTTGAGATACATCAAGATAGACATGACAAAGATGTTTGTCTTCTTCATTAGTGTAATGCCTCGAAATGACGTATACATGTTGGATATGATTCTTGTGTAATTAAGCATTAAGTACGGTATGATGTGGACTCGAGTTTCGGTGAACCGATTATATTATGAACTTTCATTATATTATGAAATGGCACCATTGTATGCATGAAAAACATAGTAGAGTAGTTGCTCATTGATACATCAACTTATGGTAGAACATAGAACTACATGGTTGGGGACTATGTAGTGCACTACATGTAAGTTGATATGAATTTGATATGTACATGAATTTGAGTTAGCATGTGATGTACATGGGAGTTAAATTTCAGATGAATTTCATGTGAATTTGACAAGCTTGTGATTTAACTTCAAAATCAGATTTTGAAACTCACAATTCACCAAATCTCACCTAGTAATCTCTACACAAGCACCTCTCCAAACCCTTGTTGGCTCTTCTATCTTTTGCTTGGATTTCACTTGGTAATTAAGCTAGGAAGTTGAGTGAAGTGATCTCATAACTTCTTGGTAAGTAATTGATGATATTAAGCTTGGATAGGTAGATATTTATGAATGATGTGAACTTAAGTACCAAGTGTTCATGGTTGGAATTTATACTTGTTATTATGCAAAGTATTGAATTCTATGCTCATAAAAACATGTTAATATGATATTAGAGATTGCACGAAACATGTTGGAATATGAATTTTTGAGTAGTAGAAGAAGAACCATGGAGATAAGCTCAAAATCGCCATGTTCTGAATTTTCTGGACATCGGCGATCGATCGCTAGCCCTATGGCAATCGATCGCCGAGAACAGAGTCAATATAAGACGGTTAAAACATATGGCGATCGATCGGTGGAAATGCGGCGATCGATCGCGAGGAAACAGAACACTTTGGCGATCGATCGCGAGATAGTGGCGATCGATCGCGATGGAACAGAACAGTATGGCGATCGATCGGTGAAATGTGGCGATCGATCGCCAAGGTCCAGATTTTGAAAAATGATATATTTTTGTAGAATTTGATTTTGAAGCCTATTGTAACATGTTATATTGTTCATATTGTTGTAGCATCATCACAGGGGATGGGGCAACGAGGCGGTTAGACATTGACTCCTAATTTATATCGTTTTTGTCGCAGAACAGGTACGTTTTGACGTACGAGTATATGATACTGTTGTGATGATGATGTGAGCATGGTATCATATGATTAGTGACATCATATGCATGTGCATTCATGATATTTATATTGTTGAGATGGATGCCACGATATATGTGTAGCATATGCTTTGGTTGAGATCGGTGCCACGATAGATATGCCAGTGTTGGACATATGCTTTGGCTGGGATTGTTATCACGATAGGTATGCTACATATGCTTTGGCATGAGAGATATACGCCGGTTGGGTATATGCTCTGGCTGTTATAACATGTAAAGACGGTACTATGATATGTGCTGCTAATATGAAGATGTGAGGAGGTTCCACTGACATATTGAGTTGAGATAGACATATCATATTGGTCTGGTTATAACAGGATGAGGAATGAGACATGTCATGACATATTTGCATTTGATGATGCATGATACAGGACAATCACTTTTGATGTTTATAGTGCTTTATCGTTTATGTTTTGTATTGATATCGCACTGGGATGGTTTTGTATCTATACTCATGTTGTGTGATTGTTTCTGTAGGGACTCATTGACGTGGGAGGACGGGATTGTGAGTCTATGCCGCTGCGAATTGAACCACTGCATAGGAGTTATACTAGTCTAGGTTGTTTTACGGTACATATGATGTATATTATGATAGGATTTGTGTAAGTATTGTAACAACCTAACATGAGTAAACTCTTAATCAGTGTATGTTTTACTTAATTCTTACTCACATATATATAATGAACTAATACATAATGAATTAAGTAACGAGGACCCCACATTAGTGGTATCAGAGCAGTGGTTCGAGAACGGGATGACTAAGGGTAGAGGAAGGTATTAGGGAGTTACCTAATATGTTGAAAGCATGTCATGAGTCATGATATAATGTTATACTGACATGCTTTATATATTTGTTGTTGTTGGTAACCTGTAATTGCAGTAATGGCAGACAGAGTACCACATGATGAGGTTGGTGATGCCATGAGTGGCAATGCTAGTGTTGGATTGGTGACTGTGCCACCACCACCATTTGGGCAAGGGCCAGTGGAACAGGTATTGTTACCTGGGGAGTTGACTTTGACACAGTTTTTGAGTTATCAGCCACCTCGCTTTGAGGGTACTGAATCAGGGGAACAAGCAGAGGAATGGTTGGAACGTATTGAACAGATCTTTGTGTCAGCACCATGTGCCAAGTCCGCCTAGATACGTTTAGCTGAATTCTAGTTGGCAAAGAAAGCTATGATGTGGTGGAAGGCCACATTGATTGAGCTGAGAGCTCAAGGACAGACAGTGAATTGGGATGTGTTCAGAACTCGGTTTCTGGATCACTATTTCTCTGTGGCTGCAAGACAGGGGAAAGAAGATGAGTTTACAAATTTGAAACAGGAATCAATGACAGTGTCTGATTATGCTGTACAGTATTCTTCATTGTTACGATATGTACCACATATTGCTGCAAACACAACAGCAAAGATCAGACAGTTTGTGAAGGGCTTGAGGCCCGAGTTGTTTGATAGGGTAATTTCTAATAACCCTACATCATATGAAAAAGCATTGACTAGAGCTGAAATGGCTGAGATTGCAGTTGGAGTGTACAAGGATGTAGGACAATCCCAACTACCTACATCAGAAAGTTTGAGACCTAGAGGATAACCGTTTAAATCATCACGAGGAGGTGCATCTTCCTCTAGATTTAGTGGAAAGCGGTTTGCTATGCGGAAGGGTGGTGAACGAGGTACCAAGGGACAGTCCCAAGGTAGTAGTAGTAGCAGTGGTCGAGGGTTACAATATTTTAAGTGTGGAGGGCCACATTTTAAACGAGATTGTCCACAACTAGATACTCCGGTTTGTTTCCGTTGTGGGAGGACATGACATATGATCAGAGATTGCCCTCAACTTGGAGGACAACAGATGAGAGGGAATATATCAGAGAGTACAGTGCAGCAGAGACCACAGGGTGTTCCACGGATTGGTGGAGGACAGAGGACAGGACCACCTCAGGCCCAGTGTATGCACTGAACAAAGAGCAAGCAGAGGCAGCTCCTGATGATGTGATTGCGGGTAAGTGTAGTTTATTTACTTATACTGCTTTACTTTTGATTGATACGGGTGCATCACATTCATTTGTTGCACAAGCGTTTATTGGCCGGTATCATATATGCTCGTCTCCACTGTTGATGCCTCTGTATGTCTCGACACCCATGGACACTACTGTGATGACTTGTCAGAGTGTGTCTGATTGTGTTATTCAGTTTGATACTGAGTATGGAATACAGACTGATTTGATTGTGTTAGATATGATGGATTTTGATTGTATTCTGGGTATTGATGTGTTGAGCAGATATAAAACTGTCGTAGATTGTTGTCAAAAGACAGTGAGATTTCATTCTAATACGGGAAACCAATGGATCTTTTATGGACAAGGATCACGTGCCAAGATTCCATTGATATCGGCAATGTCCTGTTTGTTAGAACGTGGACATACGGGATATGTGATATATGTGATAGATGTCACAGATAAGAAAGTAGAAAGAAGAGTGGAGGATATACCAGTGGTTGCAGAGTATGCAGATGTATTTCCAAATGAGATTCCTGGATTTCCACCAAGTCGAGAAGTGGAATTTGGTATTGAGTTAGTGCCTGGTACTTCTGCAATTTCACGAGCACTATATCGAATGGCACCATCTGGATTAAGAGAGTTGAAAACTCAATTACAAGATCTATTGGACAAGGGGTACATACGTCCTAGTGTATCACATTGGGGTGCTCCGGTTTTATTTGTCAAGAAGAAGGATGGTTCAATGCGACTTTGCATTGACTATAGACAGTTGAATAAGGTAACCATAAAGAATAAATATCATCTTCCTCGTATTGATGATTTGTTTGATCAGTTACAGGGATCTATGATCTATTCTAAGATTGATTTGAGATCAGGTTATCATCAGATACGTGTGAGGGAAGGAGATATACAGAAGACAGCATTTAGAACTCGCTATGGACATTATGAGTTTCTAGTGATGCCATTTGGTGTGACGAATGCTCCAGCTGTCTTCATGAGCTTGATGAATCGAGTTTTCCAGGAATACCTTGATCAATTTGTCATTGTGTTCATTGATGATATATTGATCTATTCTCGGAGTAAAAACGAACATGTCCAACATTTGCATCTGGTGTTACAATTATTGAGAACACTTCAGTTATATGCCAAACTCAGTAAGTGTGAGTTTTGGTTGAACACTTAGGATTTTTGGGACATGTGATATCTAAAGATGGTATAGCAGTTGATCCGAGAAAGATAGAAGCAGTGTTGAATTGGTCATCACCTACTTCTGTGCCAGAGATTCGTAGTTTCTTAAGTTTGGCTGGATACTATAGACGGTTTGTTGAAGGATTTTCAGCAATTGCCAAACCACTCACACAGCTGACACAGAAGGGAGTACCATTTCGATGGTCAGACGCATGTGAGCATAGTTTTCAGGAATTGAAACATCGGTTAACTACTGCTCCAGTGTTGATTATTCCATCAGAGCATGACATATTTGCTCTTTACACTGAGGCATCATTACTTGGTTTGGGTTGCATTTTGATGCAGGATAAACATGTAGTGGCTTATGCATCACGACAGTTGAAGCCACATGAAATGAAATATTCAGTGCATGATCTGGAGTTGGCTGCCATTGTCTTTGCCTTGAAGATATGGCCACACTATTTATATGGTACGTCGTTTACCATATATACTGATCATAAAAGTTTAAAGTTTTTATTCACTCAAGCAGAGTTGAATATGAGGCAAAAGAGATGGATGGATCTCTTAAGGGATTATGATTGTGAGATCGAATATCATCCAGGAAAGGCTAATCTCACAGCAGATGCCTTAAGTCGAAAAGTTCATAAAACTGCTGATGACATGATGCATTTATCAGCCTTGACGACTTCTTGTTGTACCTTAGGTTATGAGTTTGATGTAGACACAGAGCCAGTACGGGTATCAACATTGTTGGTTGAACCCGATATCTTTGAGAAAATTAGAATGGCACAAGTTATTGATGATGAGGTACAACACTGGAAGGAAATGATATGTCAAGGACAAACATCTCAGTTTGTACATGCAAGTGATGGAACTTTGAAATATAGAAACTGTTGGGTAGTACCTGCTGCATTAGGACTACGCCAAGAAATACTACAACGTGCGCATTGTAGTCGCTACAGTATACATCCTGGAGGAAAGAAAATGTATAAAGATTTGCGTAATCAATTTTGGTGGAAACGCATGAAACAGGATGTGCTGAACTTTGTAAAACGTTGTTTGATCTGTCAACAAGTGAAAGCAGAACGACAAAGACCAGGAGGCGAATTGAGGAGTTTGGAGATTCCTCAATGGAAATGGGAACATGTTACAATGGATTTTGTTACTCATTTGCCACGGACTTCCTCTGGCTTTGATGCAATTTGGGTAATTGTTGATAGACTGACGAAAGTAGCTCACTTCATACCTTACAGTATGACATTTACTTATTTGAAAATGGCGCAATTATATATTCAAAATGTAGTGAGACTACATGGCATACCAGTTTCAATTGTATCGGACAGAGATCCGAGATTTGCTTCTCATTTTTGGGAAGGATTACAGTCAGCACTAGGGACGAAAGTACGATTAAGTACAGCGTATCATCCTCAGACAGATGGACAGACAGAGCGTACAATAGAGACGCTTGAGGATATGTTGCGTGCCTGTGTATTGGAGTTTGATAACTCGTGGCAAGAATCGTTGCCATTAGTGGAATTTTCGTACAATAACAGTTATCAAACTAGTATACAGATTGCACCATTTGAGGCATTGTATGGGCGATGATGTAGATCACCATTATATTGGGATGATGTTGATCAGACTGCACTCCATGGATCAGAAATGCTACTTGAAATGGAGGAGAAAGTACTGATCAGATTGAAATTGCAAGCTACTCAGGATAGACAGGCTGCTTATGACAATAAGCGACGTAGACCACTTGAATTCCAAGTTGGTGAGCGAGTATTCTAAAAATTTCACCTTTTAAAGGTGTGGTACGATTTGGTAAGCGTGGAAAGTTGTCTCCACGATACGTTGGTCCGTATGAGGTGTTGCAACGTATTGGTACATTGGCATATCGATTAGCACTACCGCCAGCATTGAGTAGTATCCACGATGTGTTTCATGTTTCACTGTTGAGAAAATATGAACCAGATCCGGGTCATGTATTGCCACCATCTGAAGTACAGTTGGACACAAACGTGTCTTATGTGGAACGACCAGTGAAGATTCTAGATAGAGCTGAGCGGACATTGCGTAACAAAGTGATACCAATGGTAAAGGTACAGTGGGATCGACGGGGTGTCGAGGAGGCAACGTGGGAGAAGGAGCAGCATATGATACAACAGTATCCTGAATTATTTTCTGGTATGGATTTATTTCTATTCTTATGATACTGTTGGTGAGTCTGATTTGAGTATATATATATGCATGTTATGTATGTGCAATTTCAAGGACGAAATTCAATAAGTAGGGGAGAAATGTAATGCCTCGAAATGACGTATACATGTTGGATATGATTCTTGTGTAATTACGCATTAAGTACTGTATGATGTGGACTCAAGTTCGGGTGGAACCGATTATGTTATGAACTTTCATTATATTATGAAATGGCACCATTGTATGTATGAAAATCATAGTAGAGTAGTTGCTCATTGATACATCAACTTATGGTAGAACATAGAACTACATGGTTGGGGACTATGTAGTATACTACATGTAAGTTTATATGAATTTGATATGTACATGAATTTGAGTTAGCATGTGATGTACATGGGAGTTGAATTTCAGATGAATTTCATGTGAATTTGACAAGCTTGTGATTTAACTTCAAAATCAGATTTTGAAACTCACAATTCACCAAATCTCACCTAGTAATCTCTACACAATCACATCTCCAAACCCTTGTTGGTTCTTCTATATTTTGCTTGGATTTCACTTGGTAATTAAGCTAGGAAGTTGAGTGAAGTGATCTCATAACTTCTTGGTAAGTAATTGATGATATTAAGCTTGGATAGGTAGATATTTATGAATGATGTGAACTTAAGTACCAAGTGTTCATGGTTGGAATTTATACTTGTTATTATGCAAAGTATTGAATTCTATGCTCATAAAAACATGTTAATATGATAATAGAGATTGCATGAAACATGCTGGAATATGAATTTTTGAGTAGTAGAAGAAGAACCATGGAGATAAGCTCAAAATCGCCATGTTCTGAATTTTCTGAACATCGGCGATCGATCGCTAGCCCTATGGCGATCGATGGCCGAGAACAGAGTCAATATAAGACGGTTAAAACATATGACGATCGATCGGTGGAAATGTGGCGATCGATCGCGAGGAAACATAACACTTTGGCGATCGATCGCGAGATAGTGACGATCGATCGCGATGGAATAGAACAGTATGGCGATCGATCGGTGAAATGTGGCGATCGATCGCCAAGGTCCAGATTTTGAAAAATGATATATTTTTGTAGAATTTGATTTTGAAGCCTATTGTAACATGTTATATTGTTCATATTGTTGTAGCATCATCACAGGGGACTGGGCAACGAGGCGGTTAGACATTGACGCCTAATTTATATCGTTTTTGTCGTAGAACATGTATGTTTTGACGTACGAGTATATGATATTGTTGTGATGATGATGTGAGCATGGTATCATATGATTAGTGACATCATATGCATGTGCATTCATGATATTTATATTGTTGAGATGGATACCACGATAGATGTGTAGCATATGCTTTGGTTGAGATCGGTGCCACGATAGATATGCAGTGTTGGACATATGCTTTGGCTGGGATTGTTACCACGATAGGTATGCTACATATGCTTTGGCATGAGAGATATACGCCGGTTGGGTATATGCTCTGGATGTTATAACATGTAAAGACGGTACTATGATATGTGCTGCTTCTATGAATATGTGAGGAGGTTCCACTGACATATTGAGCTGAGATAGACATATCATATTGGTCTGGTTATAACAGGATGAGGAATGAGACATGTCATGACATACTTGAATTTGATGAGGCATGATACATGACAATCACATTTGATGTTTATAGTGTTCTATAGTTTATGTTTTGTATTGATATCGCACTGGGATGGTTTTGTATCTATACTCATGTTGTGTGATTGTTTCTGTAGGGACTCATAGACGTGGGAGTACGGGATTGTGAGTCTATTCCGCTGTGAATTGAACCACTGCATAGGAGTTGTACTAGTCTATGTTGTTTTACGGTACATATGTTGTATATTATGATAGGATTTGTGTAAGTATTGTAACAACCTAACATGAGTAAACTCTTAATCAGTGTATGTTTTACTTAATTCTTACTCACATATGTATAATGAACTAATACATAATGAATTAAGTAACGAGGACCCCACAATTAGTATAAGAAGCACTTCGTGAATTTGAAGCAATTTCACAGACACTAGTATAAAAGATATATAAATGCTTTTGAAATGGTGAGTTCAAGTGGAAGTGTTGAATGTTATTTATAAAGTGAGTATAGATAAGAAGATATGAATCCAAAGGTTCGGATTAAATGAAATCCAATCTAATGGCTTATGTAATAGATAAGATTTTTAGATGATAAGATGATAATCCTACTGTCCAGATCGAACTGCAATCCAATCCAATGGTTATTTAGTAGATAAGATTTTGTAGATAATAATATAATAATATACGGTTCAGATCGAATGAAATCCAATCTAATGGCTTATGTATTAGATAAGATTTTTAGATGATAAGATGATAATCTTACGGTCCAGATCGAACTGCAATCCAATCCAATGGTTATTTAGTAGATAAGATTTTGTAGATAATAATATAATAATATACGGTTCAGATCGAATGAAATCCAATCCAATGGCTTATGTCTTAGATAAGATTTTTAGATGATAAGATAATAATCCTAAGGTCCAGATCGAACTGCAATCCAATCCAATGGTTATTTAGTAGATAAGATTTTGTAGATAATAATATAATAATATACGGTTCAGATCGAATGAAATCCAATCCAATGGCTTATGTCTTAGATAAGATTTTTAGATGATAAGATAATAATCCTAAGGTCCAGATCGAACTGCAATCCAATCCAATGGTTTTTTAGTAGACAGGATTTTATAGATAATAATATAATAATATACGGTTCAGATCAAATGAAATCCAATCCAATGACTTATGTCTTAGATAAGATTTTTAGATGATAAGATAATAATCCTACGGTCCAGATCGAACTGCTTCCAATCCAATGGTTATTTAGTAGATAAGATTTTGTAGATAATAATATAATAATATACGGTTCAGATCGAATGAAATCCAATCCAATGGCTTATGTCTTAGATAAGATTTTTAGATGATAAGATAATAATCCTACGGTCCAGATCGAACTGCAATCCAAACCAATGGTTATTTAATAGATAAGATTTTGTAGATAATAATATAATAATATACGGTTCAGATCGAATGAAATCCAATCCAATGGTTATGAATTAGATAATGGATTCTTATGTTATCTTGAAATAATACTATATAATTAACGCTTTTGATTATATTGGCATACCAGAACAAAATATTTTCTTAGTAAAGCTATTTACAGTAACATGAATCCCAATAGTTTAAATCCATCATATGCATCGTCCTCTAACTCTTCTTTATTATCTGATGATGATAATGAATTAGAGCTAGATCTCGAAAATGATATAGAGGTCATCAACCAAAGAGATGAAAATATCGTAAGACTTATCGGTTTAAACAACAAAATTACTTGATGCATATGCCAACCAACAAGACTACCAAGCCACACATCGAGGGTCAATTATGGTCATATAGTCATCCATCGTGATCGGGAACTCGCCGACCATAATCTATTCAACGATTATTTTTCTGAAAACCCGAGATACAATGAAGCAATGTTTCGAAGACGATTTCGAATGTCTCAAAATCTATTCATTCGTATTGCTGATGTCGTAAAAATTCATGATGATTACTTTACGCAACGAAGTGATGGACTTGGTAGGCGTGGATTGTCTACTAATCAGAAAACAACAACATCATTGCGGATGTTAGCATATGCTCTTCCAGCGGACGCTACCGATGAATATGTCAAAATAGGAGAGTCTACTGCAATTCAATGTATGCAGCGTTATTGCCGTGCTATTGTTGAGGTGTTTGCGGAGCAGTATCCACGATCACCTACCGCCAACGATGTCGCTAGACTACTGCATATTGGTAAACAACGTGGCTTTCCTGGAATGTTGGGAAGCCTCGATTGTATGCATTGGAGGTGGAAAAATTGTCCCACTGCTTGGGCGGGACAATATGCAGGTCGTAGTGGATCTCCTACCATTATTTTAGAAGCAGTCGCTGATTATGATCTCTGGATATGGCATGCATATTTTGGTATGCCAGGGTCCAACAATGACATTAACGTATTGGAGGCATCTAGCTTGTTTTCGAATCTCACACAAGGTATTGCTCCTCCAGCACATTATATTATTGGAGGTAGAGAATATGATACATGTTATTATCTAGCTGATAGTATATATCCGAAATTGTCAACTATTGTGCAAACTATCCATGATCCACGTGGTCCCGAAAAGAAATATTTTGCAATGAAACAAGAGTCTTGTAGAAAAGACGTAGAACGCGCATTTGGAGTTCTTCAATCACGATTTGCTATAGTAGCATCCCCTGCACGTTCTTGGCGAAAAAATCATTTGCATGATATAATGACTGCGTGCATCATAATGCACAATATGATTATCGAGGATGAACGTAACCTCGATGCACCAATCCAATCTGCAATGAAAGCACCAGCTCCGGACATAGAAATGGCTGGAGATGAAAATTTAAGATTTCAACAATTTCTCTCTCTGCATAGACGGATGAAGAATAAAGAAGCTCATATCGCGTTACGTGATGCATTGATTGATCATTTATGAGATGAATATAGTAATTCGAATAATTAAATTTGTGTTTATGTTATGTTTTATTATCAAGTGTAGTTTGTAATATTTGTCGTTAAATTTTTAAGTTATTTATGTATAATATTTAATTTATGTTATTATTTCGTTATTACTAAGTAAATAAAAATGATTAACTGTATTGAATTAATTAATTAAATTGAATTATTAATTAAATTTTAACAATTTAATTATGTTACTAATTATATAAATATATTTGTAATAGATAATTGATTGAAAAAAATAATTATTATAAAGGAATATTATAAGGAATATTCTTTTTGAAGTAAAGTTTGGAGTAGATGGGTTGGAGATGAGTTTTGTGTTTGGTGCAAAAATTGTACTATTTTGGTGCAAAACCTACGCTAAAATGAATATTTTGAATGGAGATGAATCCAATTCGAATCCCACTTCTCTATCTCTGCAATGATGTTTGTGATTAATTGGTTACTTGTGCAGAAGAATCTGAAGATCGAGTCGCAGAAATTAGTTGATGGGACTTGTGAAGCGAAGTCTACCTTCCACAAGTCCAGCACCCAAGAATGATGCCCCAAGATTCAAGTCTACCTTCCACAAGTCGAGCACCCAAGAATGATGCCCCAAGATCAAACACATCAAGCATGATTCAAGCCTACCTTCCTCACGTCCAGCACCCAAGAATGATGCCCCAAGATCAAGCACCTCAAGCATATTTTTAGCAGGATCCAATGGAAACTCTTTTAGTTACTAGTCATTACTAAGGAAATTTTATCATTGCTCTTTCTATTTAAATGATATGACCTATATAGTCTCAAGTAGTCTTGTACTCACGTTAATCAATTTGAATAAGAACAGAACATCATTTTTTCATCATTTCTTGCACTTTCTTCTTGGTACAGAGCCAGCTGTGAGTACGGGTTCTCCTTCCCTTTCCAGGATCATGACTACACTTTCTCTAAACGTCGGAAACTTCATCACACTCAGACTCGCACCAACCAATTATCCATTGTGGCGTAGGCAAGTTTGGCACTTGCAGAGAGCCAAGTTCTCGTTGGTCACCTTACCAACGAAGAGTCAGCACCCAACAAATACACCTTACCAGATCAAAACACTGACACAACAACCTTCATTCCAAACATAACAGAAGAATTCATCGCCTGGCGAAAGTCTGACGTCTCCTTCGAAGATGGCTTATTGGAACATTGTCTGAGGAAACTCTAGGACTCGCCATTGGCCTCGATACAACCCATGCAGTTTTGGAAGCCCACAAAAATGCATATGCACAATACTCGCAAGAACGAGAATTCAATCTACGACAACAAGTTACATATCTTCGAAATGAGGAAGATAAAACTATCAGTAAACATATTTGTATCTTCAAAAGGCCTGTGTGATAGCCTCGCAGCCATTGGCAAATCAATCCTTGATCAAGAGAATGTCTTTTATCTACTCACAAACTTTGGTCCCCCATTATGAGGCCTTCACAACCACAATGTTGAGACCTCCTAGGCCATCTTACTCCGAGTTACTATCACATATCAAAATTATTGATCAAAGACGCAGTTGGTTCTCCGTACATGCAGATCCACAAAATCCTCAACTTCTATGGAGAACAAAAGCAACGCTCACACCAACACCAACAACAATCTAGCTATCGTGGAAACTCACAGATGTTTAACTCCACTGGGCGTGGGTTCTGAGCACGGCAACCAAGAGACAACCACATCCCAAAAACCAGCAACAACGTCGACCACCACCAATAGGGGAACGCCGAATGACACCCATTGAAAGAGACATGTATCGTAATGAAAATGCCAGTACTGTGGAGTATCTGGACACATTACAAAAATCTGTTTGTGGGTGCCAAAAAACCTACCCAACATGATCAAATACCACAAGCTATTGCAGCTCTTAGTCTACATAACACCATCACTGAAATAGGGTGGACATGAGACACGGGAGCTTCAAACCATATGACAGTTAACTCAGGTATGTTAACCAATGTTCGAAAATATATAGGATTTGGTTCTTTTTTTTTTTGGAGATGGATCATCTTTACTCATCTAATGCATTGTGACAAACTACAGTATTACCACTTCGTAATGTCTTGTTTGTTCCTAAGTTAACAAGGGATTTACTTTTTGTGAGCCAACCTAGTTAACTGTGAATTCTCTAATGCCACCTTTTGTGTCAAGAAACGGGAAGCAGGCCAACCAATACTAACAGCATGACGCAAGCGTGACCTATATGTACTCTCCAACTCACCATAATTGCATTTCTCCCATCGGTTCAAATCTTGCTCAGCAGAAGTGGAATCAACGACTATGACACCGTCAAACCTCAACTTTACAATTACTAAAGAGTAGATGATTAATTGATGTTGTAGGAACTTCCAAACAAGAACATCTTTGTGATAGTTGCTAGTTAGGAAAGCTAAGTAGATTGCCTTATTCGATTTAAAAAAAATCAAGCTATAATATTGTGATGCCCCGAAATTAATTATATGCAATTTGGGCATTAATGATGGTTATGTGATTATTTATCATGGTAATTGATTATGTGATGGGTAATGAAGTGTTAACATGATTTAATTGTATTGATTGTCAATTATGAGGAAAGCATGATTTAGTGGAAGTTTAATGCATTTTTGTAAATGCTTTTAAAATACCATGTTGGGGTATTTTATACATCATGTTAATTAATGGGTACAAGTTTAATTAAATTAACCCGTATACCCCCACTATACCTTTACCCACTTACTTTACCAATCACACCTTAAATCCCCAACTCACTATCAAACTCTATCCTTTACCCCCATTTTCGAAATTCTTCAAGGGAGGAAGGAGGAAGCTCCACAAAACTTTTGTTTGTGTGATCTTGGTTAAGATTTGGAGTCTTCAAGAGGTATGAAACCCTTCCTAAAGTTTTTGTGATGTTTGGTTTTGAAATGGGGTGACTTTGAAGTGATTTATGTGGGTTTGTTTGGGTATGTGTTGTATGTTGTTGGGGTATGATTTTTGAAGTGTTTTATATGGGTTTTAGTGGGTTATGATGATGTTAATGTTGTAGGAAAGTTTGGGTTCGAATGGTTTGAGGTAGAGCTTGTAAAATGCTCAAAAATGACAATTTTTCGTGGTTCAGAACTCGACGATCGATCGCCCGTTCTTGGCGATCGATCGCGAGCCACCAGTGCGCGCCAGTAGCATTTGGCGATCGATCGCCACCTTTGGGCGATCGATCGGTGAGCTGGCGATCGATAGCGCCAAAAGTGGCGATCGATCGCCGAAGACGCAAAATTTCAACAACGGGAAGTGTGATCTCGCGATCGATCGGGACAACCCAGCGATCGATCGCGAGACACATAATTATGTGTTTTTGATGTTTTGTGGGATTTTTGGATATGGAACTATAATTAGCTTCTAATATCGATTTGTATGGTTGTGTAGAACCATCCCAGGTACCCACAACGTCAAGAAGATAAAGTTCTCCAACTTCTCTACTTTTGGGAATTAAGGTACGTAAGACGCGTACGGGCATCGGACGGTAACATATTCTTACACTATGACTATGCAATAATCGTATAAGTATTTAAGATGTTTATGATGATGATGTTTATGATGAGTGAAGAGGATATGATGTTTATGATAAGTAAGTTTATGATGATGATGTTTATGATGAGTGAAGAGGATATGATGTCTATGAGGATGATTATGATAAGTAACGATGATGTTTATACGATGTCTATATAATGATACGATGTTATGATATGGTAAGATGCCATACGATAGGGTAAGACGCCCACGTGGTAAGATGCCACACGATGTTATGATATGGTAAGATGCCATACGATTGGGTAAGACGCCCACGTGGTAAGATGCCACACGATGTTATGATATGGTAAGATGCCATACGATTGGGTAAGACGCCCACGTGGTAAGATGCCAAACGATGTTATGATATGGTAAGATGCCATACGATTGGGTAAGATGCCACACGATGTTATGATATGGTAAGATGCCATACGATAGGGTAAGATGCCCACGTGGTAAGATGCCACACGATGTTATGATATGGTAAGATGCCATACGATGGGGTAAGATGCCCATATGCACGAATGTGAATCAGAGTCAACAAAAAGAAGCTGACGAATAACCAGCATGTTTACTTAACTAAGATTTCGTACATTTACTGTTATATTTTGTTATGATATTTATAAGATGATGATGTTATAAGATGATGATATTATAAGATGATGATACTATAAGGTGATGATGCTATAAGATGATGATGCTTATATGAGGATGATGTTATAAGATGATGATGTTATAAGATGATGATACTAAAAGATCATGATGCTATAAGATGATGATGCTTATATGATGATGATGTTAAAAGATGATGATGTTATAAGATGATGATACTATAAGATGATGATACTATAAGATGATGATGCTATAAGATGATGATGCTTATATGATGATGATGTTATAAGATGATGATATTTATAAGATGATGATGCTTATATGATGATGATGTTATAAGATGATGATATTTATAAGATGATGATTTTAATCATTCGTGTCAAGAATTAATGATTATATGCATGGCTATGAAACAGGGACAACCAAAGAGGGTTAATGCGATTAACCAGGAAGTATATGTTACCAATTATTTTCATGCATTTATTTATATGCCATTGCCTTATGATGTTAAGTAACGATGTACATGCTCATGATTGGTTGTTCATGTAGGTACACTTTTGGACCGAAGGGCCTAGGGTCGGGTCGAGGCAGTGAGCTAAAAGGAGCAAGACGCTTATAGGATACAGGATTTTGATAGTCTCTACTCTAGGAGTAGTGTAAATCTATAGCTTTAACATTCATTATTGAGAATGAAATTAATTAGCTTGTGAAATTTTATTTTGGCCTGTAATCTTATTAGCTCAAAGCTACAACCGGAACCCTAAGACGTTATTAATGCATGTTTAGTCCATAATTTGTGCATTAAGATGATGTTAAGGTAGGAAGACCCTACATTAGTGGTATCAGAGCAGTGGTTAGAGAACCCGGGAATGAGTGAAGGGTAGCCTTAGCAATAAGTTGGCTAGGTGCTTACTTTTAAACATGTTTTATGCATATGTTGCATATGAAGTATATGATGTTGTACTAACATGTTTTGTTTCTCTAACGATGTATTATATGAACTACTTTTGGGTATTGTTGTTAACCCCTGTATTGCATCCTAGCAGCAAATGCTGAAGTAGATGATGCGATTTCATATGCACTTCTCCGTCGCCCACGCCTCTTACAGTCTCGACCCCCGCTGGAAGAAGTTTGATTACTGATCGGATTGTCTATGATGGCCTCATTTATTTTGAGGATAACGGGCTAAGGTCAGACTTGATTGTTCTGGGAATGTCAGACTTTGACTGCATTATGGGCATTGATGTTCTGAACAAGTATCAGGCAATTGTGAACTGCATGCAGAGGACTGTCCGATTCAGGTCTGATATGGGAGTCCAGTGGACATTCCTTGGGGATGGTTCTCGTTCTATGATCCCGTTGATATCTGCTGTCAAGATGGCGCAGTTGTTGGAACGAGGCCATAAAGGATATCTCATCTATGCCATTGATGTTACTGGAAAGATGGAAGAATTAAAGGTTGAGGATGTGCCCGTAGTGGCGGAGTTTCCTGATGTCTTTCCGGAAGAGATTCCTGGATTCCGACCGACGAGAGAGATCGAGTTTGGGATTGAGTTACTACTGGGGACGTCTGCCATTTCTCGTGCCCCGTATAGGATGGCACCAGCGGAGCTAAGGGAGTTAAAGATTCAGTTGCAAGAGCTCCTTGATAAGGGCTATAAACGCCCTAGTGTATCGCCCTGGGGTGCACCAGTCCTATTTGTTAAAAAGAAAGATGGTTCGATGCGGCTGTGCATCGATTACAGACAACTGAACAAAGCCATAGTGAAGAATAAGTATCCGTTTCTGAGGATTAATGATTTGTTTGATCGGCTGCAGAGTACGAGGCTCTACAGTAAGATCGATCTGAGATCGGGGTATCATCATATTCGAGTTCGAGAGGATGATGTACAGAAGACAGCTTTCAGGACTAGATATGGGCACTACGGATTCTTAGTCATGCCCTTTGGGGTGACGAATGCCCCAGCTATTTTATGAGCCAGATGAACAGGGTGCTCCAACCATATTTGGATCAGTTCGTCATAGTTTTCATTGACGATATGCTTATTTACTCTCGAACTGAAGAGGAACACGTGAAGCACTTGAGAACAGTACTCCAGATCCTTAGGGATTGCCAGACCCCTGACACAGCTGACTCAGAAAGGAGTGCCGTTCTATTGGTCCGAAGCTTGTGAGGAAAGCTTCCAAGAATTGAAGCGTTGTTTGACTACGACACCTATATTGGTGATTCCTTCTGAGAATAAGAGGTTTACCTTGGACACGAATGCATCACTGCAGGGTTTGGACTGTGTGTTGATGCAAGATAAGCATGTGGTGGCATATGCATCGAGGCGGTTGAAACCACATGAGGCTAGGTACCCAGTCCATGATTTGGAGCTGGCAGCCATTATATTTGCCTTGAAGATTTGGAGGCATTACTTGCATGGTACGTCGTTTACCATCTACACGGACCATAAGAGCCTGACGTTTTTGTTCACACAGGCTGAGTTGAATAGGCGACAAAGAAGATGGATGGACTTACTCAAAGATTTTGATTGTGAAATTGAGTACCATCCAGGTAAAGCAAATTTGATAGCAGACGCCTTAAGTCAGAAGTGAAGAGTACTGCTGAGGACGCTCTGTGGTTATCAGCGATGATGACTTCTTATTGCCATCTGGGCTATGATTTTGATGTGGACGCGTCGCCGGTGCGAGTGTCAACCTTGTTGGCTGAGCCAGACATATTCGAGACTATCAGGAAGGCCCAGAGGTCGGATGAGGAGGTTCAGAGATGGTCATCGATAGTACTTCAAGGACAACCATCAAAGTTCAGAGTGGCTGAAGATGGTTCATTGAGACTGGGCAACAGTTGGGTAGTCCCAGATACGCCGGAGTTGCGTGGAAGAGTATTGGAGCGAGCTCACGGTAGCCGGTTTAGTATTCACCCAGGAGGAAGAAAAATGTATAAGGACCTAAGTGGTCAATTCTGGTGGAGACGTATGAAGCGTGATGTTATAGTCTTGTCAAAAGATGTTTGATCTACCAGCTGGTAAAAGCAGAAAGACAGAGGCCTGGTGGCGAGCTGAAGAGCTCGGAAGTACCCCAATGGAAGTGGGAGCATATATCTATGGACTTCGTAACCCACTTGCCAAGAGCGGCCTCTGGATTTGATACGATCCGGGTAATCGTGGATAGGCTGACGAAGGTAGCTCATTTTATCCCTTACTGTATGACTTTCACGTACCTAAAGATGGCCCAATTATATGTACGGGATGTGGTGAGGTTGCATGGAATTCCAGTCTCGATTGTATCTGATAGAGATCCAAGGTTTACTTCACATTTCTGGGAGGGTCTCCAGATAGCTTTGGGCACGGAGGTGAGACTGAGTACAACTTATCACCCTCAGACAGATGGCCAGACAGAGCGTACCATTCAGACGCTCGAAAACATGTTGTGGGCATGTGTTTTGGAGTTTGATACTCCATGGCAGGATGCAGTGCCATTGGTGGAGTTCTCCTATAATAACAGCTATCAGGCGAGCATTCAAATGGCCCCTTTTGAAGCTCTTTACGGACGACGATGTAGGTCACCGCTGTATTGGGAGGACTTGACTAGTAAAGCGGTCGGAGGACCGGATATGATTAAGGATATGGAAGAAAAGATTAAGATGATACGCCGAAAGATGAAAGCGGCCCAGGATAGGCAAGCAGCCTATGCCAATAAGCGATGACGACCGCTAGAATTCCAAGTATGAGACAAGGTATTCTTGGAAATCTCACCCTTCAGGGGTGTAGTTCGTTTTGGTATGCGGGGGAAGTTATCCCCGAGGTATGTTGGTCCGTATGAAGTATTGCAGCGTATCGGTACATTGGCTTACTGTTTGGCTCTACCGCCGTCTTTATCTGGTATTCATGGTGTTTTCCACGTCTCTATGTTACGGAGTATGAGCCAGACCCGTTTCATGTATTACAACCTACTGAAGTGCAGTTGGACTCAGATGTAACTCACGTAGAACGACCGGTCAGAATTCTGGATCGTGAGGATCGCAGACTACGAAGCAAAGTCATACCGATGGTCAAAGTTCAGTGGGATCGTCGGGGTGTCGAGGAGGCTACGTGGGAGACGGAACGACATATGGTGCAGCATTTCCCGGAACTATTTTCTGGTATGATTTATGTTTAGTTTCATTTTGGGTAAGTGCATGCGATTTCGAGGACGAAATCTTATAAGTAGGGGAGTAATGTGATGCCCCGAAATTAATTATATGCAATTTGGGCATTAATGATGGTTATGTGATTATTTATCATGGTAATTGATTATGTGATGGGTAATGAAGTGTTAACATGATTTAATTGTATTGATTGTCAATTATGAGGAAAGCATGATTTAGTGGAAGTTTAATGCATTTTTGTAAATGCTTTTAAAATACCATGTTGGGGCATTTTATACATCATGTTAATTAATGGGTACAAGTTTAATTAAATTAACCCATATACCCCCACTATACCTTTACCCACTTACTTTATCAATTACACCTTAAATCCCCAACTCACTATCAAACCCTATCCTTTACCCCCATTTTCGAAATTCTTCAAGGGAGGAATGAGGAAGCTCCACAAAACTTTTGTTTGTGTGACCTTGGTTAAGATTTGGAGTCTTCAAGAGGTATGGAACCCTTCCTAAAGTTTTTGTGATGTTTGGTTTTGAAATGGGGTGACTTTGAAGTGATTTATGTGGGTTTGTTTGGGTATGTGTTGTATGTTGTTGGGGTATGATTTTTGAAGTGTTTTATATGGGTTTTAGTGGGTTATGATGATGTTAATGTTGTAGGAAAGTTTGGGTTCGAATGGTTTGAGGTACAGCTTGTAAAATGCTCAAAAATGGCGATTTTTCGTGGTTCAGAACTCGGCGATTGATCGCCCGTTCTTGGAGATCGATCGCGAGCCACCAGTGTGCGCCAGTAGCATTTGGCGATCGATCGCCACCTTTGGGCGATCGATCGGCGAGCTGACGATCGATCGGGCCAAAAGTGGCGATCGATCGCCGAAGACGCAAAATTTCAACAACGGGCAGTGTGATCTCGCGATCGATCGGGACAACCCAGCGATCGATCGCGAGACACATAATTATGTGTTTTTGATGTTTTGTGGGATTTTTGGATATGGAACTATAATTAGCTTCTAATATCGATTTGTATGGTTGTGTAGAACCATCCCAGGTACCCACAACGTCAAGAAGATAAAGTTCTCCAACTTCTCTACTTTTGGGAATTAAGGTACGTAAGACGCGTACGGGCATCGGACGGTAACATATTCTTACACTATGACTATGCCATAATCGTATAAGTATTTAAGATGTTTATGATGATGATGTTTATGATGAGTGAAGAGGATATGATGTTTATGATGATGTTTATGATGAGATTATGATTATGATAAGTAAGTTTATGATGATGATGTTTATGATGAGTGAAGAGGATATGATGTCTATGAGGATGATTATGATAAGTAACGATGATGTTTATACGATGTCTATATAATGATACGATGTTATGATATGGTAAGATCACGTACGATAGGGTAAGACGCCCACGTGGTAAGATGCCACACGATGTTATGATATGGTAAGATGCCATACGATTGGGTAAGACGCCCACGTGGTAAGATGCCACACGATGTTATGATATGGTAAGATGCCATACGATTGGGTAAGACGCCCACGTGGTAAGATGCCACACGATGTTATGATATGGTAAGATGCCACACGATGTTATGATATGGTAAGATGCCATACGATTGGGTAAGACGCCCACGTGGTAAGATGCCACACGATGTTATGATATGGTAAGATGCCATACGATAGGGTAAGATGTTCACGTGGTAAGATGCCACACGATGTTATGATATGGTAAGATGTCATACGATGGGGTAAGATGCCCATATGCACGAATGTGAATCAGGGTCAACAAAAAGAAGCTGACGAATAACCAGCATGTTTACTTAACTAAGATTTCGTACATTTACTGTTATATTTTGTTATGATATTTATAAGATGATGATGTTATAAGATGATGATATTATAAGATGATGATACTATAAGATGATGATGCTATAAGATGATGATGCTTATATGATGATGATGTTATAAGATGATGATGTTATAAGATGATGATATTATAAGATGATGATACTATAAGATGATGATGCTATAAGATGATGATGCTTAAATGATGATGATGTTATAAGATGATGATGTTATAAGATGATGATACTATAAGATGATGATACTATAAGATGATGATGTTATAAGATGATGATGCTTATATGATGATGATGTTATAAGATGATGATGCTTATAAGATGATGATGCTTATATGATGATGATGTTATAAGATGATGATATTTATAAGATGATGATTTTAATCATTCGTGTCAAGAATTAATGATTATATGCATGGCTATGAAACAGAGACAACCAAAGAGGGTTAATGCGATTAACCAGGAAGTATATGTTACCAATTATTTTCATGCATTTATTTATATGCCATTGCCTTATGATGTTAAGTAACGATGTACATGCTCATGATGGGTTGTTCCTGTAGGTACACTTTTGGACCGAAGGGCCTAGGGTCGGGTTGAGGCAGTGAGCTAAAAGGAGCAAGACGCTTATAGGATACAGGATTTTGATAGTCTCTACTCTAGGAGTAGTGTAAATCTATAGCTTTAACATTCATTATTGAGAATGAAATTAATTAGCTTGTGAAATTTTATTTTGGCCTGTAATCTTACTAGTTCAAAGCTACAACCGGAACCCTAAGACGTTATTAATGCATGTTTAGTCCATAATTTGTGTATTAAGATGATGTTAAGGTAGGAAGACCCTACAAATATTTTTGAAAAAATACATTGTGATTTATGGGGTATGGCCCCCATGATGTCTATTGCTAAATTTAGATGATATGCATGTCTACTGGATGATTTTTTTAAATACACGGATTTCTTCACTTCTTACATTGCTTTCGAGCAATATTTCAAAAGACAAGTTAATAAAGATACTAAATTTTCATTCTGATGGAGAGGTGAATTCATCAACTCCAATTTCTTGTCTACAAGAATTAGACACCATACTCCAAAACAAACAAACATGGTAGAACGACGTCATAGGACAATTCGTGAACTAGGTATGACAATGCTCTTTCATAGCGGAACTCCCTTTTTGTGGCTTGAAGCCTTCAGTACTGCGGTCTATCTTATGAGCAGCTTGCCTTCGCCCGCTCTTAAGTATGAAACCCCCTACTTTATGTTGCATGGTTCAAATCCTAGTTTTACATCACTGTGTGTTTTTGGCTCAAAATGCTTCTCCTACACTTGGGACACACGACGTCACAAATTTGACCCTAAAACGACTCTGTGTGTCTTTGTTGGGTATATGGATAAACATAAAGGCTACAAATGTTATCATCCTTCTAGTAAAAAAATTAGTATCTCACGACATGTTGTCTTTGATGAATATCTCACCACATGTTGTCTTTGATGAATCGAGATTCCCATACAAACCATATCAGAACACCAAGACTTACAATCCCACATCGCATGCTTGCATGAGCATATTCATGCATATTTGATGCATGGCTGCCACATTTAAATCACATTCCATCTCAGAAGGCTCTTCCACAACTATTCCATCATGCTTGAGCACACTACCTCTTACCAATAAAAAAGTTCCCCAGAGCCTCTTATTACTCTTGATTCACCGTAGCTTGTAACCGAACAACCCTCATACATACTTCAAGACACAATACATGAACATGATGTTGTACCATTCGCCCATCCTGAGTTGCCACAAGATACAATAAATGACCAAGAGTCCTCTTCACGCCATGTCCCTGCACCCCTACAAGAATCCCTGAATAATTCAGAAACCTATGAGTTCACACAAGCCTTGCCTTCCTACTCCATGACCTCTCGATCTCAACGTCGTATTAGAAAGCCAAATCCTAAGCTCTTATGGTCACCAACTATGTTGGTTCCGGATTTTAAAGATGACAAAACAGACCAGATCGATGTCAACCAGATCGATGAAGATCAGATCGATACAGACCAGATCAATACAGATCGATGCAGATCAGATCAGAGCTTATTTCAGAAAAATTAATTCAGACTAAGTTAGCAAACTTTGCTTATCAGTCCGAATAATCAACGGCTATTTATTGAAGTATTTAATGTAGCATTTAATGCTGAAATAGACCAAAGACTAAAGTTACCTTAAATGGTAAATAGACAAAGCAGATCTTATCAGACAAGCGCCGAAAGAACAGACCAGAAGGGAAATAGTCAAAAAATAGAATACTGCAATTTGTTCAGAAGTTGACTAAAGTAAAGAGTTGCACGCAAAAGGAAATATTGTCGTTGGCAGAAATATCTATATAAAGGTGAAACTTATATGCTCACGATGCTAACAACACGAGAGATACAACACGCATACGAGATCAAGCATTCATTCGAGCCGAACACTATCATCGAAAGACTTCATCTTGTCGATCTGCTCAAAGTTGATAGCACGTATTATTGTCTTATTTGATCGTTTAAGGATCATTTGTGCTCAGAGTAATTCACTCTATCAATTGTATTTGTTCTAAGATAGAAGAGTGAGTTCATTGTAACTGTCAGTCGGATTGTGTCTGGACAGATTGAGAGACTAGGAGTTTCAGTCTGGTAGTGGGGTAAATCCAGCTGAATCATGGTTGTACAACGCGATTGTATTACTCAAAGTCTTCTAGTGAATCCTTCCTTAATTGGAAGAAGGGGAGACGTAGAAGGAATTGCCTTCGAACTTCCAAAAACACATCCTGTCCATTTACATTTCGCACCACTTCGTACTTCAAAGCTATCAGACCGGTCTTGCTAACTAAGAACAGACCGATTCTGCACTCACACTATCAGTGGTCTGTTCAGATTAGTATTGATTAAGAAACAAGTTTCATTTGCTAACCCAAGTGAAATCAATCCAGGAAAATCGAAAAGATAAATTTTAGTAGAGTGTTTATTCACTCCCCCTCTAAACACTCATATTCGATCCTGACAAACTATATCAATATTACTCGAGAACCACGTAATGTTAATGTCATGCCTCGATATGACATATACATGTGTAATATGATTATGATGTAATTATGATTAATTGCAGTACGATGTGGACTCGGGTTCGGGCTGAACCGAGTGATGATTGATTGAATAACCTAATGAATTACTTATGGGAATTCAAAATAACATTGTAGTGTTAAGTGGACAAGAGACTTTCCATGTACATTTACCATGAATTTGAAGGGAGTTACATGTGTATTTGAGTTGAAGGTGCATTAGAATGTGCATGTGAATTACATTTGAGTTGCATGTGAAGATTTGGTTATATATCACAACATTCAGATTTAATTCACACAATACACCATCACTCACCTAGTAATCTCTACACCCTCTATCTCATTCTCTTGGAATTGTTGTTGGAGTTGGACTTGCAAGAACAACAAGGAAGTGCATAATTTGGTAAGGAGAGTAGAATTTCATGCTTTGTTATCATAATTGATGAATACATGTGCTTAGTGTAACAACCTTGAAGCATGTGAAGTAATGCTTGTATATGATTGCTAGGAGTTGAAAGTAATCATTTGGAAGTATAAAATGATGGAAAGTTGTGTATATGATGCTAGGTTATCTAGTGTTCAAGTTGTTATGGTATGAATTTAGGTGTATGAGAAGAACCATGAAGATAAGCATCAAAATCGCCAGTGTTTGAAAATTCTGTTGTCGACCGATCGATCGCTAGGATCGTACCGATCGATCGGTGAAACAGGGGAAAGTAAGGCAGTTCATGTACCGATCGATCGCTGAAGGCGGCCGATCGATCGGTGAAATGCCGTATCATTTTTGAGAAATTCAGATTTTAGAGCGATCGATCGCTAGCTTCCGACCGACCAATCGCTAGGGTTTTCTGTTTGGACCGATCGATCGCTAGAGTGATCGATCGGGCGGTAGACTTATTATGTTATATTTTTGTAGCTTTTGATATTGATGCATATGATACCATGATACATTATTGGCATTGTTGTAGCATCAACACAGGGGACAGGACAACGAGGCAGTTAGACAGTGACGCTTACTTTATATCGTTTGTGTCGCTGAACAGGTACGTTTTGACGTACGAGTATATGATATTGTTGTGATGATGATGTGAGCATGGTATCATATGATTGGTGACATCATATGCATGTGCATTAATGAGTTTTATATTGTTGAGATGAATGTCACGATAGATATGTAGTATATGCTTTGGCTGAGATCGGTGCCACGATAGATATGCCAGTGTTAGGTATATGCTTTGGCTGGGATTGTTGCCATGATAGGTGTTGGGAAAACATTTCTAAGTTTTAGTGGTGACAATATACTCGATAGATGATCGCCACGTACCCATGTGTCCGCTCATCTACAGTACGTTACATATACTTTTCTTTTAACCGCCATTATTTTGTTTCTTACTCTTCTCTTTTCCAAAAATTTACTGCGTTGACTTCCCTCCCAGAAATTTTATTCAACAGGATTGTTGCTGCTTTTCTGCTATTCATCAAAAATGTCGAAGAATACTCAACCAAGTTTCATCACAAATGCTGTACATGTGGATTTTCATTCAATCTCCACAACATCTGATAAAGATACAAATGAATTATTTCACAAGTTGGATACATCTGGACTTCTAGTAATCCTCAGCCAGGCTCCAACTTTCTACAAGGAAGACTTACATGAGTTCTTCGCTACTGCTAAAGTTGTCGATGGCTCCGTGGTGGCATCCATCTCCGGTCAACTGGTTACCATCACCCAACTTGAATTTGCCACTCACCTTTGTCTTCCCTCCACAGGACTTACTGATTTCTCCACCATTCCAGTGGATGTCAGGGAAGAGATGCGCATCATATTCTCTGACTCTAACGATCGTCTCCGACGTCCTCCATTCAAGAAAGTGTTAATGAAGAGCCATTTTCGTCAACTGGCGGATGTTATTTCCAAGGGACTACTGTGTAAAGCCGGATCTTTTGATATCATCACTCCAGAAAAATTTGACGTTATGAGCGCCATCTTCAAAGGCTTGGAAGTCAACTGGTCGGTTGTACTATTCAAGTTCTTACTGGTCTCGTTGTTTCAGGAAAGGGTCAATCGGGTTTTGCCCTACCACTAAGCAGTCTTTTTTATAGCAAGAACATTAAGACAGGGGCCCTCTCCAAGCTTCATCCAGGCAGACTTATCATTGCCAAATATCTCTAGATTCACCGGCAAAGGATTGGCAGAGAGGTTGGTCTGACAAAGCGCCGAACAGCTCAAACTATAAGCGATTCTGAACAGACAATATCTGAATACGCTGAGTCATCTCCTCCTCCTCCTAAGAAGCCCAGGACCAGAAAAGGGGCTCCTCCTGCTCTTCAAAAGATAGTCATTACTGCCGCTGATACCATCTCCTCTGCAGTTCCAGCAGCAGTCATCACTGACAGGGCGGCAAATCCTAAACATCCTCCTTCGGAGGAACCTACTGCCTCAGCTGTTTCAATGGCTATGGTAACTGCTGCACCAGTGGCTCCACCTGAACAATCCTCCAAACTGATGAGCACCCAACAAGCTCCTGGCTCAATCAGCTTCAGGCAACCCAAGTCCAACTGTCCTTACTGTCATCCCAAGGACACCACCACTGGAAAGGGCAAAGGACTTATGGCACCGGTGACCACCCCTGTAGCCTTCGAGATACAAATGGCAATGGATGAAGTCGAAACCAAGCTGAATCTGCAGCTTGAAATTTTTGATCGATGGGTGAAGGCGCGCATCAACGTTCGCTTCGATGACTTCCCTCAAATTTTTGACCAAGCCCGGGAAGATGAGAACCTCATCTTGGCTTGTCTTTAGGTCCAAGACTCGGAAAAGAGTTTGAAGCTATGAGATCTCTTCCGCATGATCAATTTTGTAAGAGAACTTCAAGCTCTTGTTCTTTCCCGAGTTGAGCAATTCAATAGTGATTCTGGAACAACGAATCATGATCGAGCGGTTCTGAATGCACTAGGACTCAAGCTGGGTATGGCTGAGCAGGCTCTTCATGATCTTTGCATATTAAGTGGTCTCCACTCCTGCTCCGATGTTTCCAGATACGCAAGTACTGCTCCAGCTGGTTTGGAGATAGCTTCTACTGAACTAGAGATCAACTCTACCACTGATCCGCTCCTCTCCTCCGTTCCAACTCTTGCACCTGATCTAGAGCTGATGGTCGTTGATCAACAGAATGTTGACACAGTGATTCAGATTGTGGTTCATCAAGTTAGCATATCCTCTGATAATAATGAACCCCGTGAGTCCTCCTCACATTCTGATGATCACACCCAGTCGTCTGCAGCTGCGCTGGAACAAATTGTTACTAGCCTGGTTGTCACTGCTGCCGACGCACCTGATGGACCATTTTGAAACCACTGCTTTACCGACCATTGCTGGTCTTGAGGGTCATACAAGCGTTCTCACTCCTACTGCAGAGACTCAAACAGCTGATCTGGATCGATCTCTGGCCCATGATCCTCCGGAAGATTTCTTTCACTTTCCAACGCATATTCCTTTGGAAGGGCCAACTAATATTGCTGATCAGCTGGTGCATCTGTCCAACGCCATCTCTGCACTAGCAAGTGACGTTAACAAGCTCAAACAGGACGAACACTCTGCGGCTCTTATCTTTGGGAATCAGCAGCAGCACGCTGACTCTCAATTCCAGAATGTCTATCGGGACATCAACAGTCTAACGACTAATGTGAACAGGCTTCAGAATTTTGTTGTGGATGCTTTTGCAGACTCACTCTCTCAGATAGAGCAGGCTCGTCTTCAGATCACCCAGCAAAGGAAAATCTTCATGCTGCCACCGCATTGGCTCTTGAAGATAAGATAGAAGACGCTAAGAAAACCTTATCAGATCAACTGGCAACTATGCAGGCAGCTTTTGCTTCACATATTCAAGACTTAAGCAATAGCCTACCCGCTGCACCTCAAACTGCTAGAAGATTGCCAGAATCCAACAGACCTGCTCCTCAACACCAAAGAGACCAGCATCCAGCTCAACGCACATCTGCTGCAGCCGGAACATCCAGTCGATACAGGCCTCCCTCTCAGCAAAGGTCCCACAGCTCCAGACTAACTCAGGGTGACACTCCACCCTCCACCCGTGACTACTCCTCGCATTGGCGTGGGGGCAAACAATAACCTTTCTTTTTTTTTTGTATTTATCATTATCTGTTTTTTTTATATTCACCGAATTGTCATTTCATCTCTATCTTAATCTGAATTTTTTTTTCTTGTGCATGATCTGACACTTCACCCTACAACTTGCTCATTTTTCGCTATAAATAGCATGCTAAGTTCTTTACATCAACTCATCCATCATGCACATGTTAACTCGTCTTGCAACTATGTCTACAAATTCATGGGTTTATTACTTATCTAAATCAACCCAACATGGGTTGATTACTTATCTAACCCACCTCTGCTAGCTCTTTCTTCTTGATCCAGTTCTGGTGCTCTCCACCAGCCTGGAATTTTGAACATCAGATGTCTGGGTGCTGATGACAAAAAGGGGGAAGACAGAGACTTTTTGAAGACAGAGATCTTGCCAAATGAACAGAGGTCAAATGGACTCTTTCTAGGCCTTTCTCTGCTAAACCTCTCTGTATGCACTTTCTCTCCTCCTCCCTTTGTCAAATAACCCTGACACTAGCTGGCTTAGATCACTCCATACTGGTTATGTTTCTCCTTTTAGATAGATTGTAGACACAGGGTTGCTAAATGTAATTTGTAAGTTGTTCATTGTAATCATTGTAATGTTCGTTGTAATGTTCATTGTAATCATTGTAATTTGTAAGATGTATTATGTAATCAGAATTCATTTTACATAAAAATGATATTCATTCATTGGCTCAGTTTGATTACTTCTTGTAATCTGCTTATCTGTTCTACCAAATTGCAAAGTCTACATTTGTTTTGTCTCTAAGTCTTAAACAGGAGTTGCTGTTCATATTTGATCAAGCAAGAGTCTCCAGTACTAAGTTTTGTCATCACCAAAAAGGGGAAAATTGTTGGGAAAATATTTCTAAGTTTTAGTGGTGACAAACTTCAACTGGACACAGACACTTACCGGGTGACAAACTTCAACTGGACTCAGATACCTACCGGGTGACAGACACCTACCGGTGACAGACACCAACCGGATGAACATCAACCGGACAGACATCAACTGGATGAACATCAACCGGACAGACATCAACCGGATGTACATCAACTGGATGGACATCAACTGGATGAACATCAACCGGACAGACATCAACCGGATGGTCATCAACTGGAAGGACATCAATTGGATGAACATCAACCGGACAGACATCAACTGGATGAACATCAACCGGATAGACATCAACCGGATGGACATCAACTGGATTGACATCAACTGGATGAACATCAACCGGACAGACATCAATCGGATGGACATCAACCAGATGGACATCAACTGGACAAACATCAACCGGATGGACATCCACTGGACAAACATCTACCGGATAGTCTCACATTGAACAAAGACATCTACTGGTTACAAAAGGATGAACGACCAGTTGAACAAAGAAGGCCAGCAGAAGTCTAACCATCCAGTAAGAGCACTAAGCAACGAGACAAAATAAGTACAACATTCTCTGACAAAGGTACAACAGAGTGGCGCACCCTGCTATATCTCCGCCACCATTGGCGTCAGAATAAAAGAGTCGTTGCTTAACAAAATAGGAAAGAAGACAATCTAAATTTGGAAAGTTGATCTCTTCCTAATACAGAAAAGCTGACGTTGGACCACTGAGCCTATAAATACGTCCAAGCAAAGAAGAAGAGGTCAGCTGAGCGATTTATTCAAACAAAGAGAAACACCTCAATGCAAACAGAAAATCAACTTACTGATATTCTAAAAGTTCAGCAAAGAGCAGACAAGCAGTACTACTGAATCTGTGACAGATTATTCCTAACTGAAGTCTGCTGCTCAAGAACACTCGAAGCTAAAAAGTTTATTTTGTGAGAGTGTCATAGAATCTTTTTGTAATCAAATAAAGAAGTTGTGATTGCTAGGAGTTTAGGCCAAGCTGTGTGAGTGCCTAAGAAGGTTGTATACTGTAAAGTGTAAACCAAGTCTTCTAGTGAATCCTTCCTGCAAAGGAAGAAGGGGAGACGTAGAAGTGTTGTGCTTCGAACTTCCAGAAACAATATTTGTGTCATTTACTTATTGCTTATTTACTACTCAGTTTTATTCCTCACAAGTCCAGCAGACGTCTTCCGCACTATAATCAGTGTCTGCTGACTTGCCTTATATTGAGAAGATACTGCAGTACTTAACAGTCTGCAGTTAACCCGAGCAAAATCGAAATTGAATCTAGTGTTTATTCAACCCCCCCTTCTAAACACTACCCCGATCCTAACAATAGGTATGCTACATATGCTTTGGCATGAGAGATATACGCCGGTTGGGTATATGCCTGGCTGTTATAACATGTAAGGACGGTACTATGATATGAGCTGCTAATATGAAGATGTGAGGAGGTTCCACTGACATATTGAGCTGAGATAGGCATATCATATTGGTCTGGTTATAACAGGATGAGGAATTAGACATGTCATGACATAATTGCATTTGATGATGCATGATACATCACAATCACATTCGATGTTTATAGTGCTTTATCGTTTATGTTTTGTATTGATATTGCACTGGGATGGTTTTGTATCTATACTCATGTTGTGTGATTGTTTCTGTAGGGACTCATAGACGTGGAAGGATGGGATTGTGAGTCATTTTCCGCTGCGAGCTGAACCACTGTTTATGAGTTGTGATTTAGGTTGTTTTGTTGTATATAGAATGTATATTATTGACATGGTTTTTGTCAACTGGTAACAACCTACATACCTAAACTCTTAATCAGTGTATGTTTTACTTAATTCTTACTCACATATGTATAATGAACTAATACATAATGGATTAAGTAACGAGGACCCCACATTAGTGGTATCAGAGCAGTGGTTCGAGAACGGGGTGAACAATGGTAGATGAAGGTATTGGGGAGTTACCTAATACGTTGAAAGCATGTTATGAGTCATGATATGATGTTATACTGACATGCTTTATATATTTGTTGTTGTTGGTAACCTGTATTTGCAGTAATGGCAGACAGAATACCACATGATGAGGTTGGGGATGCCATGAGTGGCAACGCTATTGTTGGATTGGCGTCTGTACCACCACCACCATTTGGGCAAGGGCCAGTGGAACAGGTATTGTTACCTGGGGAGTTGACTTTGACACAGTTTCTGAGTTATCAGCCACCTCGCTTTGAGGGTACGGAATCAGGGGAACAAGCAGAGGAATGGTTGGAATGGATTGAACAGATTTTTGTGTCAGCGCCATGTGCCAAATCTGCCTGGATACGTTTTGCAGAATTTCAGTTGGCAAAGAAAGCCATGATGTGGTGGAAATCCACATTGATTGAGCTGAGAGCTCAAGGACAAACAGTGAACTGGGATGTATTCAGAACTAAGTTTCTTGATCATTATTTATTTGTTGCTGCAAGGCAGAGGAAAGAGGATGAATTTACAAATTTGAGACAGGGATCAATGACAGTGTCTGATTATGCTGTGTAATATTCTTCATTGCTACGGTATGTACCACATATCGCTGCAAACACAAAGGCAAAAATCAGACAGTTTGTGAAGGGCTTGAGACCTTAGTTGTTTGATAGGGTAATTTCCAATAACCCTACATCTTATGAAGAAGCATTGACTAGAGCCGAAATGGCTGAGATTGCAGTTGGAGTGTATAAGGACGTAGGACAATACCAAACACCTACATCAGAAAGTATGAGACCTAGAGGAGAACCATTTAAATCATCACGAGGTGGTGCATCTTCCTCTCGGTTTAGTGGGAAGCGATTTGTTCAGCGAAAGGGTGGTGAACGAGGTTCAAAGGGGCAGTCACAAGGGAGTAGTAGTAGCCGTGGTCGAGGGTTACAATGTTTTAAATGTGGAGGGCCACATTTTAAAAGAGATTGTCCACAACTTGATACTCCAGTTTGTTATCGTTGTGGGAGGATCGGACATATGATTAGAGATTGTCCTCAAGCTGGGGGACAGCATATGAGAGGGAATATATCGGAAAGTACAGTGCAGCAGAGACCACAGGGTATTACTAGGACTGGTGGAGGACAGAGAGCAGGACCACCTCAGGTTCAGGTGTATGCACTGAACAAGGAGCAAGCAGAGGCAGCTCCTGATGATGTGATTGCGGGTAAGTGTAGTTTATTTACTTATCCTGCTTTACTTTTGATTGATACTGGTGCATCACATTCATTTGTTGCACAAGCGTTTATTGACCGGTATCATATATGCCCGTCTCCACTGTTGATGCCTCTCTATGTTTCGACACCCATGGAAACTACTGTAATGGCTTGTCAGAGTGTGTCTGCTTGTGTTATTCAGTTTGATGCTGAGTATGAAATACAGGCTGATTTGATTGTGTTAGATATGGTGGATTTTGATTGTATATTGGGTATTGATGTGTTGAGCAATTACAAAACTATTGTAGACTGTTGTCAAAAGACAGTGAGATTTCAGTCTGATACTGGAAATCAATGGATCTTCTATGGACAAGGATCACGTGCCAAGATTCCATTGATATCTGCTCCTACGATGTTCCGTTTGTTAGAACGTGGACATATAGGATATGTGATCTATGTTGTGGATGTCACAGATAAGAAAATAGAAAGAAGAGTGGAGGGTATACCAGTGGTTGCAGAGTATGCAGATGTATTTTCGGATGAGATTCCTGGATTTCCACCAAGTCGAGAAGTAGACTTTGGTATTGAGTTAGTGCCTGGTACTTCTGCAATTTCACGAGCACCATATCGAATGGCACCTTCAGAATTGAGAGAGTTGAAAACTCTATTGCAAGATCTATTGGACAAGGGGTACATACGTCCTAGTGTATCGCCTTGGGGTGCTCCGGTATTGTTTGTTAAGAAGAAGGATGGTTCAATGCAACTTTGCATTGACTATAGACAGTTGAACAAGGTAACCATAAAGAATAAATATCCTCTTCCTCGTATTGATGATTTGTTTGATCAGTTACAGGGATCTACAATCTATTCTAAGATTGATTTGAGATCTGGATATCATCAGATACGTGTGAAGGAAGGAGATGTGCAGAAGACAGCATTTAGAACTCGCTATGGACATTATGAGTTCCTAGTGATGCCATTTGGTGTAACGAATGCTCCAGCTGTCTTCATGAGCTTGATGAATCGAGTTTTCCAGGAATACCTTGATCAATTTGTCATTGTGTTCATTGATGATATATTGATCTATTCTCGGAGTAAAAATGACCATGTCCACCATTTGCATCTGGTGTTACAGTTATTGAGACAACGTCAGTTATATGCCAAACTCAGTAAGTGCGAGTTTTGGTTGACCAGTGTAGGATTTCTGGGGCATGTGATTTCTAAAGATGGTATCTCAGTTGATCCGAGAAAGATAGAAGCGGTGTTGAATTGGTCATCACCCACTTCTGTGCCAGAAATTCATAGTTTCTTGGGTTTGGCGGGATATTATAGACGATTTGTTGAAGGATTTTCAGTGATTGCCAAACCACTCACACAGCTGACATAGAAGTGAGTACCATTTAGATGGTCAGACGCATGTGAGCATAGTTTTAAGGAATTGAAACATCGGTTAACTACTGCTCCAGTGTTGATTATTCCATCAGAGCATGACAGGTTTGTTCTTTACACTGATGCATCATTACTTGGTTTGGGTTGTGTTTTGATGCAGGATAAACATGTAGTGGCTTATGCATCACGACAGTTGAAGCCACATGAAATGAAATATCCAGTACATGATCTAGAGTTGGCTGCCATTGTCTTTGCCTTGAAGATATGGCGACATTATTTATATGGTACGTCGTTTACCATATATACTGATCATAAAAGTCTAAAGTTTTTATTGACTCAAGCAGAGTTGAATATGAGGCAAAGGAGATGGATGGATCTCTTGAAGGATTATGATTGTGAGATCGAATATCATCCAGGAAAGGCTAATCTCACAGCAGATGCGTTAAGTCGAAAAGTTCATAATACTGCTGATGAGATGATACATTTATCAGCTTTGATGATTTCTTGTTGTACCTTAGGTTATGAGTTTGATATAGATACAGAGCCAGTACGGGTATCAACATTGTTGGTTGAACCCGATATCTTTGAGAAAATCAGAACGACACAAGGTACTGATGATGAGGTACAACACTGGAAGGAAATGATATGTCAAGGACAAACATTTCAATTTGTACTTGCAAGTGATGGAACTTTGAAGTATAGAAACTGTTGGGTAGTACCTGCTACATTAGGACTACGCCAAGAAATATTACAACTTGCACATTGTAGTCGCTATAGTATACATCCTGGAGGAAAGAAAATGTATAAAGATTTGCGTACTCAATTCTGGTGGAAACACATGAAACAGGATGTGCTGAACTTTGTGAAACGGTGTTTGATCTGTCAACAAGTAAAAGCAGAACGACAAAGACCAGGAGGTGAATTGAGGAGTTTGGAGATTTCTCAATGGAAATGGGAGCATGTTACAATAGATTTCGTTACCCATTTGCCAAGGACTTCCTCTGGCTTTGATGCGATTTGGGTCATTGTTGATAGATTGATGAAAATAGCTCACTTCATACCTTACAGTATGACATTTACCTATTTGAAGATGGCTCAATTATATATTCAAAATGTAGTGAGACTACATGGCATACCAGTGTCAATTGTATCGGATAGAGATCCAAGATTTGCTTCTCATTTTGGGAAGGATTACAGTCAGCATTGGGAACGGAAGTACGATTGAGTACATCGTATCATCCTTAGACAGATGGACAGATAGAGCGTACGATACAGACGCTTGAGGATATGTTACGAGCCTGTGTATTGGAGTTTGATAACTCTTGGTAAGAGTATTTGCCATTAGTGGAATTTTCGTACAATAATAGTTATCAAGCTAGTATACAAATGGCACCATTTGAGGCATTATATGGGCGACGATGTAGATCGCCATTATATTGGGATGCTGTTGATCAGATGGCACTCCATGGACCAGAAATGCTACGTGAAATGGAGGAGAAAGTGAAACTGATCAGATTGAAATTGCAAGCTGCTCAGGATAGACAGGCTGCTTATACCAATAGGATACGTAGACCACTTGAATTCCAAGTTTGTGATCGAGTATTCTTGAAAATTTCACCTTTTAAAGGTGTGGTACGATTTGGCAAGCGTGGCAAGTTGTCTCCACGATACGTTGGTCCGTATGAAGTGTTGCAACGTATTGGTACGTTGGCATATCGCTTAGCACTACCGCCAGCATTGAGTAGTATCCACGATGTGTTTCATGTTTCGCTGTTGAGGAAATATGAACCAGATCCGGGTCATGTATTGCCACCATCTGAAGTACAGTTAGATACAGATGTGTCTTATGTGGAACGGCCAGTAAAGATTCTGGATAGAGCTGAGCGGACTTTGCGTAACAAAGTGATACCAATGGTAAAAGTACAGTGGGATCGACGGGGTGTCGAGGAGGCAACGTGGGAGACGGAGCAGCATATGATACAGCAGTATCCTGAGTTGTTTACTGGTATGATTTTACAGTTTTATGATACTGTTGGTAAGTAAGTACTGCACTGTTGCATATATGATCATGTTTCCTATCTTCTTGCAGTAGGATTGTTGAGTTGCGTAGATATATATGCATGTTATGTATATGCCATTTCGAGGACGAAATTCAATGAGTAGGAGAAATGGCATGCCTCGATATGACATATACATGTGTAATATGATTATGGTGTAATTATGATTAATTACAGTACGATGTGGACTCGGGTTCGGGCTGAACCGAGTGATGATTGATTGAATAACCTAATGAATTACTTATGGGAATTCAAAATAACGTTGTAGTGTTAAGTGGACAAGAGACTTGCCATGTACATTTACCATGAATTTGAAGGGAGTTACATGTGTATTTGAGTTGAAGGTGCATTAGAATGTGCATGTGAATTACATTTGAGTTGCATGTGAATATTTGGTTATATATAGAGCTGTCAGAACGGGCCAGCCCGACCCAAACGGGTTGGCCCGCCCAGCCCGCGGCCCAAACGGGCCCAACCCGTTTGGGCCCGCCTCCAGGCGGGTTGGGAAAACCCCAACCCAACCCGACCCGAAGCGGGCCGCGGGTTGGGGCGGGCTGGCCCGCCGAAATATTTTTTTTAATTTTTTTTAAAAAAAGAATTTTTAAAATTAATTTTTTAAAAGAAAGTTCAAAAAAATATTTCCAACTAAACTTGCCAAACCTGGAAATGATGCTAGAAGAATACTGAAACTTGTTTTAGGTTTAATGTAGATATTAACGCTGCTACTAAAAAAACTTGATTAGTGAATCAGTATTTTACTCAATTTTGAAATACTTGTTGCAACTTTAAAGCAAGACTAAGTGAAATATACAGTAGATCGAATGCTTCAATGTGATATTGAGTATTTATCTATGAATTGAGCCTAAAAAAAGAAATAACAAATTTTTTTTAAAAAAAAAAATGGGGCCAACCCGCGGGTTGGCCCGCCAAAACCCGCGGCCCGTTTGGGCTAGCTCGTATAGAGGCGGGCCTTAAAAATGCTGGCCCAACCAGCCTATTTGGCGGGTTGGGTTGGGCCAGGCCCGCGGGTCTGGCCCATTTTGACAGTTCTAGTTTTATATCACAACATTCAGATTTAATTCACACAATACACCATCACTCACCTAGTAATCTCTACACCCTCTATCTCATTCTCTTGGAATTGTTGTTGGAGTTGGACTTGCAAGAACAACAAGGAAGTGCATAATTTGGTAAGGAGAGTAGAATTTCATGCTTTGTTATCATAATTGATGAATACATGTGCTTAGTGTAACAACCTTGAAGCATGTGAAGTAATGCTTGTATATGATTGCTATGAGTTGAAAGTAATCATTTGGAAGTATAAAATGATGGAAAGTTGTGTATATGATGCTAGGTTATCTAGTGTTCAAGTTGTTATGGTATGAATTTAGGTGTATGAGAAGAACCATGAAGATAAGCATGAAAATCGTCATTGTTTGAAAATTCTGTTGTCGACCGATCGATCGCTAGGATAGTACCGATCGATCGGTGAAACAGGGGAGAGTAAGGCAGTTCATGTACCGATCGATCGCTGAAAGCGACCGATCGATCGGTGAAATGCCGTAGCATTTTTGAGAAATTCAGATTTTAGAGCGATCGATCGCTAGCTTCCGACCGACCGATCGCTAGGGTTGTCTGTTTGGACCGATCGATCGCTAGAGTGACAGATCGATCGGTAGACTTATTATGTTATATTTTTGTAGCTTTTGATATTGATGCATATGATACCATTATACATTATTGGCATTGTTGTAGCATCAACACAGGGGACATGACAACGAGGCAGTTAGACAGTGACACTTACTTTATATCGTTTGTGTCGCAGAACATGTACGTTTTGACGTACGAGTATATGATATTGTTGTGATGATGATGTGAGCATGGTATCATATGATTGGTGACATCACATGCATGTGCATTCATGAGTTTTATATTGTTGAGATGAATGCCACGATAGATATGTAGTATATGCTTTGGCTGAGATCGGTGCCACGATAGATATGCCAGTGTTAGGTATATGCTTTGGTTGGGATTGTTGCCACGATAGGTATGCTACATATGCTTTGGCATGAGAGATATACGCCGGTTGGGTATATGATCTGGCTGTTATAACATGTAAGGAGGTACTATGATATGAGCTGCTAATATGAAGATGTGAGGAGGTTCCACTGACATATTGAGCTGAGATAGGCATATCATATTGGTCTGGTTATAACAGGGTGAGGAATGAGACATGTCATGACATAATTGCATTTGATTACAGGACAATCACATTTGATGTTTATAGTGCTTTATCGTTTATGTTTTGTATTGATATTGCACTGGGATGGTTTTGTATCTATACTCATATTGTGTGATTGTTTTTGTAGGGACCCATAGACGTGGGAGGACGGGATTGTGAGTCATTTTCCGCTGCGAACGAACCACTGCTTAGGAGTTGTGATTTAGGTTGTTTTGCTGTATATAGAATGTGTATTATTGACATGGTTTTTGTCAACTGGTAACAACCTACATACCTAAACTCTTAATCAGTGTATGTTTTACTTAATTCTTACTCACATATGTATAATGAACTGATACATAATGGATTAAGTAACGAGGACCCCACAGTTAAAGAAGCCCTAACTCACCCATGATGGAAAACTTACATGCATGAAGAACTCAAAGCCCTACAACAGAATCAAACTTGGAAACTTGTGCCTCGTACCGCTGACATGCACGTTATTGGATCCAAATGGGTTCACGAACCAAAACTCAAACAAGATGGTTCCTTGGATTGCCTCAAATCCCATCTTGTAGCCAAAGGATATCATCAAAGCAATGGGGACTATACCGAGACTTTTTCACCAGTTGTCAAGGCAGGAACCATTCGAATGATCATCACCATAGCACTGGGTCGATAATGGCCCATTCTTCAACCAGAAATAAATAATACCTTTCTTCACGGGGTTATTATGGAAGATATATACATGGAACAACCTCCAGGAATGGCTGATCCTGAAAATCCCACGCATGTTTGTAAGGTTCAAAAGGGTTTTTATGGCCTCAAACAAGCGCCACGAGCCTGGTTTGATCGATTCAACACATTCCTTTGGTCAATATGGTTTCTTTTGTAGCTTGGCAGATCCATCTTATTCATATTTCATTATGATATTGGAACACTAGTCTTACTCCTCTATGTAGATTATATATTGCTCACAGGATCCAATATAGAGATGGTTACAACCTTCATTCACCTCTTGAGTCGCGAGTTTGCTATGAACGATTTGGGACCAATCCACCACTTCCTGGGCATAGAAATCTCTCTCACATAGCAAAGACTTCACCTATCACATACTCATTATGCTCTCACTATCCTCGAAAAATCAAACATGGCGGATTGCAGACCTACGAGCACACCACTTGAATAAAAAATCAAGGCCCCTCACATCCCTTGGATAAGCCAAGTCACTTTCGTAGCCTTGTGGGTGCACTACAATACCCCACTCTTACTCGCCCAGATATTTCGTACAGTGTTAACTATGTCTCACAGTTTATGCATACCCCCACTATCTCTCACTTGAAACTTGTTAGACTTTTCTACGTTATGTGAAGGGCACTATTGATCTTGGATTACAATTCACTCCATGACTACACTTGATCTGTGTGCCTTCTCAGACGCAGATTGGGCAGGATGCTCGACACTAGGCGCTCAACCATAGGCTATTGCACTTTCCTCAGGGATAACATAGTCTCTTGGTGTACAAAGAAGCAACATACCATCTCACACTCTAGCACCGAGACTGAGTATCGAGCTATGGCCAACATAGCAGTAGAACTGACATTGATGACATTTATCTTACAAGATCTTCGCATCACCTTGAACAACCCTCTGATTGTCTTTTGTGACAACCTTAGTGCTCTTCATATGAATGTCAACCATGTGTTTCATGCTAGGGATAAACATATCCAGATGGACTATCATTTTGTGCGAGAACTCGTTGCACTTGGTCTGCTTATTACAAGACATATCTCCACTAATGATCAAGTTGCGGACATATTTACATAACCCATGACCAATGCTGCTCTTGCTCATTTTCGAATCAAACTTTTCCTCCAACCCCGGCATAGTTTGAGGGGTGGTATTAGCAGCATACAATAATTCAGCACCATTATGGAAAGTCTAGCAGATCCCTAAGATTCAAGCCTACCTTCCTCAAGTCCACCACCCAAGAATGATGCCCCTAGATCAAGTACATCAAGCATATGTGTAGCATGATTCAACAGAAACTTCCTTTAGTTACTAGTCATTACTATGGAAGTTTTATCATTGCTCTTTGTAATTAAATGATATGACCTACATAGTCTCACGTAGTCTTGTACTCACGCTAATCAATTTGAATAAGAAAAAAAGAACATTTTTTTCATCCTTTCTTGCACTTTGGCATCAATTCACTTTTAATATTAAGACTTTTCATCTAGTACTAATAAATTATCATTCAACGTGAGCGATTTTGATACCAGCTGATAAATAAAATAGACGAATATCATCATTTGAAACTCCAAGAACTCATGTTAAATCATCTAGAAATGTAGGCCAATATGTGAAAATGTATATGATGATTGGACGTAATTCGTATTCGTGTAATCTGAGGCTTCAAGTACCTTAAAAGAACTCCTAACCCTTCTCACGTCAGTTTGTAGAATTCTGTGAGGAAAAATTGAAGATCGGTGAAGGATTTCGCTTCAATTCAAGCTAGATTTTACTTCGTTAAGGGCCGCTCAAGGATTCTCTGCATTACCTGTCACATCTTCTTCTTCAATCTCACAGCAATCTTGCGTGGTAGTTGTCGGGTGGCGTGTGAGGTTGAAGCGAGAAATTTTATCAAATTCATTTATGGCAGGAAGCTGTCGATACAACCATCAAGATCGAGCCATGTCCTACAAAAGAATCAAAACGACTGTCTTCAGTTGTTGCAACTGTATCTTTTAGTCTCCCCACTAGGTAAGTCTCTTTTGCTTTATATATTGGAGTTACGGCTTCCTCAAAATAGTTAATATTTTTGTGGTTTTGTAGAAAGATGTCAGGTGTTGCTTCCGACAGGAAACCGAACTAAGATTTCGATACCTTTTTTTCCTTTAATTATTATTAGTTTTAGTTTTGAAATCAACATATGGGTTGTTGTTTTATGGTATTGTTGTTGATTGAGTATGAGTTTTATATTTAGTTAATAGTTGTTGAATGTTGGCATTTATAGACTTTCGGCGAGAGCCATTAAATCGATGGCTATGGCGAAGTTGGAGGCTAGAAAGCTGAAGTATCCAAATACTGGACTGAGGCTCTACGTATGGGGAATTTTGGTTGAAGGTTGGCTGTTGCATAGTATCATGATTGCCATTTGAATTCTGTGGAATAAAATATAATGGGGCTGGCCACGAAATTAAGAGTTGGCCCTTCTTTGTTGTATTGTTTTTAAAGCAGTTTTTTTTTTTTTTTGTAAAATTTAGATATCCAATTAAGCGATAATACATGATATAGTCATCATGTTTGCACTCATTTCCGAGTTAGTCTTCTTATTTACACTAACACAATTTAGTCCCTTTAGTTTGTTAATAGTTCTCAAATCAAACATAATTGTCAACAAGCTTTCAGTTAACATCCAAATAAATTTCAAAACTCATATTTTTACCCTGTTTTTATTTTTCACCAGAAAATCAACCTAAAATAAGGGCAAAAACAAACTTATCTACCAACTTTTTTTTCTCCCCATTTTCAATTATGTCAAATTTTCGATTTTTTTTAGAATTCATATACTAATGTTAGTGCTTCATTTCGATTTTTTGGGATTTTTCTCCTAATTTCGAAAAGCCATAAATTTTATTGATTGTTGAACCATTTATTTGCCTGACGTTTGGCAACCATCACTACATTAGTAATTAAAACAGCGATATGTTATCTACATATTTAAATTATATATATACACACTAATACAGTAACACTGAGACTTTTTTAGTTATTTGGTCATAACTAAATTAAATAATTTAAGACATTTGTTATAACGAGTGTCATAACGAGTCTAGTATAACCCAGAGCTCCTAGCTCAAGTGGCGTAATTTGTTTAGGCGAACTGGGGATGTCATATGTTTGAGACTTTCTCAACCCTCCCCAATAAATAGTGTAGGTTGTACCAAAAAAATAAGTCTAGCTTGGAAATAGAATCTAAAATCTTTTATTTTCACAGTAAAAAAAAAAGTAAGTTAAATTTGTTATTAAATAAAGTAAAAAACGATTCAATAGAGCGTATAATTATTTTAACTTTTAAAGTGCATTAAATTTATTTTGTAAAAATGAGGAGAGAGAGGGAAAAAAAAGCATGCGAAACTGATAAAGACAACACATTGTATACGAATGCTCAAAAAAATCGAAAACTTGACTTTATCTGAATCGAAAATGGGGGGGGAAAAAGAATTGGGAGATGTGTTTATTTTTTGCCCTTATTTTATGGTGATTTTGTGATGAAAAATAAAAATTGGGCAAAACATATGAGTTTTAGAATTTATTTGGGTCCTAAATTAAAGCTTGTTAACAACTAGGATTGATTTGGGAAGCATTAACAAAATAAAGAGACTAAATCAGGAGTGCAAACAAGGGAGACTAAATCGATAATGATTGCAAACATGATCAACTATATCATGTATTATCCCTCAGATTAATGTTATGCATGTGTAATACCTAATATACCCACAACTACAAAGTATATTATGCATAAATAGCACACACAAAAAAAAAAAAACAAAACTAATATACTTGACACAATCATGTTACACATACATGTATATATTGTCTCAAAATTTTAGTTGTAATAAAATTCAATATTATGTCTATTTCTTGTGTTGCCTTTTCTTCAAGGTATAGTGAATGACAATAAAGCAACAAGGTGGTTGGAATTGGATGCAAGTAAGAAGTTCGTTTTAATGGAAAATAGGCTCAAAAATAAATTATGACTTATCAGTTTTGCTAATTGAGTTACATTATCTACTTAAAGTAATTTGAATAATTCAATATGGTTTAAGTTTTGTAATTATATATATTCTTGTGTTTAAGATTTGTTACAAATTTCTGAAGAAAAAGTCAATGCCAGGAAATCCTAACAAATTTTCAAAAGATATATAGGCGTTACTAATTTTACTTCTTTTCTCATTCAGATGTTAGGTATGAATTTAATTTTTTTCTTTTGTAAAAAAAAAATTAAATAGATAACATCTGATTTTGTAAACTAATCACAAAATCTTCAACTTTATCAAATATAGTGAAAGATTGACTTGTTCTCCTAATATGATTAGCAAAACCAATATTTAATCCCTTACAAGTTACAACAACAACAATGACTAAGTCTTTAATCCAAATGAATTTGGATATGCTACATGAACGATAAATAGATCAATTCGAGTAGGGCATGTTCATAAGTCAAAACGCTTATATCGATCAGAATATCATCTTTAATCCTTTTTACTAAAACAAAAATCTAATGATGATGATGGATGCTTAAATCTATAAAATAGTGAATTTATTAAAAAACGAAATATCTAATTTACTTGATAAGAAAAGATGCCAAATTTTGTGCAGTCAAAGATAATGTAATCTATACTTAAGAGATTTTTAAAAATAGTGCCAATATTTATTTAAGTGCCCTTGCTTGTTTTACTCACATGTAAATATTAAAATCGATCAAAACAAGGTGAAAAAGATACACCAAATCAATTAAAGATTACAATCCATGATACAACAAACGAATATAAAAGTTCTCTCCCACTCTCTGAACCTTGGAAGAAAATGGAAGAAAACCATTTCCATCGTCTTCCAACAGAGCTAATCATCTCGATTTTCGACAAACTCTCGGATGCCAAATGTCTATGCATTTGTTGTTCGGTCTCCAAGCATTTTGCCGCACTTGTTCTTCAAACCCACTTCGTTTCTGTGCGAATTCCTTCTGCCATTCTCCCATTTAATAAGGTTCCTGTTTGGCCATCAGGAATTATTAACTTTCTGAAAAAACTTTGTCGCGTTGAATCCGTAACTATTCAATTTTCATTCCATGAGTCCGATGGGTGGATGAGACAGCAGAGACCTGCACCTTTACTTAGGTGGAAATCCGACTCATCAAGCTTCATCTTTGTTTTTGCCAAGAACTGTGTTGCTTCTTCATCTGATAATGATGATGGTACTGGCATGGAGGCCACAAGTAAATTCACAAAGAAGGAATATACTTACCACTTTCATATGATTAAATCTCACCTGCTTGATACCCTGTTGAGGTTTAATTATATAAAAGAGCTTCTTGTTATCGTTCCAAATTTAAAGAATGTTTCGGTAGTGGATTCTATGAACCAGGGGAGTATTGTTTTGAAAGAAGAAGGCATTGCTAGTATGAAAAAGGAGAAGCCATCGGAGGGTCTTGACAAGTGCTACGTAAAGTGGTGGATAACATCCCAAGTGAAGTTGCCATTTTCTAGATGTGTAATGAAGGATGTGACCCTTATTTCTATCAGAAAAATTGGAGCTTGTGATGGTTTAGTTGAGAAGAATTTATTTGAAGAGAGAGAATACTGTGAACTCGCCATGAACTTGATGAAGGAAGAACCAGCTTTCAAACCTACCATCTCACTTCCCATCAGAGCCACGTTTGCGGACACTTGTTTTATAGTATTAATGATTTTATTGCAATATCAATCACACATATATAATGGCAATAGTTACGGATTGACATGGGCCGACTGCGAGGTAGAGTGGCATGGGTCGACTGTGAGGTAGAGTGGCCTTAGAGAGAATGAGTCACTTATTTAGTTATTTATCTAGATTTTATTTGATATTCTGTCTAAATATTATTATTAGGACATTTTTAAAGGGATTGTATATTATCAATTGGACAATTGCAAATTTATATGGTAATTACATTATGAATTGCATTGATTATTGATTGGGTTGCAAATTTACAAGCTCTGAAATTTAAAAATTGCACTTGCAATATCATATGACATTACAAATGCAATTTTTATTTTTTTTATTTTTTTAGTTTGAAAAAAAGTATAATTTGATTTATAAATTAGAACTTATTATTATACGATGTACGTGAGTTTATATATATATATATATATATATATATATATATATATATATATATATATATATATATATAATTAAAATATAAATAATATAAATAATATTATTATATAAATAATATATTAAAATTTTATTATATATATTGTATAAATATAATAGTTATATTTAACGTGTAAATAATATAAATTTTATTATTAAATTATATATATTATATATATAAAATATTATTTTTATATAAATATTATATATAAATATAAATGTATATTTTATATTTAAAATATTATAATTAATATAAATATTAATATATAAAAATGTACATGGATTTATAAAATTCCATTGAAAATTTTTTTAAGTACGAAATCGAATTAGGAAAAAAATAACATCAAACATTACAATATACATCTGTTAATAAATATACAGATAAAATGATCAATATGCATACACTAACGACTACATAGTCCGCATAATTAATTAAAGCAACACATACAAGCTAACATCAATCTTCACCTAAGAGTATTTAAATTTGCCATTGGTACAACTTTTTTTGTTCTTGTGTCATCACTGACGTATCCATTTCATTAATTTGATTGCCAACTTGTTTTTCTCACGTTCTTGTTTTTTTCTCTCTCGGTCCTCCCTTTTTCTCTCTCGTTCTTCCTGTGACTTTATCTTCATCTCCATAGTTGTCGTGTATTCTCTCAATGCCTCTACCTTTCCAATCTCAAGACTTGTTGTTTCATGCCATCTTGTATGTTATCAATTGCTTTTGATGCCTCGGGTTTTTGCTGTCCTTTATCCTTAGAAGCTTTCCTTCCAGGTGGACGAGGAGTCGACATTGCCTCAAGGGCCATCATGCTTGTGTTTGAGGATGATGAGGTATACTCGCCAGACGCGGTGTTCTTAGTCCTCTTCGACCCTCTATCTTCAACTGGACCAGGTTCTTTGGACATCCCATTTTGACTGCTCCATTTCTCTTCATCCCGTAAGGCAATCCAAGCATGCAAATAATTGAATTGATCATCCTCAACCGAATGGTGTAACTCGGATGCTCTATTTTTTTTTATCTTCCTCTTTCAATCCACTTTCCCTACGGTGTTGGATTTGTTCGTAGTAGCCTACAAACTTTGAAACTGCGTGATTCAATATGGTCCAACGACTCGTCAGTGGCTGTCGATTCCTTCGGGCTTGAGAAGTTTTGTTTCGATAGGTATCATAAGATTCATGTATGTGATTCCAAAAATTTATCCTTACTTTGATCTATACCAGTTTTTGCATCTTTGCTGATGTTGAGCCATGAGCTACACAATAAGATATCATCTTGAGGCGTCCATCAACATTCTTCTTTTCTGCTCCCCACTGCTTGCTCCTGCATTGGTGTCTTTTGAGTGGAATACTCTGGATACTGGGAACTGTGAATATCGGTTAAAGGAGTTGAAGGAGAAGTGGGAGTAACTGGATATTGTCAAATGGGGGTTGAGATATACTATTAGATCCTTGGATTGATGAGTAATTTGTGAAAAATTTGGGAAGTTAGAATTTGGGTATATCGGAATTTGAAAGTTACCTGTGCTTGAACAGTATGGAGTGTTCATATGAAGAATTGTGAAGGGATTGTAGGTAGAACGTTGCTTTTGGATATCATCATTAGAGATATTAGATAAACCTTGTGAGAAATTAAAGAAAGGGTTAAAAGAGTGCCTTGATGGACCATTAAACACGTAACCGAAGATAAATTTAGAAAGAGGAAACAACAGATTGCACCATCAACTATAAGTGGATTTAGTTGAAGAGATTTGGAACATATTTGGAGGAGTGAAAAATGATCATTAATGAAGTATTGCATACCAGTTTTCTAATTTTTTTGGTTTTAAATATCTATTTTCTGAGAGGAAAATGATGATTAATGTAGTATTGCATAACAATTTTCTATTTTTTGGTTTTAAAAATCTATTTTCTTATTTTATATTATTGTCTGTAGGATCGAACGCTTACCGCTTTATTTTATATAATTAAAATATAATTAATATAAATATTATTATTTTATAAATAATATATTAAAAATTATTATATATATTGTATATATATAATATTTATATTTAACGTGTAAATAATGTAAATTTTATTATTAAATTATATATATTATATATTAAAAAATTATTGTTATATAAATATTATATATAAATATAAATATATATTTTATATTTAAAATATTAAAATACTTATAATTTAACTATTATAATTAATATAAATATTATATATATAAACAATGTACATGGATTTATAAAATTCCATTGAATAATTTTTTAAGTACGAAATCGAATTAGGAAAGAAATAACATCAAACATTACAAGATACATCTGTTAATAAATGTACAGATAAAATGATCAATACGCATGCACTAACGACTACATAGTCCGCATAATTAATTATTAATTAAAGCAACACATACAAGCTAACATCAATCTTCACCTAAAAGTTTTTGAATTTGCCATTGGTACAACTTTTTTGTTCTTCTGTCATGATTGACGTATCCATTTTCATTAATTTGATTGACAACTTATCTTTCTCACGTTCTTTTTTTTTCTCTCTCGGTCCTCCTTTTCTCTCTCATTCTTCCTGTAACTTTATCTTCATCTCCATAGTTGTCGTGTATTCTCTCAATGCCTCTACCTTTTCCAATCTCAAGACTAAATTGTTGTTTCATGGCATCTTGTATGCTATCAATTGAGCTTAATGACTCGGGTTTTTGCTTTCCCTTATCCTTAGAAGCTTTCCTTCCAGGTGGATGAGAAGTCAGCATTGCCTCAGGGTCATCGTGCTTGTGTTTGAGGATGATGAGGTGTACTAGCCAGACGCGGTGTTCTTAGTCCTCTTCGACCCTCTATCTTCAACTAGACCAGGTTCTTTGGACATGCCATTTTGACTGCTCCATTTCTCTTCATCCCGTAAGGCAATCCAAGCATGCGAATAATTGAATTGATCATCCTCAACCGAATGGTATAACTCGGGTGCTCTATTTTTTTTTTTATCTTCCTCATTCAATCCACTTTCCCTATGGTGTTGGATTTGTTCGTAGTAGCCTACAAACTTTGAAACTGCGTGATTTTATCTGGTCCAACGAGTCATCCGTGGCTGTCGATTCCTTTGGGCTTGAGAAGTTTTGTTTCGATAGGTATCATAAGATTCATGTATGTGATTCCAAAAATTTATCCTTACTTTGATCTATACCAGTTTTTGCATCTTTGCTGATGTTGAGCCATGAGCTACACAATAAGATATCATCTTGAGGCGTCCATCAACATTCTTCTTTTCTGCTCCCCACTGCTTGCTCCTGCATTGGTGTCTTTTGAGTGGAATACTCTGGATACTGGGAACTGTGAATATCGGTTAAAGGAGTTGAAGGAGTAGTGGGAGTAACTGGAGATTGTCAAATGGGGGTTGAGATATACTATTAGATCCTTGGATTGATGAGTAATTTGTGAAAAATTTGGGAAGTTAGAATTTGGGTATATCGGAATTTGAAAGTTACCTGTGCTTGAACAGTATGGAGTGTTCATATGAAGAATTGTGAAGGGATTGTAGGTAGAACGTTGCTTTTGGATATCATCATTAGAGATATTAGATAAACCTTGTGAGAAATTAAAGAAAGGGTTAAAAGAGTGCCTTGATGGACCATTAAACACGTAACCGAAGATAAATTTAGAAAGAGGAAACAACAGATTGCACCATCAACTATAAGTGGATTTAGTTGAAGAGATTTGGAACATATTTGGAGGAGTGAAAAATGATCATTAATGAAGTATTGCATACCAGTTTTCTAATTTTTTTGGTTTTAAATATCTATTTTCTGAGAGGAAAATGATGATTAATGTAGTATTGCATAACAATTTTCTATTTTTTTGGTTTTAAAAATCTATTTTCTTATTTTATATTATTGTCTGTAGGATCGAACGCTTACCGCTTTATTTTATATAATTAAAATATAATTAATATAAATATTATTATTTTATAAATAATATATGAAAAATTATTATATATATTGTATATATATAATATTTATATTAACGTGTAAATAATATAAATTTTATTATTAAATTATATATATTATATATTAAAAATTATTGTTATATAAATATTATATATAAATATAAATATATATTTTATATTTAAATATTAAAATACTTATAATTTAACTATTATAATTAATATAAATATTATACATATAAACAATGTACATGGATTTATAAAATTCCATTGAATAATTTTTTAAGTACGAAATCGAATTAGGAAAGAAATAACATCAAACATTACAAGATACATCTGTTAATAAATGTACAGATAAAATGATCAATACACATGCACTAACGACTACATAGTCCGCATAATTAATTATTAATTAAAGCAACACATACAAGCTAACATCAATCTTCATCTAAAAGTTTTTGAATTTTCCATTGGTACAACTTTTTTGTTCTTCTGTCATGATTGACGTATCCATTTTCATTAATTTGATTGACAACTTATCTTTATCACGTTCTTTTTTTTTCTCTCTCGGTCCTCCTTTTCTCTCTCATTCTTCCTGTAACTTTATCTTCATCTCCATAGTTGTCGTGTATTCTCTCAATGCCTCTACCTTTTCCAATCTCAAGATTAAATTGTTGTTTCATGGCATCTTGTATGCTATCAATTGAGCTTAATGACTCGGGTTTTTGCTTTCCCTTATCCTTAGAAGCTTCCTTCCAGGTGGATGAGAAGTCAGCATTGCCTCAGGGTCATCGTGCTTGTGTTTGAGGATGATGAGGTGTACTAGCCAGACGCGGTGTTCTTAGTCCTCTTCGACCCTCTATCTTCAACTGGACCAGGTTCTTTGGACATGCCATTTTGACTGCTCCATTTCTCTTCATCCCGTAAGGCAATCCAAGCATGCGAATAATTGAATTGATCATCCTCAACCGAATGGTATAACTCGGGTGCTCTATTTTTTTTTTATCTTCCTCATTCAATCCACTTTCCCTATGGTGTTGGATTTGTTCGTAGTAGCCTACAAACTTTGAAACTGCGTGATTTTATCTGGTCCAACGAGTCATCCGTGGCTGTCGATTCCTTTGGGCTTGAGAAGTTTTGTTTCGATAGGTATCATAAGATTCACGTATGTGATTCCAAAAATTTATCCTTACTTTGATCTATACCAGTTTTTGCATCTTTGCTGATGTTGAGCCATGAGCTACACAATAAGATATCATCTTGAGTCGTCCATCAACATTATTATTTTTTGCTCCCCATTGCTTGCTCCTGCATTGGTGTCTTTTGAGTGGAATACTCTTGATACTGAGAACTGTGTATATCAGTTGAAGGAGTAGTGGGAGTAATTGGAGATTGTCAAATGGGGGTTGAGATATACTATTAGATCCTTGGTGTAAGGACCCTAGTTCCTTAAGTGCGGATTAAAGGCATAATTAGAGCTAATATACATTATCAGAGTATAAATGTTCATGTTGAGACTATGAGCCTTAAGAATTACATGCCAAGTTAAGGACTATCAAATGGATTAATTACATTCTCAATCAAATGAATGTTATCCATTATAGCTTTACACTACTCCTAGAGTAGACACTATACAAAAGTAATCATGTCCTTCATCTATCAAAAGCGTTCTTCACAAGCTCACCGCCTCAACCCGCTTTAGCCCATTTCTATCATGCCAAAATGTACCTACAAAGACACCCCCCAAAATATGAGCATATAATAATCCATATTCAACACAATATGAATATAAGGCCTAAATGCATAAATCATAATAAAACACTTCCTGTTTTTCCCATGCATTTTAAACGCTCCCTTTTTGGTTGTCCCTGTACCATAACTCATGAGTATAATCAATAGATTATTTAATGGTTCACACATGTCATGACATAACACCATTCCATATTCATCAACTACCAATCCCTAGTCTGTTCATCACAATGTATTTTAATGCCCCTCGCTTCACATATAGGCAGCATAGAATAACCTCGCTTCAATGGACATGCGGTACTCCCACCCCTCGCTTCACATTTTAGCGACAAATATTCTTTCCTCGCCTCATATGATAACCACGCTTCAATGTGACATGCAGCACTCACACCCCCCGCTTCACATTTAGCGGCACCAAATAAAATAGCGGCAAGCATTAAAATCATCAAGGGATGACCATGACTCATGGGATGTGCACCAATAATCATCATATGCATATACAATCATCATGCATAATTCAACATGTATTTGCATCCACAATGCATAATTCCATATATACTCACATCCACAATGCATAATCAATGAGTATAATAGATACATTTACCGTTGGGTGCCCGTACGTCCTCTACGTACCTTTCCAAAAGTGGAATTTGATATGGGTTCACTTCCTTGGTTGCGTCGCCACCTGGGATGGTTCTACACAATCACACAACCCCATATTAGAATCCATATAATAGCCAAATACCAAAAATTCGTCAAAAAAACCATTTTCCAAGATTCTGCTGCTGGCGATCGATCGCTGCATCGAGGCGATCGATCGCCTGAATTTTTGCTTCACGGCGATCGATCACGCCATAAATGGCGATCGATCGCCTGCCTTGCGTTTTCGCCACTGCCCTTCGGCGATCGATCGCGCCATTTATGGCGATCGATCGCCACAGTCTGTACACGCGATTTCACCATTTTTATGCCATAATTTCTTCCCCATTCTTACCAACACATATACCAACAAACCAATAACATAAAAACACTATAAACCTTCAACAAACATCACAATACTACCCAAAAATCCAACACCCAACCAAAATAATACCAAACCCAACAAACCCATCTCAAAAACTCAAATATCAAACCCAAATCAAAATAAATCCTTGCAAAAACAACAATGAATGATATATACCCTTCCTAGACCTCAAATCTTACCAAGAATCACACCAATGGAGTTTTTGCAAAGGTTTCTCTTCCACTTAAAGCCAAACTCGAAAATGGGGGAAATGGGTTAGGGTTGGGAGAGAAATTGGGGATTTTGTAAAGTGATGGGTAAAGGTGGGGTAATTGGGTTATAAGGGTTTAATTAAAAATTATACCCCAAAAATTAACATGATGTATAAAATACCCCAACATGGTATTTTAAAAGCATTTTACCAAATGCACCCAAAACCTCAATTAAATTCATGCTTTCCAATTAATTGCCAACCATAACAATTAAATCATGCTAATACCCAATTCTCCCAACATGCACAACATGCACCCTGAAATGCACTCTCGGGTCACGCCTACCATGTGACTAAGCATTTCATCAAGATAATTAATTCCAATTCATAAATCAGTTATCACCATAATTAATCATATAAACATAATTAATGCCCAAATTGCAATTAATTATTTCGGGGATATCACAATACTCCCCTACTTATAAGATTTCGTCCTCGAAATCGCATGCACTTACCCCAAAATGAAACTAAACATAAATAACATACCAGAAAATAGTTCCGAGTAGTGCTGCACCATATGCCGCTCCGTCTCCCACGTAGCCTCCTCGACACCCCTGCGATCCCACTGAACCTTGATCATAGGTATCACTTTGTTCCAAAGTCTGCGGTCTGCTCGATCCAGAATTCTAACAGGCCGTTCCACATAAGATACATCGGATTCTAACTGAACCTCGGAAGGCTGCAACACATGAGACGGATCCGGCTCATACTTCCGCAACATAGACACATGGAATACATCATGTATACCAGACAAAGAAGGTGGCAGGGCCAGTCGGTAAGCCAAAGTGCCGATGCGCTGCAAGATCTCGTACGACCCAACATACCTCGGAGATAGTTTTCCGCGCATCCCAAATCGCACAACACCTATGAAAGGCGAGATCTTCAAGAAGACCTTATCTCCCAACTGAAACTCCAATGGTCTCCGCCTTTATTCGCATAAGCTGCTTGTCTGTCATGGGCTTCTTTCATTTTCTGTCTTATCACCTTTTTTTCTCTTCCATTTCCCGAAGCAGTTCCGGTCCTCCGACCGATTTACGATCCAAGTCATCCCAACACAAGGGTGATCTACATCGTCTGCCATAAAGGGCCTCAAAAGGAGCCATCTGTATGCTTTCCTGGTAGCTATTATTATAAGAGAACTCTACCAAGGCCACTGAATCCTGCCAAGAAGCATCGAACTACAACACACAAGCCCTCAACAAGTCCTCGAGCGTTTGGATAGTACGCTCGGTCTGGCCATCCGTCTGAGGATGATATGCAGTGCTCAATCTAACTTCAGTTCCCAAAGCTGACTGCAGACCCCCAAAAATGAGATGCAAATCGTGGATCTCGATCCGACACTATGGAAATTGGGATCCCGTGCAATCTTACCACATCTCGAATATACAACTGAGCCATCCTCAAATAGGTGAAGGTCATGCTATAAGGAATGAAGTGAGCCACTTTGGTCAATCTGTCCACAATAACCCAAATGGCATCAAAACCCGAGGCACTCCTCAGCAAGTGAGTCACGAAGTCCATGGAAATGTGTTCCCACTTCCACTTTGGTATCACCAAGCTTTTCAACTCGCCGCCAGGTCTCTGCCTCTCTGCCTTGACCTGCTGGCAGATCAAGCATCTCTTAACAAAAGCGACGACATCACACTTCATTCTTTTCCACCAAAACTGATCACGTAGGTCCTTATACATCTTCTTCCCGCCTGGGTGGATACTAAATATGCTACTATGAGCTCGCTCCAAGATCCCTCTACGCAACTCCGGCGTACTCGGAACCACCCAACGGCTGCCCAATCTCAAGGATCCATCCTCAGCCACTCTGAACTTCGATGGTTGACCAAGCTGCAATAATGATAACCATCCCTGAATCTCATCATCCGACTTCTGAGCTCTCCTGATATTCTCATAGATATCTGGCTCAGCCAATAAGGTCGATACATACACAGGTGATGTATCTATGTCGAAATCATAGCCCAGATGGCAATAGGAAGTCATCATGGCTGACAAATGGATGACGTCCTCAGCAGTACTCCTCACTTTCCGGCTCAAGGCGTCTGCTGTCAAGTTAGCCTTTCCAGGATGGTACTCAATCTCACAATCATAGTCCTTGAGTAATTCCATCCATCTTCTCTGCCTCATATTCAGTTCTGCCTGGGTGAATAAGAACTTCAGGCTCTTGTGTTCAGTGTAAATGGTAAACGACGTACCATACAAATAATGCCTCCAAATCTTCAGGGCGAAGATGATAGCCGCCAATTCCAAGTCATGGGCTGGATATCTAGTCTCATGCGGCTTCAATTGCCTCGATGCATAAGCTACCACATGCTTATCTTGTATCAATACACACCCAAGGCCCTGAAGCGATGCATCAGTATAGAGGACAAACCTAGTGTTCTCCGAAGGAATCACCAACACAGGCGCCGTCGTCAACCGGTGTTTCAACTCCTGGAAGCTCTCCTCACAAGCTTCTGACCAAAAGAATGGTACTCCCTTCTGGGTCAACTGTGTCAACGGCTTGGCAATCTTTGAAAATCCTTCGACGAAGCGTCGATAATAGCCAGCCAAACCAAGAAAACTCCGTATCTCGGGTACAGAAGTGGGTGCAGCCCACTCCATCACAGCCTCAATCTTCCTGGGATCCACCGATATCCCACTGCTAGATATGACATGCCCCATAAACACTACACTGCTCAACCAAAACTCACACTTGCTGAGCTTGGCATACAACTGGTGATCTCTGAGAATCTGGAGTACTGTCCTCAAGTGTTTCGCATGCTCTTCCTAACTCCGAGAGTAGATGAGTATGTCGTCAATAAATACAATGACGAACTGATCAAGATATGGCTGAAACACTCTGTTCATCAAGCTCATAAAAACCGCTGGGGCATTCGTCACACCGAACGGCATCACTAGGAACTCATAGTGCCCATATCGAGTCCGAAATGCTGTCTTCTGCACATCTTCCTCTCTGACCCGAATCTGGTGGTACCCGGATCTCAGATCAATCTTGCTATATAGTCTAGTACCTTGCAGCTGATCAAACAAATCATCAATCCTTGGGAGATGATACTTGTTCTTCACTGTGGCCTTATTCAGTTGCCGGTAATCGATGCACAACCGCATCGAACCATCCTTCTTCTTTACAAAGAGAACTGGTGCACCCCATGGCGATACGCTAGGGCGTATATATCCTTTGTCAAGGAGTTCCTGCAACTGCTCCTTCAATTCCCTTAACTCCGCCGGTGCCATCCTGTAAGGTGCACGAGAGATAGCGGATGTCCCCGGTAATAACTCAATCCCAAACTCGACTTCTCTAGCCAGTGGGAATCCTGGGATCTCCTCCGGGAACACATCAGCAAACTCTGCTACCACTGGTACATCCTCAACTCTCAACTCTTTATTCTTTCCCGACGTGTCCACGGCATAGATGTGATAGCCCGTGTGACCACGTTCCAACAACTGAGACATTTTGATTGCCGAAATCAACGGAATCTTCGCACGAGAACCGTTCCCATAAAAAGTCCACTGTATCCCCAAATCAGAACTGAACCTTACTGTTCTCTGTCGACAATTTACCACTGCGTGATATCTGTTCAGAATGTCAATGCCCACAATGCAGTCGAAGTCTGACATGCCCAACACAATCAAATTGCCTTCAACTCATTGCCCTCAAAATAAATGAGGCAATCCGCAAGAAACTGATCGGCAATAACATTTCTTCCAGTGGGTGTCGAGATCATGAGAGGCGTGGGTAACGAAAACGTGCGCATATGGTGTCTCTCCACAAAGCCAACAGATACAAAAGAGTGGGAGGCACCTGTATCTATCAAAATAAAAGTAGGGTACGTAAATAAATGGCACGTACCGGCGATCACCTCCTCCGGGGCTGCCTGGGCCTGCTCTCTGGTCAGTGCATACACTTGTCCCTGGGACGGTTCCACTGTCTGACCTCCTGATGGTCGAGGCATAATCTGTTGCTTCTGATGCACTGTCCTGTCCTCAAATCTCGACCTGTTCCCTTGAAAATCTGACTGTCCTCCCCGTGTGGGGCAATACCGAGAGATGTGGCCCATCTTACCACAACTATAACAAGCAGGGCAATTGCTCGAAGAGTGTGGCCCTCCACAATTGTCGCACCTTGTCTCCCCCGATCTATTCCCTTGCATAGGCCCTCGGTTGGTCGACCAATTGCTCTTCTTGTTCTCTTGCTTCCGACCAAAAGATTTCTTTCCACTGAACTGTGAGGCTGAAGAAGCACCACGAGACTTAAATGACTCTCCTCGGGGCCTTAAGCTATCAGTAGCTTGCCTCTGTTGCGGCACCTGTGGGGGTACAACGTTAGCATAGGCCCCAACTCCGATCTCCGCAAGTTCTGCTCTCGTGAGAGCATCATCGAAAGAAGTGGGGTTGTTGATGATAATCCGGTCAAAAAGCTCCGGCCGTAACCCCTTCAGAAAGTGTCTCGTCTTTGCATGTCCGCTTGTGACAATATGCGGGACATACCGCAGCAATGAAGAATAGTGCATAGCATAGTCTGACACTGACATACCTCATTGCTTCAAGTTTGTGAACTCATCTTCCTTGATCTGTCTCGCAGCCGCAGAAAAATACCGGTTCAGAAACCGAGTTCTGAAGAGAGTCCAATCAACCAATACACCCTGAGCCCTTAGTTCCATCACTGTAGTCTTCCATCACATGGAAAGTTTATTCGCTAGGTGGAACTCCGCCAATCTCAGCCATGCCGTCCTTGCACAAGGAGCAGACACAAAAATCTGTTCCAGTCTCTCAAGCCACTCCTCAGCCTCTTCCCCTGATTCTGTCCCCTCAAACATAGGCGGGTGGAAGGTCAGAAACTGAGTCAAACTGAGCTCACCAGGTAGTAACAACTGAGCCACTAGTTCCACACCTACAGCTGGTGGAGGTAAAGGGTTTGTCTGACCGATGCTCGCATTAACACTGCCAACGTCACCTGCCTCTTCATTGAGGTTTCCCAAGTTCATAGTCGCCATGCTGTAACACAAAGGTTAACAACAATCCCAAAACAACAATATACATGTTATGCCGTTAGATAACAGGAATGATAATAAGCATGTTAGTATAACAATATATACATCAATATGCATCACATGCATAAACATGCCCCAAATGTAAGCACCTAGCCAATCATGCTAAGGCTACCCTTCACTCGTTCCCGGGTTCTCTAACCACTGCTCGGATACCACTAATGTAAGGACACTAGTTCCTTAAGTGCGGATTAAAGGCATAATTAGAGCTAACATACATTATCAGAGTATAAATGTTCATGTTGAGACTATGAGCCTTAAGAATTACATGCCAAGTTAAGGACTATCAAATGGATTAATTACATTCTCAATCAAATGAATGTTATCCATTATAGCTTTACACTACTCCTAGAGTAGACACTATACAAAAGTAATCATGTCCTTCATCTATCAAAAGCGTTCTTCACAAGCTCACCGCCTCAACCCGCTTTAGCCCCTTTCTATCATGCCAAAATGTACCTACAAGGACAACCCCCAAAACATGAGCATATAATAATCCATATTCAACACAATATGAATATAAGGCGTAAATGCATAAACCGTAATAAAACACTTCCTGTTTTTCCCATGCATTTTAAACGCTCCCTTTTTTGTTGTCCCTGTACCATAACTCATGAGTATAATCAATAGATTATTTAATGGTTCACACATGTCATGACATAACACCATTCCATATTCATCAACTACCAATCCCTAGTCTGTTCATCACAATGTATTTTAATGCCCCTCGCTTCACATATAGGCGGCATAGAATAACCTCCCTTCAATGGACATGCGGTACTCCCACCCCTCGCTTCACATTTTAGCGGCAAATATTCTTTCCTCGCCTCATATGATAACCACGCTTCAATGTGACATGCAGCACTCCCACCCTTCGCTTCACATTTAGCGGCACCAAATAAAATAGCGGCAAGCATTAAAATCATCAAGGGATGACCATGACTCATGGGATGTGCACCAATAATCATCATATGCATATACAATCATCATGCATAATTCAACATGTATTTGCATCCACAATGCATAATCAATGAGTATAATAGATACATGTACCGTTGGTTGCCCGTATGTCCTCTACGTACCTTTCCAAAAGTGGAATTTGATATGGGTTCACTTCCTTGGTTGCGTCGCCACCTGGGATGGTTCTACACAATCACACAACCCCATATTAGAATCCATATAATAGCCAAATACCAAAAATTTGTCAAAAAAAACCATTTTCCAAGATTCTGCTGCTGGCGATCGATCGCTGCATCGAGGCAATCGATCGCTGCATCGAGGCGATCGATCGCCTGAATTTTTGCTGAGCAGATTACCTCGAACACTAGCAGTGTGCAATATTCTCAAAGCAGAATGCTATATGTATGTATGCAGATTTTCGGAATGAAGAAAGCATAGAGCTGGTGCAGCTTCTATAGCTGAGCATCAGACCTTTCCAAAGGTCACAGATAATTAAATGTTGTGTTTAGCGGGGTAGATGAAAAGTCTCAACACTTAACATCAGATTAATACGAATTTAAGTCTCACACGTAAATCTAAAATCAATTCTGCAGGTAGGTGAAAAGTCTCAAATTTAACTCAAGAGAATATGAAAAGTCAGGTAGATGAAAAGTCATTTCAGAAATCCGAGTAGTAAAAAGATAGGACTGCCTTAATTTTGTCCTCATTAACATAATTATACCAAATTATTTGGCTTTTATTTATTAAACCCCATAATTAATAATTAATCGCAACAATCCTCCACATGAATGCAATATGGTGAAAAAATTACACAATGCACCTAGATGAAAGTTTGAGAGTACTTTGAGAATTCACTGCATCAGGATAGGTGGTGGTTAACCTTGAACCTTCCTTAGTAAAGTATCATCGGATATACTTGTCAACCAGTGGGCGTAATGCCTTGAACCGTTCGACAGTTTATGTATAACCAGACAACAATACTCACACAGCTTCATCTCAACACTATTATTGGTTCTTTCGTTGTTGTCCATTTTGGCTCTGGACTGCCTTGGATGTTTCATCGAATGCTCTAGAGATTTAGCCCTCAGGTCATCTCATACGGCCCCTTCACATTCGATATAGATGATTTCTCCTAAGAGTATCATGTCATACCTCGCTTTAATATCTCGAGATAGAATAACCATTAAGAGCATGAGCTCAGCCTTCCCAATACAGGTTTATCACTCTTTCATCATAGGAATAGGTAAGGAACTCAATTTTCCGAGTGCTTTGTTCGACAAACCCCCCCCCCCCCATTCGATTTTCCCATTGAACCTACAAATTGGACTTTACAATTCAGGTTGGGTTGCCATCATGGTTGAAAATCAATTTCATGGGCTGCAACCCCATTCCCCCCGATGAAATCTCTACTCGGTCTCTCGTTGGACCTTTCGTAAATGGGTACGCAATGTTTTCTTTAGACTATATAATCTAAAGAAATAACACCAGTTTTCAGTAGATTTCTCACAGATTTATGTCTCCGCCGTATGTGTCTAGATTTCCCATTATACACATTATTTTGTGTTCTTCCCATAGCGTACTGACTATCATAGTGCATGCTAATGGGTGACACTGGTTTTGACCACATTGGAATATCCTCCGAGAAACTCCGAAGCCAATCAACTTCTTCTGATGCAAGATCTAAAGCTATGAACTCATATTCCATAGTTGATCTAGCAATGCACGTCTGTTTGCATGATTTCCATGAGACAGCTGCACCTCCAATTATAAAAATATATCCAGTCGTGGACTTTATATTCTTGGATTTCGAAATCCAATTCGCATATGAGTACCCTTCAATTACTGCTGGATAAATTGTATAATATAGTCCGTAGTTAGTAGTGTTATCTTAGATATCTAAGAACTCGAACTAGTGCCTTCAAGTGCTCATAACTGGGATTACTCGTATACCTGCTCAATCTGTTGACTGAGTTAGCCATATCAAGTCTAGTGCGGTCCATGAGGTACATTAGACTGTCTATGACCCTTGAATACTCAAGTTGTTGCACACCTTCTCCGTGATTCTTGCAAATATTTGACAGCACCTCCATATGTTCTTGCGATGGTAATATTTTCCTTGTCAAACTTGTCAAGTATCTTCTCGACATAATAACCTTGGGAGAGAGAGTATACATCTGCATGTTTGGTGATCTTCATCCCAAGAATCACATCTGCAAGACCTAGGTCTTTCATCTCAAAATTTGTGACAACATTTTCTTGGTAATTTTGATGTTATTGTTATTACCAACAATTATCATGTCATTTACGTATAGACATACTATCACATAGTTTGTATTGTCTCCTCTCACATAGACACATTAATCGCATTTGTTTGTTTTAAACCCATTTGAAAGCATGACGCTATCAAATTTTTCGTGACATTGTTTAGGTGCTTGTTTTAATCCATACAAGGATTTTAGAAGTCTACACACATTCTTTCTTTACCTGGAACAACAAACCCTCCAGGTTGATCTATGTAAACATCCTCTTCTAACTCTCCATTTAGAAAAGCCGTTTTTACATCCATTTGATGGATCTCTAAGTTATATAATGCAACAAATGCAATTATTAACCTTATAGACATTTTCCTGGATACAGGAGAGTATGTGTCGAAATAATCAACACCTTCAGTTTGTCTGTAGCCTTTGACTACAAGTCTAGCCTTGTACTTATCTACGGTACCATCAGCTTTCATCTTCCTCTCGAAGATCCACTTGTGGCCTAGTGGTTTACAACCTGCAGGAAGATCCACTATTTCCCAAGTATGATTATGTAAGATAGATTATATCTCATTGTTCACCGCTTCTTTCCAAAGATTAGAGTCTTGTGAAGACATTGCTTCCTTGAAAGTAGCCGGATCTTTTTCCAACATATATGTTAGGAAATCCGAGCCAAAAGACTTCTCTTTTCTAGCTCTTTTGCTTAGTCTAGATGATTCTACATTCTCTAAAGATTCTCTATCCCCCACATTTCTCTCAATATTGATTTCAGGCACTGTCGGAGTTTTGTGGGGAAATATTTCCTCAAAGAACGAAGCATCCCTAGCCTCAATGATGGTATTTAGATGTATTTCTGCATTATCTGATTTGTGTACTAGAAATCGATAAGCACTACTATCCTACGCATATCCGATAAATACACAATTCACTGTCTTAGGTCCTATCCTAGTTTGTTTAGGAGGAGGAATTGGAACCTTTGCTAGACAGCCCCAAACCCTTAAACTTGTAGCTAGGTGCGCGACCTTTCCACAATTCATAAGGTGTTTTATCCAACTTTTTATGTGGTACTCTGTTTAGCACATAGTTGGCGGAAAGCATAGCTTCACCTAGGGGTGCTTATCGGGTCGGTCAATCCGGACCCGGCCCGGAACCAGACCAATTAGTCCGATCCAAAAATGGAACCGGACTAACCGGTTTCGATTCGCCCCAGAATCGGTAAGATACCGGTCCGGGGCGGTTCTACCATTCCAGAACCGGTATCTTACCGGTTCCGGACTAAACGGATCTGGTTCCGGGTTGAACCGAAACCGGATATGTTAATTTAAAAAAAATTGATTTTTTTTAAAATTTAGATAAATATATTTGAGGTTAGTTTACAAACAAAAAGGCAAATTAGCTCAATTGGTTAAAGCTTTAGAGTAGAAGACAATGGCCGCGTGTTCGAATCCTTCAAGCAACAATTTTCCTTGATTTAAAAAAAGAAAACAAAAAGCTGGTTCTTGGTTGGAACCGGTCCAACCCAGAACCGGTAAAATCGGTACCAGATCCGGTCTGGTTCCTTATCCGATCGGACCGGTTCCGGAATTAGGGGAACCAAAACCGGTCGGTTTCGGTTTGGATCGGACCAGTTTGCCCCGTTAAGCACCCCCACAAGTTTCGATGTAAGTCAGAACTTATAAGCATTGTATTCGTCATCTTCCTTTCAGCAATACCATTTTGCTATGGAGAATAAGGCGAAGTGGTTTGATGAATAATGCCACTCTCAGCACATATTTGTGCAAATGGTGACTCATATCACCATCTCGATCACTTCGAAGAATTTTAATCTTTTTATCAAGTTGGTTCTCAACTTCATTCTTGTAGTGAATGAACATGTCAATTGATTCGTCTTTACTTCTCATTAAGTAGACATAAAAATATCTTGTACATCATCGATAAAGGTTATGAAATAATTTTTACCGGCTCTAGATTGTACATACTTTAGATCGCATACATCCGTATGGATCAAGTTTAACGGTTCGGTGCTTCGCTCAATTGAGTGGAATGAAGACTTGGTTAATTTGGCTTCTACACAAGTCTCACACTTGTGTTTATGACTGATGTTAAATTTAGGTAATAGATTAAGAGACATTAGCCTTTGTAAGGACTTATAATTCACATGTCATAATCTACCATGCCACAAATGTAAAGACTCACAAGAATAATCAAACTTTAAAGTTTTATTAACCACATTGGCAACAGTCATTATTTTTGCTTGTGCTAGCCTCATTTGCTGCATTAACATCAACATCAACCTCTGTGCTAGACTTAGCCTTAGGAGCTAGAGTCATTACCGTCATCTTGAAGAGGTTATTGGCCAAGTAGCCTTTTCCCACGAACATACCACCCTTGGTCAGAATGACTTTGTCGGATTCAAATACTAGCTGAAAGCCTTTCTTGTTCAGCACTGCTCCGGAGATGAGATTCTTTCTGATCACGTGGAGCACCTCAGTAAGATTCAACTCTTTACCGGAAGTCATTTTCAGTACAACCGTCCCATTGCCTTCAACGTTTGAGACTGCTAATTTCCCATGTAGCAGTGCTCATCATTGACTAGTTGATAGGTCTTAAACATCCATTTGTTGGAGTATATGTGGCGAGTAGCCCCAGTGTCTACCCACCATTCCTTGGAGTTTCACCAACAAGGTTCACCTCCGACACCACTGCATCAGATGCATGTCATCTATGTCTGAGCTCAGGTTGTCCTCAGTAATGTTGGCATGAGCATGCATCTTGCCTTTGCCTCTGTTTGGGACTGCCTTCCTTTTACCCTCATTGATTTGGCGGTGTGTGTAGTCATTGGCCTTATGGTTAGGTTTACCGCACACGTAACAGTCACCGGTGAACCTCATGTTCTGAGTATCTCCCTTGGGATCAAAAGTGCGCTTGCGTTTATTCCCACGGGAGCTGTCCCCAACTTCAACCACGTTGGCCTTGGAAATCATTCCAAATGATTTCTTGTCAACTTTTCGGTTGTCTTACTCGACGCGGCCTTCTGACAAGATCATTGAGACTCATCATCTTTTGTGTGTGCTTTAGGTAGCTCTTGAAGTCCTTCCACGATGGCGGTAATTTTTCAGTCATCATCGCCACTTTGAGAGCATCATTTAGCCCCATACCTTCGGCAACAAGTTCATGATATATCAGAACTTTAGAGTGACTTTTCTCGAGCCCGTTCAGCTCTTCGCATTGCTCAACAATGCTCTTCGTATTGCTCAACAACGCTCTTGTCATCTACTATTCGATAGTCATGGACTCGATCGCTACAAATTTCTTTGCCCTGCGTCATCAACTTTGTACTTCTAACGATTCCCAAAGATTCTTCGCACTTTCTTTGTTGGAATACACATTAAAAAATGCATCGTCCAGAGAATTCAGTACATAGTTCCGACAGAGGTAGTCGGCGCTCAGCCATGATTCGACTATGACAACAGATTGAGGATCCTCTTTGTCCTCCACTGGTTTCTCCTCTTTAAGAAACCTGATCAAGTTCAAGGTGGTCAAGAAGAACATCATCTTCTACTGCCAACGCTTAAAGTTGTAACCTTTGAACTTTTTCGGTTTTCAAATTGAGAAAACGACATTGAGTTTCTCAGACCTGGCATAACGAACTCAGTGCCGCTAGCTTTCACCACTGAAATCTCAATATTCTCAGCATTTCGGTTTGGATTCTGGTCAGCCATAAGCTAAAAAGCACAAATAATATCAAACTAGTTTTGAAAACAACTTTATAAATGTTTTGATAGTGCGCAAACAGTGATGTGTTGAAAATTCAACAAGTTTGTAATTAGCAAAGTAGGATTTTGCAAATTGATTAAGATCGAAAATTAAAAACATAAACAAAAAAATTTGAGTTTACGATTGTTGGTTCTGTTTATTTAACTCGAAAGATTGAATCAATTTAAACAATTGTAATAAAAAGAGAAATTATACTGTAAACAGAAACAGTATACTTATAACATCAAACAATCAAACTACAAAAGCATTAGACTTACAGTAGTAGTTATAAACTGAATACTTAATCAACAAGAATTTGGAAACAATTCTGGACAAGGCCACAGCAAGCCGTGTGCCCGTAAACTCAAATTTTCCCGCCTTAGCTTCTGGCCTCCTGGACAAGTGAGTTCCAAGGTACAACACACAATCACCTCTGTTCGAATTGAACAGAACTCTGAGCAGATTACCTCGAACACTAGCAGTGTACAGTGCTCTCAAAGCAGAATGCTCTATGTACGTATGCAGATTTTCAGAATGAAGAAAGCATAGAGCTGGTGCAGCTTATTTTCGGAATGAAGAAAGCATAGAGCTGGTGCAGCTTAGATAATTCAATGTTATGTTTAGTGGGGTAGATGAAAAGTCTCAACACTTAACATCAGAATAATACGAATTTAAGTCTCACTTAAATCTGAAATCAATTCTGCAGGTAGGTGAAAAGTCTCAAACTTAACTCAGCAGAATATGAAAAGTCAGGTAGATGAAAAGTCATTTCAGAAATCCAAGTAGTAAAAAGACAGGGATGTCTTCGCGGCAGCGACACGCGCGACGCGTCGAGTCGAGAGGAGAAGAGCGGAGCGGACGGAAGGCGCGCGAGGGGCACCCTTCTTTTTTACTTAACTACACACTATTGATTTGTATCTCTTTATAAACAAACCATAATTGTCTCAATTTCTCAATGTGAGATTTATTTAGCCTAATTGACTATTCATAATTAACCTACCTTAATTTTGTTCTCATTAACAAAATTATACCAAATTATTGGGCTTTTATTTATTAAACTCAATAATTAATAATTAATCACAACATAACTAAACAAAAGGAAATAAGAAAAAAGAATTGAGGACCTACAACTCATCATCATCAAACTCAATCAAAGCAAATTCTCTTAGTCTGTATGAACAAAATCTTGTTTCACCTCCATTATCATACAAAACTTCAAGATTCGACACCAACTTGAAAACGAGGTTTAAATAATTACATTGGAGAAGAATGATATGGACATCACAGGTTTATTACCAATGCAGAAGCCTGTATATAGTGTATATACACAAAGAAATGCTTCATATAATCTATTGCTCGTATTCACTTCCTTGCACTTATCCAATTATGTTCTCTATGCCAACCCAACTTACCAAAGCAAAGATTATTTTGTAACCAGTTAAACATGGCATAAATATTGGTCTAAACTTTTGCTTACCTAGCTAGATTGCGCTTATAAAGATAGTGAAAGCCAAGGGAATAGACTAATCATATTTTGCACCATGTGCTGACCAACGAAATGCAGCGATGGTATGTAAGTATTTCTTAATAATCTAAGCATGTTTTTATTAGATCAAATACGGAACAAAATGGATAAGTAGTATACCTCTAGCCATTGCTTCTTGCTCACAAGATATTCTAGTTTTTGGCTCTTCTAAGCCTTTACAATCCCAATTTAGAATGTGTATTTGTGTATGAAATAGATTGTTGGTTTAGGGACCAAAAATGAATTATTTATAGGCTAAGTTCACACCGTCAAGAGCCTAGTTTTCATCGGTTATGACATGGGAGTTGAAGTGAAAAATTGACTGTGTAATTTAATGTGAAAGTGTAATGGACCATAAATGAAGCTTTAATCAAGCTGTTACTAACAATCTCCCACTTGGTCCATATATTTCATCATTCACCAGAGTAAGAAACAAAATTACATGAATCATGGTGCTATGTTCTCTAAATACGAGTATTATCTTCCATCTATCACAATGTATCATGTCTCTCAAATACTAGCCCATATTACTTAATGAATAAACCATATGTTTATTCAAGGTCCAAATATCAATGATATTTCTCACAATAAATGTGTACACAAAGTCAAAAATATGAGAAAATATAATAACTGGAGTTTCATAAACATTCGTTCTTATAACGAAAATCACATAGAGAAACCAAGTCTCGTTCTTTCTACATGATACTTAAATTTTAGTGGTGGCATCTCATTTGTCAAAGGATCAACAGTCATTAATTCGGTACTAGCGTGTTTAGCAACCACTGTTTCCAAGGCCTAGAGATCAAAAGTCCAGAAATGAAACTCTTCATCCATACACTATGTGATGTGACTAGAAATAGACACATCTATTGTGCTTAATTGTCTACGATTTGGTAGGTTTGATGGATAATTTGATACATATGCTACCTAATCGTATATTGGTGTAATTGTAGGTACAATCGAAGAAAACGAGCTAAAAATGATGTGTAAAGACCAAGAAAAGACATGGACATGACAAGGACTCAAAGTTGATCAAGAAAATGGCAAAAATGTAATTTTGGAGGTGGTGATCGATCGCATGGAAGAGGCAATCGATCGCCTATGGACAAAAACTTTTGCAACAAAATCAACGAAGCAGCGATCGATCGCCACTTTATAGCAATCGATCGCCTGAGGCTACTGGATCGATCGCCACTTTATAGCAATCGATCGCCTGAGGCTACTGGAGTGAAGCGATCGATTGCCACTTTATAGCGATCGATCGCCTCAAGCTTTTTGCTGAAAAAAAAATAACGAAGCGATCGATCGCCACATTCATAGCGATCGATCGCCGAAGAGTCCGAGAATTTGGAAATTAGGTCTTTTACCATGTTTAAAAGATTGTAACCTAATTATTAGCCACCAAGAACCCATAACTCGATTTTTGACCTCTAGATAGACAGATTTTCGAGACATTAATATAGGTTAAGGTTTTTAGAAGATTTTCTTGGAAGTTTTATCAAGAACAACGCGAAGAACGGAACCGGAATCGACAAGCCGTAATCGTGATTCGTCTTAGAATTTTCTTCCCCTTTGTTTATTTAATGATTTCGAACCATATTTTGTTGTTTTTAGATTCAATTATGCTAGGCTAAATTCCTAGATTCTTGGTTTAAGGAAGACTTGCTTTTGGATTTGAATCTCTTGTGAGAATTTTGATTTGTTTGTTGAATTTAATTTCGATTTCAATTATGTTTCTTGGTATCGATTTGAATGATTATTGTGTTTGTTTATTAGAATGATCACCTAGTATTCATATGCATAATCGATAGCTAGTTAAGAAGCAACTAAGATTAAGATTAATAATTACGGTTGTAGGTGTTATTGAATTCTTAGGAGAAACGATTGGGTAATCAATAGTTAACGGCTGTAGTTTCTATTGATTAGATTTATCGAACTCACTAGTTTTGAAATCATTGATTTAATTATTAACTGCTGTAGTTTTGATTAGAGATTTGATAAGGGTCGGATTGAATGCTGTTTTCTCTTTGACTATGAATAAGGTGGATAGGAATTCAATTTACAATCGATGAATAATTGAAAGAATTCGAATGTTAGTGATTTAATGATCAAGAGAGAATTTTCCAAAAGTAAAGTTGACCGACAACCAAGAATCGCTTCACTCTCATACGTTTAAACCATTTTAGTTAATCTCGTTAATTAGTTTAATTCTTAAAGTTGCTTAGTAGTAATCACTCAACCCAAAAACCCCTTACTATTTGTTTTTAAATTGGCACGAAAAAATACTACCTTCCCTGTGGGATCGATCCCTACTCTCGCTACTACATATTTTTGCTATTAACTTGAGAAGGGTTAATTTGGGCGTACGCGATAAACGCTACCAAATTTTGGCGTCGTTGCCGGGGAAGGCATTGGTATTATTTTGTGTCGAATTTTTTTATTATTTGTTATCCCGCATTACTACTTTGGTTTGTTGATGAGTACAGGTGGGTCGTTTAATCACGAAGATAACTTTCACTACGATCCTGAGATCGAGAGGACACTACATCAAAGAAGAAGGGAAGCAAGGCTGCTTGAAGAAGAAGAATAGAAGACCACGATGGCTGCGAATCAAAGCTTGAGGCAGTTGACGAATCCTAACTTGGATCAACAACCTCTCTGCATCACTTTCCCTGCCTTAGCAAATAACGTAAATTTCGAACTCAAATCTGGTTTAATTCACTTATTGCCATCCTTTCATGGACTTGCAGGCGAAGATCCCCATAAGCACCTGATGGAGTTTCATGTGGTTTGCACCACCATAAAACCGACCGGAATTACTGAAGATCAGATCAAGTTAAGGGCTTTCCCTTTTTCTCTAAAGGACGCTGCAAAGGATTGGCTATTCTACTTACCGTCAGGCTCAATCACAACATGGACTGACCTCCAAAGAACGTTTCTGGAGAAGTACTTTCCAGCATCAACAGCGGCCAACATACGAAAGGAGATCTACTCCATCAGACAGTACTCGGGAGAACATTGCATGAATACTGGGAACGCTTCAAGAAGTTGTGTGCAAGCTGCCCACAACACCAGATAAGTGCACATTTACTCATTCAGTACTTTTATGAAGGTTTATTATCTAATGACAGGAACTTGGTTGACGCTGCGAGTGGAGGGGCCTTTGTCGATAAAACACCAGAGGACGCGAAAAGCTTGATAGCTAACATGGCAGCCAACTCACAGCAGTTTGGCAACTTTCGAACGGAACCAGCTCACAGGAAACAAGGAGAAGCAAATGATTCCAACTTAGAACAACAGCTCATTAGCCTCACCTCCAGGAAGACCATTTCTCAAAACTTCTAAAACAAAGATAGATGTGCATTGTGGTACCCTCACTATGGAATTTGATGGTGAGATTGTTACATTTAACATCTATGATGCAATGAAATATCCTTGCAATAATGATGATACTGTGTACTCTATTGATGTTATTGATTACCTGTCACAGGAAATTTTTGAGAATGTAGGCAAAGAAGAATTGGAAAGCACTCTCATCATGGATATGGAGAAGGAAGAAGAGGACATAACCCTCATGGACGAAGTGAAGCATACCATCGATGCGCTAGATGATACATCTGAGCTATTTCAGCCAGGTAACGTTTCTTTTATATCACTGCCTATTTCTAACGCTAGACCTCTCCCATCTGTTTTGCAGGCACCCACTGATAGGCTTAGATTTTAAGTGTTTTTAGCTGTAATTTCTTCCCAGTTTTCGTACTTTTCCTGGATGATATTATGCTTTTTGGTATTTATTTGCTTATTTCAGGAAAATAGGTCGGAAATGGAAGAAATGAGCTAAAATGAAGATAACGGGTGAAATCAATGCGAACAAGAGATAAAAGGAAGAAGTGGATTTTTCAAGGCTTCGATCGATCGAGATTTATTCTCGATCGATCGAGCCAGGCAGAAAGTTGAGCAGCGAATTGTCAAAGAGTCGATCGATCGAGATTATTTCTCGATCGATCGATCCAGGCAGAAACTTCAGCAACAATTTTCGATCGATCGGAAGGAAAATCTCGATCGATCGAACCGGGCAGAGAGTTTTAAAACCTGACGTGAACAGTGCACTCGAACAGGAATCTCGATCGATCGATACGCAAAATCTGGAAAATCTTATCTTCCAAATTTGAATTGATTCTCGGTGGCTTTATTTAGGGATCATTTCCATATGATAAGAAGGAGATCTTAGGGGGATTCCAGACTGGATTATTGACCGAAAATCAACCCTAGCCGCCGCCTAGCCGCCGAAGGAGATCCCGGAGCAAACCTTTCTTCTCCGTTCTTCGTCCGAGCTTGAGTCAACCAATTCCGGAGTGCAAGGAAGGAGCAAGAGAAGAAATCACGGTGCAACGCACGAATTCATTCCAGCCGTTTATCGTATTTCTAGACTTTGATCTATTTTATTTTCATTTTCATTTGATGTTTTTGAGGTCGAGAGACAATTAAACTTCTTATGTATTTGAGTTGAATTAAATCTAGTTTATTTTATCGAGATTTAGTTTCCTTGTGTTTGATTTATTGATTCAATTGTGTTTGAGTGTATTGATTCCTATTGTTCATGAATTAATTGCTTGTTAAGATCAAAGCCTAGCTAACTTTGATTGATTCTGAGAGTTATAACCGAGATCGAGAGATAACGTTATAGCACGCTCTATTAATTCATGAAGTATGTTTAAGATTGAGATCGAGAGATGAAATCACATACGTGAGAACTTTGAATCGAGAGATTTAGAATAACGAGGTTTTGACGATTTATGCAGTATTGAATTAGTAATAGGTGCACGAGAGTGACTTGTTCTAGTTTGATATTAGTTTCTTTACAGCTCGAGAGAGTGTATTGAATAACAGCGAAACCCTTTCACCTTTAGAATCAATTGGTTGATAATTTGCTTATTCAGATGAATCATTAAAGATAACACAGTTGAACGAAGAGCTTGATAAATTTCTCGAGCGAATTACCTTTGCATATCCGGAACCATTCATTTTATTGTTTCTTGTTTAATTTTCGTTCCTTAGTTTAAGTGTGCATTAGTTAATCACCTTCTTTAATCGTAGGCTAAATATAATTGCTCTAATCTTATTTGGTACTTATACATTAGTCCATGTGGATTCGACAACCTTTACTTGCATTTCACTATACTAAAACTTGACAACCGTGCACTTGCGGTAGAATCGCTTCACACTACACTTTGAAATATTTTCTGTTTAAAATAAAAGCGGTCACCCGCCATCGAGCTGAAGCCACTGCCTACCCACCTTAAATACGTATTCCTTGGTGAAGGTAATACATTACCAGTGATCATTTCCAGCAAGTTGGGGTATGATCAAGAGAAGGACCTGATTCATGTGCTCAAGGAGCACAAGACTGCTATAGGCTGGACAATCGCATACAGAAAGGGAATCAGTCCCTCCACATGCATGCACCGAATTCTACTAGAGGAAGGAGGGAGCCCTACACGTCAGCCCCAAAGGAAGCTAAACCCACCCATGATGGATGTGGTGAAGGAGGAGATTCTGAAACTTTTATCAGTTGGCGTGATATATCCTATATCCGATAGTCAATGGGTTAGTCCAGTTCAAGTGGTTCCAAAGAAGACCGGTATCACTGTGATAAAGAATCAGAATGATGAACTTGTGCCCACACGCATTCAAAATGGATGGTGAGTGTGCATTGACTACCGGAAGCTTAACGCTGTGACTAGAAAGGACCACTTTCCTCTACCTTTTATTGATCAGATGCTTGAGAGGTTAGCATGCCATTCTTATTATTGTTTTCTTGACGGTTACTAGGGCTATTTTCAGATTGCAATCACTCCGGAGGACCAAGAGAAGACCACTTTCACATGCCCTTTCAGCACATTCGCATACCGTCGCATGCCCTTTGGACTCTGGAATGCCCCAGCCACTTTTCAACGGTGTATGGTCAGTATCTTTTCTGAGTTTATTGAACATATTTTAGAAGTATTCATGGATGATTTTACTGTTTACGGTAACTCATTCAAGGATTTCCTATCTAGCCTTACACTGGTATTGAAAAAGTGCATTGATACTAACGTTGTTTTAAATTCTGAAAAGTGTCATTTTATGGTCGAACAAGGTATAGTGCTGGGTCATGTTGTTTCTGCTAATGGTATAGAGGTAGATAAGGCAAAAATTGATGTTATGCAATCTTTACCCTACCCTACTTGTGTCCGGGATGTGCGCTCTTTTCTTGGTCATGCAGGTTTTTGCAGGAGTTACATCAAAGACTTTGCCAAGATAGCTACACCTTTGTGTAAGCTACTACAAAAGGATGTCCCTTTTGAGATGGATGCCAAAAGTAAGAGAGCTTTTGATACACTGAAAGAGTCATTGACATCTACCCCCATCATCCAACCACCCGACTGGCGTAAGCCCTTCGAGATCATGTGCGATGCAAGTGACTATGCGGTTGGTGCTGTTTTGGGACAAAAAGAGGGCAATGCTTCACATGCCATCTACTACGCATCAAAAACCTTGAATAATGCCCAACGAAATTATTCTACTACTGAGAAAGAGCTTTTAGCAGTTGTTTTTGCTCTTGAAAAATTTAGATCTTATTTACTTGGTACTAAAGTTATTGTTTATTCTGATCATGCAGCTCTTCGCTATTTGATGACGAAGAAGGAGGCTAAACCAAGGCTGATAAGATGGATTTTGCTCTTGAGTGAATTCGACATACAAATCAAGGATAAGAAGGGCAGCGAGAACAAAGTAGCGGATCACTTGAGTCGTCTCCCGCATGTGGAGGATGCGCTTTGCTTGAAGGAAGAATTCCCGGATGAACACCTATTCTCCATACACGACAATCTTCCATGGTATGCTCATATTGTGAATTTTTTAGCTTCTAATGTGCTACCCCCTGAATTGTCTAGGTCTCAAAGAGCTAAGCATTTGACCATGTCAAATTTGTTGTTCATCGACCCTAACCTCTCGCCAAATGCAAACCCGGTAATTTTTTAGGCTTTTCAACCATAAATGTTAGAAATCCATTTCCTAATGATCCCTAACATTGTTTCTCATGAAAAATACAAGAGACATGGATCGAAAATTTCAGAAAGAAATATTTGAGTTCACTGTTAGAGGACAAAAAATAGCAAGGCAGGAGCAAAACATGCCCGATACCAACCGTAATGGATAAGTAGTATATCTTCAACATTGTTTCTTGCTCACAAGATATTCTAGTTTTTGGTTCTTCCAAACCTTAACAATGTCACGAGATTTTAGATGGTGTATTTGTTTATGAAGTAGACTGTTGGTTTAGGGACCAAAAATAAATTATTTACAGGCTAAGCTCATACCATCAAGAGCCTAGTTTTCATCGGTTATGACATGGGAGATAAAGTGAAAAATTGCATGTGGAATTTAATGTGAAAGTGTAATGGACCATAAATAAAGCTTTAATGAAGATGTTACCAACACGGTAGCGACAGCAACAAAATAAAGGGCTGGCCATTAGAAAACCACTTAATATATCATCAGAAGGATATACCCAAAATCAACAACTTTATGAACTGGAGAGGAATGATCAGAAAATGATACCGTATGATGGGGGAAAGCTTTTCAATAGGTAATACTGTATGACATACATCGATGATGAAAATGCCATGACGAGTGTAGCTGTGGCACTTGAGACCATCATTGGAAATGCACCTGGGGTGGAATTCCGAGTTTTATAAACAATGGACCCATAATGAAGCCAAGCAGCCTCTACCTACAATGCCAGACAACATTCCACATATACAACAAAGAATTAACTTTCAATTCTTGTGTCTCCTGTAGATTCTACCACTCTACGCCCCCTGGTGGCTGGTACAAGCAGTCCAAACGCTCCAATGGCAACAGGTAATGTAAACAAAAAAGCAAAGAAAAATGCAGAACCTGTGGAGAGCTATTTTAGTCTCTCGGATCATACTCTGGGAATATACTCACACCGAATGTTTCGATCTATCCAATTGATCAACAACATATTTTGACCAGCTTATGACTTGGGTAATGCAAAAAATATAATTAACCTTTTATTTGCCTCATATATGACATCGATGGCTTTGGTTGGTGAAAGCTAGAATGTGATATAAATATCAAGGAATCGTCTACCAGTGTTCCTCCTAATATACCCTCAACATGCAGCATATTTAAGTAAACATTCAGCAACTGTCGTGGACATATAAATGAGAACCATTCCAGTCAAACCAGCTGCACAAGCATTAAACCAAACCATCAAAAGTCCAAAGAAACTTATTTCATCATAAACAATTGAGCATCTTCAAAAACTACAAAAAAAAATAATAATAATAATGCAATCAAGCTTGATAATAGTGTATCATCCATAACTTCTAAAACAGCCAGCAAATTTAAATCCAACAAAGTGTCAAACAATGCAAAGATCATTTTCGAAGGAAGTTTCCCAAACCCAATTCTTGAAACTTCAAAATACTAATGAAAAGTACAGGAAGAAGCTGATGTTGCCTTCTTTTCAGTACCTAATTCCATTAGCCCAAGGTCAAAAGAAATAAATGAACGCTCAAAACAATTCAAAATAATATGAAAAAGCGCAGTAAAGTTGACACCTCTAAAGTTGGCCTTGAATCTACAAACTAGTACCGGCGGTATGGGATGGTTTAAATTTATGAGTGTGAAATCGATACATGCAACTTTGCGCACCATCATCCTGGTCACTTCACTCCATATTTTCTCCAGAAATGCATCATCCGTCGTATCACTTTGGGAATGTTCATAAATTGTCGTAGCAATGAGGGTGACTCCGTCCATCCTGTAGCCGGGAACAGTAAGCATCGGTGTCCTCCATACACAAGTAAAGCAAACGTCGATCGAGGGGTGCAAGAATTAAGATATCAACGACCAATGGTATATGGAATATCAAGTTGGTAATGGCATGTTTCTTGACGACAAGCCTTCCAAAAGAGTCGATCATCGATAGTTGTTTGAAAGTTGGAAGAACAATTAAGCAAATCATTAATATAAAATATAATCAACCTGCAGCGAAAAGCTGGGTCCTTCACCATATGATACGACGCAGAGGATATCTCAGGTGGTAACTCTTCTTCCACCTCTACAACAAAATCTTTCACGATATCGTTGGTGACAAGTTCCTCGTCATGCATTAGCATGAAGCCGGACGAGTCACAGTACCACCCGAGTAAAGGTGGCTGGCGGGTATCATCAGTATCATCGATAAACTCAATAATTGCAGTCTTGATACATGAAATTTTTCTTAGAAATTCCTGGAGGCCAAATAGGATGGGAAGATATGTCAACGGCAACAGGTCTCAGGATCTTCAAGGATATTGTTTTGGTCTGAGAAACCAACCCAAGGGATGGCTTCGATGTTAAACAGTTGACACACAAGCTTGTCAGGTCACATTTCCCAAGAATGAAGATGATTAATTCATCGGGGAGAGGTGAAATGTTATTCTCCGCCATTAATTCTATCAAAGGCGTATAATAACATTTCACGTTCCCTGAGAAAGTAATCTACATTTTCGAAAAATGTGACCCAAAAACCCTTTATATAAGTTCTTTAACTTCAAAACACTTTGATGTTCTCGTTTCTCAAACACAAACAATATCGTTGCATATTCCGAGTCCTGCCCATGTTGACACGTCTTCTCTTCCTCTTTGGCCACCAGGAATGCTAACTTTTCTAAGAAAGTTTCCCTGCATTGAGACAGCAACGATTGAGTATATCGATGATCCTGACAATCCCATCCCGCCACCTTTACTTAGGCGGTACCGCAACTCCTCAGGCTTTGTACTACTCCATGCCGAGAAACATGTTACCGACAATAGTTTTAACGGTTTTGGCGTAGAAGTTGAAGAAAAGTAACCACCTGAGATATCTTCTGCTTTGTATCATTTGATAGATGACCCAGCTTTCGCTACGTGTTGAGTATGTTTGCTATTAATGATTTGCTTAATGTTATTCCAACTCTCAAACAAATTTTGGTGATTAACTATTTTGGAAGGCTTGTTGTCGAGAAACATGTCATTACCAACTTGATATTCCATATACCATCGATCGTTGATATCTTAATTCTTGCACCCCTCAGCACGATCGATGGTCTCTTTACTTGTGTATGGAGAGCACCGATGCTTACTGTTCCCGGCCACATGATGGAGGGAGTCCCCCTCGTTGCTGCGACAATTATGAATGTTCCCAAAGTGATATGGAAAATGATGCATTTCGGGAGAAAGAGATAATTTGAGGCATGATCAAGCTTAAGGATTTGATGCACCATTTCCAAAGAATCACATTCAAAGATAACTTTTTGAAATTCAAGTGAATGAGCACCATGTTGTCACCGATTCTTCTGCATAAAAGGAAAAGTCAAAATTCACTTTAAGCCAACCAAAACAATAACCATAGGTTTAAAATGGGGGCTTAACCGTTGAAATGTTCAGCAGCTTTAGCATTTATTTTGCAAAAGAGGTTATGAATTTTCACATTGCTATTGTTCACTCGAATTCCATTACGCAGAGCCCAAATTTCCTCCATAGTGCAAATTGAAAAGATCAAGAATTCAAGGAAGTGTATCCTTCCATAGGAGCATCATCCCCCTCCATAATGAAATCCAGCCAGACCATGAAAGGTCTTGTAGCAAATGAGTTCAATTTGAAGTTCCATTTGGATATGTACCAAATATGTTGAGCAATTAATTCTTCATGATGCCCACGCATAAGACAGTAATCAACAATGGGAATAACCTTGCCTAGGCGGGCACGAGTTGGGAGATCATCGCAGCAAGCTTCCATAAAAAAAAAAAAAATTTATGTTTCTCTTGAATTTGGAGTTTTCAGATTGCTTTCCTTGAATTCCCCATAGTGTACGAAGAGACGAACCTATGAGCTTGGTCGGTTAAGTATGCGCTTTTGACAGAGAAGACTCACAAAGCATTCTGTTATTCATTTTTTGGAAGATAAGAACACAGAGAATTGCCCTGCGATCTTCTGTGTCAAAGAGAGAATCCAAAAGGGCGATATTCCAGGTAAGAAGATCTGACAAAACTCTACAATATTTGGCATCTGTGCCACAATCAAGATGAATATAAGGGGGGGTTTGAAATTTGGAAGAGACGGAATCCAAGGATCTTCCCTGTGCGAACGTTGGAGTTTATACCAATTTCGAAACAATTTCCTTTAGCAATGAGGTGACAACAATGAACAATGTCACGCATAATCCGCGAACAGCCCAATAAAGATTTAGGAGAATCCAAAAGGTTCTAGTTCCGAATATATTTACCATGGAGCAGGTTAAGGCATAAATTTTCACTCGGGTCGTGGTAAAGAGCCCACCTAAGTTTGGATACTAAGGCTGTATTGAAATCGGCAGTACGACGAAAACCTTGGCCAGCTATATTTTTGGCTTGCATGAAGAGTCTCAGGCGATGAGAGGAAGTTTCCGGTGATGGTTAGCAAATTTCGATGGACAATTTCCTGGTGGGACTGGTTTTGTTGATATTCTGCTCTTGAGAGGAATTTTCAGTGGGAGTTCCACTCGAATTCGTAGAAAGGAATGCCATTTATTTGCATCCGAAGATAAATCATCATCAATGTACTTTCCAAACTGATTTCCTATATTTTTTGCAATCTCCTTTGTCATAAACTTAACCGGAATAGTCGAAGCCTGATCCAGAAAAGTGCAGATTCAAACTTGACTTCTTGAAATGCTAGATCTGAAGGCCATTCCTGAAGCAAAACAAAAGACCATATGAAATTTTATGGGGATGTTGAGATAACTTTTTCCATATCAGGTTTTTTGGAGAAGATGAAAGCCATGGAGTTGTGCCCAACAAATTAACCTCAACGTGGCCTTTTTGGGGCCCAAGCTTTTAGAAGTGTTTCCAGAGCTGCTACAAGATTTGGTTTTTCATTGCAGATTTTCGCAGCTAAAGTAAAAGATGTTGATTCCGACAGAGTTGGGTGTGTTAATGGTGGGTTTACTGGTTCTTGCAAAATACGTAGTGTTTCCATGGAACCAAAGGAGTAATTTGCAGTGACTATGGAGAGAAAGCGAATATGGAGAGAGAGAGAGAGAGAGAGAGAGAGAGAGAGAGAGAGAGAGAAAACAGCCGGACAAGGGAAACACCGAAACACTACTCGCTGGAGAACCTTACAAGAAGGCAGGGAGGGCCATAAAGGCGGTAGAACCTTACAAGAAGGTAGGAATCGAGTCAGAGAGTGAGAGACAAAGGCAGGGAGGGCCACTGAAGGCGGTAAAACCTTACAAGAAGGTAGGAATCGAGAGAGAGAGAGTGAGTCAACAGAGTTTGTTGTAACAACAAACCTTTTACAGTTTGGTACGTTTAATGGGCCCCTACCAATCATATATCTCTCCATTGATAATTTTTCTTATTGGTTTCAATTTTCCCCCCCTATTTGGGTATCAATGTGTATTATTAAAATAATAAATATGCATATGTTATTTATCCACAAGAGGAGAAACACTTTGGGTGAAACGGCATAAATGTTATTTTAAGATAATTAACTGCGGAGGCCATTAATAAGTTCCATTTTATTTTATTTGATCACATTATAACTACAATTTATGAGAAGGGGGACTCGAACCCTCGTCAACATGAGAAAAATCAGGTGATAAACCACTAGATTAGCGTTGGGTTCTACTTTATTTGAGTGAGTAGTTATTTGAGTGAGGAGTATACTTTATTTGAGTGAGGAGTGATCGGGTTTATGTAATTGGGTTTGTTTCATTTGAGTGGAGAGCACAGAGCGACTTTGGCCCACTCTATGTTACAACATTTCAATTTTGGGCCTGGGATAGACTATGGGAAGCTCTTGAATGCGACAATGCTCTTGGGGATGGAGCCGCCGTGCTGTGGCCGGAGTGGTGATGGTATCAGTATCTGCTGTGTCCTTCTACGAGGTGGCCTTGGTGGTGATTCTGGGTGGCGGCTTAATGGCGGTGCGAGGGGCGGTGGGGGAGGTGCTGGTGGGGAGGGTGCTTGGCGGCATGACTGGTGATCAAGGTAATTATTTAATAAACCATTACAATGGTTTATTGTATTACTGATGAGAAATTATTGTATGAACTAAGTCCTGTCATATACTATATAGTCATGACATGCAACACAAATAGAACTTGGTTCATACAAGAATTTGGTGTATGAGAGGACTTGGTCCATACAAGAATTTGGTATATAACAGGACTTGGTCCATACAAGAATTTCCCGTGATCCTGAATAGAAAGCTGTAAAATCCTGGGAAATGTGATAATCGTTAAGTTCCTAACACAGAAGAAAGAAGTGGGTTTTAAAGATAAACCTTGCTGATGTGCAGAATGAGAATGATGGACCAGACAACAAAGAGAATTCCGACGTCCTTCCAGAGGACATTGTCGATAATTGAAACCTGTAAAGACTTGTTAATCAGTCTTGGAAACTATTTCTATCTTAAACTTTTCAGCGAAAAGTTTGTTACCTTCGATGGTTTGATTTCATTGACAAACATTCTGGTTTCATTAGTCCGACCTCCAGGCAGAAGCTTATACCCCGCCTTTTCATTTCCAGTATCTGATATTTTTTGTATCATTAATGAAATAAAACTAATATTGTATAGAACTTTTTAGATTATTTCCGGAGATAGAAATAGAGATAAGCTTATGCACAATCAGATGCCAAGTACCTTGCAGCCTCCTAGATCGGGTAGACGTAACAGATCAAACACTTTCAAACCGAAATGTGAAAAGAAATTATTCTGAAATTAATTACTGTTTAGACCACCTTCTTTAACATGGTTTCTTTCTTCCGAGTTTCAACACCCTTGAAGAATGCCTTAGTAAAAGTTCCTGCAGATTCACAAACCACTAAATAGACGTTCCTAGAGGAGAACAGCAGCAAATTGTTACCAAGATTTCGGTTACCGATGAAAAGAATGTAGTTATATTTCTCTCAAAGTGTATCTCAGGAATCAAAATAACAATGGCTACAAAACAAGTTTTATGTCGATGCGATATTTGTAATCTTCGTCCTTAAGACAATATTGCATCGTTATGGTGCTAACGGTTTGCTATGGCTATTTGTCTCCCAAGATACAACGACTATGACTTGTGATAGGAGTACTCCAAATCACAAGTCATCCAACCACAAAGGTTCAAAGCACTCAATTCGATAAACAACAAATGCTCTCAAATTTCACTTATTATATGATGAAGATTTCGAAATCAATGTTTAACAAATGAGGATATGTTGCATTTATAGTAAGCCAAAAAACAAGTCCAAATGGACACCTTGGAGGCACTATATCGCGAAAAATCACACCCGGGCGTGAATGGACATCCTAATTCACGCAACAGAAACAATGCTCGATCGATCGAGCTACTATTCAAAAGAAACCAAAAAATTATGGCCAGCTCGATCGATCGAGCATATAAATTTATTTCATTTCCTAACAATCCCCCACATGAATTAAATTAATGCATATATGCAATTGAGTGCTTTGACGAACTATTATGGCATCTGGAGAGAGAGCTTGCGGCTTTGAATCTTCCGTAGTAGTATTCAATCGGATTTACTTGACTTAATAGTGAACTTATAGTCTTGAACTATTTAGTCGTCGGTGTAAACCTAGACAATTGAACCCACACCATAATAATTATAACATTCGTATTGGTTTCTTATGGTTGTGCCCGTTTCGGCCATGGACCACGCTTGGTTTCATAAGTGCTTTTCATTATTTGAAGCGGCCACACTTGGCACTTACGTAGGTGATCTCCTAGAAGAGTATCCCGCTATACTCCAACATATTCTAATATGTCTTAGAAATCATTAAAGGCCTTTTGTCTATCATCCTACCCATTTTGTAGGCTACACCCCTTATCATAGGAATGGATAGGAGATTAATTTTCCAAGGTGTTTATACAATCTTGTAGTAGTTGTCTCTTTTGAACCTAGATCTTGGGATCTCCAATCACATAGGTTGGGTATCCACCACAAGATTTTGATTATAGGGTTTTAATCACATTCCCCTCGATAAACTATATACTTGATCTATAGGCAAGCCTTTCGTGAGCGGATCCGCAATATTTTACTTTGACTTCACGTAGTCAATAGACATAATGCCATTTGAGATCAACTGTTTAATAATGTTGTGTCTACGACGTATATGTCTAGACTTACCATTATACATGCGACTATGTGCCCTTCCTATAGCAGATTGGCTATCACAATGTATTTTAATTGCAGGCACAGGTTTTTCCCAACAATGAATTTCTTCCAGCTTTATCCAAAGCTATGAATTCAGATTTCATAGTGAACCTAGCAATACAAGTTTGCTTGGTAGATTTCCACGACACTACAACCCCTCCAATGGTAAACACATAACCACTTGTCGACTTGGAGTCTTGAGTGTCTGATATCCAATCTGTATCACTGGATCCTTCCAATACAGCAGGATATCTTGTATAGTACAATCCAGAGTTCAGGGTGTATCTTAAATATTTAAGTACCATCGTCAATGCCTTCCAATGTCATTGTTTGGATTGCTCGTGAATCTACTTAGTTTGCCTATCGCATATGCAATATCAGGACGTGTATAGTTCATGAGATACATGAGAGTGCCAATTATCCTTGAGTATTCTAATTGCATAGACAAGGTCTCCTTTGTTTTTACCCAAATGTAGATTCGGATCATAGGGTGTTTTTACAGACGATGACGTACCATTCACGAGAATTTCTTTAGTATTTCTCAACATAATGAGACTGCGATAATACTCGTCCTTCGGATATCTTGGAGATTTTAATTCCAAGTATCACATCAGCTTTACTCATATCTTTCATTTCAAAATGTTTTATTAACATTTTCTTTGTTGTGTTGATGATTTCTAAGTTGCTTCCCACTATGGGCATATCATCAACATACAAACATACTATTACATATGCTTTAGGCGTGTTTTTCATATATACGCTATTGTCACACTCGTTAATTTTGAAACCATTTGACAACATTGTTTTGTCAAATTTTTCATGCCATTATTTTGGCGCTTGCTTGAGCCCATACAAGGACTTAACGAGTCTACACATCTTTTTCGCTTGTCCAGGAACAAAAAACCCGTCGGGTTGTTTCATATAAATTTCCTCCTCAAGTTCCCCATTGAGGAATGTTGTTTTTACATCCATTTGATGTATCTCTAAATTGTTTAGAGCAGTGATAGCAATGATCACTCTAATGGACGTAATTCTCGTGGCTGGTGAATATGTATCAAAGTAATCAAGTCCTTCTTTTTGTCTATATCCATTTGCCACGAGTCTCGCCTTGTACTTATCAATTGAACCATCTGACTTATATTTCCTTTTAAGAATCCATTTACATTCTAATGGTTTACTTCTAATTGGAAGGTTTACCAATTCCCACGTGTGGTTTTGCATTATGGATTCTATTTCGCCATTAATAGCCTCTTTCCACAAATGAGCATCAGGACTAGATAATGCGTTGCTAACCGATATAGGTTCATTGTCCAACATATATGTCATGAAGTCAGGACCATAAGTCTTAGCCACTTTGGTCCTCTTGCTACGTCGTGGCTCTACTTCCTTAATAGAGTCATGGTTAGCGTCTTCATACACCCTTTTCTTGGGGCTCGTTTTCTTGTAAGTTTTGTAAGGAAATATTTCTTCAAAAAATACCACATTTCTTGATTCCATGGTTGTACCTTAATGCACATCACTCATTTCAGATTTATGTACTAAAAAGCGATATATACTACTATTGTTAGTATAACCAATAAATACATACACAATCTATTGTTTTGGGTCCAATTGTTACTTGCTTTGGTTTTGGTACTTCTACCTTAGCCAAGCTCTCCCACACTTTCAAGTATTTGTAGGAAGGCTTGTGGCCTTTCCATAACTCATAACGAGTTTCATCCTTACTTTGTGTGGTATTTTGTTTAGAAAGTAGTTGGCTGACAAGATTGCTTCCCCCCATAAGTTTTGTGGCAATCCAGAACTTATCAACATATCATTCATCATCTCTTTTAGAGTACGCTTTTTATTTTCGGCAATACCATTTGATTGAGGTGAATAGGGGGCAATGGTTGGGTGAATAATACTATACTCAGTGCAAAATTCTTCAAATGCTGCTCCATATTCTCATCATCTATTGCTTCGAACATTCTTTATCTTTTTGCTAAGTTGATTTTCAACTTCATTCTTGTAGTGTTTGAATACTACCAAGGCCTCGTCTTTCCTTCTTAGCAAATAGACGTAACAATATCTTTTGCAATCATCAATGAAAGCGATGAAGTATTTTTTCCCACCTCTAGTTTCCACAAACTTTAGATCACATAAATCCGTATGAATTAATTCAAGAGGTGTCGTAGTTCTTTCAATTGAATGGAATGGCGGTTTCGTTAACTTGGCTTCAAAGATCACAGAGATTAACATTAGATCATTCAAGTCTTCCGAGATCCGATCATGTCCGGTCACTGTTGACTTGATCTTTTGCTTTTCCACGAGTGTCTTTGTCACGACAATCATTTGCCATGTGATTGGGCTTTCCACACTTATAGCATTTTCGTTTGAATTATTTCGCCTTGCCATTGTTGGAGGCCGCACCGTCAAACTTACGCTTTGATCCGAATCTTTGTTCAACTAGGTTAGCCCGTGGTTCCATTTGAAACCTACTCGTCTTCCTCTCGGAAACTTTGTTGTCCTCCTCGATTCGTAGTCGAACCACAAGATCTTCAAGACTCATCTCCTTTCGTTAGTGTTTCAGATAGTTCTTGAATTCCTTCCACATGGAGGCAATTTTTCAATCATAGCGGCGACTTGAAATGAATCACTCAGACTCATTCCCTCCTCATGAATGTCATGCAAGATCACTTGTAGATCTTGCACTTGCGCCATCACAGGCTTGGTATCAACCATCTTGAAATCCAGGAACTGTCCAACTATGAATTTCTTTATGCCGGCATCCTCGGATTTGTACTTCTTTTCCAGCGATGCCCAGAGTTCCTTTGCTGTTTTCACAAGACAATAAACATTATACAATTTATTGTCTAACCCATTTAGGATGTAGTTCTTTCATAGGAAGTCTGTTGATTCCATGCATCCAGAGCCGCCCTCTTTTGAGTGTCAGTCTCTCATTCTTCAACCGTAGGAGGCTCCTCGGTTAAGAACCTTGCCAAACTCGGTGTGGTCAAGTAAAAGAGCATCTTTTGCTGCCACCGCTTGAAATCGTCCCCATTAAACTTTTCAGGTCTTTTCACCAAGATGAACAAGAGTCTTTGTTGCACTCGATGGAGCCATTTTTTATTGCTTGATATTGTCTTAAGATTGTAGTTATATTTCTCTCAAAGTGTATCTCAGGAATCAAAATACAATGGCTACAAAACAAGTTTTATGTCGAGGCGAGATTTGTAATCTCCGTCCTTAAGACAATATTGTCCGCTATGGTGCTAACGGTTTGCTATGGCAATTTGTCTCCCAGATACAACGACTACGACTTGTGATATGAGCACTCCAAATCACAAGTCCTCAAACCACAAAGGTTCAAAGCACGCAATTCGATAAACAACAAATGCTCTCAAATTTCACTTATTATATGACGAAGATTTCGAAAATCAATGTTTAAACAAATGAGGATATGTTGTATTTATAGTAAGCCAAAAAACAAGTCCAAACGGGCACCTTTTGGAGGCACTATATCGCCAAAAACCGCACCTGGTCGTGAATGGACATACCAATTTACGCAACAGAAATAGGGCTCGATCGATCGAGCTACTGTTCAAAAGAAACGAAAAAATTCTGGCCAGCTCGATCGATCGAGAGCATATAAATTTATTTCATTTTCTAACAAAGAATTATCACTAGACTGTAACCATCCATTCCGCGAAAATGACATCGAAAAAAGTTCCAATATTGATCCCAAGCACAAGCATTGGTTTGAAAAGAAGAGCTAGATTGTAATAAATGATAGGAAGATCAAGTGTAGGATGGCTGAGCTTAAGATTGTAATAAACGCTAGCCCATGCAGCACCGGTTATCATACCTGCAGGTCGAAAGAAAGGGATAAAACTAATCGCATGAAGAGCATAGATTCAGTATATTTCTCCTATCTGCAACTATGTAGAATTACAGATCTGAAAATGATGCTATTTCTATAGTTTTTCGGGGTGAAACTTGCATTCGAAATCAAAGAGTGAGCATGGGAACAAAAATGCCGCCCCAACCAACGCCACCTACGCCCCCAAGTGCAGCACCAAGGAACCCAATCCACTTTCCCCAATACAATCCTCCAGCCAAATCTCATATCCTGTTAGACCAATTTTCGAGAAAAATAGTAACTTTCCCCTAAATTTACAAATTGTTCGAAAAGAACTAAGCTTTATATGGACAGTTTCATCATTAAAATTCACTCACATGCCAAAAATGTGGGAAAAGTAACTCCCGACTTTGCTGCAAAACTGATTATTCTGGTGAAACAACCAGATTCAATTTTTTCACCGACCTGCTCCGAACCAGCGTCTGCTGCAACAAATACGCAAGCTAAAAGAAGCAAATCGGTTAGTATCAAAATCTGCTTGCATTCTTCACCAATCTTGGCCATCGAAATTCTTCAAACCCAACTAGTTTTTCACTCTGAAAAAGATTAGCATCCACTAACATGTCACAATAAATATTCAAGAATTCAGTTAAAAAACGCTCAAATTCATAGAAGAATGAACACGCAAATCACCTGAAAATGTTCCCCGTTCACCCAAAGTCACTGATTTCGGGAAGTGAAGATCTGGAAAAACACTAAAATATCATTACTCGAGTACACCCGAAGACACCGGACGCCGTGTTTTTCCACTGTTCCTAACACAATAAATACACCTTGTAACTTCAAACTTTCCTCTTCGACAATCACAAGATTCCAAAACGAAGGACCCCTCAAATATTTAAATCAGTGGTGGCCAATGAATCGGCATTCAACAAGCGCTTATAACTTATAAGATAACATCAATGTCCCCTTTCATTGCCTTGTTCAATAATGTAAGCAAGAAATTGTAAAAAATGAAATTTAGTACACAACGAATATCGTCACGGGTTTAGAGTGGATTCCCATTTAGTAGAATCTGTGCAAATTGGAATTGTAGCTCGAACTGATCAAACATTCAAATTTGTACCCGCTGCTTTATCACGAGATTTTGTTTGTATATGAGTGGGATGTACATGATATTGAATAGGTGTAAAATATCACCTCTATATAGATATCACTTTTTGCAAGTCACAAGAAGCAAGAAGGTAAAGCGTATATTTTCAAATCACATGGGGTAATCTGATTATTCTTAAAACCATGGGGTAAAATGTCTATTTTCGAACCATTGGATAATCTGTCACTAACTCGAGTATAAATATTATCAAATATAATTATATCTTATACAAATATTTAATATAAATCAAATAATATATTATATCACTATATAAAATTTAATATATATATATAAACTATATGCTATTTTATACAAGTTGGCGTGAGTTGGGGTTATAAATTTGGTCGCCACCTTCTTCCTCGGCCAGCAACCTCCACCTCCAACAAGCTTTTTTTTCATTTTGCTTCCAGTTAAAATTTAGAGGTAAAAATCCAGACACCGTGTATTAGTTTCTATCGCATTTTCTATCGCCCGCCGGTCGCCGTCGGTTGCTGATGGCTGGTGGTTGTCGGCGGTGGCTGCTGGGCTTCGTCATGTTTTATCAGTTTTAAATTATTTTGTTTACTTTATGTTGTCTATATGTACTAATATATTTTTGTTTCAATTGCTTATGCCATCACACCAATATCAACTTCATCATCATCAACATCAGCCTCATCATCAGATAGAATCCCCTCTGGTTCAGAATGAATTTCATCACCAAAATCAGCAAAACTGTCTGCTTGTGGCTCATCAGCAATATTATCAACATCTACTGGATGATCATCTTGTTCTCTACCACTATATGAACCATCAGCTTGATGTCGAGCAACAGACGTCTCTTGAATCATAGATGTAGTCAATCCTTCTGAAACACTGCCACTCATTGGCATTTCTGGAATAGAATCATAATTCATTGGTTCTGCTTGTATATAAAGTTCCAAGCAACTATAACCCTGTTCTGAATCAAGTAGCCATGCTAAATTGTCATCATTGTCTATGGGTAAAATAGTCTGACGTAACCTCGAAAAATCTTTGAACATATGTCTAGCATATAATTTCAAGAAACTGGTTGCGATCGAAGCCAGTATATTATATACTTTATTTAATAATTGTAAAAAATTAATTGTACGACGTATGGTTGTACCTCTTGATGGACCACGATCATATCGGACGAAGTCAGAATCTTGTATGATATTACCCCCTCCAATAAAATAAAACTTGAATCGATATATTTTGATAACAATATAGATAATTATATATTACTGCTAATAAAAAATTTTATGATGTAAAAGATCAGCTAAAGCTGCAACTACAGAGCATACTTAAAATTCTATATAGCGAAAATAATACAAAAATTCGAGTAAGTTTTTGTGAGTTTTTTTCTGGGAAAAATGAGAGGCGGAGGGGTGCATTTATAGTGCGAAAATGCACCCGCCAACTGAGTTGGCATTGCCATATTTTCAAAGGTCACGCCAACTGGTTGGCGTGCATATATAAAAATAATGGTCACGCCAACGGAGTTGGCGTGACACATACTATATACGATTTTATATGGTCGCGCCAACTGGGTTAGCGTGACACATACTAAAGACGTCAACTTGACGTCTAAAGTTAGTTTTGAAATTTGTTATATTTGGGGTTATTTTGATAATTGTTTATTTAATTAAGGTTATTTAGTTTAAAAAAACCCCAAATTCTTTCCTCTACCTCACTCCAAACGTCACTTCAAACAACAAAGTTTTTAATCAAAATGCATTATGGTGGGCTATCGTTGCGATACTTCATTTAAATCGACAATTTTCTCTCCAGATAATGAAAACAAATCTTTCCCTTATGCTTCGCTTCCACAATTTTATCAATATATTAGCTTAGGTTTCATATAAAATTGTTCTCATTTTTGGAAACTTTCATCACAGTTGTTTTCATTTAATTTATTTCTATTGGTTGATACATACTGGTGAACGTTTACGTATATTTTCAGGTGTGAAGTTAATACATTTTTTCTTTGGTCTATTGTATTATCGGACAAATATATTTTGTTAAATGTATATAATCAGATACATTTAATGCAGAAGCCACACATATGACATATTCTTCTTTTGTTTAAATATTATATTAATGAAGACATTGGCACAAGCATACAACGATCAATCGCGGCTAATAAAAGGAACATGGCTATCAATATGCGAACAAAGAGGTCGACAAGGAGAATATTGCATAATAGGAGTACAAAGATATTACCAAGAGAGAGCAAATGTCGTCATAACTAAACAGAGTCCCCTCAAACCATGTCCCCATAGAAAGTCGAAGATGGGAAGTGCCTTCCAATAACTAAAGGTACACATATATTGAGATGAGAGACGAAAACTGATAAGGACAAAAACCGTGCAAGCCCTCCATCCCAAGTCCCAAACAGAAACACGACCATCAAAGAACTCCAGAGGATGGCGCACGAAATCGGAAAACCCAGCAGTCAAGATCAATCCAGTGTTGAGTTTCCGTCCCCCGGCGTCAGACCCAAACGCAGCGGAATAAAATAAAAACAGATCTAACACAGGGACGGATGATCGCGCCTAATTCATATATTTTATGTGCAAATATCAAATATAAAAGCACGAAAAAACCGTTCACCGAAGTAAATCCGATAGCGGTGATCCCTTGAGTCCAAACAACCTGACCAGATCCACAACCCCAACGCCAGTGCTAGTTTGGTGTTAGTCTTTCTACGATGAGAATTATGTGACTAAGAATTCAATGTTCTGTGTTAGGGATATGCTATTTATTTATAGGTGCTAATGAGCCACTATGGGCTTAGGTGCATAAAGCCCAACATGCCAACTTTTGGTTTGTATGTCACATATGCTAACAATCTCTCACTTGCCCAAAATCCAACACAATAGCACTAAACTCATAATCCAAGTAGCTCAATCCGATTGAACAACTTGAAGTACAACCGTTGTACATAATTATGAGACATAAATATATCAAACATTTTAATTTTAGAACTTTCCATAGATGAAACATTTTCAAATATAGAATTTCCCCTAAAGTGAGGAGCTTTCAAAAATTAAACTCAGCCCATAAACATCAATCACATCATCTTGAGCACTTGACATTTAAGTCTCAATTTTCATCAGCAGATTGGCGACGGTTGCTTGTGACCCAGCGATGCTCAAGTGATCATAGCAATGGGATCACAACATTTGTGATTTTAGAAGTCAAACAACTTCTTTGGGCTTACCCTGAATGCCATTGTCAATTAAACTCCTTTAATAGACAATGACTGAAATATAATTCTAGCAACAACCTACCGATCGTGGGTAGCGCCTAGCATCTGCGCTTCACGAAGACCCATATACAAATGACTAGCAAAGTACAAGAACCTTTCAACCATAGTTAGCGTGCAGTACATTCCTTTCACTCAATATGTCCCGATTGAATCTAGGGCATAGGTTAGTCGAGGCCCCTTATGATTTCAATAACTATGTATTTGTTTCACGTTATATGATTCCTTGCACTACTCACTCTGGCAAGAGATTCCTTGAATCATATACAGAAAAACACATAGGACATCTGTAGGGTCTTCCTACCTTAACATTAGATTAATCACCTATTAGGGACTAAACATGCATTTATAACGTCTTAGGGTTTCAGTTGTAGCTTAGAGCTAGTAAAAAAAATATGGGCCGAGAATGAAATTTCAAACTTAACTTATTACATTCGCAAAAGAATGTTATGGCGATAGAATTAATTCTACTCCTAGAGTAGAGACTATCCGAGGAATTCCTGTATCCTAACTTCTTTCATGCTCCTCAAAGCTCACTGCCACAACCCGGCCCTTAGTCCTTTAGTCCAAAGGTGTACCTACAGGAACAACCCATCATGAGCATATACATCTTTACTTAATAATCATAAGGAAATGGCATATAAATAAATGCATGAAAGTAATTGATAACATATACTTCCTGGTTAATCGTATTAACCCTCTTTGGTTGTCCCTGTTTCATAGTCATGCATAAAATCATTAGTTCTTGCCATAAATGATTAAACATCATACTTCACATATATGCTCACAACAAACTATGTTAATTAGAAATGGGACTGTCCGGGTTCCATTATGACAGCGGTATAATTGGCCCCCTCGCTCGACATAACACATCATATGATACCCATCGCTACACCTTGATAGCGGATGTATCTCTTTGTTCAGCGGATGATACCCCTCGCTACGCCTTGATAGCGGATGTACCCCCTCGCTTAGCGGATGATACCCATCACTACACCTTGATAGCGGATGTACCCCATCGCTCAGCGGATGATACCCATCGCTACACCTTGATAGCGGATGTACCCCATCGCTCATTTATGTGAGCGGCAAGACCTTCCTCGCTTGCCCATAATAAACACCGGACATTCAACCATTCTTAAGAACATAGTTTCATATTCATCATAAACATCATAGCATCTTATAAACATCATCATCTTGTAAACATCATTATCATATAAGCATTATCATCTTATAGACATCATCGTCTCATCATAACCGTTATAGTAACGTCTTATCATCATCATTTATCATAGCATAATCTTAAGCATCTTGTCATCTTTATTCATCATAAAATCATCTTTATTCATCATAACATCATCGTAAGTATCTTGTCATCTTGATTCATTATCAAATCATCTTCATCATGGACTTACTTATCATAACATCATCTTAAACATCTTATCATTTTTATTCATTATGTACACCATCATGGCATCGTAAATTCTTATGCAATCATAGTATGATCGTAATATAGGAGTATGGCCTCTTGCCATATGGGCATCTTACCCCGTGGCGTCTTACCACATAATAACATCGTATCCCATCATCATAAACTTACTTATCAAAATCATCATCATAAACTTCATCATCATAATCATCCTCATCATAACTTGCTTATCATAATCATCATTATAAACATCATATCATCTTCATTTATCATAACATCATCATAAACATCGTAAATACTTATGCAATTAATGCATAGTCAGAGGTAGGAGTGTGTTACCGTCCGATGCCCGTACGCTTCTTACGTACCTTAATTCCAAAAGTGGAGAAATTGAAGAACTCTATCTTCTCGATGTTGTTGGCACCTGGGATGGTTCTACACAACCATACAAATCGATATTAGAAGCTAAACAATAGCCAAATACCAAAAATTCAACAAAAAACATCATTTTCCAACTTTTACACAGTGGCGATCGATCGCTACTTGAGGCGATCGATCGCCTCAAAATTTTCTTCGCGGCGATCGATCGCTTCAAACATGGCGATCGATCGCCTAACACTTGGATTGGCTACTGCCTCTCGGCGATCGGTCGCCTCATTTTAGGCGATCGGTCGCCTCCCCTGTGAAAATGGTACTGCCCTATGGCGATCGGTCGCCTCTTTTCAGGCGATCGATCGCCTCGCACAGAGTCGCGGTTTTTCACCATTTTTGTACATTTTTCGAGCTCATCCTCATACCATCAAAACCCAAACTTTCCAATCACACTAACATCATCATAACTTGTTAAAACCCACATAAAACACTTCAAAAATCATACCCCAACAACATAAAATACATACCCCAAACAAACCCACATAAATCACTTCAAAATCATCCCATTTCAAATCCAAACTTCATAAAAACTTTAGGAAGGGTTCCATACCTCTTGAAGACTCCAAATCTTAACAAAGATCACACAAACACAAGTTTTGTGGAGTTTCCTCCTTCCTCCTTTGAGGGATTTCGAAAATGGGGTGAGGTTAGGGCTTTGGGAGAGAATTGGGGGTTTTTGAGTGGTGGGGAAGAAGTTAAGGGAAAATGGGATAAAAGGGGAATATAGTGGGGTTATTAAAATTGTACCCCAAATTAACATGATGTATAAAATACCCCAACATGGTATTTTAAAAGCATTTACAAAGATGCATTAAACTTCCACTAAATCATGTTTTCCTCATAATTCCCAATCAATACAATTAAATCATGTTAACCCCATTTCCTATCATGCATAACATGCACCTTGAAACGTAACCCCCGGGTCATGCCTATCATGTGACTAAGCATTTCATCATGATAATTAATTTCAACACGTAAATCAATTATCCAAATAATTAATCATATAAACATAATTAATGCCTTGATTGCAATTAATCATTTCGGGGAGTCACAACATCCTGATTCATCAAGACCAGTGGTGAATCCCCATTGACAACCATAGGCCTCTGACAGCATCACTGGATACCCAAAATAACAACTTTATGACCCGTATGTGATCAGTCATTAAATCAAAGTACAAAATATTTGTCAAGACCTCAATGATGCCTTAGGTCATGAGGAGTAATGGTGCACAACTATGACTATGAATTCTATACTCGACAAATGGTAACAACTTATAGAATTCTGAGTAGAGTTGTTCAATGAACTCATTCATAATAAACACATATTCATGTGTCCTGACTTCTCCAAGCCAACGCCGATGAAACGCGGCGCATTGCACTGGATACATCATTAATACAAGTCTCTAACGAGCATATATTGATATCTCATTCTCGAAGGCTCATCGACCAGGAACATTTAGAAATCGCAGTTGAGAATGTATTTCATGGTTACCATCATATGCGTAACCACATTCTATGGACTATAGCAATCTCAAGGGCTTCATCAATGGATCAAGATGCATGGGTAAACAGATGAAGAAATGTCATATATATTACTATTCAAATAAAGATTTGTCATAATAAGATTATAAGTACAATCAATCAACTATTGATTTACTTAATCACATATGACAACAATATCTTTCACTTTCCCATAGCCAACTACTCATGTGTCACAAGACCATCTTCCCAAGATGTCTGGTAGTTACCAATTGTTGTAAAGGCTTTGTCAGTGAATTCGCTATATTTTTCTGTTGAAGCAATTCTCTCGATAATAATTTCGCGTCTACCACCTCTCTCATTAGATGATATTTTCTCAATATATGTTTGGATACTGATGAGATATTGACTATTCATAATAGCCCAACTGTTGTCACAGTACATAGGAACCGTGTCAACCGCGCTAGAAATTACACCCAACTCTTGGATGAAATTTCATATCCAAACTGCCCCTTTGCTGCATCGTATGCTGCAATGTATTCAGCTTCAGTGGTGGAATCCGATGTGGTGTCTTGCTTGGAACGTTTCCAAGAGACAACATCATCATTAAGCTTAAATACAAATCCGAACATCGATTTGGAATTATCTACATCCGACTGAAATGCCAGCATCAGCTTAGCCTTCAACTTTTATTTATCCACTTACAGATCCAAAAACCATGAGCATATCCTAAGTTCTTCATAAGTACTTGAGGATTATTTTCACAGTTTTCAAATGACCTTCACCGGGATCTATCTGATGTTTGCTCATTACTTTAAGAACATAAATCAGGCCAAGTACATAACATAGCATACATTATGCTATTAAAAGTCGAAACATAAGGTACCAATGTTATCTTTTATCTCTCCTCATCAATCTTAAGACACATTGACTCGAGAGATGAATATTATGACATATTAGGAAGTAACTCCATTTCTGACTATTTCATGCTAAACCCTTTTAGCACAGTGTTTATATACGTAGATTGAGAGATCTCAAGCGTCCTTTAGATATATCTCTATAGATCCTTACGCCAAGCACGCATGACGCTTCTCCCAAATCTTTCATGGAGAAATTAGTAGATAATCATGCTTTAATTGATTAATCCAACACCATTCACAATGAGCATGATATAATCAACTTAAAGCATAACAAATGTAACCGTGCTCCCACTAATCCTTTTGCACACACATATCACTTCCGGATTTTTAACAAAACCAAAAGCTTTGATGATGTTATCAAAACAGAAGTTCAAACTTCGGGATGCCTTCTTAGGCCCATAAATGGACCTTTGGAGTTTGCAAACATTTTGCTCACTCCCAATGGTTGTAAAATCCTCTGGCTGCCTTGTATAAAGGTCTTCATATCCATCTGTTATATCTCATTGTCATAATATGAATATAAAGCTATTGCAGTACTTAACAGTCTGCAGCAAACCAAGTAAAATCTAAATTGAATCTAGTGTTTATTCAACCACCCCCCCCCTTCTAAACACTACCCCGATCCTAACAAGTGGTATCAGAGCCAGGTTTTCTCAATCTTGAGAATTACTAAAAACTGATGGCCTCATTCAGCAAGAATCCCATGTTCAAGAAGGATGAATACGATGACTGGAGAATTCGTATGCAAGCACATCTGAGTGCCCAAGATGATGACATGTGGTTCGTCATCACTGATGGGCCAATGAAGATCATGAAAGTCAATAAGCAGCTGACATTACTGGTGGTGAACCTCAGATGGTCGAGAAGGACAGATCCTCCTCGACAAATGAAGAAAAGAAAAAAGCAAATCTGGACAATGTGGCCAAAGACATATTGTTCAAAACACTGGACAAAAACATGTTTAACAAAATCAAAATGTGTCCCACTGCTAAGGACATCTGGGAAAAGATTGCTCGGCTATGCGAAGGAAATAATCAAACCAAGGAAAACAAGCTCACTATCGCCCTACAGAAGTTCGAAAACATCAAAATGATGTCCGGAGAGACTCTCAGTGAATATGATGAAAGAGTAATTGGAATCATAAATGAACTCAATAGCCTTGGTAAGGATCTATCCAACAGGGAAATCACCTTAAAGGTCATGAGAGGTCTCCCAAGAGAATGGGATGTAAAAACGATTGCCATGAGGGAATCCAAAGACTTAAACAAGATAGATCTACATGATTTATTTGCTGACTTAAAAGCATATGAGTTTGAACTAGGCATTCGGATTGAAGATGAACCCAGTATCAGTCAACCAACCAAAAAAGCTCTTACTGCATCAGAAGCTCTGCCTACCACAACAGAGATGGCTCCTGAACAAATATGCAATGATGCAATGGTGCTGTTTGTCAAAAAAATTGGAAAATTTATGAAGAAGAATCAAAAGACCTATCAATCTTATCCAAGGAAGCATAACTTCAAAAATAGATCAGATGAGGATGATCGTGTATGCTTCAACTGTCTTAAGCCAGGACATTTTATTGCGGACTGTCCTAACCAAAGAAAGATGATCAAAAGAGATGATCCAAGGACTACAGAAAGTCAAAGGAAAGTAGAAGATCATCCAGAAGGGACAGAGAACAGAAAGTACTGGTGGCTGAAGAAAACAAGAGCAAATGGGCTGATTCAGAATCAGAATCAGAAAAATCTATCAGCTCATCCAGTGAGAGTGAAGGGGAAGAAGTTCACTGTTTAATGGCCAATGATGACTGTGAGGTACTGATTCTAATCTCTCTGAATTTACAAATAATGAACTCACTAACGCATTACAGGACATGATTAATGAGTATCAGATGTTGTATGAATCCTTCGAGAATTATAAGACCGAACAACAAATCCCAACAGAACAGCAAAACAACAAACTTGATTGTGAACAATCAAATGAGTTGAGAGGCTTAAGGGAAAAAGTAAGTCGACTCGAGAAAGAAAAGGATGAAGCAACATGTACACACCAGAAACTCATTAAGCTGGTTCGCGCATGGAATGCATCTATTGCCAGAAAAGATGAGATGCTTGAGTCGATAAGGCTTGCTGGTGAACTTATCGGTATAGGCTACTCTAACAATGATAGTAACTCATCTGGCATCAAATCTCAATTGTGTCTAGAAAGGAACAATATTCAAACAATGAACTTTGTAAGATCAAGCACATTATATGAACCAAGTGAGTTGGTTAAGGAACCTGTTGAGCCAATACTCATCAAGGAACGGGCATCACACAAAAGGTATCGGTTATGTTGAGCCAAAAGAGAAAGCTAGACCAGGGCAAAAGTTTAGAAATAAACATAATCCCACAGGTCAGGCCACTCGAGAGGTAAAACCCAACTGGTACTATAATTGTATGCCTGTCCAGAAGAGGTATATGCTTCCCAACAGAAACCAAAAACCTAAACAACATGCATACATTCACTATCACACACATCACCCAAGAACATCTTCATCACTTAATGTACACACGTTTCATGACACACACAGACCCAAACAATTCAAGGTTATACAAGTGTGGGTCCCGAAAGGACTAATCCTGTCTGGACCCAAGTAGGATTGGGTACCAATCATATTATCGCTTTAATTGCAGAAATCTAGAATCCTTCAAGTTCGGAGCTCATAGTGGTTTCTGGACAGTGGATGTTCTAGACACATGAAAGGGAATGCGTGCTTATTGTCTGAATTGGTGGACACCACCGGACCTAGAATAACCTTTGGAGACAACGCGAAAGGTAGAACCGTGGGTAAGGGTATGATTATCTACGGTAACATTATTATAAAAGATATTCTGTTGGTTGAAAATTTATGTTATAACTTGATTAGCATCAGTCAACTCTTTGACAATGGCCACTCTGTAGAATTCAACCAACACTCATGTACTTGTAGGAAGAAGGCATGAGAACACATACAAGATTGATTGGAACCTTAATCAGCCTATTTCTTCTACTTCCTTTGCTGCCTTGAATATTTCCAAAACCAGGCTTTGGCACAAACGTTTGAGTCACTTAAACTTTAAAACTATTGCCAGTCTGCGTAAACTTGATCTAGTCATTGGACTGCCTCAAATAGAGTTCTCAAAAGACAAGATCTGCGCAGCATGCCAACTTGGTAAGCAAATCAGATCCTCCTTTAAGAACAAAGGGAGTAAATCTTCTTCTCGGTGCCTAGAGTTGCTGCATATGGATCTTTTCAGTCCTATACCAGTAACAAGTCTAGGGGGAATGAAGTATACCCTAGTGTTAATAGACAATTACTCTCATTTTACGTGGGTCCTGTTTCTAAGTGGCAAAGATCAGGCTACTCCAAAACTAATCAAACTACTGAAAAGACTCCAAAATGAGAAATCGTGTGGGATAGACAAAATTCATAGTGATAAAGGTACCGAGTTTACCAATCAATCACTCAAATCATATCTAGATGACCTTGGTATTAAACACGAATACTCTGCTGCAAGAACCCCACAACAAAATAGAGTTGCTGAGCGTAGGAACCGCACTTTGAAAGAAGCTGCGCGAACTATGCTTGCAGAATCAGATATTTCGCAGAGATTTTGGGCAGAAGCTGTCAACACAGCATGTTATTAGCAGAACAGATCAATGATTAATAAGCGAGCAAATAAAACCCCTTATGAGATCTGGAATGGCAGTAAGCCAAATATTTCTTATTTCCATGTGTTTGGTTGCAAATATTTTATTCACAACAATGGAAAGACTCATCTCACCGCTTTTGATGCCAAATCTGATGCTGGAATATTTCTTGGATATTCTACAGTTAGTAAAGCTTTCAGAGTATTTAATAATAGAACACTTACTGTAGAAGAATCTGTGCATGTAAAATTTGATGAATCTACTGATTATATTGTATCTGATCTGAAAATCAACAACTTGAGCAATCAACTGGAAAACACTTATATTGATGAAAATGTTGATGATGGGATAGATTACAGAAGCAGAATTGACTGCTCTTTAGAACCAGAAGTTCCCGAAGCACAAGCAGAGGAGTCTGCTGGTCCATAAGCACTGCACCCAGCTGGCAATGACGACGTTATACACACCCCTGCTGCAGTAGATGGAACTAACAAAAAAGATGCATCAATCAAATCTTCTGAGCTACCCACTCAGATTCATCCAATTGAAGAAATCAACCCTCTTGGACCTCCGCTCCGGTGAATGAAGGATCATCCTCCCGGGCAGGTCATAGGTAACCATGTTGCTCCTCTACGCACCAGAGGATAGATGATTAATTAATTTCTTCATACTGCATTCATATCTCACATAGAACCCAAAAAGATTGATGATGCTATGTTAGACCCAAGCTAGGTAGAAGCAATGCAGGAAGAACTAAATCAATTTGAGTGAAACAAAGTATGGTACTTAGTACCACGACCACAACATCACACTATAATAGGTACCAAATGGGTATTTCAAAATAAATTAGATGAAAATGGTGTACTCATCAGAAATAAAGCAAGATTAGTTGCACAGGGCTACAGACATGAAGAAGGCATTGATTTCGATTAAACCTTTGCTCCTGTAGCTCGATTAGAAGCAATCCACATATTTCTTGCATTTGCTGCTTTTAAAGACTTTAAAGTCTATCAGATGGATGTTAAGAGTGCGTTTCTTAACGGAAAACTCCAGGAAGAAGTTTATGTTGAGCAACCTCCTGGATTTGAAAGCCATCAGCAGCCTTCGTCTGTTTTTCATCTAAACAAAGCTTTGTATGGTCTAAAGCAAGCTCCCCGTGCATGGTACGAAACTCTGTCAAAATATTTGACTGAGCATAACTTTACCATTGGCACTGTGGACAAGACCCTATTCAAATTCACAAAGGGTGACCGTACTCTGCTAGGTCAAATTTATGTTGATGACATTATTTTTGCAGTACTAACTCAAAATTTACGAAAGATTCTCTAAAATAATGCATGATCAATTTGAGATGAGCATGATGAGCGAATTATCATTTTTCTCAGGATTGCAAGTCAAGCAATCCAGTGACGGAATTCTGATAACTCAGTCTAAATATACCAAGGAACTGCTGAAGAAATATTGGATGAGTACAAGTTCAGTAGATGCTACTCCAATGAGCTCCTCTGCAAAACTCGACTTGGATAATTCAGGAATACCAGTAGAAGTAACAATGTATCGCGGTGTTATCGGATCCTTACTTTACTTGACAGCCAGCCGACCAGACATCATGTTTGCAGTCTGTATGTGCGCTCGGTTCCAAGCAAATCCCAAGAAATCACACTTCACGGCTGTCAAGAGGATTCTCAAATATCTGAAAGGCACTGAGAATGTCGGTCTATGGTATCCAAGAGACTCAACGTTTAATCTGATTGGATATTCAGATGCTGACTACGCTGGATGCAAAATTGATAGAAAAAGTACCAGTGGATACTGTCAATTTCTTGGAGATAGATTAATCTCATGGGGTTGCAAGAAGCAGACATCCATAGCAACGTCTACTGCAGAGGCAGAGTATCTTGCTGCTGGAAGCTGCTGTGCTAAACTGCTCTGGATTCAACAACAACTGTGAGATTATGGAATTGAATCCACTGAGGCACCAATATTTTGTGATAATACGTCTGCCATAGCCATCACATACAACCCGGTTCTTCATACTCGCACCAAGCATATTGACATCCGTCATCATTTCATTAGAGATCACGTTATGAAAAAAGATGTTCGGCTAGAGTAAATATCCACCGAACAACAAGCAGCAGACATCTTCACAAAACCCCTACCGGACGCTAAGTTTTCCTATTTTTGAAATATTCTTGGTTTAATTGAAATAAACCCTTGATTACTATTATTTAAGTATGATGAATTCAGGGGGAATTACTTAGTAGAAACTGCATGAATTAAGGGGGAATTTCAGTTAGAATTTTTTATTGGTTATCTAAGCTCAGCTGGTAAAACAATAGCCTGCTGCAGTAGATGCTTCCTTACCAGTAGGACTCTACAAACCAGTAGATGTTCCCTTACTAGTCGGACTCTACATACCATCAGACTTTACCAAGTATGCTTTGCCAAAAATAATCTTCGATAACTATTAACCTACTGGAACGTCGTAATTCAAATTTACTTTTATATAAAAATAAATTATTTCAATCCCGCCCAAATCTTGTCCTTTTATTTATTTTTTGAAATTTTTAAATCGTTAGATGACTGCCACGTATCCATGTGTCCGCCTCATCTACAGTACGACGTTACATCTACACATTCTTTCACCGCCTTTAACATTCTCTCTTTTCTCTTACTCTTATCTTTTCCAAATTTACTGCGTTAACTTTCTCCCCAGAAACTCTTACTCTGCAGGACATTTGATTCTCGGTATCTACACCAAAATGTCAAAGAATACCCAGCCAAGCTTCATCACCAATGCTATTCACGTGGATTTTCATTCGATTTCCACAACCTCTGATGATGATACCAAAGAAGTTTTTCACAAACTGGATACATCTGGACTTCTGGTGATCCTCAGTCAAGCTCCTACATTCTACAAAGAAGCTCTCCATAAATTCTTTGCCACTGCCAAAGTTGTAGACGACTCCGTGGTGGCCTCCATCTCTGGTCAATACCATTACTCAACTGGACTTCGTCACTCACCTATGTCTTCCCTCTACTGGACTCACAGACTTCTCCACTGTTCCAATGGATAGTCGGGAAGAAATGTGCACCATCTTCTCAGACTCTGACGCTCGTCTTCGACGTCCTCCGTTCAAAAAGATTTTAATGAAGAGTCATTTCCGCCAACTGGCTTATGTCATTTCCAAAGGTCTCCTGTGCAAAGCTGGATCCTTTGATGTCATCACCCCTGAGAAGTTTGATGTCATGAGTGCCATTATCAAAGGGTTAGACGCAAACTGGTCGGTCTTGCTGTTTCAGGTTCTTACCGGACTAGTCACATCAAGGAAGGCTCAATCTGGTTTTGCTCTCCCTCTCAGTCGTCTCTTTGACAGTAAACACATTAAGGTGGGGGCTTTATCCACTCTTCATCCAGGACGACTTGTCACTGCCAAATACCTTCAGATTCACCGTCATCGGATTGGTAGAGAAGTTGGTCTGATGAAGCGACGAACAACTCAAGTTGTAAGTGATTCAGAACAAACAATATCCGAGTCCGCTGAGTCATCCCCTCCTCCTCTCCTCCTAAAAAGCCCAGGACCATAAAAGGGGCTCCTCCTGTCCTCAAGAAGCTAGTTACTGCTTCTACCTCAACTGCCGCTGATACCATCTCTACTGCAGCTACCACCACTTCTAGGGAGCCAAGTCCCGTAAATCCTCCACCAGAGGAACCGACTGCATCAGCTGCCTCTTTGGTCATGCTACTCACTGCACCAATCGCTCCAACTGACCACTCCTCCAAACTTGTGAGCTCTCAACAAGCACCTGGCTCTATCAGCTTCCGGAAACCAAAGTCCACTTCTCCTTATTTCCATCCTAAGGACACCACCACCGGAAAGGGAAAACAAATTATGGGACCAGTGTCCACCCCTGTAGCATTTGAAATTCAAATGGTCATGGATGAAGTGGAAGCCAAGCTGAAACCGCAGATTGAAATATTTGATCGATGGGTAAAGGCGCGTCTAAACATTCGCTTCGATGACTTCACTCCCATTCTTGATCAAGCACGGGAAGATGAGAACCTCATCTTGGCCTATCTTCAGATCACGGACACTGAAAAGAGTTTGAAGCTTTGTGATCTCTTCCGCATGATGAATTATGTGGGAGAACTTCAAGCTCTTGTTCATTCAAGGCTTCAGCAATTCAACATTGACTCTGGCACAACAAATCATGATCGGGCTGTTCTAAATGCTCTAGGACCCAAGCTGGATATGGCTGAGCATGCTCTTCATGATCTCCGAATATCAACAGGTCTACACTCCTGCTCTGCCTTGTCAAGAGATGAAACTCCAGCTCCTACTTACTAGGAGACAGCTCCTATTGCCTTGGAGATAGCTCCTACCGCTGACCCGCTTATCCCCACTGCTCAAGGTTCTATCAGTGATCAACCTCTACAAGTACTGGATGTTGATCATGCAAATGTTGACACAGTCATTCAGACTGTGGTTCATCAAGTTACCATCTCCTCAGGTAATGATGAACCCAGCGAGTCCTCATCACAATCTGCTGATCACACTCAGTCTTCTGCAGCTGAGCTGGAACACGCTGCTACTGGCATTGTAAGGACCCCTAGCCCTTAACCCTTGATTAGTGTATTAACCACTATGTGTGGCACATGCTTTCAATAAAAATCAAACGGGAAGCTCAGATGATACTTTACCATTGAATGGCAATTACAAAATTTTCTTTAATACTCAATGTTATGAGATCATCATCCTAACAACAAATAGACTCATGAAGTTCGCCCATTTACATCCCTTTGTGCCACTTTTCACATTGTGGACTTTTATAAAAATTTGGGCAGAGTCTCCCCATAAATAGAGCTATCCCGAAATAAAAGCACAACACATAACATAATTCCCGGCCAGGGAAGCACAATACTCAATAGAATACAGAAATTCTAAGTAAATTCCCAGCCAGGGAAGGCACCACACAAGAGGACAACAAAGTGGGCTTCAACACCCACATAATACACCAATGACTCTCATATCATTTAGCAATTCTACCTCTAATTGCATGCAACATAGAATGAAAGAGAGAAAGGCTCATGCCTTTATATACAACCCATATTCAAGTATAATCGTGCTCACATGCGAGCATCATGAATATGTATATAATCCTCAGGTGTATATAAGTACTCTATACGATACCGTGCTCCATCAAGCCCTGGTACCATGATCCTGGGAGTACCTCCAATCAACAGCTCGAGCTCAGCTCCACAGCCATCGATGTACCTGTTCACCTGTCCCAACAGAGACAGCCCCCAACGGGGTGAGCATACCACTACACAAATTCGAACTCAAATCGCGACCAAACTCTCAATTGCCGGAGGGGATAGCTGCGCCTCGACGAGACGAAGCCGGTGGCGGGTCGCACGCGCCGAACGGCGGCCGGACGGCGGCGGGGGTCGAGGCAGACGGGAAGGGGCGACGCGAGGAGAGAGAGGGAAAAGTGGGGCTGAAATGAAATTATCCTTAAAATCTCGGGTTCAACTGGTATTTATAGCAAAAATACCCCGAGACACTAATAGTCCCACAAATACATCATGATTCATTAAAAATCATCTGTTTTCAAAAACTCTCTCTCTAACTCAAAAACCCCCTACCGGTGCCCACACAAGCACCCCAGATCCCGAGTCACACTAAAAACCCAACTCTTAGGTTTTTCACCCAAATGAGAATACAATCTCAACCTCTGGATCCAACGATCCCAACTACCCAAATAAACGAGCCCGAAGGCCCAACACCTCGATTAAACTCCAAATCGCCACGTAAAACAACTTTAGGGGTTATTAACACTCCGGGATTAACATCTATAATCCCTGGTCATCACAATATCCCCCACTAAAAGAATTTCATCCTCGAAATTAGCACCGGTGTATCACATAACACCCAGGCTACACAACAACATGAAGCCATAACCTCGATTCTTGACCATATCAGAATCGTATTAATAAACGCGAGGATACTTACCTCTCTTCAAACTCTGAAACAGAGCGACTTACCAAAACCAACATATCACTCAAGAGGCAAAACGTACCTGGTTGCGGGTCATCCTAAAAGTCAGTCCCTCATGACTGCGAAACAACCGATACTTACGACTGTAGATCGGACAGTCATCCTTAGTTCTAATACAACTAGTAAGAACGCATCCTGAATGACACCTCAACCGTGAGAACGTTGACCTCGTGTCAAACTCTGGAGTGGAATAGACTTCCAAATCTATCATAACGTCAAAGAGCGTAAGCACAGCTCAACGCTAATAATCCAAAAGCAGTTAGTCAACTGAAACTGCAAGGATTCGAATCGCTCCCGATTCCATCGTAGATATCATTCAATGACATCTCTATCATGACTCACGATGTGTAACATACATCGTTACGAGGGAAACACTAGTATACCACGGTGTACACATACCAAACCTGGTTTCCACTTTCAAACCTCCTCCATCGAAGGAGCAGTCGCATCATTGCAACTTAATTTGGGCAACTCACGGCCACAAATTCACACAAAAGACATCTCACAAGATGTCCACCTCCAGATGTTCCAAGAATCACATCCTAATCATAAATAAACGATCGAAACTCCACAGAGTTTCCAATTCTGAAAGGACATGCAATAAACCCATTGCATCCTCAACACTTGTGTCGACAGCGACACCCAACCAATCCGAATTCCTGCCATCCCTTGATAATCCTAGGATTTAACAATCCAAACTTGGGAAGGCTATCGCATAACTTGGAGGAAAACACCAACAAGGGAACACCTCAACCCACACAAGATAACCCCTCCTCAAAGGGAGTCAACTAACTCCACGATTGTTTCTCATAATTATCGTGCCATGGAGATTCCCAATCTCAAGGTGTTCCATATCTCTCATCAGAGATTTAGCCATCCAAAATAGCATAACTCTATGCTTGTCAAAAAGGAAATCAAAAATTGGCATCCGTATACTCACCGGTATACCTGCCTAAGCACGGACATCACATGCATACTCAATGCACTTGGCTCGGTATCTACAACATACCCCTACGTCCCAAACACAACCGTCAATTCTGAGTCATTCCCCTCCAGAGGAGGCTGATAATCGACGATCAACAACACGGCGTGATTCCAAAAATCAACACCACGCGTACCAACTTACCGAATCTTTCAAAGATTCCCAAATAGGTATAATACTACCTCCTTCCCCACAAGGGAAGTGCTATCGAACTCGAGATCCACTAGTCTCGAACCACCGTTCGGAAAACTGGATACAATAACACCCATTGCATCCCAAGTACACGGATTCCCCAGATCGAGTCAACGACGACTTGATGACTCTCTTGTTGGTACTCCAACATTATGAGCTGTCCCAGACAAGTCTCACCCAGATTAAACATAAACGTATACACGTTTCAGTGAGGCATGCACAACCCCATCCTCAAATGACGTGGTGACTACTAAAGTCCACCATAATCCACATCGTATCACCTTACGATTTGCCAAACTTGGTTCCAACGAGCAGTATCATGGCCCCAACAAGCACACTATTCATTCCCCCAATATCTGGCTAGCAAAGCGCTGTCTCCATAGGCTCATATCAAGCCCACCAACAAACCATATGCTCCATCTCGGTATGCTATACCGTACAAACCGTTAGAGTAATGGGTCATCGCCCAACATATCTCTAAAATACCAAGCACAATGGACAACCCGGTATCCTTGCTCACTTATGATACAATCATAATCCGTTAAAACTCATCCCACACCCTCAGGGTGGGTGTAACCATGTCCACCCTACGTCACAACACAAGCGAGTAGTTTCCTCAATGACTACTCTTACCACCAATCACTTGGCCCTAGCCAAACCAACGAGCATACCCAAGGGTATCATTGCTCGACAAATATTTAACTCTATAACATGATGTGGTACACTTACCGGTACAATACATCCAATACTCCACCGAGCAAACCTGCTTGGCAAAAAGGTCTCGTCAACTAGTGACCCAGACTCTATCATGTGTGCTCACCATCGGCACTCAAACTATACAGCCAAATACATAACACAAATGTATTAATCATCAAAACGACGCTACACGTCTACATAGAACATCCACTATGCCATTGTCATCTCGTGACGGTACCTGTCAACATATGACTTTGAAACAATATTGTCGACTCGTAACGGTATATGTCGATACACGACGTCTATAATCTAATCGTCAAACACATGACAATATAAGTAAATCAACACATGATGTCCACAATAGTGCTAAATAAACAGTAATATGCCATACCTCATTGCTAACAATATAGCGGCATACCTGTCTCCGTCATCCAACAGTGGTACGCAATCAGCACCCATCGCTCGTAGGTGGCGTAATCCAGCGTCATGTGCATAGCGGCATAACCCTTCGCTATAGAATCAGGGGCATAATCCCTCGTCATAGAGTCAGCGGCATAAAACTTTGCTATAGACATCTGGCGGCATGAACCATCGCTCTAGATGTAGCGGAATGTGCCATCGCTATGATACCCGGCGGCATAAGTCATCGCCAATAGAATAGCGGAATGAGACATCGCTATCAATACCCGGCGGCATAAACCATCGCCAATAGAATAGCGGAATGAGACATCGCTATCAATATATCCGGCGGCAAGAACCATCGCCAATCAATATAGCGGAATGAACCATCGTTATCAATACATCTGGCGGAATGAACCATCGCCAATCAATATAGCGGAATGAACCATCGCTATCAATACATCTGGCGGAATGAACCATCGCCAATCAATATAGCGGAATGAACCATCGCTATCAATACATCTGGCGGAATGAACCATCGCCAATCAATATAGCGGAATGAACCATCGTTATCAATATATCCGGCGGAATGAACCATCGCCAATCAATATAGCGGCATGAACCATCGCTATCAATATAGATAATGTGGTTGTTCCGGTCCTGTTATAGCAGCGGAATTTTAGGACCCCTCGCTTCGACATATAGCGGCATCATATGATATCCCTCGCTTCGACAATGACATCGGCATGTTACCTCGCTTAGACATGACAGCGGCAAATATCATATTACCATCGCTTCATATGACAGCGGCAAGTACCTCCCTCGCTCGAATATAACAACTACCAGAACTTCCACTAGCTCCATGTACCTGCATCCAGGTTAATACCACAGTTCACAATATAATGATCGATATCACGTTCCAGTTATAACCACAATATTCCACATTAATCACTAGAATTGTGACTGTTCCGGTCCCAATACAACAGCGGAATTTTAGGACCCCTCGCTTCGACAATGACAGCGGCATGTTACCTCGCTTAGTCATGACAGCGGCAAGTACCTCCCTCGCTCGGAGATAAAGGCTACCGGAACATTCATCAATTCTACCACAATAATCAAGCACAACAGTTGATTCCAGTATCACAATATATCACTATCATTTCACATATACCATCACATGTAAGGGTTCACTACCCACGATATACATAATCAAAGGTGTAACACGTTTTACCGTCCGAAGCCCGTACGTCTCACCTTTCCTGATTTTCCCACAAAATCAGATCCCTTAACACATAATACATGAAGGGCCAGACATCACCATTAATGCCATCCCATCTCATGCTACACGATTCCTGCAATCACAATGATTAGCAACACCACTTTTCATATCATAAAAAGCACATAAACAACTAGTTGTGTCATACAACATTAATGCCATCATGCATAAGTATGTGCTATCAATAACTTCCTAGGCCCTTAACAGCCCCAAAGAGCAACCTGGCTCTGATACCACTAATGTAAGGACCTCTAGCCCTTAACCCTTGATTAGTGTATTAACCACTATGTGTGGCACATGCTTTCAATAAAAATCAAACGGGAAGCTCAGATGATACTTTACCATTGAATGGCAATTACAAAATTTTCTTTAATACTCAATGTTATGAGATCATCATCCTAACAACAAATAGACTCATGAAGTTCGCCCATTTACATCCCCTTTGTGCCACTTTTCACATTGTGGACTTTTATAAAAATTTGGGCAGAGTCTCCCCATAAATAGAGCTATCCCGAAATAAAAGCACAACACATAACGTAATTCCCGGCCAGGGAAGCACAATACTCAATAGAATACAGAAATTCTAAGTAAATTCCCAGCCAGGGAAGGCACCACACAAGAGGACAACAAAGTGGGCTTCAACACCCACATAATACACCAATGACTCTCATATCATTTAGCAATTCTACCTCTAATTGCATGCAACATAGAATGAAAGAGAGAAAGGCTCATGCCTTTATATACAACCCATATTCAAGTATATCGTGCTCACATGCGAGCATCATGAATATGTATATAATCCTCAGGTGTATATAAGTACTCTATACGATACCGTGCTCCATCAAGCCCTGGTACCACGATCCTGGGAGTACCTCCAATCAACAGCTCGAGCTCAGCTCCACAGCCATCGATGTACCTGTTCACCTGTCCCAACAGAGACAGCCCCCAACGGGGTGAGCATACCAATACACAAAATCCCATAATCACAATAATGAAATTCATAATTTACAACAAAAGTAAATACTAATGAATTTAAATGATACTCCCTGGATGGTAACGTCCTCATCCGGGATTCCGTGTACTGTCACTGTTCTCACAATCATCAAACTCATCAAATCTCAAAAATCAGTAAATCAACACATTGATTAACTCATCGCATGCCTAATCCTCGAATATCAACAGATAGTGATTGCAAATTCATTAAACATGCAATTATAGATATCTCAATATCTAATACTGATTTCACAACCTCCCTATCAATCACAGATAGCTCAAATGCATAGCATTTATTTTACTAATCCTTCATTATACCTAGACATCTCAAATGTCTTATAATGAATGCATGATTCTACGATCATCCTCAGGCATCTCAAATGCCCTACAATAGTCATATAAACCCAGTACCCCTTATATCTTGTAAGAGTTATCCTACTCTAGTGTCACGCACGCTACAAGCGGCGATATCAAGATTTGGTCGTTCCTTGGCTATATCAACATATATATATAACCATACGCACAATATTCAATGCAATCAAAAATACCTTATGCATTTCACAATGCTCTAATATATATAGTAATGCTCGTACGTCGCACGTACCTTAAATCTCCGAAGTCCGAGCCAAACCTTGCTCGAGTTCCATGCCCCGAGGAACGATGTGCTAACACGATAAATAATTCACAATTATTTACGAACATGCAACCCATGCTCAAGCACACTCAACCCTCAAAAATATTGTCAACACTCGACAATTAACCTTTTAAAAGACCCGGGGCAGGGTACATGTAGGGAGGGAAAACGAATGAGACATTATCGAAAATTGTTCAAGAACACTCTACAAATTTTCGAACCCTAATCTCACAAATCGAACCCAATTAAACACTATAATTCATCTAAAATATGAATTAATCAATCAACAACATGAATAATCGCCCCACATGCCGAAACCCCCAAAATTCGAATTCAAAGCCCTAAATTCGAACCCAATTCTTTAAATTCGAACACAATTAAGCATCATAATACATCTAAAACATGTAATAATCGATCAATAACAAGAATCATCACCCCTTGCCAAAAACCCCCAAATTTCGAACCAAACCCTACGAAATTCGAAAATAAATTCGAACCAAAAATCACAAAATGGTAGGGAAATACATGAGAAGCATGAAAAAGGGGTAAGGAAGGTTACCCAATCGAAAATTGCAAAGAAATCGTTCGAAAATCGAAGAACCCTAGAAATTGGGGATCGACGCATTCTGCCAAAATTCAAACTCAAATCGCGACCAAACTCTCAATTGCCGGAGGGGATAGCTGCGCCTCGACGAGACGAAGCCGGTGGCGGGTCGCACGCGCCGAACGGCAGCGGGTCACGCCTTGAAGCGGCGGGGGTCGAGGCAGACGGGAAGGGGCGACGCGAGGAGAGAGAGGGAAAAGTGGGGCTGAAATGAAATTATCCTTAAAATCTCGGGTTCAACTGGTATTTATAGCAAAAATACCCCGAAACACTAATAGTCCCACAAATACATCATGATTTATTAAAAGTCATCTGTTTCAAAAACTCTCTCTCTAACTCAAAAACCCCCTACCGGTGCCCACACAAGCACCCCAGATCCCGAGTCACACTAAAAACCAACTCTTAGGTTTTTCACCCAAATGAGAATACAATCTCAACCTCTGGATCCAACGATCCCAACTACCCAAATAAACGAACCCGAAGGCCCAACACCTCGATTAAACTCCAAATCGCCACGTAAAACAACTTTAGGGGTTATTAACACTCCGGGATTAACATCTATAATCCCTGGTCATCACAGGCATGGATGCCATTGCTACCGTCACACCTACTGCACCAACCACTGAAGCTACTGCTATCTTGACCACTGCTGATATTAAGGGTCTTCCCGGCTTTATCACCACAAATGCTGAGACTCAAACGGATGCCCTGGATTAATCTCTGGCACAGGATCCTCCTGAGGATTTCTTCGATTTTCAACTCACATTCCTCTGGAAGGACCACCCAGTATTGCTGATCAACTGGGGCATCTGTCCAATGCTATCTCTGAACTGGCCAGTGATGTCAACAAGCTAAAGTAGGAAGAACGCACTGATAGTCTTATCCTTGGGAGCCACCGGCTGCATACTGACTCCCAATTTCAGCAAGTCTATCGAGATCTTAGTAGTCTGATGACTGCAGTAACCAGGCTCCAAACCTTTGGTGTGGATGCTTTTTGTAAGACCCTACTTGCGATAACATCATAAGTAGTTAAATGAACTCTTAAATCAAACTTAGGTAGAGAGGTTTACAAAAATTTCGGCAGAGTTTCCCCTTAAATTGGGCTATCCGGAAATAAACTAAACATCAAAAACAATTCCCAGCCAGGGAATTCACAATACTAAACAAAATCAAAATAAAAGTAAGTCCCAGCCAGGGAAGAAAATGATCTAAACAAAAGGAGATGTTGTAAAGGTCCCTATAACTATGCAGCTATAAAACCTAGTCCAAGTCCCTCTAGATATCTTTCTAGGTGTGCCGACAATCTCCCAGATCCTTCAAAAGTTACACCTGCCACCTGTTTTCCACGGAAACAGCCCCACACGGGGTAAGCATAACAATATAACGAATAACATGAATATACAAGATAAATGTACATAATGTAATTCTATAAGATAACAGGGCACTTACTGAGTCTATTAGAACAGGGTGAAATCTCGATCGTTCCTGCCCTCGTACATCTATCATTTAACCACTCGTTATACATAGCATTAGTTTCTAAGACTGTTCAACACACGACATAATCACATCGCACACTCTAGTGGCGACCCATAAATAAACACATCACTCGCCTCAGTGGTGACCCCTCTGTATATTCAACACAACACAATCACATCGCACACACTAGTGGCGACCTCTAAATAAACACATCACTCGCCTCAGCGGTGACCCCATTGTATATTCAACGCAACACAATCACATCGCACACACTAGTGGCGACCTCTAAATAAACACATCACTCGCCTCAGCGGTGACCCATACATACTAATAGCACGTCGCTCAATCATAGAACGACCATATACCTAGCGACACTTCGCTTTTCAACAACACGGTGGAAAGCATAATCATCCATGCTTGTACGTCACTACGTACCTCAGGGTCAAGGATGAAAATCAAGCTATCCTCCTCGCTGGCCAGATGCCCTAGAAGGCTTTGCAATGGATTGTCTTGCATGACCTCTGTGGAACTTGAGACCTTGTGGAGTCTCGATAGTGTGTTTGGACCAAGATGTGATTTCTTGGAACACACCGGTGTAAACATCTTCTGAGATGTGTTTTGGTGTGGATCGGTGACCGTGGGTTGCTCGATCCGCGTTGCAAGTGGTGCAACTACTCCTTTGGAGGAGATGGGGGTGGAAAGCGGAAATCGGGTTTACTGTGAGTATACTGTTGTATGCTAGTAGTCCCCTTTATGACGATGCGTGTTAAGCATCGTGGGTAAGTGATGGAATATCTTGGGGAGATATCTGTCATAACCAAGGAAGACATGGTTAATTTGCAGTCGTAGTAGACTGACTTCTGGGATGACTCGCATCGAGGTATGTTGTTATCTTTTGGGTTTTACATTGGTTTAGGAGGTTTGCTCTATTTTAGAGCTTGGTGTGAGATTGATGTCCTTGCAGTTGATAATTCGATTCTGACGTGGTCCAGAATCGGGGTTGTGGTTTTGTTTTTTGTTTTGTGCAGCCTTGGTGTTACGTCGAGTACACCAGTGCAAATTTCGAAGATGAAATTTTATTAGTGGGGGATAATTGGTAGTAATCCTTAATGGATTCAAATTGTGGCAATTAGGATTTAATTGCGGTTTTGGGTCTCCCGGGGGTTGTTAAATCGGGCATTTGGGATCGTTGGATCCAAGGTTGAGATTGTATTATCATTTTGGTGGAAAACCTATGAGTTAGGTTTTTGGTGGGACTTGGAGTCCGGGGTGCTTTATGTTGGGGTTGGTATGATGATTTAATGTTGGAGTGAGAGTTTTTGAAAACAGATGATTTTTAATGAATCATGATGTATTTGTGGAGGTATTGGTATGTTGGGGCATTTTTGCTATATATACCATTTGGACTCGAGATTTCCGTCATTTTGCACGAAATCACTTCTCTCTCTCTCTTCTCTTCCCCCTTATCGTGCCATCCCTTCTTTCCCCTAACCCTTATCCTTTCTCTTTGGAGAAAAATGACCGGAGGCTCGGTTTAGGAGCCGGATTCTTCGAAGATAAGTTGGTAATCTCCTTCCCCTCGCTTTCATCTTCATTTTGATTGTATTTTTGTTGGATTTGGTTGAGTTTTGGGTTTGGGTTGGTTTGGGTGATTTTGGTGAAAATCATGTAATCTTTTGGGTTTGTTTTCTTTTGAGTTTAGCACCCTTGTTGGAGGTTCTTGTGTGTGGTTTTGTTGTGGATTTGAGCTGGGAGGAGTTGTGGTATGATTTGTGGAGGTTTCAAGCTCTTGAAAATGGTGTTTTCGGATTACAGGTTGCGGCGATCGATCGCCCGTTTTTGGCGATCGATCGCGCGCAAGCAGTAGCAAAATCAAGCAACGAGCAATCGATCGCTACATTCGAGCGATCGATCGCCTCGCGCCAGTAAGGTCTGGCGATCGATCGCTATATCGAGCGATCGATCGCCAAGGGGCTAGCGATCGATCGCCCGGTATAGCGATCGATCGCCAGCAGGGGTTTTGTTGTTTTCTTGGCTTTTTCGTGGGATTTTGGATTTACGACTTAAATGGTCGGCTTCCGGGGCAATGTTTACATTCCAATGGGAATGCTAGACTTTTAAAATGGTTTGGTTGGAGCCAAGTTAATTAAACGGAACTCTCGGTTGAGTTCTTGGCTATCTTTTAAACGTTTTAAATGGATTATTTTTGGGTATTATGCATGCCTAGCCGTGGGCTTTTATTTTGGTAATCGTCATGGATTGACGATGGGCTTTGAGGTTGCAAACGTGTGTGGGCATGTGATTGCATGCTTATGCTTGATTGTGAGTTGTTTATGTGTTTTAGCACATATTTCTCGAGGCATGGAACTCAAGCAAGGTTTGGCTTGGACTACGGAGACTTAAGGTACGTGTAACGTACGAGCATGACCTTAATTATATTATTGCTATTGTTGTGCATGAGATAGATGGTTTGTAATGGTTAGTAGTCGATGCATAATATATGGTGACTTGCAATAATTGGTTAATGGAAACGGGACTGGTTGTGTTATGTTGATTTGTCTTATGTAATGTATGGTGCCGTTTTGGAGCGAGCAATTGTCGTGATGTGGTCGCTATGGAGCGAACCGCTACTTTTGAGTGAGCGAGGAAATGTGGCTTTTGACTAGATATCTAGGATATCTGTATTTATTTCCCTATTAATATTGAATTGGATCAGAGATATAGTTAATCAGTGTAATGATTAACTGGATATTTGGAATTTGATGATTTTGGTTGTTTTGAGAACAGGGACAATACAATGGGATCCCGGATGAGGATGATGCCATCCAGGGAGTATCATTTAAATTCTTAGCAATTACATTGTTGTAATTTACGAATTATATAATTGTGACTATTGGGTTGGTGGTATTGGTATGCTCACCCCGTGTGGAGGCTGTCTCTGTTGGGGCAGGTGAAACAGGTACAATGGTAGCTCTGGAGCTGTGATCGAGCTATGGATTGGAGGTGATTCCAGGATCGAGGCACCGGAGCTCATGTGGAGCTGGATATTGTGTATGCCCTTTTTATACATTACGTACACATAGGTTTATTCGATGCTCGTGTGTGAGCAATAATTATGTGTATAAGGGTTGTATAAAAAGGCATGGGCCTTTCTCCTTTCATTCATATGTGTGAGCAATTAACTAGGGAATTGCCAGATGAATTGAGATTGTGATTAGTGTGCTACATAGGTGCTTGATGTGTTGAATGGTCTTAATCTAGGGAATATGTTATTGCATGGAATGGAATAAATGAAGCAAGAAATTTTATAGGTGGTATGGTGTGCCTCGTTTACATGTAGTTTCCCTTTACACGTGATTGAATGCACCAAATGTATGGCTTAATGCACTAATTGTGGGTTAAGGACACGGGGGTCCTTACATTAGTGGTATCAGAGCAGTGGTTGCTCTTTGGGGCTGTTAAGGGCCTAGGGAACTTGTTGATAGGAATTGGTAGCACATATTTATACATGATGGTATTAGTGTTGTGTGACACGACTAATTGCTTATGTGCTTTTACGATATGGAAAGTGGTATTACTGATCATTGTGGTTGCAGGAATCGTGTAGAATACGATGGATGGCATTAATGGTAATGTCTGGCACTCCATGCATTATGTGCTAAGGGATCTGATTTTGTAGGAAAATCAGGAAATGGGAAATGTGATATGCTGTCTAAGGACAGGGATGGTTGACAATAGACAGTGGGATATTGTGGTATGATTTCGATTGTTATTGAATATACGATGTGTTGCTTTTATCGTCCTACTACGGGTATATCATCAGCGATGGATCATAATATTTGTCGTTGTCATGTCGAAGCGATGTACATGCCTCTGTGATTGTCGAAGCGAGGGATATTATTGAGCCGCCGATATGACGTAGTAGGATTTGTGAACTGTTGTATTAACCTGGATGCAGGTATATGGAGCTAGTGGAAGGTTCCGGTGGTTGTTATATTCGAGCGAGGGAGGTACTTGCCGCTGTCATATGAAGCGATGGTAATATTATTTGTTTATCATCAATATTCATGATTCTGTCAACTCTTATCTATTTTTATCTGCACTCCTTTACGCATGACATGACATTTCATACTGCAACTTGCTAGTTTTTCACTACAAATAGCATGCTAGTTCTCTACCTCAACTCATCAATCATGCTATGCTTAACTGAGATTCTTACTAGTCTTGCAACTTTTTCTGCAACACATATTCATGGGTTCATACTTATCTAAATCAACCCTCCATCGGTTGATTACTTATCTAACCCACGTCTGCTAGCTCTTGCTTCCTGGACCAGCCCTGGTGTTCTCCACCAGCCTGGAATTTGAACAGCAGATGCTTGGATGCTGATGACAAAAATGGGGAAGACAAAGAATTTTCATTAAGGACAGAGACCTTGATAAATGAACAGATGACTACTTTGAAGATAAAGTTAGTTTTTCTAGGTTTTCCTTTGTTCTAAGCCACTTTGTATGCACTTTCTCTCCCCCTCCCTTTGTCAACACCTCTGAAACTAGCTGGCTCGGGTTATTGGTTATGTTTCTCCATTTGGATAGATTGTAGAAATAGGGTTGCTGAAAGATTTGAAAGATGTACTATGTAATTTGTAAGATGTACCATGTAACCAGAATTCATTTTATATAAAAATGATATTCCTTCAGTTACTCAGTTTGATTACTACTTCTAATATGCTTATCTATTCTAACAAATTGCAAAGTCTACGTTTGTTTTGTCTCTAAGTCTTAACAGAAGTTGTTGTTCATATGATCAAGCAAGAGTCTCCAGTACGAAGTTTTGTCATCACCAAAAAGAGGAAAATTGTTGGGAAATATTTCTAAGTTTTGGTGGTGAAAAACATTTACTGAACAGACATCTACTGGATATAAACATCTATGAACATCCACTGGATAAACATCTACCGTATGGACATCAACTGGACAGACACCTACTGGATATAAACATCTACCGGATGAACATCCACTGGATAAACATCTACCGGATGGACATCAACTGGATAAACATCTACCGGATGGACATCAACTGGATAAACATCTACCGGATGGACATCAACTGGACAAACATCTACCGGATGAACATCCACTGGATAAACATCTACCGGATGGACATCAACTGGATAAACATCTACCTGATAGACATCAACTGGACAAACATCTACCGGATGAACATCTACTGGACAAACATCTACCGGATGAACAACTACTGGAGAGACATCTACCGGATAGTCATATACTGAACAAAGACATCTACTGAGTACAGAAGAATGAACGATCATTTGAAAGAAGAAAGCTAACAGACGTCTAACCATCCAGTAAGAGCACAAAGCAACAAGACAAAACAAGTACAACTTATTCTGACAAAGGTACAACAGAGCGCCACACCTTGCTATATCTCCGCCACCATGCGTCAGAATAAAAGAGCCGTTGCTTAACAAAATAGGAAAGAAGACAATCAGAATTTGGAATGAAGATAGGAAGTTAATCTCTTACTAATATAGAAAAGTTATCGTTAGACCACTAAGTCTATAAATACGTCCAAGTGAAGAATGAAGAGGTTAGCTGAACCATCTGATCAAACAAAAGAAAAACATCAACGTCAAAGCAAATCATCTCATTGATATTCCTTGAAGGTTCAGCAAGAGCAGAAAAGAATTACTACTGTAATCTTGACAGATTAACTACAACTGAGTCTGCTGCTCAAAGAACACTCGAAGCTAAACAGTTTATATCTTGTGTGAGTGTCATTGAATTCATTGTAAACAAATTAGGAATTCGTGATTGCTAGGAGTTTAGGCCAAGCTGTGTGAGTGCCTAAGTAGGTTGTATACTGTAAAGTGTAAACCAAAGTCTTCTAGTGTAACCTTCCTGCAAAGGAAGAAGAGGAGACGTAGAAGCGTTGTGCTTCTTTTTCCATAAACAATACTTGTGTCATTTACTTACTGCAATTTACCATTCAGTTATTACTACTCACAAGTCCAGCAGACGTCTTCCGCACTATAATCAATGTCTGCTGACTTGCAATATATTGAGAAGCTACTGCATTACTTAACAGTCAGCAGCAAACCGAGGATTTAATAATTTAATAATCTCATCTAGCGCTTGTTTGTTTGTTTGTTTGCCGGATTCTTGCAACTATGTTTTATTCATGCAACATCTGTACTAATAAAATAAACAAACAAACATTTATCATACATCACATGCATAATAAAAATAAATATGGATGATTACGACCTTTTCCTAATTGATCCACATGAGCCAAAAATGTGGATCCTAAGTTCGTCTAAGTTGATGCTGGTATGTAATGCAACCCTTACATTTTTTCTTCCATTATACATGTCTTGATTGTTGATGCTCCATCTTCAATCTCGATCTCCCACTAATTCAAAAGATTTTATATTTAAATCGTGCAAACAAGAGAATATGGATACAAATTCGGGGTGTGATACATCAGAAAATATAGAGAGAGCAGGCTTACAGGCCCAGTAACCAAAAATCACAATTATAATGAAACAATAAAAACATAAACATTCACATAAACACATTGGTAAAAGCCCGTAATCATCCACCATGCAATCACACCAAAATATTAAACTAAAAAATTACATCATATGTAATTGTATTAATTACATCACAATAATTAATTTATTCTATCGTCTCCCCACTAATCGTATCATTAATTGACAATTGATTTAACAAATTAAATAAATCATTTTATTTAATTTCTAATTAATTAAATTTCAATTTTGATTAAATCTTTAGTTTACCTTTTAATCATAATATTAATCGAAAATAAAAATTAACAAATTAAATGACACACTTTCATTTAAGGGATAATATCTGATATGATCCCTCTTGTTTGTACACATTCCCGATTTAGTCCCTCTTGTTTGCACTGTCCCGATTTAGTCCCTCTAGTTTTCTAATTTGTCCCAAATCAGTCCTAACCGTTAAATGCACTGTTAAAACTAACGGAAAGGACTGAATCGGGTCACTTAAAACTTCAGGGACTGAATCGGGAATTGATGCAAACATTAGGACTGACTCGGGTCATTAAAAAGATTGTGTGACTTAATTCTTTCAATTTTTAATTATTATAGCAATTAATATGGATATTTTATTTATAATTTTGGTAATTTTTTGTAAAATTATTTTATTTAAATAATGATATAATATATTAAATTTTTCATAAAACCATTTTTTCACTCAAACAAACAAAAGAAAAATCAATATCATATTAATATACAAATATATTTCGATGACTAGTTTATTTATTAAATAAGATATAATTTTTATTTCATTAAATTATGCCTATCAGATGTGTCATCAATTTATAAAAAAATTATTTGATTTTTTATAAATTAAATAAATTTTGTGATAAATTAAATAATTTTTGTTATAAATTAATGAAATTTTTTATAATTATTTAAATTACGATATGATATATTAAATTCTACATTTTTCACAAGATGATTTAAATAATTATAAAAAATATCATCAATTTATAAAAAAATTATTTAATTTATCAAAAAAATTATTTAATTTATCAAAGAGAAAATAATTTTTAATAAATTGATGACACATCTCATAGACATAATTTAATGAAATCAAAAATATATATTGTTTAATAAGTAAATTAGTCATCAAAATATATTTTGTATATCAATATGCTATTTATTTTTGTTTTGTTTTGTTTGAGTGAAAAATGATTTTATGTAGAATTTAATATATATTATATCATTATTTAAATATAATAATTTTACAAAAAAGTACCAAAATTATAAATAAAGTATCCATATTAATTACTTTAATAATTTAAAGAATTAAGTCACCTAATCTTTTTAAATGACCCGAATCAGTCCCTAATGTTTGCATCAATTCCCGATTCAGTCTCTGATGTTTTAAGTGACCCGATTTAGTCCTTTCCGTTAGTTTTAACGGTGCATTTAACGGTTAGGACTGATTTTGGACAAATTAGAAAACTAGAAGGACTACATCGGGTCAGTGCAAACAAGAGGGACTAAATCGGGAATGTGTGCAAACAAGAGGGACCATTTCATGTATTACCCCTTCATTTAATTTCAATTAATCAAATTTTCAATTAATTGGTAAAATCTCCATTTTTACCTTCTATCATAATTAAAAATCATATTTTTAATTATTTAATATTAATCGAAAATAGAATCAATAAATTAAATGAAACATTTTCATTTAATTTTTAATTAACTAAATTTTCAATTACTTGATAAAATCACTATTTTATCTACAAATCATAATATTAATCAAAAATAAAATTAACAAACTAAATGAAATATTTTCATTTAATTTTCAATTGATTTGTAAAATTTCTATTTTACACTTAATAAATTAAAAATCGCATTTCTAATAAATTAAGTATTATGAATTATTATTTCAAAAATAATATTTGGATAAAATTTCTAAAATGACCCAAAAATAATACTGAACTCCAAACAATTTGGATCCAAAATTAAAAATGCATAGCAAAAAAATATTTTTTTTAATATTCCGAAAATCACTGTTCACCATCTTCAAAAGGAAAATTAGGGTTTCTAGTAAACCCTAGCGCCGTCGCCCTTGCTCGCCATCCCGCGCCGCCGCCCTTGCTCCCTTCACATCGCACATCATGCCTCGTTCTCGTCACCTGCAACAATTTTACAAGGGACGTTCACGCGGCTTGCTGTGATTTCGGGAGCCCTGCGCACGGCCCAACTTCCATCGTGACTCCGCGTCTGCCTGCAGCCTTGTGGCTTCGCGGCGGCGCAACCACGCCGGGTCGCGAACCTCCCTGCGCGAAGAACAAGCAACACCATCTTGATTCGATTTCAGTCTAGACGGCGCGCATGGCGACGGAGAACAGTTTCTCCGCCGTGCAACTTCACGCGCGGCCGTGCGTGAACAGTGCCATCGGAAACACTTTCCGATGTCGACTAAATTGGGTTGGATTAAACTCTTTTTATCCCAATTTCCTATATTTTTCCGGATCACAAAATTTCTTAAATTCCTGACACGATTAGTATTGACTGGAAACAATCTAAAACTAATTATCGAATATATGAATCAAAGCGCAACCTGGCTCTAATACCACTGTTGGGTTTCCGTCCCCCAATGTCAGATACAAACGCAGTGGAAAAACATACATAAACAAATTTGACCCGAGGACGGACGATCGTGCCTGATTCATATATTAGCATGCAAATATCAAGAAAATAAATGCACGAAAAAGATTACCGTTCACCGACGTAATTCCGATAGCGGTGATCCCTCAGAGTCCAAACAACCTGACCAGATCCACGACCCCAACACCAGTGCTAGTTTTGTGTTAGTCTTTCTACGATGAGAATTATGTGACTAAGAATTCAATGTTCTGTGTTAGAGACATGCTATATATTTATATGTGCTAATAAGCCACTATGAGCTTGGGTGAATAAAGCCAACATGCCAACTTTTGGCTTGTAGGACACATATGCTAACATCCAGTACCCAGGAGAGAAGTAGATCCAGTAAACCACCCGCAGCACATCAAAATTGCATGTTCAAGCCAACCAGAAACAGACAAACGTAACCACAACCAGGAAAACAAGCACAGGACACAACAACAAACATTAATAAAAACCCAAGAACAACACATATATACAAGACGACAGAGTGATACACAAGTTAGAAACCCATAAAATAGACAAAGATAAACACGAGTCACAAAAGGGGAGTTATTGCATATAGGTATGCATATGTAAAAGAATGCCCAGATTGCTCCCAAGATCCAAACACTTGAATCAAGCAGAGTCATGGCGAGAGGCGGAGTTGCTGAGCAACCACCGCAAAAAAAAAAAAAAAAAAAAACCAGCCAAAAAAGGTCCAACAGACCAAAGGCAAGGCTCGAAAGCCACCAATACTGGCGTCACCTCCACCTGACCCACCCTTTCCTCCACAGTCACTGTCACACCTCCCACAACCTCCAGCGACTCCAGCAACCCCACCCCTTCCCCCAAATTCGACGCCCCTAACCCCAACCCCGCCCACAAAGCTATGGCCTCGTCAAAGACACTACCACCAAAACCACCGCTCCCTAAAACAACCCTATCACCGATAGATCCCTGGGAATGACCACCACCAACCACACAAAGACAATCAGATAAACCAAGGAAATAACCACCAATCCACACACCTCCACCGAAAAATAACACCACCATCCAAGAAATAACCATGGAGGGACAATGAAAACCAAGAAAAAAGAGAAGGAACAGACGATAATCCATGAGAGAAGAAGAAAATTGGCGCTAAAACCCTTAACTTGCCGCATATGACATTCATACATCCTTGACAGTAAATACTATATTCGATCTATTTTTTCGAATTGATTTTTTTAATTTCTATGTAATTTTGGTACAATTTGTGAGAACTAACAATTATTATAATAAAAGATTTTCGACCTTCATTATTAATGGATTATTTATTTTGTTTCAAGAATATATAAAATATATAAATATAATAGTTTTTAGAGTATTTTGGTAAATATATATAAAATCATCTAGGAAAACAGAATATAATTGAGTCTAGTGGCAGAGCCACCTTTGAGCTAGAGTTGACTCAAACTCCATGCAAATTTTCAAACAAAAAGTTTTTTAGTGTTAATTGTTGAAAATTTTGTTTTTTAGCACATCCCTCTAAATCATTATAGGCATTTAGTCCTACCTAGCCTGATCAGCCCCATGTATTTTTTAATCTTAGTTCCGCCCCTGATCGAGTCTATTATAATAAACGAATATTTGATATTACATTATATTAAATTCATAAAATCATCAACGAATATAAATTAATAACGTCTCGGTTCCCCCATTTCGGTATAAATTCCATAATTAATCTATACCTAACAATTTGGAAAATTTAAAGATATATCTATCAATTATCATATTCTCAACATCTATGGCTTTGCCCAAGCCCCGTGATGGGAGCTTGATCTCAATCTGGGTTTAATATTTTTGCTAAATGGGCCAACCAAACATGTTATAAGACATCTGGTCTAAGCCCAGTCCGATTAGACATGTGAACCTCTTTCATCAAATGGGTTCGCCGATTGACACCTTTCCTCATTTTGAAAAACTACTTAATATTCGAGTCTTATAAATAACATTTATGATTAAAAAAAGGGTTCGCCAACCCAACGGCATATGCAACAAAAATTGGGGAGAAGAAACTTGGTTTAAAATATATTTGGTAAGTAGAATTTTTAAATATTTTAAAAGGTATAATAAGTTATGTTTTGATATAATGGTAAATTATTTTATATTTTATATAAAATGCTTTAACTTTCTAATTTTTTTCATTAAAATTTTTCAATGTAAAAACTCATCCAAGTATGTGATTTTTATGCACTTTACTTATTTCAATGTCCTATTTAAACAAACTGAATATCAATGTAAAAAGTCCATAGTGTGAATCCATATGAAATAATGCAAATCAATATTGTAATTTAATTTTATCTTTTATATTTAAATCGATTTTATATATATTATTAAATAATTTTCTCACGAGTTTTACTCAAAAATATGAACAAAAGGAGGGAAGGGAGACGTGTTCTTCCAAAAGGAGGAGGAACTTTAAATACTCGTTGAAAATTACAGAAATGGACATAGTCACCATCATAATTAGCAAATAAACGTTAATTACAATAGCTGGCCCTAATTAAATGCCCAAAACCAAAATCTACGGGAAAAAATTTATTTTTCAGCTGTTTTTTTATTTTTTATTTTATTTTACCAGAGAAATATTTTTAGAGAAAGAAGACGGATGATTCTCCTAGAACGCCGACACACGCAGCACGTAATGGTCTTTGACGTGGACGCCGATTGAATTCGATGCGTGAACCACTTTTTTGTAGGTTGAATTGTTGTTGCTTTGGTTCGACGGTTACGTGCTGTAAATGTCGGTGGCTTATTAATTGAGTGATCGCGTGATTATATGCTTTTGATGGTTTTGGTGGCACAGTTATGAGTTTCTTGTTTTTGTTGATTTTTGGATGAGTTTTAGAGTGAAGTGATTTTTGGAGGCACGAAAATGAGCAGCGAGAGACAAGCTGTGAGTGTCCGAGACCTCGTGGATGAAGCTAAAAAGCGGATTGTTTTTCTGGTTATATGCGTAGTTGGATTATCTTATCTCATGTCATGTAAGTAATTTTGTTTGCATCTTCTTATTTGTTTCCCGCGGTTATGTGCCAATTTTGATGAAGAATATTGATTTTACTGTGGTTTGCTTTTTGTTTTTTTTTTTATATTCGTGATAGGAAATTGGAATAGGTGACTTTGCCTGGAATTATCACGTGTGTGCGAACATTGGTGAAATGTAGGGAATGCCATTCAGGCATTTAGAATTAGTTCGATGTTTTGATAGTCTTTTTACCTGATAACTGGCGATATTTGTGCTGCTTTGGTTCACAAGTTGTAATTGCATCCTTAGATTCTACTCATTATTACGCATGGGCTAGGGCGTTTGAAAAAAACGAGCCTCTTCAGTTTGTGAAATAGCTTCTGGAAATGGCTGACTGTTTTTATATACTTTACACTGAATTTCTTTTGGAAACTGGCACCAAATGTTTTTAGTAGTTTGTTGTTAGTATTACCTTTCAATTTTTCTCCAATGATGTAAAGCTGGAAGGGAAGTTTATTTGTGTTGCTTAGCTCATAAGTCATCCTTAAATTACTGCTCCCCTTCTCTCTAGAATGGATGATTTATCTTTCAGCAAAGAGAATTGCAAATTAGTTTGTTAGGGGCTGATTGTTTTATGGTCTTGACCTTCTGGCAATGAATATGATTTGGTTTGAAGGAGTGGAATTCTGGCTTTCTCAAGTATTAGTTTGACCTGTTATCTCTTAACACCTCACTTTCTCTATCAGTAACAAGTTCATCAGTGATAGTGAATTTACCCGTGGCCACCTTCTTATTGATCACCCTTCGCTACTTATCTCTGGATCTTGAAATGCGAAGGAAAGCCGCAACTTACAAATCCAAACCAACTTCTGCAAACAATTCTATCAGGAGAAAACCTTTTGAGGATCTCAAAGTTACCGGAAGGGCCAACTGGAAGCACAAGGTGAATTCACCTGTTGTTGAGGATGCAATTGGTCAATTTACTGGACACATTGTTTCAGAATGGGTGACAGACCTATGGTACTGCCGCATAACTCCTGATAGACAGGGCCCAGAAGAACTAGTGCTGATCATCAATGGTGTATTTGGAGAAATTTCAAGTCGTTTGAGAAATATTAATCTCATGGATCTTTTAACAAGGTATACTGTCAGAGGTTTTACCCTTTTTTTTTCTTTATTCACATTGGTTTTCAATGCTATTTAACTGGATGATTTTTTGACTGTTATGACGCAGGGATATCATCAATCTCTTGTGCAGTAGGCTGGAACTTTTTCGTTCTTGTAAGACCAAGATTGAGAAACGACAGTCCAGATTTATGACCATTGCAGAGAGAGATGTCGAACTGAAAGCTGTGCTGGCTTCTGAAAATAAACTGCATCCTGCTTTATTTTCTGCTGAAGCTGAGCATAAGGTTCTTATTTTGGTTTATCCTCTTTGCAGCTAGCATAGGATGCACAATCTTATGACAATGCTTTTTATAGGCAGAAGCAGTTATATGGTCCATATGAATGACAATGTTTTCCTTTTGTCATTTTTTTGTTCTAACAGGTTCTCCAGCATATTATGGATGGTCTCATTTTATTTACATTCAAGTCTGAGGATCTGCATTGCTCCCTATTTCGCTATATTGTCAGGGAACTCCTAGCTTGTGCTGTAATGCGACCAGTCTTAAATCTTGCTAATCCAAAGTGAGTGTACTATTTATTGTGCTTCTTGAGATGCAGTATTTCTGTTCTTTATGCTCAGCGCAATTTGGTGTCAGGTTTATTAATGAGAGAATTGAATCTTTAATAATTTCTGCAAGCAAGAGTGATAAAGGAAGTAAGGAATCAAGCGCAGCCTCACGGACGAGAATAGATGGACCTTCAAAGATATCACCCAATCATATTTCAGGGTTTCCAGATCCCTCTGTTAAGGGTCTTGAACTGGTACCATTGAAGAAGGACCAGAGTAAAAAAGATTCTGAGAATCTTTCATCTAACAATGTGAGTGGCATGCTTCTTTCTAAGGATCCACTGCTTTCCACGGATGCACAATCTACAAATTCGTGGAATTCTGTGCCAGATATTCAGAACAATGAAGGAAAAGGAATTCAGGGACATCGCTCTGGAGGAGAATGGGGTGATATGCTAGATGTGTTTTCACGAAGGAAGAATGAGGCCCTGACCCCAGAACATTTAGACAATTTGTGGACCAAAGGAAGAGGCTATAAAAAGGAAGACATAAACCAGCCGGTTGCTCATGTGCAAAGGAACTCTTTGATGGGGACATCTAATTCTGTGGAGCAGTCACAAGGGCTTTCTGAGAAAAAGAAAACCGAGTGGGACACCATGGGTAGTGTTTTGGAGAAAAAGGTTTCTAGTCCTGGAAATAATAAATGCCCTGGGGCATCCACTAATTCACTATATGAAGAGGAAAATGAACATGGAACTGTGCCTTCGGACGGGGTCGAAACCTGGAGCAGCAGCTGTACTGAGGATGAAGACACCAACTGTGTTACAGGTCTTGATTCTCCTGGCGTTAAAGTCTGGGATGGTAAAAACAAAAGAAACTTCAGTGGCATTCATCATCCTCTTGAAACTTTAAACGGGCACAAGAATAGAAAGGCAAGCAAAGCTCGCTTCCGTTCTTTGCAGAGAACTAAGTCTGCAAAGAAAAGGTCTAGATCAGGTCTTTATGATGAGCTTGGCTGGAAAGAGGTTGAAAGAACAAGTGCTTTGTTGAGAGAGAGGCAGGGTAAAGAGAATTCATCCTTTGTAAATGTCAAACCTGGAGATTTATGTGAGGACTCCGAGGCAGAACAAACTGATAGAATTTGTAGTGGAGCGACAACTTCATCATCTATGTCCTTGGCCTCATTACCTGGGAGTCATAGTTTAGCAGCTAGATCGGCAAAAAATTCTATTATTGCCAATTCATTTTTCAGGTTAAGATGTGAGGTACTCTATCCACACCATAAAATCACTGCCAGTTGCGAATTTGCATTATGCCAACTTAACGTGTTTTATGTTTGTAGATGTGAAGGATAGGATTTTATTTCTTTATGCAGGTAAGCGGTGCCAATATTGTTAAGTGTGGGTCTAAACCATTCGCTGTGTATTCCATATCAGTTACTGATGTTAATAATAATAGTTGGTCCATCAAAAGAAGGTGCGAACCTGTTCTGAAAACTTTCCACTTTATTCATTGTTCATGTTAAGATCTCTGTAACGCTTTATCTTTGTAGTTTTTTGACAATTATACCTTTGTTCGGGATTCAGCGTCCTTATTTAATAAGCAAAATTTTATACATGAGAATATAAAAAGGTATTTTGTATTTTTCTGTGAACCTTTTTGTTTCCCTTTCAACAAATTGAGGTCTTAGATATTTGAGGTACAAAAGAAAATGTCAATTATAGGAATGGAGAAACCAACAAAACAGGAGTTGTTGAGTCCCGAACAGGGTGAGAACCCTGTTACAGAGCAACGTATACTTTCCGCTAGCTTGTCCATTATCTCACTTTTGTGATCGCAGATTTCGTCATTTTGAGGAGTTACATAGGCGCCTTAAAGATTTTCCGGAATATAATCTCCACTTGCCACCAAAGCATTTCCTCTCAACTGGTTTAGATGTATTCATCATTCAAGAACGATGTAAATTACTTGACCAATACTTGAAGGTCGTTATTGGTACACTTTATACTTATGTCCTATTCGTTTGGCCAAGTTTGCCATTTTACATCTTTTATTTGTTTTAGTTTGTCAGTATGCTTGATGTTTACCTTGAGATAGGAAATTCAAAAGTTGATAAATTGATTTAACAACGAGAGTTGCTATACTCTTGAGAGAAACTTGAGGTTATAAGTTGTGAGAGCTTTTGCGTATTTTTGGAGCTTATGAGAAGGGTGAGTGCTTATAATACATTTTAAAGCTTGTACGATGGTTAGCTATTCTCCGAGAATAAGCTGTCGATCATTTTTGAGCAAACACACTAAAAAATGACATCTTTCAAAGCTTGTGTTTACTTGGTTTGTATTAGAGGAGTTCAAAATTTCTTGAAAACATATGTGGCGGCTTCTTATTCTTTCTGGACAAGCTCATAAATTTTCGATCTCTTATTTCCAGATCTTCTTTATGGATTTTTGTTGCATCTACACCAACTAAAGTGTAGAACATGTTTTGTTAAGCTTACCCAAACTCCTTTTGAATTCATTTGAAAAATAATTATTCATAATATTGCTCACCTGATAGAACTATAGTTTCTTTGTTTTGCTCGCCTGATAGAACTATAACTACCTTTGGTCTATTAGTTTCTTTGTTTTGTGCTTCATGATGACAAAATATATGTCTGCAAATTTTCTTACATGGTCTAGATACATGATGATCCTGGGGCTGGAAAAAGTTTAGAAATCCAATATTTCGTGTTCTCCTGGTCCCTGGATCACTAATGATGTTGGTCATACAAGATTTAATACATTCCATCCGTGTTCATGCATAAGGAAAACAGTGTAGTATCTATGGCCTATAACATCTTTCCACTTTTCTGCAGAAGCTTCTGCAGCTGCCTACTGTTTCGTGCTCTATAGAAGTTTGGGACTTTTTAAGTGTTGATTCGCAGGTTTGGCCTATTTCACTTTCAAAAGCTTGATCCCAGAGCTTTATGTGGTGTTCTTTGTCTTTGCTTGACCTGATTATTATCTGAACACTGCAGATGTATATATTTTCGAATTCATTATCCATTATCGAGACTATTTCAGGTGAAACGTCACTATAAGCAGCAGGATTTCTCTATAGCTCCTAGTTTTACATTTCTACATTTTTTATCTGGTTTTGCATTTCAGTTGACCTCAATGCTGCAGTACGTGAAAAGAGGAAGGAAAATTGGGATACTGCAGGGCCATTACATGATGTGTTTTCATCTGAAAACGATAATTTCAGTAATGGATCACAGTTAAAAATGAAAGGTCAGGCTCTTTCTTCTTCGAAAAAGCCTGAACCAAATAACAACTCAGAAAATGTAGATCAAAACAAAATAAGTTCAGCCAGAAATTCGGGAAGAATTATAAACAGAGACCAGCAAGCTTCACATTCCATTGAGACTTCTGATCAGGCCCGTCCTAGTGAGGTCATTACAAATTCTTTTCACTCAGCTATACTGTTGGTTATGCACAATGCTTGACAGAACCTTAATCTTAACAATTATTTCATTTATGATTTTTAATTTGTTGTTTCCTGTGATTTTACTCATTGATGATGATTTTCTTCCTACTGCAGTGGATACCACCGCATCTAAGTGTTCCCATGTTGGATTTGGTTGATGTCGTTTTGCAGCTTAATGATGGTGGCTGGATCAGGTATTTACTGTTGAGCTACTTACTTGCATTCAGTCCCCGTATGCTAGGACCAAGTTGAATGTAAGCCTTAAGGAAAATTAATAGGCTAGTAAGTCCTCCATTTTTCAAAACACAAACTTAGAACCCCTTCCTCTGAAATTGTAACTAGGTGGTTATTGCAACTTAGACTTACCACAGGAAGGCCGAATGCAATTAGCCCATTTACTGTTCATAATCTTAAATACATTGAGATAGGATTCGTTCCAAAAAAAAATGATACTGCCTCTTGCTTTTTGTGCTTGTACATAATTGGAGCTGTTTACAGGAGAAAAGCTTTTTGGGTGGCCAAGCAAGTTTTACAATTGGGAATGGGTGATGCCTTTGATGATTGGCTGATTGAGAAAATCCAGCTTCTGCGACGGGGATCAGTTGTTGCCTCCGGGATCGGGTGGTTGGAGCAGGTATATCTTTGTTGTTCCAATATTGGAAGAAATTCTTTTTTCATTAATGGTTTCTCAAATAACACTCTTCTTAGATGTCGCTTTGGAATAAAACCACTATGTCTGTAGTTACTTCTTACCAATTACGTATGCGCCTGTTGATTATTATGCTCCCATAGCAAATCTCTGGATGCCAATAATACCATTGTATGCATATATAAGATTTTATGGCCAATCCCATAGCAAATCTCTGGATGCCAATAATACCATTGCATATATCAGATTTTATGGCCAATCCCATAGCAAATCTCTGGATACCAAAAATGCCATTGTATGCATGTGTTAGATTCTATGGTCGGGTGCCTGTTGATTGTTATGCTTATGATTCATAGCAAGTCTTTGGTTACCAATAATACCATTCTATACATGTGCTAGATCCTATGGCCCCACGGAATATTCATAACAAAGCATCCTACGGGACAGAAACCATCATCTGCTAGTCCATCCGACAATTCTCATGGGCACCAACCTTCCAGTCCACATTCTTCGCATAAATTAGATGATACCCATAATTTCGAGGAGATGCAACAGAAAGAAGCTGAACGGCGAGCAAAATTAGTATATGAAGTAATGATTGGTAATACTTAATTTTGTCTATCAAGTACATTATCTCAAATGCTGTCATTCTGGGTTGAATGAGTAGTTATACTTGGCCTTTACTGGTGATAATTATGACTTGAACGAAACCCGTGCAGATAAAGCACCAACTGCTGTTGTAGGCCTTGTTGGACGCAAGGAATATGATCTGTGTGCAAAGGATCTCTACTATTTCATCCAGGTTAGAAACTCATTCTTGAATTTTTTTCAAGTTCCCTTTATTTGAACAAGAGTTTTTTTGATAAAGACAAAAATATATTAAAATGAATACCAATGGTAAAAAGTATCACCATACAAACCAAGAACCAATCATTAACCGAATAGTTGGCAATAACTGACCATATATCCTTCAACCACAACCACAACCACAACCTAACTTTGATATTCTGAATAAGTTTGTCTAATTCAAAAATACACTGACGAAAATAATGATATGTCTAGTTATCCAAATAAACCAAACAATACAATGCTTATTTGAACAAGAGTGACCGAGTCTCAGTCGAAATCTAGGATCTACTTCTGCACCTATTCAATCTTTGCATCATCTTTACAAACCATATACAGTGTCTTCGCAAACAAACTTATGACTTTATTCGAAGCAAATTTTTCACAACAATACCCACTTGCATTGTTCATCATATGTTACATGTCATGGGATATGCGGTAACATGGCAAATGCTAACACCTAGTAAATCACTAGGGAGATTTGAAATTAGACTTTAGTGGTGGTGAGATATGCATCGGGAATTTGTGGGATTCATTACAATTTTCTAGGTACCGATATTAATAAATGGTTATTTTTTTGAATGTACAGTCATCTGTTTGTATGAAGCAGCTAGCTTTTGATCTTCTTCAGCTGCTACTTTTGTCCGCATTTCCAGAGCTCGGTAATGTATTTAGACAGTTGGACGAAGAGAGAGATAAATTTGGTAAACTCGAGTTAAATTAGGAAATTCGAGATCTTATTTCGATTTTGGTTCTTTGAAAGTTCATTGGTTATGTCAAATAGTGATTTTCTTTCTTTGAAAGTTCATTGGTGATGTCAAATAGGCATGTATAGTAACAAACTATATAATAGTCATTTGCGGGAGGAAAAGAAATCACGGTGTTGCCAATTTTTTCATTTTAAGGTAGATAGTTGGCATTTGAAAGAACATTGTATTCCGAAAACATGGTTCGAGAATATTGTGCACATCAATGAACTCAAACTCCGTACCCTCCAACACAAACCACTGCACACATTATGTTTAGAATAGAAAATGAACAACCGTAAAAGAATGTTAAATCCATGGTTATTATCTATCCAAAATAGTTGGAACAACTTGTGTCATTTTATCTTTTTGTTTTTCTCATTTTAGCAATATGCATCCACGCGGTCAAAACAATCTTTACTCAAACAACTTCCTCAATCTATTTAACTATTTAAAGTTATGGTGCATTTGATTCAAGCTATGGATTTCAAATCCAATTAATTATTTGGATAAATTCATATCAAGTATATTTCATAAACACCGTTTTATTAATTTATATAAATATAACGTAATTATGATGAATCTTGTGTGTTTCAGATCCACACTGAAATCAAATACTTTCGTCCTCTAACTGGAATTTTAGTTTTTTTTTATGAAAAAGAGTACATAGGTTTTCATAAGCTATATATTTTCCACAGTAGCATACAAAAAACAGACTGTAATTGAAGCTTCATGCAGTATGCACTGAAATATAGATCTATCCGATTGATCCATAACATATTTTGACCAGCTTATGGCTTCGGTAAAGCAAAAGAAAAGTATAATTAACCTTTTATTTGCCTCAATGGCTTTGGTTGGTGAAATCTAGAATGTGATATAAACATCAAGGAACCCGTCTACCTATTGTTCCTCATTCTGCATACACTGCGTTATATGAGTCGACACCCAGCATATTTCAGTAAACATTCAGCAACTGTTGTGGAACATATAAATGAGAACCATTCCAGTCAAACGAGCGGCACAAGCATTAGACCAAACCATCTCAAACCCAAAGAAATTTATGGTGCATTTGGATTGATGTATTTATAATGATGGTTTCAAATCCATCATTTTAAATTGCCTGAGTTGTTTGGAAGACCAAAATTGAAGTGAATTTCAAATTAACTCTAGATTAAGTTAACAATTCGTTTGGATTAGTGGGCTTGGACTGATTTGGATTCCCCAAATCCCCTACTAACGTTTGGGAACCAATGGATTTGGGAATTTTAAATCCACCAATTTGCCCAGTGGATTTGAAGCTTAATTTTTTCTAGATTTGAAATCCTCTCGTTATACCTTTCATTTGAAAACGGAGCAACATGTCGGATGTTTCTTCTCGCCAGATCTATAATCGCATCACCTCTCACATCGCTTCACGGTAAGATTATGGATAAATTTAGTTTCTTATACATTTTTATTTCATCTTTGTTGTATTTTAAAGTTCATTAAATCTTGGAATCCAAGGTCATCCATTTCTCCGTCCAAATCTAGTTTGGATACCTTTAATTTGATTTTCATTTGGTGCTGGGCAAGTTGCAAGAATCAAGAAATGAGCTCGATAGTTAAATTTTGTTGACATTTGATTTAATTTTAAACTTTGTAGTTTAATTACTCTTTGGAGTTATTTACTGCTCCCGAATGTTGTGGTTACGGTTAATTTGTAGTTTTGATAAATGTTTCTCAAATTCCGGCTCTTTTGTTGGGGCGTTGATGGATGAAAAGAGAGAAACGATGATGATATTCCTGGGGTATAGTTCAATTCTGTTTCAGCTCCCAATTAAGAGAGATGAATCCACTCAACCTTTCGGAGAGGAGAATGTTAAATTTGTTGCTTCTTACCTTATTAGAAGGGGATGATTCTATTTCTGTCCATCCCCCCATTGGTACTTCAAGATTACATCCAACTGGGAAGTTTTAGTGCTATGTGATTTTACTCAAGTATTCAGTGTCTGTGCCTGCAGCCTGAATGCTGATGCTCGTCATCAGCTGATAGTTTTGCACTTCGGTGCTTCTTACTTGAAATGAAAATAGGTTGGTTTCCGTGGTACAAAATATTATGGGTGTGTATCTTAGGAAGTTAGCAGACAGAAACAACAATCCCACACATGAATTAAATTAATGTATGTATGCAATTGAGCGCTTTTAACGAATTGTTATGGCATCCGGAGAGATAGCTCGTGGCTTTGAATATTCCGTAATAGTATTCAATCGGATTACTTGACTTAATAGTGAACTTATAGTCTTGAACTATTTAGTCGTTAGTGTAAACCTAGACAATTGAACCCACAAAATAACAACTCTAACCTTAGTATTGGTTTCTTACGGTTGTGTTCATTTCGGTCTTGGACCACGCTTGGTTTTACAAGTGATTTTCATATTTGAAGCGGCCACACTTCGCACTCATGTATGTGATCTCCTAGAAGAGTATCTCGCTATACTCCAATATATTCTTATATGTCTTAGGAATCATTAAAGACATTTTGCCTATCATCGTACCCCTTTTGCAGGCTACACCTCTTATCATAGGAATATGTCGTAGATTAATTCTCCAAGGTGTTTATACAAATTCGTAGTTTGATTGTCTTTTTGAACCTAGATCTTGGGACCTCCAGTCACATAGGTTGGGTATCCACTACAAGATTTTATTTATGAGGTATTTAATCTCATTCTCCTCGATAAACTTCCATATGATCTTTCAGTTACCCATTTCATATGCGGATCCACTGTTTTACATAATCACTCATGATTATGCCACTAGAGATCATTTTGTTATATAGCATTAGCGCAACAAATTTAGTTGCATGTACAAGATTTTTCTCTAACAACTTATAAAGTCACTCGATCGAAGAAGGTTTATATGTTTGTATAGAGAATTTTCCACAACAGTATATCTTCAGTTTTGGTAATCACATTACATCCTTTGCATCATTTTATCCTTTTAGGATATTTCCATCATCGAATTTTAAGCGTTATTTCTTGCAAAATTCGAGACCAGATGAAATACTCAACTTTAATTCACAATTCAAATTTTAAGGGCATAGCTTAAAATTTGAAACTTGAATTAATCCTTGAGATTTCATTCTTTAAATGCCTTGGAAACTTCAATTCCAAGTATTGTTTCTGATGCACACGTGTCAAAAATGTCTCGTCAACATTTTTCTTTGTTACTTGATGATTTCTCAATTGCTTTCCTCAATGAGCATATCATCAATAAACAAGCATACATATGCTTAGATGATACACATTTGTCACACTCGTTAATTTATTTGACAACATGATTTGTCAAACTTTCATGTCATTTATTTGACGTTTGTTATGATTTCACTTTGGCCTTCATATGTATAGTTTAATCAAGCACCCCCACATTTCAAATATTGTAGGAAACTCTATTTTCCTTCAATCACAAGGTGTTTTGTCATTGCCTGGATGTAGCACTTAGGATGAGTTTGACTCTTAGAATTGCAACCTCCACAACTTTGGGATAGTCACGAATTGCACTGGCGTTCAAACTTTCGTGTTTCAAGTTCTAAGCGTTACCATCTTACAAATCCAAATTCAAGATTTTATTTCTTGAAGATTTCGGATTTAAGTATACTTGCTTACAAAAGTTGAAACTTGGATAATACTCTCAAACGCGGTTCACAATTTACAATTTAAGCGCACCAACTTAGAAAACTTGAATTCAAGTTTTTAAAATCTTCCCAATTCATGTTTTAAGCGTACTAGCTTAGAAATTCAAAATGAACCAAATGAGATATTACAATGCCTAGTAAAAATTTGTGGCTTTGATTCAGCACTTGTGTTTTTAAGCATACAAACTTAGAAACTCGATTCAAGATTTTATTGTCTTGCAAATTCAAGCTTAAGCGTCAAATTCTTAGACAACACAAGTATAATCCACTCACAATTTGATTGCATTCTCATTCTTGAAGTGATTAAACATTTCAACGGCCTCGTTTTTGCTTCGTAACAAAGAAGCCAAAGCAATATCATGTGCAAATATCTATAAAGTAACAAATTGCTTTACCCACATCTTTAGTTTGCACAATCTTTCAATCACAAACATCATTATGAATTAACTCTAGAGCCATTGCGTTTATTCTAACAAATGAATGACGATTTTGTTAACTTAGCTCACACTCAACCAATACATTTAACATTACAAATTGTGCTGCGTACTATGGTTTAAATAATCTTAACAATCACGCCACAAACCACAATCCAAGAAGTAATAATATTTGCTTTCAAACAAATATCGTCATTACATTTGTTTAGAATCACTCTGTGATGCCCGTGAATTAATGGTGTTAATCCCGGTGTGGTAATGATCCTTAATGGATTTTAATTGTGGAATTATGAATTAATTACAGTATTGGGACACCCGATGATGTTAAATCGGGTATTTGAGATCGTTGGATCCAAAGGTTGAGATTGTATTCTCATCGTGGTGAAAAACCTTACAATTGGGTTTTTGGTGGGATTTGGTGTCCGGAGTACTTTGTGCTGGGGCTGGTAAGTGCATGTGATTTCGAGGATGAAATTTTATTAGTGGGGATAATTGTTATGACCGGGAATTAATGGTGTTAATCTCGGTGTGGTAATGATCCTTAATGGATTTTAATTGTGGCAATTATGAATTAATTGCGGTATTTGGACACCCGATGATGTTAAGTCGGGTATTTGGGATCGTTGGATCCAAAGTTTGAGATTGTATTCTCATCGTGGTGAAAAACCTTGGAATTGGGTTTTTGGTGGGATCTGGGGTCCGGAGTACTTTGTGATGGTGCTGGTAATGAAGATTGAGATTGAGAGGTAATTATTGAACACATATGATTTTTAATGAGTCATGATGTATTTGTGGAGGACTTGAGATTTTTGAGACTTGGTACTGTATATATGCCAAGAGGGCTCGATGTATAGCCAGTTTTCCTCTCCTCATTCTCTCTCCTCTTCCACATCTCTTCCCCCATTTCCCCAAATCCTTCTTTTCTCCTCCCATGGAAGAATCGAGCAAGGCTCGATCTCGGAGCAAGATTTCTCGAAGATAATGAGGTATTGCGCTTCCCCTCTCCTCTATCTTCATTTTGATTGTGGTATTATTGTTTTTGGTTAAGATATGTATTGGGTTTGGAATTTCGGGATTTTTTGGTAAAAATCTTAAAGTTTGTTATTGGAGTTTTTAATGAGTTTTATTGGAATATTTGAGGTATTGAAGGAATATGGGATGTTGGTTTTGAGTTTGAGTGTGAAAAACATCATTGAAGCTCGAGTTTTTCGAAAAATCGCATGTCGCGATCGATCGAGGCTTGGCACTGATCGATCGCGACGTGAGTCTGGAAATTTTTGAAGATATACAGTGCTGGCGATCGATCGCTAAGTCTCGGCGATCGATTGCGGGGACTCGCGATTGTTCGCGAAAGGGTTCTGTTGGCTATTGGTTCGCGCGATCGATCGCGGCTCGAAGAAGTGGGTTTTTTTCGAAATTTTGGAAAATGTCGGGACTTTTGGAATCGAGGTTTAATTAGCCGATTTTTGGTGTCTACATTCCATTGGGAATGCTACACTTTTAAAATAGAATTGTTGGAGCCTAATTATAATAAAATTGGGATACTCGTTTTAATAAGTGGTTAACCTTTGTACTTATAAAATGAAATATTTTGGGCATTACGAATGCTTAGCCCGGAGTCTTTTAATATCGTAAATCGTCATGGATTGACGGTGTAATTGGGGGTTATGAACGTGTTTGGGCACGCGGTTGCATGCTTGTTGATAATTGTGAATTATGTTTATGTGTTAGCACATAATTCATCGGATCACGGGACTAAGACAATGTTTGATTCGGACTACGGAATTCTAAGGTACGTATAACGTACGAGCATAGCCTTTTATATTATTGCAATTGTTGAATGCATGGTATATTATGTTTGCAATAAATGGATAGACAATGGGAGTTGTATGGTGCCGCTTTTGAGCGAGCAATGATTGTGATATTGTCGCTATTGAACGAACATCGGTTATGACGCCGCTGCTGTTAAGCGTGCTTGGGGTTTAAATGCCGCTATTGTGGAGCGAGCGATGAAATAGAACTATGAAATCATTGGTTAGATATATGTGATATCTATGGTCCTTCATTAATGATTTAATCATATTGATTATGGAACTGGTATGGCAGGAATGGTTATAGTTAATCAATGTGGTGATTAACTGATTTTGGGAATTTGGTGGTTTGATTATTTTGAGAACAGAGACAGTACGGGGAATCCTATGTGGTAACGATACTATATAGGGAGCATCTTTTTACATTACAGTTTTATATTCTGTAAAGTATGTACTGTGATTATTTGAATGGTGGTATTGGTATGCTCACCCCGTGTGGGGTTGTCTCTGTTAGGACAGGTGGAACAGGTACAACGGTACCTCTAGCGTAGAGATCGAGCTATGGATTATAGGTGCTTCCAGGACTGAAGTACCAGTATCGGTATCGCGTAGGGTATTTTATACATTAGATACACATACACTCATTTGATGCTCGTATGTGAGCACTTCTATATGTATATATGATTTGTATAAAAGGGCATGTGCCTTTCTCTCTTCATTTATGGGTTGCATGCAATTATTTATTGAATTGCTAAATTAACTGAGAACATGTTAGTGTATTATGAGGGTGCATGATATGTATGTGGACTTGGTTGGAGGGAAATTGGACATTATATGGAATAATGTAAGAAATTTTATTATTGTCATGTTTTGCTATGGTAGCAAGTGGTTTTCCCCTACATATATGATTGTATACACATTGTACAATGTGTTGTCTAGTCCCTTGAGAATGTGCACAGAAAATCGCTTTGATTCCACGCATCAACCGCATCCCTCTTTTGATTGTCGCTTTCATTCTCCATAACTGTAGAATCATCATCATTGAAGAATCTTACCAACCACAAGATTGTCAAGTAAAACAGCATCTTTTGTTGTCACCGCTTGAAGTCGTTTTCATCGAACTTCTCTGGCCTTTCACGATGATGAACGTGAGTCATTGTTGTACTCGAAGAAGCCATTTGTTACCGATATTGTCTTAAGATTGTAGTACAAAATATCCTGGATGTGTATCTTAAGAAGATAGCAGCAGAAACAATAATGGTTTCAAAGTAGGAATGTCGAGACGAGATTTAGAATCTCCGTCCTTAAGACAATATTGCCCCGCTACTGTGCTACCGATTCAATTGGCAAACTGTCTCTCAACATACAACGACTATGATTTGTGATAAGAGCACACCAAATCCCAAATCCTTTAACCACAAAGGTTTAAAAACGCTCAACATGAACAATGATGAAGATGAACAAAATTCTCAGATTTTGATCTTCAAATTTGATGTTATTTCGAAATTCCTCGTTTAAATCAAGTGATGGATGTTATTTTTATAGTATACCAAGAGATGTGTCCAAAAAGACACCATTTAGGGGCACCAAATATCGAAAAACCACACATGAACATGAATGGACACACCATTCTGCCAAAATACGCAGTGCGCGATCGATTGCGCCGTTGTTTCCAACAAAAGGAAACAATCTGCATCGTCGCGACCGATCGCGCGACTTAAAAATTTTTCCCTTGATTTAATTCAAAATTTTCCAATAATCCCCACATGAATTAACTTAATGCATATATGCAATTGAGCGCTTTTAGTGAACTGGTATAGCATCTGTAGAGATAGCTTGTGACTTTGAATCTTTCGTAGTAGTATTCAATCGAATTTTTATTAGGGCGCGATAGATCGAGCCCATGTTTCCAATAAAAGGAAACAATCAGCCTCACGCGATCTTATGCCGCGATCGATCTCGCTGACTTAAATTTTTCTTTCTGTCTTGATTTAATTCAAAAATTTCCAACAGTTTCAATTGTAAAATTTTGTTGAAATCAGCGACTTTCTGTCCAAGGAAAAAGAATGCAGTTGTGGCACTTTTAGTCCAAGGGAAGCAGAATTCTTTGATGCTAAGACATCATATTATCAGAATTCTTTGATACTGCCCGTAAGATGGAATTTTATGATTTCAAAATTTCTTGACATGGCATAGAATTGGAAAATGGATAATGCAAAATAGAAATCTAAGGTTGAATGTTAGTCTATTTACCCGACAGGAGTACAAATTTACATGAAAAATCTCCGTGAAATTTACCTTTATCCTTGCAGAATGAACTCCAATCGGAGCTATCAAAACGGCCAACCCGACCCACCCGCATCCCAGACAGGCCCAACTTATTTGGGCCCACCTCCGGCAGGTTGGGATCCCCAACCCAGCCCAACCCGACCCGAGGTGAGCTGCGGGTTGGGACATGCCAACCCATCATAAATAAATAAAAATTAAAAAAGATTTCAGAAAATAATTCCAAAAATTTGCGGAGCCTGGAACTGATTCTAGATGATATAGAACTTGTTTCATGTTTTATCTAGATGAATATTACCTTGTTGATATGAGATATACGAATGATCCTGGTTTTCTTGCCCCTTTCAGAGCAACTCGATATCATCTCAACGAGTGGAGAGGAAATACTCTGAGAAATTATAAAGAATTGGTCAATCTTCAACATTCTTCTGCACGAAATGTAATTGAGTTTTGGTTTGTTAAAAAAGATGGGCAGTTTTACGCATTGCTAGATTTTATAATCTAAAGACTCAAGTTAGAATTATTAATGCTTGTTGCATTATACATTAATTTATGTGTGATGAGATGGCACAAGATCCATCGTTTGACGAAGTGGGCCAACAATTAGAAAACACAGTTGCCCCTTACAATGATTCTGATGATGAAGAACAAATAACAACCCTCCGACGAATAGGAGAATAAAAATGTTTCGAGAAGCTTTAGCAATGAAAATGTCTGAGGAATATCGACTAGGAATGTAGTTGTTGTGTTGGTTGGACAAGTGACATATCAGAAGAAAAAAAATACAAGTATGAATTTAAAATCTATTTTAATACTTGATTTCTATAATACTTGTTTTATTTTTATAATATATGTATAAAAATAGGATAAATTTTTTTTATCTTTTTTGAATTTGAAATCCTATAATTTTTAGCCAAACAATGAATTTTAAATCAAAGCATTTAAAATCAATTTTGAAAATCCTTGTCCAACCAAACAATGAATTTAATAAAATTAGAATTTCAAATCTATGGATTTTCAAATGCTTTGATATGAAATCCCTTCCCAAATCCAAATCCCTCCATCCAAACGCACCCTAAACATTTTCAATAGTAATTGTGATGGATTTCAAATCTATCCATGTTGGATGTCGTTTGAAATTCACCTTCCAAATCCTTTCCCAAATCAAATCTTTCCACCCAAATCAAATCCAGCAATCCAAACACAACCTCAGAATGCATTTGGATATATGGATTTGGATTTGGCAAGGATATGATTTGAAATCCATGTATTTAAAATTATAGTTTTATGAAATTCATTGTTTGGTTGAACATGTATTTTCAAAATGGTGATTTAACTCATTGTTTGGCTAAAAAAGCATAGGATTTCAAATCAAAAAAAAAAAAAAAACTATCCTATTTTTATACATATATCATGAAATCAAAACAAGTATCACAGTAATTGAGTAGTGATGTTTGATTCAACAAAATATAAGTGGTGATATGTGTCAAAATATTATAGTAATCGAGGAAGTATTTGATTTTAAATTCATATTTGTATCTTTTTATGATATGTGCAAAGCTTGTCCAAATATAAAAAAATTTATAGGATCAAATAAGAAATATTTTTAGCAAACAAAATATGGTTCAATAAATCAGCCAGTCTTGATTTAAACCATAGTATTAATAACAAAGTTACAATATCCGACAAGCATAAATAAAGTGTATCAGTGTAATAAAAAATAAAATAAACATTAAGCAAGAGAGTAACAATTAAGATTGTTTTAACACTTTTAATGGCAAATTTCAAATAATAGTTTTAGACAAAAAAATAAATGAGCAAATTCCAACACAACTAAATTCCGCGTCGAGCCCGATATTCCTCAAACGTTTGCATTCCAAAGCTTCTCGAAACAATTGTCCATTCTCTTGTACTTCGGACGGTCGTTATTTGTTCTCATCATCAGTATAATTGTAACATCGAAATGGCAACTATGTTTTCTAATTCTCGGTCCAACTTCACCCAACAATGCATCTAATGGCATCTCTTCATGCATAAAGTTATGTATGATGCAACAAGCATTGATAATTCTAATTTGAGTCTATAGACTATAAGCTAGCAATGCGTAAAATTGCCCATTATTTTTTTGTAACAAACCAAAACTTCGTTCAATTACATATCTTGCAGAAGAGAGTCGAAGATTGAACAATTCTTTATAATTTCTTGGAGTGTTCCCTCTCCACTCATTGAGATGATAACGAGTTGCAATGAAAGAGGCAAGAAAAACAGGACCATTCGTATACCCCGCCGCATCAACAATGTAATATTCATCTATACAAAGTTTACAAAAAATATACAATTAGATATTAAAAACTTAACAAAAAATATTATATCAACTCAAGCATTTTCAACCTACCCTTATTAACTTTTAAGCCATTATGTCTATGTAGCGCATCACGTAGTACTCGAGCATTTGAAGTAGATCCCTCCCATCCAGGTAACACTAAGAAATTTCAAATTAGCATCACATGCCCCTAACACATTCGTACATAGATTACCCTTTCTACTCCTATATCGACTTTGATCTTGAGTTTGGACTGTGAGTTTCACAAATGTTCCATCTAAAGCCCCCACTACATTCTATAATTTTACCATCAATTATTCAATGAAGTAAATGTAGAAGACATAACATAGGCAATTAACTTGAATTTTGAAATTAATGTAGAACACAACATATGCAATTAACTTGAATTTTGAAATTTACCGGGAACCATTTCCACTTCTCAAAGTCTCTCTCTAGCTGCATTCCACTAGATTATTGATTGATGTAAGGCTTTACTATTTTCAACACCGCCCGCAAAACTGCATGGAAATAGCTACTAATAGTTTCTCCAGAGGTCCAAATATGGATCTAATAGTACTATTTTTTTGGTCATGCCCAATACTATGCAAGAAATATGCCACAATCTCTTCTAAAGTTACATTTTTTGTAACAATGAAATCTACTTCACAACGCAATATATCGTACAATCTAATAAATCCTCTAAAATTTACTCGTGGTTGGGTTATACAAGTGGGATTGTGACTTAAACATCTCATCTATATTGACCTTTGTTGAGCCCTTATACCATTATCATTTACAAATCTTTGGTTATCTTTGGTTATGTATTTTCGATGATACATAGCTCCAATAATTTCAATAATAAGAAGACTTAACAATAGCATAATGTCCCTTCGCCATTCTTGTAAAGTCCATCTCATGGACGTTTTCTTCCATCATGTGTATCTTTTTCAATGATATCCATTTATCCCTTATTTATTCAAACCACAACATACTCATCATGTTTCTATCACTGAAAACGTACTGATTAATAACCATCGTGTGAAACATCAAATCATATGCACGAATAAGAGGCAACATTAATTTGTAAATTCAGTCTTTCCATGCGCTCATCACGTTATAAACCATACATTCACCAACAAACCAGAAACAAAAAAAAAAGAAAAAAGAAAAAGAAAGAAGCAAATGCACTTCTTAGTTCTTGGGGTTGCAACCAAGAAGAAAAAGAAAGAATCTCTATGCAAGACCAAGAATAAACAAACATGGACCATACGTACAAGTCACGGTTTAACCACCAAATAGCAGTGTAAAATTATATGCATATCAGTATATTGTTGAACCTAATATGCTGGTTATGGACAACATTAGACAACTAAAAATTAGTTTTGCATGCAGCATAAATGTAATTTATTTTGGAAATTTAGTCCCAAAATGATCTGTATATTGTTGAATCTAAACATTTTAGAGCACAAAAATATTCATAATATGTAACATAAATTCATAGTTCACGAATATGCTGAAACATCATGCAACTTTATGGTGCAATTTTTCACAAGGAATTGCCCACCAACGGCCCCAAACGGGTGCTGCAAACCCGACTCTTATCACGTGCCATTTGAATTTTGAAACCTAATATCACGTGACCTACAAAACCTCGAACACCTAAATCCCCAAACTAGAGCCTCTGTTTTTGAAATTGAAATTTTTTGAACCATATTCTCCTGCATAACAGCATAAGAGATCCAATAGTACATACAATCTCCGAGTCCAAGCAATATTTTCCAATCTTTGCATCCCAATTCATAGAAAATAATGTATTCTGAGCATACGGTGCGAATAAATGGAGGCTATATAGTAGGAATGTGCGGGACAACTTACGCCACTTCAAGCACGATGATGTGATTACGTGAAGAGGTTGAGTGAAGGTGAACTTTCAGATCGAGGATTTCAAATGACGGGTGAGTACTGTGTATTCAAATCAACCCAATCTAATTTTGCAACCAAACAAATTGAATGGATTTGGGCTGTGGATTTGAAATCCAAATCAGCCCAAATCTATCCATCCAAATGGGCCCTTAGTTCATTATCAACAATTGAGCACCTTCATAATCTCCAAAAAATGTTAACTCAAGCTTAATAATAGTGCATCATCCATCACTAACAAAACAGCCAAGTATAGCAACAAAACTTATATCCAACTAACTGTCAAACAACTGAAAGATCTCTCTGAAGGAAGTTTCTCAAACTCGATTGTTCCTGAAGCTTCAACAATACCAACGAAAAATACAGCACTGAGTACCAACTTAATTAGGCTCTTAAGAAGAAGTTGCTGCTACCTTCTTCCTTGGCGCAGCTTCAGTACCTAATTCCATCAGCGCATATTCATATTCGAAGGAAATAAATAAACGCTCAAAACTCGAACAATTAAAAGTAATATGGAAAAACGCAGTAAAGTCGACACCTTCTCTAAAGTTGGTCTTGAATCTGCGGGGTACATGGCGGAGATACCTCATTCGTCCAGTTCCAGTAGTCTTTCTACGGATTGCCTTCATGCTCCAGTTATCTGAAATGTAAAGTTTGCTCAAATAAGCATTCCAAGCAATCATGAGTTGATAACATATTCACTTGAAAAGAGAAACATGCCTGGATCATAGATTTAGTAAAGAGCATTTTTTCACATGTAATATTTTCTCAAAACCAACCATCAAAGGCACATAAAATCAAAAAAATGAGAACATTGTCTGAACCATGGATTAATTTCAAAGAAAGCATTTTTTTAACCTCATACGCAAAATTCTCTCAAACAATCAGCACAATCAACTACTGAAAATGTTTGCAACAAAAATTTATTGCAAAGACAGCATTTTCTATCTGAAATACAAAATTTGCTCAAATAAAAGTCCACTCAGCCAGCATAAGAGACAATCTACAATTATATAACATGTCTGAGCAATCTTTTTTGCAAAGGAAGCATTTTTTTAATCTTACATGTATAATACTTTAAAATCTTATCAACTAACCAATTCTCAAATCTATCTCTACACCAGTTAATACTCGGTACGATAACCGATTGCCTACTTTGTACAAGAGGAAACTGAAATGAACTATATAACCATCTCTCCGCCTTTTCATTTCTATTTGTATCCACTCAACTTCAATCCAAGCGTTGCGAAAATACATATGTTAACCCAAAAGATATCATACATGTCCTCTTGCGAGCGGCAGGATAAGCACAGGCGGAGCATCTGCTCTTCTGGAGGTGGAAGCTGCGGCGGCCACACCTCACACACAGTGTGTGAGTCTTGTTTCTCCTCTTTCCAAAGCTCCCCGTCCCCTTACCCTACAACAATACGCACACATTATACAAACTATGCAAATTCACAAGATCTATACCTAAACGAAAGATCGAAATGAAATATTCTACAAAAAACGTAAACTTATTGATACTTGAGTCACTGATTTACCATGGCTTTGAAACTGCAGAAACCCTAATTTTCTCTTGAGCTCGGAGATTGAAGAGGAAATGTGGCAATGGAAGGAATAATATTAAAGGTCAAAGCTGAGTGAAGAAGCGGCCGAGAGGCTTTAGGGATGGGCTATAAAGAGATATTGGGCTTGATGGGCCTATGGATGGCTGTTAGGAACTGTAATAGCCCATTAATAAACTTAATGGATACATCAGTTTGGCCGATTGGACTCTCTTCATCATTTCAATAAGCAGTCGACGGCTCCAAAAGAGATTGTAGGAGATTATTGTTTTTTTATAGCTGAATCTATATTAGCTTTTTTACGTTGTTTGCTTAAAAAATAATAGTTCTATCGTTTTATTATTGGATAAAATCCAATTCTACTACAAGTTGTCCAAAAGACAGAAAACTAGTGAATCTAGATCTGATAAAATTTGATATTATTTTATACGAGTTGATGTAGGGTTCTCTCAGAATTCTTTCGCCGTCATGGTTAATCTTCTTTTTTCTTCCTCCGTTTTCTCGCCACTGACCATAGGTTCCTTTCTTCACTGTAGTGTCTTTGTATTTGGCCATAATTGACATATGTATGTGTTGATGGGTTTTGTTGGTTTTGTGGATTAGGTTGTGTGGTTGTACTTTTTCGTTCATTTAATATAATTCATGTTTCCTGTTAAAAAAAATCTAATAAAATTTGTCCTTCCCTCGTTGCCATTTGTCTCAATCTTGTTTCTTTAATTACATGTAACAAGACTTGCAGCTCCTAAACCAAAATGACCCAAACCAAATTGGAGCTTCCTGGTCACTACACATGGGAAGGTTCATATGAACAAAAGAATAATCAAACCAACCCTTTACATGACCAACAAAATCTTCGAAAAGACACTCAAAAATCTCAAATTTGTTCTTTTGCAAAGGCACCAAAAGCAACCTAAAACCTCTCAAAAATCCCATTTCTTCTAGTGAGCAAACAAATGGTGATGAAAACGTAGCTGTAAAAGGAACTCCATGAATGAAGAGAGATGTCGTAGCGACGAGCGAGTCGACGCGCTGCTCGAGCATGATATTAATTGATGATACCTTTCCTTGGACTCTGATATTCTGGTATCTTGAGATATTTGATAGTTATTCCTTGGATTCCGGACTTTTGCTATCCCGAGATGATTTGTACCTTTCATGCATCGCATTACATTGCATTGCATTGCATGACATCATATATCACATTTTATAGTTACATGTTGTATTTACTTGATAGTTTCATATTAGGCTTTGGCTCCTCCCTTAGGGGGCTGTTGTTGTCTTTGTGTGTGGGCAATGCCAGGTATTACAGGTGACCATGATCCCAAATAGGGAATGCTCGCTGGAAGCCTTACCTGAGGTTTTTTTTCTTTTGTCTATCCCAGTCGCAGGATAGTTAATTATATCAGGGTGTGTCCTGGATAATATAATTATGTAAATTGAATTTATTTCAGTCCAGTCTTGCGTATTTGTGAATATTTGATGTTTTACTTACTACTTATGGTATTATGTAAATATTTTGAGTTAATGTGTGCTGGAGACTTATTGTGCATGTTATGGTAAGCTGTAAATATTTTTAGTACGGATTATGTGATGAGTGTCTATGATCCATGTTATGGTATTATGTATTTACTTGCTGCACTGGGACATTATTATGGTTTTTTATTTTTTTGGTTGTGTCCCTCGTGCACGGAGGCCATGCCGAAATTTTTAGAGCCACTTGTTGGCAGAACTTTTAAATAATCTTCCGCTGTTTATAACTAAATAGTCATTGTGTGATAATTAAACACTTGATTAGGAACGGGTCCTCACAAAGTACCTCATAGATATCTAAAAATTCACTTTACAACATTCCCATGTTTTTTCCCTGGATTGTATAAGTAACAATAACAACATCAACTGCATAAGCTATATCTGGTCGCTTACACGCCATTGCGTACATCAAACTTCCTGCAGCTGAAGCATACATAACTCTTCTCATTCTTATTTCTCTTTATCTATAGTTGGATTGTGATGAACACCAAGCTTAAAATGTGCAGCAAGATGTGAGGTGACCACTTTAGACTCACTCATATTGATCTTCTAAGCACTTTTTCTCAATGTATTGCTCTTGTGATATGTACAATATCTTATTAGCCCGATCATTACAAATTCTAGTGCCAAGAATTTATTTTGTTGGTCCCAAATCCTTCATTGCAAAGGATTTATTCAACTGCTTATTCAACTCATTAATTCTCGAAGCATTCCTGCCAACAATTAACATATCATTCATATAAAGCAATAATATAATAAAGTCATCATCAGAAAACATTTCTACAAAGACACAATGATCGGAAATTGTTTTCTGGTAGCCTTGCTCTTCTATTATTGCTTCAAATTTTTTATACCATAATCTGGGTGCCTTCTTCAACCATACAGACTCTTTTTCAGTTTGCATATATAATCCTCTTTTCCTTTCACTGAAAAACCTTATGGTTGTTCCATATATGTTTCTCTATCCAACTCACCATGAAGAAAAGCAGTTTTAACATCCACCTACTCAATCTCCAAATCTTAACTGGCTGCTAAACCAAGCACAATATGTACATATGCCATTTTAACCACCGGGGAGAATATTTCATCAAAATCGATACATTTCTTTTGACTAAAACCTTTAACAACCAATCTAGCTTTGAACCGTGGTAATGAAGTGTGTTCATTCAGCTTCATCCTGTATACCTATTTATTTTTCAAAGCTTTTTTCCCTCATTTTCACCAGCTCAATATTTTTTTTTTCTTATAAGGATTTCATCTCATCTTGCATGTCATCAACTCATTTATCTCTTTGCACATCTTTCTTTGCTCCATCATATTATACACATTCTCCTCCATCAATCAACAACACATACTCATTGGTAGGATATGTTTTTGAGGGTATAAGTAGTCTAGAAGACCATCTAACGGAACATGAGTTTCTGATACTGGAGTATGATCCACATTAGCATCCTCGACCTCTATATAACCATCAATATCACCAATAACAGGCAAGGCAGTTTGGATACCATCTTCAACCCGTACTGGTACTTGATTATGAGGAACTAAATCCAAATTAGTAAAATCATCATTAGACTTACTCACTGCTTTATCTGCCATGTCAATATCATTTATGGTCTGATTCTCAATAAACATTGCATCTCGACTTCTAATGAGTTTCTTTTCCTCTGGGTTATAAAAATTGTAGCCAAACTTATCCAGACCATAGCCAATAAATATACATTGTCGAGTCTTGACATCAAGCTTAGATCTTTCATCTTTAAGAATATGAACAAAGGTCTTGTGTCCAAACATGCATAAGTGTTTATAAAAGACATTATTTTGAGACCACACACTGTCTGGAACATCAAAATTCGAAGGAACACATGGTGTAAGATTTAAGACATGTACAACTGTACTTAAAGCCTCACCCCAGAATGACATTGGCAAACCTGCTTCTGAAAGCATCTCACCTTTCCAGTAGAGTTATGTTCATACTTGTATCTGTCTATTCAACTGATAAGTTTTGGGAGATGTCTTTTGATGACGAATACCTTGTTTCTGCAATACTCATAAAAAAGGGCCAGAATACTCACCTCCATTATCAGTTCTGATGCACCTCAATTTCTTTCTAGTTTGTCTCTCAACCAAGTCCTGAAACTGCTTAAACACATCAACTTGATCGTTTTGTTTTAAATGTATAGACCCATAATTTTCTATAGTGATCATCTATAAAAGTCATAAAATAGAATGCACCACCAAGAGTTTTTGTTTTCATAGGACCACAAACATCAGAATGAATCAAATCAAGTATACCTGGTTTTCTTGAGGGAGTAGATATCTTAAAGGCAACTCTGGTCTGTTTTTCTGAGAAGCAATGAGAATACTTTTTCAAACACTCATTCTCTCTTTCAAGAATCATATTCTTTTTAGCCAAAATCATCAATCCCCCTTCTCAATGATGTGATTGAGTCTGCGGTGCCACAACTCAAAATTGTTTTCAGCTTCCATTGTATTTATAGAGCGATCAGAAAGCTTTGCTTGCATCAAAGACAGTGAACTATATTTCTTGCCTCTAGTCACAACCAATGAACCTTTAGTAAGTTTATATTGATCATTAGAGAAGGTGCTGCAGAATCCCTCATCAAGGTTTCTTATAGAAATCAATTTCAAATAAAGATCAGGTACATGTTTAACATTTTTTCAGAAATAACATTGTACCATTATTCATCTCCAAAGATACATCTCCCATGTCAGTGGCTTTGGATAATCCATTACGACCCATCCTAACATTTCCGCAATCACCTGATGTATATGTTATAAAGAAATCTCTAGGTGATGTACCATGAATAGACGCACACTGTCAACTACTCAATCGTCTCATTATATGCAAAATTAACAGAAGCATAATCATGAATGACAAGGAAATCATCGATAATTGTAGAAACCTGACTGTCACTAGTACCACCTTCATTTTTCTTTTATTTTCCCTTTTCTTTCTTTTGTCATCTATAATACTTCGCTATATGTCCAGTGATACCATAATTGTAGCACTCGACATTGACATATCTGTTTTACTTGCTTCTGCCCTTGATTTTACTTTCCCCCCTATTTTATGTAACCAGGATATATAAGTGTGACTGATAACCATGTGACTTTCTTCTCATCTTCTCATCCAGAACACCGCTTTTAGCCAAATCCATGGTAATGATAGGGACCCTTTGGGGCAAATTTAGATAAATGAGTCATGAATGTCTCCCATGAATCAGGCAATGCACCAGAAGTCACAACCCTGCACTCATTCATCAAACTTGATATTCATTCTAGCTAATCGGTTAATAATACACTGAAAAATATTCAAATGAATATTCATGGGAATTATATTTCAAACACATCATCTGTTTGATCAAATAAAACTTGTTATTTCCAGTTTTTCTAGCATATAACTGCTCAAGCTTTACCCACAAAGATCGTGCATTTTTTTTTTTTTTATCACTGATATGGTTCAAAACCCACCGTCGAATAAAATCACACACCTGTCAATGTAATATATTCCATTCAACATCAATTTTATTTTCAGTCTTCGTACTTTCAAACACAGGTAAATAATAATCTTTCAAATATAAAAGATCCTTCATGTTCCCTTCCAAATATGATAATTATAACCATTTAGATTCACCATACTACTTGTATTGGTTTCCATTTTCACCACAAGATACAAACAGAGCATGGTGCTTTGATACCACTTTGTTGGGATAAACACACAGAGCAATAATGCAACAAAACAAATATTTATCCCTCTCGTGTGAAACTAGTAGGGAACAATATCAAATAGATAACCAAAAAATTCCAGCAACCATAATCAAATGAAATATAAACGACAAGATCGATTTTTAACGTGGAAAACCTCCCCGGTGTGAGAAGTAAAAACAACGAGATCGTAGTCCACAAAAATAATCTACATTAATGAATAATGAGATTACAAATTGTCCACAATCAGAAATCAACAATATACAATCATCAATAACTTTCAAGATAACACAATCTTGAAATAAGACAAGGATTGGAAGATCTAAACCAAAGACCTCCAAACTAGAATATGTTCCCATCGATAAGAATATCTAAATTCAATCTTCACCTTTTAATACATACATCAAGATGTTTCGAACACACTGTCCAAATATGAGCCCAATCCAACGTTTCAATTTCTGTCAAAGCCTTAGGCCAATAGAAGGCTCTATATTTGCTTGAGAATGCAACAACTTCTGTTCAAGCTTTAAAACACCAACCAAACGACAACAAAACCTGATCTCCATCGTTCACAAGTTAGTTTACTCTCTTGTGAACGTGCTGTCCAAATTTCAGGCCGATCCAACGATTGAGTTTGACAAAAACACCAATGCAAGCATGCTATTTTGCATTGATGAGCAGATCCGAAATCTCTCACTTCTTTCCTCTCTCGTTTGGTGTGTTTCTAGGTTGGTTGATTCTATTCTACAAGTCTGAGAGCGTGCTACAATTTTAGGGTGCCAAATACTCATGGGCTTGTGCTTTGCTATTAGGTTTTGGCCCTCTCCATACGAGGCTAAACCCAACCCAATACATTTCACCATTGATTTGGTATATGTAGAATATGTTAAATCAATTGTGATATTACTGCCCTAGAGCCAACATCAAGTTTTACCCATTGAGCTTTGGTGAGCTTCAATAATACTTTTGGTTTAGATGTGGTTAGGTAAGTTTCGAAAATGTTCAATCGGATTTCGAGAGAGTTTTCAATTTCAATAATTTTAGTCGATATTTTTGGACATTAATTCGTATATTGTCTTCACGAAATCAAATATACAACAACAATGTACTTCTGACATAAATTATTCTATATTCCACTCAAGGAATGTATTTTAACTTTTTTGTCAAACTTAGTTACATACACCAATTTAAAAACCAATTCCAACAAATTAAGAGGACATACCAATGTGAATAAATATGGGGTGTCATGTCTTTCTCCTTTCTCATTGTCTGAATATTAATAACTCATGTGCTTCAATCTAATGTCCCTTATGATACAAAGTTTTTTATATATTAAAACTCTCTCAATATTATACTAAACGAAACAATACTTACAACTAAATAAAATCACAAAGCTAACATAAAGGCCCAAACAAATTGTCCGACGGAAAGTATGAATAACTTGCATTTCAAACAAATCAACATAATAAAGAATTGAAGTCCATATTCTTCGAACTTACCAGGAATGCTATTTTTTATTATTTATCAATCCACTGAGAATTGAGAGTCAAGATTCAAAAATTACATTTTGCAAACCAAAAAAGTAGCAAAGATGCATGACACCCAATAAAACTGCAAGTTCTGCAAAGTTGTTTGAACCATGAGGAAGAGTCTCACAAAATGCCAGAATCTTGATACATGAATCATCCCGAAGCACTCCACAACAAGCACACACCTGGATTTCCTCACGGTGAGCCATCAATATTGAATTTGTCCCACTCGGGAGGGGAATTAATCCATGCAATAGGTAATGGATTCTTACACTTAGAAAGACTCACCAAATATCTAAATAGTGAAGGATTCGATTGGCTTATGAAGATAAAATGCTTCTTGCCTTGCAAAGAGGTGAGAGATCTTTGAGCCAGATTATAATTTTTTGTATGCATCGAGACGAAGAAGACCGAACTTCATCAAAACAACCTTTGTGTTGTGTGCATGCCAAGATCTCCCCAAAACAAGAGCTATGTGGGATTGTCCTCTTTTTGGAAGGAAATACGAATAATCAGCCTGTAGACCCAAAAATGTAGCAAAATTCTTTGCGCGAATGGACAGAACAGAAAAGATGATCCCTTTTCTAAAATTTAAATTAAATTATAGACGATTAATTGATGATTTTATATTATTATGAAAAGTTTCAATATTTGATATTCAGCCTAATATTATCCAGTTCTTTTTCATGAAATTGTCTCACATTCAATATGGGACCACGATGTTTCTAATAATTGCTGTAGAAAGCCAAGTCAAACTGATTTTCAATTGAATTGGCAGAAGGTTCATCTCTACTCATGATCATAACAGATAGTGAATCGATGGAAGCTCAAATCACCACCGGCGCTATGAAAAAAATCTTACTGAGCATCAACTGTATAATATTAGCAATCGGAAACTGCGGCGGCCCTTTGGTTATGCGCCTATACTTCATCCGCGGTGGAAAACGAATCTGGTTCACCAGCTGGCTCGAAACCGGCGGCTGCCCGATAATCCTCATCCCCCTCCTCGTTGCCTACATGGGCCGCCGAAAAACCACGGCCACTACCCAGCTCTTCCTCATGAAACGCCGCCTATTCTTCGGATCAGCGGTGATCGGAATACTCACCGGCCTCGACGACTACTTGTATGCGTACGGCGTCGCGAAGATCCCCATCTCAACCTGTGCGCTCATCGTCGCCACGCATCTGGGTTTCACGGCGACATTTGCTTTCCTACTCGTGAAGCAGAAGTTCACGGCGTACTCTGTGAACGCGGTGGTCTTGTTGACGGTTGGAGCGGTGATTCTTGGGATTCACGCGAGTGGTGACAGGCCAGAGGGGGAGAAGAATAAGGAGTACTTTTTGGGGTTTTTCATGACGATGGCGGCGGCGGCGCTGTACGGGTTCATTCTGCCTTTGGTGGAGCTCATGTATTTGAAGGCCAAACAAGCTTTGAATTACACTTTGGTGTTGGAAGTTCAGTTGGTTATGTGTTTCTTCGCTACGGCGTTTTGCACCGTCGGCATGCTCGTCAACAACGATTTGCAGGTAAAAGTAAAAGTGTAAAACACTCTTTATTTTGAGGAAATTTGATGCTTCCTTGTCATATGATCATCATTGATTTATTTTTATTTTTTTAGGAGCTATTACTACCTTGTCATATGATCCATCGTTGATTTTTTTTTATTTTTTAAATAGTTATTATAATTACTGACTCGAATACGAGATCATTGAATCGTAATTACGATTAATATCAGATGAGTTACACGCATAATTGAGTTATAGTTCATATGGAATATCATATCAAAAGTGATGATGTTATGGCGATATCAAGAAAATATGAGTTGAAACAACGTAAGGTAGTAAGTTTTTTTAGAATAACTTAATAGAAAACTTTATGGTAGCAATTATGGAAATGTGATTCATAAAATATATACAAGTTATGATGTCTTGTTTAGATCTTATCATGAATTTTATATGTTAATTTTAAATTGGTATTTATATGTATATATTAATAATGTCAAATTTGACTAGTTGGAGTATAAGGTTGGAAGATGGTGTGACTATTGTTTTTGTCAAGAATTCTCGCTTATAAAAGCATCAACACTTTTTACTAAAATGTAAGGGATGACAATGAATACAGGTCTTATTCGGACCTGCATTAAACTCGTCCTGTGGGGGGTGGGTCTGACTCGATTCAATCGGGTTATGAAGTCGGGGGTTGGTGGGGGGTGGCAAAACCCGTCCGACCCGTCCCGCTGTACATATTATTATTTTTTATTAATATTTAATATACATTTTACTTTTTTGATTGAATGATAACGCGTCAATCTTTAATTTCATATCAAAACTCAATCAAAAAAGTAAAATGTATATTAAATATTAAAGAAGTTGAACAGTTTGAAGGGAATGCTTACAAATTAATAAATACTTGGTAGCTTAAAGATAGTTTTACAACACTTATTATAAATATTTACCAGAAAAAAATATGAAAGTTAATCGCGAAACTCAAATTTTGTAATTTAAAATTGGTTTCTAGCTAATAATTTTTTTTTCTTTTTAAAAAAAGAATTGTTCACTGGGCGAGTCTAGCTTTTTACTATAGCGGTGCAGGTCCGGATTTCTCCGTACTCGTCCCATTGTCATCCATAGAATATATTAAATATTTTATTCATTTAAGAATTAAATGGGATTTTTCCTTTAGTGGCAGGAGTTTTATTCAGAACCCTAGATTATTGTGTCGTCACTCTTTTGACCATCATATAGCATTAGCAAGAGGACCACATGTTTTTATGAAGACTTGATACTGTAACTGTACCTTGAACAGATTTTTAAGTGTTAATAGATTAAATAACTCGAGTTCAACTTACATATGAACTAGGGATGGCAATGAAATGGGTCCAGACTCAGACCCGTATTGAATCCGTCTCGCCGGGGTGGGTATGGACCCGCTTCAACCGGGTTTGAAAGCGGGGTGGGTTCTGGGATTGGCCGAACCCGCCCCGCTATACATTTTTAATTTATTGAATTTACATTTTATTTCTTTGATTGAACAATAAAGTGACATTATTTAATTTTATATCAAAATTCATGTGTTCATGTTAAAGAAGCTAGATATTTTGAAGGAAATGAGAGCAAATTAATAAATATTTAGTAGCTTAAAGATAGTTTTATAATGCTTATTATAAATATTTAATAGAGAGAACATATAATTTAATTATAAAACTCAATTTTTGTATTTCAAAATTGATTTCTAACTAAATATTTTTTAAACTCATGCGCTGATCGTGTATTACTACTTACTCATGATGATTTTGGTAGGCAATTCCAAGAGAAGCCAAAGAATACCAACTGGGGGAAACAAAATACTATATAGTGATCATCTTCAGCGCCGTTCTGTGGCAGTGTTTCTTCTTAGGCGTGGTTGGGGTTATATTTTACTCGTCATCCCTTTTATCAGGCATCGTTATTACAGTTTTACTGCCGTTAACACAGTTATTAGCCGTCATTTTTTACCACGAGAAGTTCCAACCAGAGAAGGGTGTCTCGCTTTTTCTAGCAGTTTGGGGATTTATCTCCTACTTTTTTGGTGAATTTAAATCCACCAAGAACACCAATCAGATGATTGCGGAAACACACATGATCACAGAAACTAACCAAACTGGCGCACCTGCTCCTTGATGGATGGTTTAGCTTACGGTGCTGTAGACCCGATATTGGTAACATTCGATTTTATAAGCATCTCAGTTACTCAATCATTGAAATGGTAAAAATTTGTCAACCTGTCATCTTTTTCTTCTTCTTTTTTCTTTTTTCTTTTCAATTCTTAATTATTCTATCTGCATTCCTTAATTCTTTAGTATGATGTTAGAATTGAAAAAATGTGTCAAAATGGGCTCAAATCATCCTAGGAGTTTCTAAATGGGATTTCCTTTCAAAGTCCTTGTTGGGCTGGGAGTTTCGAAATGGGAATTTCCTTTAAAGTTTATTTCCACTTTTTTTTTATTGGAGAAGTTAAGGCGGGTATCAGTTATAAAAAATTTCGGCCTAATCTACCAAAAGAACTTCCGATCGATCCAATTTCATGTGAAATCACCAAAATAGACAAAAGCATTCGAAGTGCCATCAGCTTCGTCTTCCATTATCACAAAAATGAATTCCTCAAGAATTTATGCTGCAATTTGTGTTCGAAGTTACATAAGCTGAAAGGATTAAAAGTTATTTGGAGCAGATGATGTGAGCATTCTGTGATAATTTCTAAAAATGTTGTGACATTGAAGAGGCCTGAGCATGTTGTGAAATAATTTCTGATACTTTTTGTATATTGGATAAAGTGAAATGGAGGAGGGGAAATTGGAGTGACTGAGGGATGAGTGGTTGTGGTTTTGAATACACCTCGATCCTATTGATTTAGTTTTATATTTCTTATGAATTTTAATTTTGTGGTAATGACCATGTTTGATAATTTGAATGTGAAATCCAAAACTACAACGTATTTAAAATGTTCGATTAAATGTTTAAATGAAACTTTCAGGTTTTAAATTTGAACAAGGTGGTGTACTTAATTTTAACAAGTCTACCGCTTGAGTCTAATGGCGCACGTGAGACAATACATGCATCGCTTGGTGGTGCATGCGCGCACTGTTTGGTGGTGCATGCGAGAACGTACATGTACCGTTTGGTGGTGCACGTATCAAAAACTTTTTTTTTTATATTAAGAATGCGGTGCACTTATTTATATTAAGGAGGTGCATTTAGTTTTAACAAGATGGTTCTTTTAACAAGGTTTTACGAGAAAAAAATGAATTCATTTGTGTGGGTATGTGCAGGGGAAAAAAATTTGAAAAAAAGTTTTTTTACCCATATTTTTTTTTTCAAAAAAAATATCGTTTTTGCACCCCCAATTTTTTTTAACCCTTAAGTATTATCATCGAGTTAGGGTTTCCCTTATCGTCGAGTTGAGGTTGAAGATTTCGATGATTTTGCAGCATCCCAAAGCTTCAACCTCCACTTACAGGTTAAACCAAGTTATGCACATATTGTTTGTTTTACGCAGTGTTTTGAAAACCGGTCCGAACCGACCGATTCAACCGGTTTAACATGTAACCAATGCTTGATCCGGTCCGGTTGACCATTCAAAATCACCCTGATTAAAAATCAGTGGGAACCGGATTAAACCGGTAAAAAACCGGTTCAATCAGTGAACCGGTTGACTGGTTGAACCAGTATGTTCCTTCATTTTTCTTTCCTTTTTAAAATTTTAATTCTTTTTTTATTTTTTTTAAATTATAAATCAAATTTGTAGAACAAAATATATTATTGAAATGATTATAAATAATATTTTATGCATGTTTTTATCAAAAATTTCATATAATTCAATAAATGTGTCTTGTATATTATATATAAACATGTTTAGTTTCTCGTAAATTATAATATATATGAATAATTTCATAATATTTTAAATATTTTATTATAATTTTGGGATATTGATCTGTTTTGGCATTATTTGTTGTTTTTTAGATGTTTTATTTATGTTAGACATTTCATTTTATCTGATTTTTTAAGTTTGACATGTTATGTTGGTGTAACGATATTTTTTATTGTGAACAACTTGAAACTATAGTAAAATATATGGTATATATATTTTACAAAACTTAAAATAGATATTACATAATGCTGACGTCATCAACGGTTGAATCAATGGTTCAACCGGTTGAACCGATCGAACCTGTAACCAGTAAGGGCATCGTTTTCATGTCCGATCCGGTTTTGAGAACCCTGGTTTTACGTAAATGGTGTAATATGGGTAATTAATGAATGAGAATATGCTTATAAATAAAAGAGAACAAAACTATGGACTTATTTGAATAAAGTCTTTTAGATGGTGAATTTTGTAGGGAATGAGAATTTTGTGGTAGATTTAGTTGAAAAATAATTTTTGTAATCAGGACATATATGTAATTTTCTCTTCTTCTTTTTTTGGGTTTACCGATATTTTGCTTCGTTATTTGGAACTATATATTAATTAAAATATTTAAAATTATGAAATAAAAATATATAAATATCCTATTTGCTTAGGAATTCTATAGTCAGTTGTATCCAGTCCTCATATTTAGAATGTACTCTAGCAGATGAGAAAATAATGTTCCCTAAGATATTTCAACAAATAACTTAATTGACTACTCACAAAATAGCTCATATTGAGTAGGAGTGAAAAAAATCGAACAACTCAACCCACCTATATCGACTTGTTTTAACATTAGAAAAAAGAGCTGCAAATGAAAATTGAGCAATCCACATTTATGTTGGCAGGTAGTTGATTGTTACACCTCTACCCACCTACCCACCCGATCCAACCACATCTTTATTATTAAATATGTCTTTAATTATAATATTAAATATTTTTGAGGGTTGAGTTGTAAATTGTATTTGTAAACATATCAATGTTTCAATTTGTTAATTTCTTGTGTATTATTTATCAAGTATAACTTATACTTATCTTTTTAATATAATTTATTTTGTCGATTTTAAAAAATTGTTTTTTCATTGATAACTAGTTTCAAGTCTTTTCATTATTCATATTATAGTTTATTTCGACAATTTCATCATATAGAAAGAATAAATGTTTTTTTTTGTACTCAATTGTCGTTTTTTTTTTGTACAAGTAAATGTTTAAAATTATTAATGTCCCAATGTGATAGAAGTTCGAATTTTGAGATAACATATTCAAGTTCAGTTTTAGTACATCATTTGGATATATATGTGATGTGGTATGGAAATTAGACCACATCGAGTAAAATGGTTGCCGAACAGGAAAACGTCCGAACAGAAAAATACCCGAAGAAAATGATATTATTCTGCTCGGTCCTATGTGGTCAAACAGTGACATAAGACCCGGTCATAATGGCTAGTCGAGCCAGATTTCCGAACGTGCTATTAGTAGAACATGCCATAAATATGGGAAGCAATTAGTGGGGGTGGGGTTTTTAGAGTAGTTAGTGGAAGAGATGAGGGAATTAGTGGAATAATGGCAAGAATTATGGGATAAGGGAGGTTAGTGGGGAGAATGAGAGGGATTTTTCTCCTTCAGCATGGATTCAGTACTATTAGAACGTTCTTAATACATATTTTCATGTATATTTCTATTAAGTTATGCTATTCATACATATCATATTGATTAGTGGTTTGCTTGGAAATGAAATTAAGCTGGCTTGAAAGAACCAATAAGACCCACTAGGCGAGCTCCTGGCTCGCCCAAGGAGGCCAAGGACTTGGCCCATAAGAGGCCTCGGACACGTCAAGCAGGCGAGCTCATACCTCGCCCATGGCCTAGAGGTAGTGGGAATCAGGAGGCCGGCTGGGAGAGCTATGAGCTCGCCCGCAGCTAGAGCTAGCTAAAGGCCAACCTATGGGTCTGGTCTTTATTCCGGGTATCATAATACATAAATAATGTTGTGAGATGTACAATTTTATGTAGTAGCATATATTCGACGGTATATATAATATTATTAATATTAATTATTTGTGACAATGATAAACCGAATTTAAATTATGTTACTTATATTATGATATATTATTATATTTTCCAGAAGACATCAAGTTTCGTCAAATAAGAAAAAAAAAATCACATAAAATTGTGTAACGACGACAACATTGTGCATACAAAGTTCGATTTCTAGAAAATTCTAAAACTTTATTTAATTTTCTCAGAAAGAGAAATTGATTTGACTTAAAATGATTAGATCTTTCACCTTTATACGTCGTGAATAGATTCTCACGCGACTTTATTCTGTACAAAAAGAAGTGTTAAGCTGTTAACCACGATGTCGAAAAGGGTTGGCTCCTTTGTTCAATTTATTCCACCAAAAAACAAAAGCATATAGACTTATATAGTGCTTTTACCTGCTCACCCACTATCTATCTTTTGGTTAATCTTAGAAATGCAATTATATTTTCGATCTCACAAGGCAAATCTAAAAAAAATTATTTAGTTGGAAGAAAATAATAACAAAAAAAATGAAATGCAAAAAAAATACAAGGATGTCAAAATATAAATTTAATCTAAAATTTTTTATTTAGTTGGAAGAAAATAATAACAAATGCAAAAAAAAATTAAGGATGTCAAAATATAAATTTTGAAGTGATAAAAAAAAAAAAAAATCGGGTGACAAAATTCATATTTTTTGTAAATTTTTTAAGGTACTAATTTTTTTTTAAAGGGGGTAGCTGCATCCATCCAATACATTGGTTCTCCCGTACTCATAGCACCCTCTGAAAGATGTTCCACTAGATATATTCTTGTTATTGCTTCGACTCATATTCCCCAAAAAGAGTATTTTCACATGTATCATGTATGTGTATCTTTGTAAAATGTGAAAAACATAATGGTGAAGATTAATTAGGTTTCCAATTCGATCCACAAATTAAAATTTATTGAGTTGTTTGTACATTACTGGAAAATATATGTTATAAAATTTGATTAGAGTAGGGCTCTGGATTGGGTTGGCTATCTGGGAATTAGGTAGATCGGATCTGGTACCCAAAATTAGGGGTACGAATACAAACTACTCGATTTCAGATCGAGTTGGTCAGATACCCAAACCAGGTATCCGAAAAATCAGGTTTCGTTTTATTTTTTCTTTTTTTCTTTTTTCCCCTTTTTATATTGATTTATTTTAATTTATCAAAACCCGGTCGGATACCTGATTCCCACTCGGGTCGGGAATTGGGTATAACCCGATATCCGATTGTTCCCAAGTTGTTTATCCCAATCAGGTCAGTTCGAAATACCCGACCCAAAATCCCACATCTATATCAGAGAACGCTTTAGGTTATCGAACAAAGTAATTTTGTTTGTAATAAAATAATGTTTTGAAAAAATGTGTTACACGTTTTTAATAATATTGCAAAGTTATTTTTAACAGTGAATTCTTAAAATTAGTTTACATGATTGATATTATCTCTTGATACTTGGCATATGGTAAAATAGTTGAATATGATCATGTAAATTTGAAATTTAAAAAACCATACAATTAAAGTTTATATATAAAATGTTTAAAATAATAATTTGAAGAAAATATTCCTACGCAGTACTCATCTCTTCACAAGGTTCTTCGAGGTCAATTTTGTATATCGGCTATCACATCAAACACAGCTATCAGAAGTTTTTTTTTATTGGTACCTTTTCGATGAGTCCCAAGCTGTAAGCATTAGCCAATAATATTTTTATTATTGGAATTATAAATGCACCAATTATCATTTTAAAGTTAAAACCATGTAACTTTATTATATATATTCTAAGCTCAATTGCTCAAACATGAAATATACGTCTTATCCTAAAGGAGCTTTACATGAGAAGACAGATTTATTATTAAAAAACGTACAAAAAAAATTTATTTTAGAATATTAAAAACCCATATATATTTTAATAGATGGTTGTAGTTGGCATTTAATTGGGGCCGGTTGACTCGCGTTCCTTCGACGGCAAGTCTCTGCAGTGCGCTGACAAGTGGCGTAATGAGTTCTGCCCCGCCGAATAATCGCCTCTTCTTCCTGCATGCCCTTCGTTTCTTGTACATGTCCAAACATATTATCATTAGATTTATTTTGGGATAATGAAAAATAAAGTTATGGTAACAAAAATTTAAATTTTTTTAGTGAAATACTGATAAATAAAATGGGAAGAATGAATGATTCACAGTATGCATTGGGAACTCAACTCCTTTGCATTTCTTTTTCATGGATACGATGTTTGTTGGAAAAATGAATTAAACTAAGGAAAAAAAAATATTGATCTCAATCGATCGAGATGGCAAGAAATTTTCATCCCATTTGCTACAGAAGCTCGATCGATCGAATCCTGTTTTTGTTGCGTAAATTGGTATGTCCATTCACGTTCGGGTGTGATTTTTCACGATGCGGTGCCTCCAAATATTGTCTTTTTGGACTTATTTTTTGGTTCACTATATATATAACATTTCTCTCACTTGATAAACACAAGATTTCGAAATCAACATCATACAAAACGATTAAATTGAGAGCATTTTGTTTGTTCATCAAGTTTCTTCTTTTGAGTGCTTTGAACCTTTGTGGTTTGAGAACTTGTGATTTGGAGTGCTCCTATCACAAGTCATAGTAGTTGTATGGAGACAAATTACCATAGCAAACCGTTAGCACCAAGCGGGGCAATATCGTCTTAAGGACGGAGATTACAAATCTCGCATCGACATAAAACTTTGAAGTCATTGTTATTTGTTACTAAATTCCTGAGATACACTTTGAGATAGAACTCAAACAACAATCTTAAGACAATATTTTGAAAACAATGGCTTCGTCGAGTGCAACAAAGACTCCAGTTCATCATGGTGAAAGACCTGAAAAATTCAACGGGAACGATTTCAAGCAACGGAAACGAAAGATGTTGTTTTATTTGACACTAGGGGTTGACAAGGTTCCTCAATGAGGATGCTCCTACTATTATGGAGAGTGGAACCGACAACCAAAAGAGGGTTATGGTTGATGCGTGGAAACAAAGCGATTTCCTGTGCAAGAATTATATTCTCAACGGACTGGATAACACAGTATACAATGTGTATAGTCTAATGAAGGCGGCCTAGGAATTATGGCAATCATTGGAGAAAAAAGTTTAGATCCGAGGATGCTAGCATGAAATATTCATCGTTGGGTGATTCCTGGATTTCAAAATGGTTGATACGAAGCCGGTGATAGCGCAAGTGCAAGATTTGTAAGTAATCGTACACGAATTTCATGCGGAGGGAATGGTTCTAAGTGATTCATTCCAAGTGGTCGTAATGATTGAGAAGTTGCATCCGTCATGAAAGGACTTCAAGAATTATCTCAAGCACAAACGAAAAGAGATGAATCTTGAAGACCTTGTGGTTCGCTTGAGAAACGAAGAGGACAAAAGAATTTCTGAAAGGAAGGAAAATTGGCACCAACATGAAGCACGAGTGAACTAATGACCTCCAAATATGGAAAGACGAAGAAGTTCAAAGGCAAGTGCTATGAATGTGGAAAACTCAATCACATGGCGAAAGATTATCGTAATAAAGACGATCGTGGTAAGGCTATGGATCAAGTAAATGTGACCGAAGAAGATCGTCTCTCAAATGAATTGGATGATCTAGCGCTTACCGCTTAATTGGATTGTGTATCTTTGAAAGTTGTACAATCCATGAATGGAGTGATTCTAAATAAATGTAATGACGATATTTGTTTGAAAGCAATAGAATTTATGTTAATACTTCTTGTATTTGAATCTTATGATTTGTGGCATGATTGTTAGGATCATTTAAACCATAGTTCGCAGCACAAATTGTAATGTTAAATTTATTGCATGTGTGGACACTAAGTTAACAAAATCATCATTCATTTGTTAGAAGAATCGTAACGTCTCTATAGTTAACTCACAATGATGTTTGTGATGGAAATATATTGCAAACTAGAGATGTGAGAAAAGTAATTTATTACTTTATCAATATTTGCACATGATATTGTTGTGACTTTTTTTGTTATGAAGCAAAAACGAGGCCAATGAGGTGTTTAAACACTTCAAGAATGAGATTGCAGTAAAATTTAGCAAATGAGTTTTGCTATAGGAAATTGTGAGTAAATTATACTTGTGTTGTCTAACGCTTAAGCTTGAATCTGCAAGACTATAAAATCTTGAACTCGAGTTTCTAAGCTTTGTATGCTTAAAACACAAGTGATAATTCATAGCCATAAAATTTGACTAGGCGTTCTAATATCTCAAATTGGTTCATTTTAAATTTCTAAGCTAGTAAGCTTATAACATGAATTTGCAAAATAAAATCTTGAATTCAAGTTTTCTAAGTTAGTGCACTTAAATTACAAATTGTGAACCGAGTTTGAGAATATTATCCAAGTTTCAACTTTTGTAAGCAAGTACTCTTAAATCCAAAATTTTCAAGAAATATAAATTTGAATTTAGATTTGTAAGACGATAACGCTTAGGAATTGAAACATGAAAGTTTGAACGCCAGTGCACTTAGTTACTACCCCGAAGTTGTGGGGGGTTGCAATTCTAGGATTCAATCAAAGACTAAGTACCACATTTAGGCAATGATGAAAAACCTTGTGATTGAAGGAAAATAGAGTTTCCTACAATATTTGAAATATGGGATGCTTGACTAAACTAGAATATGAAGGCTAAAATGAAGTCATGCCAAACGTCAAATAAGTGACATGAAGAGTTTGACAAATAAAGTTGTCAAATAAATTAACGAGCGTGATAAATGTGTACACACCTAAGTATATGTATGATTGTGTATTGATGATGTGATGACCAGGGATTATAGGTGTTAATCCCGGAGTGTTAATAACCCGTAAAGTTGTTTTACGTGGCGAATTGGAGTTTAATCGAGGTGTCGGGCCTTCTGGGCTCGTCTATTTGAGTAGTTGGGATCGTTGGATCCCGAGGTTGAGATCGTATTCTCGTTTCGGTGAAAACCTGTGAGTTGGGTTTTTAGTAGGACTCAGAATCTCGGGTGCTGTGTGTGGGCACCGGTAGGGAGTTTTTGAGTTAGAGAGAGAATTATTGAAAACAGATGATTTTTAATGAATCATGATGTATTTGTGGGGATATTAGTATTTCGGGGTATTTTTGCTATAAATACCAGTTGAACCCGAGATTTTTATTATCGGAACCATTTTCTTCCCCTCCTTCTCTCTCCCCGTAGCCGCGCCATTCTCGATCCCCTTTTGACCCACGCCGCTTCCAGGCGTGCGCCCGCCGCCGTCCGGCCGTCGTTCGGCGCGTCCGACCCGCCGCCGTGATCGTCTCTTCCAGGCGCTTCTATACGTACCAACAATTTGAAGTTTGGTCAAGAATCGAGCTCGGATTTGCCAGAAAAGCGTAGGGTTCAAAAACTGGATTTCATCCGATTTTGGGGCGCGATTTTGGTACGATTTTTCTGATGTTTTTGGGGCGTTTTTATGCTGCTTTTGAGACGATGATTTCATACTTTCATGGGTCGAAAATTTGTTGCTTATGGTTTCGAATTTGAACACTGATTTCGTGACTTAGGGTTTCGAAAATTTGGGTTTTTGGTATGAGGATGATGATTCATGTTGTTATTCGATTATTTCATGTTTAAATGCATTATGATGCTTGATTGTGTTCGAAATTGAGGAATCGGATTTGAAGTTAGGGCTTGAATTCGAATTTTGGGGGTTTTGGCATGTGGGGCGATTATTGTTGTTGTTAAATGATTAATTCATGTGTTAGATGAATTATGGTGATTATTCGGGTTTGATTTGTGTTGGTTGGGTTCGAATTATTGAAGGTGTTCTTAGGCAATTTTTCGATATGCCGCATTCGTTTTCCCTCCCTGCATGTACCCTGCCCCGGCTCTTTTAGATGTTTAATTGTCGTGTGTCGACAATATTTTGAGGGTTATGGATGTGCTTGAGCATGGGTTGCATGTTCGTAAATAATTGTGAATTATTTACCGTGTTAGCACATCGTTCCTCAGGGCATGGAACTCGAGCAAGGTTTGACTCGGACTTCGAGGATTTAAGGTACGTTTAGCGTACGAGCATAGTTTAAATGATGTTTTACAAGTATGATGCATGATTTAAGATATACGATATGTTTTACTATGATGGTATCGGGACTTGGTTACGTTATGTTGATTCACATGGTGGAATGCTTAGTGCCGCTATGAAGCGAGCAAATGATGAGGTGTGGTTGCTACGGAGCAAACACCGAAAGTATGACGTTACCTTGAAGTAAGAAATGAAAAGGTGGTATTTGATTAGATATCTAGGATATCTGTATTTTATTCCCTATTGGTAATAAATAGGAACAGAGACGTAGTTAATCAGAGAAGTGATTAACCAGTATCGGAAGTTAAGGAAATCTCAATACGATATCTAGAATTATGATCATTGCTAGATTAAGTAAGATGTTATGAAAAGATGTTATGAAGCGATGTTATGAAACGATGTTATGAAACGATGTTATGAAATGATGTTATGAAATGTTACTAATCATTGCCAAATAAAATAAGATGTTATGAAAGGTTACTGATTTGAGACTGGCTAGGGTTAACCAATATCATGATTAACTGCATATTTAAGATTTGATGATTTATCTGTTTTGAGAACAGGGTTATTACAGGGGTACGTTATGATGAGGATGATACCATCCAGGAAGTATCACATATGTTCCACAATATTTACATTCCGTAAATTATGTATTATGTCATTTTGATTATGAAATTGTGGAATTGGTATGCTCACCCCGTTGGGGGCTGTCTCTGTTGGGACAGGTGAACAGGTACATCGATGGCTTTGGAGATGAGCTCGAGCTGTTGATTGGATGTACTCCCAGGATTGTGGTACCAGGGCTTGATGGAGCACGGTATCGTATAGAGTACCCATATACCCATGATGGTTTTATGCATATTCATGATGCTCGCATGTGAGCACGATTATACTTGTATATGGGTTGTATGTAAAGGCATGAGTCTTTCTCTCTTTCATTCTATGTTGCATGCAATTAGAGGTAGAATTGCTAAATGATAAGAAAGTCATTGGTGTATTATGTGGGTGTTGAAACCCACTTTTGTCGTCATATGTGTGGTGTTTTCCCTGGATGGGAATTTACTTGTATTACTGCTTTCTGATGAGTATTGTGTATTCCCTGGCCGGGAATTATATTATGTGATGTGCTTGTGTTTTGGGATAGCTCAATTTTATGGGGAGACTCTGCCCAAATTTTTATAAAAGTCCACAATGTGAAAAGTGGCAAAATGGGATGGTAATGGGCAACTCTATGAGTCTATATGTTAGTAGAGATGATTCTATAACGTTGATCATTAGAGAAATTTTAGAGTTGCCATTCAATGGTAAAGTATCATCTGAGCTTCCCGATTGACTTTTTATTGAAAGCATGTGCCACACCTAATGATTAATACACTAATCAAGGGTTAAGTATATGGGGTCCTTACATTAGTGGTATCAGAGCAGTGGTTGCTCGTTGGGGCTGTTGAGGGCCTAGGAAGTTATTGATAGCACATCTTTATGCATGATGGCATTAATGTTATACGACATGACTAATTGTTTATGTGCTTTTATGTTATGAAAAGTGGTATTGCTAACCATTGTGGTTGCAGGAATCGTGTGGAACACGATAGGATGACATTCATAGTGATGTCTAACACTCTATATGCTACGTGCCGAGGAACCTGATTTTGGAAGAAAATCAGGGAAAAGAAAGATATGACGTATTGTCTGAGGACAGACTGGGTAGACAACCGACAGTGGATTACTTCGGTATGGTCTCAATTATTATTGAATATACTAATGTGTTTGTTCATATAATGTTCAAGCAAGGAAAGTACGTAAGAAGCGTACGGCATCGGACGGTAACACACTCCTAACTTTGACTATGCATTGGATGCATAAGTATTTATGATGTTTATGATGATGATGATTATGATGATAATGTTATGATGATAATGATTTTGATAAGTAGGTTTATGACGAATATGCTATGATGACGATGTTTATGACAAGTGAGATTATGATGATGTGTTACGATGTTATGATGTGGTAAGATGCCCATATGGTAAGAGGCCATACTCCTATATTATGATCATACTATGACTGCATGAGAATTTACGATGCCATGATGATGTGTTTAATGAATGAAAAAGTGATAAGATGTTTAAGATGATGTTATGATAAGTAAGTTCACGGTGAAGATGATTTTATAATGAATAAAGATGACAAGATACTTACGATGATGTTATGATAAATGAAGATGATATGACGTTTACGATGACGACTATGATAAGTAATGATGATGTTAATATGATGTTTATAGAATGATATGATGTTTATAAGGTGGTAAGATGCCACAGGGTAAGATGCCCATATGCATGAATATGAACTAGGGAAAATGAAAAGAAGTTAATGAATAACCAGCAAGCTTACTCAACTATGATTTCGTACATTTACTGTTTTATCTCTAAGATAATGATGCTATAAGATGATGATGCTTATATGATGATGATGTTACAAGATGATAATGTATGTTTCACTATGTTACTTAGAATGGTTGAATGTCCGGTGGTTATTATGGGCAAGCGAGGAAGGTCTTGCCGCTCACATAGCTGATGAGCGATGGGGTACATCCGCTATCAAGGTGTAGCGATGGGTATCATCCGCTGATGAGCGATGGGGTACATCCGCTATCAAGGTGTAGCGATGGGTATCATCCGCTGAGCGATGGGGTACATCCGCTATCAAGGTGTAGCGACGGGTATCATCCGCTGTATAAGAGATACATCCGCTATCAAGGCGTAGCGATGGGTATCATACGATGTGCTATGTCGAGCGAGGGGGCCAATTGTGCCGCTGTCATAATGGAACCGGGACAGTCCCATTTCTAATTAACATAGTTTGTTGTGAGTATATATGTGAATATGATGTTTATGATGATGTTTATGATGAGTAAAGATGATATGATGATTATGATGATGTTTATGATGATAGCGATGCCTCATTCCGCTATGTTACGATGACTCACTCTTTTATGAGGATTGGCGATGATTTATGCCGCCGGATATGATGATAGCGATGCCTCATTCCGCTATGTTACTATGACACACTCTTTTACGAGGATTGGCGATGATTTATGCCGCCGGATATGATGATAGCGATGCCTCATTCCGCTATGTTACTATGACACACTCTTTTACGAAGATTGGCGATGGTTTATGCCGCCGGATATGTTAATAGCGATGTCCCATTCCGCTATTATGTGGATTTACGATGACTCATTCTTCTATGAGGATTGACGATGATTGGTGCCACCAGATATGTTGATAGCGATGCCTCTTTCCGCTGTTATGTAGACGATGATTCAGGCTCAGGTGTATAGCGAGGTATCATGCCACTTATTATATGACGAGGTATCATGCCGTCGATTCTATAGCGATGGATAGTGCCGCTATGTACTCAGCACAGGATTATGCCGCCTTCGAGCGATGAGTGCTGATTTCGCACTATTATCTAGCGACGGAGACAGGTATACCGCTATCTTGTTAGCGATGAGGTACGAGATATTGCTATTCTATTAGCTTGATTGTAGCTGTATTGCGTTGATATACATGTTTTATTATGCCTATTTTACTAGCATGATGGTGGATGACATACGCTGATGTGCATGGACCGTCACGAGTTGACTGGGTTGTTTAGATGTCATTGTTGACATGTATTGTCACTAGTTGGCAATGCCTTAGATACCATGAGTTGGCCTGTGTCGTCACAGGATGACGATGACGATAGTGTAGGAGATGTCTTATTAGACATGCATCATCATTACGATGAACAATGCGTTGAGTATACGTTTTCAGTTGTATGCCTTGGGTGCCAATGTCGGGCACAAGGTGGTGTGTGCGTCACCGATTAACGTGGCCCTTATACCGAGCGGGTTGCTCGAGGAATGGATGGACGCACTGTACATGTGATTGTACCGCAGAAATTGTTTGAAGTAATCGTATTTCGAGTGGTGATACCCTTGAGGTAGGCTCGTTGGAATGGCTTTTGGCCATGTTTTTGACGACAGGAGTAATCGTGGAGGAATTACTCGCTTGCTATTGATAGGACATATGGTAGACATGGTCACACCAACCATGAGAATGTAAGATGGGTCCTAAGGAAGTAGGATCAGGTTATGTTAAGTGCATGGGGACATTGGAGTGTCCAGGGTATTTCAGCATTGGAGGAATGTTGGGTAAAGACCCACTACTCTATTGATTTTCTTCCCATGGTATGGTATGCCGTGCGGAAAACGTCCATCTGATTGGTAGGTTTGAGGTGAAACCTAGTGAGGCAGCGACTAGTTTGTCTGCCGCGTGTATGCAGCACCATGATGGGCTTGCTAGAGCCGTCATACTGCTCGTTGGAACCAAGTTTGGCAAATCGTAAGGTGATACGAGGTGGATTGTGGTGGACTCTGGTAGTCACCACATCATTTGAAGTTGAAGTTGAGTATGCCTCACTGAACGTATAGATGTTTATGTTTAAATCTTGGTGAGACTTATCTGGGACAGCTCATGATGTTGAAGTACCAACAAGAGAGTCATCAAGTCGTCGTTGTTTTGGCCTGGGAATCCATGTATTTGGGATGCATTGGGTTTATTGCATGTCCTTTCAAATTTGAAACTCTGAGGAGTCTCGATTGTTTATTTATGATCAGGATGTGATTCTTAGGATATCCGGAGGTGGACATCTTGTGAGATGTCTTTTATGTGAATCTGTGGCCGTGAGTTGCCCAAGTTGAGTTGCAATGATGCGACTGATCATTTGATGGAGGAGGTTTGGAAGTGGAACCAGGCCTGGTATGTGTACACCGTGGTATGCCAATGTTTCCCTCGTAACGATGTATGTTAGACATCGTGAGTCATGATAAGAGATGTCATTGAATGATATCTACGATGGAATCGGGAGCGATTCAGATCCTCGCAGTTTCAGTTGACTAACTGCTTTTGGATTGTTAGCGTTGGGTTGCGCTGACGCTTTGTGACGTTATGATGGATTTGGAAGTCTATTCCACTTCAGAGTTGACACGAGGTCAACATTCTCACGGTTGAGGTGTCATTCATGATGCGTTCTTACTAGTGGTATTAGAACGAAGGATGACTGTCCGATCTACGGTCATAAGTATTGGTTGTTTTACAGTCATGAGGGACTGACTTTTGGGATGAACCGCATCGAGGTACGTTTTGCCTCTTGGGTGATGAGTTGGTGTTGGTTTTGTTATGTCGCTCTGTTTCAGAGTTTGATGTGAGGTATTCTCAAGGTTTTTAAGACGATTCTGATATGGTCAGGAATCGAGGTTATGGCTTCAGGTTGTTGTGTAGCCTGGGTGTTACGTGATACACCGGTGCTAATTTCGAGGACGAAATTCTTTTAGTGGGGGATAATGTGATGACCAGGGATTATAGGTGTTAATCCCGGAGTGTTAATAACCCGTAAAGTTGTTTTACGTGGCGAATTGGAGTTTAATCGAGGTGTCGGGCCTTCTGGGCTCGTCTATTTGAGTAGTTGGGATCGTTGGATCCCGAGGTTGAGATCGTATTCTCGTTTCGGTGAAAACCTGTGAGTTGGGTTTTTAGTAGGACTCAGAATCTCGGGTGCTGTGTGTGGGCACCGGTAGGGAGTTTTTGAGTTAGAGAGAGAATTATTGAAAACAGATGATTTTTAATGAATCATGATGTATTTGTGGGGATATTAGTATTTCGGGGTATTTTTGCTATAAATACCAGTTGAACCCGAGATTTTTATTATCGGAACCATTTTCTTCCCCTCCTTCTCTCTCCCCGTAGCCGCGCCATTCTCGATCCCCTTTTGACCCACGCCGCTTCCAGGCGTGCGCCCGCCGCCGTCCGGCCGCCGTTCGGCGCGTCCGACCCGCCGCCGTGATCGTCTCTTCCAGGCGCTTCTATACGTACCAACAATTTGAAGTTTGGTCAAGAATCGAGCTCGGATTTGCCAGAAAAGCGTAGGGTTCAAAAACTGGATTTCATCCGATTTTGGGGCGCGATTTTGGTATGATTTTGGTACGATTTTTCTGATGTTTTTGGGGCGTTTTTATGCTGCTTTTGAGACGATGATTTCATACTTTCATGGGTCGAAAATTTGTTGCTTATGGTTTCGAATTTGAACACTGATTTCGTGACTTAGGGTTTCGAAAATTTGGGTTTTTGGTATGAGGATGATGATTCATGTTGTTATTCGATTATTTCATGTTTAAATGCATTATGATGCTTGATTGTGTTCGAAATTGAGGAATCGGATTTGAAGTTAGGGCTTGAATTCGAATTTTGGGGGTTTTGGCATGTGGGGCGATTATTGTTGTTGTTAAATGATTAATTCATGTGTTAGATGAATTATGGTGATTATTCGGGTTTGATTTGTGTTGGTTGGGTTCGAATTATTGAAGGTGTTCTTAGGCAATTTTTCGATATGCCGCATTCGTTTTCCCTCCCTGCATGTACCCTGCCCCGGGTCTTTTAGATGTTTAATTGTCGTGTGTCGAAAATATTTTGAGGGTTATGGATGTGCTTGAGCATGGGTTGCATGTTCGTAAATAATTGTGAATTATTTACCGTGTTAGCACATCGTTCCTCAGGGCATGGAACTCGAGCAAGGTTTGACTCGAACTTCGAGGATTTAAGGTACGTTTAGCGTACGAGCATAGTTTAAATGATGTTTTACAAGTATGATGCATGATTTAAGATATACGATATGTTTTACTATGATGGTATCGGGACTTGGTTACGTTATGTTGATTCACATGGTGGAATGCTTAGTGCCGCTATGAAGCGAGCAAATGATGAGGTGTGGTTGCTACGGAGCAAACACCGAAAGTATGACGTTACCTTGAAGTAAGAAATGAAAAGGTGGTATTTGATTAGATATCTAGGATATCTGTATTTTATTCCCTATTGGTAATAAATAGGAACAGAGACGTAGTTAATCAGAGAAGTGATTAACCAGTATCGGAAGTTAAGGAAATCTCAATACGATATCTAGAATTATGATCATTGCTAGATTAAGTAAGATGTTATGAAAAGATGTTATGAAGCGATGTTATGAAACGATGTTATGAAACGATGTTATGAAATGATGTTATGAAATGTTACTAATCATTGCCAAATAAAATAAGATGTTATGAAAGGTTACTGATTTGAGACTGGCTAGGGTTAACCAATATCATGATTAACTGCATATTTAAGATTTGATGATTTATCTGTTTTGAGAACAGGGTTATTACAGGGGTACGTTATGATGAGGATGATACCATCCAGGAAGTATCACATATGTTCCACAATATTTACATTCCGTAAATTATGTATTATGTCATTTTGATTATGAAATTGTGGAATTGGTATGCTCACCCCGTTGGGGGCTGTCTCTGTTGGGACAGGTGAACAGGTACATCGATGGCTTTGGAGATGAGCTCGAGCTGTTGATTGGATGTACTCCCAGGATTGTGGTACCAGGGCTTGATGGAGCACGGTATCGTATAGAGTACCCATATACCCATGATGGTTTTATGCATATTCATGATGCTCGCATGTGAGCACGATTATACTTGTATATGGGTTGTATGTAAAGGCATGAGTCTTTCTCTCTTTCATTCTATGTTGCATGCAATTAGAGGTAGAATTGCTAAATGATAAGAAAGTCATTGGTGTATTATGTGGGTGTTGAAACCCACTTTTGTCGTCATATGTGTGGTGTTTTCCCTGGCTGGGAATTTACTTGTATTACTGCTTTCTGATGAGTATTGTGTATTCCCTGGCCGGGAATTATATTATGTGATGTGCTTGTGTTTTGGGATAGCTCAATTTTATGGGGAGACTCTGCCCAAATTTTTATAAAAGTCCACAATGTGAAAAGTGGCAAAATGGGATGGTAATGGGCAACTCTATGAGTCTATATGTTAGTAGAGATGATTCTATAACGTTGATCATTAGAGAAATTTTAGAGTTGCCATTCAATGGTAAAGTATCATCTGAGCTTCCCGATTGGCTTTTTATTGAAAGCATGTGCCACACCTAATGATTAATACACTAATCAAGGGTTAAGTATATGGGGTCCTTACAGATGATATGCTCATTGAGGAAGCAATTTAAAAATCATCAGGTAACAAAGAAAAAATGTTGACGAGACATTTTTTATATGTGTGCATCAAGAACAATGATTGGAATTAAAAGTTTCCAAGACACGAAGAATAAAATCCCAAGGATTAATTCGAGTTTCAAATTCTAAGCTTTGCTTTTAAATTTCAAGTTTACAAGAAATAGAATCTTCAACTTGTAATTTTAAGAATCTATGCGCTTAAATATGAATTGTGAATTAAAGTTGAGTATTTCCTATGATCTCGAATTTTGTAAGAAATAACGAGTTAATAACGCTTAAAATTCGATGATGGAAATATCCTAAAAGGATAAAATGATGCTATTGAGGTAACGTGATTACCAAAACTGAAGATATACTGTTGTGAAAAATTTTCTATGTAAAACATATAAAACTTCTTCGGCCTAGTGACTTTATAAGTTGTTAGAGAAAAATCATGTCCATGCAACTAAAAAGTGTTGCATTAAATGCTATATGACAAAATGATTTCCAGTGGCATAATCATGAGTAATTATATGAAACCGCGGATCCGCATATGAAATGGTTAACCGAGAGATCGTGTGGAAGTTTATCGAGGGGAATGTGGTTACAACCCTATAATCAAAATCTCATTGTGGATATCCAACCTTGTTGACTGGAGATTCCAAGATCTAGGTTCAAAATGGACAACTAAATTATGAGATTGTATAAACACCTGGAGATCAATCTCCAACCCATTCCTATTATAAGAGGTTTAACCTACAAAAAGGATACGAGGATAGACAAAAGGTCTTTAATGATTCCTAAGACATATTAGAATATGTTGTAGTATAGCGGAATACTCTTCTAGGAGATCATCTACGTAAGTGCGAAGTGTGGCCGCTTCAAAGAATGGAAAGCACTTATGAAACCAAGTGTGGTCCATGGTTCAATAGTCTTGGTTCAAACCACCGACTAAATAGTTCAAGACTATAAGTTCACTATTAAGTCAAGTAAATCCGATTGAATACTACTATGGAAGATTTAAAGCCGCAAGCTATCTCTCCAGATGCCATAATAGTTCGTTTTATAAGAAGATTTATGCCCATTTATTTCATTTTATTGACACAAACAATCAAGCTACATTTTTTCAAATTTTGCACTACAAATTTTAGATGTCTGCGTTATTAGTTGCGCCTATGACATCGACTACTTTAAGTCACAATTATAAACTAAGAACACGATTTCCCGGACTATGATTAGCTATGCTTTTTCACATAATATATTTATATATTTGAAAGAAAAATATTTACATAAAAATAATTTTAGAACCAAAATATATTTATGTGGCTCTAGTTTGTCCTAAAAGAGCTACAAAATTTGCTACATTTCCGAGTTTGATAGGATTTAACCACTTGATTAGGCCGGTAATTGACTGTTTTGCATCCACCGGAAGGTGTATTCACAATTGAATCGTTTGAATAAGATTATGGTTTATTCTTGGTGGTTTTGATTCTGATTTGATCGCGGTTCGAATCGATACGAACTAAAATTTATACAAGGCGGCTTGAATCCTTTTCTTTCTAAAAAATTTAAATAAAATTACTAGACAATTATTTAAATAAATTTTATTTGATTTATTTTATATAATGCATATATTTTATCGTCCACTATATTATTACATCGATATTGATTATGATCAGGGATGAACCTACATATACAAATGAGAGCACACTCAATTTTTTTTTTCAATACTTAAATTTTTTTTAAAAAAAATTTGCATTTACATACCAAAATTGTAGTTTGCCCCTCCTAAAATTATATTTTGACCTATTAAAATATTTTCTTGCCATCCATTTTTTATATTATTATTTTTATCACCTTAATAAAAGTTCAAGATTCGTCCCTAATTATGATATATATTAACTATTGCATAACACAAGTAGTTAATTTTGAGGATAGATGATAAGATGTTATATATATATTTCTGAGAAATATAAATTTATTTATTTTAGCCTCTTATATTTTGTACGAAAATTATCATAATTGAAATTAAACAGAAAAATAAAAAAAATATTACACACAAAAAACATGAAGCTAGAAACATGGGGCATGCAGGTTGACCCGATTTGTCTCCCTGAACTCCCACTCTCATGTGGACCCTACCCTGCCACCTCGTACTCCCTATAAATTCTATCCACGACACACTTTAAATCCCCAAACTAGCCTTCCCTTCCCCCCGGTCTCTCCAGTCACAGCCCATAATTCATTAAACATGGAGACCCATTGCAGTCATTTCATCTAATACTGTTACACCACTTGGTTCGAATCCTACGTGGCAGACCCACGTCTCCTGAATCCACTCCCCGCCGATAACTGTATAAATATAATATGTGTATGTATATGTTCCGCTGTATTTAATCCCTCCATTTTACTCTCAATCTCCTTGAGAGGTTCTTTAATGGCGATTTGATTGCCTTTTACGTTAATGATAAGAGCAATTAATTTTTTTTTTAAAGGTAAAACCTTTTGATTTTCATTGCATATAAATATTCTTCTTTTGATTCCCTCACTGAAACCAGCTTCTCTTCTTTTTAGTTTATATATAAATATATTCAATCTTGGTTATTCTTGGCGTATATTTCAGGCATTAAACATTCGTACAATATATAGATATATACTTTTTAAAACGGTTCTTTATCCAATTTGATTCATTTTTGAGAGGAGAGAAGTCGAGGAAAAGAAAATGTTAGATGGGTTGTTAAAGAGCAAGTTCTATTCCAGATGGTAAGAGCTGTAATTATGGTTAAAAATTTTCTTTTCTTGGAATATTTTTATTTTTTTAATAGTTGTAGATTAATTGTGCATTTTTTTTTGGGTGTGTTTCTTGAATTTAGTAAGTCGGATATTAAGCAGACGAGGACTCGGATTGAGCTGATAAAGAAGAAGAGAAATGCAGTGCAGAAATATTTGAGAAATGATGTTGCCGATCTTCTTAAAAATGGCTTGGATACTAACGCCTATGGAAGGGTACGTTTTTCAAACATTTTTTATCCGGATTTTACGTATAATGAGTTTTCTATTATTGGAAAATGGATATTCAAGAATTTATTGCTTTGAATTTGTCTTCTCATTTGTATTTATTTATTCTGGGCAATGGAATTCATTAAATTTCTTGGTCAATTGTGTAAATGTTCGCGTTTCTTGAGATAAAAAATTGAAGAAGTTTCTTAAAGATTTTTCTTTCTAGCTTCTGGGATTTTACATTCAACATGGATAAAGGGGGAGGCAAGAATTTCATGGGATTTTTAGAAGATTTAAATTTCGAGGATTACAGAAAATTATACTGTCTAGGTGGTCTCGGTCTTCCCCTGTTTTAAGGAGGTGGGTTTGAGGTTCGATCATGATTTTTAATGGAAGAATAGTATGCAAAGAGAACTTCCGGGTTTGCCCAATTGAAAATGTTTTTAAAGAGAATATAGTGAATTCCATATATTGTTTAGCCAGTTTCAGCTGCGAAAAGACAATCGAACACTAAATAAAAGAATTCAAATCTTATATGAAATCATTCATCGTTTTGTCATCTTAAAAACAGGCTGAAGGACTTCTAAACGAGCTGAATCGGTCCAGCTGTTTCGTATTCGTCGACGAATGTTGTGTGGCCGTCGCAAATAATCTTGGAACCATGGATAAACAGAGGTATGATCTCCAACATAAATATCAGCTGATTTACGAAACATAATAAATGATATTGCGTACGAATTTGTCTGACACTCGCGGTTTTATGTTCACAGGGAATGTCCACAAGAGTGCAGGGAAGCTGTAGCTTCTTTGATGTTTGCAGCAGCAAGACTTGCCGATCTACCAGAGTTGAGGCAGCTTCGAACTTTATTTTCCGAGAGATATACAAATTCCCTGGATTTTTATGTCGACAAACAGGTATAGTCTGTGTTTAATAACTTTTATGTCAAATTGAAAGTCGAATATTAGACATTTCAATCATAGATGTCGAAATTGCTTGCATTCAACAGCTTAAATTTTATCCAAGATTTTGATATTTCTTGTGCAGTTCATGGAGAAGTTGAAATCAAGCCATCCATCGAAAGAATTGAAGCTTCTGTTATTGCAAGATGTTGCTGCAGAATCAGGCTTGGAATGGAGCTCAAAAGCTCTGGAAAACAAGCTGTATCATGAAATTGTGGGCAAAAAGGTAAGACCTGAGTCATATTTAAACACATTTTTAACACAAGTTAGGCCTAAAGATTAATTCTCTGCGAAATTTTCGACTATTTTGTAGGATATTGCTGATGATTTCAACGATAAACTATACCTATCGCGTGATAGGATGGATGGTTCAGTTTCAAAGAACGAATCCATGAAAGGGTCAGATTATGTACGCTGGAACCCTGGGGAATGTACCGTTCCTAAGAGGAAAGATGGACATGTTCCCATCAAGGACATTCAAGTTGATGCTCTGGTAAGAAGTGAGACGTATAACCAACCAGAATTTCATGCTCCCAATGAAGAAAAGCCTCTCAAGTACAGGTCAATCCCTCCTCCATATAGCAAACCCAACGTGAATAAAACGAGGAGTGAGGAAAAGGTGGAACCTAAAGAGACAGATGATCAAGAATACCCCACTGTTAAAGCTATGCCAGTGCCGAAATCTGTGAGGAGGAGGCCCCTCAAACCCCCATCAGCACACGAGAATTCGGTCCATTCTGAAAACGAGAAAAAGTCGGAAGAAACAAACAAAGAACAAACAGCTGCACAGGGGCAAAGAATGTTAAAATTCTTAGACGAGGGCAATACCGACGATGAACGAGATGAAGAAGAAAAGATGATGGATAAGCTTCTACTTCATTACAGCAGGAAAAAAACATCCCGTGGAACCGTCAAATCAGATTCAAACATCAAGCTGCCACCGGATCATGATCCAGGGGACTCGAGCAAAGCTACTAATCATAGAAGTAGAGATGTTCCAAACAGGATATCATCTCTTCCGAGTGAACTTACGAGCCTGACCAGCGAGACCCATACAGGACACGCTAGAGCGTTTTCTTTACAGCCTGAGATGTTCAACGGAAATGGGCATGTGCATCCTAAACTGCCAGATTATGATGACTTTGTTGCCAGATTAGCAGCTCTTAGAAGGAAGTGAAGTGTGGTAGTATGTGTATTTGACAAGTCTTCATTATCAGATTTCTCTATACATTCTTTGTTAAATATTTTACTAAAACTAATATGTACACCAGCCTCTTATGGTTCGATAATGATACAATACTTGATGGTGATGTATATCCTCATACCGTTATACCACGCTAATGTAGAAATTTTTGGCAGTTAGACAGTGTTATGTACATATGAATCCAGTTCAGGAGCACAAATTGTTTATAGGTTACTTGTTCTCTTTGGGAGCAATTAATTTTGAAGAAACTATAAACACAACCTCGACATTTTTAAAGAAACATTAACATATTTGATACCCTGATAAAATAAGGTCATAGCAAGATCCGGAGAATTCCGACCTGTTTAAAAACATAACAGGTTAAGACCTAATTTTACCCGAGATAATCTAAAAGAAAAGGACAAGTGTAAAGCACCGACAGACCTGATGCTCAGCTCAAGAATTATTGATCCGAAACAAAGGCTAAAAATGTTGACACCGAGATGTGAGGTGCTCGGCGAATGAAAATGGAGCTCAGCCTTGTATGGTCAGGAGCTTAAAGGTCAGCTCGGCCGAAAATGAGGGAGCTATATGTCCACAATGAAAGACAGAGTTGCGAGCTACATAGCAGATATAAGCACATTCCGAGCTCGGGGACAGAAAAGTCAGGTGAGCTCAGCTCGTTCTGACTAAAATCTTATTTTTTTGGACGATAAGGTCGAGAGTCATAATTATGGAAGAAACCTTTACATGTACTGTTTTAGCTCCAAAACGGTTTGCTTATATATATCAGGTTCGTCTTATAATTTTATTCAATTCATAAATTGAGTATTGTCAACATATTTTCTCGCATTATTGCTGACTTAAGCATCGGAGGGTTTCATCGACCGTCTCGCTTCTAACAGTTTTCTGTGTAGGAAGAGTGTCATATTTGATGAATCTTTTCGATGTGCTTAGGGAGACCAAACGTCTATCCTTCTGAATTTCCCAAGTAACATCAATATTGAAAATGGCTTGATGAAAAAACAGGTGAAATCTTACAAAACAATGTCGAGTGAAGGGTGAATTAGACCATATATATATAAGCGACAAACGGTTACGGTTCCAATTAAAAGTAAACGCCCATCCTTTTTCTTTTTTTTCCTTTTTCTTTTTTTTTGTTATTTTCGTTTTTTTTTTGTTATTTCTTTTTTTTTTTCGTCGGGTACTGTTCCAGTGAACAGTAAACATCCGTCCTATTTTCTTTTATTTTGTTATTTATTATTTTTTTGCATAAGTATTGATTTGTTTGGAAAGATTTGACCCTTGACCCAACAGTGCATCTCTTTTATCTCAATTTTTTTAAATTTAAAATGTTTCCTTTTTTTTTATATAGAAAAAAACTTGTTGATTTGTCAAGTATGAATTGATTTTAAAAAACAACAGAGAGTTCGAAATAGGTTTTCGTTGTGGCAAATTTTAATAACAATTTTTTTTATATGAATTGATTTAAAAAAAAAAATAGAAAGTTCAAAATAGAATTTCGTCGTTGCAAACTTTAATAATATTTTTTAAAAAATATTAGGCATGATGAATTTTTGGTAGATTACAGGTCGTCGATTTTGCTTGTTTGTATATATTTTGATTTTCGGCTTACCTATGACTCATTGCTAATACGTGCTTGTTCTCAATTATCTTTATTATGACGTTTGGCATCCAATTTTCCCTTCATGTATAAGGAGATTATATCAAAATTTTAAAAAATATTAAATTATGATAATTATATATTAAATTGTTTGATAATGATTTGGGTCGCATTTAGATTCATATTTTTTGTGAGAAAAATATATAAATAATTATAAAAGTAGGATGATTCATTATCATGAGGCCATAACAACTAATATAAAATTGATATCCTAAAATAACAATGCAACTACAACGATAAACTGTTAAGTATTAAATAAAGGCCCCTTATTATTTTAATTTTTTTTAAAAAAAGGGGTAAAACCTAAGTTATCTGAAATTTTGATAGGATATCTTTCCACGGTGAACAATAGCACTCCTTTTAGGAGTCTGACAGTTATTATTTCTGGAGTCCGGCCCATAAGTTTAAGATCCGGCATGCCTCTTGTCCTTTTCGACTGAGCTCCGATTATAAAAATAAGGGTCGGATCGGATCATGCCCATTAGGGTCAGGGTTCCGGTATAGGGCCACTTCCCGGGTATCAGCCTCTATTCATATTTTGTTGTTGGCGATGCTACTACGAAATATTCCTTTCGACACGCAATGCTTCCTCAGCTGGCCAAGGCGGAACCACCTTCGTGTGCTCGCCGCCGTGTCGGTAACTCAGTTAACCTTCGGTCAAAATCAATGTCTCCGTTAGCCGTGACGCTCAATGTAAAAGTCAAAGTTGCAGCTAAAGAATTCCAGTAACCCACTTGCCATCTCCGTCACATTTTTTATCAGCATATATTGTATTATGTATAGGTGAAAAACTCCGGTGCGTCCCTCACCGACTTTGCTCACGGAGAAGTTGTTCTTCCATCCTCCTCCGTCGTTGACCCTTCGGCAGCATCCTTCCTTGTTCTCCACCTCCCCTCTCATTCAACACCACCGCTCCCCTCCAACGCGCTAACACGATGCCTGAGTTTTGATTCCCTTGCCCGTGCTTAATCATTCATTGAGGAAGTAAATAGTGAAGAGGATAAGGAAAGTGAAAGCTGTTGGATTTGGAGTCTTAACGAATTAATATTAAAAGGATCTTAATGAATTGTAATTAAGTAAAGAAAATTAAATGATGGAAACGCAAGCGATAATGGAGTTTTTTGGGTACATAACGGGTCACTGAAACTGAAACTGTCCGGGAAAAAGCACGGGCAGTACGGGAGGCACCTAGACGCCTCCCTCAATGCATGGAAAATTATTTCCAGGCAGTGTGTGTTGCGTCTAGGCGCCACAAGTGCTGCGCCTAGGCGCCTATTTGGTGATTTTTCTGAACAATTGCATCATTTGGCGTGAAGGTGTGATTTTTCATGAATGATTGCCTCAAAATGGAGTTTTTTGATGACATCATATGTCCTAGTATATATACAACATTCCATCATTGAATTTAATCATCAGATTTTTTAATTTTACACCCAAAATTCCAATAGAAATAGCAAGATCAAAAGCATTTCTGCATCATATTCATTTGTTCTTGAAAAAGAGAGTTTGCAATATTTGTGGTTGATGTTCTTGTGATTTTGTGTGCTACAATCACAAGAGAAGTCGTTGTATCTTGGGAGAGGATTGCCACATACCGAAAGCACCTTGTGCGGGACAAATTCCTCTTAAGAACAAAGTGTTACACGTTTTGCCTCAACTTAAGATATTCATCATTTCTTTTTCATAAACCACAGGCGGAATCCCAAACAACACAAACAACAAAAACTATCATAGCTTGAAGTACAGAAGCAGAAAAAGTGGGAGAATAAGTGTTGTTTCATCATTTGAAGTTCATAAATGTTGTGTAGCTTTGCATCTAATCATTGGACAAATCTTGTCCAAGCTGCAATGGATTAACCACACTTGGACAAAATTTGTCCAAGCGACAATGGATTAATCACACAGATCTTTAATCTGTGTTGTACTCTGTTTGAAATCACTTCAATGATGGAATGTGTTCGAAGTCTGCTTGCGTTCGATAATGTTGGAAATTATGAATTAAATAAAGGACTCGCGATCGATCGCGAGTGGCAGCTAGTTGAAAAAAGGGGGCATGATTGCGTGATCGATCGGGCCCTGTGCAGGGTTGCGTGTTTTCGCGTTTGACTGCCTTTTTTCATTATGGGGTGCTTCCAAATGGTGTTTTTGGTGACACTACTTGATATATTATATAAGAAACAACCCTTGAACGAATTAAGACATTGAATTTTGAAATTCACACCATATTTGAAGATCAAAATTTGAGTGATTTTGTTGATCTTCATCTTGTTCTGGTTGAAAGGTTTTAAACCTTTGTGGTTTAAAGGATTTGTGATTTGGAGTGCTCTTGTCGTTGTATCATGGGAGACAAATTGCCAATTGAACAGTAGCAGATCAATATTGTCTTAAGGACGAAGATTCTAAATCTCGCATCAGCATTCCTACTACAAAGCCATTGTTGTTATTATTTGCTACTTTCATAAGATACACATCCAGTAAATTTTGTACAACAAATAAATGTAAACACGACTCGAACCGTATTCAGATAATTCGTGCAACTGCTAGGTTCAGCTCAATATGCATTCATATTTTAATCATACTCAAACTCTAAACAAACTCTACCAGCTTGATGTACACTAAGAGTTGAACTCTTTTACACTGTTCATATTTTAAAGCATAAAACAAAGTAGATAGCTACCAACTCAAATATGTAGGCTTATAGACGAGCGTGAAAGATTAAAGATAATCCTTTGTTGGAACCAAAGATGGGGGGTGAATGAGGTTCCTTGGCTACTTTAGCGTTTTAAAATGAATTTGCAAAAATGTCAAGTTTGCGCTGCGGAAGACTTCAAGTCAATCGATAAATAAATAAAATGAAAAAATAAATAAATACGTAAATGAAATAAAGCGATAAATGACAAGAGAATTTGTTATAGAAGTTCGGCGATGAATCGCCTACGTCTCATCTTCCCGGTTAGAAAACGTTTAACCGAGGTTCCACTAGAATGAAAATGATCTTGGCCTTAAGGGCTCCAAGTTAGCCACAAACAAACTCTTCACGAGTCAACCACTCTTCACGAGTCTTCTTGGCCTTAAGGGCTCCAAGGATAGTGTTGAGCCTTAAACGCATTGTTGAGTTTAATGCTTAATTTATCTCCGAATTATTTATGGGTTTTGATGATCAACAAAACTTGCATTTGTTGTACTAATATATCTACTTAGTGTACAGGGTTATATTGATAAATTGGTTGGGAAGACCAATGGAAGAGAACCCAAGTTATACAATAACATATGCGAGTTCATAGGACAAGCGGTGATTTTTATCAAGGAATCTATTGAGCTTGGACGAGAAGGAATGAGATCTATGAACAACCAAATTAAGTGTTCAACATGTGTGGAATGACGTTGGAACAATTTCTTATGATGGGATGAAGACCCACAAACCAATGGTCCGTTGGTGGGCAAATTCGTATAGAAGCCAATTGGAGCGTAGTGCAATGTTTTGATTATATCTCTTGGCTCGATGCTCCAAATAATGTGAATCCAAATAGGTTGGAAATCCAACGCAATATGATAGATTTCATATTCAACCATCTCAGTCCAATTCGGGTTGCATCATGGAGCAAAATGGCATGGAAGTCATAACAAGTGCAGATTGTAGCAAGGTTTGAGCGGCTGTAGCATTTTGGGCGTAACTTCATCATACCTTAATGAAATGCAATGAAATTTTGTCCACACCTAGATAAGGGGAAGAGATACAACTTTCATGTTTACCACTTTTCCCATAAATGAGCTTAGGATGGTCGAATAGTGCAAAGTTTGAGAGTGTTGAGATCCGGACCATCACCTCAGGCGATCCGGGCCATCACCTCAGGCGATCCAAGCCATACGTGCACGCTCCGCGCACCATCGACCCAGGCAATGGTACGCTGCGCGCCAGGCAATCCAGATTGCCCCAGGCAATGGCATGGTCGCCCGAGGCGATCCAGAATTGATCCTACGGCAAATTTTCAACGGGCGATCGCCCGAGGCGATGGGGACATCGCATGAGGCGATCTGGGCCAGATTTGAACGTTAGAACGTGGCGATGGAGATCGCCCGAGGCGATTTCCGAGGCGATCAAGGAGTGATTCAAGCCTTGAGTGTAGCAACGGCTAGTAGGAGCCTTGGGGGCCTTCTACACTATAAATATGGATGCTTTGGAGCATTTTGAAGACAAGAAACAAGCCTACAAACTTCTACAAAGTCTTGATCATTATAATTTCAAATTGCATTGCAATCTCCATACATTGTTGTTGTATTGGAGTTTGTAATTCTCTTTTTGTTAGAGTCTTGTTGTCTTCGTGTGAGTACACCGTGAAGGTGTTTTTGGTTTGATTTATTGTAAAGGTCCTCCAACACCAAAGCAAGTTGGTAAATTGTAAAGTCGCCAACAAGTAAAGTTGGTGCATGTGTTGTGGCTATCCTTGGAGCCTTTAAGGCCAAGAAGACTCGTGAAGAGTGTTGGTAGCTCGGGAAGAGCTTTGTGTACTTGGGAAGAGTATTGTGCTCGGGAAGAGCTTTGTGTACTCGGAAAGAGTAGTGTGCTCGGGAAGAGCTTTGTAACTCGGGAAGAGTTGTGTTGTGGCTAACTTGGAGCCCTGAAGGCCAAGATCATTTATTCTAGTGGAATCTCGGTTGGAGGTTATCTAACCGGGAAGGAAGACGTAGGCGATTCATCGCCGAACTTCTATAACAAATCTCTTGTCTTTTATTGCTTTAATTTCCATTACGCATTTATTTATTTTGTTCTTTTCATTTATCGATTGACTAAAGGCTTCCGCAAGCGCAAAACTCTTTTATTTTTCAAACTCATTTTAAAACGCTAAAGTAGCCAAGGAATCTCATTCACCCCCCTCTTCGATTCCAACAGATAGCCACACAAACTCTTCCCGAGTTACCCACACTCTTCACAAGTCTTCTTGGCCTTAAGGGCTCCAAGGATAGCCACACACACTTGCACCAACTTTACTTGTTGATGACTTTTACAATTTCCAACTTGCGTCGGTGTTGGAGGACCTTACAATAAATCAGATAACATCCTCACGGTGTACCAACACAAAGAATCAAAAACTCTCACACAAGAAATAAATTACAAACTCCAATACAACACAAATGTATGAAGTTTGCAATGCTAGAATGATTTGAATTGGGCAAAGCTTTCTTGTAGTTTATAGTCTTGTTTCTTATATTCAAAATGCTCCAAAACATCAATATTTATAGTGTAGGAGGCCCCTAGGCTCCTACTAGCCGTTGCTACACAAAAGGCTGAAATCACTCTTCGATCGCCTCAGCCATCGCCTCAGGCGATCACCATCGTCGCGCCCCAACGGTCAGCATAAATCGGGACATCGCCTCAGGCGATGTCCCGATCGCCTCAGGCGATTTAAACCAAAATCCAATGCCGTAGCCTCATCAGCTCAAATTCTTCCATCGCCTCAGGCAAAGTCCTCATCGCCTCGGGCGAACTCCCCCTGCACGCGAGCCTCGGCGTCGCCTCTGTCGATGCGCGTGGCGATGCCTTCCTGGCAGCCATCACCTGGGGCGATGGTCACCATCGCCTGGGGCGATCCAGCCCAGGTTTTGCACACTTGATTTTCTTCATTTAATCCACTTTTTAATCAATTAATCTGCACACTAAGTACACACATTAGTATAATAAACACAAGTTTTGTTGATCATCAAAACTCAAAATATAATCCGGAGATAAATTAAAGCATTAAACACAACCATGCGTTTAAGGCTCAACAATCTCCCCCTTTTTGATGATCACAAAACTTGATAAACTTGAATATGTAATATGCATGAAATGTGAGTAAACATGACTCCCCCTTAACAATTGCATAGCACATACAAGATTACCAAGTAAATCATACAACAAACAACTCTCCCCCTCAAACCATGCATACAAAAGCTCTCCCCCTTAAACTATGCATGAATTAAGTTTCAAGTTTATCACAAAATTCTCCCCATTTTTGTGATAATCAAAAAGTACAAAATTTAAATAAACATAGCATAATTATATGTTGACACATAGCCATATTTTAACAATTTACACATGTCCCTCATCAAGCATGTAATAATCATAACAAGCATAAGATTAAATCATTTAGAGGAACAACAAACATGTGTTTAAGGCAATCAACAATGAATTCTAAACATTGCAAAGTGTGCATATGTTCTACCATGAGTTCATGCAATTATGCCCAATAAACATTAAGGTTCTCAAATCATCATTTGATAAAATTATTAATCACATAATTGCACATTTCCACATTGCAATTCAAATTTGAATTCAAGACAAATCAAGATACTTACTATAAAAGAAAGCATACATCATGCATTAAAACAATTTATATGTGCATAGGCTAAGGGGTTATGCATTTTACTACCAATGAATGTTGAGCTTCATTATTTATTGGTCACAATTAATTTATGCCAATGAAATTTTGAATCGATCTTTTAAAATGTATAAAATAATTTTACCTTCGATGACAAGAGTGTGTTCTTGTCATTGGTCCTATGCCTCGCGCTTCCTCTATTGAGGTGAATGATATAATCTCCTCCTTTGAGTTGCTTGTGCCTTCATCCTCCATCCCTTTGTTGTCCCTACAAAACAAATTTACAATTGGAGGATTTTTGGTACCCATTTGATTTTTGGGTCCTTGAGGGTTAGTTTTCATTGGCACCTTTGGAATCCATTTCCACCTTTTGTTAGGTTGGTATTGGATTCTAGCAAACCTACATTTATTCTTATAATGACCATCTTTGCAACAATAAGTGCAAGTAGGAGAATTATGCTTTGCTTTAGCCAACAAGCTTGAAAATATTTTTGATTTGCTTGAGAAGCCTAACCCGGCTTTATCAAAGCTACAACGTTGCAAGCCAAGCAATTCATTCATCTTTAGACTACTCTCACTAAATTTGCAAAAAGATATCTTTATAGAATTTAATTCATTTTTCAATGAATTATTTTCTTCATCTTTCTTGGCAACCTCAAGTTTGAGTAATTTGTTACTCATTTTGGTTTTGCCAAGAATATCAATAAGTTCATGATAAGAATCTAAAAGTTCATCAAAAGATGGTACCTCATCGTCGCTTTCATCTCCTTCATCATTTATATCATCTTTGGCCATGAGACAAAGATTTGTTCCTTCTTCATCGGAGTCACTATCACTCCATGTGGCTATAAGGGCCTTCTTCTTGCCTTTGTCCTCACTCTTCCTAGGACATTTGTTAGCATAATGACCTTTTTCTTGACAATTATAACAAGTTACCTCTTGTTTTGAATCTTGTTTGGTAGCACTAGAGATCTTTGGCTTGTTATGTTTGTTGAAGAACTTCTTGAACTTTCTAGTGAACAAGATCATCTCTTCATCATCATCATCTTCTTCATCCTCGGATTGATCTTTCCTCCCAACCAAGGCAATCCCCTTCCTCATGGATCTATCATCCTCCTTTATTCATTTCCTTGTCGATACTTCAAGTTCATGGGTCACCAATGTGCCATGAAGCTCATCAAGGTCATAAGATGCACTTTCTCCTTTGTTGGACTCGATGATGGCGGTTCTCTTTGCATCCCATTCCTTTGGCAAGGCACTTAGAGCTCTTATCCATATTTACTTTGGAGGGTACTTCTCTCCAAGTTGGGCGAGCTCGTTTATGATTTGAGTGAGCCTCCTAAACATTGAATCAACATCTTCTCCGAACTCCATCTCAAATGTCTCATATTTGAGTTGCAATAGATCAATCTTGGTCTCCTTCACTTGATTAGTGCCTTCATGACAAATTTGTAATTTGTCCCATATCTCCTTTGCGGTTGAGCACATCGAGATCCAGTTGTACTCTTTCATATCTAAGTGCAATGCAAAATATTAATAGCTTTAGCATTTTGTGAAATTAATATCATGTCCGCTCTTGTGAAATCGTCTATTTATTTGGGAACACTTATTCCCCCAACTTCCTTTAAAGGAATGTGTGGATCTTTCACAATAATTTTCCATAGATCATAATCTACGGATTGGATGTATAGAGAAATTCTATTCTTCCAATAACCGTAGTTATCACCGATGAAAAGCGGATGCCTATTTGTCGATTGACCTTGAGCAAACACATTTGCTAGATTAGCCATAAAAAAATTTTGATTTAAAAAAAAAATCAAATGGCTCTGATACCACTTGTTGGAACCGAAGAGGGGGGTGAATGAGGTTCCTTGGCTACTTTAGCGTTTTAAAATGAATTTGCAAAAATGCATAGTTTGAGTTGCGGAAGACTTCAAGTCAATCGATAAATAAATAAAATGAAGAAATAAATAAATGCGTAAATTAAATAAAGCGATAAATGACAAGAGAATTTGTTATAGAAGTTCGGCGATGAATCGCATACGTCTCCTCTTCCCGGTTAGAAAACGTTTAACCGAGGTTCCACTAGAATGAAAATGATCTTGGCCTTAAGGGCTCTAAGTTAGCCACAACCAAACTCTTCACGAGTCAACCACTCTTCACGAGTCTTCTTGGCCTTAAGGGCTCCAAGGATAGCCACACAAAACTCTTCCCGAGTTACCCACACTCTTCACGAGTCTTCTTGGCCAAGGGCTCCAAGGATAGCCACACACACTTGCACGACTTTACTTGTTGATGACTTTTACAATTTCCAACTTGCATCGGTGTTGGAGGACCTTACAATAAATCATATAACATCTTCACGGTGTACCAACACAAAGAATCAAAAATTCTCACACAAGAAATAAATTACAAACTCCAATACAACACAAATGTATGAAGTTTGCAATGCTAGAATGATTTCAATTGGGCAAAGCTTTCTTGTAGTTTATAGTCTTGTTTCTTATCTTCAAAATGCTCCAAAACATCAATATTTATAGTGTAGGAGGCCCCCTAGGCTCCTACTAGCCGTTGCTACACAAAAGCCTGAAATCACTCCTCGATCGCCTCAGCCATCGCCTCAGGCGATCACCATCGCCGCGCCCCAACGGTCAGCATAAATCACGCATCGCCTCAGGCGATCTAAACCAAAATCCAATGCCGTAGCCTCAGCAGCTCAAATTCTTCCATCGCCTCAGGCGAAGTCCTCATCGCCTCGGGCGAACTCCCCCTGCACGCGAGCCTCGGCGTCGCCTCTGTCGATGCTAGTGGTTATGCCTTCCTGGCAGCCATCGCCTGGGGCGATGGTCACCATCGTCTGGGGCGATCCAGCCCAGGTTTTGCACACTTGATTTTCTTCATTTAATCCACTTTTTAATTAATTAATCTGCACACTAAGTACACACATTAGTATAACAAACACAAGTTTTGTTGATCATCAAAACTCAAAATATAATCCGAAGATAAATTAAAGCATTAAACACAACCATGCGTTTAAGACTCAACATCCTTCAACTGCAAAAATATATAATTAGGTATATAAAAAGTTCAACTCGGTCCCATTCTAATTTTTTTGAACACTTGATCTGTTTACAGTTATGATGCATGGACACTTTTAAAATTACTCGGTGCACTGTCGGAGACTTCTAGGACACCGACACTCCTCAGACCTGTGACGCTTCCTCAATTCTTTTAAAAATAAAATTGGAACCCGTATCATACACTCCCATCAAAATCGAAAACTTGTGTCGAGCACGGTCGATGGATTTGTCCGACACAAAAAGAACATTTTTGGGGGTTAATTGTACAATTTAAATTTTTTTTCGCGAAAATGAAATTTTGACGTGTTAGTTAAACTTTATGTTAATTAAAATAATATAAATATGATGTTAGTATGGGTCATACTATGATAATTTCAACGACTTTATTTATTTATATATTTTTTGAATTTGGTAAGAATATTTTTGTGTTATCTTTTACTTGGACGTGTTTAGAGATGTCAAACGGGTCGTGCCGTGCCGGCACGGCTCGTTTAATCGTGCCGGCACGGCACTATTCGTGCCGGCACGTGCCGGCACGTTTCGAAAATGGGTCGTGACATGCCGGCCCATTTTCACAAGGGGCCGGGCCCGGCACGGCCCATAGGCACGGCCCCTACGTGCCGTGCTTCGTGCAGTGCCGTGCCGGCACGGCCCATTTCAAGTTTTTTTTTATTTTTGGTGTAGCGATCGATCGCCACCTAACTGGCGATCGATCGCCTAACTGGGCGATCGATCGCCAGTTAGGTGGCGATCGATCGCTACCAGTTTTAAAAAAAAAAAAAAAAATTACTATTCGTGCCGTGTTGTGCCGGCCCACAGGCCGGCACCCTATGGCCCGGCACGGCCCATGCTACAGTGCCGTGCCGTGCCGGCATGGCCCGTTTGCAAAACGTGCCGTGCCGCTCCGTGACGTGCCGTGCTCGTGCCGTGCCTCGTGCCGTCCGCTCCGTTTGACATCTCTAGACGTGTTTATTAAACTATATATTAATTTAGGTATATGTATTTGATGTTAGTATGAGTGATATTAAGATGATTCAATGTGATGCATTTATTTATATGATTCTTGAATTTGGTAAGAATTTTTTTCGTACTTTTACATAGTTTTAGAATTTAAAAAAATGTGAATCTTAGTATATATATATATATATATATATATATATATTGATGTAATTTGATTTTTTCCGTGTTCGGTAGATTTAAGTGTTTGCTGAAAATAAAAGAAAGACACAATATTTTTTACGTGGAAAACCCTCCAAAACGAAGGTAAAAATCACGGGACCTGGTTCAGTATAAAATTCCACTATAAATATTGATGATTTACAATGTATTTTTCTAATACAAGAATGAAGCCAAAAATAAGTCTCTCAACCAACCCCCCTCCACTAATGAGAAAATTAGTGTTTTTATATAAGAAATTAGCACCACCTCCCCTCTAATTATGCCCACTAATCTCCCTCATTCTCCCTCCTTCTCGGCCCATTACCCACTTTCAGCCCCACTTTCTCCATTACTCTCCACAATTACTCCCACTAATTGTGCCCCAATTGCCGATAGATTTCTCCCTAAAATGGATAGCCCCCAAATCCCCCCTTGTTGAATCCAAATCCTCCTGAATCTTTCCCCGATTACACCTTAATCATCCCTTTATTATCGTCCATTTCCTTAATTTGCTCCCATTAATGGCTCCCACGATTTGCCCCACTAATTGCCATTAACCGCTCCATCATGTCCGCGAAATGTGGGTTGATTAACCGCTATAATCGGGTCTTATGTCGCTGTTTGATCACGTGGGACCGAACAGAGTATTATCCTCTTCGGGTATTTTCCTATTCGGGTGCTTTCCTGTTCGGGCACTTTCTTGTTCGGACACTCTTATTCGGCAATAATTTTACCCGATGTGGTATAATTTTCCCACCACATCACATCACCCCCCGAAGTAAAGCAAGATGAGCGAAGTCGAGATCTTGGTTTATATGCATCGGGTAAATCACAGTTGCCGTTCTGATGTATTTTTCGGAACTTGTGATTTTTGAGGGTTGAACTTATCCAAAAAAAAAACTTCGAGTAAATAAAGCTCAACTAATTTCGAGATATAATAATTATCACGAGCAAATAAAGTTCGGGTTGAAACAAGAAATATCATATGCAACCAAAGGCCGAGCACATAAAACTCGTACGATATAACGAGCTCCATAGATAATAGATAAGCATCCCGAGCAGATAAAATACTTCCGAACTCTAGTATAAAAAATATTCAGAGCAAATAAAGCTCGTCCCGAGTACAAAAACAATACATTCGAGCTCATCGAATACCCCACTGAATAACCATCCAGAACTTCTGAAACACAAATAAAGAATCCCTCCTGAGAACCTGAGCAAATAAAGCTCGTCTGAAATAATAAATATCTTGAGTAGAGCTCGTCGGAATTCCAAAAATAATAAGCACCCGAGCAAATAAATATAATCATGCTCGAGCGAAAACATCCCGAGCAGATAAAAGTAACTGAGTTCCAGGGAAAACATCCCGAGCAAATATATATAATCATTCTCGAGGGAAAACATCCAGAGCAAATAAATGTAACCGAGCTCTAGGGAAAACATTTAGAGCAAATAGATGTAACCGAGCTCTAGAGAAAACATCCCGAGCAAATAGATGTAACCGAGCTCCAGGGAAAACATCCCGAGAAAAATAGATATGATCGTTCTCGAGGGAAAACATCCCGAGCACCAATACTTAGTCCCGTTTTATCTTCAAATACGGATCTAACATTTCGGCCCCGCATTTAACAAGCCAACAACGGACAATAAATAAAATAAGCTCGCAACCCCGAGCAATAATCACTTTAATAATTTTATGTTTAAATGTTGACCAAACATCCCGATCCCACGAGTAAACGATGGTAATTTTATGTTTAAACGTGGACCAAACATCTCGATCCCACGAGTAAACCAAACAAGCTCGCTACCCCGAGCAATAATCACACAGTCACGTTTTATCTTCAAATACGGACCAAACATCCCGATCCTGTATTTAACCCGCCAACAACGGACAATAAGTAAAACAAGCTCGCTACCCCGAGCACAATAACATTGATAATTTTAAGTTTAAACGTGGACCAAACATCCGGAACCCACGAGTAAATCGAACAAGCTCGCTACCCCGAGCAATAATCACACAGTCGCGTTTTAGATTCAAATACAGACCAAACATCCAGATCATGTATTTAACCTGCCAACAACGGATAATAAGTAAAACAAGCTCGCTTCCCCGAGCACAATAACATTGATAATTTTAAGTTTAAACATGGACCAAACATCCCGATCCCACGAGTAAACGATGGTAATTTTATGTTTAAACATGGACCAAACATCCCGATCCCACGAGTAAACCAAACAAGCTCGCTACCCCGAGCAATAATCACGTAATCACGTTTTAGGTTCAAATACAGACCAAACATCCCGATCTTGTATTTAACCCGCCAACAACGGACTCTAAGTAAAACAAGCTCGCTACCCCGAGCACAATAACATTGATAATTTTAAGTTTAAACGTGGACCAAACATCCATATCCCACGAGTAAACCGAACATGCTCGCTACCCCGAGCTCAATAAATCAGTCGCGTTTTAGGTTCAAATACAGACCAAACATCCTGTATTTAACCTGCCAACAACGGACAATAATAAAACAAGCTCGACACCAGAGCACCAATAGAACGTACTCGAACATCCCGAGCACCAATAACATATGTTCGAACATCCCGAGCACCAATAAAATGTACTCGAACATCCCGAGCACCAATACACATGCTCGAACCTCCCGAGCTTATAGAATATGAGGGCCTTATTGCAAGATTGCATGCCCGAACTCAATACAAGAATGAAGCCAAAAATAAGTCTCTCAGCCAACCCCCTCCCCTAAGAAATTAGCACCACATCCCCTCTAATTATGCCCACTAAGCTCCCACATTCTCCCTCATTCTCGGCCCATTACCCACTTTCAGCCCCACTTTCTCCATTATTCTCCACAATTACTCCCACTAATTGTGCCCCAATTGCCGAGAGATTTCTCCCTAAAATGGATAGCCCCCAAATCCCCCCTTGTTGAGTCCAAATCCTCTTGAATCTTTCCCCAATTACACCTTAATCATCCCTTTATTATCGGCCATTATTTCCTTAATTTGCTCCCATTAATGGCTCCCACGATTTGCCCCACTAATTGTCATTAACTGCTCCATCATGTTCGGAAAATCCGGGTTGATTAACCGCTATAATCGGGTCTTATGCCGATGTTTGATCACGTGGGATCGAACGGAGTATTATCATCTTCGAGAAAATTTTGATATACATGTATGTCTCAGACGTATAGTATCATGAAATTTTTGAAAATTCGTGTAGTCAGTGTCATGTTAGTCAGGTCGTCGGCTTGCAATATCCACCAAAACGAAGAGCGTAAACTTTGATAGTACTTTATCCCCATGGTAACAGCCGATACGAAGTCGATTCACATTAAATAAAGCGCAGTTGAATTTGCTAAGCTTGAAGAATCCAGAAATGCTGTGGAAAACTTAGAATATGAGCAGGGAAAGCGAAAAGAAGTAACCCGCATTTAGTGACGTGGTCGTTTCCTTTCGTTGTTTGGTCCACATTTCCCAACTCAATACAGCAAAATAACGAAAGAAGCTCCGATATTTAGCATATTTTTACCCGTAAAAAACCATATTTATATTTATTACGTTAACGTGTCATAACATAACATGGTCACACCCAGGGGCGGAGGTAGTAGGTAGGTGGGTGGGGCTATTTTTTTTAAAAAAAAAATTATATTTGCTAGGGGAAAACATTAGTGTAAATTTTGAAAAATTTATGTTTTAGCCCCACCCTTTGAGTCGATATAGTCCGTTAATAATACGTCTAGCTCGACCAGCCCCAGATACAAATTTATCTTGACTCCGCCCCTGGTCACACCATATAAAAACATAGGAAACGTGTCAGGACCTAAAACGTTTACATAGTCCTTTTTCTTGGGCATCATACAAGTGTCTGATTCAAACTCAAAAAGTCAACCATCGTATTTAGAAGCCTCCCAACAGTTTTTTTTTTTTTTTTAAATCTCAACTTGTCTTGCATGTATTGCAAATAACACGAGCTTGGTTCAAGCGGAAGAAATTGCAGGGTCGGTAACAGTAGAGAAAGTTCACACTAGACTCCGAAAACCATATTCCCTCCGTCCGCCCAGCCCCAAGCTCTCCATTATCTACCTCGGCTTCAATGGTCCGAAATCTAAGTCGACGTGATGCTAAACCTCACCGAGAGTTAGGAAACCCTGATTTTACTCCAATAACTACTGCTTGAATGTTTACAATTTTAGCATCAAATAAAAAAAATTACAATTTTAAGGCAGGCTTGCGTATTCTGTGGAAACCCCGCCTCCTTGGTTCATCTTAATAATATACATATCATATCCTTTTAAGAAAAATAAAACAATAATATATATATGTTACGTAAACGTGTCAGAAAATAACACGACCACCATGTAAGGAAACGGGTCAGAACCTAACACGTTTACATAGTTCTTTTATCTTGTGTATCGTATCTTGATTTGCAACAAGTATTTTTTTCGATCTCAAAATTCATTGTCCAATTTCGGAAATCTCCCGGTACATTTTTTCATCTCAACTTTTCCCTAATTCTTGCATGTACGTATTACTGTAAAGAACACGAGTTTGGTTCAATCAGGGGAAACTGCAGGGGCTTCAACTGTAAGGAACTTTCACGCCAGATCCCACATTCAAGACGGCCAACCTATGACGGCGTCAAAACGTGACGATACTTCGTCGTTTCACCAGCCCCTCCTCTCCGAAAGCCAACCCCAATCACCCCAATACGTCGACGTTCTCCCTCCATATCCACCATCCCATCGCCGTGGTCTCCGCCGTATATCTTGCCGCCTCGGTGTAATCTCCTGCTCTTTTATATTCATCTTCCTCGTCGCTGTCTTGGTTCTCCTCTGGCCTTCCGGGCCCAAGCTATCCATTGTCCGCCTCAGCCTGGATCACCTCAGCTTCAATGTGCGCCCCGAAATCTCACTCGACGTGACGCTAAACCTCACCGTTAGAGTTAGGAACTATGATTTTTACTCCATCGACTACGATTGGTTGAATGTTACGATCGGGTATAGGGGAAATACCCTGGGGAATGTGACTTCGAAGGGTGGTGAAGTGAAGGCACGGAGCTCTTCGTACGTGAACGCCACGCTGGACCTGGATGCGGTGAAGATTTTGAGCGACGCAGTTTCGTTGGTTGAGGACGTGTCGAAAGGTGAGATCACGTTCGACACAGATTCCAAGATTAGCGGAAAGCTGAGGGTTTTCTTGTTTGACTTGCATCTAAAGGTAAAATATTGAATTTGTTGCCAAGTTTTCATTTTTCCCAAAATCGTTCATTGTGGTTTTTTAGTGTTGTTTTGAAGAAATTAACATATATTACTGGCAATAATTGTTGTCAGATAATATAAAATACTCGATTTTGAGTGGTAATCATCGAGTTCGATACGAACTACTCAGGAGGCAATCACGAATAAAATCCAAAAAATTAGCCTCTCAATCTTATTATTCACTTCACATATGATATCATAATATATTTGCAATGTGTTTCAGGCAACAGTATCATGCGAAGTCATTGCAAATACAAGCAACCAAACAGTCACTTCGCAAAATTGCTATCCTGAGGTAAACTTCATCTCTTTACTGCTTCCATTGATCATCCTATTATTGGGGAATTGTAAGATAAAGAGTGTGAAGTCTTTATATTTAATGTTAAATTTTCTGACGCATCGCCCTTCACATTACAACCATGATTCGTCGTTGCGGTTGCGGTGCCCAGAATGGCCTCTATTCCAGTTTCAATGACATTTCACGAAACGATAAATGAACGGTAACTGAACAGAAATTTTTAAAAAAATATTAAAAAATTGAATATTTTAGGAAAAAATATTTAAAAATTATTTGATGCACCCCAAATTGGTTGTTCCGTCATTCCAGAGCAATAAAATTGTTCAATTACACTGTTCAAGCACAATAAAACTATTATCTTGGCAGTGTAGAACGTCTCTTCATGACATCCACCTTTATATTCTAGAACTCCGGACAGGTAAAGGCCGTTCCGGGAACGATTCTCCGAACCATATTTACCACTAATTGTCGGCAAACAGGTCATGATTGACCAGTAATCATGACAAGGCACTTAATAGGGCTCCCCTCCCCTCATTTTCAGTATCCCATTTCAGAGATCTCTCGTATCTATATGTTTGAGTGCATTTCTATAATATTTGTGAGGTAGTTTTATCATATATTGAGAGTGATGTCTTCTTTGAAAGATAGCGAGATATTGTAACCCACTAAATATTATAGTGTAATCTTTTCATCTTTCCCGTGGTTTTTACCCTAATAATTTTAGAAGTTATCCACGTAATTTGTGATGTCCATTTTATTCTTCGTTTTTGTTATTTTCTATCTCATGATGCCGTACATAGGGCCAGAGCCTCGTTGTAAAAATCTTAAAAATTCTAAGTATGTTCTATGGTTGCAGCCTTGACTGATCTTTCACATCAGAAAAGATTTTTTGAGATATTTTTTTTACTTAGACAATTTTATTGTTGTCAGAATGACGACACGATTCGAGATAGAAAAATTCAATGGAAGTAATTTCATGTTGTGGCAAAATAAGATGCAAGCAGTTTTACGAAAAGATCGTTGCTTGGCGGCTATTGGTGATAGGCCGACGGAGGGCATAAACAATGAAAAGTGGAATGAGATGAACGGTGATGCTATTGCCAATCTGCAGTTGCTCTAGCAGATGAGGTATTGTCAAGTATAGCTGAAATAATAAATGCAAAAGACATTTGTGATACTTTGACAACCCTGTATGCTGCCAATTCACTATATAACAATATTTTTCTAAAGAGAATGTTTTATATTCTTCGGATGGCGGAATCCTCATCGGTGACCGATCATATCAGTACTTTAAATACTTTATTTGACCAGCTCACTACTTCGGGGCATAAAATAGAGGAAGTTGAACATGCTGCGTTTCTACTTCAAAGTCTACCAGATTCATACGATCAACTCATCATCAGTCTGACAAACAATATCACTACTGATATGTTAGTCTTCAACAATGTTGCAGCCGCGGTTCTTGAAGAGGAAAGTCGGCGCAAGAATATGAAAGACATGTTGGCAAGTTCGAAGCATACAGAGACTTTGCCGATGATGAGAGGAAGATCGGCGGAGCGTAACTCCAGTGGGAGCCACAAATATGGTAGATCTTAATCCAGAAATAAGAAGAAGAATTTTGACTGCTATAAATGTGGCGGTAAAAGGCACTTCAAGAAAGATTCTACGAGTAAGAACAGTATTGAAAAAGATTATCAAGGAAATGTTGTCAGTACCTTAGACGGTGGTGAAATATTGTTCAACGAAGCAGTAACTATTGCGGAAGGCAGACAAAGATTTTACGACACATGGATAATAGATTCAGGAGCGATGTGGCACATGCCGTCTCGGAGAATAGTTCGATCAGTATGAACTAGTCTCAAGAGGATCTGTATTCATGGGAAATGATCATGTCTTGGAAATCGCTGGGTTGGAACCATCAAAATTAAAATGTTTGATAAAACTATTCGCACCACACAGGAGGTACGACACGTGAAGGGGCTGACAAATAATCTTTTGTCTTTGAGACAATTGGATGATATCGGATGCGAGACCCGTATCAAAAATGAGATCTTGAATATCGTGAAAGACGTGCTTGTGGTAATGAATGCGGAAAAGGCTGCTAAGAATATTGTATGTGCTTTTGGGGGAAACATACAAATAGGCAAAACTAGCTGTTGCATCGACGAGTTTGGGAGAAGAATTAACAGTGTTATGGCATAGGAAGCTTGTGCATATGTCAGGACGAGGGTTGAAGGTTCTCTCTGAACAGAAGCTGCTGACGGGCTTACAAAAGTGACTTTACCCTTTTGTGAGTATTGTGTTACTTGTAAACAGCACAAATTTTAGTTTGGCACATCTACTGCCAAGAGCTGCGGTATATTGGAGCTGATTTATTCTGAAGTTTGGCAAGCACCAGTAGTATCTCTTGGAGGAGCGGAAAACTTTCTCGTTCATTGATGATTTCTCTAGAAGATGCTGAGTGTATACAATCAAGAAAAAATCAGATGTTTTTCCAGTCTTCAAGGTGTTCAAAGCGCGGGTGGGACTTGACTCTGAAAAGAAGGTCAAGTGTCTAAGGACTGACAATGGAGGAGAATATACTAGTGATGAATTTGATGCATATTGTCAACAAGATGGCACCAAAAGGTAATTCACGACGACTTAAACACCTCAATGGAATGGAGTGGCGGAGCGGATGAACAGAGCTCTCTTAGACAGAATAAGAGAGATGCTAAAAATTGCACGTCTAGCCAAGTCATTTGGGCAAAAGCAGTGAAGAGCGTCAGCTATATTATCAATCGCTCCCCATCATTAGCAATTGAAATGAAGACTCCGATGGAGTTGTGGACTGTCAAGCCGGTTGATTATTCTCGGTTACACGTATTTGGAAGTCTGATGTACGTGTTGTACAATGACCAAGAAAGATCAAAGTTGGATTCAAAATCCAGAAAGTGTATTTTCTTGGGCTATGCTGATGGTGTCAAGGGGTATCGTTTGTGGGATCCCACTGCCCACAAACTTATTATCAGTGGGGATGTTATCTTCGAGGAAGATAAAGTGAAGGAAGATAAAGGCACACTAAATTCAGATACTACTACAATTCAGGTGGAAAGTAAGACGAAGATCAAATTTCTTCCGAGGTACTTTCAGAGCACGAGGAACAATAACCATTTGAGTCCGAGGTTCTCAAAGTCAGGCAGTCTACTGGCGAGAGGAGACCACCGTGTTGGCTTTCAGACTATGTTACTGAAAGAAATATTGCATACTGTTTATTAACAGAGGATGGTGAGCCATCGAGTTTTCAGGAGGCTACTCGAAGTTCCGATGTATCTGTAAGGCCCTAACACTTAAACTCGTCATTAGTTCATTTATAACGTCATATGTGTATAAATTTTTCATTTTTCTTTTCATTCTTGAAAAAGAATCATTTCATGTTTCCCATAATCCCATGACATAAATAATGTTCAACATTATATGTTCATCTCTACCAACAATTAGACTCAAAGATTTCGCCCATTACCATATCCATTACACCACTTTTACATTGTGGGTTTTTATAAAAATTTGGGCAGAGTCTCCCAGAACTGAGCTATCCGGAAATGAAAACACATCACATAACATGACTCCCGACCAGGGACAACACGATACTAAACAGAATATAGAAACACAAGTAAATTCCCAGCCAGGGAAGACACCACACTAATAAGACAACAAAAGTGGGTTTCAACACCCTTATACAGTCCATATACAGATACAAGTGCTCACAGAAGAGCAACGAATAACGGATACATATCCGGATGCATAATTAGTATAAATACCAACCGCTCAACTTCGTATATCGGCTCAATCTCATACTATGCTTCTGGAAGCATCATTACGCCAAAGCAGCATCGTACCTGTTGTACCTGTTTCAACAGAAACAGCCCCCACACAGGGTGAGCACACTCCAACTCAATATTCGATCACAAATCAACATACGAAATCATAATGCAACAATTTAGATTATTCAAACTCATAAAATATACTCCCTGTACAATTCTGAATCTGTATAGCTTCCACACACTGTTCCTGTTTCAAACTCACGCACTTCATAATGTCAAGTTTAGTATTGTCACTGAAAATGTAATACTCAACAACACTTATGAATTCAATACAATGACAATATATTATTTATGCTCAAACATAAATAGTTCAACATCAATGTGAACCTGGTTATCCCAATGTAACCCTGGTTATCCCACCATCTCATTCTCGATACTTTCTCATATCACTCATGCCCACGGCATCACTACTCAACAAGTGAAATTGGACCACGTACCACTACGTGTCCCCCATAACTCGTATATTAAACTCAATTATTAAAGTCAAACACTTACCTGAATCATCATATTCAAATTTGCATGTATCCATGAATGTATAGATACTAGATATACCTGCTCGTCCACGTACCTTATAGTCGACAACATGAACAAGCTATCATCAACGTCCGAAGTCTCATGTAGTGTCTATAACGAATATCAATTCAATATTAGCTCATATTCAAAGCAATTAATATCATTAAACACTCTTCATTTTCATGCTTCATAGTTTACACACACAAGCCAATAATCCCCCATTTAATCGAGTTATCTACCAACTCAACTATATGGTACGTAAATTCACAAAATCAAGACAATTTATATTGCTCAAATCCACTATACAGTTAGTTCATAGAATTGTCATTCAAATACTCAATAAAGTCTCCAATTCATGCTATTGCACACATGCAAGTATATTCATTAATATACACTTTAATAAATGTTTATAACACACATTAACATCTATCTAACTCACATATTCACATAATGACACAAGCCCCAAGTTATTAGCATAACAAACCATAGCCCAACACTCCTCAAAACACAACCATGATATAAGCCAAAAGTAGATTTTGTTACTACACAATTAGTAGAGTTTGGCCAACACTTGAACACCACTTAGGTCTTTTATCAAACACCTTATAAGCATGATTTTCAAGTCCCAATATAGTCTTAATTCTCAGCCATTACAGCCCCTAAAGTTCGGCCATGCAAACCCACAATTAGACCATCTCATCACACAAATTTTGATCCATTAAAGCGTATAAACTTGTCTACCAGCATACACATTGAAACACGCTCAAGCACACACAGTAACACACGCACACGCACACCATCGCACACAGCACACACCTCACGCACACAGCCAAAAACCAACACCATAAGCAGCATAAAAACCCAGCCCACAATAACATGAAATTCGATTAACAATGGCAGCTAAAATTCGAGCCAAAAGCAGTACGTTTTCGTCCCACAAACAGCAGTACTTGGTCGATGCATTCCAGGGGGAAAAAATGAAATGCGATGAAAACTCATGCCACCAACTCATATAAGATTTAACCAGCTAAAACATAAATCAAAAGATATCATAATCAATTAATAAGAGTCCAACTCCCTAGATAGTGGCCATAAAACTAAACTACCGCAATAACCTTAAAACAGGGGCTGAAAAATTCGAACAAGGGTTGGGATCTTCATGGGGAATGAACGATTAAGGAGTGTAAGATTACATACACAAACCTTCACGAAATTGCCACAAAATCGATGGGAAAATCACGGTCCTTCTTGCTTGAGTTTATCACGGTCGAGAAGAGGGTCATCGCGGTCGAGAGAAGGGAGGGAGGAGAGGTGTCGGCTAGTGATAGAAATGGGGGAGAGATATAATGTTTTGAACCCTATCTTATATCTAATCCCCACCATACTAATGAAATCTCATCTCAACACTAGATTAAATCCCTACCCTCCAATTATTACACATAATTTAATTAATAACACAAAATCAACCAATAATTTATTTAATCCAAACCCGGTTTTGTACATCGAAGTGTCGCCGGTGCACTGATATATTATTTAGAGACAACGATTGTGATTTATACACACCCCAAAAACCCAAAACTTAAATTCCTCATTTTAATTAATTTATCTCTAAAATATTATCGGAGTATATTTTACAACCTCAAATTATTTTATGATTCGATTAACTCGCCAGTTGACCTTCACTTGGTCAATTCCACTTCTAATTAATTCTAAAATTAATTATCAATAAAAATCCAAATCATATTTAGTCCAACAAATGATTAATAATAATCTGGACATCACAATTCTCCCCAACATATAAAATTTCGTCCTCGAAATTTCAACACATGCTTACCATAAAAACCAACTGTAAAATTTACGTACCATATATAGTTCAAGATAGTGACTTTACCATCCGTAGGATGACAGTCATCGGAATCATCGTGGCTCACACATGTGCCCCATTGCACCAACGATCGCAAGAAGTGTTTAACCGTCAAGCTTCTTTGTCATATCTCACTACCTGTGTACTTCCATCGACACAATTCCATTGCACAATCTTATTTCCCGTCATATACTTTCATCACAGTACCCATCATATAATCTCGTTAAATCATGCAATCCATGCTTTCATGTATATTCAAGAATATATGACAATACACCACATTTATCTTAATCAACTTCATACCTGTGTCGTTGCAAATGTATGCAACTTTTCCGCACATCATCACCATCGTCCGTATGAAGTAACGGTACTCTTGAGCCTTTACGCATCAATCTTTCATATATCATCTCTTGGCTATTATCTGGTGCAAGGTAATGACTAGAAAACCCATTAGTCATTCTCACATACGTATATACACATTATACACACCAACAGCCACAGACCATCAGTATCAAATCATGATAAATGGCTTAACACCAATATTTTCATGTCACGATTATACTCATCTAACACAAGGCATCAACATCAATATCGAATAGTTCGTGACATACCTTTGTAGATGGAATCATCTACAATACACAATGGCATCATAATATCATGTTAATCACATCACTCACATACTCTTAAGTATCAACATTTCCACATTACTTCACCCAATTACTATCTGTCATAGGACAAGTACAAAATAATCTCGTTAGTATTTCTCAAATACTAGTAACATACCACGTACTTGTCATTTACGCATTTCGATATTCATAATGTTTCTGTCATCAAACATTAATTCCCTGCATCAAAAGTTTCACGCGGTTCTATACACAACATGTTACAACACACTGTCTCATAGGGTGATTGAAATTTAACATCAGAATTAATTGCATGCCTCAATGACGCAATTTATATCAATCTTTAACTCATCCTCAAAACATAATAATTCATTAATCATGAATATTCACAATGAACACATGTCCACACACGACATTCGTAGTAATCACGCGTCATCCCGTGACATACTCATGCCATCCCGTGACACACTCATTAAACTCATGTCTATCTGGTTGTATTCCATTCAACATAATAGGTGATTAATCAATTATTAATCCTACCACATACCAAACTAGTATGCTTTCACAACAATAATTATCATCACAAAGTGATTAACATCTATTTTCAATATCTCATCACTACACACCGTAGATATGAGAGTGCTATCACAAAGGTTACACCCCTTCTTGCCTTATTACCGCAACAAAATATAAATGATACATCTAGGTTCCACTTCAATTCCATTATCAACTTCTCTACATGTACATGATTTCAAAATCAATATGAATCAAGAAAATAACTCGAATCAACATATATCAATATGTTCAACCAACTGAAACGGTTTACCTCGATATTTTGTCCTCCTGGACCGATCCAATATCCTCTTGGGCCTAAATCACATATACCCAATGAGCAATAACATAACTGTACATAACACAACTTCTATTGCCATCTGCAATCAAAGCATCATCAATACTCATTGCTAACACAATTGCGATACAACAGCATTCATTGTTAATCACAATAGCGGTACTAAAAATATTCATTGCTAACACATAGCAATGCATCAATCTTCATCGCCCTACGGCGGTACATAATACTCATCGCCACCACTGGCATACATATAATATCCATAATCACAATGAATATACATTCTTAAAACAACAAAATGTAATAACACTTACTGTACACAGTTGATCCACACTTGATCTTTTAAATTGTCCCTGCTCTCAACATAATTATTCCACAAAATATGATCTCATATCAATACACAAATTGATATACTCACCATCAACAGAATAGCGAAATGAGACGTCGCAACATATATAATCGGCGGCAAGAACCATCGCCATGGAATCAGCGGAATGCACTATCGATAAACACATGTCTGGCGGCATGAGCCATCGCCATTGACATAGCGGAAAGAGGCATCGCTATACATGTACCCGGCGGCATGAACCATCGCCAACCAATATAGCAGAATGAGACATCGCTATCAATACACTTGGCGGCATGAACCATCGCCAACCAATATAGCGGAATGAGACATCGCTATCAATATACGTGGCGGCATGAACCATCGCCAACCAATATAGCGGAATGAGACATCGCTATCAATATACGTGGCGGCATGAACCATCGCCAACCAATATAGCGGAATGAGACATCGTTATCAATATACGTGGCGGCATGAACCATCGCCAACCAATATAGCGGAATGAGACATCGCTATCAATATCGATAATGTGGTTGTTCCGGTCTTGTTATAGCAGCGGAATTTTAGGACCCCTCGCTTCGACATATAGCGGCATCATATGATATCCCTCGCTTCGACAATGACAGCGGCATGTTACCTCGCTTAGACATGACAGCGGCAAATATCATATTACCATCGCTTCGTACGACAGCGGCAAGTACCTCCCTCGCTCGAATATAACAACTACCGGAACTTCCACTAGCTCCATGTACCTGCATCCAGGTTAATACAACAGTTCACAAATATAATGATCGATACCACGTTCCAGTTATAACCACAATATTCCACATTAATCACTAGAATTGTGACTGTTCCGGTCCCAATACAACAACGGAATTTTAGGACCCCTCGCTTCGACAATGACAGCGGCATGTTACCTCGCTTAGACATGACAGCGGCAAGTACCTCCCTCGCTCGGAGATAAAGGCTACCGGAACATTCATCAATTCTACCACAATAATCAAGCACAACAGTTGATTCCATTATCACAATATATATCACTATCATTTCACATATACCATCACATGTAAGGGTTCACTATCCACGATATACATAATCAAAGGTATAACACGATTTACCGTCCGAAGCCCGTACGTCTCACATTTCCTGATTTTCCTACAAAATCAGATCCCTTAAACATAATACATGAAGTGCTAGACATCACCATTAATGTCATCCCATCGCATTCTACACGATTCCTGCAACTACAATGATTAGCAACACCACTTTTCATATCATAAAAACACACAAACAAATAGTTGTGTCATACAACATTAATGCCATCATGCATAAAAATGTGCTATCAATAACTTCTTAGGCCCTTAACAGCCCCAAAGAGCAACCACTGCTCTGATACCACTAATGTAAGGCCCCAACACTTAAACTCGTCATTAGTTCATTTATGACGTCATATGTGTAAATTTTTCATTTTTCTTTTCATTCTTGAAAAAGAATCATTTCATGTTTCCCATAATCCCATGACATAAATAATGTTCAACATTATATGTTCATCTCTACCAACAATTAGACTCAAAGATTTCGCCCATTACCATCTCCATTACACCACTTTTACATTGTGGGTTTTTATAAAATTTGGGCAGAGTCTCCCCATAAACTGAGCTATCCGGAAATGAAAACACATCACATAACATGACTCCCGACCAGGGACAATACGATACTAAACAGAATATAGAAACACAAGTAAATTCCCAGTCAGGGAAGACACCACACTAATAAGACAACAAAAGTGGGTTTCAACACCCTTATACAGTCCTTATCCTTGTGCATATTTCAAGATCGGGAATGAGGATTGTAGGATCAAGCGCTTACCGCTTTACCAATAACTATAGTTAAGGGTAATGGCGCAACTTCAATCTTTTCAACCACACTCGCACAAGCGCCACGTGTTCGATCGATCACAAAGCAGAGGCAATTGTTGAACCTCAACAATCCCTCCCCCAATAATTGCACTCTCTGCAACTCATGGGAATCGAACATGCGACCTAGGCTCTGATACCAATTGTAGGATCAAGCGCTTACCGCTTTACCAATAACTATAGTTAAGGGTAATGGCGCAACTTCAATCTTTTCAACCATACACTCGCACAAGCGACACGTGTTCGATCGATCACAAAGCAGAGGCAATTGTTGAACCTCAACAAGGATATTATATCATTTTGTTGTTGTACATGGATGACATGTTGGTCGCATGCCCCAACAATGATCGAGGCCAAGAATTGAAGGCACAATTGGCTAGAGAATATGATATGAAGGACTTGGGACCAGCAAGATTCTAGGGATGCAAGCTCACTGAGACAGAAGTAGCAGGAAGATTTGGCTTTCCCAGAGAAATTATTTGAAGAAAAACTTGCAACGCTTCAACATGCAAGATTTTTAGCCAATTTCTACCCCTCTTCTTATTAACTTCAAGTTATCCTCTGATATGTGCTTTATGAGTGAAGCTGGGAGGATGTAAATGTCTCGAGTACTGTATGCATCAGCGGTGAGAAGTTAATTGTTCGCTATGATTTGTACAAGACCAGACATTGCACAAGCAGTGAGAGCAGTCAGTCGGTACATAGTGAATCCTGGACGAGAGCATTGGAGTATGATTAAGATGATCCTTAGATACATTAAGGGTACCTCGAATGCTGCATTATGCTATGTAGGATCTGATTTTACATTCAGGGGCTATGTGGTTTCAGATGATGCAGGTGATCGGATAAAAGAAAATCTACTATTGATTATGTGTTTACACTTGCAGGAGGTGCAGTAAGTTGGGTTTCAAAACTACAAACAGTTGTGGCTTTATCTACAACTGAGGTAGAATATATGGCATCTACTCAGGCTTGCAATGATGTAATATGGAATAAAAGGTTATTGGAGAAGCTCGGTTGCAAACAAGAGAAGATTCCTTTTCTCGTGACAGTCAAAATGCATTTTTTGTGACAGTCAGGTTGCCTTGCACATTGCATGGAATCCAGCCTTTCATTCTAGGGCAAAACACATTGGAGTACAGTTTCACTTTGTGTGGGAGGTAGTAGAAGACATAAGTGTTGTTATGCAGAAAATTCATACGAAAGTGAACCTAGCTAATATTCTGACAAAGCCGGTTACTATTGAAAAGCTTGAATGATGTAGATCCTCAAGTGGCCTAGCAGAAACGTAAGCAGCAGAGGTTGGCAAGATTGAAAAGATGTGGAGATGTGTTTGATCATCAATCAAATCTCCAAGTGAGAGAAATGTCAGCAAACAGGTCATGATTGACCCGTAATCATGACAAGGCATTTAATGTTTATAGAAAACTGGTGTTCATAATTGGAAGCAGGTGGTGAATTGAAGAAAACACGTAAATTTCAGATACGGAGGGAGCTCCTATAAATTGGACTCCCCTCCCCTCATTTCTAGTATCTCATTTTCAGAGTGTTCTCTCATATCTATATGTTTGAGTGTATTTCTATTGTATTTGTGAGGTAATTTTCTCATATAGTGAGAGTGTTGTTTTTTTTTTAAAGATAGCGAGAGGTTGTAACTCACAAAATATTATACTGAAATTTGTACATATTGCCCGTGATTTTTACTCTAATTATTTTAAGGGTTTTTCACGTAAATTGTAGTGTTCACTTTTATTCTTATTTTCGTTATTTTCTCTCATGTTGTTGCACATGTGGTCAACACTGACGGCACGATTCCTAGGACCTTAGTTATTATATCAAACATATTAATTTCTTACGCCATTATTTCCTATTAGTAGAATAGGAAAAACTCCATTAAAAGAACAAAGAAGAAATCAGAGTATGAAGATAAACTTCTGTTATTGAATTAAAAAATCGTGTTAACTAGAACTAAAAGACATCCTTTTATACATGAACTAAAATATCTCAACATATAATACCAACTAAGCTAAACTGCCAGCTAAGGACAACTTTCGAATATTTCCAACCATACTTTCCTTTATGTTTGCTTGTTTAGACTAATTAATTTCAATTCCTTACAGTCGTAGTATACGGGAGATTGTGCAACCGAGACAAGAGGTGCCGCCATCGACAGGTTCAGGCGTGTGCTTCCATGTAAATTATACACCACACCCTCCCATAAAAATTCAGGGAATTTTTTTTACCTCAGTGTAACAAACAGATGTTGTAATATTGTTCCGCTATATATATCACATTTGAAGTTCGAAACTAGCATTTTGTTGATCTTATTTGTTCGACATCAAGAATGCTCGAGTCTCTGTCCTCCTAATCCACTGATGTTCTCCGTGACGATGCCGGCAGTGTAACGATCCTGGATGGATCGTTTGTAACAGTGGCCGAGGGAACCCAGCACCCCAAATATTTTTTTCTAGTTTTTTTAATCGTGGCTCCGCTCTTGGTGAAAACATGAATTCGTTTATATTCTTGCCGTTTCTGCTGGCTCTCCCGGCCAATCCGACACCTCAATTAACCCTTGCAAGTGATGTCACTGGCGTGGCCGATGGCCTGTTGGGATTGTTCTGGTGGTAACCACCTGGCAAATATGAGCTTTGGTAGCACATCTTTCTTCTGTAGGAAACAGTTTCTTATCACACTAAGGAAGGGAGTACATTGGAGTTGTGTGTAGAGGTGACAAACGGGTCGGGTGGTACGAGACATGGCTCATAGGAATAGGCCGTGCAGTGCGGGCACGAAACTTTTTTTAAATTTTTTTTATGCTACCGATCAATCGACAACATACGTGCCTATCATTATAAATCAATGTTTGGCTTTTACAGAGCGATCGACACAAGTACCGATCGATCTGTAAAGCAAACATATAATAAAAAATAGAAATGGCCCGTGTCGGGCCATCCCCTTTAGGGAAATGGGTCGACATCGCATGACCCGTTTAGCACAGTTAATTGTATGGGATGGAGAGAGGTGGAAGAAAAAGTACAGGGTGTCATCAAATAGATGGGATTTTGTTTCTTTGTAAGTCTGCACAAGAATTTTCCATTCACATAAAAATGAAAAAGAAATCTAGAGGCATAAAATAGAGAAAACTTGATTAATTTTACTATTGTGTATTTACATTGACCTATATTTTTAAAAATGTATGATCAAACTTCTTGATAGATCTTTACAAGTCAAGATGATGGAATATTTGAAAAAGTGACGATATCATATTTCGAAACTTAACTAGGAATGGCAACGGGTCGGGTATGGGACGAGCTTGGCCAATCCTAGGATCTGCCCCGCTACACATAAAACCCGGAGCCGCCCCGCCCCGCTTAGACCCGCGAACTCGGCGGGTTTACCCGCCCCGCCCCGGTTCCAGTTTTTTTTTATTTTTTATTTTTAAAAAATGAATATTAGCTAGAAATCAATTTTGAAACACAAAAGTTGAGTTTTATGATTAAATTTCATGTTTTCTCTAGTAAATATTTATAATAAGCATTGTAAAACTATCTTTAAACTACTAAATATTTATTAATTTGCTCTTATTTCCTTCAAAATGTCCAACTTCTTTAACATGAACATATGAATTTTGATATAAAATTAAATAATGACACTTAATTGAAGAAGTAAAATATATAATCAATATCATATATTTTTTTTAAAAGATTAAAAATGTATTGCGGGGTGGGTCTGGGGCGGGTTCGGCCAATCTCAGGACCCGCCCTGCCCCGCTTCCAAACTCGGTTGAAGCGGGTCCAGACCCGCTCCGACGGGGTGGGTTCAATGCGGGTCCGAGTCTGCCAGTCTGGACCCGTCCCATTGACATCCCTAAACTTAAACTTACATGGAGCTATGCACGGAATTTCTCCGATTAATTTTTTTTTTTTTAAATTAACCAATTTAAGTTCATTTACACTTTACAGCCATCTTTTTCAGTATAATAATATAGTTGAGTTGAGTTGAGTTGTTGCAACGACCGTATTTTTGTAGTGGGAATTGGGAGAAGGTTGATCACAATAATAATGGGTTTATTTGATGTAGTGCCTTTAGGGGTTTATCACTGCATCTTATCATACACGAAAAAATATTCCAAAATTAAATATTTCAAGGTGGATAGACTCCTAAAAACAGTGTACCTGAGAGTAGCATCAAAAATCCAGAATAATGGGTTAGCATATTAAATGCCACTCCAAAAAAGTCCACAAGTAGCCAAAAAAATTATTCCTAAAGTTGAGTGGCATTTTTGTAGTTTCACTTATAGTAAGTGCCTATTTGACTCTCTTAAGCCAAAAACCAGTATAATTTTCACACAAAAGTAAGTAAAAGTGCACCAATTTCTCAGATTTTGTTACATAAATCTAGATTTTTGACATTTAGTGATCATGTGGTGTATTGCAGTTATTTTTAACCTCATATGACATTCACATTGAAAATTTGACATTCCTATGCTACACGTCCTTTATAAACAAAAGAATATTTTATATAATAAGATTTGATTTGGGATTACCATGGGTCGGGTTTACTAGACCTCAAACCCGATCCGTTATAATTATAAAGGATTTGAGACCCGTACCGACCAGTCTAAACCTAAACGCATATCAAGCCAACTCATACCCGAAGTTAATGGGTTTTACCAGTCAAACTCGTTAGACTCATCAGATAATTATATTCATACTATTTTTTAATTCTCAACTTTTACGGTTTTAACCAAAATTAAATTTAAAAAATTCAAATAAATAAAATCCACAACACTATCAACCATATATCAAAAGCAACAACTCTATACAGTCTAATATTCACATAAATCCTACAATCCCATAAAAATAAAAAATAATTAACACTTGTCCAAACATAAATATATACCTGGTAACTCTATGTTTAAAAAACAAAAGTCCAAAGGGGAAGGCCGATTAGTATGAGACTGCAAGGTAAATATTTATCATCTTCAAAGTGTTGTTTTTTCTTGTATTATGTAATTTTCTTCATCATCTATGGGCAAATCTAGAAGTTTTGTTTAGACATGGTAAAAAATAATAACATAAAAAATGATGGCAAAACAATACTAAGTGGGTAAAATATAATATTTTTTTACAAATTATTTTTATGTGATAAAAATGTTTTTTTAGGGGCAAACAAACTAACACTTACAATGGCCCCTGTCAACGGCCAATGAATATATTTAGAAAATTTGCACAATTGAAACTTTTATATTAAATGGGTTGGGTTTGGGTCGGGTCCTATAAAACCCACTACCCAGCCTAAACCCGTACAGGTTCAAAAAAATAAATACCCATTACCTAGCTCATACCCATTTAGCCTTATCCAAACCCGACCAGATCCAAATGGGTTGTCTTGGTCGGGTACTTGATTTATTCGGGCACATTGGCATCCCAAGATTTGATCATTGTGTGTAACTTAAGACCTTTTGAAACTAAAGCACATGCCACATAATTCCCTCAATATAAACAAATTTAATGCAAGTAATGCAAGAAAGTCGCTCTCTGAAAAAATAATATAAAATCTACGTTAATTTATTTAAAATTATAAACTTCACCCTTTATTTAAATATTTTAAATAATATTTAAATCAAATTTCAAATATTATAGATCCAGTTTAATTTTTCGTTTCGATTAATTTGTATGTGGACAATTGTTTTTTGCACAAAAACCAAGAACTATGACTAATCAAAAGAAGAATGAAAAACTCGAGGAAAATCCAATTATAAATAAGCGAATCTAAGAAAAAGCACCACTCTCTCCCCACAAACACACACTCCACACTCCACAGTGTTCCTCTTCAATGGATCAAGAAACATGGGATTTCTCTACTACCAATGGCGAACATATATGCTGGCCAAGAAGCCACTCCATTCGTAACTATGACCGATTCGTGTCGTATAATTTACCAGTAACAAGATCAAAAGCTGCTCCAATTTGGATTCAGTTATGGAAGAAGATCAAGAAAGAGAAGAAGAGAATGTTCCAATGTTCAAACTCAATGGGATTCACATATGATCCTTACTCTTATTCACAGAATTTCGACGAGGGGTCGATTTGGGCTGATCCAGATGATCTCTCACGTTCATTTTCAGCATGGATTGATGGTTTGATCATCCTTTTAGCATCATTTTCTTGGTTTTGTGTAGAATTTAGTTAGTGTTAGAATTTATAAATCCAGTTTGATCTCTTAATGCTGTTCGGCTTATGTGACACCAATCTAAAGATCATCAACAAATCAAGTCAAATTCTTGGAAAGAAAATTTAAATGATGTAAACACAATTCAGCATTTTGATTTAATGAATCGATCTGTAAAAGGTTTCTATAATTTGGTATTTTGTCTGTCTTCATTTCCAAGTAAAGTTGGATGCTTTAAATATTTCTTTTTTCTTGATTTCTTTGCAGTCTGTCAACCTTTTCCTGTTTTTCATTCAATTACTGTCACAAAATGAATCGATGTGTAAAAGGTTTCTATAGTTTGGTATTTTGTCTGTCTTCATTTCCAAGTAAAGTTGGATGCTTTAAATATTTCTTTTTTCTTGATTTCTTTGCAGTCTGTCAACCTTTTCCTGTTTTTCATTCAATTACTGTCACAAAATGAATCGATGTGTAAAAGGTTTCTATAATTTGGTATTTTGTCTGTCTTCATTTCCAAGTAAAGTTGGATGCTTTAAATATTTCTTTTTTCTTGATTTCTTTGCAGTCTGTCAACCTTTTCCTGTTTTTCATTCAATTACAGTCACAAAATGAATCGATGTGTAAAAGGTTTCTATAGTTTGGTATTTTGTCTGTCTTCATTTCCAAGTAAAGTTGGATGCTTTAAATATTTCTTTTTTCTTGATTTCTTTGCAGTCTGTCAACCTTTTCCTGTTTTTCATTCAATTACTGTCACAAAATGAATCGATGTGTAAAAGGTTTCTATAATTTGGTATTTTGTCTGTCTTCATTTCCAAGTAAAGTTGGATACTTTAAATATTTCTTTTTTCTTGATTTCTTTGCAGTCTGTCAACCTTTTCCTGTTTTTCATTCAATTACTGTCACAAAATGAATCGATGTGTAAAAGCTTTCTATAGTTTGGTATTTTGTCTGTCTTCATTTCCAAGTAAAGTTGGATGCTTTAAATATTTCTTTTTTCTTGATTTCTTTGCAGTCTGTCAACCTTTTCCTGTTTTTCATTCAATTACTGTCACAAAATGAATCGATGTGTACAAGGTTTCTATAATTTGGTATTTTGTCTGTCTTCATTTCCAAGTAAAGTTGGATGCTTTAAAATATTTCTTTTTTCTTGATTTCTTTGCAGTCTGTCAACCTTTTCCTGTTTTTCACTGTCACAAAATGAATCGATGTGTAAAAGGTTTCTATAGTTTGGTATTTTGTCTGTCTTCATTTCCAAGTAAAGTTGGATGCTTTAAATATTTCTTTTTTCTTGATTTCTTTGCAGTCTGTCAACCTTTTCCTGTTTTTCATTCAATTACTGTCACAAAATGAATCGATGTGTAAAAGGTTTCTATAGTTTGGTATTTTGTCTGTCTTCATTTCCAAGTAAAGTTGGATGCTTTAAATATTTCTTTTTTCTTGATTTCTTTGTAGTCTGTCAACCTTTTCCTGTTTTTCATTCAATTACTGTCACAAAATGAATCGATGTGTAAAAGGTTTCTATAGTTTGGTATTTTGTCTGTCTTCATTTCCAAGTAAAGTTGGATGCTTTAAATATTTCTTTTTTCTTGATTTCTTTGCAGTCTGTCAACCTTTTCCTGTTTTTCATTCAATTACTGTCACAAAATGAATCGATGTGTAAAAGGTTTCTATAATTTGGTATTTTGTCTGTCTTCATTTCCAAGTAAAGTTGGATGCTTTAAATATTTCTTTTTTCTTGATTTCTTTGCAGTCTGTCAACATTTTCCTGTTTTTCATTCAATTACTGTCACAAAATGAATCGATGTGTAAAAGGTTTCTATAATTTGTTATTTTGTCTGTCTTCATTTCCATGTAAAGTTGGATGCTTTAAATATTTCTTTTTTCTTGATTTCTTTGCAGTCTGTCAACATTTTCCTGTTTTTCATTCAATTACTGTCACAAAATGAATCGATGTAAAAGGTTTCTATAGTTTGCTATTTTGTCTGTCTTCATTTCCAAGTAAAGTTGGATGCTTTAAATATTTCTTTTTTCTTGATTTCTTTGCAGTCTGTCAACCTTTTCCTGTTTTTCATTCAATTACTGTCACAAAATGAATCGATGTGTAAAAGATTTCTATAGTTTGGTATTTTGTCTGTCTTCATTTCCAAGTAAAGTTGGATGCTTTAAATATTTCTTTTTTCTTGATTTCTTTGCAGTCTGTCAACCTTTTCCTGTTTTTCATTCAATTACTGTCACAAAATGAATCGATGTGTAAAAGGTTTCTATAATTTGGTATTTTGTCTGTCTTCGTTTCTAAGTAAAGTTGGATGCTTTAAATATTTCTTTTTTCTTGATTTCTTTGCAGTCTGTCAACCTTTTCCTGTTTTTCATTCAATTACTGTCACAAAATGAATCGATGTGTAAAAGGTTTCTATAGTTTGGTATTTTGTCTGTCTTCATTTCCAAGTAAAGTTGGATGCTTTAAATATTTCTTTTTTCTTGATTTCTTTGCAGTCTGTCAACCTTTTCCTGTTTTTCATTCAATTACTGTCACAAAATGAATCGATGTGTAAAAGGTTTCTATAATTTGGTATTTTGTCTGTCTTCATTTCCAAGTAAAGTTGGATGCTTTAAATATTTCTTTTTTCTTGATTTCTTTGCAGTCTGTCAACCTTTTCCTGTTTTTCATTCAATTACTGTCACAAAATGAATCGATGTGTAAAAGGTTTCTATAGTTTGGTATTTTGTCTGTCTTCATTTCCAAGTAAAGTTGGATGCTTTAAATATTTCTTTTTTCTTGATTTCTTTGCAGTCTGTCAACCTTTTCCTGTTTTTCACTGTCACAAAATGAATCGATGTGTAAAAGGTTTCTATAATTTGGTATTTTGTCTGTCTTCATCCAAGTAAAGTTGGATGCTTTAAATATTTCTTTTTTCTTGATTTCTTTGCAGTCTGTCAACCTTTTCCTGTTTTTCATTCAATTACTGTCACAAAATGAATTGATGTGTAAAAGGTTTCTATAGTTTGGTATTTTGTCTGTCTTCATTTCCAAGTAAAGTTGGATGCTTTAAATATTTCTTTTTTCTTGATTTCTTTGCAGTCTGTCAACCTTTTCCTGTTTTTCATTCAATTACTGTCACAAGATGAATCGATGTGTAAAAGGTTTCTATAGTTTGGTATTTTGTCTGTCTTCATTTCCAAGTAAAGTTGGATGCTTTAAATATTTCTTTTTTCTTGATTTCTTTGCAGTCTATCAACCTTTTCCTGTTTTTCATTCAATTACTGTCACAAAATGAATCGATGTGTAAAAGGTTTCTATAGTTTGGTATTTTGTCTGTCTTCATTTCCAAGTAAAGTTGGATGCTTTAAATATTTCTTTTTTCTTGATTTCTTTGCAGTCTGTCAACCTTTTCCTGTTTTTCATTCAATTACTGTCACAAAATGAATCGATGTGTAAAAGGTTTCTATAATTTGGTATTTTGTCTGTCTTCATTTCCAAGTAAAGTTGGATGCTTTAAATATTTCTTTTTTCTTGATTTCTTTGCAGTCTGTCAACCTTTTCCTGTTTTTCATTCAATTATTGTCACAAAATGAATCGATGTGTAAAAGGTTTCTATAATTTGTTATTTTGTCTGTCTTCATTTCCAAGTAAAGTTGGATGCTTTAAATATTTCTTTTTTCTTGATTTCTTTGCAGTCTGTCAACCTTTTCCTGTTTTTCATTCAATTACTGTCACAAATTCTTGAGTTTTGTTCCGTTAAAATTCCAACTATGGTGCCTATTATCATGAAACTTTTAACTGAAAAAAAAATAAAAAACGAGAAAATTGCAGGTCTCATTCAGAATGAGGATTAAAGAAGAAGAGAATAATGAGAGCTTAAAGAAAATTCTTTAATGAACATACGCAAAGCTTCTTTATTTCTTGATCATCATCAGTCCTTCTCACAATTTTTGAACGTATCAAAACGACCATAATTAAATTTCTTCACGCCGGCCATACATTTACTGTGCTGATGTATATATATTTAATAAATATAGGTATATTTGACACGAGGGCTTGATCCAATGATTTTCACTCTCTCATCATTAAGAATGACTCAAGTTGAAGCATCGTTAAATAAAAAAATCTCTCCTCCTCCTATGATCAATATATATATGCTAGTTAATTTTGCACAAGCAAGGCGCGGAGCCCGTGATTAGTTTACTTGGTCTTTCGTTTTCAAGTCTATCTGATTTTGTTATGTTTAAACGATGAAAGCAGTATCCCAACGAGAATTATCTTTAATTTGCAACAACGTGAAAGAATTATTGGTATTCCTTATAGTTCTTCATAGACACTTTTAAAGAACGATAATCTGGAACGAAATTCTAATAGCTAAACCTAGAGTGAGGTCTAACAGCAACACAAATTTGGTAAGATCTCAATCAAATGAGAAACTAAAAAGAGATAAAACATCTGATGAGCAAGATGTAGCAAACCTCGTAAAATGTGGGAAAAAAGCAAAACTTCTATACTTTAGAGAGATCTATAAGAACAATAAAAAACAAAAAAAACTGATTAACTTAAATTTCAAGAAAAATTAAAACTTACCAAATTTGAAATAACCAATTTGACTTAACATACAGAAGCATCTATCTTCACCGAGAAAATCAAAGTCGGAGTAAATGAAATCAAAGATCTATTACATCAAAGAACAAGGAAGGCCCGCAAGCCCAGGTCTACGGGAATGTAAAGAAGGACATGTATCTATATGCTCAATCATGACATTTATTCTTCTCTTCTTCATTAGAAATGGCATTCGATAGTTGATAAAATTTGCAATATCAAATTAAACCATCATTGGATATCAAAGCCAAAAGAACACTCCAGATTGGTTTTTTCCTAAAGAGGTTCTCATAGAGAATCTTAGATTCTTCAAATTAATTGAATCATCTTTGAGGTCGAGGAAAGAGTAAAGTGATGCTAAAATACTGCCGCATATTGCTAGGTTTTGACATCACATTATTGTTAGTTTGAGATTGTCTTGAGAGATTAAACAGCTCCTATCAAGTGGTACTAAGTTCCTTTGGTTTGTCCTAAATGAACTTTGAGCTGATTAGTAATATTCAGCTGCATCAAATTTGCTGAATCTTTGAACTGATAAACATGACTATCTAAGAAAACACAAATGAAACACTTACCGTTGTTCAAACCTGATTCCTTATCATAGAGCTCATGTTAGAGCCGAAACTCAGGATCATCCAGCTAAGCAATGTGAGTTGGGAGTTTTAACAAGCCCTCATTTCCCCCCTTGAGCAACACCCTGGTTTGGTAACTTCAGTAGTTGCACTGACGCCAGCTTCTTCAAATATTGCAGCTACAACTTCAGTTACTAATGCTGTAGCAACAATATTTACCACTCTGAGAACGTTCCAACATTTAAACTAAAAAAAATGTTCAATACCTGCAGCTGGTCGAGCCTAGAGCGGACACCTCCATCACTTAATAATCCAAGGAGGTGTAGTGTTCATGTTTCAAATGATTCTTTGATGTAATTGAAACCTTCACCTTCATAGATTTTGCCAGATTCAAGAGTAAGATCGACAAGCTTCGCTCTATATCCAGAAACATATAAAAATAAAAGAAAATATTAATGCATGATAACCTTCAGCACACAAACTTGAGGGAGAAAGATTTTGCCATTCCAATTTGGTAAGATAAATAGACGATATTTAGAATAATTTTGGTACCTGTTTATTGCTTGATTCATTCGTTGATTGTGTTGCAAGTTGACTTCCCCAAATCAACTTCTGTGGATTACTCCCAATGTAAGAATCAGTTTATTGCTCTCTGCTTTATATTATATATCCAAACACAATCAATACAATTGCAACCACGTTGCCAAAAAGGTTAAATCATGATAATCAAAGTAAATTAGAAGGAAAAAAATGTGTGTATCTCCAATATTTAATAATCAACGTAAATTAAAAAGGGAAAAGTATGCCCGACAATAATACCGCTGCCACCATAAGTCACAACAAAGAAATGTGGACGTATACCATCAGTTGTGACTTATAATGTGCTTATGAATGGTTGTTGCAAGCAAGTAGATGAAAAATGAAACTTGTTTCTAAATGCGATGCTTAATTTAGGGGTTAATCACGTGATATTACATATAGGGTGCGCTTGGTAGGTATGATAGGATAAATGATGGATAGATATATGGATAATTTATGTGTTTATTTTAAGTAAGGATAAATAATCTTGTGTTTGGTGTCTATGATTAGTAATACAATGGAAAATAATAATGTGTTTGGTATAGTTGATTAAATATTGTATAGATATAAAGTAGGTACTAAAATGACTGAAATATCCTTGAATGAGTTTGAGATTATTAGATTATTGGTTAGGATATTCCATATTATGTTATTTAGAATAGTTTTTTTATTTAATAAAAATATTTAGTTATACATATTAATAAAATATTTCAATTTAATTAAACAAATTAAATTTATATAATTTATAAATAATTATTCATTATAAGCTTTTATGAGCTAATTTTAATTGATATAAAAAATTATTAATAAAATCACTATTTTGGAAAGTTAATGTGATCGAAAAGACTCAATTCCAGGTTTGGGGTGTTTTGTAAATACTTCATAATTGAATAATCGTTATCAATTTAATAACAATAAAATTATATAAATAATTATATTTTTTCAAACCAAAACATAATAATATCTTCATCATTATACAAATAAAGCATGACCATAGATTTATATTATATCAAGCTCCTCGGCTAAACAGACAATCCAAAACATAAAAATAAATAAATAAAATTAATTATTATAACTATTTCAATTTATTTAATTAATAAAAAGATTAAAGTTATGTAAAATTATTTAATTATTAATAAAATATTACAAATGAATGTATACGTAAATTATAAAAATTACAATATTTATTACAAAACTATTTAAAATATAAAATAAAAATAATATAAAATGAAGTAAAGGGTATTATTGATATTTGCACACATTATCATATCTAAAGATTGTTAAACCCATGTAAGTTGGTGGGTTTATTTATCAAACCTTAATATCACATTATCATGTGTTTACATGATTATGATGGTTTATTAAAAAACCAACCAAACAATGGATAAAGTACTTTAATATTCAATAATCCCACTCAATCACCCCTACCAAACACACCCATAACATCTTACGGCGCTGCCAATGATGGTGGTTTTTGAACAACTATAAATCACAACCATAATCATTCATCAACAGGCATTTGATCAAA